>OU862917.1:1268249-2536498 GCA_917880885.1 Limnephilus marmoratus
CTCTGATTCGAGTCCCCAGTATTCGGTCTTACGTAGCAATAAGTTAAAAACGTAAAAAAACAGGCAAGAGCATGTTATAATAAATTCCAATGAAAAAATATATCCAATATTTATTTTATTTTAAATTTTAATCTTAATAAAATTAATCGATAATATTTTTTTTTATCTGAGAATGTAGATGTTGTAAGTACCTAGTTGTACTCGTATACTGCCTCTGATGAGAAATTCTTAGAATGCGTAACAAAGTTCTTTAAAGCTCGCGGGTCCGGCACTGAGAAAAATGACGAAACAATTCGTATAAACACAATAAAGATAAGAGGTCGTTGAACCTAATGCAAATGTTTTAAGTAAATGACAACCATATAACCAACCAAATAACAATGTTAATGTTTAATCGAATGAGTTCACGTGAAGGTGATTTTTTGAAAGATATCGTCTCTTTTTGTTGTAGTGATATTATTTGCAAATTCACAGGAATAAATTTGTAATTTCATAAGCCAGTATTTAAGTGTTGTTAATAATTGGAGGTTATCTGCACCGTAATATTAACCACTTAGGAGCAAGGTCGACGGAGATTATTTATTCGAGCTTATTAATATACATTATGTGCTTTAATTTGTGTTAAGGCGGCATAAGACACTCATAATAGGAATTTGTTCGAGGCTGACATACATCTGACGTTATTATTACTTGTCTGTACGGTTGAAATTTAAGAATCCGACTACGAGCTCAACACCGACGCCGCGCCTTACGCAAACCGGGGTGAAATGCAGATCCTGCCAAAGTCTGGAAATTTAATAAAAAGGCACTTCCTAGATGAGAAAAGTGTGGAGAAGCAGAATAAAAGAAAATTAAGGCGCGCTCGGCAAAATTCAGGGAGATACAGCCGTTCAAAGTATAAATAAAATTTCACTTCGCGAACCGATACTACGCCATTTTGTCACTGTTATGTTGGTATCCCAGACCTGATACAAACAAGCGCTAGATACGATTGTAGCCGCGACTTCGTGGGATAAATGATAAGGCGCGTAATTATGAAAAACAGAATTAATAATATAATGTAAACGAACCTCTAATCAGGTACTGGAATGGAGATAAACCATTCAAATCCTGGGATGTTTTTTTAAATAAAGATAATATACACAAGCCCGCTACACAAACCCTGCGTAGCCAAACAAACCATTCAAAAACGTAGGCTGTTTTTTAAAGTAAAGATAACATACACAAGCTCGCTACACAAACCTTGCGTAGCCAAACAAACCATTCAAAAACGTAGGCTGTTTTTTAAAGTAAAGATAACATACACAATCCCGTTAGACAAACCATTTAAAAACGTAGGCTGTTTTTTAAAGTAAAGATAACATACACAAGCCCGCTAGACAAATTTCATAATTGCGCGCCATGTATCCCACGAAGTCGGCTACAATCGTATCTAGGCTCTTGTTTGTATCAGGTCAGGGATACCAACATAACAGTGACAAAATGGCGGGCGGCAGCGGGCGGGCTGTCGTAGTATCGGTTCGCGAAGTGAAATTTCGCAATTGAAAATAAAAATTATTCAAAAAAAAATTCTATTGCTTTCCGCACTTTTTTTCACCTTCTAAATTAAAGTGCCCAACTTAAAACGCGGTAAAAACATGGTTTTTGGCAAAAAACAAACATTGGCAGGATCTGCATTCCTCCCGCAAACCGTTTTCGTAGGTGGAGTTTGTTACAAATCTACTTTTGTAATATAATCGAATTAAATCATTGCCAAAAGATGGCGCCACTTGCGTTAGCAGCTAGCGCGAGGAACGTCGGCTGACACGCGTAAGTACAACTGGATTCGTACTTTCGTGAATCATTCCGGTTATGGAGATATTGTAACTGGCAGTTATGAATAATAATATCTAGGTACCACGTTGTGATTTATCTACCACACGTCTATACATTTTATTTGACGTCATTGCCTGTCGCGGTTACTTTACTTGATGGACTAACTTCACTAACTGTCATTGGATTCGAGGAACCGGCTATTTTTGGAACCTGTTCATATCGGATTTATAAAACGGTCACCAACACTTAAAGTTGCCGAAGCAAAAGCCGCCCACAGAACCTAGCTGGTAATTTAATTAATTTCGTCGAATTCATAACTATAATACCTTTTTATTTAGACCGATACCGGCGGGTGTAAGTTATCTTTAAGGAATAAAAACAGTACCTTACCATTAAAATATTTTACGTAAAACGGTTTGAAAAATTTTTAAAACGGTTTTTCAATTATAAATTTAGGTGTAAACAAAAAATTTTATTTTTCCAGACGACGAATTAATACCTTTTGGAGGGATTCGTTCAGAATTAATTAAAATACTAATAATAGAAAGTGGAAAGATAAATTCTAAATACGCCGGACCGCGCACCGTATATTAATTTGTGTAGGTACACCTTTTCTTTACTTACGTCGAAGATTCCCAAAATAGACAATGCATTAGTAACTTTTGGAGGGATTCGTTTAGAAACGTCCGAGATTTTAGTAACACCTTATCATAATTAATTAAAATAAACCCCGTGGAAAGATACAAATTCTAGAACTGCAAGGGCAAATTCGACAGTAGGTTCGTCCAATACTCCGGGGCCGCGCGTCTTATATTTTGTACACGCCTTCCTCACTTACCTTTTGTCCCCTTAAAGCGTGAAAATTAAAAAAAAAACTTTTTCCTCTAATTTATCTCTCCGAGTAGATATTTAATGTTCTGCAATTTTGAATTTTTGTGTAAATTTTTTTTTAAACTTTGTTGTAATTCATTCGTTTTAATCTCAATCATGCGCCAAACGCTTATTTCATATTTGCACAATAAATGAGAACAGGCCTTTTATAAGACTCATTCTCATGTTCAAGAGCTCATCTGTGAGAATATTTGCCGTATTTTGTGTTTTCTCATTGCTGCAACACCGGTTTCTATAAAACCCAGGTTCATTCTTTTCTTTCATCAGACCACCAAGTCAAGTGATAAAAGACTGTTGATATTATTTTATTTAATATTTAAACTAATTTCTTCCAGAATATCGAAAAGTTCATCAACGAATCTGAAAATGGAGTCATCTATTTCAGTATGGGATCTATGATTAGAGGAAAATCCCTCCCGCTCCATAAGTTAAAAGCCTTCCAGGAGGCTTTCAATGAGCTCCCGTACCGGGTACTCTGGAAGTGGGAAAACGACACCATGCCTGGAAAGTCAGACAACATTCTGATTAGACCGTGGATGCCGCAGTACGAAATTATTAGTGAGTTCATTTTCTCTGTTTGGATTGAGTTAGAGACAGACTGATGTTGGCCTGGCCCAGTTTATTTTAAATCCTATTACGTATTGTTTGTCTTTTGCTTGGTGATTGTATCTTAGTTTGTGCTTTAGCCATTTTAATAAACAAAAAATTTAACAAAACAAAAAAAACGACTTCAAAAAATGCACTAAAAAGTAAAAAAATAATTTCGTATTCTTCTACAACTTTATAATCAACTTACCTTTTCTACTCATCAATATGTACGTACGATTGTTATTTTTGGAGTCGGTGTCGGCGGGAGAGGAGCTGTCAAGTGAACACGCCGGGCCGCGGGTACCTTGGTTGACACCGACTCCAAAAATAACAATCGTACGTACATATTGATGAGTAGAAAAGGTAAGTTGATTATAAAGTTGTAGAAGAATATGAAATTATTTTTTTACTTTTTAGTGCATTTTTTGAAGTCGTTTTTTTGTTTTGTTAAATTTTTTGTTTATTTTTTGATTTTTAGTGAATCTGAAGTACACTAACTAATTCGATTAAGATTCGGCCGAGTATCGTAAATTTGTTCTTCAGAATTGGAGAGTTCCGTTACTTTGTCATGGATCCCATAATCAGAACCTAACCAAACTCTCATCAAACTACCCTTGAAGTACATCCTTTCCAATAAAAAAAGAATCATCGAAATCGGTTGGCGTGATATTGAGTTATTCGTCCATTTGTCGCGCACATACTTGATGCAAATTTAAGACATATATGATTTTCTCATGGATGCCATTGTCAGAACTGGACCAAATTAAAATGGGACCACACGGGAAGCACCAGCTTTCAAATAAAAAAAAGAATCATCAATATCGGTTCACCCAGTCGAAAGTTCTGAGGTAACAAACATAAAAAAAAAAAAAAAAAATACAGTCGAATTGAGAACCTCCTCCTTTTCGAAGTCGTTTAAAAATAGAAACTTGCTTAAATATGTCTCTGACATTTGATATTGGGAACAGACTGCAGAAATGTAGCAATAAACTGTTTTTATAAATTAAATAACAATACTATTAAAACTACATGTTATTTATTATTTACACATTTAAAATGTTTTTTTACCTTACAAAACAATTCATACATTTCCATATTCTCTACACCAGCTCTGTCACTGTAGGGTTTTGATCAATGGTCGTACCAAAGTATTTAATTTCTGAATAAGAATTGATTACAGTACAATGAAGATCATGTTGTTTGCGGTTTACATTGTCACATTTTTATCATGACAATGAAATAAAAAATAGTACTCGTAACATGATATGTAAATAATTTACATTAAAAAATATAATATAATTTTCCATTCAGAGAACTGTTTTTTTTTCTTGACACTGTATGGAGAAAGAATTAGATTTTAATGATTTTTTCTACCTTTATTTATTAATGATCTCTTTTGCACTCCCACGATGAAGAAATTAATAAAAATTGGATTGTGCTTATCTAATTCAAGGTCACCCGAAGGTGAAGGGCTTTATCTGTCATGGAGGTCTCCTGGGGCTAACGGAGGCAGTTCACAGAGGGGTGCCAGTTCTGGTCATCCCCTTCTTCGGGGATCAGTTTGTGAACGGGGCTGCTGCAGAAGAAAGCGGACTGGGTCGAGTTCTCCCTTACGAGGATATCACCAAGGAATCTGTGCTTGCTGTTCTGAAGGACCTTCTCGATCCTAAGTGAGTTTTTTTACCAACTTTTTATTTCCTTCATATACGAGTATATCTTTATATAAATATAAATTTCGCGTCACGATGTTTGTTTGAGATAAACTCCGAAACTACTAACTGATTTTGATGAAATTTGGCTTACTGTGTGTAAATTGGTCCAACTTAAAAGATAGGATAGTTTTTATCTCGATTATTGCTCCACACAGGAGGCCCCGAGGAAAATCTTTGGAGATGCTGTGTGGAGGGTCTTCTCAGGAAAGGAAGGAGAGGAAGTTCTGGGAAGTAAAAGTGTATTAGGGGTGGGTAGGAATCTGGGGTCAGTATGTCCAGGAGTGAAGGATGCATGAATCCATCCCTCCCACTGCGGTGCAAGGCGATGTTCCGAGAGAGTACAGTTGGAGAATTCAAAGGGATTTCCTCAACCACTCTCTCCTGGTCCGGCCTGCCGCTGGTGGGCAGATGGCGCATCCGCCACCAAGCCCCGGACACACCTCACCCCGTGAACCCGGACACCCCTGCTAAGTCACCAAACGTAGCGAACTACTTTGGGTGACCTATGGTAGAGGTGTTGGTTATCCAATAAATGGTTCCCGGGGCGGCGGTACCCATACCCGCCTCCCAAATTGAAGTTAAAAGTTCATTAAAGGTTTGATATTCTTGGTCGAAGGTTTTAGGACAATGCTTTGAAATTATTTGATAAGTTTCTAGAAGATGGCGGTGTGAGTTAATTTATCAACTCAACATTTGGTTATCTAGGTTGGGTAACCAGTGGATGACGTTGTGTTTCGATAGCCAAAGCAACGCGTAGCCGGGTCAGCTAGTCTGTATATAAAAATAACAGTGTCCCGGTGTGGGTTTGTTTTTTTAAAAATCGGTGACCGGATATCTCAACAATGTGCAACTTTATCACTCCTTTCAAAAGTCATTTTAAGAAATGAAAAAAAAACTTGGTTAAATAAATTGCGTTGGGTTAGATTATGGGCTAATTAAAAAAAAATCATCAATTTTTATGGATTTTCAAAGGGGTGTTGAAAGGCCACTTTGTTGAGTTGTCATGGAACCAAAAAACTTTATTCCGAGATTGATGAAATTTTGCTCACTCGACCTTCAAAACAGGACTAAGGTCACTGTCTAAGTGAGATTTAAATATTTACCCTCACTCGTTTTTCCTGCCCCTTGAAAATTTTTGATTTTTCGTAATGAAATTTTGGTTACTTGACGTTCAAATTAACAGGAAAATTACTGTCTATTTCGAAAAATTCTGTTCAAAGTCTGGGCAAATCCAGAGACTTGTGCTAGTACATGAAACGTATCTAATCTGACGTATCTACTATCTACGTACTTTTCTGGAAGGTATTAATAAAATTAATTCAATAGCTTTTATCTCAAAAACACGATATGTTAAAAAATTTGCCTTTGAGATCTAATTTGTTATAAATCTTGTCTAAAAAAATTTAAACTTTTTTATTGAACAATTTTTTATTGAATTTATTACACGTATTTCACACAATGCACAAATTGCATCACGTAAAAAAGGATAAAGTACATATGCTCTTTGTAAATAATGTTAACCATAATAGTATGACCTTTTGTGCGCCGTGTTCTTATTCCGTCGGTGGAAATACGTCGCTAGTGCACCCGCATTCAGAATTTATACCATCTTATAATATATTTCTCTCGAATACCTACTCTAAGTTTTTAAGTTTATAAAAAAAGTACATCTTATTTTTGAAAATTATTTGCCGTGCCGAAAGGGTAATTATATGAAATTCCTCGGATAGAAAAAAATCGCAAAATATGCCCCGAAAATTATTATGAAACATTTTTTCTGTTATTTTACACGTATGAAAAAATTCACAGACTTTCTTTATATGCTAACTAACATATTTCCTACTAGATTTCAAACGAGTCGTGTTTTATTAAACATTTTCACAACTTTCGCCTGATTATTATCGTTTTTAACATTAGCGCGCTCCCTCCAACATTCGTATTTACATATCTCCCCTTCTTCTTTTTGAGCACTTACTACCGGGTCTTCATACTTTTTCTTTTTCCAGGATGCAAGAAAGCGCCAAGAGGATATCGTCAATATGGAGAGACCGTCTTTCGTCTCCATTGGATACAGCGGTGTATTGGGTAGAACACATCGCCAGACACGGAGGGACCCACTTACGACCAGTTTCAGCAGACCTTCCCCTCTACCGCTACATTCTACTGGACGTTCTAGCCTTATTGATACTAGTTTTAATCATATTTATGTACAGTTTAAAAATGTTCTTTACTTGGAGGATGAGGACCAAATCAAAAACAGAATGATACATATTGAAATAAACAATTAGGCACCTACCCAATGTAATATTATTTGTTGATATAGTCTGTCAATTGAGAGTAGAAAAATTGTATAAATATTAAGAGTAGAAAATGGAACTACAAAAATTATAAGCTGGCAACACCAATTCAAATGTCAAATATTATTTTAAAGCGCAATGACACTAAATAGAACTCTGTAAAACATGTTAAAAAAAACATGTTTTGTTCTTAAGAAAAAAAATCGAAGAAGCACATAAATTTGACATAAATTTGATTAAATGGTGTTTCAGAAGAGAATATGCTTTCATTTATTTAACATAAATTTGAATTTAACAGTACATAGGTAGAAAGGATGAATCACTAATATAAGTTTAGTTACACGACTTTTACATCTGAATGAGTTAAATATTTTCGGATCTAAAATTAGAGCCGTGCCCGGGCAACGCTAGGTACTTAAGTTAGTATTAAATAAATGTGAGCATTTACTAAACTGTGCTTTATATTTTATTACAATATCGTTATTCTTCATAATGTAAACACAAAATTGCAAGGGTATTGTGGGAGGCGAACAAGCCAGCGATCTTGAACCGCGAAGCATTCCTATTGGTTTCTTATACGCCAATAGGGATCCTCATTTCTCACGAGTCGACTCTTGCCGTGACAAATTTATCAGAACCATTCTGTTCTAAACTGCCGAAGAATTAACAGCTTTACAAAATCGCTTCTTGTTCGCTCCCACTTTCATGCATAAATTGTTTATATAAATATTAAATTATGGTGCGGTTGTAGTCGGATGTAAATTGTTCAATAAACTTGTTATACCTACTGTACTTTTTTACAAAAATGTAGGTTACACTTTTCCACCATGTGTTTTATTTTTAGTGTTGCCATTTGAACAACAGTGGCGCCCTCCTATGTTTTCTACTCTTATTTGACAAACTGCAGCTGATTTCACGTCAGTTACGTGACTCTTGGAGTTGATTAATTATTGTGAAGAAAAAATTCTAGCAATACTAATTTGAAGATTCTCATCGAAAGAAGCATTGTGTGCAAAAATAAACTTTTATTTATTAGAGATAATATATTAAAAAATTATTACATAAAATTTATAATACATTACTCCCAATGAGTTTAATAAAACTCATTTCGGGAAGGACAACATTATACATCTAAAGGAAAATTATTTTTACAAAGAACACGGAAATCAATGAACAATACATAGATTTTTAAATTGACTAGACATTAAACTTTAATTAATAATTTTTAATTGTTGTTAACCGCAACCCATGAATAATTAAAATTTATTTTTATTGTTATTATTTGACCTTCGCTTTTTGTGTGCTTTATTAAATGATCCTCTAAAGCCGCACGTAAGCGAAATAACATGAAAATAAATATATTTATTCCTTAGTTTTTTTCCTATTTAATTTTTTTATAAAACAAGTCCTGGTTTTTTCGACATTTAAAAAGATTGAGCTATTTATTTTTTTTCGCAGGAGATAACATTATTTACATTAAGCTGGCAGTAAACTAGAGGCTAGTCAAATATTTTGTAGTAAATGGAATGCGATCCGTCAAAACACTTTCGAATAGCCCGAAGCATTAAACATTCCCGGAGTTGGGTTTGCGATGGCTGCTAGTATTTACGTTGAGCTAGGAATTTATATCGAGAGAAATACAATTCATTTTGATCATTTTGTGAATTTTATAATTGGCAACAGGCATCAAAAAACAACCACTTTACTTATAGTGATACTGAAAAGACGTACCCTGCTCTTTCATAGATGGCTCTTGTTTAATTATTTTAGATTAAAACACTTTTTGCAGGTTATGCTTTAAAATGTTAAGGTGTATTCTTTATTACCCGTACTTAATCAATATATATCTAGGGGGTGTCCGGGGGTGAAGTGCATTAACTTCGGGAGGTGATTCTACATGGTGGTAGGAGTAAAAAAAATTAACAACTTTTTCCGAAATTCCAACATTTTTTCCCATGCAAAAAGACGTAGGTACCTACTAAAAATCCTTAGTGTGAGGTACGATCTTACTTGCTGAGCGCCGGCCGGGCACGATTGTGGCAACATTGCATGGTTGTGACCGGCCCGTATTGTAACAGCGGAAAAAAATAAAAATGGCGGCACATGCTGGTCTATTTTTATGTTTTTACCACAAAACAACCCCTAAAAGATGAAATTTCGAAAAAAGTTATTTATCTTTTTTTACTTATAATATCACGTAGAATCACTACCCGAAGTTAATGCACTTTACCCCCGGACACCCTGCATATATTATTTTTTTTTTAAAAAGAAAGACAAACATTCCCGGGTTACGAATAACCCAACAATGTTTGAAAATCTCCTACTACCACCACAGTAAGCGGAAAATGTTATTTGTGTCGGTTACAAGCTGATCTATTTTAAAGGTTTTCGTTTTAAACAATATGAAAATTTTTCGTTTTAGAAAATACTAAAGGATTTCAGTCAAAATATGATTAGGAAACTGACTTTCCGCACTGAAAAGTATTATATATTTCCTTTTTACGTTTTTCTTTTAAGCAAGATATACATCCCAGGTTTTGAATGGTTTGTACGGCAAGCGGGGTTTGTCTAACGGGTTTGTGTAATCATTTGAATATCTGGAACGAAAAAAAATAAAAGGACACGAATCCGTTTTTCTTTTAAACAAGATTTACATCCCAGGTTTTTAATGGTTTTTATGGTAAATAGGGTTTGTCTAACGGGTATGTATGCGTAGTACAAAAATAAAACTTTACGGTAGAGCCAAAACAAAAATAAATATTTTTACTTCGTGCTGTTATTTTTTTAATTTCTTTAATTTATGAGGTCTAATGAGACCTTATGCTTTTCATCGAATGCGATGAAAAGCACTCTGGTTAAAAAATAGTACTCTTCGAAATTTATTTAAAAATATCTTTTTAACATGACTTGCACTATCTTTTAACGCTTCACTGAATATAATCTACAACGGCTAGGTCCTTGGGATCTTAGACACTCCTTGGTTTGCTGGCTGTTTCAAGAAAAAAAAAGATTAAAGAATTCCATCATATTTATAAAAAAGGTAAAAATTAACACAATGAAAAACAAACAAACACACAACTGTCAATTGGACACGACCGGCTGGGTTAGATATCTGTTTTACCATCCGAAGATTAATTACTAGAACCAACACCAGCTAAGTGCCGAAATTGCCTATTATATATTTTATGCCATAGAGGGCAATGATAGTTATTTATTGATTTTAACAGTATTGTTTTGAAATTTTATTAAACAATTATTCTAAAAAAAAGCTTTAAAATCTGAGCCTGTTTTGATACGTGTCTCAAAATGATTTAAAATGCACTTAGATATTCTATCTTGAAATTGATTGTAACTTGAAGATGTAATTTCTCACGATTATGTTACATGTGTATGTATATAAAAACTAATAAACTAATTTGAATCATTACGTGAACCTCTGAGAAGCAAGGGAGTGACAGAATAAGTATAACAATGTAAGACTATCTGAGAGGCAAATGATATATTTGACACAGTAGGTATATCAATTTAAGAACGTCTGAGAGGAAAAGAATAAATTTAAGACAATAGATAAACAATTGAAGAACATCTGAGAGGCAAAGAATATATTTTACACAATAGGTATAACAATATAAGAACATCATAAATAAAATCACAGATATTGATAAAAAAATTATAATGTAAGCACGGATCCAAAGAAATGTGCAAATATATTAAACAATTATTTTTGGTCAGTTGTTAAAAAATTAGCACTTAAAATAAAAAAAAAACACTGAAAATAATGATCTATGTACATCACCTTCCAATCCTTGTAACACCTTAAAACAATTCCAACAAACTAACATTGATGAAATTAAACAGGCTATTAATGAATTAAAAGGTAATTCTTCCCCTGGTTATGACAATATTTCTGCAGAAATACTTAAAAAAAATCTGATTTACTTTGCAAACCATTGGCACATATCATAAATACAAACTTCGCAAATGGCAACTTTCCTTTAAATTACAAAAAAACTATTATTACGCCCATTTTCAAATCTGGTGACCCCACTCTAAGCTGTAATTATAGACCAATTTCTCTTACCTCAAATATAGCAAATTATTTGAAAAAATTGTTAAAAAACAGATGTTCAAATTTTTAAAAGAAAATAATATATTAAGTGCACATCATCAGTATGGTTTTAGAGAAAATTTGAGCACTCAAGATGCTATCGTAGATTTAACAACTGAAATATATAAATATTTAGATAATAAAAAAAATGCGTTGGAATATTTGTCGACTTAAGAAAAGCATTTGACAGTATATCACATTCTAATCTTATCTCTAAACTAACGAAAATTGGTATAACCAATAATGCCTTAACATGGATTAAAAATTACCTACTTCATAGAGAGCAATTTGTCAAGTTAAATGTTTTTCCGAGTGATTCACAGACCAGTAATTTTGGAATCCCGCAAGGGACAGTTCTAGGACCAATTCTTTTTATCATTTATGTGAATGATATTTTTAAACTCACCATAAAGTCAAAAATAATATCATATGCTGATGACACAGCGATTTTAACTCATGGACTAAACTGGAGTGAAACTCAGAAAACGGCTGAACTAGATATAAATATAATAGAAAAATGGTTTGATCAAAATCTACTATCTCTAAATACAGAAAAAACTTTTGTAATACCATTCACTCTGAATAAAAATGCTACCCCTGAGAATCTAAACATATGTATACACTCATAAAATTGTAATCCAAAGTCATATCTATATAAACCTAACTGCTCTATACTCTACTCACTGTTAAAACAAATGTAAAATACCTCGGTGTAATTATAGATAGTAACATAAAATGGAAATTACAAATCAATACAACAGTAGAACGGTTAAGAAAATTAATTTACATTTTTATTAGAATACGTAACATACAGAATATAGGATTATTAAGAACCATCTATTTGTCCCTAATTCAATCAGTATTACAATATGGAATTGTTGGCTGGGGTGGTGCCTTCAAAACTTCTCTTTTGCCTTTAGAAATTATCCAAAAGAATATTAATAAAAATAATTCTAAAAAAGCTATACGATTACCCTACCATAAAATTATTTCAGGAATTCAAAGTCCTTTCACTTTATATTATTTATAAAAAAATTACGCTTTTACAAATACACAAAGATTGTCTCAATAATGTTAACACTCTTTTTTCGAACAGCAATAGAACAAATATCCTTGGTTCTCTGACTATACCTTGCTGTTACACCACCACAGCCCAACAATTCTACAAATATATTGGAGTTAAATTGTTTAACGAATTACCCTTGAAATTAAGATTGGAAACAAATTACAAACAATTCAAAAAATCAATAAAAAACTCTTTTTATATAACTTATCAACATAACAACTCAAATATAACATTAGTTATCGTTTTTCTCTCATTATTTTTTTATCTCCTCCGCTTCAATCTGTTGTTTTTCTTATCTATTATTTGTTTTGTACATATATATAAATTTTTTTTTTATATATATGCACAAAAATGATTTTATCTTATTTTCTGTTAACTATCTATTTTTTGTTTTATATATTTAAAAAAATATTATTTTTCGTTTGCTAAATTGTGTTTAACATGCGTTTATCCGCCTTTTTAACTCGAGCTTTGCTCTTAAAAAGGGTGTAAAGCGTATTATTAAATGTGTTTTAATAGAAAACTTTATTTAATGTATACAAACATGTAATTGATACTATTTTATTAAATAAAATAAAAAAAAATAAAAAAAATCTGAGAGGCAAAGGATATATTTCATGCCATATGTATAACAAAATTAAAGAAAATCTAAGAGGCAAAGGTTTATTTCATACAATAGGTACCTATAACAGTTTGGGAACATCCGAGAGGCAAATGATAATATATTTCACACAGTAGGTAGAACAATTTAAGAATATCTGAGAGGCAAAGAATATATTTCACATACCTAATAGGTATAGTTTAAAAAAAGGGATATATTTAGTACAATAGGTTTATACTTATTGTGCTAAGTGGTCTCGTCACCGGCTACCTCAGAATGAAACAAACTCTCAACCACCAGGAAGATCAAAATGAGTGGTAATAAAAAAAAATAAAAAATTGCGTAAATAGGTTATGTTAGGTTAGGGTTAACGGCTATTTTAGAATAATTTTTTTCATAGCTTTTAATGACTTTTTAAAGAAGTGTTGAGTTGACTTGATTCCGGGTTGGCATGGAAAATAAAATGGTGTTATTTTGAAAAGTAATTAAAAGCTATTAAAAAAAATATTTTAAAATTGCCCAACCTAACCATCCAATTTTTTAATGTTTTTTTCATCACTTTTAATGACTTTGCGAATGATGTTTTTTTATTGTTTTTTATTTCTTGCTATGGCAATCTCGATGAGTTACAGAACTCATTTTAGGAGTTACAGAACTCATTTTAGGGAGCAACTTACAATTCATAATTTGGAGGAAATAGTTACAATTTTACTTAAGTATTTTGATTTTAAAAACATAAGTTTCACATTCAGTACAGCTGAAAAATAAACGACAGGTTAAGTAGAAAAACATCAATGGAAAAAAAATTTAGAAAAAAGAACAAGGCTATGCAAATATGGATGATTACAAATAAATTGAAAAGAAAAGAAGAGAAAAGGAAACAAGACAGAACAGAATAAAATAAGAAAATTACATAGTTTCATCATACTTAAAAAGTATTCTATTAAAGCATTACTTTGAATTGTTTTTATTTTGCTGGATTCCCTTATGTAAATCTGGAAGAAAATTACAGTGTGTAGGCAATACAATTCTGAGTTGTCCGGTCACCATATTTCACATTATATACATATTTAACAATTTAAGAGCCGGACGGTGATCTGCAAAAAGGATATTATCTGATTAATTTTTCTATCATAAACATTGTGTCTTTCAAGGTTATTTTCATAATTTCATAGCCATCAGTTCAGCAGCAGAGTATTTGAGGGTAAATGACATGTCGGGATGCCGACTGCCGACAGATGTCAGTCGTTGCATGGCTTCGGGCGTTGCTCGTGAAGAACGGATATGCCCCTGGGGAACTGGATTGAAATTTTCCATATTCAAACAATGTTTTGAATATTCTGTCCATAGGTCCCCTATTGAGTATCATGCATACACAGGCCGTGCAAAAGGAATCTAAGTGTAATATTCTACTTATTTTTTTTTTAAATAAGAAGACAACTATTGAGAGTTGGAACTTAGCTGTAATTGAAATGACTTTAATTAGAGTTTTAAATTTAAAAATAAAACAATGAATATTTATGTGATCCTCTTACAAAACACATGTAATAATTTACATAACTTTAAATAAAATAAAATAAAATTTAAATAAAAATATATTTAGGAGTGCTTGCTTTAGTGCAAACCCGGTTGCACAGAAATTTGAACAATATATATTTTATCAAACTGTTTCTGTCCACCATCTCTTACTCCCCCGAATAATGAGCGAAGGGGAGAACTGCACATCAAGCTGATAATACCCTAAATAAAATCATCAAAACCCAGGTTTCGTATTCCGTATTTCGTATTCTCCTCCGAAACTGGACCAATTTTTGGATTTTTCTTTTAATAATTTATTTATATCACTTTTCTTTGAATGATTTCTTCTAACAATTAAATAATAGCAAAAACAAAACAAGTGACAATTGATAATTGCATTCTAACTGACACCACAGGATTCAAATTTAAATGGAAAATATTTCCTTTGCATCTCCCCATGTCTTGGCAAAGCATAGCATGTCGAGGGGAGTGCTACTGTTAAATGAAATTGCAAACCATTTGGAGGTAAGTGACTGTTCTTTATATGCCTTAAAAACATTATGGAAGAGTCACTTGCCTAAATGCTGATAAGGTAACTAAATTGTACTGTAATTGGAATTATTCTGTTGTACGATAATAATTAAAAAAAAAAAAATAAATAAATAAATAAAATAACTCTATTAAAAGAAAATACTCTATGTCTGTACGTTGATTTGACCTAATATAATGCGGTAAATTCGCGCGTCGGCCTTCGATAGCGCAGTGGGCAATGCGCTCGACAAGTCTCAGCAGCCAGAGAGACAGACATCAAGCGAACGAACATTCGAATCCTACGAAATCCAAAAATAATAAACATTTTAATTTTTGTGAAATCAATATCCAATCGTCTAACCACTTAAATAAACAGGCAAAAGAAAAGAAAGCGTCGTCTAGCGACTTTTTAGTTTCACTTCTACTGCGAGTGAATTGCACACTTAAAAAAATAGTATATTTTGTATACCGAGCTTTGAATATCTGATGATGGCGTTCAAATCAGGAAAATTTAATGTTTTTGGGGGGTCCTAACTCCTGTAAGAAGTGACTTATCAAAAAAATCAAAACGTACCGACACGCCAATAGTCAATATCTACATTATTTTAAAATTCAGTAGTGTAATAATCCAGAGAGAAAATTGGGGGATGTACGAACAAAACGCCGCCGCCCAGTTTCCGCTTAAAATTACTCATGAAACCTTCAAGGTCAATGTGGAAAATGTCGAAGAGAAGAGATATTATTTTTTAAAAATTATTTAATAATCTTTTGTACATTAAACTTTATTTTCTTTTATCGACTACCATACCAGGCTAAAGGCCATGTTACTTAGTAGCACCATACCTCTTGCTCTGCCATGTGGAATACATATCAGGTCGTGATGTCGAACCTGACGGAAGGTGTTCGGTACGAACATTTTTAGCATTTCAGGATGAATCAATAAAATAGTTTATTATTTTTAATGATTTCACTGAAAGGGCACCATTCCTCTTAGATTAGAGTATTAGAGACTTTGTTTCTGAGAGCAAATCCATGTGATGCACAAATCACGGATCATGGTGGATTAACCAGTTTGTTCCAGTAATTCTATGTATTTTTGCTAGTACCTACGGGGCCCAAACAGCAGATGCGTATCCAGTTTTGATCATATAATTCCATTGAACATTCGATGTCATTGCTTCGGGTTTGAAAAATTGTTTACTTATTCTTATCACAAACCCAAGAAGTTTGTAACACAACGATGCCAACTTATATATGATCTGAAAAGGGGAGTTTGGTATCAAATGTGACCCCGAGGTCCCTTATGGATTTCACTTAAGACAATATTTTATCATTTAGCTCATATTATTATTTAATTGAGTTTTTAAAACGCATATATGTCGTAATGATATGTACGTTTTTTACTTTAAATAAATGTGTATCCTTTTTTTTTTTTTTACATTAACTCCACACAGGAGGCCCTGAGGAAAATAATTTCCCTCAGGGCCTATGTCATCTGGGATGCTGTGTGGAGGGTCTTTTTGAGGAGAGGAAGGAATGAACATTGGTCTTGAAGAGACCCATGTTGTAGGAAGGAGGAAACACAGAGGCCGGCAAATCATTCCACAGCCGAGCTGTTGAACACAAGAACGAGTCGAAGAAACGACCCGTTCTCATGTGACAAATGTCAACTGTGTACAAATGTTGGGCACGCGTTTGGCGTGTTTCCCGACGATGCACCGGTGCCGAAGGGATCAATGATGCTAGTTCCTCGGAGCATCTTCCATTCTAATACCGGTAGAACAAGGATATCATTCCCACCCGACGCCTGTGCTCTAAAGATTGCAATCCGTCTGTTAAGATGGGAGAATCCATCAAACGGACCGCCCGTTTCTGCACAGAGTCGAGGGTATTTTTCAGGTATTTTGGAGCTCCAGACCAGAGGTGGCTGCCAAATTCAACCGTGGGGCGCACTTGCGATTTGTACAGGGTTAGCAGTTGTGTACTATTAAAGTATCTGCGGGCCCTGTGCAGTACGCCCAGTTTTTGGGAGGCTAACTTTACTTTGGCTTCGATGGAGCCCCCATACCTCAGCTGGTCACTTAGGGTTACACCAAGCATATCAATGGAGGGCCTGTTCGGAAGATTGCTTCCGTTGAAAGCGACTAGATTTTCATTTCTATCCCTTTTAGACGTAATCAGACAAGATTGGGTCTTTGAAACATTAAATTCAACGAGATTATTTTTACCCCAAGAGAAAACACTCTCGAGGTAACCGTCCATTTTTTGCTTCAAAGCCATATGAGCTGTTGGAGTTTGTGAACCCTTTGGGGGCTTGTCAAACAAAAAGCTATCATGAACTGTACTGTCATCCGCGTAACAATGAATTGGTGCACATGACAAATGGTCGTTGATGTGCAACAAAAACAAAGTTGGAGACAGAACCGATCCCTGCGGGACGCCAGCATTTATCGAGTGTGAGGAAGAGGTGAAACCATCGACTACCGTCTGAATTGACCTCTCCCTCAAGAAGTCGGCAATCCACGTACACAAGGATGCGGGAAGTCCGTAAGAATGCAGTTTGTTGACAAGTCCTCGGTGCCAAACCCGGTCAAAGGCCTTGGAGATGTCCAGTGCAACCGTTTGGGTTTCAACGAAACGTTCCAGGCATCGCCCCCATGTCACATACGCGAGAAGATCACCGCACGAGCGGTTCCGCCGGAATCCGTATTGACGGTCGTTAATGATTTTGTTCTTCTCGAGGTATGTGAGCAGTTTGTCGTTGATCATACGTTCCATCACCTTAGACAGAACTGATGTGATCGCTATGGGGCGGTAGTTGGCCGGGTTGGAGAGGTCCCCCGTCTTTGGAATAGGATGGATAACCGCTTTTTTCAAACCAGAGGGCACAGAGCCAGTCTTCAGGGACAGTTTAAAAAGCTTCGTCAAAATTGGATAAAATACCAGGGCAGGTATTCCGTCAGGCCCACTAGCTTTATTAACATCAAGTTATCCTCATCGGCCCATGAAGATATTGCCTTTAGATCAAGGTGCAATTTAATACAATCTTGAATATCGCCTATCATCATGAGCACTCTGAGCGGATCGATATTATAATAAAAAAGCAAGCAAGTAATACTTTGGATGCAGTCTTGAATATAATCAATCCATGTCAAGAATAGAAGAGGTCTCAAGTTTAACTCCTGAGATATTCCTGAATACGCAAGGAATTCCCTGGACTCATGACCGCCGATGCATACAAACTGTATTCTATTTCTTAAAACGTCACAATTTTTTTAAATAGAAATTGGTGAAAACCTTCTGCGACTCTTTTGTAATAGTCCGACGTGAACTTAACCGTCGAAGAGTTAGCCTTTGTAAAGTTAATATAAATCACGTCTGTTTGATATTGGCATCCAATCCTCTTGCTTCTTTATACGAGAGTTTAAGGAGATTGGATACAGTTGATTTTTTTATTAAAAAAAACCACGCGGTATTCCTTTAAGTTTAAGTTTCCCTTAGGTTTCAATTTATTTGTAAATTTTTCACACATTAATGATTTTTTTTTTGGATATGATGATAAGATCGCTACCGGTCTGTAACTTTGAGCCTATTTTTTTCAACTCAACTTGTATATTGGGCTCACCTTGGTTAATTCCTATGACTGGGGAAAGATAGAAACTTTCTATCTTTCTCAATTTTGTAATACGCAATCTATTCGTGTCCCATTTTTCCTTCTCAAAACGTTTAACTAGGAGTCATCCAGCTTTTTTGAACTCTTTTTGTTGCATGTCGCGAAACGAGTGATGTTAAAAAACATTAAATCTTATTATTAACAATCCTTATAGTAAAACATAAAAAATGTGAATGGATGAATGTGGAATAGCTCCAATTTATCTGCATTTTCCAAATATCCATGATAACAGTCTTTACAGCCCTATCGGAGCTAATACCAACAATCTGACAATAATATGCCATGGAAACCATTCCTACTGAATTCCTACTGTTACAGAGAACTTGCAAATAATGGCTGACAAAACATACACGACAATACAATTTTAAAACCAATAAAAATGTATCGAAATTTTATCAACAACATTCCCCAATATCGGCAGAGCCGTAGTCCACCTGCTTCCAGGCAGTTATTACTCAAATCTACTTGCTACCTATGTCTATAAAAAATACAGCTCAGTTCAAATAAAATTCAAACAAAAATCCGCCTTGATTTTCCGAGCTCTATTGTCCCATAAAAGAGTGCCATATCCCAATCGATTGATCCCAGAATAGGTTAATGAGAAGTAAAGTACCATTCCGCTCTTATGCAGATGCGGTCTGAATATGCATTTTCAATGACTCAAAGTACTGGATGAGTATTTTAAATCAAACACGTAAAATATTAACGTGCTGCTGAAAAAAATAATATCCAGTAGAAAATAATAATAAAAAAAATATTGTGTTAAAAAACGAAGGTTTATAGGTTTGAGGTAGAAAAAACAAGACGTATAATGTTTATCAAATCATGAAATGTTGAATAACAAGCAGTTTTACAGTTTTATTTTCAGAATATCATCTTATTACACATAACAACACAATCACTTCACATGTTTTCTCAGTAAATTCTTTCGCGATACACATGTGGTAAGTTTTATTTATTTATTTATTTTCGGGAAATCGACAGTTTACATTTTTCAGGTTTGTACATGTTTGTATTGCCAAAATTAAACCAATTATGGATTTACTCCTCGTGACTTTACCTCTGATTAAACAGCATAATAAAAAAAAAGAAATAATAAAATTTATAACAAAGGAGTATGAGACCATAAATTTTATAAAACAAAAGATTAGGTTGGTATATAAAACTGAAATTTCCAAAAAACATAAACCTATCAATACATTGGTAAGGGAACGTACCCATACTACGTGACACGTTTAGGGGGGGGGGGGGGCTTCAAAATGTCGCTTGGTACAAATGAGCGGCGGCGGGCTTAAGTTTTTGGTCACAGGGGGGGGGGGGGGGGGGGGGGGGGGGGGGGGTTAAAAATTGCAAAAAGTACGTTCCCTAACCGTAAGAAGCCAGGTTGTACATATTGTTACGGTACACATTACGCAAAAGGATGGTGTTAGCGGAGTAAACGGCTGCTTAAAGTAGTCCGTAAAAAGCCGGCATTCCACTGGAGTTTACCGGAAGCATTCCTCCCCCCGCTAGCGAAAAGAGCACGGCGCACCCACACCCGCGCCCTGCCCCTAGTCAGAAGCTACACCCGGTACGGAAAGGTCACGTCGCCCGTGCGCTTCCCCCACGCGGAGTTGCCGCTCGCAATATGCCGAAACAAGGGCCGATGCGACTAAACTATCGAACTTGATTTAAACTTGATGTTGAGTTACACCGCCGTGTAGAGTAATGGAACTGCCCTCTTTGACCAGGCTTGCCTCCTGGCCACCACCACTGGAGACCACGCCAGCCCCGGTTTCCTGAACGCCTGATGACCCGCTGTAAGTCGACTCCCCTGTTGATAATGTATCCTTTTAAAGTAATTTACGGATAACCTATCGACGCGTTCCCAGTCCCAGGGAGGATTTGAGAGAGATTTCTTTGTTAGGAATTACTTAGCCAGGCATTGTTTTGTTTATGTCCGACATGTTTTTTGCAAGTTGTTGTGTTCGTGTTTACTAGACAATATAGCTATGTTTTACCCAACATCCTCTTTTATTTGATGAGTTTACACGTGGGCGGGTTTGGCAAATACCTTTGTACCTCCTAATTTAGTTACCTACCACCTTGATGCGGAGAGACCTCACGCCAACCGATGATAAGAGCTAGCCGCTGGCAAAGGTAAGTGAGGCCCCCTGACGAGACCGCTCACAATATAAACGACAGAAATATAAGAAACACAGACACATAACATATTCATGAAATATCATAGAAATATTCTTTAATGCACGTCTTATATTTTGTAAGTTCGGAATTGAAAATGTCCACATGGATAATACGCTATTGTATAGTCTGTTCGGACAAGAATTCTGCTTACAGTTTGTTTTTGTTTTGCAAGTATGTAAAGAAATCGTTGTCCAAATTAAATAATAAAATTATAAAAATTAAATAAAGAAAGCTTTAAATTAAAATTAAGTTCTAAAAAATTAACTTGAATAAAAAAAAATTTAAGCTTTTAAAAGAGTATTTTTTTTTTAATTTTAAAGAATTTCTCAATTTTAAAATACTTAACCACACATCAGACAACGAAACGTTGGTTTGCGATGTCAAATGTTGTTGATCTTTTTAATGCAAGTATCTCCAGGACAATTTATTTAGGAGTGAGCAAATCACTTGTGTCACCTGTGAAAGCTGCGCAAAGATCAATAGATTACATAATATAAGTTTCGTAAAGTAAAAAAACGTATTTCCTAATTTTTGATGTTGATCCTCCTTGTTTAATTATTGGTGTGCCCACCTATAATTAGAATTATCACTATAATCATATTAGAAATGTAAATTTCTGTAATTATTGTGTGATGTATTGTTGGCGAGCCAATACATAAATAAATCCGTCTAAAAGCGGCCAAGATTAAGTAAATCCCTGTGATATATGTTGGTACTTACTATGATCGTTTTGGCGATTTTAGGTTCTTTTGATTTGTACCGTTTTTTTGTTATTGGCAAAACTCGGATTCGTAATTAGCACCCCTAAAATCATAAATGTGCAAAAAATCAGAACAACACCAGAAATTGTTATAACAAACTGTAAATTTCATAAACCTATAAAAAAAATCTCAAATACCTTTTCCAGCTTTTCCAAAAGGCTGTTCACAAGTATTTTTAATCTCCTGCCGTAAAAGGGCGTGAATTCCGATTTCAATTTTTTCCCGAACTATTGGATCACCTTAGGTGAAACAGCAAGAAATGGTTAACAGAAGTTAGAAAGGCATGTGTAGATTACAAATCAAAGAAAAATTTCAACAATATTGCAACAATAATTTTTTTTAATCTTAAAAAAGAAAGACAAACATTTCCGTGTTACCATGCCCAAAACGTTGCTTGAGTCGTGATGAAGGACTTAGCCACTCGAGGAATCAAACACGGAACGCCTGGGTGGATCCCAAACGCGATGCTTACTCAAACACTGACCGGTCAATGTATGTAAACATTTAGTAATTAATAGTCAATAGTTTGTAAATGTATATAAATAACCATAAAGATGAGGCACGTTGAACATTTTTAATGGTAGGTAAATCATAAGTAAAACATATTTCAAGTTAAGAAGACGTCTACATTTTATAGGAAATAAACCACATTTCCAATGAAACTTTCACACAATTATATTATTATGTGAAAGAAATATACTATTCACCGGAAGTTACACCAACAAAATAAACGTTTTATTTATTTTGTTCGTTGTAAAAATAGCCATACTGTATTATAGTATACCCTGGTCGACTTCATAGTACAGATGCTCTCTTTGTACTAGTGCCCACACCGGCGCGGCGCAGAAGGAAATTACTTTTTTCCAATTACCCCCACTGCGGAGATTACTTTGTTGCAGTGGAAAGGAAACAAATCGAAAAGTAATTTAGTTTTACGTTATCATTGCGCAGGCCTGTACACCGGAGGCTTTTTACTCCCCTCGCGGATTTCGACTTGTTCGAAATGTATGTAATATTATTTATAAATTTGCGCGATACAGTGCAGTAACGCGGGAACAAGGAAGTGGAAGTGAATGGATACATTGAAATGCTCAGGCCCAGATGTGAAAGAAACAGAAGAATGGTGTAGACTTGGGTGAGCAGAGGAAAGAGATGTACCTACGTTGAATGTTTCTTTGTTTGTCCCTTAAGCGTTCCTAAACCACCCAACCGAATGCGATGAAACTTTGGTGGTTTGTTGTACGCATGCCATTTCTACATAATATTAGGTCCTTACATATGAAATTGGTGTTTTGTATGGGAGGAACACAAAGTCGATTTTTTTTTAAATATAATATATTTAAATATATTATATTTTTATAAATAAATAAATTCAGTTGCATTCCAGTGCTACAACAGTGCGGTCATATAGTTTCGTTATAGTGCACTGCCTCGAGTATCGAGTATAGTTCTACACTTCATACCTAAAGTACCTCGCCCGGGCGGGCGGGTATTAGAAAAAACATGGATGACATTCTCGAAGATATTAAGAGCGATATTGCGAAGATCACATCTGTTAAAGATTCAAGAATAAAACTGAGTTTGGAGAACAACTTAAAGAAACTAGAAGAACTAATTAAAGTAGAAAATCTTATCCTACAAAAAAAATTATTAATCTACAAGAGCAAATTATAATAAACAACGAACACTATAATGAGAAATTAGAAAGTTTTGTGACAAAAAATATAAAAACATATGCGCAAGCCACAACAATGAATAAAATCGAGAAACAAACTCCACAAAAACACGCCATCATAATATCAACAACTAAAAACTTGAAGGCTGAAGAAATGAGAAAAAGAATCGAAAAAAACATAGATGTAACTAAAATGCAAGTCGGTGTAACTGAATTTAAAAAAATTGGTGATCAAAAACTGATAATCTCATGTGTAAAAAAAGAAGACGAACAAAAATTGGTCACAAAAATAAATGGAACATTCGGCGAAGACATCAACGCTGAGAAACAAAAAAGAGAAAACCAATAATGATCGTAAAAAGATTGCAATCAAATTTAACAGAGGATGAAATTGTTTTAGGCATAACCCAGCAAAATGAGGGTTTACAAAGATTCTGTAAAGATGATTTTAAACTCATAAAAGAAATCAAACTAAAAAAATTCGACCAACAAAGAACGTCCCAACAAGACGTATCAAACTACTTAATACAAACGTCAGGAGCCATTAGAAAAATCCTTCTTAACTTTGGAAAAATAAAAATAAAATACCAAAGAGTTCCAATTGACGACCTTAACCCTCTGACGCAGTGTAAAACTGCTTGAAATATGGACACACTGCCCTAAGATGCCTTAACAGAACACAGCCACCTACCTGCCCCCATTGTGCACAAGACCATACCCTAGAAAAATGCAAAGAGATAAACAATAAACCAATCTGCTACAACTGTTCCAGCAACAATAAAAAATACAGGGCGAACATCCTGGACGACCACCGTGCTGACAGCATCAATTGCACATACAGACATAAAATGCTTCAAATTGCCAAAGAGAGAATAGATTATGAATGAAATTTCACAACTATTATTAGTGATAAAAAAAACACAAAGGCTCTCAAAAAATCCGTCCTCCAGAAAATCTTATCCCAAATAAACAAATGTATTCATGGCCACTAATGCATTCATTATTATTATTTCTTCGATATGGATGATTTCGTGTTAAATGCTATAGATAAAACCATGTCAATAAACGAAAGAATATATACATCAGTGAACGAAACAAACAACATTTTAGCGATGAATCCCGAAGTTAGCTTAATCATATTTCATATGAATGTAAGAAGCATCGAACGTCATTTAGACGAACTCCTGGTAACAATAAAATCACTTAACAGACTGGACTGCATAATATTAACAGAGACTCACTCATCGAGCGATATAAACTATAATATTCCGGGTTATACATACTATGCAACAAATACCCGAATTAACAAGAACAGCGGAATCGCAATATTTGTCTCAAATAAATATGTTGTGACTTTTAACAGAGAAATTCACATGCACAATGTAAACGTCCTAAATATGGAAATCAGTTACCAAAAGTATACCTTTAGCATATTCGCTATATATAGAACTCACGCCTCAATATTACCGATATATGTAGATGAACTAAAACGCATTCTTCTTGCGAACAGAAATAAGAAAACCATTGTTATCGGAGACGTAAACCTGAATATAGCAAATGATTACTCGCCTTATGATAAAGATAATTATCTTAATATGATGGCAGAATTAAATTATATATCATGTATTAATTCATGTACGAGAATTATTCCAGGTCAACGACCTTCGTGCATAGATCATGTTTTTACAAATATTCAAGACATAAAAAACATAGCATCTGCAGTTATATAAACGACAATCACTGATCATTTCGGGTGCATTTTTACGTACAATTATGAAAAGAAATATTCACCATTGACTACCCGAATTCCGGAGAATGAAAGCGGCCGACGAAAAACGCTTAACATAAATGCCCTAGTACATAATCTAGACAAAGAGAAATGGCACGATATTTTTAATTGTAATGATACGAATGAATGCTTCGAACTATTTGAAAAAAAATTATCAATGCACGTAACTACTGCACATTCTATTGATTCCAGAAAACAATCATCAAAATTTAAACCGGTTAAATCATGGATAACTTTTGGATTAATTGTATCAATCAGACACAAAGAAGCAATATAAAAAAAAATTAATCCAACAACCTACAAACGAAACCTTAAAAAAATACCTAAAAGCATACAAAAACAAACTAACGTATTTAATAAAAAACACAAAAGAAAACTATTTTCGGCGAAAACTAGAAGCAACGGAGAACGATGCAAAAAAAGTCTGGAATGTTGTAAATGAAATTATAGATAAGAAAAAACATTAAAAAAATGATATAGATAGTATTATACATAATAATATCAAAATACGATGCGAAGAAAATCCATCAGCTGCTGCTAACATATTTAAGAACTTTTTTGCAAATGTAGGCAAAAATCTTGCAAATCAAATACAAAAAATACCGTCTAATGACGAACAGAACACTAACGTCAATATCTTAAACAAAATTGACATGTTTCCCTTTACTTCAGCCCAGGAAATCGAACACATCATTTCAAGCATGAAGGGAAGATCGGCACCAGGTTTCGATGGAATTACTGTCGAAACACTAAAAGCTATCAAAAAACATATTTCAAAACCATTATCGCATTTAATCAACATTAGTCTTCAAAGCGGAATATTCCCAACGATATATAAACAAACCATCATCACTCCAACTCATAAATCTGGCAACACAGAAGAAGTGACAAATTATCGTCCAATATCGCTGATTTCAAACATTGCCAAAATCTTTGAAAAAATTATAAAAAAAAGATTAACCGAATTTATTAACAAAAATAACCTAATTCACGACAACCAATATGGATTTATGAAAACTAGAAGTACCCAAGATGCGATTGCCAAATTATCGAACATTATTCAGAACACATTAGAAAAATCTTTGAAATGCCTAGGAATCTTCATACAGGGTGTCCGGTGGCAGAATTAGGTTTTAATTTTCGAATTTCTCTGTAACGGCTAAGCGGACGAGCGGGGAGTGGGCCGCGTTAGCTTTGTCGTTCGTGCGGATTATTTAGTCACGATGTCGCAGTGGACGGGATAGCAACGTGCGTTAGTAATCGAAGCCTTTTTCAAGGCTAATGATTCTTGTGCAATTGCGCGTCGAAGATTTAGTACGCGTTACAGTATTCGACGTTTACGTGATGCCCCAAGTGAAGATTTGATTCGATCATGGGTCCGGAGGTTCCGGGCAACATGTTCGGCGGAAAACGACTCACGGCCGGGACCCAGGAGGACGTCGAGAACAAATGAAAACATCGAACTCGTCACGAACAGTTTGCGCGATAATCCGCGTCAGTAGGTGCGCAAGAGAGCGGCTTTCCTAGGGCTTCCAAAAACTATTGTGCACGAAATATTGAAGAAGGACCTTAAATTTCATCCTTTTAAGATTCAAATTGTGCAAGCGCTTAAACCTAATGATTACAATTTACGTAAAATTTCCTGCGAGAATGTTACGCAATTTCGTACGGTAAACACTAACTTTTGGAGTGATGAAGCCCATTTTCATTTAAATGGAAGTGTAAATAAGCAGAATTGTCGTTATTGGTCACCTAAAGGACAGAACCCACGTTTAAAACATCAACAGCCACTTCAAAATCCCAAAGTGACAGGTTGGTGTGCATTGTCTAGCAGTGGAATAATCGGATCTTATTTTTTTGAAAATCGTCGAAGGCAAGCCATTACTGTGAACGGGGTTTCTTATCGGGGCGTGCTTAACGATTATTTTTTGCCAAAAATGAGAGACCATCCTGCTTCCAATTCACACATATGGTTCCAGCAAGATGGCGCCCCGCCTCACACCGCTAGAGAGACGATGGCGCTACTTCGTGATTTGTTCCCTAAAAAAATGATTAGCCGTTTCGGTGACATCCCCTGGCCAAGGGGGTCACCAAATCTCACTCCTATGAACTTTTTTCTATGGGGGTTCCTCAAAAGTAAAGTGTATGAAACCGACCCCGCGACCATCTCTGCACTAAAAGAAAATATCATTCGCGAAGTTAATGGTATCCCAATGTCACTTCTCCAGCGAGTGGCACGAAATACTGAGTCCAGATTCCAAGAGTGTGTCCGTTGTGATGGTCTACATTTAGACGAAATAATTTTTAAGAAATAAAATCCGCACTTCTCCTCTTTGTAACAGTTATTGAAATAAATGTATGTCCTAAGATCTTAAAAAAGCTTTCGATAGTATTTCTCATGATAAACTTATTAAAAAATTGAACTGTGTTGGGATAAACGATAAAGCTCTAAAATGGATAAAAAGCTATTTATTTGAACGACACCAAGTAGTCAAGATAAACAATTCCCTAAGTCTACCACTAACAAGTAATTTTGGGATACCTCAAGGCACAGTCCTAGGCCACCTACTATTTATAATATATGTCAACGATATTTTTGAACTACCACCTAACGCAGACATAATATCATATGCCGATGACACAGCTATCATAGTGAATGAGATCGACTGGAATAGAGTAAACGAACAAGCAAATAATATCATGAACATCTTAAAACATTGGTTTGACACAAATCTTCTCTCATTGAACACTAACAAAACATACTACATACACTTCTCAATCAACAAACTAAAAACACTCCCCAACACTAAAATAATTATCCACAATAACAAATGTAATAAAATCAACAAGGCTGTTCAACATTGAAATCAGTACCAGAAATTAAATATCTCGGAGTGATAATAGAACAACATATGAAGTGGAAGAGCCATATCTGTGAATTGGTTAAGCGTATCAGAAAGTGTATATATATATTCATAAGATTAAGAAATATTTTAAAACTCAACAATCTAAAAAGAGTATACTATGCACTAATCCAGTCTTTAATTCAATATGGAATAATTGGATGGGGGGGGGGTCATACAACAATATTCTAACCCCTGTCAAAGTGATCAAGAAACTAATCATTAAAGTAATCCTAAAGAAACCCTCCACTTATCCAACAGAAACGCTTTTCGCAGATTTCACGGTGCCTCGAGTTGAGAATATCTTCAAGAAAAATGCAATTATCCAAATTTACAAAGATAATATCATCAAGAAATTTGAAACTCACCAATCAAAAAGATATGAAGACAACATCAAAACACCAAAATTTAATACCAAACTAATGCAAAACAATTATATCTATTTAGGAATAAAGTATTTCAACAACCTTCCCATTGAAATAAAAAAAAAAAACAAAGACACAATAAACTGAAACTCAAACTGAAGCTACACTTCATCAGGAATAATTAACTAAATAATTACCTGTTTTTCTCTTTCTTTCTATTTATTTTTAATACATATTCATCTCTATTTTATCTAGATTTTTAGAATTTCTCCTAAGTGCACAATATCTTATGTAACCGTATCCTATGTATGTACACCTACACATATAGATGATCCAGAAGTCTCAATTTATCCTATTATATACTTACTTATTATATAATGTTGTTCTATTTCAGTTATAGTTAGTGTAACTCGCTCATCAAGCACAAGAACTAGCTTCTTCTTTGGTGAGATTGCAATGTTTAAATAATTTCTGTACCGCTATGTAATTTCTATAACTCCACTGTACAATTATATAACTATATTAAATAAATAATAATAAAAAAAAAATAATAATATTTTTTAAATAAAATTTTTATAAATAAATAAATAAAATAAATAAAATTTATTTAATCAAAGTATGTACCATTGATATCTATGCACTTTTGCCATCTCATAGGTAGTTCATCGATCCCTTTACTAAAAAAACCATTCGGACGGGAATCAATAAAATCTTTGAAGGCGGTTTGGACTGCCCCATCGGAGATGAATTTTTTCCCATGCAAGAAGTTATCCAAATTTCGAAAAAAATAGTAATCTGTTGGGGCAAGGTCCGGAGAGTACGGTGGATGTCTTAGAAATTCCAATTGAAGCTCCTCTAATTTGGTAGCCGTCTGCTGTGAAATGTGTGGTCTAGCGTTCTAAGGCGCGTCTGTTGATTTGCTTCGCTCAATTCGTGAGGTACCCACCTTTCAAGCTTTTTTACCTTCCCAATTTGCTTAAAGTATCCACTTTAAGCAAATTAAAACATTTTTATCACTAACACCGCAGCCTGCAGTTAACTCGGACGTGGTTTGCGATGGATCCGCTTCCACAATAGCCTTCAATTCTTCATAATCAACTTTGGTCTCCGGCCGTCCACGGGGCTTGTTCTGCAGGTCGAAATTTCCAGAACGAAAACGTTGGAACCAAAAACGCACTGTGTTTTCTTTTGCGGCACCGTCGCCATACACATCATTAATCCTTCGAGCCGTTTCTGCAGCACTGGTGCCACGGTGGAACTCGTACTCGTAAATAACGTAATATTTCAAGTTTTCTATTTTGTAAACAAAGTGACGCAAAGAAAGAAAAACAAAAAAGGAAAAAACAAATGAATTATAATTTTCGAAACACAAATAAATGAGTAAATAGCTTGTTACATTCCACCCCAACAGAGCATGGCCCGCGTACCCCTTGCAAGAATTTGAATTTGGAATTCCTAACCAAAGAGAAGATATTTGAGATCAAAGTTGCCAGTACGGCAAAACGCCAATTTCATATGTAAGGACCTAATATAATAAATTGATTGCGTCTTAGAAGCATTATTTAAGTCGATTTCTTTCAATTCTAAGAGCGTCGTTAGTTCAATCCGTACATTAAATAAGCCAGTAATGTTGCATGACGAAGGACATTATCAAAAAATATGTGTGTATTGACAGTTAACCGAAACTTTTCTGATACTATGGAGGTCGGTCGGAATATCTGCAATCGTTGACTGTGTTCGGAAATATTGTTAACTGACCAGACGAATTTGGTCAATATCGTATTGATATACTTACGGCTTTATCGATCGTCCATGTTAGACCCCCAGGACTTATGGTTAACACGACATTTCGCAAAACTACCTCCGCCTCCTTTTCCGGCCCCTTTAATACTTTGTGATATTTTGCACACCTGACCACCAAAAAAGAGAAAAATCGTAAATGTACATCTGATTTTGAAAAACTCTGTGTAGAGCCTGGACCCTAGACCAGTGGTTATTAACCTTGTTGGAGGTACTGAACCCCACTAGTTTCATATGCTCATTCACCGAACCCTTCTTAATTGGAAATCGAACCGAATCATATGAGTCGGGGGTGTGTCTTGACCTCCGCCGAACCTGTGAGACTGACTCCCAGAACCCGTGGGGTACGATCGAACCCAGGTTAAGAACCACTACCCTAGATAATGCCGGGGACTAAGCTACATAGATCACGTTACAAAAAAACATTTAACAACTAAACGTGTAATATGTAATTAAATGAAAACCATATTAGCGAAACTCAATTGAAAATCTGGGAACAAAAAATCAGAAAAAGATATTGGCACCTCTGGGACACGAACCCAGGAGCTTCGATTTTCCGGGCCGCAACCAACTGTGCTAAGATATCCCTTTCCGATTCGGTCATCTTTAACTGTATCATACTTCGACTAAGAACTACCAACATTATCTTCATTTTCTTAACGCGTATTTTATTGGCTGCTATCTTTATGTATGATTGCCATAGAGATATACTATATATATGTCAATGATGATTGCATAATTCAAACCCGAACTAAATGCTTTCTAGATAGTGTGTGGATACATTTTTATCCATTTTATTTTGAATACGCGACATTTATTGACTTTTATGCAAGTCTAGGATGAATATTAATAACAAGGTCCCAGAGGTGACAATTTCTTTTTCTGATTTTTTTGTTTCCAGATTTTCGATTGAGCTTCGCTAATAATGACTTCATTTTAAATATTACAATTTGACGTTTAACTCATAAAGCTAAAAAAAAATGTTGTAATCAGTGACATCTATGAATGATTTCGACTGTAAACTTAAATCTTAATTCGTACTTTAGTCGGCAGGCAGAGTCAAGACTTAGTAATTTATTAACCCAATATTAATATTATATAACGAAAAACAAATTGGAAATTCTAAAATAATGAACCGTTTTATCATTTCAGATGTACAGGTCATTTATAGCAGGTCACGGATAAATTCTTAGTAATTCAAAAGATAAATGAGTAATCGAAGGTTAAAGATTACGGTACAAACAGTTATCAACGCGCATTTCAACAAATTACCTACAATGGAATAACCAACATGCAGTGACAGAAAGTGAAAACATGTCTACATAAGCACATTTAATCACAAGTAGGTGTTGTTTCGTAGAATTAGAACAATTCATCAAATAACAAAATTAAAATTCAGGTTCTGCGAATCTTCCATTCATGTTTTGTTATTATTTTATAATGTAGCATAATAATAGGACAATAACAGAACTTGAACAGGATTTTTACAGATCTTGATTATTAATTATGAAATTTGATGAATTGTTATTCCGTGAAACAACCCGTAGCAGACTGGACTTCGCAGATAAGAAGATTAGTGGTAAAAGTAGAGTTGGTATTCATTTTGAAAGACTGGAGATTTTAGGACTCTTTTGGACTGGAGATTTTTTATGAAATGACCTTAAAAAAGCTTACAAGTTCTTAATTGCTTACATTTTTACATAATTAGTTATTTACAATGTCGCGGGCTTTGAAGGTGAAGGTGAAAGTTTTTTGGGTACGACTGTCTGAAAAGGTGAATTTTAAGTTTAGCCCTAAATGCCGCCGAGCCGAGTGATAATTCCTAAATCATGTGGCAGTCCATTCCAGGCATTAGGTCCTCACACTCCGAAAGCTCGCTCACTGAACTTATTATCTTAGGACTTTATTTTTATTATTTTATTTTATTTTATTTTTTCATGTTCTCCGTAAAACGGTTATTCACCAATACATTATGGAGAAGATTACAAATTAGACAAAAAGTATAGCAAAACACATATCTTCTTTCACAGATCTATCTTCAACCTTCCGATAGCTGTTGACGCTGCTGACCTCAGTGTTAACTGTCGAGAATTGGAATTTTCTGGAATACACATTTCCAATAAGTAAGCCGAAGTCATTTCATTGAGGGGTAAAGTATGTGATGTGATTTTACCGATAACGACAAATTTTTATAATTGCTTACAATAACTATCAAATGATTTTTTTTAAAGTAGTTTTGTGCATGAAATCATATTTTATTAGCTGGTTAATTAAGTATGGAACAACTATAATAAGTATATTTTATGTAATCCGTCATTTAGAAAACCAATAACGGAAAATACATATACAAAGATAGGAGGCATGTAAGCATTCTTTTAGAGGTTTAACAACATTGTAACATCAATGAAATCGATAATTGCTGTAGATTGAATTGCTGGTCGCTATTATCGATATATTCAACGATTTTATAACATACATACTATATATAATATATACTTTTCTTTTGTAATATACAAAGGGGTCTTTAGGACAACTTTAGTCTGTCTTCACTGGTTTGAAACAGCCACCCAAACACACAAGATTTAAAAAAATATATTTCTGGATGACAAATGTAAAGCGTTTAAAAAGTTGATTAAAATTTTTATTACAATAAAGAAATACAAATTTGTATACTTTTAAAATAGCTACATAATCCGGTTCCATGACAACTCAACATATTGGCATTTCAACACCCCTTATAAAAAGTCATTAAAAGTGTGAGAAAAACCCATAACCTTACCTAACGTACCCTATTTAACGCATGTTTTATGTTTTGTGTTTTTTTCATCACTTTTAATGACTATTCAAAGAAGTGTTGAGATTACACTTTGTTGTGTTCTCCAGTCAATGTAATCCATAGCCTATGTAATATTATTATTACAACAATAATTAAAATGGTAAACCCCAAATAGGGCGTTAATAAACAAATAAATAAATAAAAAAATCAGAGTTTGCAAAAAGTTCATTTTGGGAGGCGGGTATGGGTACCGCCGCGTCGCCCCGGGAATCATTGATTGGATAACCAACACCTCTGCCATGGGTCACCCCAAGTGGTTCCCTACGTTTGGTGATTTAGCAGCGAAGCCCGGGTTCATGGGGTGAGGGTTGTCAAGATCTTGGCGGCGGATGCATCTGCATACCAGCTGCATGGCACGCCGTATCGGGAAACAAAAGAGAGAAAAAGATCGGTTGAGGGAGTCCTTTTGACTTCTCCCGCTGTACCCTCTTGGTACATCGCCTTGCACCGCAGTGGGAGGGATGGATTCACGCGTCACTCCTGGACACACTGACCCCCAGATTCCTACCCAGCCCTAATATCCTTTTCCTACCCAGAATTTCCTCTCCTTCCTTTGCTAAAAATACCCTCCACGCAGCATTCCCAAATATAACAGGTCCTGAGGGGAATTATTTTCCACCTCCAGTGTGGAACTAATGTAAAAAAAAGAAACCTTCAATAAAACTCCCACAGTAGAGAAGAGTGAGGAGGCTACGAAGCACCGCACAAAGAAGAGACCGATAGGCTACGTAGCACCGCACAAAGAAAAGTCCGATTATTCTATCTCATTTTCTCGCAGGCTAAATCACCGCAAACAGTCCCGGATAATCATTGGAGGGTACCCACCACTTTCCCACGGCTGTGCAAGGAAACTGATTGTTTAACCTCCTTAGCCGCACACGTCAGGACTCTAATTTTTTGTAAAAAGGAAGCTACATTTATTTTTGAAACGAATCTAGACCCTCCAATGTCCCTGCATGCATGATTGTTAGTAAAAAAGAAAAATGTATGCATACTTACATTTGCAGTAATTAACAAAATAAAGACACATCATAGATGTGTTCGCCTGTTGGTTCAGCATCTAGTTGAGTGAAATAATAAATAAAAAGAAAAATATTTACAGGTGTAAGTATGATTAAAACCAAAGAAAATATATAAAAAGAAAGATATCGGGGGCAGTTTGTCCCACTATCACGGGGCAGTCCCGGCGAGAATGAGCGGGCGAGCGGCCTGGCCGCAACGTGCCCAAACGCCCGCGTCCCTTAGCCGGTTTCCCAAAAGTACCCTTGAAGAAGTGTTTGTGGAGGGGGGGGGGGAGATACTCCCATAGTCCCGGATAAGGAATATCCCAGCAATATTTGAAATCTCTTACTACCACCATGGTTGCTTGTGTCGCGATGGAGGAGTTAGCCAGCCGAGGAATCGAACAGGGGACGCCTGGGGGGACTCAACTCAGCCAACTTAGCCACTGATCGGTCGGATGAGTTTGTCCCTTTTTCGTTTCATCCAGTTTCAAATCCCAACGGTGCTAAAGAAGTTTTCACTTCAATAAAAATAACTGGATTTTGTGATTTCACCTTGAAAAGACAAATTTAATTTAAAACTGTCCTAACAATTTATGTTTATCGGCTTTCTCGAATACAAGGTACCTATGTCATAATGTTTCTGCGCAATCATTTATTTACTCGTACGTAGAAGTGTCTTGTTGACGATGTCATTGTGTATCAAATCAATCATACTTCGTTGAAATGATTGAGGATGTATAGCATACGGTGACGGATGGTGCACAATGAGCGTCGTTTACGAACCATCATCAGCGCTGCATAAATATTAATCCAGTTGATTAGTCAGGCATCTCCAAATAATACATTTTGAGATATTGTGTTTCACATAAATGAAATCGGATATATATTTTATCCGAGACACTATGTAGGTTTCAAACCAGTTCTTCGAATGATTGTTTCCAATGAAAAAGGTAGTTGCCAAAAATATGAAAAAAGTAAAATAGTCGAAGATAATATTGTTAATTCTGAAAATTGAAATGTGAGATTGACAAATAGACCGGTATTACAAAAGAGGTGACTGTGGCCTAATTGGATAAGGCGTTCGTTCCAGTTGCGACCGTTATCTTTTTATTTTTCTGTGTCTTGTTGTCTTTCATATTTTCGTTTAATTATTAGTGTGATCTTCTTCTTCAATGATTAATTTATTTATTCATAACTAGCAGACCCGGCCACACGTTGCTGTGGCTAACGAAACACAACGCCATTACCCAACCTTTATAAAATCCACACCACCAGCTGCCCACTGCCCGCTGCCCGCGGCCTGAATTGAATATTTGAATTTCTCGGCTTTTCTCTACTATAATAAGCATGTATTATACATACAAACCTTCCTCTTGAATCACTCTATCTATTGGTGAAAACCGCTTGAAAATCCATTGGGTAGTTTAATAGATCTATGCGCATATACATTTTGAGCGACTTCATTTTATACTATGTTATGATAATTATCCATACACCTTTTCAAATGGAAATCGAAAAACTTTAAAATCCATTATCCCAGATAACCAAATTTGGACTTACGGCAGCGTAGTTGCAAATGTGCGATATCTCCGAAGCTTAGCCATCGAAAATGTTCGATAAACATCACACGGAGATATCAACTCCAATTGAAGTCTTCAGTATTGATTGGTTCATTGCGTTATTGATACGCCGCGTTTTTTTTCTTGCATTACACCTACTTGGTTTCAAAAATATAATTTCTATTACGGCTTATAAAATAAACATTTGTTTTACATCACTATAACAGTCCACAAAGTGGCACAACACAAAACACAATGTCAGTTTTAAAACTCGGTCTGTTTAGTGCAATATTCCTGTTAACCTATCAACAAGTGTGCGGTTACAGAATTCTTGGAATTTTTCCACATATCGGGAAAAGTCACAGTTATACGATTGAACCTCTTATGAGAGGGCTGGCAGAGAAAGGGCATGAAGTAACTATGATCAGTCACTTCCCTCTGAAGAATCCTCCAAAAACATATAAGGACATCAGTTTGACAGGATCTTTAGATATTTGGGTCGAGGCTTTTGACCTCGAAGAGTTTTCCTGGCCTTATGGAACAGAGAAGTTTATGAAACACGTTGACGATGCCACGAACTTATTCTTGATTGCAAGCATTACTTGCAAAGCTATGCTAGATAATCCGGAAGTGCAAGCGATCAAAGAAGGTGACTATGACGTTGTAATCATAGAACAATTCAACAGTGACTGCGGTCTTGGCATCGTCAACAAACTTAAAATTCCTTTCATTGGTTTAACCACCCACGTGATGATGGCTTGGACAACTGGAAGGTTGGGAGTCATTGAAAATCCAGCATTTGTACCTAGCCATTATTTAGCATATGGGAAATGGCCCAACTTTTTACAAGCAACGGAGTCTCTCCTGATTGCTACGTGGTATAGGACCATGTATTATTACTTCTCGCAAATACCGGAGAGGAAGGTGATGGTGGAATATTATGGGGAGGATTTTCCAGCTCTAGAAGACATTGCCAAGAATATGAGTCTGATCATGGTCAACACGTATTTCCCGTTAACGGGAACAGTTTATACAGCACCCAATACAGTGGAGATAGGAGGGATACATGTGCAGAATAAAAAAGTTCTGGATTCGGTAAGAGATGTTGTATTTTTATGGTCACGATTTAATATTAAATAAATGCACTATTATTTATATCATCATACCTACGCAAAATCTTTGGTAAGCACCTACACTGAACAATAGAGTAAATCATAATATATGTAAATTACGTGACATTAAATGTATTTTATTAGTTATTAATCAGCCCGATACTAACGAAGAATTATTCAGCATGTGACTGATGAGTAGGTAGCGGAGAAATGGTTCATAATATCATTATGTTCGTGCATTGAACGCGAACTAAACAACCGTAAAAGTAACGTGGATAGGAAATTATTTAATATAAGATAAGCATGTGTGTTTTGCTTACCGCTGGACTGTTGATAATAAACAGTTAACCTGTAGACACCTGAAGATAAACAAAAATTACGAGTGTTCTTTGACGGATGCAAAAAATATCTTTTCTTAGCAGGGCGAGGTATTTATTTTCCAGGGCAAGAATTCGAATACGTTTTGGTAAAAGTGTTGGCCCTCAAAAAATTCATTAGTCTAGCGTTTCTAACGAAAAAGGAAGAATAGAATACACGTGAATGCCTCACAAAATTTCCAACGTCCAGCGGGACTACTGCATTCTCGATTGGAGTGTGTTGTGAGGCTGAATATAGTAGGAAATGGAAGGGGATGAGAAGAGGAAGATTGATAAAGCTTGACCTCACAAAACCTAAACAGTGCCTGAAATCTCACTTAAAAGTACCTACGACAAAAAGCTTTAGCACTCTTTCTGTCATTTCAAGATTATAGTTGTTTGAGTTAGTAGGACAAACTTACGAACGCTTGTCTGTATATATAGGTACGTTGGGTTCTATATTTGCGTTGTGTAACTTCTTTCCGCTTTTAAAGACCATTTTTTATACTTGGTGAAAAAGTCTTTCCCATAAAACTAAGGGTTTTCACCATATTTAGGAAAAAAAAACATCCGTTTACCGTTCAAATCTAAATGTACTCACGTTTTACGAATTTAAAACTACTTGTTGAAAGAATAGTAAAATTCAGGTAAGACATAAAACATATTTTATTGAATACTAAATAATTCTAATTCTTTGAATATTAAATATTAATTTGCTTTTAATTGTATGTTTTCAATCAAATAAATAGAGTGTGCAATTCACACGCGGTGGAAGTGAAACCTTCAGAAAACTAAAGTAGACAAGAGTGGGGAGGCTACGAAGCACCGCGTAGAGGATACCGATTATACTATCTCATTCTATCGCAGGCTGAATTCTGTAGATGAATGTATTTGTCTCTTTTTAATGACGCTATTTTTCGTTTCATCTAGTTTCAAATCACAACGGTGCTAAAGAAGTTTTCACTTCAATAATGAACCGAATAAATTATCAACGTTTTATCGATAATGTAGATATTATGTATGATAATCTTCGTTTATCTCGGATGTTTCTGATAAAAAAAAAAACGCAACCAATAATTGACACAACGTTTAAACGTAAATGAGATTATTGTAAAAAAAATGGTAAGAATGTATCTACGTACAAGCACGCTTCACAGATTGCGGATCATTCCTTGACGAAGTTCGATACGTGGATAATACAGAATATTCTGGTCTGGAATATTCTTTTTTAAATTAATCTTAATATATAAAATAATGTCGGGTTAGTTACACTATTTATAATACGAGATCGGCTGGACCGATTTTGATGATCTTTGATTTGTTGGATTTGTCTCCGCCCCGGATAACAGAATAACTATTAAAACAACGCAAAAATTCACGACAAAGAAAGTTATGAAGAAAATTAATTTTTTCATACATTTTGTATGGAACGAATTCTCATATTTTGAAAGAACTGCAGCAATATTGTGATAGGTATAATATTTAACTGTGCGTGAATTCCAAAAATTCAAAAACGTCAAATGTCAATGCGCTGATTGTTTTGCTTTTGTTCTTAATCATATAATGCTGCCCCTCAATCTTACACACTAAATGTCAATAGACGAAAATGAGACAAACGGTGAACGTACGTCTCTGCACCCCTCCAAAGGAAAAGTACAATAATAATAAATCTCTAAAATGAACTCAGGACCTATGTCATCTTAGGGGATGCTGGGTGGAGGGTCTTTTTAAGGACGGATAGGATAGAAAGTTCTGGGAAAGAAAAAGGCATGGGGGGTGGGTAGGAATCTGGAGGTCAGTGTATCCGGGAGTGAATCCATCCCTCCAACTGCGGTGCAAGGTGCAAAGCCATTGACTTGACCGGAATTGACCTTTTACCTTGACCTTTCCAGCCGGACTCTTTCGACCCATTGGTCGAGAGAATCCGGCTGGAAAGGTCAAAAGGCCTCCCTCAACAACTCTCTCTCGATCCGGCCCGCCACGCAGCAGGTGGGCAAACGCATCCACCGCCAAGATCCGCACAAAAGTCACCCCATTAACCCGGGCTGCTAAATCACCAAACGTGGCGAACCACTTGGGGCGACCTATGGCAGAGGTATTGGTTATCCAATAAATGGTTACTGGGCGGCGGCATCCGTACCCGCTTCGTTTCAAAAATTCCCGTAAGTAAGTGGAAAAGTAAGAAAATCACAAAAAATATAAATCCGTACACAACGCCATCTCTGATATTGACAAAAACAAAACACGGACAAATGGGCATCGATAATTGCTTCATTGTGTAATTTTTAACCTAATAAAAAAACTTAATTTAATTTAACTATTATTGATTCTGAGGCGGTAAGAAATTCGTCGGGTCAGCTAGTAGACAATAAAATAATATGACATTTGTCAGAAGTAAAAACCTTAAATAATAAATTCTTGTCAAAATAAAAACAAAAGTACCTAATTCGAGTTAATCCCGGTACTACTGGTACTGACTTCAGGTTCAAGCACGCCTTTTTCCTTCAAATCCATCTATCTCTACATATTATAAATTAAGGTCCTACGCCGCGTCTGTCTGTCTGTTTGTTCACGATAAAATCAAAAACTGCAGAACGGATTTTCGTGCGGTTTTCACCAATAGATAGATTGATTCACGAGGAAGGTTTAGGTATATAATATATCAAGGTTTTGTGTAAATTGGTGGAAAAATAGAAACATTACATTCCCGTGGGAAAATTCTTTATACAGTAATTTCCCCCAATACCATGTGAGCTAAGCCACGGGTGAAATCTAGTAGGTAATTTATACATCCCAGGTTTTTAATTTATACATCATAGGTTCGTACCGCAAGCAGGCTTTGATGATATGTGTAATTATTCTATTACCTCTCTTTCCATATTCTTCTGTCATAAATACAGGTTCAAACTTGTCAGTAATGCCTTCATATCATAACATGGATGAATAATTTTTAAACATATATTTTTTTTATTAGCAAAATTTTTTGATACATGGGAATAGGTACAAACATAATAACATAAAATATAAGAGAGTAACAAAAAAGATCCCACAAAGGCGAAGCCTGTGCGTGGGTATTATATTATGTGGATATTAAACAGTGGTGGTTAAAATAGAATTTAAAAATGTATATATATATATATAGTGTCTTTAGAGATCAACATGATCGATTTTACAGGAGTTACTTAAAATTAATGATATGTACATATAATAATGTATGTATACACCCAATAAGTACATACACACGTTGATAAATATGTGTACATATAATACACATATATATTTCCTTTTATTAATCCAAAATACAGAAAGACATGGAATATTTTAGGAATTTAGAAAACATATAATACAATTTAAAGAAAAAAATTTCTCAATTCCAAATTATTTTTTACCCAGCTTTTAATATTTTTTTACTATGGTAATAAAAATTTTGCTACGATTGGCAGCATCGACTACCTGTGAAATCTATCTATCTATCTGTTATCGTCTTCTTCTATTGATCTTCTTCTATATAAATAAAAATGAACCGCCAAAATGTATGTACGCGCATAACTTCCTAAAGACTTCACCAAATTGGATAATTCTTTTTTTTTGTTCGTTATTGTCAGGACAAGGTTTGTATAAAAGAAGCGGTGAGCTCTGGCGTAATAAATTTGTATAAAAAAATTGCAGTAGGTTGCACGCGAGCTGTTTGAAAACTGAATGTACCGGGACTGAATGTATGGAATGCGGGAGGGGTGAGGGGAACTCGGGAGGAGGTTCGCTAAATGGAGGGGGGGCGAGTTCGCGGGGCAAGGAAGCGAGGGAAGCGGGAGAGGGGAGTGGGGAGGGGGAAGGCGGAGTCGGAACGCGTGAGGGGAGAGGAAGGGGAGGCGGAAGGGGAACGGGACGAATGGGAAAGGACACGCAGGGAGAAACAAATTCTTTATTAAGTGGCGTAGCAACGCATGCCGGGAACTCATGTAATATAAATATGAGTATGTACAGTTCGCACATCGCGTAAGTGAATCAATCTAAACAAAATTAAAACGTAAAATGCATATATTATCTTCTCCCCAGACTCACTTTACGTTATGATTTATAATAAAGCTAAATCTGACCGTTTGAATAAATAACATTCCGTATTAACCGAGTAACGGAGTAAGGCATAAGAAATAAAAAAAAAAATTATACGAAATCTTAAATATTTGTCATGCTGTTAAATTAAAGTACCAAGAGCAAACGATTGGATTTCTTAATTAATAATACATTTCTACATTTACTCCACAAAATAAAAAACGGATTATGGCACCTCAGCAAGACGAAGTGTTCTATTTAAAAAACTTGATAAATTTAATAATACCGTTGATTTGACATTCCAACTAAGTGGTCATTCTACTAAACTGGACACTTAACTTATCAAATCAGAATGGATTTATTTATTTATAGTGGGTTTTTACAGGTTGTTCGCACACATGTGAGAACAACCCTGTTATAAAAACTCAGTTAATTATACAAATAAGAGAAAATAAAAATTTATATACAATCAATTAGCCAAATAACAGTGATTAATTTTTATTTATTTATTTAAACGCCATAGCATGTCTTTTACATTGAAGTGAGTACATGGTATTATAAGTATACAGTGGTACACAGGAGATTATCAATAATAACAAAGTAGAAATGAACATTTAACAAAATAGCAAGTATTTAGGTAAAGGATACTATTATGTGTTACTAAACTACTGTTACTATACTAAAAAATAATATCAATGTTATAATAACCGAGAACATGAAATTTAGATAGGATTATTTAGAATAAAAAAGATGCACCTAAACAAAGGGGACTTGTCAAAAAGTTGTCAACAGTATTTATAAGCACTAAATAGAGTAAATTTGCATTGAGTTTATTGTTACCTTCAAAGTTATCTTTGTTTGAAATTATTAAGCAGGTATTGCTAATTAGCTAACTGTTTCAGGGCTGTCAGTTAAATATTTAATAATAGTTTTGGTTTAAAACAAAATCATTTTTAATAAAATAATACATTTAAAAGCTATCTCTCTTCAGTCTGATAGTAAAGATATCTGAAGTACTTAAGAACCTAGTTGAGAATCTATAGTAAAATATTTATTTATTTATTATGAATTTCCCGCCCGGCTGGGCTTTTACACATTATTTTTTTTTATTTATTACAAAGAATATCTAAGTTAAGCATTACAGAATCAAAGCAAAATCAAAAACAAAATCGAAAACAAAATAGAAGACAAAATCAAAAACAACATCTAAAGCAAAAACAAAGTAAAAAACGAAATAACATCGAAACTAAATACTCCGCCATGCAAGATGGAAAAATGTAATACTAGGAAAATTACAATACATTGGTAAGGTCTCATAAGCCAATGCTGAGCTACGTAGTTTGTTCGGTTAATTAAATTAAATTTGATGTTCTTCTTTTCAATATAAATTGGGTAATGACTTGTTTATATTTGGTGAATGGTGTATTGAATATGTCAACAACATCTTTATAGTCATTACCCAAATTTTGTATGCGGCGAGCGGGGGTGTACAACTGTGATTCTGTGTTGGAGTTATCGCAATAGAACGGTAGATATTGCCTCGATGTTGGTTTGCGAGGTATATGAAAAGAAATCAAGTATAATAAATAGTTCATGGCTGTCAATTATTGAATTTATGATTTTATATAAACATGTTAGGTCATTAACTATTCTACGTTCAGATAATTTTAATAAATTTAGTTGGCATAGTAGATAATCATAGTTGACACAATCCCTTGTAATACCCATTCTAAAATTAATAAATCTTAAGAATTTGTTTTGGATTCTTTCTATCGTGAGCGAGTGGCTAGCATAACTAGGTGCCCATACTGTAGAGTTGTACTCAATTTGACTCCTAACCAAAGACATATACAAATTTTTATAGGTTTGAATATTTTTACATTGACTGCAAATTCTTATTACAAATCCCAACATTTTCAAAGCTTTATTTGATGTAATTTCAATATGGTTTATAAAATTCAGTTTTTGATCAAAGTTTACACCCAAATCATTCACCTCGGTTACAGCTGTTAGCATTACATCATTGATGGAGTATTCGTAAATTATTGGATTTTTTATTCTATGAAATCTCATAATTAGACATTTACTTATATTTAGTTGTAGATAGTTCTCTTGGCACCAAACAAAAACTTTAAATAAGTTATTTGACAATGTTTGGCAGTCATTGATATTTCTCATGGCTTTGTATTTTTTCCATATCGTCCGCAAACATTAAAACTTGGACATCGTTGAAAATAGAAAGAACATCATTCACAAAGATCAAAAATAAAATTGGTCCCAAATGTGATCCTTGGGGAACACCGCTGGTAGCAATAAATTTATAAGAAGTAAAACCATCAATTTTAACGGCCAATTGCCTGTTACTTAAATAACTGTTAAACCACATGTATAAATACCCTGTTATTCCTAATTTATGTAGCTTTTTTAACAGCAGGTCATGGTTAACTCTGTCGAATGCTTTGCTGAAATCAGTATAGACTGAATCAACTTGTAACTTCTTAGACATGGATTCGGATATAAAGTTTTGGTAAATTAAAAGATTGGACAAAGTAGATTTTCCAGAAGTGAAACCATGTTGGTTAGGTGAAATTGCTGGCTTGATACAGTGAATAGTTGATAAAAGGCAGATCGGTCTGTAATTGCTCACCTCATTTTTGTCTCCTTTTTTAAATATCGGGGTGAGGAAACTGTATTATTGGAACACTTAAAATAAAAATTAGATAAAATTAAACAAAAAACGGTTAGAATCAGAAAATTATTAAAATTCAAAGTTTACTCAAATAACAATTAAAGAGAGGCAAGATGAGAGACGTAATTAGAGACACAAATGATATACACATAATAAATAAGCACATATTTTTCAGCAATCGCAGAGTATTTTTTTGAATCCAGATAAATTATTATCGACAAAAATATCTACTTCAGCACACTCTATCTTATTATGCAGTCGAAATATTTGGGTCACAGGGCTAAAATAGGCGATTTGTTTTTATTTATTTATTTATTTTATTTATTTATTTAAGGAACATAAACAGTCTTAATAACATAATATTCATAAGAAGATAACAAAAAACAGACCAATTATTAATGTTCACAGATAGGTATTTAGAAACATAAAAGTAACTGAATGTAAACTAGAATATTTAAGAAAAGAAAAAAAAACAGGACAAAGCAGCAATAAAAAAAAAAATATATATAATACAGGTGTAGATTCAACAAGTGATAAACCTAAATATAAAAACACAACAATAAAATAAATGCGATTAAAAATGTAAAGAAAATAGGGTGCAAAACAGGTATTTGGATTGGGACAGGTAAGGGGAGGACAGGGATAAGGGAAAGTTGCCACGCAGGTAATTTAAAAATATTAGGTACAATTAATTTAATCATCATGAATATGTGTTATGTATTATTCGCACGTAGTATGTTATACAATGAAATTCTGTAGCGAAAGTAACTAGCAGTGAATATGTCAGCAAATGTTTCTAAACGTGCAAATTTAATGTTATAGTAGTTACATGTCCTTTGCATAAATTCATTTTGGTTGGAATTGGTGTTGCATCTATCAATGTAGAAAAGGGTATTATGTCTGCTATATCGAGTCGGCGCGTGGAAATTTATTTTATTTAGCAACTCCGGGCAACTCATTGTTTTTAAATGTATTCAGGTGAAACATATTATGGCGTCTTAAACAATGGGAATTGGGAACATTTATATCAATGTTGCTAAGACACAATGAAGTATAAGATGGCCGTGAATTATTTTCAGGTAACACAAAATGGTCTATGATCAAATAAACCAATAAATACAATTAACTTTTTTGCGTTTTTATCGTGTATAATTTGCGTATTGTATTACGTGTGTATTATTCCAGCTTATACCTACCTAGAGAGGCGTTGGAGAACAAACAAGAGAAACAACGCGAATGATCCAACATTTTATCAACATGACAGTTATTTGCATGATATCATTATTCCGAAACCCCAAAGATTAATATTGTTGTACATAAATTAAAGTAATCTTGGAACACACCTATTTGTTAAATTTAGAAATTAACAAACTTCCACCACACTTAACGAATATTTGGCCGTCTTCACACTTCGCACATAAAATTCGACTTGACCACCGTTTTTAATAAATAACTTTACACCTTGTCACATTCAGTGGCGGATTTGCCCTATGGTCCAGGGCGGCAAAAAAGTCACTGATGATAACAAGAATCAACTCAGAGTTCCTAAATATTCTAATGACGCATGCAAAAGTTTACGCGAATCGTGGAATGAAATCCATAAAGCGTTAGTCTACATCGAAAATGATACTCAACAGAAAAGAGCCGTTATATGCGAAGCAAGAGGTATTCGTTCGAAACTGGGACACTGAAACGGCCATCGTGACTGTGTTTTGGGGATGTTTACTGAATCGTATTAATGCCACAAGTGAAAAACTTCAGAGTGTGACTGACATTACCACTGTCATAGAACTATACGAGTATGAAGTACTAATACATTTTACTGGCGAAACACGAGATAACTTCGATGATTTCGAAAACAAAGCCAAAGAACTCCTTTTTACGAAAGCATTTCATATTAAAACTTTTTTTAATATGAAAGAGATTTTCGACGCAATCGAAAGCGTAAGCTACTTCCCGGCAAAACTGATACAGGTGAAGAGAGACAACAAAAGAACGGTCACAAAATTTCAGAATCACTACTTTTTGGTAATAATTAATATATTGTCAGAAGAACTCAAAAAATAACAGGATGCTTATAAATTACTTAACAATAAATTTTATTTTATTACTAACATGACGAAACTAAGCACGTCTAAAGTCGAAGAAAAGGCCAAAGCATTGCAAATGGTTTATTCTACTGACTCAGAAGACAATTTTTCAGAAGAATATCTCCATTTTCGTGCTCACTGCGGTGTAAAAAGTGAGGATCGAAACAGTGCTGTCAGTTTGTTGAAATGGTTACGAACTAAAGGTCTTCAAATCATTTACCCAAAGTGGATACTCCCACCAGTAACTGTTATGGAGAACGATTGTTTTCTTATTTGCGACGAGTTCAAAATTATTTACGCATGACAATGACGGAGCAAAGGATAAACGATCTTGCATTGCTTAACATAGAAGCAGATTTTTGAAGGAAATTGGATTGCGAAGATTTAATTAATGATTTTGCTGCGCTTAAGAGCAGACGAGTTTTGTAACACATTGTGAAACACTTGTTATATGTTGTATTAGAATAAACCTGTAGTTAAACTAGTTAAATAAATAAAACCTAAACGTTTTATTTAAATATGCAATTATCCTTGAAACCTTAAGTATTACAAACTAGCAGCTATTATAGTTAACTAAATGTCTAAATCGATTTCGATAAAAGTTGGTAAAAAATTAAATTCATTTTGTAGTCTATCTACATGATGGGTACTGAGAAAGGGGCGGCTGGTACTTACTCCATGGCCTGGGGCCTAGGGCGGCCGAGACTGCAAATCCGCCACTGGTCACATTGAAGATGAAAATCTTTAAAATACATTATCCCAGATAAACAAAATGGACTTACGGCAGTGTAGTTGCAAATGTGCGATATCTCTGAAGCTTAGATATCTGAAAATGTTCGATGCATGCAGATTATCATTACAGAAAGATAAAAACTCCATATGAATCTTCAGTATTGATTGGTTCATTGCGTTATTACGCCGCGTTTTCTTTGTTGCATTACGTTTAAAAATATAATTTCTATTACAACTTATAAAATAAACATTTGTTTTACATCACTATAACAGCCGACAAATTGGCACAATACAAAACAATGTCAGTTTTAAAACTATTTCTGTTTAGTGCAATATTCCTGTTAACCTATCAACATGTGTGCGGTTACAGAATTCTTGGAATTTTTCCACATATCGGGAAAAGCCACAGTTATACGATTGAACCTCTTATGAGAGGGCTGGCAGAGAAAGGGCATGAAGTAACTATGATCAGTCACTTCCCTCTGAAGAATCCTCCAAAAACATTTAAAGACATCAGTTTGAAAGGTTCTTTAGATATTTGGCTAGGAGCTTTTGACATTGACGAGTTTTCCTGGCCTTATGGAACAGAGAGGTTTATGAAACACGTTAGAATTGCCAGGACAATATTCTTGATTGCAAGCATTACTTGCAAAGCTATGCTAGATAATCCGGAAGTGCAAGCGATCAAAGAAGGTGACTATGACGTCGTAATCATAGAACAATTCAACAGTGACTGCGGTCTTGGCATCGTCAACAAACTTAAAATTCCTTTGATTGGTTTATCCACCCACGTGATGATGCCTTGGACAACTGGAAAGTTGGGAGTCATTGAAAATCCAGCATTTGTACCCAGTCATTTTTCAGGGCATGGGAAATGGCCCAACTTGTTGCAGGCAGCGGAGTCTCTCTTGATTGCAACGTGGTACAAGACCATCTATTATTACTTCTTGCAAATACCGGAGAGGAAGATGATGGTGGAATATTACGGGGAGGATCTGCCAGCTCTAGAAGACATTGCCAAGAATATGAGTCTGATCATGGTCAACACGTATTTCCCGTTAACGGGAACAGTTTATACAGCACCGAATACAGTGGAGATCGGAGGGATACATGTGCAGAATAAAAAAGTTCCGGATCCGGTAAGATGACATGTTGTGTTTTTAAGGTTTAATATTACATACATAAATGCACTTTTATTTATCTTAAACCTACGTGAAATCTTTGGTAACAGAAGTTGGTATTTAGTTAGTTGAACAGTAGAGAAAATCAAAATATTTAAAATACATGACATTAAATAATCAATTTTATTAGTTATCAATCACTACCTTCATGACAATGTGACAGATAAGCAAGTAGCGGAGACGTGTTTCATTCACCATGTTTGTCCATTGAACAAAACAAACGTATAAGTGACATAATATAAGATCATCCACTCTTGGCCCTACAACCCCTGGTGGCAGTGGCGGACTAAGGGGGGGGGGGGGGCGGGGGGGGCGGTCCGCCCCGGGCCCCCACTCTTGGGGGGCCCCCAGTCTTGAGGGGCCCCCAAACGCCTTTAGTTCCCTTGAACAAACCTTAAAAAGGCCTTAAGGCACCACTGTAAAAAAAAATGTTATTTTTATTTCATTTTTTGATAGATGCACTTGTTAAAAATGCTCTTAACATTTTTTTAAAGGAAATTCGAAAAATTGACGAAGATACGGCATTTTATGTGAAACCGTTTGGAACAGTTTGTATGTTGAATTATCCTTCAGCAATTTTGAATGCGTTTTATTTTTGAATGAATTTTATTTTCTTTTTTTTATGCTAAATTTTCCTCGTCTGATATCAATGTCAGGGCCGGATTAAACATGTCGGGGCCCCTACTCAATGCACGCCTCGGGACCCCTTAACCACAGGGGCCCCTACCCGATGCGGGGCCCCTAGACAGTTATCTACACTTCTTATAAATATTACGGCCCTGGCTATAGTGACTGGATTTTCGAAGGCAGTGGCCTACACTGCCTTTTGGACAATACGGCCCTGCCAGGGTCGGCTTAAATATGTCGGGGCCCCTAGGCAATGTACTTCTCGAGACCCCTTTACCCTAGGGGCCCATACCCGATGCGGGGCCCCTAGGCAGTTGTCTTCACTTCGTATGGATATTACGGCCCTGGCTATAGTGACTGGATTTTTCGAAGGCACTGGCCTATACTGCCTTATGAACAATACGGCCCTGCCAGGGACGGCTTAAACGTCTCGGGGCCCCTAGGCAATGTACGTCTCGGGGCCCCTTTACCGTAGGGGCCCCTACCCGATGCGGAGCCCCTAGGCAGTTGTCTACACTTCGTATAGATATTACGGCCCTGGCTATAGTGACTGGATTTTCGAAGGCAGTGGGCTACACTGCCTTCGAATGGCAATGCACGTCTCGGGGCCCCTTTACCCTAGAGGCCCCTACCCGATGCGGGGCCCCTAGGCAGTTGCCACACGTCTTATGGATAATACGGCCCTGGTTATAGTGACTGGATTAACGAACAGTTTAAGACTTGGTGCATGGTGCATGCAAATAAGATGTATAGTTTTTCTAATAATAATAAAATGCCAACTGGGTTGAAAAACGTAGTTTAAAAACACGTTCAAAGTTTTGCCGAAGGATAATTCAACACACAAACTGTTTAAAACGTTTTCATATAAGATTTTCAATTTTACGAATTTGGTGAAAGCATTATTAACAAATGCATCTTTTAGAAAATGAAATAAAAAGGTGACATTTTTTGTTAGTGTCCTCGTGCCCTTAAGAGGGCATTACCAGAGAAAGCCGGAAATACGTCATTTTCAAAAAAGTTTTTAGACGTATTGACTCTTTTCCACAAAAAATTATAAATGGATTTCGAAAGATTGTTCTTTTATCTAGCATAGTTATGAAATAAATTTTTAGAATTTTTTTTAATTTTTAGTATAATAAGGTTATTCCATAGGTCGTTGGCAGATTTGTTAAATTTTCAAAAAAGTTTTTGTATTATACCACACCCATTTCAAATAATGTAATCATGCAGTAAAATAAATCAATACATTATCTAGCAAAGTTATGTATTAGAATTTTAATTTTAGTTTCAATAAAATCATTAAAAAATATGTACGTACATGTGTTTCTTGACGAAAATTGGTCCATTTGTGTATTTATTTGCGCACTTACAAACTAATATATTTCAGATTTTTTTAACATTCTTATTAAATTTAGACATTACTGAAAAATGATAAATACTTATAATCAAAAAATAACTACAAAAAGTACACTATTTTAATAGTTTTATCATCACGCCTTTCAGCATTTTTGGATGAAGGTATAAATTAAAGCTAATTTGGATTGAAATAAAATCGATATTGAGTTATAATTTAAAAAAGCTGGTACGGAGAATAATCAATCTTTCTCATTGTAACCGCCCTGCACGATCGGAAGAACAACTTTCGACGAAATGTGGATTTTCGTCCGCTGGCTGGTTAAACGCTCTTAAAATATGCTTAGTACCTATCTAAGAGAGATGGTTTGGAGTTCGGAGATCCCATACAAACATCATCCCATACATATAAAATAGGAATAAAAAAATATGCACTTCGTATTTTTTTACTCTTAGGCTGAAGTTTATATCATCATTACAGATAGTAATAAAATAGGTAAGTAATTAAAAATATTTCGAATAGCGAATTTTATATTCGAGCCCTTTATAAAAAATCCCTATGTGGTGCCATAGTGACTGGATTTTCTAACAGCTTAAGACTTGGTGCATGCAAACCGGATGTATAGTTTTTCTAATATGTTGTCAACCAGGTTGAAAAACGTAGTTTCGAGAAAAACGCTTTGAAAGTTTTGCTGAAGGGTAATTCATCATACAAACTGCTTAAAACTTTCTTTAAATTTTCTTAGATTTTTCTTGAAACATTAGGTGATAGCATTATTACCAAATGCACCTTTTAGAAAATGAACAAAAAATGATAATTTTTTTACAGTGTCCTCTTAACTTAAAGCCTTGTTTAGGATTTGATCAAGGGAACACGGAGGCGTTTGGAGGTCCCCCAGAACCAGAGGCCCGTGTGAACTGAATAAAAATCTTGTAAAATTACATCAACTTTTTAAACTAGGGGGGGGGGGGGGGGGGGCATCATTCAGCTTTGCCGCCCCGGGCCTCTGATGGGCTTAGTCCGCTACTGCCTGGTGGGTCTTCCTCCACTCATCTCGGTTTTGGGTCAGCTCTCTCCAGTTTAGAAGCTCCAAGGTATATATATCTTTGAGGACGTTGTCTCACCATCTTAATCTTGGTCTTCCCAGGCTCTTTCGCCAAATCGGTCTTGAGTTCAGCAGGGACTTTGGTGCTTGATGCTCGGTCATTCTCTCTGCATGACCCAGCCACCGAAGTCTTTTTTTTACATGAGCTCCACACAGGAGGCCCTGAGAAAAACAATTTCCCTCAGGGCCTACGTCATCCTTAGGGATGCTGTGTGGAGGGTTTTTTTGAGGAAAGGAAGGAAAGGAGAGTTTTGGGAAGGAAAAGGGCTTAAGGGGTGGGTGGGAATCTGGGGTTCAGTGTGTCCTGGTCATCCGCCTCCAAGACCTAGACAAACCTCACCCCATGAACCCGGGCACCCCTGCTAAATCACCAAACGTAGCGAACCACTTGGGGTGACCTATGGCAGAGGTGTTGGTTATCCAATAAAGGTTCCCGGGGCGGCGGTACTCATATCCGCCTCCCAAATTGATCTTTCCAGTTTTATAAATTTTATGACGTTTAGATCCAAACAGAGTATATAGCTCGTTGTTATAATGTATGCGCCAAAATCCATTTTCTAAAACCGGTCCGAAGATACGCCACAAAATTACCCTTTCAAAAACATCCAGTTCTCGCTCATTCCTCTAGTTAGTAAACACGTTTCAGCTGCGTGTGTGAGTACTGGTCTGATAAGTGTTTTGTCCACTAATATCTTGGTGTACATATAAGATAAGAATGTGTAATTAATTGGCTTACCCCTGGGGTCCTAGCATGGTCGATCGATATAGGTTTTATCGAAAATGTCGGTAACTTGCTATCGCTCCCGAGCACGACTGCAGGCCGCTAACGAACAAACAATAATTCACGGTGACTAGGAGTTCCTAATATATTTGACGGAAACTGTTGTTTATTCGTTAGCGGCCTGCAGTCGTGCTCGGGAGCGATGGCAAGTCACTGACATTTTCGATAAAACTTATATCGATCGACCATGCTAAGGGGCCTGGATGACTGTTATCAAACGGTTTACTTGAAGACACCTGAAGATAGAAGAAATTGTGGATGTTCTTTGACGGTTGTAAAAAATATGTAGTTTTAGCTGAGCTAGGTATTTATTTTCCAGGATTGGTATCAGAATAGGTTTTTGTAAAAGTGTTTGCCTAAAAAAACATTCATTAGTCAAGCGCTCTATTAACGAAAAAGGAAGTAAAGAATACACAGTTTATAGTGAGTACCTAAAATTCTCAACTTCCTGCGGGACTATAGCATTCTCTATTGGAGTATGTTGTGAGGCTGAATGTAGTAGGAAGTGGAAGGGGATGGGTAGGGGAAGGTTGATAAGTACCTACCTCACAAAATCTAAGAATTGTCTGAAATCTCACATAAAATTATGCATTGCTAACCATCAGTGGCGTAGCTAGCATGGGTGGCACCCGGGGCGGATGTCACCCCCCCGGGGCGTAGTGTCACCCCCTCCTACGAAAGTTGACTTGAGAAATTCAAAACGCTAATTCAGTCCTTCCGGGGGGGGGGGTGGGGGGGGTGGGGGGGTGGGGGGGGGTGGGGGGGTGGGGGGGGTGGTGGCTAGAGAATTTCAGAATATAGGCTATTCCGCTTATAAAAGACCGACCGACACAAAATCCGTGCACTCCACGGGGAGCCATAGAGTTACGAAAATATAAATAACAGACCGTATTCATGTGTATGCAATATCTTGGTTACGTATATGCAATATCTTGGTCGAGTTGGTCACCCCTCTTCGGGTGGCACCCGGCTAACCATGGTATGATGAAATTATGCATTGCCAAACATTCATCCGATTGCGATGAAACTTTGGTGATTTGATGTGTGCATGTGGTATTATGAAATTTGTATAAAAAATTGCAATTGGTAGAACGCGAGCTGTTTTAAAACTGAATGTATGAAATGCGGGAGGGAGAAGGGGAACTCGGCAAGAGGGTCCTCGGGACGGGGGAAACGGAAGAGGGGAGTAGAGAGATAGAAGGCGGAAAAGGCGGAGTGGCAACGCGTGAGGGGAAGGGGACGAATGGGAAAGGACTCGCTGGGAGAAACAATATCTTCATTAAGTGGCATAGCAACGCATGCCGGGACTCACTATCATATTACTAAGTTTTAGTATTCTTTCTTTCAATTTAAAGATTATAGTTGATTTAAGCTAGTAGGACAAACTTACGAAGGTTTTAGCCCTCTTTCCGTCAATTTGAAGATTATAGTTGGTTTTGAGCTAGTCGGACAAACTTACGAAGGTTTTAGCACTCTTTCCGTCAATTTGATGATTATAGTTGGTTTTGAGCTAGTCGGACGAACTTACGAAGGTTTTAGCACTCTTTCCGTCAAATTGAAGATTATAGTTGGTTTTGAGCTAGTCGGACAAACTTACGAAGGTTTTAGCACTCTTTCCGTCAATTTGATGATTATAGTTGGTTTTGAGCTAGTCGGACAAACTTACGAAGGTTTTAGCACTCTTTCCGTCAATTAGAAGATTACAGTTGGTTTTGAGCTAGTCGGACGAACTTACGAAGGTTTTAGCACTCTTTCCGTCAATTTGAAGATTATAGTTGATTTGAGCTAGTAGGACAAACTTACGAAGGTTTTAACACTCTTTCCGTCAATTTGAAGATTATAGTTGGTTTTGAGCTAGTCGGACAAACTTACGAAGGTTTTAGCACTCTTTCTGTTAATTTGAAGATTATAGCTGGTTTGAGCTAGTAGAACAAACTTACGAGGGTTTTAGCACTCTTTCCGTCAAATTGGAGATTATAGTTGGTTTAGAGATAGTCGGACAAACTTACGAAAGTTTGACTGGCAGTTGTATGTATTGGATTCTATATTTGCCGTGTACAACTTCTTTCTGCTTCTCAACTCAATTTTTTATACTTAGTGAAATAGTCTTTTCTATAAATCTCAGGGTTTACACCTAATTAAAAAAAAATACATTGTGTACTGTTCACATTTAAAATGACTCCAGTTTTACGGTTAATTTGAATACTAAGTAATTGTTGAAAGAATATCAGTAAAATTCAGATAAGTAAGATAAAATAAAATATTTAAAACTAAATATTTCACATTCTATGAATTTCAGATATTGATTTGTTTTAAAAACATTTTTTTAACGTTAACGTTTTATCGATAATGTTGATATTATGTATGATAACAGCTAACCCTCTACAAATCACAAGTGCGCCCCACGGTTGAATTTGGCAGCCACCTCTTGTGTTCAATAGCTCGGCTATGGAACGATTTGCCGGCCTCCGTGTTTCCTCCTTCCTCCAACATGGGTCTCTTCAAAACCAATGTTCATTCCTTCCTCTCCTCGAAAAGACCCTCCACACAGCATCTCCTGAGGCTCTGAGGAAAATTATTTTACTTTTTGGCCTTATGTGTGGAGTTAATGTAAAAAAAAATTATTAAAAAAATTTGTACAAAATCTAAATATATTTGTCATGCTGTTAAATAACAGTAACAGTATCTAGAGCAAATGAATGGATTTCTTAAATAATACATTTCTACATTTACTCCACAAAACAAAAACCGGATTATGGCACATCAGCAAGACGAAATGTTTCATTTCAAAACTTGACAAATTTAGTAATACCTGTCAATTGACATTCCAACTAAGTGGTCATTCTACTCAACTGTGAAAGTATCTAACAAAAACTCATGAAGGACACTTAAAATATCAAATATGAACGGTTGTAATACAAAATTGTATATGATCAAATAAACCTACAAATGCAATTCGCTTTTTTTTGCATATTTGTTACGTGTAATTTACATATTTATTTTTAATTTTTAACTTTATTACTAAAATCTCAAATTATAATATTTAATTAGATGACAATATTGGCGAAACTCAATCGAAAATCTGAAGACAGAAAAAGATATTTGTTCCACTGAGGCTCGGACCCAGGACCCTTTGGATATAGGTTCTATAGCTCAGTTGGTAGAGCACTTGCCATGTAAGCAAGCATGTCCTGGATTACCAGCGAAAATAGATCCAACATCAAAGATTATATCAAAACTAACTTATAAGTATTTATTTTTTCAATTTTACGTTGATGATTAACTGTTACTTGTAATATTGTGTTATTATTTGTACTTTGTATGTGTTATTATTATAAACTGCTCATGCTAAGCGCCTGTTCTCAACACAGGTTCTCCTAGTGAGAAAGGCATAGAATAAAACAAATTGTAACTCAAAACTAATAAAGATGAACAAAAAAAAAAAAAAAATAAAAATAAAAAAAATAAATAAAAAAAAAATACCACCGTTCAGAATCTAAACATTGTTGCTTGCATATGGCCTAGTGACCAGATATGAATGGAAGGAACTTCCCTGCCTTCCTCTCTCCCACCCTTCCCCTCGCCATTATCTTTCTCCTCACTAAATACCCTAACCGAGAATTCCATTGTCCCACTAGTCCCACTAGTGATCCACTAGTCCTTGAAAAATTCCAAATCGGAATCCCCGCTCCTTTTTGGGAGGGATTTAAAAATACTTGAGAAGCCTTTTTTGGAAAGGTTGGAGAAAGTATTTGAGAGTTGTTTTTTATAGGTTGATTTCGTGAAGACTTGTAAAAAACATTAACTCCTTTCTTACTCATTGTTTATTATAATAAGGATGTTTAAAATCGTTTTCAAGGAACCAAGCGACGAGTCTAGGAATGTCTGTTCGCCACCGTAACGGAGCGTTTTTTCGATCACAATCCTTCCTAAACATGAAATCATTAGCACCGTCCTACAAATTACTCAAAAATCAACTCACAATAACAACAAACCACTTTACATTCAATAAATCCACACACACAGTGTATTGAATGTGCAATAAAATCCGCGCACCTCAAACACGCACTACAAAATATGGGATAAAATCTTTGAACTATATTGTCTACACACTATACATACAATGCGCTTCCAGATATGTACAAAGGAATCCAGAAAAAAAATCAGAGTAATGCTAGACGCCGCATCCGCGCTCAAAAAGAAGAAGATGGAGAGATATGAAATTATGAATGTTAGAAGAGTGCGCTAATATTTAAAGCGATAAAATCGATGCGAAAATTGTGAAAATGTTTAATTAAACACGACTCGTTTTAAATTGAGCCAAAATCTCGTGGAAGGCAACTTAAGTATCATTTAAAGAAACATTGTGAATTTTTTCACAACTATAACTTGTAAAATAACTGAAACAAACGTGTTTATCATAATTTTCGGAGCATACTTTACGATTTTTTTTCTTTTAAGGGAATTTTATATACATATATATATATTTTTTTTAACTTTATGAGTAAAATCTCAAATTATGATATTTAATTAAATAAAGGCAATATTAGCGAAACTCAATCGAAAATCTGGAGACAGAAAAATTAGAAAAGATATTGACTCCCCTGGGATTCGAACCCAGGACCCTTTGCTTACATTTCCCGGGTTCGAGTCCTAGTGGAGCCAATATCTTTTTCTGATTTTGCTGTCTCCGGATTTTCGATTGAATTATAATTTGCGTTTCGACATGGAATGCGTCTAGATATTATCTTAAAAAATGACATATATTTTTTTGAAACTTAAAAACTTCAAATGTTTAAGGAAGATGTGAAAGAAATCGGTAGCGGCGGCTTAAAAGAATATTTTTTAATAAGTTTATGGATGAAACTATGTATTTTTTTGAAACTATAAATTTTCTTGTCATGTTCTAATATGTCTTGTTTCTTTTTTTGAGCGAAAGCCATTCACATTTTTTGTTGGCACTTGCCAATTGAGTTGAGATTTATTGTATTACTTATGTTCTCTATTTTATGCAGGTGCTTGCAGGTTTTTACAGATGCAATGCAGCCTCATGGAGTCTCTTGGATGAGTTTTTCTTTTGCCCTGTTTAATTTATCTTTGTCTTACTAACCAAATTTTTTGCATTTTGTTTTTCCTGTTAAGCACTTGCATACTGCTTGCTAACAACGTAGGTATGCAAGGACACTGGAGGTCTAGATTCATTCAAAATAAATAAATGTAGCTTCGTTTAGGAGTAACCATCAGTTACTTATACCAGGGCGGGTAAGAGGTGGATAACCTCCAGTCTTGTTTCTTTTTCTCTCCTTTTCTTTTCCACGGATCTGTAACCATCCATATTTTCACCACATTGTTTTTTTCTTTATTTATTTTTCTATTGTTGTTATTGTAACTAGTATCGGCGATATTATAAAAAAAGGAGATCGGTAAAGGGCAAATACACCAAACAACCAATAATAATTGAAGCAACAACTGAACAGCCAGAAGGAAGAGAGTATCTCTCGGACTCTCTGAAAAGACGAAAAGTCTATTTGTTCATATTATCTTCCAGGTTTCACAATAAACTTAATTTTCATATTAAAATATAAACCATCATCGTCTAATGAAAAATCTAAAATGAATGAAGTTGTTCAACAGAAGATTGGTATCTTACATCACTAATTATTAGTTATTAGCCAGTGAATCAGCAATTGTTCTGGTAGTAGAATATTTTAAAATGTTTTGGAAACTGGTCCCCTAATGTGAAATTCGAGTTTTCGACCTTGGCGCACCTGTGCTTGCGCTCTCATTTTGATACAAACAGCCGAAATCCCATATTTGATAGGCGCTTGTTCCGTAAATAAATAAATACATATTTTGGAGCCGCCGCGTTGGTATGAATCCTTTAAGTGAAAATAACTTCGCCTTGTTTCTTAATTCATGTGGTGATGTGGTATGCGTTGGGATATTACGACAACGGTAGTAGGTAGTTCATAGCCGTGACCATAATCTCAGAAATGTGTAGGATGCAGCAATATAATCACTTAGGTGCATCGTACAATTTACAGTCGGCGTTATTCCCAAACACAATGAATACAGACCAGCGTTGCCAAATTTTTAGAAGAAATCCAAAAAGGACTTACTTAAAAAGAGCTAAAAAAGCTAAAATATTTTTTAGCCAAAGTTAGGGGGGGGGGGGGGGGGGAGTTGGGGGCTGCGGCTGGAGAAGAATTTTTTAGAAGAAATAAATGAAGAAGGTATGGCTAGAGTAATTCTGAGCAGTAGCGTAGCGAGGGGGGACGGACCGCCCCGGGTGCCACCCGACGGGGAGGGGGGGGGGGGGTGACACTACTATTGACACACTGATATTGTCGTAAAATATTGCATACGATGTTATTTATATTTTTGTAGCTCTATGGCTCTCCGTGGAATGTCCCGAAACGGGGAGAATTTTGTGCCTGACAGTCTCTTTATTGACGAAAATAGCCTACTTCTGAAATTCTCTAACCACCTGAATTGTGTGAATTCATTCTCTCCATTTGAAAATACAATTTGGGGGGGGGGGACGACACTACGTTATCCGCCCCGGGTGCCACCCATGCTAGCTACGCCACTGATTCTGAGGTAATAAGTTTTAAATATGAATATAACCGGTTCCCAAATAAAACTACGCTTAAATTGTCATTTTTCGTTTATGAGCTTTGTATAAAAAATGAGCTAGATTATCTGAAAAACGAGCTAAGAAACTAAACCACTTTTTTTCTTGCTGACTGCCTCATTTCGGAGTTAAATCTAGCTCTAAAAGAGCTGAGTTAGCAACATGAATAATCAAAGACACATTTATTATTTAATTTTTTTATTTTTTATTATAATATAAACAATATGAGTTACATTTATTATGAGTTTTAATTATCGTTGCCATGTCTTAAGGGTTGTTAAAATTTTATTATGTTTATGATATTCTGGATTTTTTTTTATGTGGTTGATAGTTAAATGATAAAGTGAAAAGTGACCCACGTATTAGATTGCAGTAGGAATAATATACATAATGGACTCTGTATAAGAATGTGAGGTTAATAATTCATAATACTTATAAATAAGGTATTCACCAGATAAAATTATGTGATCTATAAACCCGAGATAATTATTTCTACTGCCAATAACTAAATAACTAAAAATCTAATCGTCAAAGACAACATGGCAAAAAATATGGAAAAACCATGTAAATTGAATAAAATCCTTGTAGACTATTCCCCTCCCTGTCTCCCATATGTTATATATGTATATAAGGGAACGTACCCATACTACGTGACCAACTTTTTGCAATTTTTAACCCTCCCAGTGACCAAAAATCTAAGCCCGCCGCCGCTCATTTGTACCATGCGTGACATTTTGAAGACCCCCCCCCCCCCTAAACGTGTCACGTAGTATGGGTACGTTCCCTAAGCTCCAGATTAAGAATAATTTCTACCAGTCTGAAGATGACTTTAACAAGCTGAAACCGGTTACGCTAAAAAAATAACTTAAATGGCTTTAAGTTTTATATGTGTTTTATTATATTATTATAATGGAATTTCACCACGAAATGCCAGTATCAAAAATAGAAATTCAGTGAATCCACAATTTTTTTTAATATATAAACAAATTTAAGTATTATCATACCAATAGAAAATTCCGTTAAAAAAAAATAATAAAGGATGGATAATTTCTTCAGTGCCGTTCGTATGAAAATACCCAACACATGCACTTTACAGCTGATAACAACATATCCTCTATACGTTTGGTTTCACGGCCGGCGGGTTACAGATACTCAATTCGTGAACTGATCACTTCATGGGCTAATAATAATTAGTTTAGTGTGTTAACAGCATTCACAACGGGCGTACGATTTACGCCAGTAATTCAACTACAACGAAACTAATAAAATATACAAAGGTTATTGTTATTGGCTATCTGTGATTTCCAATACAAAATAAATAGTTCAATAATATAATTAGGTCGATTTCAAATGTGTTTTCGCGAGTGCAAAGTGTCCTAGCAACATAATATTGTGAAAACAGAATATAAAAAAATTGTTCGTGATTCGAAAATAGATCGTTGGTAATATAAAGGTCTCCAGGGAAATTATTTCCCTCCGGGCCTCATGTGTGGAGTGAAATATTAAAAATAATAAGTGTTTATCAATGCGAAATGCGTAAACGCGCGAAAATAATAATGTGAAAATGCATTAGTATTTGCTATACATAAGTAAAGTTTTATTTTCTCACCGGAATCAGAATCGAATCATTTCAATCAGAATCGAAACTCTACTACAAAAAATATTCATTCCTGCTTTACCTATACTGGTATACAATACGAATTATTAATGATATATTATTATCTTCAAGCATTCTGAGAAAATAGTGTTAATTTTAATCGAAAAGGGATAAAAGGTAAATGTTTATAAAATAGGGACACGCTTAATAGGCTCGTTTTATTTTAAAAACACTTTGCAGTAGTTGGATAATAATCAGAAACATGTATTTCAGTTTCCGAAAATGGAAAAAAATGCATTGCTACATTTTCTATAAAAAAATATATTCGCCTGGCGGCCATTGAAATTAAGTTTTAAGGTTTGTTTCTTCTTATTTAACCCAAAATATTCACCAAAGATCCTAAAACAGGTTCTAAATTTGTGTTTAATTAAAAAATAAATACAAAAACTAGCCATGAAAAAACTATTTAAAAAATATTATGTCAAAACGCGGCGTGAAGGAAATAGCCAAATTATCCGTTTTTTATGAAATAGCAACTAAAATGCATTATTTTCCATTTTCGGGAATTGAAATACTTACTACTCATTATTTTCTACTACACAGTGTTTTTTTTTAAATGCGTACCAAGCATGTCATTATTTTACAAATTTATTTATTTATTTACCAAATTTTATATTATTTTATATTCGAGTCGAATATAATCCTATTAATTAATTAATATTATAAAGGCGAAAGTTTGTATGTATGTACGTTTGTTACTGTTTCACACAAAAAATACTGAATGGACTTTAAAGATTCTTTCACTAATAGAAAGCTACTTTATTTGCGAGTAATATAGGCTATATTATTTATTTATTAATATTTCGACGCCCTGATAGGTTATTACATGATAAGTTTAAAATACAGACACAGTTTTAAATAAAAAGATGATCTTGAAAAAGTAAACATCACACGAATGGAAGGTATAAAGATAAATTTTAGTAAAAAAAATGCATTACAATACAAAAGAAAGTTTTTAAAGTTGCAGATGGTCTAAAATAGAATACATAGTGTATTTACAAAATTTACATAAAAACAATTTTTGACGAATCATATCAAATGTCACAGTACATAAGAAGAAACGCCAACAGGTTTTTATATTGTAGATAAATATAAAAATACACAAATATATGCAATGTGCTACGTGATTCTCCTTAAATATCAAAATATACTACGTAAAAATATCATCCAAGTATTTCTTAAATAATGGTAACTTTGTATTAAATACATCGATACTTGAGGTGAATTTGTTTGCAAGTGTGTGAAATCGAGGAATAGGTGCACGTATGAGGTAGTTGGTTCCAGAATTATTATTGCCGAATACTATGTTTTGCCTTGTCGCTCGAGTTGATACCTTAAAGTCAATGAGATGCAGGAGTTCACAACAGTCTAATTCGGAGTAAATAATTTTAAACAAAAAAGTAAGGTCATTTATTTTTCTTCTGTTTTCTAGGGAATGCAATTTAAGTATATTTAGTAAGAATGTATAGTTAATGAGTTGAATAGGAATATGTAACTTGAAGTTAATGAATCGTAAAAATTTGTGCTGCACTCGTCCAATATTTTTTATATGAATTTGATAATACGTGGACCAAACTATGGAATTGTATTCCAGCAAGCTGCGTACTAGTGACAAATATACAATTTTTATAACTTCTGACGAATCAAAGTCTTTGATTGTTCTGATTATAAATCCTAGTGTCTTCATGCCTTTGTTGATTATTTGTTGTATGTGATTTATAAAATTTAGTTGGGTGTCAAACATAACTCCAAGTTCCCTGATTTCTTTGACTTTTTTCTAAGATTATGTTATTTATTGTGTATTTGAAAGATAGCGGGGTCTTAGTTCGACAAAATGTTAGTATTTTACATTTATCAATATTGAGGAATAAGTTGTTTGCGACACACCAATTGTGTAATTTGTCAATGTTTAACTGTAGGATTAGGCAGTCACTTATATTGGATATTTATTTATATAATTTGATGTCATCGGCAAAAAGCAGAACTTCTACATCGTCGAAACAACTTATGATACATTTATGAATATAAGGAAAAGGATGGGTCCGAGATGACTCCCTTGCGGTAGACCACTAGTTGCATATAATAACTTAGATTTAGAATGTTTAATTTTGACAAATAAGATTCTGTTCTGACAAGTAACTTGAGAACCAATCCAACAACTTGCCTCTCAGTACTATTGCATGCAGTTTACTAAGTAATAATTTATGTGATACTTTGTCGAAAGCTTTTGAAAAATCTGTGTAAATACTGTCAACTTGTTTTTTTTTTGTAAAAGATTCTGTAATATAGTTATGGTAAAGTAACAGGTTAGTAGCAGTTGACCTACCAGAAACGAATCCGTGTTGGTTTTTATCTATAACTTTTAAAATTGACGGATAAATTAAATCGAGAACAAGGGATTCAAAGATTTTCGGGAGCGCTGATTGTATACAGATTGGACGGTAGTTTTTAATGTCTGTGTCATCACCTTTTTTGAGAATCGGGGTAATATAACTAGATTTCCAAAGGGTTAGAAAATGTCCTGCAGAAAGTAAGTGGTTAAATAATGTGGTGAGTGGACCTGATATTGCAGATGCGCATTGTTTGAGAAATATTGATGGGATGTTATCTGGGTCTGCAGATTTGTTGGGGTCAAGGGGAATTATTTTATTTAAGCATGATTCCCGTGTAATGAGGTAGTTCTGTAAATGTATTGTGCTTGGATAAGTGTATGATGGTACATATATCCAAGTTTAAAGTTCTTTACTATTCTTTAAAGTCAAGTAGAATATAATTATCCTCTTCGGTCACCCCATTTTTGTTCCATTGAAAAAATAACCCAGCATAAATTTTAACAATAAACTCGGTCTACCGTATAAATTGCAACCCCTCGATGAAAGAATTAAAATCATAAAAACTTGTTTTTGACTTGACTCTTATTTTAAAAATTGTTTATGGTTCTTAGTTAGCCACGGTTACTCTGCCTAATTTAATTACCATATACCAAGTAAAACTACTCGATCCAAAATTTTCCTTGCAACAATAATATCAGGTCTGAGTAATTTAGATTCTCCCTTGTACCAATACTTAGAACATGATTTAATTGATAGAATTTTCACAGAAATGGTAGGCATGTTCAGCTGCACGGAAAACAGTTACAATAATGCAATAATAACATATTATAATTGCTAATGTTAGTATAATTTTAATGACTAATTTTTCTTTGTAACGCCAATAAATTCTAGAGTTCCACTAAATTATTGTGCATATCACAAGTTTGTAAAAACCCATATGGTCGTAAAATATTTTATAAATATAAATGCTAAAATTAGTCTTAATCATTTATGTGATAGAAACGATGTCAGGGTAGCCTATTCAGTAGTTACGTACCTAAGAACCTTTGATCTTTCTTAAATTTAAAGTTTTCTAAAATGTTGGTAAACAATTATGATTGCATAAATGTAAATAAAAGGATCATACAGTTCAATCCATTGCATGTGGGTAAAGTTTTCAAAAATTCATCGACAATAGATTAACTTTAACTTTATTATAATACAAACACGTTTAAATTTGGATATGATTTTAGATTTTTACGGCCAAAAGTATTTTTGTTATTTGTTTTTGGGGTGTTATGCCTTGTTGCGCTACCTCCTCCTTTAGCCAACGTTTCGGACAGCGTCCAGATGTCACACATCTGCCCTGATGATGGACACTGTAACGCTGTCCGAAACGTTGACTAAAGGAGGAGGTAGCTCAACACGGCATAACACCCCAAAAACAAATAACAAACTTTTAATTTTTTTAAATATTTTGTAGCCGATTCATTCAAACGTTCGTTTTTTATTGGTCTTGTGGTACCTATACGAATATTTCACATCAAGCGTCAGTCACCATGTTAGATAGAAAATCGTATCGATTGTGGTTAATGTTGGTAACAACCTGTGAGCCATGTATAAATGTATGTGTAGGTACCTATTGTCTTTTATTTATTTATTATTTTGGAACCTTTACAAAGTATTAACAAGTAAAAGATGGTTCCATGACAACTCAGAATTATGCAATTTCAACACTTTCAAAATTCGTTAAAAGTTATGATTTTTTTTTAATTTCCCATAACCTAACACCTAACCTAATGTCATCTTTTTATCACTTATAATGACTTTTCAAAGGAGGTGTTGAACATGTATGATTCTAAGTTGTCCGGTCACCGAAATAGACATAATATGTAAGATCAACATTGTAATGAGCGTAAATGTTAATAATCTACTTTAAAATGTTCTCACGTCTCCAGACGTATTTTATTAGTTACACATCGTATTCTGGCTTTATGAAATCAGTTGACCAGATTACAGGTTCTTATCGCATAAAAGCAATCGTGAAATACATTATACACTTTGAACTGTTTATAGTCTAAATTTTGTGTTATGTCCACAAGCTTCGAAGTACATTATACTGTGTGGCAATATAAGGCAATGAGAGCGATTTAATCAGAAGAATAATATTGTTATCTTATTTTTTTAATATTCGATTTAAATTAAATTTAATAATGTTATTATTAAGTTCCGCAAGTATCTTAGTTTTCACTTTAGTGACAGCTACATTTTCATACTGGTTCAACCACTTTAAGACGACTTATGTATGATACTCAATTTAAATTTTTTGAAGTTGTCTAAATTTATTTATTATCGCTTAAACCAATTTGTTGAGAAAATAATTGAGACAATTATGTGGGGTACTTCGAAATCTGTTTTCCCCGCAATAAATGTTAACGTTTTCTTAATTGTTTACTGATTACGTTACTGTTATGAATGGTTAGGTTTTGTAAACATGCTAAGTAGTGGGGAATAAATAATTTTCCTTACTATATTAATTCGTGTTACGTTGGGGTCATTGATTTCTAATTGTTCAAGAAAATTTTATCTAAGATCCTTTCTTTCTATAAGTAATGGTTTAGGCTTGTTGTTTTTAACTTAAACATGATTTTTCACTAAGAAATGTTCTGCGAATTTTGAAGAAGTGTTTTGAAGTGAAAGCTTCTTTAGCACCGTTGTGATTTGAAACTCGATGAAACGAAAATAGCTACACTGAAGAGAGACAAACACATACATCCACAGGACTTAATCGGCGAGAGAATGAGATAGTATAATCGGTCTCCTCTTTGTGCGGTGTTTCGTAGCCTCCTCACTCTTGTCTACTTTAGTTTTCTGAAGGTTTCACATCTACTGCGTGTGAATTGCATACTCTGTTTTATATATTATTATTTCACTTCTTTACAAAACACTTCAAAATTCTAAGAAACAATCTTATTCCATAATAATAATTAATAATTGGCTAATTTACAAAGCGCCGTTTTCGCGGAAAATCACCTCAAGGGCGCTGTCATACTAAATGATATTCCGATTCACGTTAAATGAAGGGTTTTTTAATCATTATTTACCAGGTGAAATAAAAACCAAAGTTGACGTAAGTAAAATTGAACACACTCAAAAGCAAAATGCAATAAATAATTTATAAAACAATAAATCTTAACAAAGTGAAAATCAAAGACTATTTAAAATGACAGTCTCAAAACTATTCCTGTTTAGTGCAATATTCCTGTTAACTTATCAACAAGTGTGCGGATACAGAATTCTTGGCATTTTTCCACATGTCGGGAAAAGTCACAGCTATGCATTTGAACCTCTGATGAGAGGTCTGGCAGAAAAAGGGCATGAAGTGACAGTGATTAGTCACTTCCCCCTGGAGAACCCTCCGCCAACCTTCAAAGATATAAGTTTAAAGGGGTCTTTGAAAATTTGGATCCACGCTTTTAACCTTGAAGAGTTTGCCTATCCTTATGGAACAGAGTGGTTCATGAAACATGTCTACTCAGCCAAAAACTTATTCCTGATTGCAAGCATTACTTGCAAAGCCATGCTTGAAGATCCGGGAGTGCAAGCTATCAAAGAAGGTGACTATGATGTTGTAATCGTAGAACAATTCAACAGTGACTGCGGATTGGGCATCGTCAACAAACTTAAAATCCCCTTTATCGGGGTCACCTCCCACGTGATGATGGCTTGGACAACTGGAAGATTAGGTATCATTGAAAATCCATCATTTGTCCCCAGCCATTACCTGGATTTTGGAAGAAATCCCAACTTGCTGCAAACTGCACAATCATTCCTGCTCGGAACTTGGTACAAATCAGTTTATTATCTTTTCTCTCAAATACAAGAGAGGAGGATGATGGCGGAGTTTTATGGAGAGGATCTACCAGCTCTGGAAGATATTGCCAAGAATATGAGCTTAATCATGGTCAACACGTATTTCCCGCTCATGGGAGCAGTTCCCACAGCACCAAATACAGTGGAAATAGGAGGGATACATTTGCAAAATAAGAAAGAACTAGACCCGGTAAGATATTGGTTAGACGAGAATAATAATACTACAATTACTCGTCAAGAATTCGCATTTCCTTGATTAAAAAATCAGCAATTTGAAATTGACTGTATCTTTTATCAAAACATTGATGGTGGCACATAGAAGACGTTTCTAGATCGAGTCAACTCGGTTTATCTGATCCAATGCTTTATATTGCTGTTTCGACACACATTATTATTTTAGTGCTTTAAATAAAGCAAACTAATAAAATTAAATTATAACAGTTCTAATAATGGGATTGAGTTATGAAGTTTTGCACTAATAAAATGAAATCTGATAACAAACAAACACAAAAAAGATTATGGATAATATTTTTTAGCATTTTCATTCTTCGAGATACGCAAAACTGAGTACATAGAGAGACACACGTACTTTGAGAAAAAGTTTATTTAATATTTTAAGGTTTTGTGACATCTTTCGTTTGAATTAGCCATTATAACCTACATAAATGGTCCGTCAAAGCAAATAAATTAAGACCAGGTAACTCAAGTTCCACCTTTTCAAGAGAAAATTTCTTTGCTGTGCAAAACCACTGAAAAATAAACTTTTTTCAATTGCGCATAAAAATGTTATAATTTTTATCCTTTTCCCAGGAACTGGAGAACTACCTCAATAACTCGAAGCATGGGGTCATCCTATTCAGCATGGGATCCATGCTTAGAGCAATATCCTGGCCCAAGGAAAAGCTGAAGGCTTTTCAGGAGGCCTTCGCCGAGCTGAAGGAAGATGTCCTCTGGAAGTGGGAGAACGATACTATGGAAGGAAAACCTTCCAACGTTAGGCTGCAGAAGTGGGTACCGCAGATTGAAGTTTTGAGTGAGTGCATAAATTACTTTCGTTTTACATTCCGACAAGGATGCCGGTAATAATTCACGAATGAATCTAATCTGTTTATGAAGATTTGCGTAAACCCAAACGTCAAAAATGTGGTTATTCCATCTAAAGTCTTTGAAATGTTTTAAACAATGAAGTACCTACTATGCAACATCATCTGGAAGCTGACATCAGTAATCAATATATTATTGGCATTGAGTTATTGGATTACTCGTTTGCTTAGTATTAGAAAGTGGTCTGGTCAAAACAGGACTTAGTTACGCCCAGTCAATTATTTACCTACATAGAGTTATTTATTTATTTATTTACGCCCTAGTGGGCTTTTACAAAAATGGATAATAATAGTTTGGCAGGTATGTAGTACAAAGTAATCGTAAAAAATAAAATATTAATGATTAAATTAATAGTAAAAAATAAAATTAATTAAAATTAAAATCATACATTTCATTAAAGTAAGTATAAAGACTTCGTTTTAAAACTAATACAGAATTTGCAAACATGTCTACAATATTCCCAAATTTATTGCCAAAATGATGTAATCTATTTATTGGTGTACGAGCCTCATAGTTTGTTTTAAAATTGTCACAAGAAGGGAGCCCTTTGCCTCGTATTTCTGGTCGGTACGTAAAATTTTATTTTGGCGAGAATTTCAGGGTTTTCAATGCAATTATTAATGATTTTATTTAATAGTACAAGGTCAGAGATGATCCGCCTATCTGACAGCGTAATTAAGTTAAGTTGTTTCATCAAAAGGACATAGTTAATATTTTGAATTGGAATATTCAGCTTAATAATATTAAGTCTTAGAAATTTGTGCTGTACCCTTTCTATATTGTCGGAATGTATTTTATACAATGTTATGTGATCTTCTTGATTTGTTGTCTATCACTGCGCTGTCGGTGGTTTAAAGGAGCTCTTTTATAAATAGTTAAATGTTCGAAGATATAATAAACTACTTTTTTTTGTAATTTATCATACATGTTAAGTTAACCATGTTTTTACAGACCACAAGAATGTGAAGGCTTTCATAACCCATGCAGGGATGCTTGGTCTGTCTGAGGCAGTCCACTGCGGAGTACCAGTTGTCACCATCCCCATATATGGAGACCAGTTCGGTAATGCAGCTGCAGCAAGAGACAGCGGAGTAGGGGCCTACTTGGAGTACAGATACATTACCAAGGATCTGGTACTCAACGCGTTGAGAGAAGTCCTTAATCCGAGGTAAGGAACTGAAACAAATTTGACTGAAATTTGAAAGTTTTCTCATAGAGATGCCAACAATATTATTTTTAAGAGATCTTTTAAGATGCAATAAAGAGTTATTTAGAGATGTTTTCTAATGAAGGTATTGAACAAAGGCTATATAATATTATATTCTTTGTAAGCATGTTCAATTATTTATATTTTTTAAATTTAAAGTGAATCAAATTTAACTACTCGGTCTTGGCACACACTCTTTGCCTCATCACATTCATACGTCGTCTCATACACACTCTTCTATAATTCGGACTCTTGACATGGCCCGATTCAAGTATCGATTCACTTTTTAAATTTTTGTTTATTTGAATAACTCACAGGAGTCCCTGCTGTTCCCGTCTAAGGCCAGTGAGACTATGTCACCCCCAATTGGGGTATATTGTGAGGTTGAATGTGGCAGGGAAGGGAAGGAGATATGGGAAAAGGAAGGTAGGGAAGTACTTGGATGTTCAGATCTGGTCACCAAACACGGCTAAAGCCATTTCAAGCAACGTTTCAATTCTAAATGGTGGTCTCAGACCAGGGCGATACTGAAAGTGTCTTCCACTCTGTGCCGCAAATATACTATACGAGTATATTATTTACATGAATTAATTGTGAAATAATACAGATTAATCAAATAAAATTTATTCGCGCACGCAGGGATTCTATCCCGCAAACTTCGGATTGTGAGTCAAGAGTGCTATCTATGTCTTACACGGGCGTTCGCGACTTCTTCTATCATTCACATTTACATCATAATATCATCTCCTTACTATCATTTCTAGGTTAATTCGCTCTCTCTACGTATCCAAACCATCTTGCGGTCCCTTTCCTAATCTTATCATTACGCTTACCAGAGTTGCACTCTTTGCGGATCTCCACATTTCTCTCATACTATTGAAATTTACATGGTTGGTTAATACTAATACATGGTTGTAATTTAATAATGTTTGTATAAAGTTTTGCTAGATTGGTGATTATTATCGTGACATCTGTTTCAGAGTTCAAGGTTATTATAAAACCGTGGTTATTCCAAAAACATTTATATGATTTTATTTATCTCTGCTCCATTTTTATTTGTTCGAAAATTATTTTTACTTTCTTTGAAAACCTACATACCTTTAAAATCTTCGACCAGATATACTAGTTCAATGTTTAAAATCGATAAATTGTTGAAGCACTTTCCGTAAAATTTTTGTTTTCCCCACCATTTGATGGAAAATTTGTCTAAATTGGTTTATGATGAAGATAATATGTACTATTTAAGTAATCAGCCATTCGGTATTACCCAGTTATTAAAATTAATTAATTGAGTTTAATGCATCACGTTGAGTCAGTTTCTTCAAGATACCAAGGAGAGTATTTTTATTTTATTTTACTATTTCAGTTTGTATTTGGATATTTTTTTGTTTATCTCCCATTGTTGCAGTAAATTTTACTTTACTTCTATATGTAAGGATTTAGGATGGTTGTTGCCAAGCGGGACGTGACATTATTTATTTTGATTTAAAAATTCAATTAATTGAATTTCTACTTTAATTTATTTGACAGTAACCGGTTTCAGCTTGTCAAAGCCACCTTTGGACTGGTATAAATTACTCTTACCAACGGTTTATACATATACGTCGCACGCCAATCACGTAATTTCTAAGATAATAAAATTTTGAAGATAATATATACACATTATTTGTACAGCCGAAATGGTTATTATATGAAATTCCCTTAATAGAAAAAAGCGCAAAATATGCTCCGAAAATTCTTAGAAACACTTTTAATTCTGTCATTTAACATGTTATGTGTACGAAAAAAATCACAGTGTATCTTAAAATGCAACGTAACCATTTGTCGAGAGATTTTTGCTCTGTTTTAAGCGAGTCGTTTTTTATTAAACATTTTCACAATTTTCGCATAATTATCATCGTTTTTAATATTAGCGCGCTCCTTCTTACCTACATTCATGTTTACATATTTCCCCTTCTTCTTCTTTTTGAACGCTTACTACCGGGCCTTAATGCAAATTGTGACTGAAACTATCCAGTAATTGATGGAATATTGAGAGCATGATCCCTTTTACAACTCGTTTGGTTCGGTGCTGATGGCCGGTTCAAAATGTTTCCTTTTCATTGAGCAGCGGGTCGCTAATAGCGATGTGCGACGAGCGAAGTTATGAGTCGCGCTGCAGTGTTAACTCGATACATGTCATGTCAATATTATCGATGAATCGATAATCAGTAAGTCTGACTGAGGCTGTAAAATGAGTCGGTTATTTAATTATGAACACTGAACCGAATCTCCCTAGAAATGTGATTTATACCAATTTGAAACAAAACGGAAGTAATTTTTTAATTAATTTTAATTTTATTTCATGTATTAAATTTACACATTTTAAAACATTATTTGACAATGTGGGCCTTTTATATTTTAATAAGATTCAATTAAAATATAATATGATAAAAATAAAATAAAATTTAAAATATCAGCGATTGCAATTCACACGCGGTAGAAGTAAAACCTTCAGAAAAATAAAGTGGAGAGTGGGGAGGCTACGAAACACCGCACAAAGAGAAGACCGACAGGCTACAAAGCACCGTATAAAAAGAGGAGACCGATTATACTATCTCATTCTTTCGCCGGTTAAATCCTATAGATGTATGTGTTTATTCGCTATTTTACGTTTCATCAAGTTTCAAATGACAACGGCGCTAAAGAAGATTTAACTTCAAAAATCGGCAAATATAATGAGGTACGGTTGTATGTAATAAAGTCAGTCATTTCGACCGGTCAGTGGTTGAGTTGGCCTCGCGTTTGGGTCCCACCCGGACGTCGCGTGTTTGATTTCTCGGCTTGTTAAATCCTCCATCACAACATAAGCAACATTTTCCGATTTCTGTGGTGGTAGTGGAGGATTTTCTAAAATAGTCCGTGTTGTCGAAGTTCAGTGCACGAATAATACGGAATATTCCTTTTTTTACGAATAGACAATCAAATAAACACGGTGTGGAAAGGGAATTGGCGTTACAAACCCGTGCACAATAGGATGCCGCTTGCCTTCTACTGAACATTGGATTGGAGGAGAAATGGCGTTACAAACCCGTGTTGATTCCGAGGCATGGTTGAAAAGGAAATACGCGTACCAGATACACCATAGCACACTTCGTGATTAAAACAAATTTAGCCTTTCGCTTGTCATCCACACTAAGTAATAAATGACATTGCTTGAATATGATTCACACATTGCAAAGGAAATACCGAAAGCAAACTTAATGTATTTACATTATTATAAATTTAGCTATAAAACAATCGACTGAAATAATTCTAAATGTTTTGTACTAAATCTTTGATTAAATTGTCAAGATAATATGTGCAATAGGTCAGCTGTTGTCAACTGATAACACTGGTGTTTATTTTATTAATCGCTACAATCTCACAGATCCAAAAGTCGATCGCAACGTTTCGAAATAAATTTGGAGAGTTGGTGAAAATCTTTGTTTAATTTAACTGGTTAAATATAAATAAAACACTCTTCAATAATTATGGCGAAGAAAAGTAAAGTGTAGCACTTGAGATACACCGGATTTAATTATAAAAATTATAAGTAGGTATGCAGTTGAAGTGAAACCTTCAGAAAACTAAAGTAGACAAGAGTAGGGAGGCTACGAAGCACTGCATAAAGAGAAGACCGATTAATCTGTCTCATTATTTCGCAGGCTAAATCCTATAGATGTATGTGTTTATCTCTTTTAGTGTTGCTTTTTCGTTTCAATGAGTTTTAAAACCCAAAGTTTTTACTTCAATAAAAATGGAATGAAATTTGAATAAACCCAGCGTCTCCGATGGGCCACACTATACCTTTGCACTAACTACTATATTAACACTAACAAAGTCGGTGAATCTCAATAACAGTAATCTATAAAACTGAAAAAATCTATCCTCTCACCCATTATGAACCCCAACCTAGTTCAGAAAAGCTTACCACCAGCTAAGCTATACATGTGCAGCACCCGTTATTAAACCCTGCTCTTTTTTTTCCAGTGTACAAGCAAAGGCCAAGAAGCTCGCTGCGATATGGCAAGACCGTCCACAGAGCCCTCTAGAGACGGCCATCTACTGGACAGAGCACGTGGCCAGACACGGTGGTAGCCACCTCAGGCCGGCTGCAGCTGACCTTCCTCTCTACAGATACCTCCTGCTAGACGTCCTGGCATTCCTTGTACTCCTAGCATCAATTCTGGCGTTCGTCAACTATAAATTGTTTCGATTTATAAAGTGCCTCTTTTCTAAGCCGAAAACACAGAAAAAGACAAAGAAAAACTAAGGACTAGATATCCTGGTCTTCCCTTGAGCTCCTGGCATCAATCCTGGCTAACTATGAATTGTTTCGATTTACAAAAAAAAACTGTTTTTAAGCCGAAGACTCATCAAAAGGCAAAGAAATACTAAGTTCTAGATGTCCTGGCTTTCATTGAGCTCCTGGCATCAGTCCTGGCGCACATCAACAATAGTTTTTTTCGATTTACAAAATGCTTCTTTTCTAAGCCGAAGTCACAGAAAAAGACAAAGAAACACTATGTTCCAGATGTCCTGGCATTCCCTGACCTCCTGGTATATATGTATATCAACTTTTCATTGTTTTGGTCTATAACGACAAAAAATAGTAACTTCGTATTATTTTTTTTATAATGCTTGTGCTGTTCACAAATTTTTGGTTTCTTAGAGAGAGAGAGTTTTTTAGGTTTGTACATTTTTTATTCGAATAAAGTTAATGTTTGTTCTAATTTGATGTGTTTATGCGCAATCAATCCTGCTGTTGTACTTGCTTATTTATCCCCAACTACTACAGTGATATTAGTGGTTACACCAACAACAATCTAAATATTATGTGTAATATTATACAAACAACGCTTCCCCTGCTTGATCTATTTTATCGATAAGCGTAGAATATTCATATACATCTCTGTCGCATTTTAATACATTTTAAAACTTTGGAAGGTTTCACAGGCATTAGTACTTTTAATAACAAAGTAATAATAACAAAATGCTCTGGATAGTATTAAAAAATATATTTTAAAAAGCGTCCATGTCAGGTTTAGTCTACCTTTTTTGACTTCCTTCCAACACTTTTATCTTTCTTTGTATTAGAGAACAATTTTCTGAAGACACACATAATAAACAAGATGAAAACAATTCCCAAAAACATGAAGAAAGCAATAATCGTCGCTTTAGTTCGTATTTGTCCAACAGACCATTAGAAAATTTTACAGGAGGATAAGGTTTTCTCTCATTATTTCAATGAAACATTATGGTAGGTGTATATGATAATGTTATTTCCGTAAAGGTAAAGGTCTCATTAGTTTAAATAGTTCTTAGTTAAATGATTAACTATCGTTTTTTATACTTAATTTTTAATTTTAAAATGGAGATTGAACAAAATTTAAAATGGTCTGTTGGACAAATAAGAACTGAGGCGACGTAATGTCTAGTAGAAGATAACGGTACAGGGGAAGATCTGCCGATGCTGGTCGTAGATGCTTTCCCCCATGCTTGATGACGTGTTCCACCCAATATATTCCTGTGTCCAAAGGAGAGATTTGTCTGTCTCTCCAGATGGCAGATAATTGTTTTGCATTCTGCTGTATCCTAGAAAGAAATAAATTACCTAAATTAGTATCGGTTCGTCGACTTTCTCTTCGAATGGTGGAGGAGATATAGCGGAGGTTATAATGGAATGCCGAGAATTTTTAGCATAGGTACTCGTAACATTATGTAGTGGTTTTAGGATCTGCTAGTAATGTGAATATTTAGGAAAGAGGCTCTGTCATACATTCTGATAAATAATGTGTAATAACACTGTCGGAGTAATTTATTAAAATATATAAGTTTATCAGTAAGAAAAGCACATCTGCATTCAAAAGATACAAAAATGGTATTTATTAAAATTGTTTAGCTGCATATTGAAGTGAATCATACAAATATTTCCTAAATTGAAATATTGAAGTCGATGATAGTGGTATATTTAATAATTTAGTTTGAGTACTGTTGTATAGTAAAATTTTATTTTATGTCCCGTATGTCAGATCTGTAGTTAAAAGAGTTCTGTTTAGAATTGGTTTTGCAAAGAGGCAGATGAAAAGTACCTAAGTGATTCTTTGCTGTTGCGATTTGGAATTTGAAGATAATTTGATAGCATTATTCAAAATAAATAAATACTTAGTTTTTACGGCTTTCATTGTTTGAAATTAAGTATTTATTATTATTTTTTTTAAATGGCGCCACAAAATAAGTTAGCTGTGTTTGGAGGATATATTATTATTTTGATAATGTTTCCGTCACCTTTATAATTATTTAATGAAAGAAAACTATTTAGAACAACGCAGACACAGAGTTTTGTTTAGTTATTGGAACAAATTATTTAAAATTCTGACGTGACGTTGATGAATCTTACTATAAAGAAACTTACTTGGCTTCCAAAATATTCCTGAGCCCCTTCAATATGTTCTCAGTGGTGATGTCATCATATTCCAGAACTTCTCCAATCATACTGTCCCTTGCTGCCCCTGCGTTATGCGCCTGGTCGCCGTAAATAGGTATGGCCAATACTGGGACTCCACAGTGAACTGCTTCTGATAATCCTAGGCCGCCAGCATGCGTTATGAGAGCCTTTATGTTGGGGTGATCTGAATCAGAAAATCATTTGACAAATTTACACAGGCTCCAAAGGTTTTTCCTTACATTTTGAACACGTACTCTTCAATAAGACTGGCTTAAGAATTGGCTTCTTAATAAAAGTTAACACAAAAGGTATTTTCGCGATGCCAATAGGCAGTAGATAAAAAAATAATGGTCAAATTTTATGGATTACCGATTTTTCTAATTTTATTTTATTTTATTTTATCAGGAACATTTACAGGTTAATAACCTTACATGCATATATAAAACAATAAATTATAATAATTAGGTTACAACCCAATGACATCATGCCCAAATAATAAATAAAACGTCAATAATTATTAACTTTTTTTGCCCTATCTAAACAAAGTCTATATATACCGTCTAATACTATGTGATACATAAAAGATACAGATAAGATAAAATAAAAACAGAAACTTTTAAATGAACCTTCTTCCCACAGCTGTTTTAATCAATGATTTGGGAAATATTTTGGCAGTTCGAAGCATTTCATATTATTATTGGTATGACATTGCGAGCTTGAAAACTGCGTTGACCTAAAAATTCTCGACAAAAAAATGTGTTCAAATTTTAAGAGGCCGGATTTCAGTTTTCTAAAATTTCCTTTGATGTATACTATTATACGACCATCATGTCATCATACCAAAGATCTGTAAAATGAGCAACCGAGATTTCATGAAACTTTTGTTTCTAAGAAACACCACTTGAAATAATAGTCAGTTTCATGATGAGGATGATGAGGATGGTGATGCTAGAGTTCACCGTTTGAGAGTATCTACTTATTTTCACGTACAATTTCATATTATATAGTCTTTAGTTTGCTGTCAAGAAAGATAATGCTTACTTAAGAGATCGAATTGGGGCAGCCATTTGACGATCTTAACGTTTGCAGGCTTTGCAGGCATGATGTCGTCTTCCCACTTCCACAGGATGTTTTGTGGCAGGCTTGAAAAGGCTTCCTGGAAGGCTTTCAGTCTTGCGGGAGGCCAAGACGTCGCTCTCAGCATCGATCCCATGCTGAACACAATGACTCCATACTTAGCTTCATCCATGTATTTTTGCAGATCCTGAAATAAACGAAATTATACGTTTTACGAAATAATTATATAATATAAATAATTTGGTTCTTCCTAGGTATTCTTGAGGTCTTTCTTCAAGACATAAAGCAATTTTACTTCAATTTTTACTGGGATTTACCGTGAAGTGCAACAAGTAGCGAGTAGGATTTTGCTGGGATTAAAACGGAAGTACCTATAGATTTTATTTAACTTTAACATTAGGTTTAAAAATTTAACTTTAGGTTTTCTTTCTACCAAAAACCACGATATTATGGACGTAACTTTTAGATGCACACATTTGATCACGTCCGTAAATATTTACCTATGTTCTCCACTTCTAATAAATACATAGCTTTTTTCGATCCTTTCTCCACTTTGATGGAATTTGCTCTGAAATACTGACTTGACCGCTATGAAACAATTCGATGACGAATATTAAAAAATTGAAACCTTGATACCGAATATGACAATTAAATAACCGGTCAGTGGCTGAGTGGGCATCGTGTTTGGGTTCCACCCGGGCGTGATCGATTGCGTGTTTGATTCCTCGACTGGTCCTAGACCTTGGCTTAGTCCTCCATCACGACCCAAGCAACCGCTTATTGTGGTGGTAGTAGGAGATTTTTAAAAATTGGGTTATCCGTAACCCGGGAATGTTTGTCTTTCTTTTAAAAAAAAATCTATTTTTTGAGCAACCTTTATGTCGAATTAAAAACATTTCTAACTTGGGCCAGAATAAATTATATCTTAGAGAAATTAATGAAATAAAAATATTGTGACAAAATGTTATGAATATTTCGAACTTGAAGATAAATTTAAGCTTTTCTAACAAGTGTTCCAAAAGAAACTAATTTTGTGAAGGGAAAGTATTGAAAGAACATTTTACTGAGATGTGCATTTTACATAAATGACAAACTAGTGAGCTTCAACTAAAGATGTTTTTAATAAGATGTTGTTATCAATGTAAATGTTTTAAAAACGTTGAAGTACGAGTATCTAACTATCAACAAAAATAATTTTCATAGATTCTAATCTTTGAATAGCGCAATCGCTTGCTGTATATATGAAAACCGTGTAGTGTTGGGTAGGACACGATATCAGGATGAGTTTGTATGAGGTACTCAAATATTGAAATGAGGTGTTGAGGTGTCCCACCTCATTTGAGGTGAGGTGTTACAAAATATTTTCGCTTACGGGAGGGGGGGGGGGGGGGTGGCTGGTTTTTTTCCTTCAGCTTGATTTTCTTGGTTCAGAGGTGTTGGTTTTCTAATAAATACCGGCGTGGCGGTACCCATACCCGCCTCCCGTGTCTGTTATTTTTGTAAAATAACAGACACGGGAGGCATAAAAAGGGAGATATAAAAAAGGCCTACCCCCTCCCCACCTCTGATCCCCTCCCTGCACCACCCCTCTGATCCCCCTCCCCATGCACCCCCCCTCTTATCCCTCCCCCTCCTCAGCACGCATCTCAAAACTGCCTCATCCTCCCTCCCTTGGGAGCTGTTGGGACTCTTGTGCGGTATTTACATAACATATAACAATAATTTAAAATAAAAATATATTTAAAAAAAAATTTTTTTTTGGCACAGTTGGTACTGTTGTGCGGTATTCACTTATCAATACATAATTTACAATAAAAAATATTTAGAATAAAAAAATAAAAAAATTAAGCAGTTGGGACTCTTGTGCTCATAAATTATTAAATTATTGTTAGGTGTATTCACATAACCATAATTTACAATAAAAAAATTAAAAAAAAATTTTTTTTTGGAGCAGTTGGGACTCTTGTGCTCATAAATTATTGTTTTGTGTATTCACATAACCATAATTTACAATAAAAAAAAATTTCAAAAAAAATTTTTTTTTGGAGCAGTTGGTACTCTTGTGCGGTATTCACGTAACAATAATTTAGAATAAAAAAATAAAAATTTCGGAGAAGTTGGGACGCTTCTGCGGTATTCACAATATATGAATTGGCTTACCCCATCACCCCGTACAAAAATGTCATAGAATATACAAACACTTCACGCCTCACCACCTCATACATTTGTCCCAAACTATGCGTGACATGACATGTAGTTTAATACATCAACCACCTCACACCTCACCTCATATTTGTCCCATACGTGACAACGTGACATGACATGTAGTCCAATACACCAACCACCTCACACCTCACCTCATATTTGTCCCGTACATGACATGAATGTAGTCCAACAAAACAAACCACCTCACACCTCATGTTTGTCCCTCCTTCATATTTGTCCCCCCTTCATATTTGTAGTAATACAAAGAAAAAGAGTTGGTACAAATACATATTGTGAGGTGGGGGGACATTTTACGTGTTTGTATAGGACATTTGAGGTGCCTCTTGAATGAGGTACTCAACACTAGTGCAGTGGAGAAGATTATTGGAGTCCTTACCTTCGGTAAAGTCTTATTCTGTTGAATGTGAATTCCTCCAACCTCAATAACACTTGGTGGTGCTTCGAACGCTCCGTGAAGTGGGAAATATGTACTCACTAGAACTAGACTCATGCTTTTAGCTTGCTCTTCAATATTAGAGAAATCTTTGTTATAATAGTTCTCCAAGTAAGCGATGTCATTCTTTTGCAGAGTATTGTAGTAGATGAAAGTATAAATTTGATATGCTATGAATGTTTTGAGTCTTTCCATGAAGTTAGGTTTTCTGCCATAACCTAAGAAGTGAAAAGGTTTAAACGACGGGTTTTCAGTAAGACCCAATCTTCTCATTGTCCAAGGCATAAAAGCATGGGATGAAAATCCAATAAAAGGAACCCTCAAGTGATCAACTAATCCGAGACTACAATCACTGTTGAAAGTCTCAACTATGGCCAGGTCGAATTGTCCTTCTTTCAATTGCTTCACTTCTTCATTCTGCAACAGAGCATGACAGGTATCTTTACCTAGTTCTGAGAGAATCATAATGGTTTCATAATGCATTTCTATTTGATCTAATCCGAAAACCGTGGGCGGTTGCCTCATCATTTCAAAAGTGAAGACATCCTCCAAGATTGGCATGGATCCTCGCAGACTAATGTGGGTGTAATTAACTTGCTGATTCTTATTTGGGAAATGAGAAATCACTGTAACATCATGTCCCTTTTCCGCCAGTCCTCTCATGAGGGCATCGAAGACATAGTCATGACTTTTAGCCGTGTGGGGAAAAATTCCAAGAATCCTATAACTCTCCACATTGCAACAGGCTAAAACCAACGCAACTAATATACAAACGTTTTCTTGCATTTTAATATCACAACTTATAATTATTAACAAACAATTTCATTGATTAAAATAATTTTTTAAGTAATTGTTTAGTTAGATATTGAACTATCCATATCACTAGATTTTATTTAACTCTACGAAACATCTTATTTAAAAATAATAACACTCGCGCATTACTACGGAAAAAATGCCGTGCATCGCGGATGTTAGAGAAGACTGATCAATTGATCGTATATGTGTGGGTGCCTATGTACGAAAATGTCCCCAGTTCAACAACACTGTTATCGCGTTATATGGTACCCGTGACTGAGTATAAAGTGATAAGATTAAGCCAAGAATATTCAGTTAGTAGGTCACTCCGCGATCTTTATTTACTAAATTCATTTGCCGAATCTAACAAATTTGAACAGCCTCGATAGCTTGCCGTGTTTACTTATTTAGTAAGAACATACGAATGCAGGTATCATGAAATAACTGAACGTTCGTATTTTTTCCTAATCTAATCACACCGGTAAAATTGAGTTTGCGTACATGATGTAGGTATATACTTTAATACCTAAGGACGCGATAATATTTCCGTCGATATTTAAGTTCACTTCAGTTTGACAAGGTTCTGACATTTTTTTCACAAATGACCTTTGAACGCAGAACCATCTCTTTTGCTCATTTCTATGACTAAAATAATTTTCATAACCATCTGTGTTGTATCTACATAGATACTTGCCTGAAGGAATTCTAAAATCAAGCTCCGTTGATGTTACACGGTTCTATCATCACTTACACTCTCTATTTTGTTTGTATCTGACGGTTGATTGTTGTTACGAGGCGCATTACAGTTCGTCACTTTGGTGGAATAGGGTTCTAAAAAAAAACTCCGACGATAAACACAAGCTTTGAACAAAGACACTATAAATACCACGCAATAAAAGCATTCAACACTTGAAACAAAAATTGAGGAAAACGTAAATAAATTCAGATACAAAATAAAAAATGGAATAAAGAACAAAAAAACAATATTACCAAAATTTTATAGCATAAAAAAATAAAACACAAACTATTGTAAAACACATCATTCACAAACACACAACTCCTATTATATGCCGATTGTAATTTTACTGTTTTCATTACTGACTTTTATATATTTTATAAATATGTATTATGTACTTCATCTTATTAAAAAAAAACCTTCGCCTTACCAATGTTTGTATTGTAAAATAGGGCCCTCGGGCAGGCCACCCAGTGAGGCTAACATTATGAAATTTATAGGTATACATAAAAAATCTCGTGTCACGGTGTTTGTGGTCGTACTCCTCCGAAACGGCTCGACCGATTTTTATAATTTTTTTTTAATATTTTATAGGTAAAAAATTTCTAATTTTTTGATAATTTTTTTTTAATTTGGTATCAAACATACCTATTATTCCAAATTTTCACCCTCCTACCACCACCCACCCAATTTTTTAAACGCGACCCTCCCATTTTTTAACCGCGATTTTAGTATTTTTGTATTTCAAACGGAAAGAAATTATTTATGTTATTGAATGACAGATGGCGCTACGTCCGCCTCATAGAACTTTCATTTGTATGACAGAACAAAGTTTTCCGGGACATCTAGTTAAACTATAAAATGTAAACTATTGCATCAAACAAAAAATAAAAAACCTTCGCCTCACCACGTTCTGAGGTTTTAAAGTTTGAAAAAACGAATTTTCGTAATCTATTTATTAATTTTTGATTTTGAGGTTCAATCTTCTATAAAGTATTTTAGTTTATTATATGTTACTGGAAAATATTTAAATACGAGGCATATTCAGAAAGTAAGTGTATTGTGACCACAACGGGCGGAGGTTTTTGGTTTTTTGAGGATTGGCAACACTTAGTGGTACAGGGGAGTCTCCTGACCAGAAAGAGCATCGCAGGAACATTGTTGTACGTAAACTCACGTTTAGTGTCCAGTTGCGTGAAAGTTGTCGGTAAAAAATCGCGCCAAGTGCTGTGATCTGCTTTTCACTCACGGAAGAAATAACACCTACAAGAAAAAAGTTGAGGATTTCTGAGCTCTATAGTTATTGGAGATGAAAGTGGATGACTCATTACATGCCTGGAAGTGTGCCACCAATAAGATCATGGGCTCATTTGATTGGGATGTTTTGAACCAATCCCTGTAATCCCCTGACTTGGCGTCTTCAGATTATCATATTTTCACCTACCTAAAGGCATGTATGGTTGAAAATGAAGGGCAAAAGAAACTTGTGCCACGGCTCACAACATGCATTGAACGGGTTAGCAATTATTTGGAAAAATAGTCAACAAGTGTATCAACAATATCCTGTATTTTTTTTCTAATAAACTTAAAAAAAAAAAAAAAAAACAGTATACTTACTTTCTGAACATGCCTCGTAGGTTGTGGTCCTAGCTTTGAATTACATTAGATAATTGTAATCAGAAATGCAGTGAATTATCATGCCCTAGCTGGTTGCATATGGTTTTACATTTGCATGTTAAGGTATGTTCTAAAATGGTAAGAATACGTCGTATTTAAATATTTTCCTTTAAAACCTGTTCAAAACACAAGATTTAACCTCAAAATCAGCAATTTGTAAGCAGATGATGAGAAATGTTTTTGCAAACTTTGGACCCTTCCCATATCAGAAAGAGGTAAAGTGAAGTTAGAACCCTATTCAAACGAGGTAATTATGGTACGTTGGTAGGCACAGTTGAGTGTGTTCACCAAATTAGCTTCAATAACTCTGTGATAGATGGCGCTATCGGATGTTTAAAAACTGTGCATATTTTTCACCGTAAAAAGTTTGAATATTTTATTTACGGTACTTAATATATGTTTATGATCAGTGTTGCCAGAAGCTTTGTTTTAATTTGTCATTTATAGCATTTACACCTCCATGTTTTTTTTAAAAACCACGTCGAGTTTAGTCAGTATAAGTACCTAAACACTTAAGTAAGGGACATAGTTTTTTACCGGCCACCATAAATTTGTACTTTTGGCGTAAATAATGTATTTTTTTTAACTTCACTATGGGTTTATAGTGCCTCTTTATCTAATTATTATCTATGTCAACATATAATATATTATGAATACATTAAAGTAAAGAAATGAATAATCATGTAACTTTAATTAGGTACCTACCTACGAAATGTAGTCAAAATAAATTATTGGAGTTGTGAATGTTGTCAAAATGTTGTTTAAAATGTTGTCAAAATAAATTAATGGAGTTGGAGATTTGAATACTTAAAAAAAATTATATCGTACATACTGTAGAAGAGCGTCGTCAGTCAAAACAGTTAATTTTACAGGAGAGCGAAAACAAATAAATGATGTCCAAACAGTCCCGCCGAAAAGAAATACTAGCGACATCTTGTGGAGACGGAGTTATCTAACTTTAATACGGTTTTGTTTGGCATAGATAATCACAATCGAAATAGAACGTAAAATAGAACATGTTGACTAAAAGAAGCTTTTCTATGGGACGTGCGATATTATAATATTATTATTATATTTAAAATGAAATTCTACAAATAAAACTTCATAACGATAAACACATCTTTTTTTTGTTATTATTGTTGTGTTTTTTTTTTATACAAAAACATTATTTTACATTTCAGGAATTCAAAGGAAAATTATAAAATGATTGTTTTTCGTAAAGCACTAGCGAGTTAATAAAGCAATCGTATCGCCCTACGTGTCCTTTCCCATTCGTTCACGTTCCAGCCTCCGTCCCCCCGTATTTCCCTTCCACCTTCCCCACCTCTTTCACCGCCCCTCCCGCGAACCCCGCCCCTCTTTCATTCCCCATCCCCACCTCCCGCACTCCCTTTAACCTCCCTCCTTCCCACTATGCCACTAAACTATACGAAGCACAAACAAAAAAGCAACAGCTCGCGTGCCACACATTGTTAAATGTTAATACAAATTTGATAACGCCAGAGCTCACCAATATATACAGAAAATTTCGCAGGTAAGTGTGGTGTGAATGGTTTAAGAGGGTATTACCAGAGAAAACCGGAAATATGTCATTTTTAAATAAAATTTTAGACTTTTTTTTCCACAAAAAATTATAAATTGATTTTGAAAAATTGTTCTTTTTTTTAGTAAAGGCATGTTTTAAATTTGGATAAAATATGCTTATTTTTAGTATAATGAGATTACACCATAGGTCGTTGGCAGATTTGTTAAATTTTCAAACGAAATTTTTTATTTTACAATACATATTTCTTATCATGTAATCATACATTATTTTAAATCAATACGTTATCTAGTAAACGCATGTTTCAAAATTTTAAAGTTACTTCAAAAAAAATCATAAAAAAATATAAATATCTGAACAATTTTTGCGACGAAAATTTTTCCATTTTGTCTATTTACGGTCTTACAAATTAATATATTTCAGATTCTTTTTGCACATTTATTTTGCTTAGACATTATTAAAAAATTATAAATACTTATGATAAAAAAATAAAAAAATGATTACAAAAAGTACATAATTTCAATAGTTTTATCATCACGCCTTTCAGCAATTTTGGATGTATGTATAAATTAAAGCAAATTTGGAATGAAATTAAATCGATATTGAGTTATAATTTTAAAAAGCTGGTACGGAGAAAAATTAATCCTGTGGATAAATGTGGATTTTCGGCGGCTGGCTGGTTAAAGGCCCTTACATGAAGACAAAGAAGCATTCTTTTTTTTCATATTAAGATTATAGATAATTTACTTCGGTACTGTTATTTACTTTTTTTCTCTACATTACATTAGCTCCACATAGGAGGCCCTGTGGAAAATAATTCCCCTCAGGGCCTATCTCGTTTTTGGGGATGGTGTGTGGAGGGTCTTTTCAAGAAAGGAAGGTGAGAAAGTTAAGGAAGAGGGTATTAGGGTTGGTAGGAATCTGGGGGTTAATGTGTGGGGAGTGACGGACATATGAATCCATTCCTCCCACTGCAGTGCAAGGTGATGTTCCAAGAATCTACAGCAGGAGAAGTCAAAGGGACTTCCTCAACCATTCTCTCCCGATCCGACCTGCCATGCAGCTGGTGGGCAGACGTATCCACCGCCAAGACCCGGACAAACCTCACTCCATGAACCCGGGCACCCCTACTAAGTCACCAAAGTAGCGGACCACTTGGGGTGACCTATAGCAGAGGTGGTGGTTATCCAATAAATGGTTCCCAGGGCGGCGGTACCCATACCCGCCTCCATAATTGTTCCGGTAGTCCACTCTTGTATTTCTGGCATACAAATTTTTTAGCTGATCTGCAGACCTTAAATTGTCTGGGATTGTATTACAAAAATTTATATACGAAGAGTTTAATGGTCAATTGGATATTATTTAACCAAATGAAAAAAAAAGAAAATAGGCAACTCTTTACTTTATTTCCATAATTTTTGTTATTTAGGCATTTTGATTACTCCTTGATACTATTGTTTAAATTTATTAAAGTTTTTGTTTGGTGTGTGAATAGGTAATTATTTTATGATAATATTATTTAATTTGTAAAATATAATTTACAATATATAATAACTATTTAATCACATTTCCCCATCACTCGTTGTAATTTGTTTGTTTATAGTATTTTGTCTATGCTTTGTCTATTCTTAGCCATAATTTTCGTACTTTATAGTCTGTGTGCTTTGTATCATTGAAGCCGGATTGGGATGTCTCGGGAAATTTCCCTAGACCTTGAAAAGAAAATTTTTTTTTAAGTAAAAGGGAAATCAGTGCAAATCTAGGGAAATTTAGAAAAAAATAATTAAAATTAACAAATAATAAACTTAAAATAAAAGTAGATATTCCACTAGCCACCGCATTTTGGCACAGATTTTGGAAATTACACAACTTTTCAACTTAATTACTACAAGAAACTATTTACGTCTTAATAGATGGTAAAAAATGCATTAAAATTACATTTTTATTCAATCGTAGTTAAAAAATTCCGGTATAAAACGATTTCTTTGGCACCATTTTTTTCCTACATATCATTTGCGTGAGTTTTGTTTGAATAAAAATATGCAGGAATTATAAATTACTTAGTTTACCTGAACTAAGAACCCAATAATTCGATTTGTTGTTTCTTTTGTGAATACCTTAGAAGAGTCTCAAATGCACCCATCTGGAGCCAGTGAGACTATGGCAACTCCGATTTGGGTATGTTGTGAGCTGAAGTTAGATGGGGAGGGGAAGGAGATGGGGAAGAGGAAGGAGGGAAAGGCTGTTCAGATCTAATGCTGCGGCTGAAGATATTTCAAGCAAAGTTTCAATTCTGAATGGTGGTCGTACACCAGGACGATACTGAGAGTATGTTCCACTCTAGGTTTGGTCGATATAAATAGTCGTTTCTTGCATAATTTTTAAAACGAAGTGTAATTTCCATCTATTAATCTATGTCTAAAAATTCGGCTGTTAGTGGAATATAATTACCCAAGAAACGTATCTATCTTCTATCTTCTTCTTCTATCTTCTATATAAATAAAAATGAATCGCCGGAATGTATGTACGCGCATAACTTTCGAACGACTGCTCCAAATTGGATAATTTTTTTTTGTGTTCGTTATTGTGAGAACAAGGTTTATATAAAACTACTGGTGAGCTCTGGCATAATGAAATTTGTATTAAAAAAGTTGCATTAGGTGGCACGCGAGCTGTTTGAAAACTGAATGTACCGGGACTGAATGCATGGAATGCGGGAGCGGGGAGAGGGGGAACTCGTGTAGGGGTTCGCGGAAGCGGGGGGGGGAACCCGGGAGGGGGAGGGGAACTCGGGAGAGGGGGTTCACGGGACGGGGGAAGGGAGGGAGTGGAGTGGAGAGAGGGGAAGGGGAAGGGGAGGCGGAAGGGGAACGGGACTAATGGGAAAGGACAGCAGGCAGAAATTTTTTCTTTATTAAATGGCATAGCAACGCATGCCGGGAACTAGCTAGTATTATATAAATGAAAATAAAGGAATTAAAAAAGAACAATTCCACCCCCCCCCCCCTGCGGACAACACCTTTTTTTACTTGCCAAGGTGGTATCCACGGTCTCCAGGGAAATCTAGGGAAATCCAGGGAAATCTAGGGTAATCATTTTTTTTAACATACCAACCCATCATTGAAGGCATCTTTCGTTCTGTTTTGTTAAAAGAGTGGATTTATATTTTTTTTAGATTATAAACGTATTTATGATGATTAGACAACTCAGAATGAAAGCAACTCAACACCTTTGAAAAGTCATGAAAGTGATGAAAAAATCGGTTAAATAGGTTAAAGTTAGGTTAGGATATGGGCGTTTTTTTTTAAATGTTTATTTCATGGCTTTTAATGACTTTTCAAAGAAGTGTTGAGTTCAGTTGATTCAGAATTGGCATGAAACCGTATTTATTTATATAAAATTAAGTATTTCCACAAAAGAGTTATTATAAATCAATACCCAAGGTCGCTCAATAAATAAAATCGGGTTCTGATGTATGCAGCGTGTTGTATGTAATGAAAACATTTTATTTTGTCTCTTAGGGCAAGGGTTCCCAACCTTCATGAGGCTGAGAGCTATTTTTAACATAATTTTCATTGCGATCGACTTCAAATAACATTTGAGTGTTTGTGCATTTGGTGAGTGAGTGTATCATTTGAATCTTATCACTTAATACTATTTCAATATAAGTGCATCTCTGACATGATAACAGCTTAGGGCGACCAACTTTTATTCACTTAACTAAATTAACCAATTCTGTAATAAGGGACCTGTTTTCAGTGTCAGCGCGAGCGTACTCTCATTTAAAAATAAGATGAGCTCGATGGCAGGATCAGCGGTGCCCTCAAGTCAGACCAAATGGTATTACATTGACGGAAACAAAGAGCTAGGGCCAGTATTTCTATTGGCTGGAGGCCTGCTGCTGATGGGGTGCTACCTATCGGCAATATCCCCAGGAGTCCAGGATAATGGGAGACTCCAGGAGAACAATGAATTTGCGGAGTTTAACAATTTTGACACTGTCAAAATTAACGAGGTACGAAATACAACAGATTAATTAAAAATTTTGCTAAAAATATCGACAACTAACAAGCAAGATATTTTAATCTAACCTTTTACTTATACCAAATACACCATAATCATAATAATGCATTGTCTACATTTAATCACAACCACAACTTGTGGGCGGTTTGCATGTAATAAGACCATTTAGAATGACAAATAATAAAAATACTAAACCAATTAACGAGTATTTTATTGTGAACTTTTACATAAAAAAGTGCATATTGAGTGGCTGAAATTATTTTTTAAGTATCGTGACTTCGCTTAGCCGAGACTCAAACATTTCAAAAGAGAAAACTACATATTTTATTTGTATTTTAATTACAGATCTTGCCGCTAGAGCATTTTTTCGTTAAATTAATAATCGAATATGTAAAGATCGGCTATATTCAGATTTGCAAGCGCAATTTATTAGTTTGTGCAAAATTTTGAGTAAAAACACGGTGCTCTGTGCGGCGCCCATGTGACAGCGACTTGCAATATGCAAAACATGAATAAACATGTTGTAGATTGTAGAGGCACTGCGGAGTGCTACTTTTAGCACATTTAATAAATTTTCCTTCGGGAAATTCCAGGCTTTCGTTTCCAAATTTTCAATTTGGGAGACGGGTATGGGTACCGCTGCCCGGGGAACCATTTATTGGACAACCAACACCTCGGTTTGGTGACCCATCAGTGGTGCCCGTCACCGTTTTCCGTTCTACCTGCTTGGCGCGCACCGCTCCTAAGTATATTTCAAGGTCGTATTTGATGCTATAACTTTGGGAATGTATTGTTAACATTTATAATAAGATTTTAAGGCAACAAAAAAGTCGATTTTTTGGATCGGTTGGACCAGAATCCCTCCTTAAGCAAAGGTATTTGTTAATCTTTCAGGATGTACAAAATTACATGGATAAATCCAAAAAAGGAGTCATCGTATTTAGCATGGGATCAAAATTGAGAGCTACGTCTTGGCCTCGTGCAAAACTAAAAGCCTTTCAAGAAGCCTTCTTAAGTCTGCCGCAAAATATCCTTTGGAAGTGGGAAGACGACACAATGCCCGGAAAACCTGAGAACGTTAAAATCGTCAAGTGGCTTCCGCAATACGATCTCCTCAGTAAGTATTAAGTAACTACCGTTAAGTGATTTTTCTAAAAACGGCGCTCTACAAATTATTCAATTAATATTATTATTATTTTTAATATATAATATTTATAGGTGTAGATAAGTAACCACTACAATTGCCATAAGAATTGAAAAATCTATGTACATGAATCAGCAAATTCAATACAACTGTGAGCTCTGTCGTCGTGAAAATTCCTTACTTGATCGGATCCCAAGTAAAATTTTCGACATTGTGCGTACGTCATGCATAAAAACATTGCTTTTAATATGTACTTATGAAAACTCCGTTCGTGGGTTTACAACGCTTTTTGGGTGCGCGTCTCATTTTTAACAAAACTTAAATTTCAGGCCGAAATACCCAAACAACGTCAATAATCAATTTCTTAAATAAAATGGTATAGCAAATATCTAGTACCTAAATATCAAATATAAGTTTACGTGCTACTTTATTTTTTAGTGTTATGAATTATGAAATATAAACTATAGACATTCAATTTAAAATTTTTCGAGATACGACAATTAAAATTCCTTGGAAAAATACCGAAATTCGATTAATTATTTTTTATCACTATATACAACCGATTAAAAAGTCTCTTTGGCTGGATAAAATGTGTAGATCTTAAATGCGCCCACTTGGTAGCCACCTTTGGTCTGGAGCCCCAAAATTCCCGAGAAAAACCGTCGACACTGTGCAGAAACGGGCGATTCTTAATAAACGGATTGCAATCTTTAGAGCACAGGTGTCGGGTGGTAATGCCATAATTGTTCTACCGGTATTTCAATGGAAGATGCTCCGAGGAACTAGCGCCATTGATCCCCTCGGCACCGGTGAACAGTCGGGAAATACTGTACATGGTTGACATTGTCCATATGAGAACGGATCGCTTCTTCGACTCGTTCTTTAGTTGGCTGTGGCACGATTTGCCGGCCTATGTATTTCCTATGTTAACTCCTTCGTCTCCTCAATAAGATATCTACAATTTGGGAGGCGGGAATGGGTACCGCCACCACGGGAACCTTTATTGGATAACCAACACCTCTGCCATAAGTCACCCCAAGTGGTTCGCCACGTTTGGTGATTTAGCAAGGGTGCCCGTGTTCATGGGGTGAGGTCTATCTAGATCTTGGAGGCGGTTGACCAGGACACACTGAACCCCAGATTCCTACCCACCCCTTAAACCCTTTTCCTTCCCAGAACTCTCCTCTCCTTCCTTTCCTTAAAACAAACCCTCCACACAGCACCCTCAAAGATGACATAGGCCCCGAGGGAATTTATTTTCCTTAGGGCTCCTATGTGGAGTTAACGAATTATGTATTTAAAAAAAAAAAAAAATCAAATTAATTTTTTTTTTCGATAAAGACAAGTAGTAAAACTACTAACCCAATGAACCCATACATTCCAGTCATTTTTATTAATGTTATTTTTAAGATCTATCGTGTTTATTATGCAATTTGCCAAAAAAAATTGTTTCATGAACTATGTTATTATTGATAAAAATATTTTTATGGAAGCATTTGGAAACTTTACCTTTAAAACCTGCCTTTCAAATCGCGTCAAAACTCTTTAAAAAAATTATTGGTTCCTTAACACAGATCACACCAACACCAAGGCTCTCATAACGCGTGCTGGTGTGCCAGAACTGTCAGAAGCCGTTCACTGTGAAGTACCAGTCTTGGCCATACGTGTATATCATGGAGACCAGATACAAACACCAGAGGCAATCAGGGACAGTATGATTGTAGATGTTCTGGACTATAACGACATCACAACCGAGAAGATATTGACTGGGCTTAGAAACATACTGGAACCCATGTGAGTTTCATTTAAATATAGGTACCTAATGAAAAAAACGTGAGGTACAAAATGCAACTGTTATTCCAGTGGCTAAACAAAATAATATGTCATTGAAAAAGAAGATAACACCAATAATGTGGATGAAAGTATGAAAGAGAACAAGACGTAGAAAAATAGAAAAAGATAATGGTCGCAACTGGGACTTTTCTTTTTCTATTTTTCTATGTCTTGTTCTCTTTCATATTTTAGTTTAGATCCTTAGTGTTATCTTCTTTTTCAATGATATATTACGTTGATGGGAATAACCTTCAAAGTTATATAAAGGGAGTTGTTCTTATAAAAACATGAAAATAATATGTTTCTGTTTTTGGAAAAAAATTCCTTAAATTGTTTTCAATTATAATAATATACCATGTTTCTCGCTAGTACCGCAAAACTTGAGGATTTATTATAATCTAAGAAAAGGGACCGAAAACAGTGTCTTAAACAAAGCAATTCTAATGGTTACTAAAAAAATTGCAAAAAAAAAGTTCACTGTAATCGTAGCTTTACTTTGGCGAGTAATGGAAAAGTTCGGAAAACAAAGTGGCCATCTTCATGATTAAAATCAATAGCAGAACTGACTGAGTGGGAAGAAATAATAATTATAAAGGTGTGTTTTTACGAACAAATTTCATTATATTTTTCTATTTTGCGTTCTAAAGAAGTTTGTTTTTCATCAATAATCACATCCAAAGTTTAGCGGTATGAGCGTGGAATAATATAATGCTCTCCTTTATTGGGAAGTCAAGTCAAAGAATCCAGTTATATTACTTTTAATCGATTGACAGACAAAGTTGTTAACTTTCGACTTTCTTAAAAATGACACGTTTGTAGCTTAAACTTGCGCCAGGCGACGCTACACGCATCAAGCGTTTTTTGGGCGTGGTCTTTACTTATTACATGTTGTATTATCACACGAAGCTATAATATCCCCCCCTACCCCATTAGTGTGTATTCCCACTTTCAAAATTGGATTGGGAGAGCACGGAATAACAGAATATCAGTTATTTTTACAAGATCTGTCTGTATCTCCCTAACTGATCTGATCCATTTCTGCATTGTTTTAACATCTAGGCCACGCCCACACTTATAACAACATAATATCATCTGTCTTATGTTTGTCTATTTGTATGTGATTTAAGCCACGCCCAAAAAATGGTGTAGCGTCGTCCGACAGGATTTTCATTATTTTGACCAATTTCTTTCCAGGACACACAAGAACACGGCATTATCGGTAACCCTGAATATTATTTACTACTTTATATTACTGGTACTGATTATCATCGCATGCATTTGGTATGTCTTCAGGAAATTGCTATTGTTTTTATTTTAATATTTTGTTTTGAGCCAGTTTTCATTCAGAAAACGACAAAGTTTTTGTTTGTTTGTTTCACGACCGGTGTGAACGAAGTTGAGATTAAAAAAAACAATGAAAGGATTATAATGGCAAGAGATTTGAATGGGCAGATGGGAATAAGACGCGACGGGTTTAATTCAGCTATAGGATAGGAGAGTTCAAGGATAAAAGAACATGGAACCACATAATTTGTGAATCTGCTAGAGAGGTTTGTGAAATAAGTACGCAAGGTAGGAATAAATGTGACACAGGGTGGGATGATGAGATCAAAGCACTGGTCTCAGAGGAGAAGAAAACGTGGTTATGTTTGATAGCGACTGGTAGTGCTGCTAGCGAAGAGAGAGATCGAGTGAAAGACATGTATTGTATAAGGGATGCAAGAAAAGAGTAAATATAGGAGTGAAATAATGAAAGAGACCTCTGGAAGAGGAAGATGGAATCAAAATGACAAATTATTTCCAAGAAAACATTAAACTGTTTTGGATGGAGGTCAAAAGATCCCGGAGTGGTCCAGAAAACGGAAGCACTAAAGTGATGACATCGAAAAGATGGAAAATCGGAAAGATGAAAAAGATGGAAAATGGATGTTGACAAATAAGGAATAAAGAGAGATGGTAGCAATAATTTGAGAAAGTCTGCGAAAGCAGCCCGGGTGACAGTGATGACGGTGTGAATATTACCAAAATCAGCATGGATGAAATAAAAAGATCAATTAAATATACGAAGGATGGTAAGGCTGTTGGTTTCGACAATGTTGCTATCAAATATTTTTAAAGAGATGGCCGTATAATCCTTACTTGGTTGTGAGAAGGGCTGTGATAATGCCGTTATATAAATGTAAAGGATCACGCATGGAATGTGGGAATCGTAGAGCTATTAGCCCGCTAAGTTCAGTCGGCAAGGTGCGTGGTAAAATGTTGGTAGAAAAGGTCAGAATAGAAACAAAGGATAAAATTTGGGATGTGCAAGGTGCTTTTATGAGTGGAAAGGGGTGCATGGACCAGTTTTTCTCATTGCATACGAAACCAGAAACTCTTCTGAGCCTTTATAGATCTACAAAAAGCATACGCCCGGGTCAAAAAGCTACAGAAAGTGTGTTCCTAGTATGGTGTGAATACAAATCTCATACAGGCAATTGCCTGTATAAGGGAAGCGTTGTACATATAAGGATGAACGGTGGTTTTACCGGGCGATTTGACATCACAAAACGTGTTCTGCGTGTAACCTTGGTTATTCAATCCATACATTGATAATTGTATGCAAGAATTGGTGGTTTTGGGTGCGAAATTGAGTTATCTGAATGTATGTTGCATGTTGTATGCTGATGATGCGGTGTTGATTATTAACAGTATGGAACAGTCTATCGTGTCTATGATGAATGTAGTAAGTATGATAAGAGTTAATGTTGAATGTAAGTAAGTCTAAAGTCATGGTGTTTGTAAGAGAGAGTACAAAAACAGTCTGCAACATAATTGTGAATTATGAATACTTGGAGCAGGTGGATGAGTAGGTATGATAGGGAAGATTAATTACGAGAGATAGGAAGGCTGATAGAGATATTTAAAGAAGGGAAAATGCAAGTAACTCAATTAATGGAAGACCGAACGCGGTTCGCGCTAACTATAAGCTATCCAAAGAAGCGAAGCTGGCAGTCCAAAATGGAGTACTGGTACCTACCCTGATGTATCGGCAATTATGCACGGAACTGGCGGAGGAAGAGTCAAAGTAGACTGAATGCTGTATAATGAGATCCCTTAGTCAAATGTGAGGTAGTATAATCGTTTGAGAAATGTGGAGATCCGCAAAAAATGCAAGGCTAATGTAAGCGTAATGAGTAAGATTAAGAAAGGGACGCATAGATAGTTTGGGCATGTTGAACGAAGAAAGGAGTATAAGGAGAATATTTGATGCACATGTGAATAGTAGAAGCCGGGGACGCCAGGGTACGATCAAGTGAATGAGATACTTGAGCCGGGCCAAGTTAAAAGTCAGAACGATAGAAGAGTGATGTATGTGTAAGAAAGCGATAATGAATAAAATAGTTATTGTAATAATTTAGAGAAAAATCAGATATACAGTTAATATAATTAAAAATATTGCATCGCTAACGAATAATGGTTATCGTTTATTTTTTAAATTCTAGGATACAGGAGAAAACAGAAAAACTACCGCAAACAATTATGTCTATCATACTCCTGGGATTGGTTATCATAATGGGCAATTGGTATGTCTTGAGGTTTTGTTATTGTTTTTTTAAATGTATTTTAAAATTTGCTACTTAAAAATCCCAACGAGTAATGAAACTAATTTTGGGACAAGAGAAAATTACATAACACAATTTACAGAAATTTACATATGAAAAATTGATTTTAATTTGGGAGGCGGGAATGAGGCGGCTCTTGCCGGACTCTCCCGACCCATCGCCTTGCACCACAGTGGAAGGAATGGATTGATGGATTCAAACGTAAGTCACTCATGGACTCAATGACATCCAGATTCCTTCCCATCACGCCATCACTCATAATTTTTCCTTTCCAGAACTTCCTATCCTTCCCTTTCATAAAAAAAGATCCTTCACACGGCACCCCCAAAGATGACACAAGCCCTGAGGGCTCTTTTTCCTCATGGCCTCCTGTGAGAGCTAATGTAAAAAAATGGTAAACTTTTATATTTAACATCCTACTAATATTATAAAGGCCAAAGTTTGCATGGATGTATGGATATATGTATGTTTGTTACTCTTTCACGCAAAAACTACAGAATGGATTTTAATGAAACTCTACAATAATATAGCTCATACATCAGAATAACACATAGCTCAGAGCTCTGGCAATATGAAATTTGAAATGCTAGTTTTTAATAAAATCTGGAAATAATATAATTCAGTACAAATGCGTTAAGACTTTTTAATCTCTTTGAAGGACACTGCAGAATGGAAAACTAGTGGTGGAAATATGTTCCTTCTTTGCATTTCTGGGACTGCTTTCGATCACGGTCGTATGGTATGTATGTCTTTAAGCAAATATGTTCCTTCTTTGCATTTCTGGGACTGCTTTCGATCACGGTCGTATGGTATGTATGTCTTTAAGCAAATATGTTCCTTCTTTGCATTTCTGGGACTGCTTTCGATCACGGTCGTATGGTATGTATGTCTTTAAGCAAATATGTTCCTTCTTTGCATTTCTGGGACTGCTTTCGATCACGGTCGTATGGTATGTATGTCTTTAAGCAAATATGTTCCTTCTTTGCATTTCTGGGACTGCTTTCGATCACGGTCGTATGGTATGTATGTCTTTAAGCAAATATGTTCCTTCTTTGCATTTCTGGGACTGCTTTCGATCACGGTCGTATGGTATGTATGTCTTTAAGCAAATATGTTCCTTCTTTGCATTTCTGGGACTGCTTTCGATCACGGTCGTATGGTATGTATGTCTTTAAGCAATTTTGTTTTTTTTTTTGTATAATTGTAGATATATTTTGCTACGCGGCAATCCGGTAATCTAAATCATTAACGAAGTGATAATTCAATTTTACATTTCAAATATACCATAACACGAAAATGAATTAAACAAAATATTTTTATTTATTTCTTTTTTTCCAGCCTACGGGATAATGCGAAACAACTGTTAAATATAATTATCATAATTGCATTGGTGGTACTGAGTTTCATCACATTCGATTGGTATGTATGAGTTCCATGTCTTCTGTAAACTGCTCTTATTTTTTTTTGTGAAACTGTAGCGGTATGATTAAACAAAATGCACAATTATTTTAAGATATACACAATTAGTCTTTCTTTGCAGTAAATACAATCAATTTGCAAGTATTACGCAGTTCAATAATAGTAAAATAGTACAAAACTATATAACAATAACTTTATGGGTACTTTTACCAAAGACCCAAGGAAAATTGTTTCTTCAACCCCTTGTTAAACCTTTTAACAAAGGGGTTATAAGTGGTCCCCCTGGGTTAGCTGAAGGTATTCCAAACCTGCCAGAGATTTTTAGTTGAAGATACGCGGGAAGAACCGGGAGGCAACTCAACTTATTTACCATATGATCTTATATTTGTCTGTATTACTGAGCGGCAGGGTGCAAAATCTAACCAATAGCATCCTTCGGCCCTTATTAGTAAAGGACGAAGCGATGCGGGAAAGAGAAGGTATTCAAGGTTGGATAAATCTCAACATACCTATGCTCGAAATTAAATAGATTTGGGCCGCAGAGCAGCGGTTCTTAAACTTTTTGTAATCATGGACCACTTTTAGAATTTCAAAATAACCGTGGACCCTTGTCAAAGAAAATTGTAGGAGAAGAAAACATTGCCTTTAAAAAAACACTTTTATTGGTAATTTTACAATGTTAGTGTAGTTAGTAGGTTAGTTTACATTAATACTTAACTAAATTGTATCGTAACTAGAGAAGGTTGCTGCTATTTGTACAGTAAGCAAAATAAATTGAGGTGTTATCTTCGATAAGGCAAGGCACTTGTCATCTTTGACGTCTAATAAAAAATACGGATTTTGTTTTTGTTGACACCAGAACCGAGAACCCGGATTCACAAATACGTTATTGTAAATGGTATCAGAATAGAAAGCTCGTTTGACACGGAGAGGGTAGAGAGAGGCTTGACCCAAAGAACACCACCCAAGACTTTTTGTACTTATATTAAATTCAGCTCGCAATATTCCCTTCCATCTCTTGTCAATGAGGTCACCGGTCAATGAGTGTTCAAACAAACGATGCGCGAATTAGTGTTATATTTTTATATATGTATATATATTTTTTATATTTATGAGTAAACGGGGGTCCTGTGGACCCCTGAAACTCATGTCATGGACCCCATTTAAGAAACCCCGCTACAGAGCATGCTCAAGCCCGATGAGTTCGGAAAACCTTTTTGGGACAAGTGAAATTTACTTAACGTAATTTGTAAGTGATAATTTATTCAATTTTACACATTTTTAAAAGAATAATTTGAACATAATATTAACTTTTTAAAAAATCAACCCGTAAAAAGCTTTTAAAGTTTTTTTGCTACGATACATATTTATTTACTGGGGTTAAGCAGGACTAAGCCTTCCTACCCAGGAACTGGAGTTGAGAACTTTACCAATGGAACCAACCCGATTGGATAAGATTAACACTTAAAAAAATACAAATAGCAGCGAATTTCAGAGAAAGCGCATATTTTTATTATATTTATTAAATCTTAATTAATTTCAAGGATACATTGCATCACGGTTATTTACAAGCTATTTTTTTTTATTTTTTAACAATACTACCCAATACCCATCTCAGTCGAGAAATCTATTCCGGTGTTTAAATCAGGAAGTAGTGTTATTACAGTTTTAATTTACGTGCATTACACAACTTGTCCGCGAGTGTTTTCGTGATTGCCACCAAAAGTTGATAGAATGCATTGTCATCTATACCGAGTCTATCTAACGAATTTCAGCTCTATCGGATGTCGGAAAGTTTGATAATTTCCACTTCCAAGATTCCACATCATTCATACATTCATTCGAACAAACAAAATCGAAATTCAAAGAGACGTATTTAAAAATTAACCTACTGTATATTGATTTTTTTTCTAGGATAACACGAAATGCCAAACGACTAGTGGACCTTATCGTCTTCTTTGCACTTCTGATACTAATTTCCTTTGCTTGCGAATGGTAAGTCTTCAGGTTCCGATCTTTATAAAAAAAAAAAAATTATTTGTGTCTTGTCATGTACCAGGTGAGTTACGAAATTTTGGCGCAAAACGAAATTACATAACACAAGTGATGATAATAATTACAATACATAACATATTTTTGAGAGAAATCAGATATACCTTACAATACCCAGAGATGAATAATGATTTCCGTGTTTTTTTATTATTTCTAGGATAGCTACGAAAGTAAAACAAATACTAGAAATAATTGCTTCGTTTTTAACACACTTGCTGGTTTTTCTCACTTCTCTTGGGTAAGTCTTCAGGATTTAAAAATAATACCAATGTCAAGCTACAAACAATACAAATTTTCTTTATTCCCTTATATATGGTATAGGCATTTGCAAGTATTAACGCTAAATCCATTTTGGGAAAATATGTTATACTTTACCCTTGAAATATCAGCGAATACGTAGTGGATTTGCTAGAAACTCACCGCATTTACCCCAATTTTATGGTAATTTGAACCTTAAAAAATGCTCATAGCGTACTAACATAAATGTTATTCACTTGGCAAGAAAATAATGTATCTGAATATTATTGTAGCTTGCCATTTCGTCACTTGCAAACATTGACGTATGATATCTCGAAGCTCGCAAACATTGATTTTTTTATCTGTTACAAATTCCGTATTGAAAATTATTTTAATGATTTATTCACAGGAAAGTCTCTTATGACTTATTTTAATTTTAAATAACGCTTCTTTAGTAAGAACATGTAATAAACTTTAATGATGTTTTAGCATTTCTTCATTATTCAAAAGAATATTGGTGTCTACTTTGTAGCTTTGTTCCCGCAATCAGTTCCAATTCTAAAGATTAAAAAATCATTGAACGGGAATTTTATTTACTCGTATTACGGATTAGGTAGGAAAACTTAGGAATATTTTTCTTCACTTCACGCATGCACCGATGCACCGGCGGTTCCGCGACTTTTTCGTATCGTTTCGACAAAGTATCCCTGACAAAATATCCTACGAACAAAACATCCCCCAATAAAATATCTATTAAAACCAAACCTAGCCTAACCCAACTTAATCTAACCAAATCTGATCCAACCCAACCTCCTAACCTAACAAAAAAATGGGACAAAAATAATACAGACATCTTATAAAGACAATAAGTTATTGTTCATTTTGTCGGTGATATTTTGTCGCCGGATGATAACGCGCAGTACCAGCACCGGCAGCCAAAATTAGCATGTTTTGAAGTTAGAGAAAATAAAAGTGCAAAAGTAGGTAGGAGTGCAACTCGAAAAAGCTGATTTCGGAGTTACATAGATACTTTTGATACGTTTTACGAAAGAGATCAAAGATATTCTTGTAGAAAGGGATCAAAATTATTCATTCGCAATATTACATGGCGCAATAATATTGGTGCTTTTTGTTAAATTTTTGTCTTTCTTTTTAGGTTACACAGGTATTTTGGAAATAATAATGATAATGCTAATGAACGTGACCGATGTCTACCACTCCCATGCCTCGCTCTTGGTCTAGGTGCCATCTTTGCAATGCTGGGGTTGATTTTCTTTCTGTGCTATTGGTAAGTCTTAATTTTTTAATTTTTTTTTTATTTAAAATGTACATATATATAACAGATTTACATAAGGAAAGTATAGGTTCTTAAAAATAATTACAAATAAAGTAATTTCTTGTTAATGAATCTACCCAATTTAACCCTCGACCCGTCGCGTGGGGCCTTTAAAAGCCCAGGTTTCACAGAAATGCTAATTATGTTCATTTTAAATGTTCCCACTGATTTCTTACTTTAGGTAGCTTCCTAAAAGGGACTATACTTGACGCAAGCGCCGAGAAAATTTAGTTTGCGCATGTGCGATGTGAGATACATTGTGTTTCCTCGTGAGGCTAAAAAAATCAACAAAATACCATGAAAAATCAAGTTTATATGTTTTTTTTATTGTATTTTGTTGATTTTTTTGTTGTAATAATAATAAGTCTGCATCAACTTCAAATAGTTATGAGTTTGATGGAAATTGGTTAGATTTTTTATTAAAGTTTTCTATTAAAAAATATTATTCAAAATTTCAAAAAAATCTTCCTTGTTGATTTTTAAGCTCTTGCATTGAAAATAAATAACTATTTTTTAACATTTCTTTTTATTTCAAAGCAATCATTATCACCTGACTGTAATCAGTTAAAATAACATATAGAATGTATGCTACAACAACAATTTAATCATATTTATTTTTGGGGTCCTAAGCGACCCCACGCGACACCTCGCGTTACAAAAAAGGCGCGACGGGCGGAGGGTTAAAAGAGAAAAACATTTCTCGTGTTTAAATTGGGGAGTCGTGTCATTACAGAAAAAAGATAAAGAAATAAGATATACTTTTTTTTTTTTTAAATTAAGAAAAAATAAACTTATACCAAATAATAACAAATATTAATAAAGAAATTTACTAACGTAGCAGTTACTAAAATTAGATATACATGTAGCATAGATATTTTGAAGTAGATAATGATAATGAAACAAATAAACTTATGAATGATAACAAATATTGATAAAGAAATATAATAACGTAGCAGTTACTAAATTAGATACACATGTAGTTTAGATATTTTAAAGTAATAATATAAATAGATGTAGTAAAAATTATTCCATTTCTCTTAATAGGTAGGTGTTAGATGGTAGGAACATAAAGTTGATTCTAACAATTGTTATTTTATATCTTAAATTGATTTAATTTTTATTTTAATCTGAAATTTTATTTTATATCTTATAACATAAGATAGCTATCGGAATAGTGTGTGTGCGGGGCGAAGGAGCACGTGTATTCTGCGGACCTACCTTCTTCCTAAATTATCCGTCGTTTTCATGAACCGATTTTCATGAAAAGTGTTACACACACGCGATAGAATTAGTGCAATCTATTTTATTTTGCGAATTAATTTTACCCTTTTCCGTTTTAAAGTTATGTTTGATTTTTAAAAATATTTTCAAAAACGCATTCAAAATTAGTTCGAAGTTAACAAAATCATACGAAGCTTCACGAGTTTAGGTTAACCCGTGTCAAAAAACTTCATAATAATTCAAGTGTGAAGTGATTTAACGTAACAGACTAAACCAAAAGTGGATCGCGAGCAGCTCTCAAAGCAGAAGATAAGTCTTTTTTCCATTTCTAAATAACACAGTTTTAACAAATTAATATTTATTGCGTGTTTGTCGAGTTTCATCCCGACATGACGTGTTTTTTTTGCTCCGCAGTATTATTTTTATATCACGGAACCCTTCGGTGCAATCTCTTTGAAAATGTGTCAAAATACGTGGTTTAGTTATAGCTTCATAATTTGATTACGAAATTTGGTTTTGCATAGTTGCAACAGTGGTAAAAATGACAAAGTTTGCAAGTGAATTCAAGTGAACACAAAGGATTTGACACAAAGACCTGACATCAATACTGAAAGATAAGATCCACCTTACTTTTGTTTATAAATATTAGTTGATGGCGTAGATTGTTTATATAACATAATATTTCAGAGCATTAAACTCGGATACCAACATAAACAAACCACTTAGAGGTCGTTCTTGAATTTTTTTCTTAATTGTTGTTTTTTTCCAGTCAGCCTGATTTTAAAATATTTATTTAAATTGTTTATGTTCATCAAAAACTTGTTGACGCGTTTCGTCCCCGTATGAGGTCTCTTATTCCTGCAGAGATTATTTTGATAATTTCAAGTGGGTCTTTTGTCATCACATTTCGGAGGGTGTCCCTTGTATTGTACACGGAATTAACAGACAAGTTATTTAATTTTTTATTTTCATTCTTAGGTTTTTATTTTATTTTATTTAGATATTGTTCTTGCACTGAAATAGATCCCGACTTACAGCATTAAGTGCAACCCGAGAGCTTGTCAATTCAAGCAATTCTGTCTTTTCAAAACCTATTTGAGGATCTGATTCGAATATCCAAGAAAGAAAGAAGAGGCTAGAAGAAATAAGTAGAGACAGGAAAAACCAAGAAGAGCCGCACGAGCCACGAATAGGCAAGGGAAAGTATGAAGATCTAATAAAAATCTGTAAGATGCAAGAAGAAGCGAGAAAGGCCACGATAAGAAAAAAAGTCGAGATGAAGCAAGGAAATGTCAGCAGAGACTAGGAGAGCCAAGAAAATCAAGAGAAGCAAGAAAGAAAATGAGGATGCAAGATAAAGCCAGAAAAATAATAAAAAAAAATAATAATAAAAATAAAAAAGCAAGAAGATGAAAGCAGAGACTACGAGATCCCAGAAGGAAGATACGATAAGGTCCCAGAAGATCCAAGAAGAGACAAGAAGAGCCAAGAAGAGTCAATAAGAAACGAGAAGAAGCAAGAAGAGCCAAGAAAAGTTGAGAAGAGACAAAAAGATTTAAGAAGAGACGAGAAGATTCACGAAGAGGCAAGAAGATAGAAGCCTAGCCAAGAAGGGACGTGAAGATCTAAGAAGAAGTAAGAGTCAAGAAGAGACGATAAAACAAGAATAAACAAGGAGGGTTAGTAAGCAGTTGGAAGACTCAAGAAGAGACAAAACGAGCCAAGGAGGGGCGAGAAGTTAAAAGATGCAAGAAAAGGCAAGAAGATGTAAGAAGATGCAAGAAGAGGCAAGAGGATCCAAGAAAAGAAAAGAAGAGCCAAGAAGAGACAAGAAACGCTATGAAGAGACAAGAATAGCCGTGAAGAGATAAGAAGATCCAAGAAGGGGCAAGAAGAGATGAGAAAAGCAGAGAAGAGACGAGAAGATCTGAAGAAACATGAAGAGCCAAGAAGAGACATTAAGAGACGAGAAATAGAAAGAAGATCCAAGGAGGGCAAAGAAGAGATAAGAAGAATCAAGAACAGGCAAGAAGAGACTAGAAGAAGTAGAAAGGGCCAAGGAGAGACAGAAAAATCACAGAAGGGACAAGAAGAAGCAAAGAGCAGAGACAAGAAAAGCCACGAAGGGGCAAGGAGAGCCAAGAAGAGCCGGAAGAGACAAGAAGATCCAAGAAGAGACAAGAAGGGACAATAATTGCGATCAATAAGAGACAAGAAGAGTCAAGAAGAAACGAGAAGATTCAAGATAAGCGAGAAATAGACAAGAAGATCCGAGAAGAGCCGAGAATAGGCAAGAAGAAAGAACCCATAAAGAAAGGATTTAAAAAAATATCGTAATGCTCAATCCATTCCTTTATTCCTGCCCAGCCTAAATTCCAATATTGGCTTATTAGGTTGCCATGTATACCGGTCGATTGAACTCCAACCTCCTTCCCATCCTCAGAGCACGTGTTCCTAGTCCTAACAAATCAGTGCCCCCTGGTGTACCGGTCTCACCGGGACAGGAGTACTCCTGGCTGGGGTGGTACAATCGTATCGTATCGTATCGTATAACATAAGATAGCTATCCCGGTGAGTCATGAAGCTCATTTTGGGATAAAAGAAACTTGTATTCCTTTTTTTTTAAAGTGACACTAAAAAGAGACAAACACATATGTCTATTGGATTTTACCTACGAAAGACTGAGATAGTATAATCGGTCTCCTCTTTGTAAGGTGCTTCGAAGCCTATCGGTCTCCTTTTTGTGCGGTGCTTCGTAGACTCCCCACTCTTGTCTACTTTAGTTTTCGGAAGGTTTCACTTCTACCGCGTGTGAATTGCACACTCTGATTTTTAAAATTTTTTAATTTAATTTAAATGAAATTTAATAATGTTATTATCAAGTTCTGCAAGTATTTAAGTTTGTATTTTTGTTACAGCTGTTTCGGCTTGCAAGGCCATTTTCAATCTGTCAGTTTGAAAATGGCAACACCTAGCACGGTCGATCGATAAGGATTTTATTCTATAACTTTCGGTAACTTTTCATTGTTCACTAGCATAACTGCAGATCAATAATAAATGACAGTTCACAGAGACTAAGTTTTATTAATGTTTGACATCAACTATTGTTTGTTCGTTAGCGATCTGCAGGTGTCCTAGGGAACGATGAGAAGTTAACGAAAGTTATCGATAAAATCCTAATCGATCGAGCACGCTAGGGGATCGATCCATTCTTACTGTAGATGTATTTAAAACCATTTTGTGTTTGTTCCATAGTTAAATAAGGTTCCATGACAGTTGATCCGCCGACAGTTGCCCTCCCGGCATGGTTATAATATAAAAACTGCAGTCGATTTTAAAAATACTGTTTATCTTCTTACACAAAATATAACAAAGTGACCCCGACGGGTTGTGCAGAGAGAATGTACCGCCGAATAACAAGGTATAAAACCTTCGACCGGTCAGTGGTTGAGTGGGCATAGCGTTTGGGTCCCACCCGGGCGTGCCGTGTTCGATTCCTCGGCTGGCTAAGTCCTCCATCACAACACAAGCAACATTTTCGGTTTTCTGTGGTGGTTGTAGGAGATTTTCAAACATTGTTGGGTTATTCGTAACCCGTAAATTGGGTTATCCTTTAAAAAAATATATTAAAATGCATTATTCAATGCAGGTCTTGAAGAGACCCATGTTGTAGGAGGGAAGAAACATCGTTCCACAGCCGAGCCGTTGAACTCAAGAACGAGTCATAGACTAATGTCAACCGTGTACGCAACCGGGCGCGTGTTTGGCGTGTTTCCCGACTATGCACCGGTGTCGAGGGGATCAATGCCGCTATTTCCTCAGAGCATCTTCCATTGCCATACCGGTAGAACAAGGACAGCATTCCCACCTGACGTCTGTGCTCTAAAGATTGCAGTACGTTTGTTAAGATGGGAGAATCTATCAAACGGACCGCCCGTTTTTGCACAGAGTCAAGGTTTTTTGTTGTTGGTATTTTGGAGCTCCAGACCAGAGGTGGCTGCCAAATTCAACCGTGGGGCGCACTTGCGATTTGTACAGGGTTAGCAGTTGTGTACTATTAAAGTATCTGCGGGACCTGTACAGTACGCTCAATTTCTGAGGCTAACTTAACTCTGGTTTCGATGGAGCCCCCGCACCTGAGCTGGTCACTTATAGTTACACCAAGCATATCAATGGAGGTCCTGTTCGGAAGATTGCTTCCGTTAAAGGAGGATATACTGTCTGTAGCAACACACAAGTATTAAAAAATCGATATTCATACCAAATTATTATTACGGGTATTTTTGAAGTCGATTTTACTTTTGAAATTGTTAAATAATGCACAAAAAAATTAATAATAAATTTCATTTAGGGGGCCATTTGTCGGCGGATCAACTATCGGGTTAGCGTTAAATAAAGCTCAGTGAAGTTCAAAGTAGTGTTGGGTAGGACACGATATCAGGATGAGTTTGTATGAGGTACTCAAATATTGAAATGAGGTGTTGAGGTATCGCACCTCATTTGAGGTGAGGTGTTACAAAATATTTTCGCTTACGGGGGGGGGGGGGGGGGGGGGGGGGTGGCTGGTTTTTTTTCCTTCAGCTTGATTTTCTTGGTTCAGAGGTGTTGGTTTTCTAATAAATACCGGGGTGGCGGTACCCATACCCGCCTCCCGTATCTGTTATTTTTGTAATACGAAAAATGGATATAAAAAAGGCCTACCCCCCCCCCCCCCCCCTTCACCACCTCTGATCCCCTCCCTGCATCCCCCTCTGATCCCCCCCCTGCACCCCCCTCTTATCGCTCCCCTCCTCAGCAACCTCCTCCACCTCATTTCAACACTGCCTCATCCTCCCTCCCTTGGGAGTTGTTGGGACTCTTGTGCGGTATTTACATAACATGTAACAATAATTGAAAATAAAATTATACAAAATTTTTTTTTTGAGCAGTTGGTACTGTTGTGCGGTATTCACTTATCAATACATAATTTACAATAAAAAATATTTAGAATATAAAAAAATAATTTTAAGCAGTTGGGACTCTTGTGCTCATAAATTATTGTTATGTGTATTCACATAACAATAATTTGCAATAAAAAAATATTTAAAAAAAAAAATTTGGAGCAGTTGGGACTCTTGTGCTCATAAATTATTGTTATGTGTATTCACATAACAATAATTTACAATAAAAAAAAAAAATTAAAAAAATTTTTTTTTTTGGAGCAGTTGCTACTCTTGTGCGGTATTCACTTAACAATAATTTAGAATAAAAAAATAAAAATTTCGGAGCAGTTGGGACGCTTCTGCGGTACTCAAAATATATGAATTGGCTTACCCTATCACCACCTCACGGTTCTAATACAAAAATGTCATAGAATATACAAACACTTCACGCCTCACCACCTCATACATTTGTCCCAAACTATGCGTGACATGACATGTAGTTTAATACATCAACCACCTCACACCTCACCTCATATTTGTCCCATACGTGACAACGTGACATGACATGTAGTCCAATACACCAACCCCTCACACCTCACCTCATACTTGTCCCGTACATGACATGAATGTAGTCCAACAAAACAAACCACCTCACACCTCATATTTGTCCCTCCTTCATATTTTGTCCCCCCTTCATATTTTGTCCCCCCTTCATATTTGTAGTAATACAAAGGAATAGAGTTGGTACAAATACATATTGTGAGGTGGGGGGACATTTTACGTGTTTGTATGGGACATTTGAGGTGCCTCTTGTATGAGGTACTCAACACTAGTTCAAAGGAGTGTTTTCATTGAAGAGACTTGAAAACTTACAAACATCATTTTTTATAGTTATTTTTCAAACATCATTCACGTAAATTGTTTTTTTAGCCCAAAAAGAAAGACAAACATTCCAAGTTTACTTATTAATAACCTGAAATAATTTAAAAAATTCCTACTACCATCATTATAAGCGGAAGATGTTGGACCCTAGACGCGTAACGCAAGCCTACTACATTATTGTGAACTCAGCCTCAGGGAACCATTTATTTTATTACGAACACATCTGCCACAGGTCACCCGAAGTTGACTTAGCAGGGGTGGCCTGGTTCATGGGGTGAGGTTTGGTCGGGTGTTGGCGGCGGATGCGTCTGCCCTCCAACTGCCGGACAGGGATAGAATGGTTGAGGGAGACCTTTTGATTTTTTTAGCGGGACTCTCTCGAAACATCGCCTTTTACCGCAGTGGGAGGGTTGGATTCATACGTTTGTTACACTGACCCCAGATTCCTTCCCATCTCTCTTACCTTTTTCCTTCCCAGAACTTCCTCCTTTCTTTTCTAAAAAGACCCTCTACACAACATCCCCAAAGATTTCATAGGCCCTGAGAGGAATTTCATTTCCTCAGGGCCTCCTGCGTGCAGCTAATGTAAAAAGGCGATCAATTGATGAATGATTTCCTCGTTTTATTTCTAGGATAAAACGCGGAATAAACAAGGCAAAGGACTTAGTGGAAATAATTGTTTTTTACGTTTTACTGGGTCTGATTTTCATCACGATCCTTTGGTATGTGTTCTGAAAATTATTATTTTATTATTATTTTTACATTCCTGACACAAATAATTCGACGAGTTTATCTAGTTCAAGGACAGGAGAAAATTTGTGAAAAATAATTTATACACTCGAGCTATAGAGATTACCTGGTGTTCGGTTTTGGATTCGGCCATTCGATTTAATTAATATCATCATACCTCTAAATACCAATACGGAAACATATTTTAAAGAATAAAGCCAACGAATCCAACTGGATACCACCATTTATCCCAAATTTTTTTGGTTATAAAATTATTTATTTTAAAGTTATAATTAATTAATTAAATACTTACCTAAATTTGGATAGCTCTCGCTCGATTGGTTTTTAACATTTAATTTCGGAGTAAAGTCAAAATTATAACTGACAAAGTTGTATAAATTAATAATATATTTTTAAAAATATCTTTCTAGGATAAACTACAGATTGCAAGAGGATTATTGGCACGTTTATGAGTAAGATGTGTCAAGAGAGGAAGGTTTTGACATCCCAATCTATCAACTTCTATAAACTTCAGATCACAAAAGAACTACTGGCATAAGATATTTCAAGAAAGGAAGTTCTTGAAACATAAATTAATCAACTTCTATCATGAAGGGTTATGAATAACAACAGTTCTTTAAAGCAATGAATTTATTTATATTAATCAAATATATCGGGAGACAATCTTATTGCTTAGAGTTCGAGCCGCGACACACAATTGACAGTTATAAGTACACACAATTAAATATAGATGGAGCTCACGTCGCTTCGTATTATCTTAACACCTCCCCTCGAAGTCGTGAGCGAGTATTCCTATTCCTATTCTTACATACTCTCATCCATCATACCTAGGTTACGCAGACAATCATAATGTTTTGATCCACTCAAACCTTTCGTCAAAACATCAGCAGGCATCTCATCAGTACATAAGTATTTTAAATCAATGACACCTTGTTCGCACATATCTCGAATAAAGTGGTGTCTCACTGCTATATGTTTTGTGCGAGGATGAAAGTTTCTACTCTGAGCAAGTTTTATGGCACCCTGATTATCGTTGAATAACGTCACACACTCACTTTCAATACCAACGTTACCCAAAACATCACGTAAATACATGGCTTCCTTTGAAGCTTCGGATAGTGCCATGTATTCGGCTTCCGTACTCGATAGCGCAACACTCCGTTGCTTACGTGCCTCCCAACTGATCGGGGCACCGGCTAAAATAAATGCAAATCCAGAATATGATCTACGATCTATGGCATTTGCTTCCCAGTCTGCATCGACCACACCGAACAAAGGCAGCCCAGTTCTTTCATAAACTAAACCGTAGTCAGATGTACCTTTTAAATATCTCATGATACGTTTAGCCGCCTTCCAGTGCACAACACTATAATTACTATTAAATTGGCTTAAATAATTTACGGCAAACGCTGTCTGGTCTAATCGATACAGCCAGATAAAGTAACGCTCCTATCAAGCTTTGGTATGGGTACTGTTTCATTATGTCCTCATTCACACTTACCGGTTTTTCTAATTTCACATTAACATCTAGAGGCGTCACTGCAGGTTTACACTCGCTCATATGGAATCGTTCTAACACGTTCTCTATATAAACCCTTTGATTAAGAAACACTCTGTTTTCATCATCACGACTAAATTCAATACCCAAACAATTACTTATCTTCCCTAAATCTTTCATTTCAAACTCACTTGATAACTGTTTCTTTATATTTTTCATCCATACATCATCATTTCCTGCCAAAATAATGTCATCAACATAAATAGCAATCAACATCAGTCGCTCACCTTTCTGTGCTATGAATACACACGGATCTTGTGCTAACGCTTCAAAACCTATTTTCATCAGCGTTCTCACTAATTATTTATACCACTGTAACCCTGACTGACGCAAACCATACAGAGATTTCTTTAAAACACACACACTATCACTACATTCACTCAATGCTTTGTCCCAGCGTTTAGCTGTTTCAATTAGATTCTTATCTTTAATAACTTTTCTTTGGGAACCAATCTTTTGGTTTGCGAGTAATCTATTCAAAACATCGCTTAGGTGATCCGGCACTTCCATGTAAACCTCTTCATCAAGTGTACCATTCAGGTATGCAGTAACTACATCCATTTGATGGATATTTAATCCTAACTCGGCTGATACAGCAGTTATCAGTCTTATTGATGAAGATCTCACGACCGGAGACGATGTCTCATGGAAATCCTCCCCTGGCCGTTGCGAACAACCTTTTGCGACGAGACGTACTTTCTTCCCAGTAGTTTTAGTGCTAAATACAAATCGATTTCCGATCACTTTTCGTTGTTTTGGCCTTGTAACTATTTCCCATGTCTTATTCTTTATTTGTGCTAAATACTCGTCCTCCATGGCTCCTTTCCATGCATCAACATCATTACTCTTTTCTATTTCGTGCCATGTAATCGGTTCTACAATAGTTATCCCAGCTATCATGTGCACATTAGTCTCTTCAATATCTGATTCATTTCCTCTTCAGTATTATCTCTTACTAAATTGTGCTCCTTTCGCGGTCTTTCCACTGAACCGGAACGTATTATACGTGGTCTTCCTCGTCCTCTTTTTAATGGTCCTATTAATCGTTCCCCTGAGACTGTTGATTTTCTTTTTCTTTGTAATAGACCAGTTTCTCTACTTTCACCTGCTTCTATTACAGGCGTTCTACTGTTTTCTCTCATTTCATCATTTGTGGTTGGATCATTTAATTCTATATTTATTTGTTCATGGTCAGTATCTTCTTCTTCAACAAGTATTTCTTTGTACTCATCCTTGAATGCCGTTTCATTTATGAATTTTACATCTCGAGTTACAACGATTTTTCTCGTCTTAGGGTCATGTATTCTATAAGCTTTAGATTGAGTATCATAGCCCACAAAAACTCCTAATTGTGACCTTGAATCAAACTTGCCTTTTTGAGGTCCTTTATCTTTATAATATGCTTTAGATCCAAACACGTGCATGTAGATTACTGTAGGCTTCTTCCCATTCCATAGTGTATATGGTATATTGCCACTTAAAGCTGTAGATGGGCACCTATTTCTCACATAATTAGCAGTATTCACTGCTTCCGCCCAAAAATAAGGAGGGCTTCCTGCTTGTCGCATCATACAGCGCGCCATCTCGACCAGAGTACGGTTTTTCCTCTCTGCAATCCCATTTTGTTGAGGCGTATAAGGCGCTGTTAATCTTCTTCTAATTCCTTCTTTTTTCAAGTACTCGTCGAATGTATTGTTGATGTATTCTCGCCCATTATCTGACTGAAGATATTTTATTTTCTTCCCTGTCAAATTCTCTGCAAAAGCCTTGTACGATTTGAACACGCTTAACACGTCGCTTTTGTTAGCTATAAAGTAGACTTCGCACCATCTAGACTTGTCATCGATAAAAGTAACGAAGTACTTCTTACCGGCATAAGACTCATTTTTACAACAAAGAGGCCTTCCTTGCGGGTCCACTCGACTGATACATAGACTTTAGCTTGTCCCATATAGCTTTAGAAGTTTCTAAGTCATCCAATGCAGCTAACTCACTCGGACTGACCGCCAATAATATATCCGATTCGGCCTTTCCGTCCATTTTAATCCATTCTGCATACTAAGGGGCCATTGATGACGGTTAGGTAATGACCCCGATACGTACTCCCACAAATCATTTTTCTTTAGAATAGCACGCATATGTATCTTCCAGGTGTCATAGTTATTTGCAGTTAATTGATCAATTTTAATAGAAGCAGCCATTTCGAAGTTTCTTCAACTCCAAAACAATAGAATGTATTTGCATTCCAACGATGTAAACAATACGGAACGTAACTTCAAAGTCCGCGTCACCTTAGCGATGCTCACTAACAAGATGGCGCCGTTTATCCGTTTATAATTTTATTTACGCAAAAACTGTTCTCGCTTATAACACTGCAAATCCCACTAATTGTTCACGAAATTGTTTATATTTCACTTACTGGGCCCGTAACCTGAAGGGTTATGAATAACAACAGTTCTTTAAAGCAATGAATTTATTTATATTAATCAAATATATCGGGAGACAATCTTATTGCTTAGAGTTCGAGCCGCGACACACAATTGACAGTTATAAGTACACACAATTAAATATAGATGGAGCTCACGTCGCTTCGTATTATCTTAACATATCAGCTTCAGATTGCAAAAGGACTATTGGCATAAGATGTTTCAAGAGAGGAAGGTTTTGAAACTGTAATTAATCATCTTCTATCAGCTTCAGATTGCAAAAGGACTACTAGCATAAGATGTTTCAAAAGAGAAATGTTTTGCAACCCCAAATAATCAACTTCTAACAGCTTCAGATTGCAAAAGGACTACTGACATAAGATGTTTAAAGAGAGGAAGGTTTTGAAACTCTAATTAATCAACTTCTATCAGCTTCAGATTGCAAAAGGACTACTGGCATAAGATGTTTCAAGAGAGTAAGGTTTTGAAACTACAAATAATCAACTTCAAACAGCTTCAGATTGAAAAAGGACTACTGATATAAGATGTTTCAAGAAAGGATGTTTTTGAAACACCAATTAAACACCAATTGAAACCCCAAATTATCAACTTCTAACAGCTTCAGATTGCAAAAGTACTACTGGCATAAGATGTTTCAAGAAAGGAAGTTTTTGAAACACCAATAAAACACCAATTGAAATCCCAAATAATCAACTTCTAACAGTTCAGATTGCAAAAGGACTACTGGCATAAGATGTTTCAAGAGAGGAAGGTTTTGAAACACCAATTAATCAACTTCTTTCAGCTTCAGATTGCAAAAGGACTACCGGAATAAGACGTTTCAAGATAGGGATGTTTTGAACCCCCAATTAATCAACTTTTATCAACTTCAGATTGTAAAAGGACTACTGTCATGTTTACGAATAAGGTGTTTCAAGAGAGGAAGGTTACTTATAGTATTATATTATTTATAGTATTTTTAGTTTGACTCAGTTCAAACTAAAAATTATTTAATTAAAAATTTTTTTAGATTTACATTTTTTCATTTGCTTGGCTATGTTCTATGTATAAAACACCTAAACGGACGTAATAAGGGTGTGCTGTAATACACACACGCCTTAAAACTGTTCAAATGTAACATTTTTTTTCACGGGGGGGGGGTTAAAAATTGCTAAAAGTTGGTCACGTAGTATGGATACGTTCCATTATCTACCTACCCATAATAATGTGAACAAACGTGGACCCCTTAAAAGTGTGAATTCTTCTTCTTCGATAGCGCTACAGCCAGTGTCGGGCTTTGGCCTCAACTCCAACTCCTCCTGTCATCAACGGCTGACTTCCAGTTTGGTACCTGGAGAAGCTGTGCTGCATCTCCTCTTACCTCGTCTTTCCACGTCAGTCTGGGTCTTCCCACTTTTCTCTTTCCACCTGGGTGTCAAAATTATTTTTGGGACGCGTGTATCCGGCATTCTCTGTACACGCGCATCTCAACCTGAGGAGTCTCGAATGTGCTGAGATGCCAGGGGCCTTATATATATCATACAATTCTTTATTGTGCCGGATGCGCCACTGTTTGCCCTCTTTCACGGGTCCACATATTCTTCTCACCACTTTTCTTTCAAAAGTATCCAGCATTTCAACCATCTTTACTGTCAGTGTCAGTGCCTCACATCCATACGCCAATACAGTTCTAACAATGGTCTTATATATGGTAATATTGATTTTTCTGTGGACACTACGTGACTTAAACACTGACAGCAAGGAGAAGTATGTTTTGTTGGCTGCTGTCAATCTCCTTCTGTTTTCTGCTGGATCCTCATAGTTCTCTGTCAGACTACAGCCCAGGTAGGTAAATTGATTGACCAAAGTGTGAATTAAATACACTAATTTCGGTTGTCTGTCGTGATTTACTATGTAATTTTCAAAATTGTTTTCAAATTGGAAATGATAAGTATTTACTTACTTATAATCGTAAAAATATTTATTTTAAAAATCAATACTGCTCTATCTGGAATATGGATTTCTTTCGTTTAAATTTTTGACGAATTAATTTTTCAAGTATACTTTTATTAAATAGGCAATTCACCCAAAAAAGAGTGCTTAGGTTCAATGGTGTTCATTCGAAAGGTAAATTTCTGTTGTCTCTCTAATTTGTCGTAAATAAATATAATTATATTACAATGAAAATTGTCATTATTTTTTTTGTTGAGAAGCAATCTGTGGCAAATACTTTCTTAATTTATCAGGTGGGTACGTCTGTCACTCCAGGACACATTAACCCCAGATTCCTACCCACCCCTCATACTTTTTTTTCTTCCCAAAACTTCCTCTCCTTCATTTCCTTAAAAAACCCTTCCCATAGCATACCCAAAGAAGATACAGACTCCGAGAGAAATGGTTTTCCTCAAGGTCTTCTGTATGGAGTTAATGCCATAAAAGACCTTCACAAAAACTAAAAAAAATCAAAATCCTCGTGAATCAAATTTGAATGGGTATATTTCATTTGATCTTTGTCTCACTTACACTCGCCTTACATCGTAAATCTCCATCTCATTTGAATTTCGTAATTATGGTTTTGTACTGGAAATTTAAGGCCCGATTGACCAAGTATTTGGAACACAAAACACGCTCACAAAGCGTTTCTTATGTTCTTATTTATTATATGACGTTTTCGTATTTATGCTTAGAACCAATAAAATAAGAGATCATTCAAAGAATATTTTTTATTTAATGCTTATACATAAATATTGGTAGGAAACATCATTATTAATGATTTGCAAAAACAATGTTTATTATCACAGCTGCGTAATTATTGCAATAAATTTTAATAAAATATTAGTTTGTATTAGAATTTATAGATTCTTAAATGAAGAACATGTTTGAACTTTCGTGATTTTATAAATAAATGCTTAAAAGAAACGAAGCAAAATAAATTAGCACACACATTAACCCCTCAAGCTAATTTGTTCGCTTTTGGGAACAGCTCTTATAGGTCTCATAAAAATCGTTGTTTCTCCCTTACTGTTACAGTGAGAAATATGAACTAAATGGTGTCAGAAAGAGATCATATCTAAAAGTTAAAACTCAGAAAAGTTAAAATGTACACGAAACCAAATTTTCCAAACTCAATTTAAAAAAAATATAAATGTTATTAATTATTTTTACATGAAATGACAAAAAAGTGAGGTGGTAATAACATTAGTAATACATTTCATAAATAAAATGTTTAAGAGTTTTATTTTTTTTCTTTATCACTAATATTAGTTAGAAATAACGTAAGGTGAGCCATTTTTAAATCTTTATTAAATTGAATTCAAAATTTTTATGTTTCAAAAATAACGTTTTATGTAATAATAAAATTTGAAAGAGCATTCAAAAACAGTTTTTAGTTTTCGGAAAGGTTCAGAAATATTCAATTTATTTGGATTTTATTGCAATGCGGAAATAATCTGACCATCTGACAGAATATGCTCGAGGCCTGAGGGATTAAACAAATGAACCTACTTATTAAATTACAAATTTCATTACAGTCTTTAATTAGTAAGAATAAATTAATCATATTAATATCTCACTGCCGATGTGCCGATGCCGGTTTGACGCATTCTCGTTGGTGTATTTTTTATTATAACTAAGTTATAACAATGGAGGTCATTTGCCAATATGTTGACCCCACACACCTGGCCCTAAGGCCTATGCTATATTTGGGAATGCTTGGGGTGATGATGGGCACTATTAGGCTGTCTTAATCATTGGCTGAAAGAGGAAAAAATGCAACACGGCTTTTTACTAAAAAATCAAGCATCATGTTGATTTTTTCTAGTTTGTTGTTTGCAACTCTTCTAGAGCCGTAATTTCATCAAATGACACAATTAAAGTAGTTAGTTCTGGCGCACACGAGTAATTTTAGTTGCAGGCAAAAATTGTGTTCATTAAAATGTGTGGTGGGTACACGACGTGATACTAGGGAGAATTTTTTGAATATGAATTTTGGTATTGTTACCAACAATCCGTCGCCGCTACTAAAGTTGCTCCTAGGCAGGGGTTTTAATCTCCTATTCTTTCTTAGATTTTTTCTTCGACCCACAAACCATACTGTACAGACAGACCAAGAACTTATAATACACGAAGGCCAAGATGAAAAAGACGATGAAGAGGAAAGATATGACGTCCAGAAGGAGGTATCGGTAGAGCGGGAGATCAGCTGAAGCTGGTCTTAGGTGATCGCCCCCGTGGCGGGCGACGTGTTCTACCCAATATACAGCTGTGTCCAGAGGAGGGAGAGGTCTGTCTTTCCACACTAAGGACAGCTTCTTGGCTGCTTTCTGGGTTCTGGAAATGAAAAGAAAAAAAAACTGGTAATTAAATTTCTAAGACCCTGATTTTTTCCGAGTGGAAATGAAAATGTTATTAGTACAAGTTAATGGAAATCTATTCTGTTTTCTGCAAAAGGGTTTAAAAAATATCCACAAAAGCCATAAAATTCACGTAAAAACATTGCGAAATCTACGATCGTTTAACCTTTTCACAGTTTTTTTCTCGAAAAAATTGGGGAAAAAATTACGACACTGAAAGCATATTTATTAAACGACTTCAAAAAGGAGAAGGTTCTTAATTCTACTGTATTTTTTGTATGTTTGTTACCTCAGAACTTTCGACTGGGTCAACCGATATTGATGATTCTTTTTTATTTGAAAGCTGATGCTTCCCGTGTAGTTCCATTTCAATTTGGTCCAGTTCTGACAATGGCATTCATGAGAAAACCATATAAGTCTTAAATTTGCATTAAGTATGTGCGCGACAAATGGACGAATAACTCAATATCACGCCAATCGATTTCGATGATTCCTTTTTTTTGGAAAGGATGTACCTCAAGGGTAGTTTGATAAGAGTTTAGTTAGGTTCTGATTATGGGATCCATGACAAAGTAACGGAATTCTTCAATTCTTAGGAGCAAATTAACGATACTCGGCAGAATCTTTTATAGACAATCCGGAACTTCGAGTCACCTACCGTAACGACGTTATGGTCAAGTAATATCTGTCTCATATGAGCAGCACGTTTAGTAGGCCTATCCATATTCAGAGAAATAAGTTAGTGTACTTCAGATTCACTAAAAATCAAAAAATAAACAAAAATTTTAACAAAACAAAAAAACAACTTAAACGAAAATAATAAAATCAGTACATTTTTAGTATGACAATCTGAATCAGAAAAATCAGATTTATATCTTCTGCACATTTTTAACGTTATTCATAATTTGTGAAAATACCACGATATTAAGAGCCTTTTTTACATTAGCTCCACACAGGAGGCACTGAGAAAAATATTTCCCCTCCTATGTCATCTTTGTGGATGCTGTGTGGAGGGTCTTTTTAGGGAATGGAAGGAAAGTAAGACCTGGTAAGGAAGAAGGTATGAGGGATGGATAGGAATCTGGGGGCCAGTGTATCCAGGAGTGACAGACGTATGAATCTATCCCTCCCACTGCGGTGCAAAGCAATATTCCGCTAAAGTCCTGTTGTAGAGGTCAAAAGATCTCCCTCAATCAGTCTCTCCCGATCCGGCCTGCCACACGTGGTGGCCAGACGCATCCACCCCCAAAATAAGGACAAATTTTACCCCATAACTTACTCGTACTAATAAAAGTGTTTTGAAATTTACACAACCTTATGGTAAATTATGAAATTTTAAACATGTTTATTAGAAAAAGGGGTTAAGTGTCAAACTAAATGAAGGTTTTCTTATTCTATTAATTTTTTTCTAAACAACCAATTGTTTATTTGTATTATTCGGTATTATGGCAACATCTTGGTGAAAGAAGCCAGAAGAGAACGTCGCGGTCCTCGCGGAGGATATATAGTTTAGGTACCTACTTGATACAAATCAAATCCGGGTTTCCAGACCGTCAACTAATTATGAAGTATAAGTACGGTTTAATAACACGGTGGTTAAATATTTGTCATGAAGATAAAAATTAAGGAAGTTGTATCTATACAATATATAAAAATCAAAATAAGCTTTTTTTTCCTTTTTTATTTTGTTTATGAGCTCCGCACAAAATAATTTCCCTCAGGGCCTATGTGATCTTTGGTGATGATGTGTTAAGGGTTTTTTAAAAAAAGGAAGGAGAGTTCTGGGAAGGAAGAGGGTTTAAGGGGTGGGTAGGGTTCAGTGTGTCCTGGTCATTCGCCTCCAAGACCCAGACAAGCCTCACCTCATGAACCCGTGCACCACTGCTAAATCACCATACGTAGCGAACCACTTGCGGTGACCTATGGCAGGGGTTTTGGTTATCCGATAAAGGTTCCCGGGGCGGCGGTACCAATTCCCGCCTCCCAAATTGATTTGGTGAATATGAGTTGTTTATGCGTTGCTAAACCATTCATCCGATTGCGATGAAACTTTCGAGATTTGATGTGCGCATGCCCGTGATGGTTTCTGTATATAATAGTGAGTTCTGGAATTATGAAATTTTTATATGAATTGTGAGCTGTTTGAAAACTGAATTAACCGGGACGGAATGTATGGAATGCGGGTGGGGGGAGAGGAACTCGAGAGGGGGGTTCGCAGGACGGGAGAAGCGGGAGAGGGGAGTGGGGAGAGGGGAGGCGGAGTGGAAACGCGTGGGGAAGGGGACGCGGGAGAGAAAAGAGAGTCCGAAGGGGAAAGGCGCTTATGCGAAAAGAAAACGCGCGGAGAATTAATTTCTTTTTTAAGTGGCATAGCAACGCATGCCGGGAACTCGCTAGTAACTTCAACAAAAATGCTGAAGGATGAATTCATGTTATATTATGAATTATGTAATAAGTTAAGCATGGAATTAGTACTATAATTAGATATGTTGGTTAAACCGGGATTAACTAATTCTCTCAGTCTGTTTTTTTTTTCAATATTTGATCACGGCATCATCGGTATGTTTATTTAATAAAAAAGGATGAGAAAACCCGCGTTGCATAATCATTCAGTTTTTATGGTGGGCTTAATAAGTTGTACATTTAATTATGTTATTTATTTTACAGGGATGGCAAACCTAATTGTTTCATAACGCCGATGGATTTCTTTCGTTTTGTGCTCCGATTGTCATACGAGATCGGCAGGAACCCAGACTTGGGAATTCCGCACAATAAGGGTCCCTAACTACACGGTCAACAAGTGACAAGCGCTTTATCGTCAATAAGTCAGTCCGTTGCTAACCCCCGACCGTATAGTGACATTTCGCACCGAGCCGAAGTGTTATTCATCATATCGTCACACAAAGTATAAATCCTACCGTATTCTTTCGTATATTTTGTGTGAACTCGTGACTCAAACCTTACCGAAGTTCTAACAATCAAATAGAACAATATCGAGCGCTATGGACATCTGTGACTATCACCAAGCCAGAAGACAACTACTGTGAGTACCACTTAATTGTGTTATACCTTTCTTGTTTGGTGGTTGGGCATAACTCAACGAAATCCATTAGCGTCTTAGCAAGAGTAACTGCAAGGTTACCCTCATCCCCATGCCCCGTGCATGATTCACTAATTATTAAAAGAGTGTACTGAGAAACACACAAAAATCAATTTATATAAAGTATTATAGTACATGAAAATGAATGCATATTTGCTTGTCGGCTTGTTTGTTTGTTGTTTATGCTTTGCTATATTAATAGACCATTTTATACTCACTTGTCATCTAAGAGTTTGCGCAAGGCAGTCAGAACGCTTTCCTTAGTGATATCCCTGAAGGTCAATACGGTTCCAAGGCCGCTCTCGTCAGCTGCCGCGGCATTGGCAAACTGATCTCCGTAAAGTGGTATGCAAAGAATAGGGACGCCACAATGTACAGCTTCTGTTGTGCTCAGCATTCCAGCATGGGTAATAAACACCTTCACGTTAGGGTGGTCTGAAAAATAGCAACAGAAGAGCATGTTGAGGAGATTTGTGATTGTGAACCAATCGAAGAATATTTGACAAGACAGTTGTGTGGCGGTCTATTCTCCCGGTCTACCTCTTTAGGAAAATGGCGTGATAGTTTTGTAAAAAGAAACATTGATTTTTATGCACTTAATAAAACATTTTTTTTCACCCGAAGTTCCACCCCAAACAGATTTAAAAAAATGATTACTATCAAGATTATGATTTTTAGTAAGAATCCAAAATTTCGGCCGATTTGACAGCGTAGGACCTGAGAGAACAAAGTTCAAAACCAAGTCTTATATTACACCTGTAAAAATAATGATTTTTTCCACAATTGCTACTTTATGAAGATTTTTTTGATTGATTCCTAAAATTACCATTGTTTTTAGTAAGAATCAAAAATATCAGTTCTGTTGGAGGTAAGGTACGAAATTGCACGCTTCAACGTTGATTATAATAATCACAAGTCATGAGTTAATTAATACCGAACAAATTACCAGCACTAATTCTAATTACTAATTTGTATAGTTTCAAAGTAATAGGAAATTCAAAAAGCAATTTACCCATCTATTCTATTTAAAAAAAAAACTATCTGGAGTACCAACAAAAAATGCTATTGATTTATAACATGATTTTATAATATAAAAATAGAAAACATAAATATTGAAGATCGTATGTAGGTAGGTACATACGGTCACGTATTATGAAAATTTTATATGATGAAATCATTTTATTTTTAGTGTGGAATGCGATAGCATTCATGTTTGGAAGTTGTACTATTTACCGTATCGGTTTTTCACTATTATCTAAAGCGATATAAATTAAAGTTGATAAAATGAATTTTCTTCAAAACTTTAATCATTTAAAAATATTGAATTTATAAAACAAAATAATATATGTTAAGGTTAACCACATCGATCGTGGTTTAATATAACTAAAATCAATGATTAATTAATTACATTAAACACACAAGTTTTGTAGACTTGGTTAGTGATAGTTTGCATGATTTAACTAACGTCATAAACTTCAAAGTGATGTTGGTTAGGACGAGTCGCAGAGCATTGGACATATTTTTTTACGTTAGCTCCATACAGGAAGCCTTAAGGAAAATAATTTCCATCAAGGCCTACATCGTCTTAGGCTACGTCCGCATAGGCAGGCGGCTTGCTTAGCGCCTAGAGCCTAGATAGGTAGTAGATAGCCGCTTAGCGTGTATCTAGGTAAACCAACGTGTTGGTTTTTTGCCACTAGGCTCTAGGCGCTAAGCCAGCCACCTGCCTGTGCGTTCGTAGCCTTAGCAGATGCCGCGTGGAGAGACTTAAGGAAAATAAGGAAAAGGAAAAAGGTATAAGGGGTGGGTAGGAATCTGGAATCATTGGGTCCAGGAGTGACGGGTGAATCCAACCCCCTACTGCGGCGCAAGGCGATGGGTCGAAAGAGTCCGGCTGGAGAGGTTAAAGGGCTTCCCTCAACCATTATCTCGGCCCGCCATGCAGCTAGGGGGCAGAAGCATTCCCTGCCAAGACCCGGAATAACCTCACCCCACGAACCCTGGCACCCCTCCTAAGTCACCAAGCGTACCAACGGCTAAGGTGTTGGTTATCCAATAAATACATATTCCCGTGGCGGCAGTACTCATACCCGTCTCCCAAATTAAGGACGTAGTATTTTTCAGGGAAAAATAGTTAGTTTTGCCAATGACACTGTTTTACTATTTGAAGCTGACACTTGGCAAGCTGTTTACAAAAAGCTGAAACGGATATAAACATTATAAAAAGGTGGTTAGATACAAATACGCTCACTTTGAACACTGAGAAAACTAAATATGTCACATCAAGCAATAAATATAACAGGTCAACCTCATGATGACGCCTCTATGTCATTCCGTAGTTTTAGCTTGCAAAAGGTCATGTAGTAGCGATTTTGATATATGTTGTTAAGATTGGGACTCTAAAGAAAAAAAAGAATACACACATGTTTAAATTCCGATGAATATTGTCAGTGTCCCTACATTGAGCGCACTAAACAGATGAAGTATCTCGGCCTCACAATAAGGAACTCCAGTAAAAAGTATTATGACTTTAAAAAAATATGTTCATACAGATCAATAAACGCTGATTCTGAATATATAAGTTTTTTTTATAATATTAAACGTAGTGTTCGTGAAAAATATTAAAAAGTGCATTTTTTAACGTCTCGTTAAAATACACTGTAAAGTTGGTACGATTGAATGGTTAGTGCTGACGTCACGCGTCACCAGTCATTGGATCACACTGTTTTGAAATCAATTGACATGTAAGTATGGCACAAGCCATCAGTATTAACAATATTTCATGTTATTCTTTATTTCGTACTGTTTATAGAGATTTAGTTGTAGTGTTTATTGAAACAATATTTAAGCCTAAATAATTCAGTATCAAAAATAGAGGTATCTCTATTAGTTTATCTCTATTATTTAAAATATTGAAAAACTACTGCACAAAAAAAATAATGAATGAAAAAAGTAATGCTTCTTCTAGGGAGAATACTTCGAACAACGGATCAACGGAACAACGGATTTCAAAATGGCGGCAGTAGATCAGCTGATTGCCCAATCCCATACTAATTTTTCGGGAGTGATGACGTCACACGATTTACCATATTTCCGGGGGGTCTCGAAAAATTAAAACTTTGACAATTATTTTAACTATTAAAACTAACTCTAAAAATAAAAACAAAAATGCAGTTATTTAAGTTAGAAGGTTCATAAAAAAAAATAAAAAATGGACTGGAGTTCTCTATTGATCCATATCTCAAACGGAATATTCACACTCAAATAATTGCAAACAAAATAAGAAAAACCATGTACTTTTTCAGAACGATACGATCTCGACTTACAACACTTGAAAATGATTTATTTTGCAGTCTGTCAATCTATTATTGAGTATGGTATCATAGCATGGGGAGGCGGTACTGCGTAAGCACTAGACCCAATCATAAAGGCACAGAAAACTATTATAAAATTAATTCTTAGACTACCTCTAATTACAGACTCGAACTTAATCTTCAATATTATGAATGTGTTTGACGTTCGGCAGATATATGCAAAAACAATCCTCACTCATCAATACACAAATATACACAAATACTATGAAAAAAGATAAAATACTCGCTGTACTCGAAACAATAACAAAGATTTACCACAAATTCACAAAAAATTAAAAAAAAAAAAACATAAAAATTTGGATAAAAAATAATGATAGAGCATTTACCGGTGCACTCACCCAAATTCGAAATTAGTATTGAACCAATGCTGTTATTATTATACCAATGTTATTGTTATTATTAATGCAACCATTGTATTGTGTGATTTTATTCTAATATAAGTGTAGGTATGTTCACAGTATAATAAATTGACGTAAAATTACTGCCTCAACACAGGCTAGCCTAGTGAGGCAGGTTACGAGAAACCTAAATTTATAATTATAAATCTCTATTCTTTAAGTACCTACTGTATATATGTATTTTGATTTCTGTTATTAACTTTTGTACTTATGCAACTTTTAAATGTACTTTTACTGTGCCTATGATGTACTTTTTGTTTTTGTAGTATTAAATCTTAATTTTTTTTTATTCAATAAAGATTATTATTATTATTATTAGTATAAACAGTAAATTAAGATAAATGTTTTGCCTCCTCCACAAATGTTACATAATATGTAATTGTGATATTATCACAAGTAGTCTATTCATTCGTCTCCTGTCGTCCACCTCTATTTAAGCCTGTCTTTAGTTTGTTTCTACTGGGCACCTACTTGGTCACGAATGTCGGTATCCTGGCATTTGGCATTTTTTCTAAGTGGCCAGCTTATTACATTATTATTTTTGAAACCTATATATTCTTCGGATTTCACCCCCGATGAGATATTTTCACAAACTGGGGATATACTAAATAATCCATGTAAGATTTAAAGAACGATTTCAAAATCTAAAACTGCACACTAGCGACGTAGGTAACTAACTCTACTGGATGCCAAAACAACTGTCACCGGGAATCTATGATATTGTTGGCCGGCGTGACGTCACCAACGCCATCCGTGTAAACAAAAATTAACGCACCGTTTCGACGGCAAACCAAAAATCGCGTATTAGTTCTAATCATAATAGAACATTAAATTCGTTAGCATGCAATTAGCATCGAAAATAAAAATGCTTTTATATCGATACAAGCAGTGAAAATTAGCAAATATGTAGATTCTCGAGTTCAAGGTTCCATTTTTCTAGAGCAGATCCTAGATTTTAATGATGGATTAATGTGTTCCATCAAACTGTAGTCTCACCAACAAGTATGTATAATATATTTTTAAATATAATTAATAAAAATAAATAAAAGTGACCGACAGAAAATATTAGGAGGTTACTCCGTAAGATAAAAAAATACAAGTGTTCAGAAGTGTGCAGAGAGTGTGCAGAAGGTACAAAAATAGACAAAAGGGTGTGGAGACTAAGCACTGTGAAGGATGATTGTCGTCGAATTCCAGTGCACCTTTTCCTATATAAGTATTTGGTTATCTTCGCTAGATGTCGCTTTCTTTTGTATTTTCTTTGCCTGTTCGTTTTGGAGTGTTTTGAAGATTGGAAATGGATTTTACAAAAATTATTTATTAATTTTGGATTTCATAGGATTCGACCCTTGGTCGGCTTAATGTCTGGGCGCTATGGTTTGTCAGGTGTTTTATACCACTTGGCTAAAGAAGACTTGGGTAGGACCGTGGATTTATCGTATTATTTTGAAACCGAGTTCCCGTGAAATAAATAAATATTCGATTGTATTCTCTCGCAGGCTAAATCCTATAGATGTATGCGTTTATCTCTTTTTAGTGTCGCTATTTTTCGTTTCACGGAGTTTCAAATTACAACGGTGCTAAAGAAGTTTTCACTTCAATGAAACATTGCTCGAATAATAAACGGATCTGGTCATTGATAGTGTTTAAGAGTGAACAATAATAAGTTCAAGGCCGCACTGAAACTCGCAACATTGATGAGATAAACAACTAAGGCGGATACACGTGCCAGACCAAACCATGTGACTAAATAGAGCGGAAGGCATTTGGGCGATATTCATCCAACAGTGGCAAAGAAATTGACTCGATTGAGAAAGCAGAGAAAAAACGAAAATACCATTTCAACGCGTTGATGATTGTAAAGTATATTTTGGTAGCAGTTTTCACATTTAAAAGTGTAGACAAATAATGAACATAATAGATTACTTTTATTTAATTAAATGAAGACAATATTAGCGAAACTCAACCGAAAATGTGGAGACAGAAAAATCAGAAAAAGGTATTGGCACCTCTGGGACTCGAACCCAGGACCCTTTGCTTACATGGCAAGTGCTCTACCACTGAGCTAAACTAAATAAGAGAACATTTATGCTATGTAAACTATTCGCAGAACTCTAGTATAGAGAGAATAATGAAGCAGATTTAATTAAATGAAGACAATATTAACGAAATTCAATCAAAAATCTGAAAACAGAAAATAATACGGTCATATCTGGGACTCGGACCCAGGACTTTTGCCTTGCCGAGCTAATGTCCCCCTACCAACTGAGCTAATGTCTCCCTATCCGATTCGGTCAGGGTCACGTTAGCGCAGTTGGTAGAGTTGCGCCCCGGCAATGCGAAGGTTATGGGTTCGAGTTCCAGATGTGACCGTATATTTTTCTGATTTTTCTGTTTTCAGATATACGATTGAGTTTCGCTAATATTGTCTTCATTTAATTAAATCTGCTTCATCATTATTTTTATACTAGAGTTCTGTGAATAGTTTACATAGTACAAATTTTCTCTTATTTAGTTAATCAGAACCAATATTTATTCTTACGAGTTACGAGGAATAACCAGACAAAACCGGAAATATCTTTTTAAAATAAAATTTTCGACGTATTGACTCTTTTTAGATTTTCACGGCCAAAAGTATTTTACCTATTTGTTTTTGGGGTGTTATGCCGTGTTGCGCTACCTTCTTCTTTAAGCTTAATGAAGGAATAACACCCCAAAAACAAATCATGAAAAGTATTGACACTTTTCCACAAAAAAAAAATTGAATGTTCTTTTATCTAGTAAAGCTATATTTTGAATTTTAAAAAAATATGTTTATTTTTAGTTCAATAAGGTTTTACCGTAGGTCGTTGGCAGATTTGTTAAATTTTCAAACAAAATTTTGTACTATAGTAAAATAAATCAATAAATTTTTTGGGAAAGCTACTATTCAGAATTTTAATTTTAGTTCAAATAAAATCATAAAGTAAGATCCGCACCCTTGTTTTGTGACGAAAATACTTCTATTTATTTACAAACTAATATATTTAAAAAAATTACATACTTATTTTGCTTAGACATTATTGAAAAATTATAAATACTTTTTGAATGTAGATATTTATCAAAGAAAATTTTGAATGAAATAAAATCGATATTTAGTTATTTTGTTAAAATGCTGATATGGAGAATAATTAATCTTTTTCATCGGAACCGCCGTGTACAGTCACAAGGGTACAATCGCAAGATCATCATTCGACGAAATTTAAATTCTCGGCCGCTGGTTAATAGCTCTTAAATACTTTCCAACTTATTTTTTAACCATAATATATGTTTTTTGAAACGTTTTTTTATTAATTTCAAATAAGGAATCACACAATGTGTCCGTAAAAACGTCAATATCTTATGAAAAGTCTTATATCAACCTGTGGTTACTTGAGAATGGCGGCCCTGAGAAAAATAATTTCTCTTGAAACCTGTGTCAGCTTTGGCGATGCTGTGTGGGGCGAATTTTCGGGAAAATGTAGGAGTGAAGATGTCCGTGTCGGGTGAAAGAGGATACATGGAGGCCGGCGTATTAAGTAGTGGTGTATTTTTAAAGTGTTTATTTTAGATGTCTTAATATGTATGTGCAACATCAAATTCGTATCATATTATCATTCAGATTAATTTTTATACAAGTCACCTAATGCTATTATTATTGTCCACTTGAGCATGGTGCACCTAACTAATCTCTTTTTCGAGTATGTATACCGTTTACGTCACATAATCAAAAATGTTATCAAAACGAGTATACCCTTCTCTTTCGACTATATATAAATTTAGATAACTAATTTATCTAGTATGAAGTTCATTCATGATTCATTATATTATAATTTTGTTGTTTTCCAATCTAAACTATCAAATAATCTTATTTACTTATCTTATTGTACGATATTCCTCAACATGAGCAGCAAAAGTATAATGATATAATAATTGTTATTACTTTACTGTAATGTGTTTGGTTTTTTTAAATTTTGAGGCGTATCATCGGAACGGTTTTAGAAAATGGATTTTGGCGCAGACGTTACAAAAATGAGCTATATACTCTGTTCAAGGATCTAAACGTCACAAAACTTATAAAACTGGGAAGACTTCGGTGGATGGGTCATGTAGAGAGAATGACCGTGCATCAAGCACCAAAGTCCCTGCTAAACTCAAGACCGATAGGGCGAAGGAGCCTGGGAAGACCAAGATTAATAAGATGGACTGACAACGTTCTCAAAGATACCTTGGAGCTTCTAAACTGGAGATAGCTGGCACAAAACCGAGATGAGTGGAAGCAGACTCTTGAGGAGGCCAAGACCCACAAGGTGTTGTAGAGTCAAGTGTGATGATGATGATGATGTTCTTGGTTTTGTATTTTGTGGTAATATTTTCACATTTTAGAGTATTACAAGAATTGATCTTTACTTAACAAAATGATCTATGTCATCACTTGGGAATCACTACATGGGAGCGCACGGGAGGTGAAAGGGGTGATGGAGGGGTGAAACTCTTCTGGCTTCACTGCAGTTCACATGTATATTTATCTGTTCCTTGTCCTTTTTTAAATAATAAGATTTCAATTTTTAAATTAAAATGTTCTTTTTTTAATAATATTTGTTTTTTTTTTAATGATAAGCTTTTTTTAAATAATTAGATTTTATTTGAGTTCCATTTGCCAAAATCGGAGTGTCACCCTAGATGTTTTGAACTAGCTTTGTTTCTTGGTGGGTATAGTAATTAAAGATTTATTTATGGTCTATATTGTTACAAATCATACTTAAATTACCCATCTGGTCACTGATATGATATTTTTATTTCTTACTTTATTATATTTAGTGTTTTAAATGTAGGGTTATGTATTTTATTTAGAATTTTTTTGTGTGTAAAATCACTCAAATTTATAAATGTTAACCTCAATATAGGCTGTTAGTCCTAGTGAGATTATTTTTTTTTGTATGAAAAAAAAAACAAAAACATATGTATGGTGAGAAGTTATAAATAAATAAATCTGTCTATTATATGCATATAAGCCGTTTGTTTGTTTGTTTGTTTGTTTTTTTTCTTTCTTTCTTTCTTACAAATAAAATAAATAAATAAAAGAAACGCAGGGGAGGGGTGGGTACAAGGGAAAGGCAGAGGAAGGAATTGCAGAGGAGACAAAGTAGCGGTAGGGTAAAGCAGGGGGTAAATTTGGATAATCCATGATTCTCACACGGACAGCAGTATGTGGCCTGCTCAAGCTTCGGAAAACACTCTGATTTGTTCTTGTACGCACCAGACGGAAAAACAAAAATACATGAATCCAAAAGTAATTCAATAAACTGTTACGCTGTTATTAAGGGTTGAGTATTGTAGGGCTAATACTGTATGTACTATGGTTTCACCACGAACTTTTCGGTTAAACCGAGCGCCAAAATACTGCCTTTGTGCAGAATTATGCCCGTGGTGAATAAAAACATGAAACTTCATCTCAGGAGTGAGCATATGTATGTGATCTCCAGCGTGTTAGGGAATTAAATAAAAACAGGTATCTCATTTCCAATTTAAATGTAAAAGAACGTATATTATTTCAATAGTGTCAGGTACAATAAATGAAACAGAATCTACTCACCCTCAGGGACCGATTGATGTTATACTAACTAGCTAAATTCACAATATTCCTAACAGAACCGCGTCTCGTAGTTCGCCTCAGGATGATTGGCAGGACCTCCAGCCGATCCTCATCTCGGCCAGTTCGCAACATGATGACCAGCAAGGATAATCGGATAACCTTCACAGCAAAGCAGGGCTCCAAGGGAAGTGGAACTCCAAGGGGCGATGTTACGGGGCTTACATAGCAAGCAAGCGGGACCGTTAGTATTACCGTACGTGTAATTTTAAATACAAGCCGGTGAGCGGAATTATTTTTCTCCACGCGATTGATGAGGCATTCTTATCGTCAGCACCCGACAAGTACATTCCGGCGCGTCTCGTGCAGCGTAAATACTATTACCGATCGCCTCAATAATTCTCGGTAAACCTCTCGAATAATACGAACTACCGCGGAGACCAATCTCGCGACATTATTGAATGAAATCTTTGGTGCACTTTTACATCACGTATCAAAGATTGTTCCACATTAATTTCACGCGCCAATCGACTAATTTTTAATACTTCGTCCCTTATAATAAATTAATACTACACGACTGTCACAGCCATGATCTAGCCCAAAAGATCATGCCGGCGAAAGTGGATTCCATTCCCGGACCCGGAAAAGAAAAAAAGCTAACCCCTTCCATAACGACTTGTGTTGCCAGTCCTCCCGTTGTAACTCTCAACAATTAATTAACTCAATAGTTCGTGCCGCTAGGTTCGACGTTATAAAGCAGTGTTCATATTTTAAAATGAGAAAAGGTAATGATTTCAGCACTGCTTCATAACAAAACAGAAATAAAACACAAACATTTTTTTTCTTTGAGTGGCAATTCAACGCATGCCGCTACTCGTTAGTTATCTTATAAATAACAGTTTGTTTGTTAAATAATAAAATAAAATAAAATTTGTTAAATAATAAAATAAAAATTCTTACTTAGTATATCAAATTGTGGAAGCCACTTTCGGATTTCCACGTTGTTTGGTTTCCCTGGCATGGTGTCGTTTTCCCATTTCCACAGGACCCTCTGGGGAAGCGAGGCGAAGGCATCTTGGAAGGCTTTTAGCTTCTGGTCAGAAAGGGAGCTGGCCTTTATCATGGAGCCAAAGCTGAAGTAGATGACTCCATGTGGTGACTCTTCAATGTATTGTTGAAGATCCTGGAATTTTTTATTTATTATTTTCACATAAACATATTTTATTTAAGTTGTGCTATTTTGAGTGATAAAACAAATCTAACAAGAAGTGTAAAAGAAAAGAAAAACTAACCCAACCTAAACAACCTAACCTAAACTACCTTAAATAATTTTAATTAATAATGACAGCTGTTTCGCCTACCGAAGACGTTGCAAAGTTGTGGCGAAGAATTTGATCTATTTTCACAGGACTACGGCATGCCTAATTATTGTTATATGTTTTAATGAAAAGACAAATAACTTTGTTTACATCACTTTTATTTATATACAATTTTTTTTTTTTTTTTTTTTTTTTTTTTTTTAAATTGTACAACAGATTTTTATCCAATTACTGTACAATTATCTCATTTTGACAGTCTTAACACCTAGAAAGATGATTATTATACAAAAAAATCTTAAGGCTATCTAAAGAAGAGTTATATATATCTAGTGTTTCCGATATTTCGTTCATCAGCACCATTCCTCTTGTCATGCTATGCTGTGCTAGAACATCTGTTCTGCCGTATGGTATTTTGAACAAGTCGTGTCGACGACTACGGCTGAAATTTTCAGGCACGTATAAGCCATAACATTCCAAGAGGAATGGGCTGTCAATACGGTTATGGATTATGTTAAAACTAAGAATTGCAAGATTTGCATGACGTCTAGTTTCCAAGCTAAATCTATTTGTTGCCTCAAGTAATTCCATATGGTGCATGAATCTCGGGTACGTTCCATGCATCCGCATATAGACATACCTAAGGAATTTTTTTTGAATTTGTTCTAGCATATTAATATATTTCGCTTGGTGCGGAGTCCACACACCACTGGCATACTCCAGCTTACTTCTTATGACTCCATCAAACATGGCTATCATTGCATCTGGGTCATCAAATTGCTTACATATTCTGATGATGAAACCCAGGAGTTTGTAGCAAGCTGGAGTGAGCCGTGATATATGATCCGAGAATGTCAGTTTGGGATCAAAGACGATACCGAGATCTTTAAAGCTGTTGACTCGGCATAATGTTTGCCCTTTAATGTTGTATTCAAAAACTATGGGCTTCTCGGAGCGGGTATATGTCATAGTTACACATTTTTTTATATTGAATTCTAATTTGTTCTTTACTGACCATTCTGCAATAGCATCAAGGTCAGATTGCATTTTTAAGCAGTCATAGTAACAAATTATTTCCATCAAAAGTTTGAGGTCATCTGCAAATAGAAGACATTTGCAATATTTTACACAAACCTGGATGTCATCTATAAGTATAAGGAACAGCAAGGGACCAAGGTTTGAACCTTGGGGAATACCTGATAACGCCGGGAATTGTTTAGATTCATGTCCATTTATTATTACATATTGACTTCTGGCTTTTAAATAGGACGCGAAGAATATAAGCGTTTGTTGATCGAAACCAAGTTTGTACATTTTAAGTAGTAAAATATCATGATCAACTCGATCAAAAGCCTTGGCAAAATCCGTATACACTACATCTGTTTGGTGTCTCGAGTCCAGTCCGACGGCCACCAATCGCGAAAATGTTAACAAATTTGAAACCGTGGATTTTCTTGGCATGAAACCGTGTTGATTTGACAATCAACATGATTCGTGAACGATGTTCACATCATAAGGATCACATGTATACTAAATTTAAAAATTAAACATAGATCACATATGGGAGGAAAGGGTAGAAGGAATGGGAAGGGGTAAGAGTGGGGGAAGTTAGGGATTTCAAAGTCATTAGCAGGGGAAGACCGGTTAAGTGGGAAAAGGTTCAAAAGAGGGTTTATAAAAATTTGCTGCATATTAATTATGTCTGCTTTATTCTATTTATCTGTGATGATATTTTTAATCCATGGTTTTTGTTAAAATTATGATAATTTTTTAATAAATGATGTTATATGTGTTGAGACTGAAAGGAGTGGGCAAGGTAAGGGAAGCGGGAAGGGAAAGGTGGGGGAGTACCGGGCTATTCTGATCTGGTCACCAAACACGAGTGAAGCCATTTCAAGCAACACCAACGTTTCGTTACTGAATGGTCGAATGGTGGCTATTCAGCAGGGTGACACACTGAGAGGATTTACCACTTCACTTTTTCTTAATTTTCGTCGTCGCCGTTTTTTGTTATGGGACTGCAACTGTTTCTCAGTAAAACTATCTTATTTGTTTTGCACGAGAATCAAAAAGGGGCTTTACACCGATACGCTGTAAAATGTTTTTGTGACTCATGATGGTTTTATTTGTTTTTAATGTGATTTAAAAATACTCATATTTTATTGGCGTATGGTTATCAAAATAAATAAAAATGAGTGTATGTTTGCTTTCTAGTTTGTGTTCCGCTTATGTATTGCTTTATTTTATATTATTTTTAAGTTCATAATATTTTATTTGTCACAGATTTTTGTGTTTTTTCGACTATCACACTAGGCTACTGTCCGCGTTGTGGTAGTCATACATAAAATATTTTATATAGGTTCCATAAAAGCAGATAATAAACTTACTAAATACAAATATAAAAATTAAAAAATATGTAAAAGTAAGGTGAAAATAAAGTAAAAAATACTAACATTTCAAAGAAGAATAGAAATAAAAATGGAAATAAAATTTTTTGAAATTAATAATAATTAATAAGTAAAATTTAGTGTTAAGAACGCATGTAGCATAGGAAATTAAGCACAGGAAATGTTTGAAACCTTTAAAATATCTTATTTATATACACTTATATTTTCTTGATTATTACAACCACATGACAATACAACTTAAAAGTTTTTTTTATCATTACGAACCTGTCAAACATATCACAATTTGAAAATGACATTTTTAAAAACATTCAATTGTTCAATAAAAATTATTTTTTCACATAAACTTTTCAAATTAACAAATTTAATTGATGTAGGTACTAGCCTGTAGGTAATAATCACTTAAATCGAATACTTTGAATCTAATCAAGATTTACAGATATTTTAAATAGATATATACCTATGTTAAGTACCAACTTTGATTGATTGTCTTATGATATATTAGGTCCTTACATAATGAAATTAGCGTTTTGCCGTACTTGCAACTTTGATCTCAAATATCTTCTCTTTGGTTAAGAATTCCAAATTCAAATTTATACAGCTATTTTCTCATGTATTTGTGTTTCGAAAATTATAATTCATTTGTTTTTCCCTTAATTGTTTTTTTTTCTTTGCGTCACGTTTACAAAATGAAAAACTTGAAATATCGCGTTATTTACGAGTACGATTTCCACCGTGGCACCAGTGCTGCAGAAACGGCTCGAAGGATTAATGATGTGTATGGCGACGGTGCCGCAAAAGAAAACACAGTGCGTTTTTGGTTCCAACGTTTTCATTCTGGAAATTTCGACCTGCAGAACAAGCCCCGTGGACGGCCGGAGACCAAAGTTGATAATGAAGAATTGAAGGCTATTGTGGAAGCGGATCCATCACAAACCACGTCCGAGTTAGCTGCAGGCTGCGGTGTTAGTGATAAAACTGTTTTAATCCACTTGAAGCAAATTGGGAAGGTGAAAAAGCTTGAAAGGTGGGTACCTCACGAATTGAGTGAAGCAAATCAACAAACGTGCGTTAGAACGCTAGACCACACACTGCACAATAGACGGCTACCAAATTAGAGGAGCTTCAATTGAAATGTCTAAGACATCCACCGCACTCTCCAGACCTTGCCCCAACAGATTACCATTTTTTTCGAAATTTGGATAACTTCTTGCAAGGGAAAAAATTCAACTCCGATGGGGCAGTCCAAACCGCCTTCAAAGATTTTACCGATTCCCGTCCGAATGGTTTTTTTAGTAAAGTGATCGATGAACTACCTATGAGATGGCAAAAGTGCATAGATAGCAATGGTACATACTTTGATTAAATAAATATATTATATTAAATAAAAATCGACTTTATGCTCCTCCCATACAAAACGCCAATTGCATATGTAAGGACCTAATATAAAAATGAATGTTTGTAGTGAATAAAAAATTAAAATTTGTATACAAAATTGCAATAGGTAGCGAGCGAGCTGTTTGAAAACTGAATGTATAGGGTCTGAATATATGAAACGCGGGAGAGGGGTAGGGAACGCGGGGAAGGTGGAGGGGGAAGGCGTGAGGGGAAAGGCAGATGGAAAGGGAAGGGGAGGCGGTACGGAAACGGGACGAATGGGAAAGGACACGCAGGAAGAAACAATTTCTTTATTAAGTGGCATTGCAACGCATGCCGGGAACTCGCTAGTAATGTAACAAAATGATGAAATATAATTTTATTTAGGACACACAGAATAAATGTTGGGAAAGAGAAAAACCAGCGACAAATTGTGTTTTTTGAGTTGTTAAAAATGCACCGTAAAAAATATGGGCTTTTGCTTGTCGTCAAATAATGCAAAATTCTAGAATAATTTCAAATTTACAGACAAGCAGAAATCTTGTGCGAAACTGTGGTTTATCTTATCTAGAGGATGAGGGTCAGTTTTGTCATTTCGATTACAATCAAGGTCAAAATAATTAAGTCTTGTATTGTGCGACAATACAATTTTTAATTTTTTTAAATTTTTCATTTCTTTTCAAAAAGACAGTTATTCTCAGTAGATTTATTTTTTATTTTATTATTATTATTATTAAGTTCAAAGAAATATAATATTACACTTTCTTAACTTAAATGCAGAGCATATATAGTACAGTAGTAAGAAGTAATATTTTTAATTTTGTTCCAACATTTTGAGTTTAAATAGTTTTTTTTTAAAGGTTTTTATATTATTTTCCGTTTTTAGGTTATCTGGAAGGAGATTATATATATATGAACTCCCTCGTGACCAATACTACTCATGCCACTTTCAGTCTTGACAGTATTTGTGTACAATTTATTGTGTTGTCTAGTATAATGTTCGTGTACTTGTGATGTTTTTATAAATGTTGTGTTTGTGTGTATAAGTCCATTTTGTATTTTGTAGATTAAAATACATATGTTATATTCGTACAATGTTCTTATTTTCAAAAGGTTCATTTCCTGGTATAGTTTTTTTGTGGGAGTGTCTGGGTTATAGTTGAAGAGTTTTTTAATAACTTTGTACTGTATTATTTGTAAGTCGTTTAAGTACGTAATGTATGTGTTTCCCCATATTTCTATTAAATAATTTAGGTGGGACTGGATTAAGCTAAAGTATAAGCCCCTCTTTACCTCTGTTGGTAGAAGATGAGCAATTCTACCAAATACACCAATTAATGGGATGATTTTTGTTTTTAGTTTTTCAACGTGTTGTTTAAATGTTAAATGTTTATCAATATATAAGCCCAGGTATTTTTCGCTATCTAGGATATGTAGGTCTCTTTCTTCTATTTGTAATGGTTTATGAGATGGTATTATTCTTTTAGGTGAGCTTAAGATCATGTAACCGGTTTTATTAAACTTTATTGTTAATTTTTTTTTATTAGCCAATCGTTTAGTACATTAAGATCCGTTTGAGATTGTTCTAATAGACTTTCTACGTTTTTGCCGAAGTAAAAAATTGCCGTGTCATCTGCGTATAAGAAGATTTCACCATGTAGTTTTAGCTGACAGATGTCATTTATGTATATTTAGAATAATAGTGGCCCCAGTATTGATCCTTGTGGAACTTCGTAGTTTATACTCTCGAGTTGACTGTTTTTATCTCCTATGTTAACACATTGTTTTCTGTTGGACAGATAGGATTTTATTAGTTTGATAGCTGGACCGGTTATACGTTAATTTATACCTGTTTTTTATATTTTTTTAATCAGTATTTCATGACTTACGGTGTCAAAGGCTTTTTGAATGTCTACGAGAATTGCTATGACTTAGTTTTTATTATCTATGCTAGTTCTAAGTTTATTTGCAAGATCATTAGTTGCATAGAGAGTATTAGATTTTTTTCTGAAACCGTATTGATTGGCATATGGAAATGATTTTATTTTCAGAAAGTTGTCTAGCCTATCGTATATTACTCTTTCATATATTTTTGATAGAATCGGTAGGACAGAAATGGGCCTATAGTTAGATGTTTGAGTCAAGCTCCCTTTATATATTGGAATAACCCTTGCAATTTTACAGCTGTCTGGAAATTGACCTTCTTTCAGGCTCAGGTTATTCAGTTTAGTTAGTGTAGGAGTTAGTAGTGGGGCAAGTTTTTGTGCTGTTGTACATTTTAGTTGATCATGTCCAGCACTCGCGTTTGATTTTAGGGATTTTATAATAGCTAATATTTCGGGTTCAGTTGTGGGTTGCAAGTATATTGATTTCGCACTTTCATACTTTAATGTAATTTTATCATCCAGTTTATGGGTGTATTTGTTGATTATATTATCAGCCAAAGAAGCGCCAATATTACAAAAGTAGTTATTAAAGTATTCGCATATCTTGACGTCTTCTGTGATGATTTCATTACCGTTCTTTAATTTTGTACATGGTTTACTTTGCGTGTTTGTTTGGTTCTTGATGATGCTGTAGATGAAAATAAATTGTACATATTTCTTCTACACTCAATTCTTCACCTCACAACGCGTTAGTTTTAAAAATAAGATTAATGCTAAATCGCTATTTTGGATTAATATTTACTACCAATCGGTTTATTTTATAAATTGAAACTTTTCTCAGTTAAATAAAGGTGAAATTTTCCTTGTTTGTCCCTTATGCGTTCCTAAACCATTGTACGTATGCCCGCGAAGGTTTCTGTTATATAATAGTGAGCTCTGGCGTCATGAAATTATTTCCTATATCATTCATCAATTTGGGAGGCAAGTATGGGTACCGCCGCTCGGGCCATTTATTCGATAACAACGTAGGTCACCCCAAGTGATTCGCTACGTTTGGTGACTTAGCAGGGGTGCCCGGGTTCATGGGGGTGAGGTTTTTTAAGTCTTGGCGGCCGATACGTCTGCCCATCTGCCGCGTATGGGCAGGATCGAGAGCGGTTGAGGGAGGTCTTTTATCCTCTCCAGCCGGAATCTCTCGACCCATCGCCTTCTATCGCGTTTGGAGGAACGGATTCATACGTTCGTCACTTCTGAACACATTGACCCCCAAATTCCTACCCACCCCTTTTACCTATTTCCTTCCCAGAACTGCCTCTCCTTCCTTTCCTTAAAAAAAAACCTTCACGCGGCATCCCCTAAGATTCCCTGAGGAAAATTAATTTTCTCAGGGCCTCCTGTGTGGAGCTAATGTACAAAAAAAAATCGATTGGATGACACTTTGGTGAGTTGTTGTGTGCATGCCCGCGAAGCTTTTTATATAATACTGGTCAGCTCTGGCGTTATGAAATTTGTACAAAGGAGGTGGCGCGCGATTTGTATGAAAAGTTAGTGCATTTCATATATTTTAGCATCAGGGTGGGAAGTAAGGACTGGCGTAGTGGCGTTCTTCCTTTGAGTGGCGTATCAGTGCATCCCGGGTACTCGCTAATTAATTTATTAAAAATAGAAGTGTAAACTACTTAAATATATTCGTTTCATTAGAAATTTACAAACGCACACAAGAAACAAATTTAAAAAAAATTGCTTTTTATAGCTTTTCCTTAAAGTCTTTATCACGTTCAATGGAGGAAATATCTTCGATAAATTTAAAGCCATGTTGAAAAAATTTCGAAGAAGTACAAAAATTCCATAAAATGCCGTGTCGCAAAAATAAATCTCCATGCCGTTCCCGGAAAGAACTTGATAAAGGAAAAACCTTAGAATTAATCGGCGTGCAATCTTTTTTGGGATCAACAAAGGTCAAACGCTTGAGTATATTAAATCAGTGTTAAATTAAAACTTTTTCCACGTAATGTTTTTGTTATAGTGCTAACCATTTCGATAACTCTTCCATTGACAATGAACTCTTCAGAGAACTGAGCTGTAAAAAGAGCTTTGTTGTCCGAAAGTAGTTTTGAATATCAAAAAAATTTTTACGATTCAAAAAAACCCGTACGCTTGAAGTACCCAATATCCCAACGACTTTAGCAGAGGCGGTTAGTGGCGTGATTTTTCAATTTTGTCACCATCATAAATAAATCAGAACTATTTTTGTATATATTCAAAATAAATTAAACAATATTATTTATAATCACCAAATCATGAGTCATGAAAATCAAAACATCAAATAATTAATATCTACTCATGAAAATCATTGTGACCTGACAATTGGCCTCCGAAATTGTATTTTACTATAAAACCATAATTTTTCTCGCATTATTTACTAATTTCAAACGTAAAATCGATTTAATAAATTAATAATAAGTTCATATGATATACGCTGGTATGTCCAGTTTATGTACAAGTAGTTTAATTTTTTATGAAATTGATTGAAAATGTGTTTTATACTTTTATTATTCGGCAATACATTCTCCCTGCACAACCCGTCGGGTCACTTAGTTATATTTTGTTTACGTAGGTATACCGTATTTTCCTTAAACCAACTACATATTGTATATAAGTATGCCGGGGGGCTAACTGCCGGCGAATCAAAAGTCATGAAACCGAAAAACATACACACAATGTTTTTTATGTGGCACCACAAAAACTTGAGCCAGGGACCTTTCGTTATCGTGCGTGTGTTCTAATCAATCAACCATCGTAAATTCAGAGGTATGATCCATTATATTTATAAATTGTTAGATATTTCAATTATTTGTCGCTCGTCAAACACCCCCGACCGAACTAACAATGGTTTATTGCGATCAAAATAAATTTTGTTTTCGTAAGAATTAATTTAAAAATTGGCAATAATGTAAAGCATCCCAACCAAACCATTAACAATTTAATCGGTACTTACTTAAAAATAACAACAAAAAAATTACAAGTGTGTAGTTCACACGCGGTGGAAGTGAAACCTTCAAAAAACCAAAATAAACAAGGCTACGAAACACCGCACAAAAAGGAGACCGATTATTCCGTCTCATTCTCTCGCAGGCTAAATCCTACAGATGTAAGTGTTCGTCTCTTTTTCGTTTAATCGAGTTTCAAACCACAACGGTGATAAAGAAGTTTTCACTTAAAAAAAACATAAAATTATAATGGTAATAAGTGAGTAATAATAATTTGAGTGCAATCCCACACATTCCATATAGAGTGTAGGTACCTACTTACGTACATAAACTGAAAACATTGGTATTTATAAAATAGATTAAAGTAAAAACGAAAGCAAAGAAACATGGGAAAGAAAGAAGAATACACTGAAATAAAATTCAGAGTAAAATTTTAAAAAAAAGTAGTAGGCATCATTAGATAATAAGTACCTATTCAGAAAAATATGATAATAATTGAGATCTTATTAGTCCATCGGATCTGAGATTGTGGGAGCCAGTGTCTTTCTCTAATGTTCTTCTATGCTCGATCCTGAAGTCAGACGGGATTCTATGATGAGAATATTTCTAATTAAAGATTAGTAGTTCCTGAATACACTGCGGCCAAATTATCTGTGGCGCCACTGCACAGTACATGCCCCCGGGTCATTGGGATATCCCTGAACCTTTTCTTTAGGAGCGTTACGTAAAAAAGCAAATAACCACAAAACCAGAAGGTCCATAAAGCAAAGGTTAAATGGTCATAAATGCAGAGTTTAATTTCGGCGGTAAGGAATTACTAGTACGGAGAAAATTGAGGACAGGGTTTTCCGTTATTCTGTGCATCACTGATTCGAATTACGTGACAAAATACAGGGAAACAATCGGGATAAATATCGACTTTTTACAGCGTATATTTTAAGACCATATTTATACGATGGGTTTGCTCGCGATCTTCAATCGTATGGAAATCATTTTTTGTTGGAAATTTTTATAGCATGCTGCGAGTAGAACAAAAAATTAATAATTTTTATCTTAGGGAACGTTGTGTGGAGGAACTTTTGAAGGAAAGGGAGTAGAGGAACTTTTAGGAAGGATAAAGGTATGAGGTGTGGGTAGGAATTTGGATGTCAGGATGTCCAAGAGTGACGGACGTAAGAATCCATCACTCCAACTGCGGTACAAGGGAATGGGTCGAGAGAGCCTGGCTGGAGAGGTCAAAAGGTTCCCCTCAGCCAGTCTCGATCCGGCATCCTCAGACGCATTCGTAGTCAAGACCCAGACAAACCATGACAAAATTCCTATCGTTCTAAAATTATTGCATTTCAACAGAAAACAGGTTACACCCAATCTACAAATCTATCTGGCCCTCTAGCAAAGTCGATCGATAAGGATTGATAGGATAACTTTCGGTAACTTCTCTTCGTCTCCTAGCATTGATTGCAGAACGCAAACGAATTAGTAACAGTTTATAATGTTAATATATTCGATGTCGACTGTTGTTTGCGTGTTAGCGATCTGCAGTTGTCCTAGGAAACAATGATAAGTTACCGAAAGTTATCGTATTAGTTAATCTTTATAAATTGACCATGCTAGAACCCCTGGAGTAGGTAAATCATTATTTAGGCGTTAATTTAACAAATATTTACGTTATCACCATTAATCATCAAACAGTATTAATAGGCTAGCATCTGCGTGGTTGAATTTTAGATCGCTACTTCGATTGCATGTCCGACATCACGCCTTACCCGTCGCACCATGTAAACATCCTTGTACGTAGATTTTCAGTCAAAGCTACCATTGTAGTTCGGTTTGTAATTCAAGAATTCGTCACAAGATGACGCAACTTTCGTCAGCAAGACGTAAAGGGACGTTCCCTTCCCAGGTATAAGTTCTACGAATTTGTTATCCTGGACTATCTCCCGGATTTCGAAAGATTGACGTTAATACTCAGAACTCAGTTCCTCAGTTGTATCAAGCCGCTGTATATTACATATGACGTCATCGTCCGTCCCGGTTACTTTTTCGCGGTGACTTACCATCACAGCCATCACTGGTTGACACGTTGACAGTAGTGGATACGAGAAACGGGCTAATTTTGGAACCAGTTCCTATTGGATTTACAAAATGATCACCGACACTAACTTGGCGAAGCCGAACCTAAAGCCGCCCGCAGGGCCTAGCAGTAAAGACCTGCGGAGCGGGTTTTTAACTGCTAGTTATTGTTATTATGACCAAAGTTGCCCCTAGCTTATTTCCACTTAAAAATAAAAACTGCTTATAAAAATTCCTACGAATAAAATATATTCTTATTACGATCAAGATTCCTATCCATGTTAACTTGCAAACGGTAGGTAGGTACTTCCAATTTACAAATACCTGAAAGTCAGGAGAAAAAATACTGGTTTACATGAAAAAAAAACTTAATGAAAAACATACAAGTTTGTAGGTATCATACAGCCCATCAGTCAATATTATAGAATGATAGTGCGGATTGCGGATAATACGACTTGAGCGGCAAATCACTACTTTTTTTCAGTTTGTAAGTCAGTCTGTGTAAAAAATTGCAATCGTGAAGAGCAATCAAGAAAAAAAGGCTATCACAACTTGTTAGTTGTGTGGTTACTAGCAGTTTTTTGAACAGTAGTAGACCTTGCCTTCAAAAATATATTTTCTCTTATTTATTAAATCAAAAACAAAATTTCCTCTTAAATCGTAAGATTTGTAAGTTGGTACTTAAATACAAATCTATTTAAATTTAAACCATATTTAAAGTAAAATTAGTTTATTTAAAAATAGCGAGTACTCGGCAAGTGTTGCAATGCCACTCAAAGAAAGAAATTGTTGGCCCCCCACCCGCATTCCCATCTCCCTCCTCCCCTGAACCACCCTCCTTTGTTCTCGCCCCCTACCGGATTCCCACCCCCCCTTTCAATCCCTGCCGCTAAACTATATGAAATACATACATTTCAAATAACTCACGCGCTACCCATTGTAATTTTAATGAAAATTTCGTAACGCCAGAGCTCACTAGAATATATAGAAACCTTCGCGGGCTTGCGCACAACAACTCACCAAAGTTTCATCGCAATCGGATGATCGAATGTTATAGGAAATAATTTCATAACGCCAGAGCTCTCCGTTACTTATAGGAACCTTCGTGGATAAGCGTACGACAAATCACCAAGTTTCATCGCAACCGGTGGAACGGTTCAGGAATGCAAAAAGGACAAACAAAGAAACACTTATTACAATTACGTACAATGATATTTAAAAAATGCGAACAAGAAAGTCCAAATAAGCACGTTTGATTTCAAATTCGAAAAAGTATTCTTTACTGAACCATTCAAACGACCACCATCGTGAACTGAAAACGGAACATTCAAACAAATTTACAGACATTAAAACAGGACTTTAAACAAGGTTCTTACGGAAGAGCTCACAAATTTATTAGCTGGCTGAAAACATCACATCTGTAAAAACGACATTTTTTTTTAAATGAACTCCACACATGAGGCCCTGAGGAAAATAATTTCCCTCAGGGCCTATGCCTTCTTTGGGGATGCTGTGTGGAGGGTATTTTTAAAGGAAATGAAGGAGAGGAGAGTTCTGGGAAGGAAAAGGGTTTAAGGGGTGGGTAAGAATCTGGGGTTCAGTGTGTCCTGGTCATCTGCCTCCAAGACCTAGACAAACCTCACCCCATGAATCCGGACACCCCTGCTAAATCACCAAACGTAGCGAACCACTTGGGGTGACCTATGGCAGAGGTGTTGGCTATCCAATAAAGGTTCCCGGGGCGGCGGTACCCATTCCCGCCTCCCAAATTGCCGTTGACATTGTTTTGAATGGAAGATAGAGTTTTTTTACATTATGAACAAATTCAATTTGAGTGTTTTTTTTAAGGAGGTTTTTAGCATAATGTTTATAGGTATTAAAAAATTGCACTCTTCATATTGTACCAGAAACGGTACAATTTCAATTCAGTAATTTTCCAAAAATTCACATAAAAAACCCAAAAAACGTTAAACACGTTTGTCTCAAAATAACTATTTTTGCGATAATAGTAGATGCTAATTCGATATTATTTAAAAAGAAATACGTGATCAATAGCTTGTTTAAAACGGTAGATGATTAATGATTGCAAAATATAGATAAATAAACCACTAAACTTATTGTGCCAAAAACGACTCAAGGCCAACTTCATTGCATCAGAATTCAACTTCGACAGCCTTGACTGAGAAACGGAAGCGCAGCACCTACCTGAATTTTGTATAGGTTTATCTTCTTATTGTTTCAATTACCTCTTTCTGATTTTTAGATTTTTTATCGCTGTTGCCAAATCACCGGTTAACCCGTCAGGCTAATTTGTTCGTTTTTCGGAACAACTAATATAGGTCTCATAGAAATCGTCGTGTTTCTAATCGTCATCATCATAATGAGGAATATGATCCAAAGGGTGTTAGAATGAGAAAGCACCACGTTTTTATTGAAATCTAAAAATAACCACAAAAAATGTACCATTTTATGAAACCAAAATTTCGGATCGCAATTGAAAAAAAAAACAAAATTGATACGTTGTAATTTTTTATGAATTCTTTTACATGGAACTCAAAAAAATAAGGTGACAACCTTTATAATACATTTGCATAATTAAATATTTGTGTGTTTTATTTTTTTCATTATCAATAATTTTAGTTAGATAAAACCGTAAAAAAACCATTTTTAAAACTATTTGTTTTCAAAAATTTATTTTTATTTGAATTATAAATTTTGAAAGCGTAGGTATTTTATTACCTTTCAAAACCGTTTTTAGATTTCGGGTACGTTCAGAAATATTCAATTTATTTGGAATTTTTTGCAAAGCGGAAATATTTTGACGCTGTTACAAAATATGGCCGAGACCTGAGAGGTTAATGGTTTATCCCATGATTCTAAACACAATCTCTGAATGATCTTAAATGCTTTTCGTAAGTGAATTAGAATGGATGTGGTAGAGTTTTTACGTTTATACAACTACAAGGTTCAATGGGTTGGCCGAAGACTGCGAACCAGGAAATAATAGTGCGAAATATGATTCGTCATTCCAATGATAATCCTTGTACTTCAAAAAAGCAATTAGGATTTAATATCGGATGGATTTACTAAGTGCAAATTGATTGTACGTTTTTTTCGTGATTCACATTCAATAGGTCTTGCTATTTGCAAAGAGTAATCTTTTTTACTGGTCATCTCGTGTTTTTTAAATTGTAATGCATCTCTTCCAGACACTTTAAATTGAAAATTCTTCAAAAAATGTATTTTAATCAATTTGAAAATGTGTAGGTATTTAGATGGTAAAGTCAGTATATGAGTAATATTATTATAAATTTAGCATGTTTTAAAAAATAAAATCACATTTCGGTTGAAGTTTGCCTTTGGATTTTTAAAACTAACAGCCAACAACAATAATATTAATGTTCTTTAACCAGTGCACATGATTTTAACGAAAATAAGTAGTTAAATATAAAATTAATACGAGTAGTTAAATTCACAGATTAAATATGAAGATCATGTGGTAACTTCAATGTGGTACCCAGTAGCGTAGCGAGGGGGAGCGGTCCGCCCCGGGTGCCACCCGACAGGGGGGTGACACTTGACCGTGGAAAAAAAATTACGAAGGATATTGTCACCAAAGTATTGTATACATGAACACGGTCTGTTGTTTTCTTTCAAATGTTCCCCGTGGAGTGACCCGAATTTTGTGTCTTGGTCTTTTTATAGGCGAACATAGCCTATATTTGTGGAGAAATCTGAAATTTAGCTAGTTCCCTAGTTCTACCCTAGTTCCCTAGGATTTAGCGTTTTGAATTTTTTCTCAAGTAACTTTCATAGGGGGGGGGGGGGGGTGACACCACGCCATGGGGGGTGACACCCGCCCCGGGTGCCACCCATGCTAGCTACGCCAGTGGTGGTACCTACCTCCTTCACAGACGAGCGCGGGGAAGGAACGTCTATGTATATTGTATATGGCTTAGATATAGGTTTTTTTATTCTATACGATTCCAGTAAGGAAGCAAATAAATGATACTCTCTTATAATACGCGTATTAATTATTGCCGTTCCCTATTTTAAAGTGAACAATATACTACATTGAGAAAGTTAAGTTGCCTTCCTGTTCTGCCCGCACAGCTTCAAAAGGACTGAAATAGTGATTACAGACTCGTGTAAAAGGTTTAACGAGCGGTTGAGGGAACAATTAGTTTCCGTTGGGTTATTGTTACGCACTCATAATGTAATTGCTATAGTTTTGTACTGTTTTCCTATTATTGAACTGTGTCATACTTTCAAGTACCTACTCCAAATAAAGACTTATTGTGTTAACCGTAAAATAATTCTGCATTTTCTTTAATTGTACCGCTACATTACCGTCTTTAAAATACGACCAAACAGTTTTAAAAATCGATAACAAAATATGTTAATTCAAGTGGCCTAATAACTGATTTACCGTCTGCACGTAATAGGTATTAAACGAGGCATAAAAATAATATTTTAATTATTAATGTTTGCTCTCTATGGTGTGTTTACCATTATTATTTATTATGGCTACGTTCCAAAAAATACGAGCGAATTGCCGGCAGGCTGATTATAATATTTTATTTACAGATAAGTTTGAAATTAACACTATTATGTGGTTCGAGTTATGTCGTGGAATAAATAGTAAAGAGAATATATTATAAAACAATTGAATTTAAATACAAAATATTATACTAATTCAGCAACGCGGTTCCACAAGAGATATCGTCTTTTTCTTAATTAACGCAATACAATTTTTTAAAAATCTTTTGTCGATATTTTTCAGCAGTCCAATTAATCTCTGTTTTAAAGCTCCGTAGCTCATAATAAATATGATATTGCGAGCTAAAAAAAAGCGTTTTTCCAAAAATTTCAATTAGAAAAATTTGTATATTTTTCACGACGCAGGAGCTCGCTCTTCGGCAGTGTATGCTTTTGAATTCACAAAAACTGATTTCTGTTAAATAGGCAAGTATTGAAAAAAATATTATCGTTGTTATTTTTAAAATTTTTTGAAAAAAATGCTATTCTAAAAGTTTTTAAGGAATCTGAACTGACCTCAACGCGAAGTTCATAATGTACCTAGATGCAACACGATAGCTGCACAATTCCTAGACCATAAGCTATTTTTTAATGATTTACCTGATGGAATGTAGAAGTGAGAAAAAACTATTTTAAATAAAAAAAATACTAGTGGGCTGGTGAAACACGGTAGAAGTGAAACCTTCAGAAAACTAAAGTAGATAAGAGTGGGGAGACTACGAAGCACCGCGCAAAGAGGAGACCGATTATTAAAAAAAACTTACGTTACATTTTTACCGAAAACCAAGAAGTTGACTTATTTTATCGCTGATTTTCAGATATATTCTGTTGCTAATATTCCGTTGATATTCTGTTGTTTAAGTATATTACATATATGTTTTACATGTATGTGTTTTTACTTATTGTCCAATATCTGGTAATATTTTAGAAATTGTATTTTATTGAAGTGAAACGTTCTTTAGCACCGTTGTGATTTGAAACTTGACGAAACGAAAAAGCGACACTAAAAAAAGACAAACACATACTTCTATAGGATTTAGTCTGCGAGGAAAAGTGGTAGAATAATTGGTCTCCTCCTTGTATGGTGCTTCGTAGTCTCCCCACTCTTGTCTACTTTAGTCTTCTGATGGTTTCACTTCTACCGCATGTGAATTGCATACTGAAATCTTTTTTATTTTTTTTTGTTACTATACATACTATTTATAAGCAGTATGTTGTTACTTTATTATTTCCGAATGTGTATAAGTTAATAAACTTGCTCCCCAGTTAGTCCCGAGATTATTTCTCTACTAACTGGGTAAAAACTGATGTAAAGGTTAATGAATGTTATGTAACATATTATTATTGTGTATACATGTAGTTTTTAATTAACAATAAAAAATAATAAAACTTTTAACAGCTTCATGCAATACTCCTTAACAAACGCAAAACCGCGTTCTATTCATGAATAATATTTTTCATATTAAACGTGATTGTTACCATTGTTATATAAGTTACTTCGTGTGAACCTGAAATGTGAATGTGAAACGTAAGATTAGAGTTTGAAACAATAACCTTACAAAAAACAATGCAATGATTTATGATTCTAGAAACATTAGCATAATATATTTTTAAGAGCCAGAGTCAGTTAGGGAACGTACCCATACTACGTGACACGTTTAGGGGGGGGGGGGGGGGGTGTCTTCAAAATGTCACGCTCCATACAAATGAGCCGCGGGTTGCTTAGGATTTTGGTCACCGGGGGGGGGGGGGGGTTAAAAATTGCAAAAAGTTGGTCACGTAGTATGGGTACGTTCCCTTATCAACCCATAAAGACAAACTATTAGCTAGAAGCCGCGTTGGAGTGTTAGAAGCTAATATAAAATTTTTGCTCTAAATTAATAGGTACACAGACTGACTGCCTAAAAGTGAAAGTTATAGTTAAAAATCTAGGTGACTGAGTTCGTCCTTCATGGCACCAAGAGTCAATTTAAGATAAGATTAGCCAATTTAGGACAACAACACAACTATTTATCTCAACTAGATATTTTACAACTTACGTCAGGAAGTATTTTATTGTTCTTCAAATAAAGTCCGCCAACTTCCTTGATATTTGGTGCTTGAGCAAACGCTCCATGAAGAGGGAAGTAAGCATTTGTCATAATCATGCTGACGCCTTTGGTGAGGGTATCCAGCGATGGAACATCATCTCCAAGATATTTGGCTATTAATTTTTGAGTTGGAAGCGTGGATCTGAAATAGTACCCTATCTTCATACAAGAGCAGACAGCCCATGAAGTAATCACTTCAAAGAAATCTGGTTTAGTTCCATAGCCTAAATTGTGGCAAGGAACGAACGCTGGGTTTGAGCTGGCTCCTAGTCTCCCATGATGCCAGGGCATCAGAATATCAGAAGTGATGCCGATTGATGGAATACCTAGTTTGTGTACAATACCCAGCAAGCAATCAGAATTGAACTGCTCGATAAGGGCAACATCAAACTTCTGTCCACTTTTAACAAGTTTTATCACTTCTTCATTTGTCAATAAAACTTCACAGATTTCCTTTCCGAATTGATACAGGAACTCACTTTCAACAACGACTTGCACCATGCTCAAGAATTTGGGGATGGCGTCAAAATCTTCCAAATCGATGACATCTTCGGAATGTCCGGCTTCCGAAGTGAGAACGATGTCTTTTCTCGTTCCGTTTTGAATTTTTGGCGGAAAATGACTGATTACTGTGACATCGTGACCTTTTTTAGCCAACGCGTTTACCAACGGATCGATAACGTAGTGATGGCTTTTCCCCGTGTAGGGAAATAACGCTAGAATTTTCAACGAATTGGCACACGCGCAAAAGAGGACCAGAAAGACAGCCGTTCTTGTTATCATTTTCGAAACGTACGGAACACCGTCACACAGCGAGCGTTATCAACACACTGAATAAATTTGGGCTGTTTGTTTATGATCACCTTCTTATCACGCCTAGGTCTAAAAATATAACTAGCGAATTCCGTTGGGATTCTAGCTAAGACGCAAACCGTTCCGATATCAGTGGGAGACTGACGGTTTGGAGGTCGCAAGTCTGCGGTTGTGTAACGAATAGCGACCAACCATTTTAACATTGTGGTGGCGAAAAAAATTCACGTTAAATTCGGCACAGTCGGTCTCAATTAGGTACCTACCGATAAAAGTATTTCTGGGACGCATTGTAAAGCGGAGAGCGGAGTCATTATATTGTTGTTTTTGCGGGTTGGTGCTTATGCAATCAACGTTTTATTGGGCACACAAGAAATCAATACTGTATCATATTAAAATGTTGGGATAATGGTTTCTGAGAGATGAGAACTCTTTTGTATTATGAAATACACATATTTTAATTAAAAATTACGCAATTGAACAAGTTTAAAATTGACCCCATGCTGAGCTGAGGATACCTAGACCTACACCAGGATCACATGGACTTATGGGACTCCCGCTAAGATTGTCCGATTTGTTTTACGGCATCACGGTTACACGTAATATCGGTACATAACGTTATTAAAATGTGATCGATATTTTTTATTCGTCAATTATATTTTTGGTTATAGGTATCAAACGTTTCTAATATTTTGCTGTCATCTTAAGACCAACATACCCAATTTTTAAAACTTTTTAAAAATGGCGTTTAAAAACCGGCACAATATATATTTTTAATGTATACTGCACAGGAGTCCTAACATCTCTTGGTCGTATGGAGCTATTATGGCTTTCCTAATTGGGGCATGTAGTGAGACTGTAGATCGTGGGGAAGGGAAGGAGATGAAGAAGAGGAAGATGGGGAAGTACCTGGCTATTTAGGTCTGATCACTAAATTCGGCTATATCCATTTAAAGCAAGACTTCAATTCTTAATGGTCGTCTTTAAGCACGGCGATACTTAGAGTATTTTTCACTCTGGAACTTGCCGCAAATATATTATATATTATTTTTAATTCGCGTTGCTGGGAAAACGCTAATTAAAAATAATATATAATACAAGAACAACATGTGAAAGAGACCAATGGGAAAATAATTCACCGACTACAGATATTTTCATATCAGAGGACTCGCTGGGTGGAACTATAAATTGGACTAATTGGACCTATAAATCCTGCTGATCCCTCAATATAAATATTTAAAAAATCTTTTGTAATCCTACGTGTAATTAAAATGACTGATTTTTGCATTTTTATATATAAATTCTTTGACAAATCTAATATGTCTAAATTTTGAATGCGAGAGCTAGGCATAATGCCGTAGCAATTATTACCATTAATTAGTAACAATTATTGCTGTTATATAAATTTGAACACACTAATATAATAAGTCTTGTATTATGTAAAACCCCAAGCTTAAATAAATAAATTTATTCTTTCATTGTATAATAGCACAATTTAATTAAATAAATTTGGTTATTATTTTAGATTTCATTTCATTTAGATTAATAGTTATGTGGATTTGTGTCAAAGGATTGAATAAATATTTAAAACGTACATTTCATTGTTTACCATCGCTTTCACAGCATTATTCGCGAAATAATAAACTGATTTACACTAAGTAGGTATTTACACTTATATAAATTGCAAATCATCGGTAAGCGAGTGCTATTTGCCTCTTGCAACAATGCCATCACGATTCTCTCATAATCATTAATCACTAATCACGAAGAATACCTTTACCTAGTGTCAGGTCTGTACTGGATTGGATTAACGGTTATATTAATTATTTTTCTCACGGTTTGTAGATAATAATAATTTTTAGGTGATTTGTATGGCGCCGTTTTCGCGAAAAATCAACTCGAGGGCACTGTACAAAATAACAATAACATTGTTATTTGTGTATTTGGTGTGACATTACATATTAAATGAAAAAAAACGCACTTTGTGATGCACCACTTTTTATTTGAATTAAGAAATAACAGCCAACCAGGTTTCACTTATCTAGGTGGGTAGGGGGGGGGGGGGGGTGAGAAGAAATTAACCGGTTCTTCAGTCTCCAGTAATTCTGAGGTGAAAAATAAAGTTTAAAATTTAAAATAGTTTTCAATACGAAAATAAACGGTTTCCAAAAAATAACTCTTAAATTGTCATTTTTCGTTTACATTTTTTTTTTATAAAAAAGGAGCTAGATTTTCTGAAAATCGAGTTAAGATGCTAAACCACTTTGTTTTAGCTAAATCCAGCTCTAAAAGATCTGAGTTCGTAACACTGTAAATAAGCCCTGCAGAAGCTTGCTTGAGGTGATTTTTCACAAAACGGCGCAATATATGTCATCCAAATATTAATATTATTATTATTATTAAGGGGACATACATTAATTACGTGAGCAGTTTTTGTCCCAATGTAGACCCCCCCCGTTGGTGAGATAATTTTGGGCCACTTCGTATATTCTTTTCAAGTAAAGTGAGATTTTGCTGGACCCCTTTGCCCTCACATAATTAATGTATGCCCTCTAAGAGAAACCTGTTTGGCTATCATTTATTAATTTAAATTAAAAAAAGTGATGTATTACAAGGTATGTTATTTCATAACATATCATATGTTTCCACAATGTTCAATCTAACTTCTATTGCTCTATCTAGTTCAGACAAACTATTTTAAACAATTTATGGCTGACAGAGTTCATCCACCGGTTTGGCTAATATAGGGTGGCGCAAAACTACCTTATCTTATTGTAATGTGTAATAAGATTCAAACCACCCTTTACAAAACAATAAATTCAATGCATTTCACCAATGAACGTGATGCTGCGTTAAAATGTACATACATACGAGTATATTGTTTAATTTATAAACTGTACAGGGTATTGTAACAATAACAATATCACATAACATACATAACCATGTAATAATTTAATTGAACATACCTTATAACTTGTATAATAATGTACTGTGTATGTCTTAATAAACAAATAATTAAAAATCCCAACGAAGCGTAACGCTTTAAAGTTAATTATAATTTTTATAGTTAGTTTCTATAAATACTTTGTTAACGCCATCAGAATTAAGAATAATATGGTTGGTTAAAATATTTATTATGAAGTAGACATTTTCATCTATTATTTATATGGATTCAGAAAAAGTGTTTTGCTATTGCTCAAAAATAGAAAATACTTTGAGCTAATTACATTATGCATCACTTAGTTGCTCTTTGTGTCTCTCGTGTCACATGCCTGTCTTTCTATTATCTTTGATCTGAGTGAGCTTTTATGTAATTTTTTGTTGGAATTATATTTTATTCTTTGACTGAGTGGTTTTCTGTAATTTTATGTACCCTATTTGTATATTAACAGAATATTTATAACTGGATAGTTATCACGTAAGTAAAAATACATGTTAAACCCATTTACAAATAAATTTATTTCAAAAGAACTTACCACGAGAAGCGTTATAATATAAAGTTAAACTTATTAAGAAATCCAAATATTTTAGTCTGCCAAAAAAAAAAGATAATTAGATTTACTGGCTAATTAAACCTAAAAAAATGAGGTAAAAAATAGCTTCAACCGAAAAACTAGAAAAGCCTTAAACGACTTGATAAAAAAAAAAATACATATCTGCAGATGCATCGACCAAAATGAGATATAAAGAGACATTATCACTGAAAAAAGGAAATTTTTGAATTTAACCAACACGTAAGTAGGTAGGTGTACGAACGAAATAATAACAAAAAGGCATTTTAAAATGTTTAAAAACAAAAATAAATATTTTTTGACACTAAACTCAATGATTGTTCATAACATTATGGTGAGATTCTATTTACAACTGCTACTACTAACAAGAATACTGTTAAAATGTTATATATAAACGGTAAATCTCATTTTGTACTTTTTTTTTTTTTTTCGTCATTTGTTTTGGGTTGTTATGCCGTGTTGCGCTACCTCCTTCTATAGCCAATGTTTTCGACAGCGTTGCAGTGTCCATCATCAGTTTTTGCAGTCTTTTGGAATTGTTTATTTTATAAAAATTATAATATTAGAAAATATAATGAGTCCAACTCAATTATATACATTACTTTTCTAATTCGATTCTGTTGTAGACCTGTTTTGACCTGTGAAATCAACTCACCATCGGCAATTTGGATTCCCTGATGTGCATCCCACCAACTTCAATAACATTGGCTCCCCTCGGAAACACTCCAGTCAGGGGAAAGTAAGAGTTCACCAGTAAAATGCTCGTCTTCTTCGCTAATTCCTTAATTGCTGAAGTTTCCGAGCCAAAATACTTCATCAAAATCCTCTGCTCGCTCATCTGTGTAACGGCATTATGCAGAAATTTATGGAGCAAATTAGTGACAGTGTTTTCTAAACGTTGGACAAATGACATCTTTGTTGAAAATCTCGACAGCGGTCCTGGAATGTATGCCGGATTATCTATAGCGTTCATTCTGCTGAATTGCCAGGGTAACATCATTTGAGAAGTTAAAGCAATGTACGAGCAATTAAACTTGTACAAAAATCCCAAGTTGCAGTCTTCGAAAAATTGCTCGCTGAGAATCAGATCAAATTCTTCTTTCACAAAATACAAACGTCTCACCGAAGGCCACTTTAAAAAACCTTCACAATTTTGTACACTTTGTTTATAATGATGCAATATTGTTGATATGCCGTGCTCTTTGCTTGATTCGAAGTCATCTAAACGTTCGACCTCAGCGAAATCTTCGCTGATTTGCACAGACCCTTTAACACTTATTTCGTAATAGTTTTTAGGAGGGTTCATCAATTTGAAATTACTGATAACTGTGACGTTGTGGCCCCTTTCTGCAAGCGTTCTCAATAACGGCTCAAACACTAAGAAATGACTTCTGTAAGGAAACTGAAATATTCCGAGAATATTATAAGATATCACTGAATGTGATAATATTATGAAAACAAAAAGAAGTTTTGAATCGAACATCACTAGAAACCGAAACTAATGAAACCGAAGACTTATAAAATATAAGTCAAATGTGAAAATTGATTGGGGTTTTTGTTTGCGGCAAATTAATAAGTCAAGGCAACAGAGTTTCACCGGTCTTCTGTACAGTACTAAATGGTAAATGATTATGATTCAGATGTAGGTCGCGACATCCCGAGTTCATTATAGAGGTAACGAGTAGTAGGTACGTGAACCTCAACATGTCTGATTTCTGCGAACGTATAGAATTACTCGTGGGTGATTAGCCGACAGCTCTTTCTGTGAACTGCAATTACATATTACATGACATTATAAAATATTTCTTGAAAAGTGGTGGCAGGTAGGGTATTAAATGTCAATTCAGTTTTATCCAGCGGATGAAGTACCTACTTCACAAGGCTTTGTGTATTTACCAGCGGCGTACGGTAATGTCCATTCTTGATCACTGGTCATGCCATGAGACTTTTTATGAGAGATTCTATAATCGAACATGCTTAATCATTTAAATTTATATTGTAAACAAAACCGAAATGAGTTACTTAGAATAGCTCTTTTTATGATACTTTTTGTAGTTACAATTTTTAACAGAACTGATTCCAAAAAAGTGTTTTGCTGTTGTTCGATAACACTTTGAGCTAATTATATTACGCATAGATATTCACTGCATGAATTCTTATTGTGTGTTGCAAATTCAAGTATTTATGTTTTCATATCGTATTAGGCAACATTACACATGTTTACCTATATACTAGTTAGTTTAGTTGTTGTTTTTTAAGTGAAAACTTCTTTAGCACCGTTGTGATTTGAAACTCGACGAAACGAAAATGAGCGAAACTAAAAAGAGACAGACACACACATTTAAAGGATTTAGCCTTCGAGAGAACGAGATACCAATAAAATATGCATTTTATTCACGGGTATTCGGTTCCAATAAAATACGATAAATCCACAGTCCCGCATAGGTGTAGTAGTAGTCCCTCCTTTGGTGTAGTGATATAAAGCGCCTGATGAATCTCTGCAGACATTTAATAGACCAAGGATCAAATCCTACGAAATAAAAAAAAAAAACTGTAAAATCAATGTCCAATATTCAAACCACTCCAAAATGGACAGGCAAAAGAAAACATAAAAGAAAGCGACATCTAGCAACTCCGAAGGAGAAACCACAAATGCTAATAAGATGACCAAATGTATAGGAAGAGTTGCACTGAAATTCGACGACAAAAATACGGAAAAAATCATCCCTCACATTAATAAAAAAAAGTGCTATATCGTTGCATCCCCACTCTTCTTAGTCTACTTTGGTTTTCAGAAGGTTTCATTTCTACTGCTTGTGAATTGCACACTCTGATTTTTTTAATTGTATTTTTTTTCTAGTTATATGGTCCTGTCCTACTACTGTGAACCGCACGCCACTGTTACCTACCTATTCTAAGGAAATAGTATACTTTATTCAGCTGACAAAACCAAATGGACTAGAGCAAAACAAGTTGCTCAGAATTCCTAGATCATGTCCTAGATCTTACTAAGCCAGCAGATATCCCTCTGCTATGGAGCGTAAACAAAACACAAGTATTGGGTTGCAGATTCCAGGTAAATCGACAGACTATTTATATATTGTTGATTGTGCGCGGAGGTTTCAGGGACCAAATATTTGGATAGATACATTACAAATTTCACATTAATAATTCAGCTGATCCCCCGACAGTCCTCCCCCCGGCGTACTCGTATACAATATGCAGTCGGTAATGTCGATAATTTAAATAATGTACGGTATACGTATTTGCTCAAAATATAACTATGTGCCCACGAAAGGGTGTGAAGAGAGGATTCACCGCCGAATGACAAAGCACAAAACATGTTTTTGTTCAAATGCACCAAGGATAAAACTACTTGTTTACATAATGTATGTAACTGAATATAAGTACAACAAATCGGCAATGCAATTTTTTTTATTTATTTATTCATTTATTTATTTATTGTTTCTTTACACTGTAGGTAAAAATGTTTACAATACAATTTGTTACCTCACTAGGACAAGCCTGTGTTGAGGTTAACAATAATTATACAAGTTAACAAAATAACACAAAATTATACAGATTTTGAAAGAACAATATTGTTGTATTTCTTACAGATTGAGATTATGGGTATCCACTAAACTGATGGCGCTAGGTAGTACATTAATGTAGACTTTTAGGGTGACCATAGTTTTGAGATCTGATTTAAAATAAAATAAAATAAAGTTTTTTGTTTTGTTTTGTTTTTAAGGATTAAGTTGTAAATAATAAATATATGTATATAATTTAACATGCTATAGATTTGGCAGGAGGAAGATGAACAAAACAAACAGTTTAAACAAAAATAAAAATAATTTTAGCTTATTTCATAAACATACTCATTTAGCTAATAATTTAGAAAGGACAAAGTAGAGAAAATTAATTGGCAATCCTCGACTAACACAAATAATTTAAGATTCTTTTTAAAAGTGTACAAGGAATTAGATGACTTTATATGTTCTGGAAGGCTATTAAATATGAGTGGAGCTTGATAAAAATATTTTCTTTGACCAAAAGAAGATTTAGTTTGAATTGCCATAAAATTCAGACCAGAGCCAATTCTCGTAGTACGAATTTGCTGTGTTCTTTCTGCAATATTAATATTATTAAAAAATCTACAAAGCGTTTGTGTAATATATAACTGTTTTACGTTCATTACATTACATTCCTTAAAAAGTAAATGAGTTGGATATTTAATTTTTTTCTTGAACATAACTTTAAGAATCATTTTTGGGCAATATTAAGTGGTTTTATATAAGTCTTTGCGCAGGATCCCCAGCACACTATATTATAAGAAAGCAGAGACTGGATTATTGCAAAATAAACAGTTTTTAATTTTTCTTTGTCTAGTATATGTCTCAGTTCTTTAAAGATATAGGTAAGTCTCCTAGTATTATTTACTAACATATTAACATGATCATTCCATCTCAAGAATTTATCTATTTTTACACCAAGGTATTTGATGCTGACTACATTTTCTAAAGGGTTGCAGTTACATGTTTGAAAACAATTGTGAATAATCAAGTTGTGAGTTTCGGAAGGCTGACGTTTACTTGAAATGCTAAAAGTGATAAATTTGGTTTTTTCTGCATTCAAAGTTAATATATTATTGTTTAACCAACTATTTACCACTCTTAAACCTATATTATTAATAAAAGTATTTTTGAAGTGGATTTTAGGTTTGAGATTACGCGGTGGAAGTGAAACCTCCAGAAAACTAAAGTAGACAAGAGTGGGGAGACTGCGAAGCACTTTTTTTTATCAATGTGAGGGATGATTTTTTTCCATATATTTGTCGTCAAATTTTAATGCACCTTTTCTTATACATTTGGGAATTATTTATTTATTATCAACGATGTAATTATACCACAAACTTTTAAATTTTTTTTATTTTTATTTATTTAGTTCTTGTGTTTTCTTGTTAGTATTTGTGTTTTCTTATTCGAAGTCGCCATATGTAGCTTTCTTTTGCGTTTTCTTTGCCTGTTCATTTTGCAGTGGTTTGAAGTTTGGATTGGAATTTTACAGAAATAACTTTTTTTTTTGGATTTCGTGGGATTCCACCCTTGGTTCGCTGAATATCTGGCATTTATACAACTAGACTAAAGGAGATTTGCGTGGGACCATGGATTTATCGTATTATATTGGAACCGAGTACCCGTGAAATAAATAAATATTTTATTGCTATCGCATTCTCTCGCTGGCTAAATCATATAGATGGATATTTTTTTAGTGTCGCTCGCTTACGTTTTATCGAGTTTCAAATCACAACGGTGCTAAAGAAGTTTTCACTTAAAAAAAAAGATGTACCGCACTATTATGTAAAAGCCCGAGGGGCATTTATATAAATAAAATATATACGAATAAGCTATTTGAAGCAATTTTTCGTTTCCGAGTGGTAGTCTGTCACCTGTCTGAGAGTACCTTAAACATTTCAGGTAAATGTCGAAATCCTGAAAACAAGAGGTCCTGGGTTCGAGTCCCAGAGGTGTCAATATGTTTTTCTGAAATTTCTGTTTCCAGATTTTCGTTTGAGTTTCGCTTATATTGTCTTCATTTATTTAAATATTACAATTTGAGAATAAAATTCATAAAGTTAAAATAAAAAATAAAATATTCATCTTAGACTTGCAGAAAAGTCGATAGATGTCGCATATTAAATAAAATGGAAAAAGATTTATCCAGATACTATCTAGAGTGCATTTAGTTCGGGTTTGAATTTTGCAATCATACATAAATATAGTTGTCAATAATATATGCGTTAAAGAAAATGAAGATAATGTAGGTGGTTCTTAGTCGAAGTATGGTACAGTTAAACATGACCGAATTTCATATCGACACCGTGGCGCAGTGGTTAGCGGGTTTGCCCGGAAAGCAAGAGGTCCTGGGTTCGAGTCCCAGAGGTGTCAATATGTTTTTCTGATTTTTCTGTTTCCAGATTTTCGATTGAGTTTCGCTTATATTGTCTTCATTTATTTAAAAAAAAAACAAATGTGACTAAAATAATGTTGGCGAGATTGTTACAAATCAAAAAAACAATCTTTACATGTGATGCATGTAATGTATCCAGCTACCTACCTACCATGCTAACAGGATACCCGCGCGCCCCTTCTCCAAGATCGACGGAGGGAGCACGATCACGTCAAAACAGAATGTCCAGATACCTACTCGCCGCACTAACAGGATACCCGCGCGCCCCTTCTTCAAGATTGACAAAGTGAGCACAATCACGCCAAAACAGAATGTCCAGATACCTACTTGCCGCACGAACAGGATACCCACCCGCGCGCCCCTTCTCCAAGATCGACAGAGGGTACAAGCCACGCCATATCAAAGTGATCACCTACCTACTTGCAAGCAACCAGACGCCCTGCGCGCCCCCCACCCCGCACACTCAAAGAAACATTTTAAATTATGGAACGCAATACAAGGGAGCTCAGTTAAGATCAACATGCGGTCCAAGTAGGGACATGTATCGCGCGCCCAGCACGGCGGCTGGCAGCGCGCCAACCAAACAAGTCGACCGGCAGTCACAACTAAAGTCATTACGCCGTACACAGTTTACGATTTACGAAACGAACCTCATCGTGCCTCAATCAAGTGCCGTGACGAATAATTCACAAACAACAACCAAACAATGGTATTAATCCCGATCAAACCGACCAGTTTCGTACGCCGCGGTAAATGTTAAATTATACCGCTGCTGATTTCATTCCGCCACAACAAGTGCCGAGACGCCCTTTTTACCTTGTCGACCCGAAAGCGACAATTGAAGTGAGCCACGACCCTATTGGCTCCGCCCGCTTGGTTCCGTCTGCCCTCCAAGAAGAGTAGACCGACTCTCCCGCTGCACCCCGGATTGTGGACCCCCATTGGACCCGCTACGCATGGATGGTCAGCATCAGGACACCACGCCTTCAACCATCGCCTCAGCCACATTCGTTGCCTAGGCTGGAGCATCAGGCGACGACTCTCCGTCGTCGGGACGACGCTGGACACCACGCCTTCAAGATCCTTCAAGTAATATACTTCGAATACCCCGTTCCGTATTATTTTCCGATTTATTTTAGAGCCAAACTAGGTAGGGTTTCCATGTTACAATTTATTGTTGCTTGTTATCTTACAATATACCTACTCTATCATTATATGCTGTTTTTCTTTATGGAAACCTGATTTAAAACAATGGTGTTTGGGTTGACAACTCACCCCTGAGAGGCTAGCCGAGGAAGCTGAAAATTAAAAGGTAAAAATATAAGTTATTGCTGAAGAGAGAGAAGTATGAAATTCTAAAGTATTACATGCACATATCCTACGAAAAGTCTTACATTGGCCGGGTATATCAGTTGGTTATAAGCTCGGCTTGGTTGGAATAGCTTAGCACACCTTGCAACATAATCCGTAATAGGTATTCACATTCAAACAAAAAAACACATTCCTCTGTTAACAGAGGAATGTGTTTTTTTTTCAAACAAATCTACTGACCATATGTTTGGTATGTTTATGCTCCCTAACGTCATTTTCACCGAGACGTCTCTATGCGCCGGAAAATCGCGATGTTATGACCACGATATTTCCAAAACGGCAGTTAATTTTTAGACGGGTCTAACAAATCAGACCTATCAATCTACCATCAAAATATTAGATCAATAAACAAAAACTTTGACCATTTTCTCATCGAACTCGAACTTACTAAAACCAAATATGACCTAATTATCTTGACAGAATGTTGGCTAACACCTTACTATACTCCCAAAAACATCCCCAATTATACCCACCATCACACCTCGAATCACTACAGACAAAACGACGGCGTAGTAGTATATACATTAAACAACACTCCCAATACATATAACGTCAAAGAAATCTCCATTACTAACTCCAACTGTCTTCAAATAACATACAGCATAAACACATGTATTATTGCACTTTACCGCTCACCTTCCAAACCTAACATCTCCCCCTTCTTGCGAGACTTAAACTGTTATCTTACCGAGCTAAAAAAAACAAAACACCTAATCTTAATTGGAGACCTCAACATTAATATTCTAAAAACCAACGAACATCCCCAGTGCCAAGATTACTTAAATACCATTATGTTTCACGGAATGGAAAGTACAATAAACTCACCTACACGATGTACACCACATTCTTCCTCCTGCATCGACCATATTATGGTTAAAACATCAAACCAATACACTTCAGAAATCCACATGTCATCAATTACTGATCACTACGCCACCTCCTTCACAATGAGTTCCAAAAACAACGTACAAAGCAAAACATCAACTGAAATAACAACGAAAATAATTAACTATGACCACCTCAACAAAACGATTAGTTCCAAATCCTGGAACAGACTCTATAAGATAGCTAACATAGATGAGGCATGGAACTACTTCTCTACCTACATACAAGAAACCCTTGTTCAAAACACCAAAACCACCACAAAAACCATTCCTAGAGCTATCAAACCTCTCAAACCATGGATTAATCACACTATCATCAACTGCATTCGGAAACGCAATTCCATACATAAAAAATGTGCCACGAATCCATATGATATTACACTTCATAATTTCTACAAAAGATACCGAAATATTTGCACACAAGTCATTAGGAAAGCCAAAAATCTATACTACAATAAAAAAATATCCGAATGCAACAACGATCCTAAAAAAATATGGAAAGTCCTCAAAGAAGCTACCAATTCAAATAAAGCCACCGAGGCCTTAAACTCTCTCAATATCAATGATATCACCGTAGACTTTACATCGAACCCCAACACAATTGTTAATCATATAAACAGTTATTTTGCAAATATAGGTCCAGAACTAGCAACAAAAATCCAATCAAGCAACCATATGCTGGGTCCTAGCGTTCACCCTTCCAATGATGAATTCCCAACCCGATTTGTTCTCAAAACGGTTACAGAGAAAGAAGTTTCTACGGTAATAAACTCTTTAAAAAACTCTTCATCCACCGGCATTGACGAAATACCCAACAGTGTTCTTAAAAAAATTGCCCCGGTTATAATACAACCATTAACTCATCTGCTGAATATTAGCATTCGCCAAGGATTATTTCCCACCATTCTAAAACAAGATCTTATTATCCCTATTTTCAAAACAGGCTCCAAACTTGATATTAGTAATTATCGTCCTATTACATTACTTAATTCCCTGTCTAAAGTATTTGAAAAGATCGTTAATAATAGTCTTATGGAATATCTGGAAACCAACAACCTACTATCGCCGCGGCAATTTGGCTTCAGAAACCAGAAAAGTACAAACGATGCCATAGCCACCGTCACTGACCACATCTCTGGCCACCTTGATAAGGGCTCGAAATGTCTATCGGTATTTCTCGACCTGTGTAAAGCGTTTGATACAATATCACACATCAAATTAGAACGCAAATTGTTCAACATAGGTATTAGGAATAATGAATTAAGCCTCCTCTCCAGTTTTCTATCTGACAGATCCCAATGCGTTAAACTCAGAGCTACAAAGAGTCAGAATTTACCTATTAGTTACGGTGTCCCACAAGGCAGTGTTATAGGTCCAACGCTCTTCCTAATATACATTAAGGAGTTGTGTAACCTAGATATCGATGCCACTATTGTCAGTTTCGCCGACGATACTGTACTACTATTTCAAGCAAAAGATTGGCCTACCGTATATTCTAAAGCGGAGGTAGGAATTCAAAAGGTTAAATATTGGCTTGACTCGAACACATTAACTCTTAACATACAGAAAACAAAATACTTACTGTCTAGTCTTACCAATATCACAAAACCAAACCTACACCCAAAATTAAAAATACACGAATGTAATAACTCATCTCAGAACAGGAATTGCAACTGCCCATGCCTAGAACAAGTAGCAACTATCAAATATTTAGGATTAACCTTTGATACACATCTAAATTGGATGCAACATATACTTAACACTACAAACAAAATCCGCAAATCTATTTACTTTTTCAAACAAACGCGCAATTTCCTTAACCTACAACTTTTAAAAACAGTGTATTACTCACTGTGCCAATCTCACATCGAATACGGAATTATAGCTTGGGGTAACACTTATTATAATGCCCTCGAACCCATCATTAAAGCACAAAAACTAATAATAAAAATAATTCTTAAACTTCCTCTCACTACCAGCACTGATACGATCTTCAATACTTTCAACGTTATGGACATTAAACAGCTCTACGCAAAATCCATCTTACTTTATTTACATAAAAACAACAAAATCCTATACAAACCAACACAAATGATACACAATACACGAGCCAAAAATAAAGAACTTCTCCAAACTCCCTTTTCTAAAACCAGCTTTGGACAAAAACACTTTAAATACATAGCTTGCAAACTATACAATACACTTCCAGCCACGATTAGACAAACCGAATCAAAGACCAAATACAAACAAGATTTAAAGAAATGGATTATAAGTATTGGACGCCACACTACTGCTAACATCTGTAAAATAGAGTACAAATAGACAAAATTACCATCTCACGTATGTCCCTACCCTTATTAAAGAACTTAAAATAGTATAATCCTATATGTATAATATAACTTCCTATATAGACTCGAAAGGACTTACTACTTTATTCATCTCTTCCTTCACCTATATAATGCTCTCTTTATGATATTAACCCTCAATCTTAATCATCTTTCTGTTTGAATTGTATAAATCAGTATGTATCTTACCTTAAATATTCTCATGTTGTAATTAAATATTCTTATGTATGATACTCATTTATGTACCTCTACGCCTGTCTCAACACAGGTATTCCCTAGTGAGACAGGCATCGAATAATGTTATGTAAACATACCTTTTATAGATAAATAAATAAAATAAAAATAAATAAATTTACGAGGAATTTTTTGATAAAGTTCCCTACTTTATTCAGCATACGAGTAGGTACTCTAATTTTAATAAGTATTTGTTTAGCAAGAGTCAGTGCACCATTAATAAAATCAACCGCTGAAATCAAACTGTCCTGACGTTGACTCTTTTAAAATCCCTTACCAGAGTATTTATGATTGATTACCAGGTAATAACATCGTCATTCCTCATCGCTCGATGAATATAATAGTCTTATGTACTTGTAAAATGAACCGATTTAAGTAAATTTCGGTGTGAAGTATTCAAACATTATTTACGTAAATGTCAAATTTGGCGTATGACTGCTAGCGCCTCGGTGAATAAAATAGGAACTATTCTGCGGCTTGGCAAAGCTTGAGCGGCTGATTTAGCCCGCTTATTGAAGCGAGGAACGTCATACATAGCAAGGATACGGTCTGGCGTACCGGGCCATAACCATTAATAATAATAATAATAATAATAATAAATTACATTACATAAAAATATATTCACGTGTGTAAAATATTTTTAATAAATTCACACTTGATTTTGGTGAGAACAAATCATCGTGGAAGAGGGGGGGGGGGGGGGGGGGGGGGGGGGGTTAAGGGCGGTTGGCGGCGGTTGGCGGTGGTTGTCTGCGGCAGCGATACAAACTAGCAGACCGGAAAGTATTAGGGGAACATGAAACGGTTGGATATCATGGCTTATTCGCTACGGGTCGTACAGGGTGTAGTAGACTTGCATCACAAGCACATTTATGTGGATAACAAGATTAAAATATATAATAAAATCAAAGATATTGAAATATAAGTAGATGTGCTATCTGCTGTTTTTACTATGTGGGTCTGCGCTTCCGGGTGTCGCCGATATTGTTTACCAATTAACAAATAAACTAAAAGAACAAATAATTAACGAATAAACCAAACGAACGTTAAACTAAATGAACGAATTAGTTTCTTATTCAAAATATATTGTTAAACAATATTAATGCACATTTTCAAAAAATCAACGAAATGAACAAATTCTTTTTGTATGAAAACTACGCTAATTAGCGCGTAGTCCGGCGACAGTTGCGCGGACACCATAGCATATCTCCTGTATTTGAATATCTTTGAATAAAATGCCCATCATATGTTTCCATTGATAATTATTATTACAAGTTGAGTAGATCTCGTCTTTGGAACGTGCTGTAGAGATCTGGTTACGGAGTAATTTGTCACGTAACAATCGGCATCCAATGAGCCAATTACATCAGCGACTTCTACAATCACCGGAGACTGTGAAATCCATTGCGCTGACGGTCTTCGGTTGGTTTAAACTTAAACGATTCCTCTTCCCCTCGACTATATGTACATATAAAAGACAAAATTTTTAACGTAAATCTCTGGAACTATGTCTTTACGACATTTTATTTTTTATTGAAACATGACTTTCTTGGTAACCGTTCTATTTCTTCTGTGAAGTGTAAAGGTGGCGGAGTGATGATTTGAGTAAACAAATATACCCTTTCCGTATTCTAGAATCAACTAACAAAGTTTCTGATCAATTGCTCCTATGCGTTCTCTTTGGTACCAACAACTTGTACTTGATTTTGTTTACATTTATCCTTCCTCGTCGATAGAAATCTATAAGTCACATACTGCTTCAATTGAGCGTGTCTCTAGAAACGCTGATTTCTTATTTATTTGTGGCGATTATAATTTACTTAAAATATTGTGGCTGAATGACGACCAAGGTGTCAAAACTCCTTCTAGTTATCTTTCCCCACAAGCTATTGAAATTTAAAAAAAATTGCTTACTTTAATATTTTTCAAGTAAATCCAATCATTTTCACTATCATACCAAATGTCATTGGTAAGTGAAATTGGTGTCTCTTTGTATAGACACATATCATTCACCTCTTTTTATTAACATCACAATTGTTTTCAAATTTGATTCTTTGAAATCAAGTGTCTCGTATCACCACAAATATCTTAATGGTGACTATTCTAATATGAACAAATATCTTTCCCAGGTTAATTGGTCGATACTATTTTTAAATTCTGATATTAATGACGCTGTAATTAAATTTAATGAAAGTGAATCACGTGCTGTAAATTTGATTGTTCGTAAGGAATGTTACTCTCAACCCAAGTTTCCAAATTTGTTTAGCTCAAAATTTAAACAGTTAATAATTGAAAAAATAAAACTCATAAGTTATTTAAAGACACTGGCAACTTAAACTTTTGACAAAAAATTTTCTCAATTATGGGAACTTTCAAAAATCGAATAAGCAAAATGCAATGAATCTTTCGTGGAAGTTACAGATACAAAATTACTGCAAAATCCTAAAAGATTTTGGCAATTTATTGCGCAAACGCGTACTGATACAGATCTCCTTTCAAGTATGTATTATTATGAAATTCATGCTCCCAGCAGTTATGACATCGCCAACCTTTTTGCCAAATATTTCTCCTCTGTATATTCTGATGCTTCAAGCACCATCCCTCCATTTAACTGTGACTATAATATTGACTTGAATGATTGCCAAATTTCATTTTTTGTAGAGGTTTACCAATCCTTAATAATCCTTTCAAAAATCTTGCTAAAAGAATGTAAATATACATTATCTAACCCAAATTGTATATTGTACCTACAACTCATCACGTCCATCTGGAACATTTGCTGACACATGGAAAATTTCATATATTCGACCCATTTTTAAGTCCGGAAAAAAGTCAAATATTGGAAATAACAGACCAATATCAATTATCTTACTAAATAATATTAGTAAGATAATAACGCGAAATTTTGAATGGATATGTATGTTTGTTACTCTTTCACGCAAAAACTACTGAATCGATTTTGTTGAAACTTTAAAATAATATAAGTCATGCATCAGAATAACGTATAAGGCTATAATTTATAAAGCTTGCTAGGAAGGTGACGCGAGAGGGGAACGGGGACGCACGGGAAAGGTGATTCATGGAGAAGCACTACAGCGCCCTTGAGGTGATTTTTCACAAAAACGGCGCTATATAAATCATCCTAGTATTATTATTTATAATTACGCAATGTATTTCTTTGAATATGGCATTGCAACGCACGCCGGGAACCAGCTAGTATCTAATATTTCAAAAATATTTGAGTCGATAATTACAAAGAAAATCATTCTTATTTTCAAAAATGTTCTGATTGAGGAACAGCGTGGACTTAGGTCGGCAAATTCTACAACATCTAATTTACAATCATTAAAATTATTCTAATAATTTCGATAAGCTCCAAAATTTTGGTTCTTAAAGGATGTATAATTACTTCTTCAATAATCACAAATTCACTTTGTGGCGTAATAATTTATTAATTATAATTTAGCATTTAAAGTTCTTGTTTAGTATCTTCGACCTTATTATAAATAAGGTCGAAGATACTAAACAGTTCCCCTACCCATCCACTCTACACTAATACCTACCTACCCAATCTACATTATTATCTAGCAACAGCTCCACCCCTACCATAATAAAACATTGTTCGAAACTGTCAAATTAGTATAAGCTTTCCCTGACGAAGGAACGTTTGTTCCGAAACCGGTCGGATTTGCACATCAAATAAGTGGTTTATACAAAGTAAAATTATTTCATTATTCTATTATAAATAAGTTTAATTTATACCCGGCGTCATATTTATTACATCCTGTATTCATATTCTCCACTAGATATTGGTGTTCCCTCCCCTTGTTCACGCCACTCACTATATCAAAACGACACAACCTCGAATGCTCTTCCTCTCAATGTACATTTCCATTTAAGATCAGAAACTTCACCAAAGAGCACGGATCTTACAAATTTGGAGCACTTTGAATGTGTTTCATATTAGGCCCGACTTCTTCATACTGTCAGAAATGCTTTACCTCCTCGCATTTATGCGCTCCTGATACTGGGAGTCATACAAACATGTTGTTATAATACTTTTTAAAATCTATTTACAACAAAGAACGCTCTTTATTCGGTATATTTAACAATTTTGTTTATTTAAAGACCAACCTCACTAATAGGCGTGGTGTAAATTTTGTTCAATTGATGAACAACCAACCATGTATGTATGATGTATGTATGCACAAAAAGAGAAATGTAAAATACTCGTAGAAACTGACATTTAACAGCAACAAAATAAATAGTTCATCGAAATAAAACATATGCATTGTTTGGTGACCCGACAATTCGTCCTGCGACAATTCATCCGGCGACAGTTCATCCTGCGACAGTTCATCCGGCCGACGGTTCATCCTGCCGACAGTTCATCCTGCCTGATCATTTAGAAGATTTTTATTAAGTAAGTATGCAAAGAGGATATACGGCCGTACAACCAAAATCGATATACTTATATCTGAAGGCATCTTGAGTGATTCCGCTGTAAAAATATTTTTACTAACAATAATTTCAACTCTCCGAAGAAGCATGCGTGAATAACAAAATACGACATACTTATACTTATAGGTAATACTTATAGGTTAGGTTAGGTTAGGTTAGGTTAGGTTGAATTGTCAGGATGAATTGTCGCCGGATGAATTGTCGGCGGGATGAACTGTCGGCAGGATGAACTGTCGGCAGGATGAACTGTCGGCCGGATGAACTGTCGCAGGATGAACTGTCGCCGGATGAATTGTCGCAGGATGAACTGTCATGGAACCGCATTGTTTATACAGTCAGAGGATTGCTTATCTGTGTTTTATAAAATTGAAATTTCTCATAGATTTTGAATTTCGGAATAATTCCAAGGTTTTTTTAAATATGCTATCTACATATTTCTCCTTGTTGAAGATAGACCTACGTATCAACAAAATAGACCTATGTACCAACCAAAAAACTTCTATGCTACTACCTACTATGTTGTTTTGTAAAATCTTTTAAATTCAATTATATGCGTGAGGATTCTTAGTTTCTGTTTACATCTTTATCTGTGTATTTTGTTTTGTGTTATGCAGCAACCTTTTTTGTTATTATCTTTATATTTTTCTTTATTGTTTAAATTTGTAAGTATTTACTTTGATACAAATAGTTTTATAATAAAAACCCACTAGGGCGTGTAATAAATAAATAAACAGACGTCGTAAAAACAAATACAATTTTAGAAAATAGATAAAATTACCTTTAGATTCTTGTATTCGAAATATACTTTAATATTTTACAAATTGGAATATTTTAATATTTTTCCGAAAAATTTTAGCTACCTAATCTTACAAAATATTTCATTTAAATGGCCGGCTCTTTCGCAGAGTTAAAGACATTTTTTATTATTAATAATTCAACACGGTGTTTGTACAGTATTTATTCAATGTGTAACTAAAACACCGTTTAACGGGAAACCACAGAGTCGAGGGCTTTTTCATGTATTTTGGAGCTCCAGACCAGAGGTGGCTGCCAAATTCAACCGTGGGGCACACTTGCGATTTGTACAGGGTTAGCAGTTATGTACTATTAAAGTATCTGTGGGCCCTGTGCAGCCTGTGGGCCCTGTGCCCGACCAGTGGGCCCTGTGCCCGACCAGTTTTTGGGAGGCTAATTTAACTCTGGCTTCGTTGTGCCTCCCTTACTATTATCATGGTTAGAAATAAGATCTAAACGGTGTTAGAAAGAGAAAATACCACGCTTTATATTCAAATCTAAAAGTTAACCGCAAAATAATTAAAATGAACAACTTTCTGAAACCAAAGTTTCCGACCGCAATTTGAAAAACAATTAAGAAACTTTGAGAATTTTTTGTAAATAATTTATATTTATACATGACACTTCAAAAAGTAAGTTGACGATAACGTTTATCCCGGTGTTCGGTTTCATGGTGGTGAGGTTAGGGTAGGACTTGGTGGCGATGCGTTAGCTCACCTACTGGGTGGCGGGCCGGACCAGAAGACTGGTTGAGGGAGACCTAACCCAGACCTCTTCAGCCGGACTCTCTCGACTCATCGCCTTGCACCGCAGTGGGCGGGATGAATTTATACGTCCGTCACTCCTGGATACATTGACTCCCAAATTCCTACCCACATACCTGTTTCCTTCCCAGAACTTACCCTCCTTCCTTTCCGCCACACAGCATCCTTAAAGATGACAGGCCGTGGCGAGAATTATTTTCCTTAGGGCCTCCTGTGTGGAGCTGATGTAAAAAAAGAAAAAAAGTATGGCGTAGATTTGAATTTCAACCATTTATTTTAAAGCAAAGGTACATTTTTCACACGCGTCACACCAAGAAAAGTACCAGGAAACGAGAAGAAGTAAGATACGTGCATTATTGCCCTGTTACGGGGGTCTTTCGCCGACTTCGCACATCTCACAAAGGTATTAGGAGCACATGTAATGCATTGGGTGAGGCAGTACCTCGTACCTAGGCGTTATTACTATTTTATACGATTCTGTCTATGGCGTGCGTCTTAGCGTCTGTGCGTGTATGTGTTTAAGATTATGATTAGTTAGTTATCTTTACAAAAGAGAATGAGCATAATAATTTGATAAGAGAACGTACAATATTCATCTAAGCCATCTAAGGCATTCTATGATTCCCTGATATCAGTGTCATTTGGACTCTCATTAGAAAATTAGATAAAAATAGGATATCTGTTTCCTTATTTTCACGTGAAATCATGGAAGTGTACCATAAAACTAACATGAATTACGGTCGATAAGAGCCTTAAGCCTTTTCACACGGCTTAAATTTGAATTTACGACCAAAATACCCAAACAAACTAATAAAATATTTTTTTAAGCAAAAGGTATCGCAAAAACGTAGTAAAAAATTATATAATATTTATTTGTGTTTTAAATTAATCAATATAGGCCATTAAAGAATTCGGTATTTCTTGATATGTATTTGAGGTAACTTTGCAAATTATTGGTGAGTTAATAATATAAATACGATGAAATATAAAAATATGATGAAATCATTTTGATTGGCGTAAATTCAAATTACGAACGTCCGTTTTATATCACAAAACAAATTTGTTGTGTGTACATTAAAATTTCTACCCAAAGAAACGCCCTTTGTTGATTGTAACCACACCACTTTACCACCCCTTAACGCAGAATTTTGATACCTTTTAAAGCGAAAACTCGATGAAACGAAAAATAGCTACACTAAAAAGGGACAAACACATACATCTACATCTACAGGATTTAGCCTGCGAGAGAATGAGATAGTATAATCGACCACCATAACACAGGCATATTATGCCTAGCATGGTTGTCGAAAAGTCCACTAATTATGGAACCATCAAAACAATGAATAGAAAAATAAAAAAAAGTCGATCTCCTCTTTGTGCGGTGCCTCGTAGCCTCCCCACGTCTGTCTGCAGTAGTTTATGAAATTTTCACTTTCACCGCGTGTGAATATTTTTTCATTATATTATCACAGTAAGCAGGGCAAGCATATTTTTACAATAATTAAAATGAACTGTCGAAAAACGAAAAAGTCGCTTCTGAAATCATGCCAAATTGACTTCTAATGGCCCATGTACCATAATCTAAAACACAAATAAATAAAAAACACACTAAAAAGAATATCTTAATTTGTTTTTTTTTGCTTTTGCAGGAGATATAACTTGAATGTCTTTTGTAGGTTTTGATATACATAGTTTCTCGAGGTTTCTTTATCATGAGCTATTTCTTAATAGGTTCATTGCAAACCTAACTTTTATCTATTAATATTTTACCAATCTGCGGAGACCATCTGGAAGTCTTCTCTCCCGAACAAGGAATGTTACGAGTACCTACATATATGATTCTGAATGTTATTAATAAAGTTACCTTAAAATCTGTTGCTGAACCTCCCAGTGCTTATTAATGAATGAGCGATAGTATTTAAAAAAAAACATTTTGATGGCTTACTTTAAAAAAGCAGTTTTTTTTATTTTTATTTGTTATTTTTTTTTATTATTATTAAGTTAAAAGTTTTTTATTATTTTCGCTTTCTTAACTTAAATACAGAGCTTATATAGTACAGTAGTAAGAAGTAATATTTTTAATTTTGTTTCAACATTTTGAGTTTAAATAGTTTTTTTAAATGTTTTTATATTATTTTCCGTTTTTAGGTTATCTGGAAGGAGATTATAGATATGAACTCCCTCGTGACCAATACTTCTCTTGCCACTTTCAGTCTCGACAGTATTTGTGTACAATTTATTGTGTTGTCTAGTATAATGTTCGTGTACTTGTGATGTTTTTATAAATGTTGTGTTTGTATGTATAAGTCCATTTTGTATTTTGTAGATTAAAAGACATATATTATATTCATACAATGTTCTTATTTTCAAAAGGTTCATTTCCTGGTATAGTTTTTTTTGTGGGAGTGTCTGGTTTATAGTTGAAGAGTTTTTTAATAACTTTGTTCTGTATTATTTGTAAGTCGTTTAAGTACGTAATGTATGTGTTTCCACATATTTCTATTAAATAATTTAGGTGGGACTGGATTAAGCTAAAGTATAAGCCCCTCTTTACCTCTGTTGGTAGAAGATGAGCAATTCTACCAAATACACCAATTAATGGGATGATTTTTTTTCTTCTTTTTTCTACGTGTTGTTTAAATGTTAAATGTTTATCAATATATTAGCCCAGGTATTTTTCGCTATCTAGGATATGTAGGTCTCTTTCTTCTATTTGTAATGGTTTATGCGATGGTATTATTCTTTTAGGTGAGCTTAAGATCATGTAACCGGTTTTATTAATATTTATTGTTAATATATTTTTATTAGCCAATCGTTTAGTACATTAAGATCCGTTTGAGATTGTTCTAATAGACTTTCTAAGTTTTTGCCGAAGTAAAAAATTGCCGTGTCATCTGCGTATAAGAAGAGTTCACCATGTAGTTTTAGCTGACAGATGTCATTTATGTATATTTGGAATAAAAGTGGCCCCAGTATTGATCCTTGTGGAACTCCGTAGTTTATACTCTCGAGTTGACTGTTTTATCTCCTATGTTAACACATTGTTTTCTGTTGGAAAGATAGGATTTTATTAGTTTGTTAGCTGGACCGGTTACACCTGTTTTTTCTATTTTTTTAATCAGTATTTCATGTCTTACGGTGTCAAAGGCTTTTGAAGGTCTACGAGAATTGCAATGACATAGTTTTTATTATCTATGCTAGTTCTAAGTGTATTTATAAGATCATTAGTTGCAGAGAGATTATTAGATTTTTTTCTGAAACCGTATTGTTTGGCATATAGGAATGATTTTTTTTTCAGAAAGTTGTCTAGCCTATCGTATATTACTCTTTCATATATTTTTGATAGAATCGGTAGGACAGAAATGGGCCTATAGTTAGATGTTTGAGTTTTCAAGCTCCCTTTATATATTGGAATAACCCTTGCAATTTTACAACTGTCCGGAAATTGACCTTCTTTCAGGCTCAGGTTAATCAGTTTAGTTAGTGTAGGAGTTAGTAGTGGGGCAAGTTTTTGTACTGTTGTACATTTTAGTTGATCATGTCCAGCACTCGCGTTTGATTTTAGGGATTTTATAATGGCTAATATTTCGGGTTCAGTTGTGGGTTGTAAGTATATTGATTCCGCACTTTCATACTTTAATGTAATTTTATCATCCAGTTTTTGGGTGTATTTGTTGATTATATTATCAGCCAAAGAAGCGCCAATATTACACAAGTAGTTATTAAAGTATTCGCATATCTTGATGTCTTCTGTGATGATTTCATTACCGTTGTTTAATTTTGTACATGGTTTACTTTGCGTATTTGTTTGGTTCTTGATGATGCTGTTTATTACGTTCCAAGTCTTTTTGGTATTATTTTCACATTTTTTAAATAGGCTGCTGTAGTATTGTTTTTTTAAGTTTCGTTTTTTTATAGTTATGTCGTTACGTATTTTAGTAAATTCTGTTCTTAGTAATAGGTTACAGGGTTGTTTTTTAATTGTTAGGTGCAGTTTATTTCTTTTTTTAATCATTTTTAATAAGTTCTTTGTTATCCAATCAGGAAGACAGGTTTTATTTGTTTTTATTGTTATTGAACTGTTGCAATTAATTTTGTTTATCAGATAGTTAACAAAGTTATTGTAGTTCAGTTCCGAGTCCTCATTATTGTTTATAGAAAAGGGGTTTTGTCGGATATCCTCCTCTAGTTTATCATAATCATTTTTTGTATATTTGTAAGAGGATTTTTGCGAGTTTTTTTTTAATTTTTCAGTTAAATGAGTTTAATTTTTCAGTTAAACATTTTGAGATAAGAAATCAGATGTCAATAAATGATTAAACCTTCTCATTGTAAACAATGTAAACAAATGCACTTTAGTAAGTAAAACCGTAGGTCACCCCAAATGGTTCGCTACGTTTGATGACTTAGCATGGGTGCCCGGGTTCATGGGGTGAGGTTTGTCCGGGTCTTGACGGCGGATGCGTCTATCCACCAACTGCATGGCAGGTCGGATCGGAAGAAAATGGTTGAGGGCGACCTTTTGACATCTCCAACAGGACTCCCTCGGATCGTCAGTTTGAACCGCAGTGGGAAGAGATAGAATCGAAAGTCCGTCAACTTCCTCTCTTTCCTTTCCTACAAAGACCCTCCACACAAGATCCTCAAATGCCCTGAGAGAAATTACTTTCCTCAGGGCCTTCAATGTGGAGCTAATGAAAAAAAAACAACATTCATCACCGTAAGAGTAATAACTTTTTTTTATTCAAAGGTTGGACCACTTTATATATAAGCGGCCTTCGGACTTTGGGTATGAATGAAGTTTAGGTACCATAATATACCTACACCCCCAGTAAAGTAAAAAAAGATCTACTGCCAGAGTTAATGAATTAAAAATACAAAAATACCTATTAAGGTTATTAAAAAAATTGCTCAGTTGTAGAATACGCATTCCTAATTGGAATAAGTCCCGATAATATTTTTCCACCCTTTAAATCCCCCACCAGTTAAAAAAGTAGTATATCCACCCTGTAAATAATAGTGCCAATATTCCAAATTATCCCCTCGCGACGAGATTTTAAACGCTCGTCAGATTTTTCCCAGCTCATTTGACATCATTGACAAAAAGGTTTTTTAAAGGAGTCCACACCAATCCACCCGCACCACCTAAACCTCCCCCATTGTCAGTAAATCCAGGGGTGAACTGGCTTACTGACAAATTAAATGTTTTTCTGATAACTAATTACGAGTATTGCAATGAGAATAGAAAATATAATAAAAACCTGTTATTTGATTTTATTTCTGATTCAATTCAATTTATTTATTCTTTCGAAAACATTACGAAATTTAAAATTTTAATGCCTTTTTAAAATATATTTGTAACAGTACTACATTAAACATAAATATAAACGGTAGGCAAAAAAAACTATATAAGCATCAATTGAGCTTGCCTTTTAAAGGTAGCTTCACTGACGCTAAATATGTCGATATCCGAATTAATTCTGTTCAACAGCAAGATTGCTCTCCCGACCGGCATGACCATTGGCAAGTTAGTCCTGCAGGCCGGAAGATAGCCTATGCTGTCGATGGCGAAGATAACCATCGGGAACATAAACATGAATGTTCTCCAAGATAGCTGAGTTTTCAAATCATCCGCGAATAAATCTAAAGAAATGCGTAGCAAGGTGTACATCCCTTCTGACACGTAAATGGTTCATTCCGAGCATACCCAAAAGAAAGTCGGTAGGATAGAGCCACGGGTAATAGCCGTACTTCCTCATGTACAGAAATCCCAGAATTTTTTTCTGAACTCTCTCCAACATGAGGGAATATTTTACTTGGTGCGGACTCCAAATTATCGACCCACTTTCAAGTCTACTCCTTACTAAGGAATTGAATAGAATTATGAGAACCCGGGTGTCTTTAAAATTCCTTGCAGTACGCAGAACAAAGCGCAGCATTCTCAATGAAGTGCTACAAGCCATCTGAACAACTCTTTACGTTTTATTTTTGATGTGTATGTATATTTCAGTCAATTTCTAGAGCACGCAGAAGATACCCTCGAGCTTAGCAAACAAAAAATTGAAGACGAAGAAAATGTTAGACATTAAATGTCTTGGCACTTACTGGAACTTTTGACTTTTTTTTAAACTTAAAAAATTTGAAATGAATGACAAAAATGTCTAGAATGAAAATTTGAAATGAATGACAATAATTAATTTTTCAATTCCGTAACTGAATAGAGATTATCTTCAAAAATAACGAATAATTTGTGAACTTAATACTTAAAGTGTTGAAGGGAAGTATATTACATGTCGGTAGTATTTTATTCGTCACTGCCAGTTCACACCTGAAAGAAGGCATAGAAGGCTTCTCGGGGGTTGGAAATAAAGGCGTCGGTCTTTTGGAGCATGTAATTGAGACATGCCTTCCCCTAAAAGTATGGCTTAATGGGAAAAATGAGGTTTAACCCGGACACACTGAGCTCTGAAACAATAGAGGAAACCGCAATTGATTAACATTTCTTCTCGGTTAATATTTCGAATTCATTAATTATTTTCGTTTTACAGCAGATGTTTTCGGTAAGCAATTTCTTATGGTTTTCCTCTTATCTTATTTTTTATACGACACGTTTAGTGAATAATTCCCTCAAGTAAGGATTAATGTTAGATATTTTTGTATGAAATATGCTTCGCCAATTTGGAACCCGCCGTACAAAGTAAACGCAGATAGCATAGAACGTATTCAAAACAAATTTTTAAAATATCTTACCTTCAAATTCCACAATAACTTTGAATGCACATTTCAAACTTTGCAACAAAGGCGAGCAAAAGCTGTTTTGACATTTATACACAAAATTTTAAATAGTAACATTGACTGTACCGAACTTCTTTCCCTCCTTAATTTTAACACACCATTAAGGGCCCGCAACCCGGATTTGTACCGATTTATTACATATTTCCCTTAAACACGGTAAGTTTTAAAGCTCTTAAAATATATATATATATATTAAAGATAATATCTAGACTTTGCCCGCGCCGAAACGCAAATTATATAAAATTCCCTCGATAGAAAAAAATCGCAAAGTATGCTCCAAAAATCATTATTAACACATTTGTTTCAGTTATTTTACAAGTTATATGTATGAAAAAAATCACAGTGTTTCTTTAAATGCTGTTTAAGATAATGCCCGCGAGATTTTTGCTCTATTTTAAACGAGTCGTGTTTTATTAAACATTATCGCAATTTTCGCATCGATTTTGTCGCAGTAAATGTTAGCGCTCTCCTCTAACATTCGTAATTTCGTATCTCTCCATCTTCTTCTTTTCGGGCCTGTTTGCAGAGCCTTAAGACGTACACGCCATACAGAACTATTCCGTACGCTTAATTACAAGACAAATAATGCAGCATCTAATTCGTCAATCAATCGTGCTCTTCATAAGTTCAATAATATTGGTCTAAATTCTAACATCGACATTTTCTCCGATTCACTGCCCAAATTTAAAAAGAGCATCATGTCAATAATATAAATTGTTCAATGTGCATACATACATACATACATATAGGTACACATACTCACTCACACACACTCACACACCTTCCCACTTCATACATCATCCGGTAATTACTTAATATGGCATACCATAAATAGACACTACAATGAAACACACAGTAGGTACCCACCATGAAATATACTTATAAATTGTAAATTTTTTAACCAATGTATCTAATCCACTGAATGTTTCTGTTTATAAATAAAATAAAATAAAAGTAAAAATGTGATATTTTGGCGATGAATAGGATGTGAGTCTGAAACAAATGGGGAAGATGACTTTTGATGATGCAGACCGTCACTAAAAGCGGTTGAAATTATTTCAAGCAACGCTTTGATTCTAAATGATGGTCTTTCACCAGAGAACTCGCTGTATGGTTGTCAAATGATTGACATGTATATATTAACATATATATTTTTAATATATTTATATATACAATTTGGGAGGCGGGAATGGGTACCGCCGCCCCGGGAACCTTTATTGGATAACCAACACCTCTGCCATAGGTCACCCCGGTTCGCTACGTTTGGTGATTTAGCAGGGGTGCCCGTGTTCATGGGGTGAGGTTTGTCTAGGTCTTGGAGGCGGATGACCAGGACATACTGAACCCCAGATTCCTACCCACCTCTTAAACCCTTTTCCTTCCCCGAACTCTCCTCTCCTTCCTTTCCTTAAAAAAACCCTCCACACACAGCATCCCCAAAGCTGACATAGGCCCTGAGGGAAACTATTTTCCTCAGGGCCTCCTGTGTGGAGCTCATGTAAAAAAAAATAAAAAGTATTTTTAAATCAGTTTTAATGACTTTTCCAAGGAGGTTCTGAGATGATTTTATTCTGAGTTGTCCGGTCACCGATTGAAAGCTATATTAGGTGATTTAATTGTTTGCGCCTGTAAATATTCAATATGAATATGAATAAATAGTTTCTTCCATAAACGAACTGAAATCTTTCAATAATTGGTAACGATTACTATATTGGTAACGATTACTATATTGGATTGAGTCACCGATACAGAAATGGATTTGTTAGTCTTTCTTAAGATTTGGTAACGATTACTATATTGGATTGAGTCACCGATACAGAAATGGATTTGTTAGTCTTTCTTAAAAGATTTGGTAACGATTACTATATTGGATTGAGTCACCGATACAGAAATGGATTTGTTAGTCTTTCTTAAAAGATTTGGTAACGATTACTATATTGGATTGAGTCACCGATACAGAAATGGATTTGTTAGTCTTTCTTAAAAGATTTGGGTTTATTTACGAACTAAACGATTTGTTCATATTCATATTGAATATGTATATGTATAGGCGCAAACAATTAAATCATCTTATGGGGTTTCTCACCATCCTCCCAATAGTTTATCCATACACATAACGAATATTAATAAAAAACAAATAAATACTAGCAACAGGTAAAAACTTCGCCTAATTTATCCTAAATGTAGCCATTGTTCATAAGTTCAAGTACCGAAGAGTAAACTCAGACTTTTTAAATAAATAAATCCTGTAGAATTAATCCAAAATATTCATTATGTGTATGGATAAGCTATTGGGAGGATGGTGAAAAACCCCCTTAATATTTTAAAGCATAGGTAACTTGCAAAAAGTGTTTTAACCAAAAGTAATTAAATCGGGTCTAACGTGAATGCGTAGATTATAACTTAGGTTCCGTTTAACCTTAAGTTACCGATAAATTGTGTATCGATCGACCGTGTATATACCCAGATGCTTTATAATTCACACAACAGAGGGAAGGTACTATTGATAACAATAATTTCCACTTGAAAACTGTCAAAATAATCATTATTACGGTTTGTGAAAGGAATTATTCGCCTGGTTTTAAAGCCATCTAGCGGTGTTTTGGGAAAGTATAAATAAGATGAATGTGGGTACTGGCACCTACTACCTGAAAAGAGAGAGGTCGCTGGTGAATTTTTGTCTTTATTTTCGTGATAGGTATAACTGTTTGAAAACATCAGCTACGTTTTATGAGTAGCAAGTAGCAAGTTAGTAGTTACTATGGTAGTTACGTGGGTGGTTTGTATATTTATGCGCGTGGGTGGTTTGGTATAATCATGGAGGACTCGCTGCGAAAGATTCGGATCCACACAATAATTATACTCCTTATTTAATTGGTATTATGTTCGTATGATGCTTTTAATAGCTGGTGTAATATAATGGAGTCTGTTTCTAGCTTGAGTTTCACGTCACTCAATAAGCGTCAGGGTGTCAGATTGCAACTGTACGAAAGAAATAACAATGAAGAATTTATTTTTTACAATAAATTGTTACGCCTACACGGCCTACACTAAAAATCACACAAACACTTATAGTGAAATATCGAAGTTTTTTTTGTTAAATTAAACATTGAAACAGTCTCATAAATTACATCATTGTAATAAATAAAATTATCAACAGTATAGTACCGACAATCAAACGCATTCCTTGTTAAGTAGAAATTAAAAGATATGGTCAGTGTGATATTGATTGTCACATTTAGTGAATCTTTGATTTTTCACAAAACAGCGCTACATAAATCAGCCAAATATTATTATGTTTACCGTAGACATGGTTGCGTAGGTATATTTCTATGGTCTCCTTCTCTTGTACCTTTTATCGGAGGTTGACTATAACCACTCCATTTTACCACCCCTTAACGCAGAAAGTGAAAACTTCTTTAGAACCTTGGTATTTGAAACTCGATGAAACGAAAAATAGCGACACTAAAAACAGACAAACATCTGTAGGATTTAGCCTGCGAGAGAATGAGATTGTAAAATCGGCCTTCTCTTAGTGAGGTGCTTCCCCTCACTTTTGTTTACTTTAGTTTTCTGAAGGTTTCACTTCTACCGCATGTAAATTGCATACTCAGATTTTTGATAAAATTTTGCGTCCTTGATTTTTACAATAAGACGAAAATTACTATAGAGCTGGAAAATTACCATCGAGAAATGTTCCGGACTTAGTTTGTAAAAAGTGATAAGATTTTAATGTCATTTAAATGCAATTTATTGTTTATTTATTTACGTGAAAACTATCCAGTTATAAAAACTCAGTTATTTCACAATTATAAAAATCTACAATTACAAACAATTAAATACCTACAGTTTTTTATTTTTTATTTTAACTTTATAAGTAAAACCTCAAATTGTAATATTTAAATAAATGAAGACAATATTGTCTTCATTTATTTAAATTAAATACAGATTCATACAATTACAAAAAACAAAAACAATAGACAATATTGTCTTCATTTATTTAAATTAAATACAGATTCATACAATTACAAAAAACAAAAACATCACAAATAAAAATACAGAATTATATACAAGGTTACTCAAGTAACACATTACAATGAGTGGTAAGAGACATATGCGAGGCATGCATAGAGAGATAATTCACACAATATAATTAGTTAGTTTTTTTTTTTTTAACAGCGCCAGAACTTGTTTTGAACCCGTACAAATTATCAACGAAAATATCCACTTCAGCACACTCTATCTTGTTATACAGGGTGTTAAGGGATGTACTTGACTTACTTTAACCAGTGATTCCTGACATTATTTGGAGTAAAAAATCTAAATGAAATTTTGGTCTCCGGTGACATATTCGATGTATTTTTTATTTATTTTTTCTACAAAAACATTAAAAAATGATAGGTGATGGACAGTTGGAGGCGGGGTGAGGGGTTGACGGTTACTCGTCTGAGTGACCAGTGACGACATGCAAAAGAATTTTTTTTTTGTTTGTATTTGAAGAAAAAAAAAATTGAAGAAAAAAAAATCATCAAAAAAAGTCACCGGAGACCAAAATTTAATTTACATTTTTTACTCCAAATAATGTCAGGAATCACTGGTTAAAGTAAGCAAGTACGTCCCTTAACACCCTGTATAGTCGACACATCTGGGTCAGAGGGCTAAAGTATGCGATATTATTTTTAAATGTACTCATGTGAAAAATGTTATGGCGTCTTAAACAATATGAATGGGTACATCTATTTCGGATGTCGAATTTGATTGAATTGTTTTTTATCTAACATGATTTTTGTACGGATACGGATACTTTCAGAAGATGGGAATCGTGCATTCATTGAGCGTAGGTGAACTTACATACTAATGATAGTAACGTTAATGGTTGATAGGTACGCGTGAAGAAGGGTATGTATTGTAACATAAGACTACACCGCACACCGGCCCTCTGGGAGATTAGGACTAATGCCCTTTACAAATCACGTTGTAATAGACTTCCCGCCAGTGGAAAGGAGACCCCGTGAATCGGGCCGACCCGTTTTATGCCCATTATTCATTCGGTAGAAATTTATTGGGCAGAAAGGGCCGAATACGTGATGTATTACTGCAAATTATAAAAAGAGGTCGTTAAGTGAGCGTAAATGTAGAGGTTATTTATGCGTTCTTGGGAAGCTTTGCTTTCTTTGAACGCCTGTGAAAAATCCTATCAAAATATGTAGGGTATTTTGTATACAAACAAGGAATTATAATTCAATTTCATTTAGGAATCGTGATTTGTCCATTATCTGAAACCATACGGGTAAAATTTTCGTTCCCCGCTTACTTATTAAAAATACCCAAATAAGGAACTCCAGTGAAAAATATTCTGGCTTTAAAAAAATATGTTCATATAGACCATAGGTTCCCAACGTGGGCGATAACGCCCCCTTGGGGGCGTTTCAGACCTTCAGGGGGGCGGTAGAAGGCAAAGAGAAAATTGGGGGGCGTTTCAGGCTTTCAGGGGGGCGGTAGGAGACCCAGAGAAACCCATAGCTAGTTTACTAGCACATATCGAAGAAGTCGAAGACATGCTAAAAGAATACGAACTGCACATGGTGATGATGAGCGAAACCTGTATTACCGAAGAAATTTACCAAAATGAAACAACATTTCAGGGCTATTCGAAGTTAGATGCGACTCATTTAGCAAGCATACAGGTGGAGTTATCAAATTAATTCAAAACAATATCTCTTACAAAGTCACAGCAAATGCGGTACTAGATAAAAATAATACCTAGATACCTACTGGCTATTGAAGGATTTTAAGCTGGGAACCTATGCAGCTATTTATCATTCCCCAAATCAAAATGATACAAAATCTTAGATTTTTTTTGAAGAATGGTGCCGTTAGGAAATAAATACAAGAGACTTGAAAATCATCAGTGGAGATTTTAATATTCAATACAAAAAGCACAAGATTACAAATCATCATAAATTGCCTAGGTAGGAAGCAACTTGTCAAAAATTATACAAGAATATGAAAAAAACTCTAAAACCATGATTGATTTGGTAATTTCAAATGACTTTTACGCGGAAGTTAATGCTGCGGAAGAATTCAAAATAAATCTGATCACGAAACAATTATTACAAAAATTAGATATAATAATCTGAAGCCTCAGGGAACACGAAGTATAATATATATACAGGAATAAAAAGAACTATAATAAGGATAAATTGTGTACGGCATTACAAAACAAAAAGTGGATCTGCGATAACCAAGGAAATTTAGACAGAAAAGCCGATGAACTAATAGGACACCTGAAAACGGTAGTAAATAAACGAATAATATATTCTTATATATAAAAATGAATTGCTAAATGTGTTGCTAAGCGCAAATCTCGAGATCAGCTGAACTGATTTCGCTAATTCTTTTTTTAGAATATTCCTTGAAGTACGAGGATGGTTCTTACGGAGAGAAAAATTAAGAAAATTGCGCAGAAAATTGGATAATTTCAGAAAACCTATTACTAACCTAACGACTATCGCACGTTTGACAGTACGCGTGTTTGAGAATAACATTTTGCAAAACAATGATTGTTAAATAAAATTCTATTTTTGAAAATCTTTAAGTTGATAAATTTATTTAAAGTAGGTACTCTTCTAATAGTTTGAATCGAATCAAGAATTTTAGATATTTTAAATAGGTACATATGTTAGGTACCAAATTTAATATACATGAAAATTTGAAATTTGAATAAAAATTGTAAAAGGTGGCACGCGGCCTGTTTAAAAACTGAATGTACTGGGATTGAATGTATGGAACGCGGGAGGAGGGTTGGCGAGACGAGAGAGCGGTAAAGGGAAGAGGGAAGGCGGGGAAGGTGGAAGGCGAAGGCGAGAGGGGGGAGGGGAACCTGGGAGGGGGAGGGAAACCTGAGAGGGGGGAGGAGAACTCGGGAGAAGGGTTTGCGGGACGGAGGAAGGAGAGGGAAGGTGGAGGTGACGGAGTGGGAACGCGAGAGGGGAAGAGGACGCAGGAGAAGAAGGGGAGGCGGAAGGGGAACGGGACGAATGGGAAAGGACACTCAGGGAGAAACAATTTCTTTATTAAATGGCAGAGCAACGCATGCCGGGACCAGCTAGTATTTATATATAAAATGAATTCCTGTTTCCCTTCGTCACGCCTTCATTTCACTTTTTTTTAAAGTTTCCTAATACTTTGTAGGAGGTTCTTACGGAAAGAAAATTTAAGAAAATTGCACAGAAAATTGGATAATTTCAGAAAACTTAACGACTATTTTAACTTCACACGTTTTACAGTTCGCGCGTTTAAATTTTAGATATTTTAAATAGATACCTACGTTAGGTACCAAAATTTATTGATTGTTCTTATCTATCTATAATAGAAAAATGAATCGCTAAATGTGTTGGTAAGCGCAAATCTCGAGATCAGCTGAACCGATTTCGCTAATTCTTTTTTTTAGAATATTCCTTGAAGTACGAGGATGGTTCTTACGGAGAGAAAAATTAAGAAAATTGCGCAGAAATTGGATAATTTCAGAAAACCTAACGACTATCGCACGTTTGACAGTTCGCGTGTTTGAGAATGACATTTTGCAAAACATTGATTTGTTAAATCAGGATTCTATTTTTGAAAATCTTTAAGTTGATAAATTTATTTAAAGTAGGTACTTCTCTAATAGTTTGAATCGAATCAAGAATTTTAGATATTTTAAATAGGTACATATGTTAGGTACCAAATTTAATATACATGAAAATTGGAAATTTGAATAAAAATTGTAAAAGGTGGCATGCGGGCTGTTTAAAAACTGAATGTACTGGGATTGAATATATGGAACGCGGGAGGAGGGTTGGCGGGACGAGGGAGCGGGAACGGGAAGAGGGAAGGCGGGGAAGGTAGTAGGGGAACGCGGGAGGGGAACGCGGGAGGGGAAGGGGACGTGTGAGGGGGGAGGGGAACCCGGGAGGGGGGTTCGCGGAACCGGGGAAGGGGGGGAGTGGAGTGGGGAGAGGAAGGGTGGAGGTGACGGAGTGGGAACGCGACGCATGTCGGGACCAGCTAGTAATATATAAAAATGAATATTTGTATTGAATGAAAAGCGAAAATTTGAATAAAAAAATTGTGATAGGAGGCACGCGAAATGTTTGAAAACTGAATGTACTGGGACTGTTATATGGAACGCGGTAGGGGGATTGGCGGGATGGGGAAGTGGAAGAGGGGAGGGGGTAGGCAAGAAAGGTGGAAAGGGAACGCGGGAAGAAAAGGAAATGCGGGAGGGTAACAGGGAAACAATTTATTTCTTTAAAAATGGTATATCAACGCGTGCCGGGAACCAGCTAGTAGTATATTAAAAGATACAAATAAATAGTACACCTACGAAATCCCTACATCTTCTAAAAAAACAAAGGGATACAGCTTGTAAAGCCTGTAAAATACAATTTTCAGAAGAAAGGTGGGAAACCTGTAAGAAACTCAGAAACATGTGTAGGTACAGGAATAAAACAGGCTAAAGATTATTACCTCTTAAAGAGATTCAAGAAAAATGTTGACTAAACTTAAAGAAATTATAAGTGGCAAACAGAGGGAAAACATTAAGGAAGTTCGGTTCCCGATGGAGTTGAAGATGATAAAACTAAAATAGCCAAATTTAATACTAAGTGTTGAAAACATAAATAAGAGTATTTCATTATTCACAGATTCTTCTTCTCAATCATCGGAAAGAAGAGAGAATAATAATATTTTTAGGTAACAGTGAGTATTTAATGAAAATTTTTAATACGATGACGCAAAAATCATCGACGTCTGGAATTTATATACGCATAATTAAATTTAAGTAGTTGCACTAGTAAATTAATCTGTGTTTAAGAGAATTTTTCCGCAGTCGTGGAAAACTTCCATAATGAACACCAGTACCCAAAATAATAAATACTAAAAATTTCGAAGACCTCAGAAAAATACATGGATAATCTAAATATGAAAAAATACTAGAATCCATAGTTAAAGAACAGATGAGAAAATTTATTGAAAAAAAAAATAACATTCTTGAAAAACAGCAGGGTTTAGAAACAAAATATTCATAATGGAAAACCAGTATGGATCAGAAGAATAGTAGTGTTCTTGGAATTTAGACGTGTTTTTGAAACGATAGACAGAAAAATACTAATAATAAAATTAAAAATAGAAAACAAAGAAACAAAATTGGAGATGCTATATCTGAATAACAACAAGTAAGCCTCGGAGTTCCTCAAGGATTTGTGTTGGGACCGATCTTATTTATTAAGTATATATATTAATGTATAGTGAAGTGCCTAAAGTACTGTTAAATCAAACTTTTGCTGATGAAATACTTTTATATATTATACCAAATAATATCGAAGATGCATTGTCAAAAAAGCTTTTTTTTAAGAATATTTCTATAATATATATTAAAGTTTTTTTTTCTTCGAATAAACTGAAAATAAATGTAAATAAAAGTAAATTCATGGTATTAGAGAAGAAACTCAACGAAATTACTACCCTAAATATAAAAATTCAAAATATTGAAGAAATTAAATACTCAGGAATCATAATCTATAACAAATTAAAACTAAACACCAACTTTGAAATGTTAAATTAAAAAATTGCAGAAAAAATTAAAAAGAAAAAGAAAAGTAGGATAAAGGGAAAGTTAGACGTCAAAACACGGAAATTGGTCTACAATACCACTGTAGCGTGTCATGTGTAGGGAATGCAATCCCGGTATACCGGGATCCCGAAATACCGAGATCCCGCAGACATTTTGCGGGACTAATCTTGGTCGAAAATTTTGCGGGATCCCGCTGGACTGGCGGGATTACAGAAAAGCGTAGTTCATACGGATTTCAGAGCGGCGAACTAACTTGACAGCGGTTTTATTATACTTACATGATCCATATACATAAGTACGAAGAAGACAGAAGTCAATTTATTAACGTTGATGACACATTTAGTCTACCTTCAAAAAGTGTAATACGCAAGGCAATCAAAACTATAGTCGAAAGGCTAGAGTACACGGACACGGGTAACAACGCAGTAGCCACTGCTCCTGCTGACGCTGATGATCCTTACGATGACGATGACGACACTCCTCTCGCTAATCTGGAGACATACGCAGCAGCAGCAGCAGAACCAATGTCACTTCAAGAAGAACTCGAACTTTGATTAGTGTGAAGAGTTCGAGATCAACAGCCCAACAACCTAGATCTGGCAATATGAGCAACCTTGAGGTTTTGATAAAGAAGGAAATGAATTACTTCGAGTCCGGTGGATTAAAATGGTTCAAAAATGGTTCAATTCACTTACAATTCGCTAATGACTATTGTCTCAACCAGCGTGGAAGCTGAACGAGCTTTTTCAGCCGCTGGCTACCATTAAAAACCATTTAAAATGTCCCAAAGAACTTGTTTGATTAGGTATAAATTTAAAACTCTAAAAACAAGGTTGGTAGATCGAGGTATTAGGTCTTTATTATTGATTGATTAGATATTTAAGTCCACCCTGCTGGATCCCGCAAATACCTGGATCCAGCGGGACCAAGATAAGTCTTGCGGGATTGCATTCCCTAGTCACGTGAATTACTGCACAAGTGTAATCTTTCTGAGCAATAAAACCCAAGTAAAAAATTTAAATAATATAAAACGGTTCCATGGCAACTCAGAATTAAACCATCTCAGAAACACCTTCTGAGTTGGCCGGTCACCAAATAAAATATGCAAAAAAAAATTAAAAAACGCATCTTGCCCCATCCTATCTCCCCCCCCCCCCCCCCCGTCCCACCACCGTTGTGGTAAATATAATCGTGACGACAATTGCTGTTTCAGAGATTTACGAGTTGGGGGGCGCTAGAAAAAAAAATATTCTCAAAGTGGGCGGTGGGCAAAAAAAGGTTGGGAACCTATGATATAGACCAATAAACGCTGATTCTAAATATATAAGTTATATTTAATAATATTAAACGCAGAGTTTTTAAAAAATTATTAAAAAGTCAATTTTTAATCGGGTCGTAAAAACACGCCGTCAAGGTGACGTCACTGTTCGACGTGTCGTGACGTCACCGTAAAGTTATTGTATGGGAATGTATGATATGACACAAGCCATCATGTTAATTTATTTACATAATGTTTATAGAGATTTCGTTGTTGTGTTTATTGAAACATTATTTAGGCCCAAATAATGTTTCAAAAATAAAGGTATCTCTTATTAGTTTATCTCTATTATTGAAAATATTCAAAAACTACTTCACAAAAAAATAGTAATGCTATTTCTAGGGAGAATACTTCGAACAACGGAATTCAAAATGGCGGAAGTAGATCAGCTGATTTCCCGATTCTATAGTAATTTTTCAGGAGTGATGACGTCACACGATTCACCATACATACGGTGGTTTTCGGAGGGTCTTGAAAAATTAAAACTTCGACAATTATTTTAACTATTAAAACTAACTCTGAAAATAAAAATAAAAATAAAAATGCAGTTATTTAAGTTAGAAGGTCATAAATCATTAAAAAAATTGGATTGGAGTTCTCTATTATAACGCTTTGTTTCAACTAAACTACTATAAGAAACAAGTACTATGTATTTACATCGAGGGAGATTTTAAAAGAAGCGTAGATTGGCAAAGGAAAGAGAGAAATTTCAGATTAAAGGAGAGTGGAAGGCTTGTGGGTAGTAAATATAAATTCCATCGTTTTTCAAACAACGTTCAAAATTTTCCATTCTTTTGACGTCATGTTTGATTTTGTTAGTAGAAATGATAATATGACGTTTGCCAGAAGGTTCACTTCAATCTAAATGCGTACAAATTATTTAAATAACCTAAACTAAGAACTCACTAACCTATTTTGTGTATGATTTTCAATATCCCTCTACTTAAATAGAACTTTTAATTTTTTTTTAAAGTGATAACTTCTTTAGCACCGTTGTGATTCGAAACTCGATGAAACGAAAAGGCGACGACTAAAAAGAGACAAACACATACATCTATAGGATTTAGCCTGCGAGAGAATGAGATAGAATAATTGGTCTCCTCTTTGTGCGGTGCTTCGTAGCCTCTCCACACTTGTCTACCGCGCGTGAACTGAACACTTGTAATTTTTTTTTCATATCCACTCAAATTTTAATACCGCCCAAGAGTCTCAGGTGTTATAATTTATGATATGAGGATAGTGGGAAAAGGAAAGAGATGGGGTAGAGGAAGGTGGGAAAGTAACTGGCTATTCAAATTTGGTCACTAAACACAGCTTTTCGACGACCTCCGTAGTCCAGTGGCTAAGACTCTTGATTCACATTCCGGAGGTCGCGGGTTCGAACCCGGCATGCGCAAATAAATTTTATTTGATTAATTTGTGTTATTTCACAATTAATTCATTTAAAATAATATATAGTATATTTGCGGCATGTTCCAGAGTGGAAGATACTATTAGTATCGCCCTGGTGTAAGACCACCATTCAGAATTGAAACGTTGCTTGAAAATGGCTTTAGCCGTGTTTAGTGACCAGATCTGAATAGCCAGGTACTTCCCAATCTTCCTCTTCCCCACCTCCTTCCCCTCCCCACTAGCTTCAGCCTCACAACATACCCCAATTGGGGATGCCATAGTCTCACTGGCTCCAGACGGGAGCAGTTGAGATTCTTGTGCGGTATTCACTGTAAAAAAAAAAAAAAAGCTAAAGCCATTTCAAGCGACGTTTCAATTCTGAATTATGGTTTTACACAAGAACAGTTCTAAAAGTGTCTGCCACATCTTATACTAATTAAGTAGGAACTAAATGCTATTTTAATAATTTGGCATATTTAGAAAGTGAAGTTTAGAAGTATCATAAAGGAAAAATTTTGCTAATTTTATCAAAGTAAGTTTTTGTTACTGGCAAAATTCCTGACAAAAGTTTACATAATGTCCATTATGTATTCTTAAATTATTGCTAACGGAATAATATAATGTCCGTAAAAAATATCCCTTGAAGCTTTGAGTTTTCTGAAAATTAATCCTAATTTAAATAATTTAATCAAAGCAAACTATGTAGAAGATGATATAATTTAAAGTCCCTTCCAAGTGAAACATTTTTACCGGAAACTTTTCCTCGAACGAATATTTCCGTTGCTTGAATAAATTTGACAAAGTAAAATGGTTTACAGCCGTAGTTAGATATGGGAATATTTAAATACCTACATAACATTAAGAAATTCGGATAATAAATTACTGAGGTTACTTAAACTTTAAACATTTTCATAAATGAAGCTGAAATTTAACAACCCTTGGTCTAAATTCACATTTTCCGACTAAGTAACTTTGGAAAGGTCGCGTTAACCTATTCCGATGATATAACATTCATTAGGTGAACCCTTTACCATGCGATACGTGCACACGTTTTACAAATTTATGAAAACCAACTTGAAGTATACTGTAACGCCAACTCGTAGTGGAGTGGAGCTGGCAACACGGTATTGCTTCTAAGTAATTTTTTATTTTTATTTTTTATTTATTTATTACATAAGATACATTTATACAGCAAATATAACATAATAATAATATTTCAAAATAACTGTAAATATTAAAATGTATACAAGTGTTATTATGTCTTGTTTGTCTATATTAGTTCCTAGCTAGGCAGATTGCCCGTTCTAAGGAACCAAATGCTGGTGAAAAATGCCAAAAATATATTCTGTACCAAAAAAAAAAACAAAGTGTTTTTTTTTTTTTTTTTTAGATTAAATACCTATAAGTATACTAAGATTTTACTGGTTGTGCCATTTAATAGTTAACCATGTAAAAGTTTAAGTTTTAAGTGACATTATTTAATAATTTTTCAGACTCAACCCTACCTAAGCCAATCAACCATTTATTTATTATTGAACCGATAGATGTCATTTTGCATGTTTTAATGTTTAATTCTGGGGGGATTTTATTGTATAATTTCGGTCTTAGATATGTATGTGTCATTTGGAACTTCGACGTATTGCTCCCTGGGACCACAAGATCCTTTCTGGTGTGACTTCTTGTGATGTATTTATGATCAATTTTATTAAGTTTTTCTAGATTTTTGTGTACGTGGATAATAACCTTTTTTATGTAGTTTTGGCGAACATCAAGTACATTAAATTTTTTGTAGAGCTGATCGCTAGAAAACCTATAGGGTTTACGCATAATGACTCTAATTATGGATTTCTGGGCCTTCACTAGAGGATCTAAAATTGTTCTACCTGACGCTCCCCAACCAATACAACCATACGTTAAGATGGGGTTGCATAATCCGAAATATATTTTTCTTAGGTCTTGCTGTTTGATTATATTTCGTAATACAAAGAATATGTGAATCAATTTTCTCACCCTTATTGTGAGGTTGTCGATGTGATATTTCCACTTAAGGTGATTGTCTATAATAACGCCTAGATATTTGATGTTTTTCACACTTTCCAAAACTTCACAATTGCAGATAGAATCAGTATTATCGGAATTACAGTTACGCTTAGGGAACGTACCCATACTACGTGACCAACTTTTTGCAATTTTTACCCCCCCCCCCCCCCCGGTGACCAAAATCCTAAGCAACCCGCCGCTCATTTGTGTGGAGCGTGACATTTTGAAGACCCCCCCCTAAATGTGTCACGTAGTATGGGTACGTTCCCGTGTTTTTATTGTGTGTGATGTACTAGGTTGTCCTTTTATAGTTGAGCTGAATCTTATGTATTTAGTTTTTGCTATATTTAATGTAAGTAGATTTTTGTCAAGCCATTGTTTTATTGCTTTGATTCCACTTTCAGCATGTTTATGTGTTTGAGTCCAGTCGTCTCCTTCAAATATAGCTACCGTATCGAATGTAATAATTTTTCCGCCTACTTTTAGCTCGCATAACTCATTTATGTAGATTATAAATAGAAGAGGTCCCAATGTGCTTCCATGCGGTACCCCAAAGTTAGTCTCTAGTGATTTACTCACTTTTTTGCCCATTTTGAGTTGCTGGCTTCTACCCGTTAAGTAACTCTTTAACCATTCGTAGGGCATACCTACAATGCCAATATTTTTTAATCTTTTGAGGAGTAGTTTATGAGAAATTGTATCAAAAGCCTTGGCTAAATCTAAGAACAGTGCAGTGTTTTTCTTTCCGCGATCTATATTTCCAGAAATATGTTCTGTAAGTTGCGCTATCGCGTCGTCCGTTCCCCTCCCCGGCCGAAAGCCGAACTGATTTTTGCTTAAAAGTTTTCGGCTCTCTACATAGTTAATTAATCTGTTTTTAAAAAATTTTTCTATAATTTTTGAGGTAGCACTCAACAGGCTCAATTAAGCACGCATTTCACCACTAACATTTACACATCTGCCCTGATGATGGACACTGTAACGCTGTCCGAACCGTTGGCTAAAGGAGGAGGTAGCGCAACACGGCATAACACCCCAAAAACAAATAACAAAAATACTTTTAGCCGTGAAAATCTAAAATCATATCTGATCTTCAGACGTACAAATAATTCTTAGTCTTCATTTTAAATTCATAACACATGAGAGGAAGTGGTGTAGTCTACAAGGATTTTCTTCAAATTATATGGCTGAAATAAAACAATGACTTGAATGATCCATCAATTCATTTTATACCCTGAAAATGCTTGTGCTAAGCGAAACTGGTCGTTATTATAAAAAACAATAAATCGTTATTACAAATAAATTTATTGTTTTATTTCAGTTATGTCAAACCACAAAGTGACTGCTTTCTATCAAAAACGTGTCGTCTTTGGCGATTGGATTTTTAGTTATTTGGCTATTAGCGGTAGATATATTCGAATATCAAATTCGAAGCTCAGTAGTTCTTTTAACATAAAAAATTATTAAAAAAATCGGTTAAAGTTCTCCACCAATATAAAATAACTATGTTTTTTTCCTATTTAATAGTAAAGGGCGATTCCGCTATAGACGATTTTCGACAGTAATTTTTAAATCGCAGTATTTGTTACTTTTTTTATATCAGTGCAAAGAAGAAGGTCAATATTTAACAATAAAAAAAAATATTTGATTTTACTTCATATTGAAATTTTTGGCGCGCTTGGAAACATTATTATTCGAAGAATCGGTACATAAACTGTAAAATCACACCGTGCAACACTGGCGCGAAACAGCTGTTACCGATGGTTTGAAGTTATATTTTACTGCTAAACGTGTAGTGACAATATTAATTTTTTCTTATGTGCCGAAAGATGTAAGTACTTGTTGTTATTTTTTAAGCATCATTGACTACAAGAAGTCAATGTTAGCTTGTTGCACCCGCGATACAAAAGATATAAAAGTTTGTGTTTTTGACAGAAATAAAGTGCTAACGTTTTGAAACTTTGTAAAAGTAAGAAGAAATTAAAGGCAAACTTGATTAAAACGTTTTTAAGAGTATAATGTTAGCTGAACTGAAATAAACGTTGACTCAAATCGGTTGCACCCGCGATTGTGTTGTTAGAATCGCGGGTGCAACTCGTTGACAACTACCCTTATTGTGTGATTTATCATATATTTTATTGTTTTTATGCCTTCAATAATAATATATGCTGTGTATTACTAGTGATTTATATTTAATAGGTGTGCTTATATTATTTTCAGCTTTTTTATAGAAATTCTATGATTTGGCACGCAGTCTTTCTGAAAAATCTACTTTATATTAAAAAAAAGCAGTTAAAAGAAAGATGGTCACGTTGGATGATAAATAGGAAGGGCTGAAAAATAAATCAGGCATTCAATCAAAACATTTCTTTCAATCTGAAGACGGCGATAGCATTTCCATGACAAGAACCTCAATGTCTCGTCTCTAATGCACATTAGTTTTGAAATCTCCGAAAACCACAACTGAAACAGAAAGTGATTGGGAAGATAACAATCTGGAACCTCTTAAAAATTACAAAATATAAAAAGAAATTCTAGAAAATAAGAAAAAAACAATTTTTTGTTTTTGAAAAGGATTGATGGATGTAATATGTTCATAGAATTTTCGGCAAATTTGGACGTAACCGAAAAGAAATAATTAACATAAATGACAAAGAAGTGTACTGATTAGTAATACGCATTGTTGGATTTGTTATTTCGGTCCTCTATCAGGGTTCATTGATGTTTATATACACTTAAACTAGACGGGTTGCACCCTCGATAATTTGATGTTGCACCCGCGATTGTTTAAAAAGCTAATAATTAATTGCTTGTTTTTGTTTTCTATATATTTGTTTATTTTTTTAGTAGGTTAGTTTAACGCCTTACGAAATATCAAGGCATAACATAATAGATGTATCACAATTAACAGACTTTTGTGTTTTTGTCTTATGATCTGGAAAGGGTGGGCCAAATTGGTTGCACCCGCGATCGCACTTTGAACCTCCCTCCTGACTATTATAATATTTCAATTAAATTTTTATAAACTAATAAAAAGTAAACATGTTAAAATGTAGCCCTTCCAATAATAATTTCATTAAAAATGTTTTTTGTTTTATTATTAGGAAGCTTTATATGCGTCTAAATGTTGCACCCGCGATACTGGAATCACCCTAAACCGATTCATAATATTAACGGTTATTCATAGATTATTTTTCAAAATTGATACAGCTGTAGTCAAAATCATAGTAGCTGATTATTAAGGTCCGCCAGCCTCAAGCGCTTAAACAACTAGCTAAATATTGTCACGGCGACGGCATAGCGACGGCATAGCGACGGCACAGCGACGGCAACGGTTCGCGCCATCTAATTTCTTTAATACGAATGATTTCTTAAATGCAAGAAAATGATTACTTTTTTTCTTTGGAGGAAGCAGACATACTCGTAGGTACATTGTTTGTCTCACTATTATTTAGTGAATAAGAAAGAGTTGCAGCAATATTGAGATAATGAACATTAATTTATTATCTTTTTGTGCCATCGCCGTGCCATAACCGTGGGAATTACAAAAGCAGCTCTACGTTCAAATAGAACAATTTTCAGATTTCATGGGGCAGCGGTAGATGATTCTCAATATTGTATCACCTGTCATTTGAAAGGTGACCGGACAATTCAGAACCTCCTTTGAAAAGTCATTAAAAGTGATGGAAAAAAGTTGCCTAAATAGGTTACGTCGGGTTGGGGTTTGGGCTATTAAAAAAATGTTTTTTCATGGCCTTTAATGACTTTCCCAAGAGGGGTTGAGTTGACTCGATTCTGAGTTGCAAAGGAACCCATTTGAAAAGGGCTAAATATTTGTTAAAAAATATTTAACGAATTAAGATAATTACTTTGTAACCACGATTTAATTTTTTAACTTATTTTTTTTAATACCGACCGGTTTTACTTAACACAGGCATCTTCAGATCAAATAAAATTAAACTGCCACAAAAATACATTCTGTGAGCTTTTATATACATACAGAAATAGACAATAATAAAGGAACAGTGAGAAAGTATGAAATTTGAATTTTTAAATTCTAAAGGAGAAAGAGAGAGAATCGTGTTTACAAACAAAGTACCTAATTGTTCTATTTTATTAAATATATCGAACCATAAACGGCTTTCTACCAAATTACAAAAAAAATATATATATATTTGGCTTTTTCATAATCAGACCTGATTTCCACCGCCACAGGTCAGCCTTTATTATTCCACGTCGATGCTTAAAACTCTAAAACCCCCTCTGGGATTTTGAGGTGACAGCCACAAGATTTTTTTAAAATACGCGATGGGGGGCTTTAGTTCGGTATCGGCCTGATTTTAATTGGAGGCTTTTCAGCTGTCGTGAAAGCTTAAAATGACAGGAAATTGCATTTCCTAGGGAAGTTAACAAAGCTTTTAGCAAGCACACGTGCATTACTACAGATATGGAATCTAAATGGAGGGTTTCAACTTTATCCAGGAAACACCTGTCGAAACAGAAAAAATACTCTCCCGTTTGCATTGTTTTACGTGTATTGTAATGCTCAGTCACGATTTAGTACAAATAATTGTAAATTTACTGGCAGTAATTTTTATGGAACGGTGATAAGCTCATTGGGCTGAGCTTGACGGCTTCCGTGGTGGAGGGGTAAGACTCTTGACTCGCAATCCGAAGGTCGCGGGATCGAATCCCGGCAAGCGCAATAAATTTTATTTAATTAATTTGTGATATTCACAATTAATTCATTTCAAATCATACTAATATTATAAACGCGAAAGTTTCTACGGATGTATGTGTGTTAGTTACTCTTTTACGCAAAAACTACTAAATGGATTTTAATGAAACTTTACAATAATATAGCTCACACATTAGAATAACATATAAGGTATTATTTATAAAGCTAACTAGGAAAGGGACGCGGGAGGGGAACGGGGACGCACCGGAAGGGTGATTCAGGGAGAAACAATGTATTTCTTTGAATATGGCATTGCAACGCATGCCGGGAACCAGCTAGTAATAAATAGTATATATAGTATAGTTTACTATGAATACAGTATACATATTATGTAGATAGAGTATAGTATGTACATTTTTAGGCAGCATCGCGTTCATTGGTCAAAACATTGTACATGTACATACATTTCGTTTCAGTGATCAATGAACCGGTGGATGAAATTTTTAGCCATGAGTTGTTTTTAATTGTTTGTAATTTTTTTAGATTTTAGAAATATATTATAAGTTTTTACAGCGCCCTTGAGGTGATTTCAAATCATCCATATTTTACATGTGGCACGTTCCAGAGAGGAAGATATCTCAGTATCGCCCTGGTGTAAAACCACATTTCAGGATTGAAACATTGCTTGAAATGGCTATAGCCGTGTTTGGTTACAAGATCTGCATAGTCAGGTACTTTAAAACCTTCCTCTCTCACATCTCCTTCCCTTTCCTACTACCTTCAGTCTCACAACATACCCAAATTGGGGATGCCACTAGCTCCAGACGAGAGCAGCTGGGACTCTGGTGAGCTTTTCACATAAAAAATGGTATTTTTCCCAAGAATAAATTGGAATTTACCCACCTCCCGACATAGTTTGGATGAAGGAAATTCATTTTTGTGTGATAAGATGAACTTTGGATGATGGATTGATTACCTGATCATCCATCTGGAGTCGTATTACTTATTAAACTTATTTCAAATTAATGATGACGGACTTGAATATGAATATTCTACCACCATCTCCAAATGAATTTGGATATAGATTTTCATTGAAAAAAATAAAATTATTGCACCGTTGGGCATTGAAATCTATTCCACGTACGGTATTTCCTTTACCAGGAGTACATATAAGGAGTAGAGATAGATTTCCTTGACGAACACCACAAAGCGATTTGCGAGGCGTTGGAGGGTACATTTTCCAGTGTACATCCCGAACATTTATTTCATGCATACTCTCGTAGATCCGGTATCCCCATCCCTTGCCAAGGGTGAGACGTACGTCGTTTGTGTGGGAGGCTTCTCCTTCTCTCCAACACCCTTCCATCGCCCGGGGAAAACTACGCGGGCGGAATAATTGAGTTGATCAGTGAAATAACCATCTATATACATAGTATGTATATTGGGGGTAGAGTAATATGGACCTCTAACGAAACCTGATAAAATAAATGAACAAAGTATTGTGTTGATTTAAATTAATGAACTCTGAATAAAATAAAGACGGCACAGTGTAACGGTAAGAATTGAGGAAATTATTGCAAATATTGGACAAAAATCAGGGAACGGAAATATTGAGTTTGATTCTGATAAAGGATGATTTTCGCCGTGTGCCTCCACCAAAATGATTAAAGTTTGTTTTTTTAATATTTAAGCTATTGAGAGTTTTTTTGGACTCGGAATTCAAGTATTGTAAGGCTGTGTAAGTGTATACAGGGTGTTAAGGGATGTACTTAACTTATTTTAACCAGTGATTCCTGACAATATTAGGAGTAAAAAATGTAAATAAAATTTTGGTCTTCGGTAACATTTTTAGTGTTTTTTCTTTTTTATTTTTTCTACAAAAACATAAAAATGGTAGGTGTTGGACAGTTGGAGGCGGGGTTAGGGGTCGGTCGGTTACTCGGCTGAGTGACCAGTGACGACATGCTAAAGATTTTTTTTGTTTGATTTTGAAAAAAAAAAATTGAAAAAAAGTCACCGGAGATTAAAATTTCATTAACATTTTTACTCCAAATAATATCAGGAATCACTGGTTAAAGTAAGTCAAGTACGTCCCTTAACACTCTGTATACAATATATACATGTGAGCCGAACCTGCAGAAGAACCACGAATTATCAAGGAACGAAGCAACCGCAAATGGCATGATAATATACGTAAGGTAAAATAGGTTTTTATTAAGGTTCTATTGTTTTTGGACTCGGTTTCTATTACGGTTATAGCAGTAAAGCGTCACTGAGAGTGTTTTTAGACCCGGTTTCTATTACGGTTATAGCAGTAAAGCGTTACTGAGAGTATTTTTAGACCCGGTTTATATTAAGGTTCTATCAGTAAAGCGTTAATGAGAGTGTTTTTGGGCTCGGGATTTAAGTATTGTAAGGCTGCGAATACACACGAGAGCCTAAATTGTGAGCCTTGCGGTTGCTTCGTTTCTTTCCCTTAATTCTCGGCGAGGCCCTATTGCTTTTGTTCGCTAATGCATACGTAGCATAACATACCCCATAGCGCACAAGAGCCCCAACTGCCAGGAACCTGTGGTACCATGATACCTTCAATTGGGGCATGTTGTGTACCTGGTTATTCAGCTCTGATCAGAAAATACAGTAAAAGCCACTTCAGGCTGTTTTTCATTTTTGAATCGGACTTTCTCACAAGATAGATATCGATTGGAAGTGTTGGTAATACGGTGACCGGACAACTCAGAATGAATTTAAATCAACACCTCCTATGAAAAGTCATTAAAGCCTATGATTTTTTTTTTAAAATGTATTACGTTATATTAGGTTTTGGACTATTTTTCAATTTTTTTTTCAAAGCTTTTAATGAATTTTCAAAGAGGTGTGACTTACTTGTCATTCCGAATTGGCATGTAACCGTTATTTTGCTTACGCTGTACGGAGAGTAACTACCACATTTAGTGCACTTAGAAATGACGAATGTGACGATTTAGTTTTTTAGAGTCCCAACTGTTCCCGTCTGAAGCCAGTGAGATTATGGCATCCGCAATTGTGGTACGCTGTTTTACAAGCGGGGAGGGGAAGGAGATGGTTAAAAGGAAGGTGGGAAAGTGTTTGGCTATTCTGATCTGGTCACCAAACACGGCGAAAGCCATTTCAATCCTGAATGGTTGTCTTACACCGGGGCGATACTGAGAGTATCTTCCACTCTGGAACGTGCCCAAATATATAACATATTTTTTAATGAATTAATGGTGAAATGCCGGGATTTGAACCCGTGTCCTTAGGATTCTTAGTCGAGAGCTTTACCCATCGACCACGTAGGCCGCCATAAGTGTAGAATATTTGTGATTTATTGCTTGTAAGCCTGTAATTATAAATTATACAGATTTCTATAGAGAGCAGCACGATTAAGGGTTCATTGTCTGGAATAGTTCGGCCGATCACCGCCTACGCCAATAGCGCTAATGCAGCCTTACCGTAGATAATATTATTACGTTAGTTGGTACTTTGTATGAAACTGCAATACCTTCCTATTGTTACTAACACAACGGGGTTTGGGTTAAGGTAGCACCTTAAGCTGATTTATGAAAATCGCCGATAATACGGTGATTAACGCCCTATGGTATGAGTTCCGGCAGGCTGGCGGAATATTATGCTTTTACGATCTTATGTAACCCAAAGTGTTCTCAACTTTTACATGAAGTGCAAATAAATTTAATTAAGTTAAACCCGGAGGTCGCGGTTTGAAAATCAGAGGAGGGAGAAACATTTTTGAAATGAAAACTTATTTAGCACCGTCGTGATTTGAAACTCAGCGAAACGAAAAATAGCGACAATAAAAAGAAACCATTTAGCGTGCGAGAGAATGAGATAGTATAATCAGTCTCCTCTTTGTGCGGAGCTTCGTAGACTCCAAACTCTTGTCTAATTTGCACACTCTGTTTTTTACAATATAAATATTATGTAATGTGGCCGGTTATCAGCATTACCTTCTGGACTCCTGCTGATGGATCCAGATTCCTTATGATGGTGATCTCAGTACAGGGCGTTTGACAATAATAAGTCGTAGGTAGACTTAGTGAGTTTATTCCGAGATTGTGTACAGGTGTGCTTCCTACGAAGCGATAATGCAAAGAGGACGGTAGACAACAATCACACCCTTTTATACGTGCCTCATGCTGTCTCACTCATACACGCATGTCTCTTCATACCGCAAGACATACGTTCACCACATCCCTCCACACTTAAATCCGAAGACAGTTACACAACATGAACTGATAATTATTTACAATACATAAAATATTCCAATATTTACAATGTAAGTAATTCATGTTGAGTCGAGAGCTGAGTGCTGCCTTCATTGACTCATCTGTGTGTTCGTGGTCGTAGTCGGTCCTTCCAATTTCCCGACGTTGACGCCACTGGATCACTGGGGCTGGAATGAGAAGGAGAAAAACCCATTAGACTGTCATCCAAGCCAAAGCTGGAGACATCGTATTCATCATACGACAGTCTCTTCGTCTCAGACGCGACATAAGGATTGCTGTGTTTCTTTTCCCATGACACACATAATTTAGACAACTGATCAAAATGCCTTTTCCAAAACATAATTTTACCATTTAAATTTACCTCAATTATATAAAGTTTTTTTCCTAATTGTTTATACACTTTCCCTGGTACCCATTTATCATTGTTTTGGTCTCTGAAATCTCTAACCATTACCTTTTGATTAATCGAAAAACCCACCGATTCTTTATTATTTCTTTTATAATAATATTTTTGATTTTCCTGAGATTTAGACATTTTAATTTTTGTTTCTTTCTTAATTCTATTATCCTTATCTCTCCCCCCTCTCGGTACAAAACTGTTTAAGTTTGACCTTAGTTTCCTTCCAAACATTACAACTGCAGGTTCTAAGCCAGTTGTACAGTGTGGTGCATTTCTGTAATCAATTAAAAAATTTCCTAATTTTTCCTCATAACCTGACTGAAACTTATTTCTTATCATCATTTTTTTTAAAAAATTTTTACACGTTCGAACCGCGTTTTCTGCTAGACCATTTGATTGTGGATGATTTACCGGAGTAGTTAAATGTTTGATGTTATTCATCTCACAAAACTCTTTGAAGTCCGCTGACATGAAAGCGGCTCCATTATCTGAAACTATTGTCTGTACACTCCCGAAATAACTAAATAAACCCTTTAATATTTTAATAGTGTTATACGAATTTGGAGACTTTACTTCTACACAGTCTAACCATTTTGAGGTTGAGTCAATAATTACAAGAAAATATTTATTTGCAATTGGGCCCGCATAATTAATATGCACCCTACTCCATATTTCTTCCGTTATAGGTAAATCTCTGTTATTTTTAAATAAACTTAGAATTTGAGTATCCAAGTCATTCTCTACGTGAACTGGTTCCTCATTCCCAATTAATTCTAATTGCACTTTACTTTTATTAAAACTACCCGCTTTCTCCGAAAAAACCTCCTGGAATTTTCGAATTTTTTTATTCACTTTACTTTTACCACTCTCAAATACACTATTAGAAAAAATTTCACTACCCTCCTGGGATGAAATTGATTGTAAATCACTTCTATCATCATCAAAACCACTATGAGAAAAAATTTCACTACCCTCCTGGGATGAAATTGATTGTAAATCACTTCTATCATTCTCAAAAACACTATGAGAAAAAATTTCACTACCCTCCTGGGCTGAAATTGATTGTTCATTTATTTCCCCATTATTTTTTTCTATTGGAACGATTGGTGACGCAAACTTACTATAGTTTACCGGAACTGAAATACCTTCCGATTGTAAACATCCCAATTCCGATTCAACCTTTGCTTTTAAAGCAAACGGTATATTTCTCGGATTGCCGAATTTCGGTTCCGCATTCTCTTTTAATTTCAAATGCCCTTTATATTTATTGAATTTACCCAGTTTCTCCGAAAAAACCTCCGGGAATTTCCGAATTAAATTATCAACTCCACTAGTATTATTCTCAACCATATTGTGAGAAACATTTTCACTTCCCTCCTGGGATAAAGTAGATTGTAAGCCCGTAAATCCAATATTAAACTTTTTAATGAAATCACGCCCTAGAACCGTAATTGTTCCCTGTTTTACTACGCAAAATTCTAACATTTCCCTATAACCGTTAAATTCAACTGTTAATAAGATACAACCCAATAAATTTAACTTACAGTTAGCGTAACCCATTAAGGTTAAATCCTTTGGTTTTAACATCAAATGTTTGAAATGTTTAACATAATCTTCGTCCGTTAAAATCGAAATTGCCGCCCCTGTGTCCAATAAACCGTTTAGTTCCACATTATTCACTAAAACTTTGCACAATATTGGTTCACAATATACTGCGTTTATCCGCAACATGTTTTTATGTTCCTGCGTATTTACGAACACTGAAGAAATGTTATTATATTTTAAACCGCGACATATCTTCCCAATATGCCCTTTTACTCTGCATTTATAACAAAACACGTCTTTAAATTTACAGTTTACTGAATCGTGATAATTCCCGCAATGTTTACACTTTGTTCGGTCCGCTGACCTCGCTCTGTACGATGTAACATTCTTGTCCGAAGTTCTAAAAAAATGTTTACCTACCGAATTTTGTTTTTGTGACAAATTGTTCGATGTATTTTTAAATTTATTTACTAAATCAACACTTTCCGTTTTAATTTGCTAATTCATTACCTCGAATGAATCCATAGCAATAGCACATTCTATAACCTTTTTTAATGAAAAGTTTTCAGCCTCTACAAATAATTTCTCCTTAATACGCCCCACTCGAAGACCGGTGACAAAAACATCTTTTAAATTATATTCAAGTCTGTCCTCGAATTTGCAAAATCTAACGAGATTTCTTAACCGTGCTATATAATCATTAACCGATTCTGAACTTTTTTGTTTCGTAGCAAAAAAAATTTCGCGCTCTTTGAAAACATTTCGTTTGATACCTACATGATTCTCTAGTAATAACAATAAATTTTCGACCGTAATATCTGTAATTTTTTTAGGAAAACACAAATCAATCAATAAATCTATTGTCTCTGTGTGTAAATGAGATATTAAAACCGCTCTCTTTTTTTCTACCGAATTTAACTTGTCATCATTGACGAGGATGAACTGTTCGTATTGCAACACGAACGTCTCCAGTTTGTCCCTCAAATGACAAAACCTGGGCAGTTCTCCCCCTTCCATCTTCACACAGATACAATCAATAAATAGCAGAAAATTTTACAAACAGCACTCAACTCACGACTCTGTTGACTTGATGCTGCTGCTCCGATCTCGCCCTTCCGCGGACCGTCTCCTGGCTCCTGAACCCTGGTCGTCCTTCTAATGCCCCGGCACGCCTTCCGTGAGGTCTGCACCTGGTCTCTGATCTTCTCCTGAAGACCCGGACTTCTCCATCCACGCCTTACGTGTATGCTCCTCCAGGTTCTCGGCACTGAATAAACCTATCCAGCGCCTTGCTATTCCTCGGATGCCAATTTCTGCTGCTCTTGCTCTTCCTGAATGTGATCTGGCCTGATGCTGCCTGATCACCTATTGTCCACTGTAGCCTCAATCTCGGGATGTTTGCTGCCAAATGTGATTTTGGCTGCTGCGTAAATCTTCTTCCTTTATAGGCTGCGCCAAATGTGATGACCGTGGCCGGTTATCAGCATTACCTTCTGGACTCCTGCTGATGGATCCAGATTCCTTATGATGGTGATCTCAGTACAGGGCGTTTGACAATAATAAGTCGTAGGTAGACTTAGTGAGTTTATTCCGAGATTGTGTACAGGTGTGCTTCCTACGAAGCGATAATGCAAAGAGGACGGTAGACAACAATCACACCCTTTTATACGTGCCTCATGCTGTCTCACTCATACACGCATGTCTCTTCATACCGCAAGACATACGTTCACCACATTATCGGTACCCTGACAACTCAGAATCAAGTCAACTCAACATCTCTTTGAAAAGTCATTAAAAACTATGAAAAATATATTTTTAAAATAGCCCATAACCCTAACCTAACGTATCCTATTTAACCATTTTTTTCATCACTTTTAACCCGTCTGCTTGTTTAGGTATAAATACATTCCAAAACACGTAATCGCGTTATACTTTCACAAGACCAAAAACGTCCCGAGCGACCATACATTTTAAAAGCTATATATTTCTCGTCCTCTCATGCAAACATAATATTTTTCTTTTAACGAGAAAGAAAACGAAATAATGCTTCGTATTGTGTTTGAAATATGAAAGCTATCTTGCATAGATATTTTACAATCTCGACCCAAAATGACGGTTTCAGAATTTTCGTGCGAAACTGAGGCTTACGGATTGTGAGGTGCGAATATATTGAACCAAGCAGACAAGTTTGACTTTTCAAAGGAGGTTCGGAGTTGGTTTCGTTCTGAGTTGTCAGGTCACTAAAATAACACCATTCAGAAATGAAAGGGTCCTTGAAATGGCTTTTGCCGTGTTTATGAACAGCCAGACACTGCCAAACTACATAGCCTTAACCTAACACTCCAGACACTCCTAACACTCCAGTGTAAAAAGAATATATGATGCAAATGTGAATGGTAGAAGAAGTCGGGGACGCCCGAGGAAGACATGGCACGATCAAGTGAATCAGATACGTTTTTTTTTTTTTTTTATATATTTATTTATTTATTTATTCCATTTTTACAATTTTACAAAGTTAGGTATAAGTACAATTATTTTTTTAATTATGTACATGTAATGCAATATTTTTTAATGGTGGTAATAATACCTCTCTAATTGAGAATTTCTCGTGTTTAGGGAGGGAGTACTAACACAATTGATATTTTGATATATGTTTAATTGATGCTACCATGAGCGTATTTATGAAAAAATAAAATAAAAACAACATGTATGTAAAATTATATACCTGTGCACTATTTTAGGAAGAAACTTTTTTTTTTTTTAATTAAATTATAAAATATAAAACCTGTGTACACATTGAAAATATAAGTGGCCGTAATATAACACAAACATGAAATTACCTACTGGTGAAATATATTTTAATTTTTTTCTTAAAAATTTTATAATTTTTTTCGGATTGAATATCTTTAGGGAGTTCGTTAAAGCATTTTATGGCTGAGTATGTGTAGTGGTGTTGGGCCGTTGTAGTATTAAGTTTAGGGATTATTATTTGTCCTGTTGTTCTCGGCCTGGTGCTAAATGACTTTATTGTTAGTTTGTCTTTATGGATTTGAAGTAATGCATTTTTTTGATAGATTCTGTTTATTTGTAAAACTTTGAATTCATCGAATATTTTTTGAGTTGAATAGTCTAAAGGTTTTTTTAGAATAATTTTGATGAGTCTTCTATGTACTATTTCAAGTGGGGCTAAGTTGGTTTTATACGCTCCTCCCCAACCTATTATTCCGTATTGCAGAACTGATTGGGCTAATGCATAGTAAACCTTCAGTAGTATAGATTTATGAAGTATATTTCTTAGTTTGAGGAATACGTAAAAAAGTTTACGTATTCTGTTTATAGTTTGTGCAATATGTTCTGTCCATTTAATATGTTGGTCTATTATTATGCCTAAATATTTAATGTTGTTCTTTTTTGAAATTTTTGTGCATTTAGATGAGTTGCAGTTGTCAGTATAATTTTTACAAGAGCTATGAATAGTTATATTGGAATTTATAATTGGAAGGAATTTGTCTGATAGTGTAAATGTCATAAAGTAAGTTTTGTCAGAGTTTAAGGAAAGATAGTTGTCATCCAGCCATTGTTTTAAGTTGTTTATTTCTACATTTGCGGTTCGGTAGGCTTCATCCCAAGTTTTTTTTTCTATGATTAAGACTGTGTCGTCAGCGAAAGATATGATTTTTCCAATTTTCGGTATTGTAAGCATTGAGACGGGCCATGTCAAAAGTCAGAATAATAGAAGAGTATGTATGAGACGATGTATGAATGTGAGTGAGGCAAAGAGTGTGTGCCAAGACCGAGTTGTTTGGCGGTCCGTCCTCTCTGCCTACCCCTGCGGGGAAACGGCGTGATGGTTAGTTAGTTAGTTAGTCTAACACTCCATTCAGCATCAATACTGACTTTTTCTATTGCTGAGAGCTCGCGGGTTCAAATCTCGAAGTCGGCAGATAAATTTTAATTGATTGATTTGTGTTTTCACAATTAAATCATTTAATCAATACATATATTATAAAAGAAAGTGTATGAAAGTGTGCGGCTCGTAAAAACTCAGAAACGAGTCCCGGTACGGTCAAGCGAGTTATATGGTGTGGTAGATATCTTTCTCCCCTCCAGGATGACATTTCCCGTTTTTACCCAAAGGGCGTGCTTTTGAAGATATAAGGGGTGGAAGTTTCGTCCTCTTTAAATTTCTAGTAGTCTACCGGAAAGTTCTAGAAGGTTCCGTCGAGCTTTAGAAAGTTCTGGAAGGAGTGGCGGAGGATGTCGTGGAATGTTAGGGAATCGGGAACATCATTGTGGAAGATTCCAAAACACTCTCGAATGTTGTCATGAGCCAGGCCACTAGGCCACTAGTAAGGTATATTTGCGGCACTTTCCAGAGTGAAAGATGCTCTCATTATCGGTGTTAAATACCATTCAGAATTGAAACGTCGCATGAAATGGCGGTACCTAGCCGTGTTTGGTGGCTAGTTCTGAATGGCCAGGTAATTCCCCACCTTTCTCTTCCCCATCTCCTTTCCCTCCACCCTTACCTTCAGCCTCAACATACCACAATTGGGGATGCCGTAGTCTTACTGGCACCAGACGGAAGCAGTTAGGACTCTTGTGAAGTATTTACATTAAACAAAAAAAAAAGTAATAATACCGTTCAGTGCCTGAGTTTACATCTCGTTTGGGTCCCACCCAGGTATTGCGTGTTCGATTCCTCGGTTGGCTAAGTCCTCCATCACGACACAAGCAAAATATTCTGCTTATTGCGAAGGTAGTAGGAGACTTTCAAATATTGTCGGGTTATTCGTAACCCGGAATGAAAAAAAAAATTAAAAAAAAAACATTACAATTACGTCGGTCAGTGGTTGAGTTGAATTCCTCGGCTGGCTAACTCCACCATCAGGACACAAGAAATATTTTCCGCTTACTGTATGGTAGTAGGAGATTTTCAAATATTGTAGGGTTATTCCTGACCCGATAATGCTTATATTTTGCGTGTATTTTGCTTCTGAATTCACGGACACTCTTCATGATTCCTTTACATTTACCGCTTGGATTTAATTGTTATGATTTTGATTTATGTGTTTTGTGTTTCTGTAATATGTTATTTCTTTTATTTTATTAACATTTATTTTATTATATATTATGATTTATGTGTTATATTTTACATTTGCGTTATTATATTATCTTGTTCACTATGTTTTAAAAAATGTATATAATTGCCTTGCGATTTGTTTTGTTAATAATGACTATACTACCTGTTAATTTATGCCATGTTCCTTGTTTTGTTTGTCTTTAACTGTTTCAATGTTTTACTGGATGAACTGAACTCAATTTTTTTTTCCCTATCCCCATACGGGGGTGTGCTGGACCTCGTCCCTGCTTCATCTTTAGTTACATTACTAATTTTGCAGATCCTTCTCAAATCATCTGCGCCTCCCCCAATGATATGTGCAGGCTTGAGGCTTGATCAGACGACCTTGACTGTCCTTTGTCCTGCCTCTGACTACCCAACGCTGAATTTTCTTTTAGTCTTCGGGTATTTTACCCCAAATATTCCCCAACATTCTTTGAGGCTTCACTGAGTAATTGGCTTAGGGACACGGAAGCTAAGTGTAGTTTATGATCAGACCGAAAGCCATTCACATTTTTTGTTGGTACTTGCCAATTGATTTGAGATTTATTGTATTACTTATGTTCTCTATTTTATGCAGGTGCTTGCGGGTTTTTACAGATGCAATGCCGCCTCGTGGAGCCTCATGAATGAGTTTTTCTTTTGCCCTGTTTAATTTATCTTTGTCTTACTAACCTATTTTTTGCATTTTGTTTTTCCTGTTAAGCACTTGCATACTGCTTACTAACAACGTATGCATGGACACTGGAGGTCTAGATTCGTTCAAAATAAATAAATGTAGCTTCGTTTAACAAAAAAAATTAGAATCTTGCGAGAGCCTTGAAGGAGTAACCATCAGTTACTTATACCAGGGCGGGTAAGAGGTGGATTACCTCCACTGACCCGATAATGATTGTCTTTCTTTTAAAAATAATTATATGGAAGTTAAGTTTGACAAGATTATATTATTTTGCATATAAATTAATACTAATATTTATTTGTAATTTGTTCCACCAAAGTTTGCAACAGTGGGGAGTGGGACGACCTATTTTACCAAATCAAAATCTTTATTTTTTTGTTGTTAAATAGGTTATATACCTATGTCATTGTTCACATATTATTTAAAAACAAACCTTTTTCGTTTTAATCAAACACATATTTTCGTAATTAAAGTTTAAATTTGTTCATATTTTATTTCCTTTGGTAATTTACCAGATAGCTCAATTGCTCCGTACATCAACGACTTTTGAATCTGGGTTTTTTTCTGAAGGGGAGTCTTATTTCATTTAATTGCCTAGTTTCAGTCTGTGATTGTGCTGCAGTTTTTCAATCTTTCTTAGAAATTCAAATAACATATGGCCATGAATTATTTTGTAAATTAAAAATAAAGTATTGAAGCAACTAATTTGTTTATTTTAATTGAAATAACATAATCATATACAAACATGTAAGTAACCCACCTCGCTAGACGATGTCAGTTCTGAGACGGGTACACATATATGCATACATATACACATACATACACACATAGGTTCACATATGTATACGCATGCATGTACATAATCATAAAAACATAAGTACATAAAATCTACATATTTGTAAAAAGCACTAACTTTGTGGCTCGCCATAATTTACAATAAAAAAACACATAAATTTGTTTAAGACCACTTTTATTTTAAAACACTACCGGTTTCAGAAGCACCCTTCCTTCGTCAGGAGAATATTATAACTGGTTATAATATTTAAACTTTAATTACGAAAATATTATAACTGGTTATAATATTCTCTAGTAAAGTTATAATATTCTCCTGACGAAGGAAGGGTGCTTCTGAAACCGGTAGAGTGTTTTAAAATAAAAGTGGTCTTAAACAAATTTATGTGTTTTTTTATTGTACATAAAATCTAGATAAACTTATTGGAAATCGTTAAAAGGTTATCATAAAACTAAAACTCTGAAAAGAATTATTGGTTATTACTAAAGGTTATCAAAAATATAAAAATAATTATTGAAAATTGTTATAAGGTTATCATGGAATGTACATAGTATCATAAAACCAAAAATTTTAATAGAATTATTGGAAATTGTTATAAGTTTATCATGGAATGTACATATATATTATATCATCATCAGTCTTGGCTCTACAACCCCTGGTGGGTCTTGGCCTCCCCAAGAGTCTTCATCCACTCATCTCGGTTTTGGGCCAGTTCTCTTCAGTTTAGAAGCTCCAAGGTAGATACATCTTTGAGGACGTTGTCGCTCTTGGTGACCCCAGCCACCGAAGTCTTCCCAGTTTTATAAATTTTGTAAAGTTTAGATCCGTATATATTATATAGTTTCATAAAATTAAGAATTTCGTTAAAACTTTAAAAACACATCGTGATTCCAACATGCCGTTTAAAAGACAAGATATTCATAAAGTTTTAGAAAATGGCATAACAATAAATCATCACCCAATGAAGTTATTCGTCAAAGAAGATTAAAAAAAAGTAAGTAAATAAAAGAGATGAAAAAATTTCCCTACCAGAGTCTAGAGTTGTAGAGAAATGCCTTTTCACTTTTCCAACGAATTATGCGATAAAGCGGGGTTATGTTATTTTATGTAAATACATATTTTCCCCACCTTGTCTGCGCTAGGGGCGGTACAAAAGTTTCAACTAAATCGCTTTTTGTGGAATAAATCCATCGACATCGCCAGATAAGGCAGAACCAAATCGGTTTATGGTAATAAACTTAAAAAATGTTTCGCGGGGATTATCAAATGGGGAGTAAGGGGAATTGATTTTTTAAGTCCTTACCACGTAATAAATATGTTATATTTTCTCCATATTTTTCAGCGAATTTGTGTTTTCGTTTGCTTTGGCAGACCATGTTTATGTTGGGGTGATTAATTTTGAAAGAAATTTACATCGCGAGCGATATTTTCGATTAATCGATTTTTTTTCACAAATTTAGATTTCAGGATTTTAATTTTATATTACAATGATGGAATAACTTCCTATCCATGGCAGGGTGGTAAGCTCATTGACTCTAGACCCAACGGTGCTGGATAAAATGCAACATTAGAAGATATTTTTATTTTTTTGTTCATATATGACTCTCATTTCAAACAAAATACCTATAACCGTCCTTTATTTGAAGTGAAAATTCTTTAGCCGTGAAATTCGGATGAAACGGAAATGCGTCAAAAAAATTATCATTTGACGGTCCTCGGTTCTAATATAATGCGGTAAATTCACGACTACGCACGGGGCTCCAATAGCGCCGCGGTATGAAGCGCCCGACTCGCAGCGCCTAGAGAGATATCCAGCGAATGGAGGTTCGAAACCTACCAAATCAAAAAAAAAAAACATTTTAATTTTTGTGAAATCAATATCCAATCTTCAAAACACTTTAAATTAAACAGTCAAAAGAAAAGAAAGCGACATCTAGAGTTTTTTTAGTTTCACTTCTACGGCGTGTGATTTGCACACTCTGATTTTTTTTTTACATTAGCTGCACACATGAGAAAAATCCCTCAGGGCTTATGTCATCTTTGAGGGTGCTGTATGGAGGTTCTGGGAAGTAATAAGGTATGAAGCGTGGGTAGGAATCTGGGGTTCAATGTGTCCAAGAATGACAGACGGATGAATCCATCCCTCTCATTGCGGTGCAAGGTGATGGGTCGAGAGGTAAAAAGGTCTCCCATTCTCTCCTGATCCTGCCTGCCACGCGTTAGGTGGGCAAACAAATCCATCGCCAAGGTCTAGACAAATCTCACCCCTTGAACTTGGGCACCCCTGCTAAGCCACCAAACGTAACGAAACACTTGGGGTGACCTATGGCAGAGGTGATGAAAAATACATTGGAGGGGACCCCACCACTTTCCCAACGGCGTTATAAGGAAACAAATGGTTTCCTCCTTCACCGCACACGTCAAGTCTCTACTTTTTTTTTGAACGAAGCTACATTTATTTGAACTACTCTAGAACCTCCAATGTCCATGCATACGGGGTTAGTAAGCAGTATGCAAGTACTTACATTAAAAATATGATGAGAAATACAGAATCAAAGTGGGACTGGGGAGTGGGGAAAGTTAGAATCCGAATGGGACAAAGCCTTGGGTTCCCACGTAGATGTCGTGAGTTCAGCCCACTGCCATCTGGATTTCTATGGATTACCGCTGCACAGGCAACATTTTCTACTTATTGTGGTGGTAGAAGGAGGAAATTAAACTTTGTCAGGTTAAGTCACCTCCACGTACATCTGACTTGCCCACCGACATGAGAAAACATTTGGGAAAGGATCGAACAATGGGATGGGACGGGCGGACGGCCGAGCTTTCCGAAACGGTGGCTTCTGTTACTCCTCTTGACAGCGGCCGTGTGAAGGCACTATTATGCTGATTCCAGACTCACGGCGAGAAGTCTCGGCGAGAAGTTCTCGCCGAGACTTCTCGCGAGAACAAGCACTTATCCACACTCTCATTTTTCTCACTCGTGATCTGTTTCCCATCCGGTATGGACGACATTACAGACGATATTCAAAATGCTGCAGGTTTGGCTCTGTGCGATAAATTGCAACTCTTGTTGATTGTTCCACATTTTTAACCCAAAGAAACAAAATTTTCGAAACCAAAACAAAAATATAACGCGCGTCTACTCTCAACCGCTCACTAAACAACACTGAGACAAAACGTGAGTGTAGTAGTCTTCTCGCTTCTCGCCCGAGAAATCCTTTGAAGCGGCCAAATTTACCGACAGCTATCCGAGAACAGCCGAGCCCGGGAAAAGAATGCGAGAAACTTTCACGCTTCTCGGGTGTTCTCGGGGCTTCTCGCCGTGAGTCTGGAGGGGCTATTACTTGTAATCCGGTAATATTTGTCTTTCCATTAGTTTGTGTTATTTACAATCAAACACCGTTTGTTCTGTGGAGGTACTTCTTAATATTAACATGTCTTTGATACAGATTATTACGATTTTACGCATTTAAAATAATTATACTACTGGTCGCACGACCTGTCTATACCGGCTGCTAATTGAATTTGTTGGGTAGCTGGCGATTGAAGAGCTCTTGCTACTCCTACCGGGATCTATCGGCAACCGATAGAAGCTCTTTTCTTGTTGGAACCTGACGGCTTCTAATAGAACCTATTTCGATACACTACTCCATTTAGTATTGAAAGGCAAGAGAACTAACTGTCTATGGTATTTTTTTTAATTCCAGGAAACACGTGTTAAGAAATAGATAATCAGTAATAAGAGATTGGGGTCAACTCGACAAGGTGGACGCGCATTATCGTATCCATAAACAACATGTTTTGCCAGGTCTTAACACAGTCATGAGAACTATCTAAACGTGCCTTAATTGACCACAATAACGCGCGTTAAACGTGTAAAACTATAATGGGGATTAATTTCATCAGCTGATCAAAGGATCTTGAAATGATGCCAGTTATTTAATAAACCTTAATACCGCTAGTAATTTTGATATAATAGCGATGCATGGTTTTTTCACGGGTTGAAAAACATATTTCTTGTTTACCTAACGTTCCTAACGTGGTTTCAAGGCTGTTTATTAAATACTCGTGCCAAAAACCTTGCTCAATATTATGTAATTTTTTTTCCAGCTATCAACATAGATTATATTAGTTGTTCTTAATCCCCAGGCTAATTTGTTCGGTTTTCGGAACAACTCATAAAAGATTCACAGAAATCGTTGTCTCCCGTGGTAAAAATATGATCTAAATGCCGCTTTGGAAATAAAAAAAATACGACGTTTAAAATATGTAATTATATTCAAATCTAAAAGTTAACCGCGAAATAATTAAAATGTACACCTTTATGAATCCAAATTTTCCGACTGCAATTTGAAAATAATTTTTTTATTCATTATTTTTACATGAAACGACAAAAAACTGAGTTGACGAAAACGTTTATAATACAGTTGCCTGACTTTTACGTTTTTCCGTTATCAGTCATTTTAGTTGTAAGAAAGGTGAGGTGAGCCAATTAAAAAACTTTTTATGTTTGCATTCAAAATTTTTATATTTTAAAAATTATGTGTTTATTTCGAATTATAACATTTCCGACCAAATAGGCCAAGGCCTGAGGGGTTAATTAATATATTGTAAAAAAATATTAAAATCTCACAAATTATTCACATATTTACACTCAAGAATAATTTGAAATAATGTGTAATAAAAAACATAGAAAGATAAAGGGTTGCAAGGTTCATTATTAATATCTTTTGCGATTTAAGATCTACTGATTGAATGATAGATTTTACACAACTTTTCCAAGAATAGTGTCGCTAGTCCACTAGGTTTCTTACGGAGAAAAGTAGTAAAAGTTGAACTAAAGTGTTGTACCCAAAACAAATAACACGACCCGAATAAATCTGGGACCAAATTCACTTACACGGGATAGCATTAGATCTTCCGGAACGGAACTGTAACGTTGCCAAATAAATTGCAGCGGAGTCACAACAAGAAAGCAAAATTGAAACAACTGCAAATACCCGTTGTAGGAACTGGGTTATGCGATGGTTGAAGTATAGTTAAATGATTTGCAAGTGAAAACTTCTTTAACACCGTTGTGATCTGAAACTCGACGAAACGAAAAATAGCGACACTAAAAAGAGACAAACACGTACATATATAGGATACAATCTGCTAGAGAATGAGAAAGTTTAATCGGTCTCTTCTTTTTGCGGTACTTCGTAGCCTTTCCACTCTCGTCTACTTTACTTTTTTACGTTAACTCCACTTAGGAGGCCCCGAGGAAAACAATTTCCTTCAGAACCTGTGTCATCTTTGGGGATGCTGTGTGGAGGGCATTTTGAGGAAAAGGTGGAAGTTCTGAGAAGGAAAAGGTGTGAGGGGTGGATAGGAACTGGGGATTAATATGTCCAGGAGTGACAGACCCTCCCACTGCGGTACACACCGATGGATCGAAAGAGTCCGGCTGAAAGATAAAAAGATTGGTTGAGGGAGACCTTTTGACGAGTGGGAGAAATGGATTCAAAGATCCGTCACTCCAGGACACACTGACCCCTATATTCCTATCCACCCCTTATAAATTTTTAATTCTTAGAACTCTCTCTCCTTCTTTTCGCTAAAAAGACCCTCCCCAAAACATCTCCAAAGATGACGTAGGTCCTGATGGAAATTGTTTTCCTCATTGGCCTCCTGTGCAAAGCTAATGTAAAAAAAAGAAGTGAAATGTCTGAATGGTGCTAAGCAGTGCTACATTCGTAGTATCGAATTAGAATACATAAATGAAAATAAAATAAACGGGTTGCTGGCACTGAAACTGAACTGAACTGAATTTCAACCTTTAATTTTACATTATTTAATAAAACAACTATTATTTATTTTTTGTATTTATTTATAGTACTAGGCTATCGTAATTATTTCAAAATTAAGTACAAAATTATTTCAGTAAAAAAAAACACATTTAAAAATAATGTAAAATAATTATCTTCGTGGTGAATTTTACTAAGTGAATTTTGTAGTGAATTCACGAGAAACGTAGCTATTTTTTTAAATGGCGGCTTTCTTTAAAATAAAATCATACCTGCACGCCATCACCATTTCAAACATTGTTCCGAATAATAACTGTCTTAAAGAAAATGTATTACAGGAGTAATTAAGGTAAGCAGGTACCTTCCGACAGAATAATACAACTCAATGCATTGAACATTTCAACCCTTCAACTTAATTTAGGAAATACCTAAATAAATACAAAAGGAGATCGTACAAACATTGTTCATAATTAATTTACTGTATACCATTTGAGAAGTATTGAAAGCCCATGTTTGTTTTTTGACCCAATTCAAAACGATAAAGACAAAAGATGGATGAAGCTTTGTTATCAGAACAATTTTCTCTTTTACCGGCTTCGCATGTCCCGTCCTATATCTAGATTCATAGGTCAGGGTTTCTGAACCTTTTTTGTTCCGTGAACCTTTTTGCTAGTCAAGTGATACCTCGAACCCCTTCTAAGAAAAAAGCCCCCATACCTTATACTGTATAACTACTATAGTAGTTGAACGTATAATAAGCGTAGGATGAATACATTAAGATGATGCCATGCGAAATAATGCAAAATCATACAAAATAAGATGCTTCAATTAAATAGTGCGAGTAGAACGGTTCCATGCCAACTCAGAATGAAACCAACTCAGAAACACCTCAGAAATGTCATTAAAGCTATGAAAAAATAATTTTCGAATAGCCGGTAACCCTAACCTAACTTAACCTATTTAACCAATTTTTTAAATATTTTTGTATCATCAATCTTAATGATCTTTCTGAGGTGCTTCTGAGTTGGTTTCATTATGAGCTGTCCGGTCACCGTGTAGAACATATCTTGGACCTTAAAAATATCGATATTTGTTTTCTTTTAATAAGCCTAGAAAAAAATTAAGTATTTGGTCTGTAAAAAACACTTTCAAGTCCAAACTCTCTTACTTATAAACCCCCTTTCGGAAATGGTTTTAGTGTTTAATGTGGAAAATTCAGTTTCTTTTATAATAATCGCAGAACAATGATATTTACGCCCGAACTACACAAAATAAAATAAAATATACATTTCCGCGTTTTTTTTTTTGACATCAATCAATCGACGCAGTCGACGAATTTGGATTTTCAAAGTGAACCTTATACCGTCCACCCAAGGACTTCAGACTTCCCACACCCATTTTGTATCAGTTCGGCCCCGGCCGGGACGGAGAATAGACGTATTAGGCTCCGCGTCGCTTGGTTCCGTGAAATCAATTTAAAAATTTCGTTGTTATTACAATAAACAATGCATAAAAATGGAGTTAATATTTTTATAGGCCGTTACAAAATCAACCTGTAAAAAAATTCTCAAATACCTTTCCCAACCTTTCCAAAAGCATTTTCTCAAGGATTTCAAAACTCCTCCAAAAAGGGGCGTGAATTCCGATTTTGATTTTTTTCTGGACTATTGGATCACCTTAAGGCCCACAAACTAGTGTCGGAAATTTGCGATGGTCCCTTGCAACTGTACAGGGCAGTTCCGATGAGAAAAATTGATTATTCTCCGTACCAGCATTTTCAACTAATAACATAATATCGATTTTATTTCATTAAAAATGTGCTTTAATATACACCTACAATAAAGTTAGTAGTTAGTAAAGTTAAAATGTCAAACGCATGATGACAAAATTTTAAAAATTATGTATACTTAAAAAAAAACTGAAGTATATTCGTCACAAAATACTCGGATTTTTTGTTTCATGATTTTATTTGAACTAAAAGTAAAATTCTGAAAAGTAGCTATCCTATATAATCTATTGATATATTTAAATTATATCTTGTGCATAACTTTTCTCTTTTCTTTTCTATTTGCTAGTTTCCTTAAAAAAATTCTCATTATAAACTTTCTACTTTAATTTTTCCAATTTAATCCATTTGTTCACACTCTAGATACCACAAAGTAACTATATTCCATTGGTAATGATCATATATATGAAAAATTTCTAATGTGTTGTAATGTATTTATAAATAAATAAAACAAATAAATAAAGAAACCTAACGCCACCCGCAGGTATAGGCAGAGGGGATGTACCATCGCCCAACTCTGTCTTGGTACATACTTTTCATCAACGTTCAGACATACCCTCATGCATACCCTTCTTGATTCTGACTCTTAAGATGACCATACTCAAGTGATTCAATTAAGCGTGCCATGTCTTCCTCGGGCGTCCCCAACATCTACCATTTCGATTAAAGAAATACGTATTTCTCACACAGAATTATTAATTGATTGATCCTATGATTTTGGTAGCAGCTTTATCGCTTGACTGAATCGTTTCCACAATCAGATGCAGCAATTTTGAAAATCAAAGCAAATCCCAGTACTTGTCGTTATTGAACTGGAATTACACAGAAACACAGAGACGGAACACTGAAATAATCATTTTATGTTATATTAATTTTCACAATTAATAAATTCAAAAATATGAAAGCTTGTCCGATATGTAGGGGTGCCCGGGTTCATGTGGTGAGGGTCTTATCGGCGGATGTGTCTGCCCACCAACTCGTGGCAGACCGGATCGAGAGAGACTGGTAGAGGAGACCTTTTGATTTCTCCAACAGGACTCTCTCGGAACATCGCCTTGCATCGCAGAGGGAGGGTTGGTGGTTTCATACGCCCGTTGCTCCTGGACACCCTGACCCCCAGATTCCTACACACCCCTTCATACCCTTTTCCTTCACAAAACATCCTCTACTTCCTTTTCTGAAAAGACCCTTCATACAGGATCGCCAAAAATGTCGTTGGCCCTGAGGGGTATTATTTATCTCCATACAGGAGCTCATTTAACTTTTGCGTACAAAAAAGCTTATTTAACTTTTCAATGGAGAAATTTGTAAGCAACTTATGTACAACGGTAAAGCTGCGCATTTTTTTAAGTGTCAAATAAAAACATTTCGTACTCGGTATCAGTAAGGTTACGAATCCCTGACACAGAAGAAATAGAGAGGGGAAGAACGGGTGGCTAGGTACCCGTGACTTCAATTTTGGTAGCATGCCAGTCGCAGAACTTGACAAGTCTTATGAAATTCTGGCCGCACGGTTCAAGGTGGAATCGGAAAATTATGGCGTGAATTATGCCCCTCCGACCCGGTGGAAAAGTTTAAAATTGCGTATTTTCAAATGCGAATTGATAAAATGATTTATTCTTGCGTATAACACTTGTTCGGAAGTGTTTCTGGAGATTTATTTCGCTTTTGAAAGGCGAAAAAATGTCTTTTGCTTATTACTTCCTACCTCTGAATGCGTTACGAGATTGCTTGGGTAGCGAGTCAATTTTGGTAACGGTGCAAATATTATAATGAGTTCTTAAATTAATTAATCTTAAATTTGGTGCAATCGGTGAATCAAATCTAGTACTTTGAATCCCTTACTAATGAATCCAACTTACTGACATGATTTGGTCGTACAATCATGTGTTTGATTTCTGCTGAGTTGTGGGAATGAAAATAAATCGATCCATGGAGAATTTAAAAAAATCGAGTGTAGTTCACACGCGGTTGATGAGAAACTTTCACCCACACAATCTCAACCAATAGGAGCCTTGAAAAGTGAGCTCATAATCAAAGCGGCCAATGCGTGTAGCTCGACAGAGCGCGACGCTTACTAGGTAACTAGGTATAAGCTAGGTATAAGTAGGTAAGCTTTCATTCTATCTCATTCTCTCGAAGTGTAAATCCTATAGATGTATGTGTTTGTCTCTTTTTAGTGTCACTCCTTTCCGTTTTATCGAGTTTATAAACACAACGGTGCTAATAAGCTCACTTCAAAAACAGTTTAAATGAACAATGAATACGTTGAAACTAATCACATTAAAACCAAAATTAGTAACAACTGCTTTTGAGTATTTTATCAAAAGGATAGGCGTCCCAATATTAAAAAAAAACTTGATGACTCCTCGTTAATCGTTAAATACATATTTTTTCTAATTTTTAAAATAAATCCAATTTTCTAAGGTTTATAACGAACCTAATAATAACGTACGACATTAAATTTGACTTATTTTATATTAAAAAAATATTCATCCTAGTTCTTCGGGGACTGTCGATTTATTTTAAATACAATTATAAAGAAAACAAGTAAGTATAATTGTTTTAACATTTTTAAAACTAAAATACAGAAATCCGCCATCTGAACGAACTGTTTTATAAAATAAACATAATATTTATGTCTATAAACTCATTTTAGTTAGGATCAGTCAGTTTTTTTATTTCTTAAAAAAACACGAATGGCAATGCTTTATTTATTTTAATTTTCTGCCAAGTAAAATTATTTTATAATTTCTAAGTTCATACAATCATCTGGGGTGAAGTGGCTACCGAGTTTGCTCTATGTTGCTAACCCAAAAATAGCTCTTTCTTTCAAAGCCATTCCTTCCCAAAATATTTTAATGTATTTTAAGGGATTTTTTTTCCACACAGGAGGCCCTGAGGAAAATAATTCATTAATAATTCCCTTAGGGCCTATGTCATCTTACGGGATGATGTGTGGGGGTCTTTTTAAGGAAAGGAAGGATAGGAAGTTCTGGGTAGGATAAATATATGAGGGGTGGGTAGGAAGACAGACGTATGAATCCATCTCTCCGGTTGAGGTGCAAGGCGATGGGTTGAGAAAGTCCGTCTAGAGAAGTCAAAAGGCTTCCTTCAACCAGTTTTTCTCGGTCCGGCCCGCCACACAGTAGGTGAAATCTCACCCCGTGAAACCTGGCACCCCTGCTAAGTCTAGGGTATATTATTTCCTTCGGGTTTCCAATATGGAATTTATACATAAAAATAAAGGCTAACCAACCCCCAAAGGTTGTCCAATTCAAAATTCTTATGTAGTTGATGGTTGTATTGAATAAATGCTCAAAATATTTATCTTAATATACCTTACCGAATCAATTCAAAATCAATTTAAATAAGGGATTTTATTTTTATGGTTATTTTCTTTTGGGGTATTATGCCGTGTTGCGCTACCTCCTCCTTTAGCCAACGTTTCGGACAGCGTTACAGTGTCCATCATCAGGGCAGATGTGATGATGGACACTGTAACGCTGTCCGAAACGTTGGCTAAAGGAGGAGGTAGCGCAACACGGCATAATACCCCAAAAGGAAATAACCATAAAATTTTTGGCCGTGAAAATCTAAAATCATAACCAAGGGTAGAGATGGTAAAAACTATTATTAATCCGGTGAATTAAATCTTAATATGTAAAACAAAGTCGGGTTAGTTACACCATTTATAACTCGAGAACGGCAAGACCGATTTTTATGATCTTTGATTTGTTGGATTTATCGTCGCCCGAATAGCAGAATAGTTATTAAAACATCGCAAAAATTCACGAAAAAAATAATTAAGAAGAAAATTCTTCTCCTCGTACATTTTGCTTGGAACGAATTGTCATCCTTTGAAAGAGCTGCAGGAATATCGTGATGAGTATTATATTGAGTAGTGGGTGAATTCCAAAAATTCAAAAACGTCAAATGTCAATGAGCTAATTGTTTTGCTTTTGTTCTTAGACGTATAATGCTGTCCCTCTTTCTTACACAATAAATGTCAACAGTCGAAAATGGGACAAAAGGTGAACGTATGTCTGCACCCCTCCAAAGGAAAAATACAATCTTACTAATATTATAAACGTAAAAGATTGTATGGATGTATGTGTGTTTGTTACTCTTTCATGCAACTACCTACCTGGTACCAAGGCGGAACCCTATTAAATTTTCAAATTACGAATTTGTTTGCGTCAAGATTTAAAAAAATAAGCTTTTTTAGAAACTTCGAATAATTCGTAAAAAAATTGTTACGCTCATTAAAGTACATAATATTACATGTAATTATTAAAAACTACTGAATGGATTTTAATGAAACCTTACATCAATATAGCTCATACATCAGTATAACACATAGGCTATATATAACGTTAAGCTCTGGCGTTGTGAAATTTATATGAAAGAAAATGTGTGTATTTCATATATTTTAGCGGCAGGGAGGAAAGGTCTACGAAGGGAAGGGAACGGAGAAGTGGGGTTCGCGGAGAGAGAAGAGACGAGGAAGATGGAAGGGAACGGGGATGCACGGGAAAGGACATGCAGGGAGAATCAATTTATTTCTTTGAATGGCATTGCAACGCATGCCGGGGACCAGCTAGTATAATATGAAATAAAGGTTGATTATAATTATTGGAGAATTTTTCATCACGAGTTATAATTTGAACAGGGTTTTGCGAACGCAATTTAATAGGCTAATAAAATGGAGTGAAGATCGAAGCTCAATCACATTTAAATTCGTCCCGCGCGCCGCACTCAAAGAGAGAAAATAATCGAATTTAAAAACGCCTTCTCTTCTTCGTCATTGTTTTTTTGAGTGGCATGGGCCAATTTCCCGCAAGTACCTACCTACCTGGTATCCAGGCCTATTAAATTTTCAAATTACGAATTTCTTTGCGTCAGAGATTTAAAAAAAAAATGCTTTTTTAGAAGCTTCGATAACTCGTAAAAAAATGTATCCATGCACTTTGCTTTCTCAAACACGCTCATTAAAGTACACATTACATGTAATTATTAAAATATATACCAGGATTAAATAATAGTATTTATTTATTTTACTTTATCTTATTTTTTCGTTTTTTCTTTTTCAGTCTTCAGTGAGAAAGTTACCACGGAATTGTTAAGTCCCTTCTTCCACAGGGATTCGCAAGTATCCAATACTCCAGTCCATACAAGTCGCAACTGAAATCACAAGACGGCGTCGCCACCAATCATTTTGAATTATCGAAATATCAAAACAAAAATACCTTCATAATCTCACTCATAGCCTAACAGTTGCTCTTGTAGCTGTCTTTTTGTATTCTAACATTCTTGTTTTGTTGACTGTTTTGTTCCAAGCAGTTGTCTAAATTACACTCATTGTTATAAAAGTTCTGAAAAAGAGATGAAATTTTTCCAAAATGCTTCTTTTTTTCTTTACTGAAAATTCATCTGCAATTTCGTGATGAATATTGGTGATATTTTAAAATGACGAGATGATACAAAACTAAAACTAAATGGATGACATTTGGACGACTAGATCACTCTGAATCAGTGGTACAGTTAAATGGTTGCAATGTCGAAAAGGTGGAAAGATTTAGATACCTCGGCAGTATTCTCACGGAGACTCTTGACCCAGATGTAGATTAACAGATAAGATGCAGAATTGAAGCAGCAAGAACTGCGTTCATTAAGATGAAATCCCTCTTCTGCAATGACAATATTAGTTTAAAACTAAGGCAGAGAATGCTAAAATGTCATGTGTGGTCGGTCTTGCTCTATGGATCTGAAACATTGACCTTGAAAGTAAATACCATGAACAGGTTAGAGGCTTTTGAAATGTGGCTTCACCGGAGAATGCTCAAGGTCTCATGGACCGACATGATCACCAACATAGAAATTCTCAGGCGGGCTAGAGCAGATAGAGAACTGCTTACATTAACAAAAATTTCATATCTGGGTCATATACTTCGAGGGGAGAAGTATCACTTGCTCCATTTAATATTGAAAGGCAAGATAGAGGGTCGCCGAGGGCCTGGTAGGAGACAAATGTCTTGGCTGCGTAATATACGAGAGTGGACCGGCATTAGAAGTGTGGAGGAGCTATTCCGGGCAGCGCAAGACAGAGAGACATTTTCAAGAGTGATCGCCAACGTCGGGGGGACCTGATACGGCACACAAAGAAGAAGATACACAAATCATTTGCTGCATTTACGACACGTTGATTTTATTGCATATTTTCTGCCATTTTGCTTTCCTTCACCAACACTTTTTTATTATTTCTTGTTTTTTATTATTCAGTGTTATGATTAGATATTAGTTTGTAAACAAAAAATAAATTACCTAAAAGGAGAACGATGTCTTTACAGCAAGAATTACAGAAGATACAATATACTAATTATTATTGAAAATATACACCGACGTAAATGAAAACCGTGATTTTTTTTACGTTAGCTCCACACAGAATGCCTTGAGGAAAAAAATTCCCTTCAGGGCCTGAGCATCTTTGAGGATGCTGTGTGGAGGGTCTTTATAGGAAAGGAAGGAGGGGAAGTTCTGGGAAGGGAAAGGGTATGAGGGGTTGGTAGGAATCTGAGGGTCAGTGTGTCCAGAGTGACGGACGGTACGAATCCATCTCAATGCGCTGCAAGGTGATATTCAGAGAGAGTACGGCAGGGGAAGTTAGGTAACTCCCCAAACCATTCTCTCTCGATCCGGCCTGCCATGCAGCTGGCATCCGCCGTTAAGACCCGGACAAACATCACCCCATGAACCCGGGCACCCCTGCTAAGCCACCAAACGTAGCGAACCACTTGGGGTGACCTACGGCAGAGGTTTTGGTTTTCCACTAAATGGTTCCGGGGGGCGGTACGTTTCCCAAATTGTAAATTATAACTTATGTTATGTATATATATTCTACATAAAACTGCATGTTTTTAATGAAAATAGTGAATATATCTCGTTTGTGATGTCACAGATTTATTATAGGTACGTTCACGTAAAAACAATTCCTCACAAGCTTTTCGTGTTAACTTAGGAAATTAGTGAAATAAGCGACTTCACTGCATTATAAACATGTAGGTACACACACAACTTGTATAATAAAGTAGTGCATACACAATTCTCTCCCGTTCCACATAGCGCGTATCGTCCCAACTCGTTCCATGTAAATTATTTTTCGTGTTTTGTAAGTCTTTTGAACAAACGCTTAGCGGGAGTGAAAGAAGCATTAATGTGAGGAAGTTTCCTGTATTCAAAAACACACTCAGTACGAGAACAAAGTTTTGTTGAAGCTTAGCACCCTGGAAAATGAGATGCAGTGCTACTAACACTGTAATGTGAACGTAGGTAAAGGCAAAATAATAATATTTCATATTATTTTCTTGTTGGAAAAGTGGTAGCACTTTTAGACATAACAGCTTTACTAATAAAGAAAACATTTCTCAGCCTCGAAGCCATGTTTGAGTTACACATTGAATAAAGACTATACAAGCTCTGATTTGAATTCTTACTAAAAAAAGTGCTGCGACAGCGCTGGGAACGACCCATTTTGGCTGGCGGAATTTAGTAAAAATTTCATTAGAGAGATATTTTATAATAACATAAATGCCTGGTGCACGTGTGGATAAATAAAATGAGCCTTTACATTGCACAGACAATGAATCCAAAATGTCACTTTTTTGGTTAATGTTCTGGAAATTGTTGTCATCATTTTTTTACTGTGTAAAAGAGATAAAAAAGTGAAGTTTATGAACCCAGAATCCCTCTCTCGTAAGACGAGAGGTTCGGAGTTTGAGTCCCAGTTGCGACCGTTATCTTTTTATATTTCTGTATCTTGTTCTCTTTCATTTCTTTACGACCGGTCAGTGGTTGAGTGAGCATCGCGTTTGCGTCCCACCCAGGCGTTCCGGGTTCGATTCCTCGCAGGCTAAGTCCTCTATCACGACTCTAGCAACATTCTCAGCTTGTGATGAATGCCAACCTTCAACCTACGAGAAGCCTACAAGGAATTTTTTTTTGGGTATTTATGTAGAGAAAATGGTACATTCGGCGACATCTGTCCGAGCAGTTGGGAGCTATTACAGAGATCTGCATAGAGACTGGATCGAGGGAACCCCATATCATAGTTATATCGAGAACAAAGGAAGTTTAAATTCTACCAATAAGAGAGTGGACTTTGATCATTTTGGGCGGCCTTGAATTCTTTCCCACAGGAACGAAAGTTCAACGAACGGAATTGTAAACAGAACTAAAGACAAAGAGTTGAAGGATTATTGACCCGGGTCGTGTTTATTTAAGGCGCGATCGAGAACTGGAGGTTTTGGGCACCTAACGTTTCAAATGGAAACAAGAAAATCTTAGGCGGAAATGTTGAAAATAAATAAATGAAAAATCATCGACAAGGGCACGGAAACGTAAAATGAATGGTCCCAGGGGTCGATTTAATTAAAACCGATCTGGAATGATCACAAAAAACGGGTAGAATCTCGGAAAATTTCACAAACTGAAGATAATAACCTGGAAAAGTAGGAAAACCTATTGATATTTTGAAATGGAATGGTGAAACGAAGTTATAAGAGCCAAATATCTCAAAAGAAAACTAATTGGAACTACTTAAATTGACTTTAATAGGTACCGGTATAAGGATTACTCTGATCTGACAACACTATTCACGATAAACAGGATATTGAAAATATGGCATGTCAAAGGCCACGGTACATTTTGGTCACTCTACAATTAAATCAAATCACAGGAAAAGATGCTTAACGTAGCCTGACACTGGGAAATACGCGTGAACCGTCGAAGGAATCGCTAACCGTTTGACTAGAGAAAAAAGGTTGGCTATCACTTTGTTGATATGACTTTATCCGAATAAATTTATAGAACATGATTTCAAGCAATTAAGGGCATCATTAACACGAAACGACCTAAACAAAATTATACAAGTTAAATACGAATATTTACTCTAAAATAAAACCATTACTTTTTATAGTGTGGACATTAACAATGAATTACGAGCAAGTACATGAAATTTTTATTATAGATACATGTCAATGAGAAAATTTATGTGATTTTCTACGAGAGGGAGATAGTAGACAAATTTGGCTCTAAGGCATGAGATAGGAGATTAACAGAGATTTGACAAAAGGTCATATACGGAGGAACCGAATTTGGTCCTTTTCCTATGAAAGTCTGGACGATCAGGAGTCATTTTTCTATGAAAGGAGAGCTCTAAGAAGTCTTTAAGACACCATGGTTTGATAAAGAAGGGGGAATTCGTTGGGAGATTGGGGGAGAGTTCGGATGAAACAACGAGAAGTGCGGGATCAAGAAAAAACGTAAAGTGCACGGTTATAGGAGTGGTCGTGGAAGACTACTAGTAAAGTTGAAATGTCTACAAGTGTTTGCAAAAATAGTAAATTCAGTGTTTTATTTTCCTCTTAAAATTGAGAAATAAAAGTCCGATAAAGTGCTTTAAAATAATACTTCGTGAAAGTTCGGGTGTTTTATAATGAAAGTGTTTAAAGTCAGTAAATAAGAATTAAATGACATTCGGGGTTCTTTCTTACAACTTATATTTAGTGGTTTTATAACATTTAACAAAAATCCAGTGTCTTAAAATAAATCAAATTACCGGATAAAAGAAAATATAACACGCGATTTTAAAATTAACTATAGGTGATATAATAATTAAAACTTTAACTTTACTTTAAATAACATGACATAGGTAAAATAAATAACAATAACGAATTGTTCGAGTCACGTTTAAACGACAGTGGTTCAATAATAAGGCGGTTAAAAATTCTTTGTGAATTGAATAACGAAATTGTAATAAACAGTAGTGATAATAATTCGTACACTTGGAAAACGTGCGTATCTACGGTTATTAATTCTAAAGTGATATTAAAATATTGAGAATAAATAATAATTTACCTAATTCCGGACAATAAAATTAAACATCTGATTTGTTATTTGATGAATCACCTCTCGAAGGCGAATGAAATAAAACAGTAATTAATACGAGGTTGAGGAACTAAGCGAAATACCGAAGTGAATCTTAAATAGACAGATATTTGAAAAGTTTTTTTTTTTTTCATCATCAGAGTCTTTTCTCAAAAAGGGCCGATAGGAATCCATTAGCTAGGAAACGAAAAAGGGAAAACCTCGATCACAATGTCGAAGTTATGAAAGTCCCGACTGGAAAAAATTGTAATCGATCGAGGGCGGTAAGATAAAACCGATTATTAATTATTTTCAGAGACAAAGAAGAAAGGGACGAGCGTGCATCACCAATAAATCAATCGGAGCTTTGGAGTTTTGTCACTAACACGCTGCTACTAATTAAAAGATTATGTTATTTTTCCACGCAGGATAGCAATGCCCACCAGCTCGAAAGTAAGTCAATCAGGAAATATCTATCCTAGAGTTAGGATACATATGAAGGTATTTTCTTCAGTTAGGTAAATACGCTAATTTATTATAACTCATATAAAACGAATCGAGGCGCGTAGAACGTAATAAATGACTATCGTGGAAGCTCTTTATTCTATATTTCGTGTGCGGGAGTATACATGCGTCTCAAAATTAGGTCAAACAAACAAATACCTATTATAAATTAGGTTATACAAGTACTTGTTTTAGTTAGGTAGGTCTATTGTTTACATAAGCGTGTATAAGGATAGGCGACATACGATATCAGTTTGATTCGTAACCGAAATACCTATATTTCTCAGAACTATGTAGGTCAAGCAAACTATACCTTAGTTGAAGCTAGGTCATCCAGATACCTCTTAGGTTAGCAAAGTACCTACTTAAACGATCAATGTTTGGGCAAAGCTAGGACAAGTAAAATATAAAAGAATTAGTTAACCAATGAATTGTGTTTCAAAAGGACAATGACCGTAGAAATAAACAATCTCCAAAGTAGGTCAGTATACCGAAGGGCGTCTGTGTGAAGAGTAAACAAACAAACCATAAAAATGATGTACCTATTTAATATCGGTCTTTCGTTCATCGGAGTTAATTAACTATTGGCACAGTTTAATTAGGTATTACAAGGTGTGATAGGAGTGTGCCTCTTAATCATTCTAGGTAATTACATTGGCGTACTTGAATAATAATAATAATAATAAGACGAGGGAAAATAATTAACGACAACACATAAATTAAATAAACAAATAACCATGAGAAATGAAATACGTAACGCTAAAATCAATAGAAATAGCAAGTTGATAGGTATAACTAATACCTACCGAATCCTTTCACCGACGAGATTAGGGTATGTTATATGACCTTCGATTGTGTATCTAAAATTTCGATTAGAGTTCAATGACACGGTCACCTAAATTCCATCAACGAATAAACAAAACAAAAGCACAAAAGTCAAGGGGCAGGTTTATCAATCATAGCTTACGACGGAAACTTCGCCCAATATGTGAAAGAAAAATCGACGTTAAATTCACTCAATTCTAAACAACTGATTATACTAGAGCGATCGCCAATAGGTAGCATTGATCCCGCGCGCAAAATTTCGCAAAGTAAAGTACTGCGACTAGCTTCAAACTCAAAGAGAGCTCATCACAATTATTCAGGAGGTCATTGATTCAATGACAACTTGATTTATCTCATTTTAAATCTTTCTTATAGCAAGTAGGTATCCAAGAACCCATAAATACCCATAATCCTAAAAACCTAATACACGAGGAGCTAGTGACCTCATTTAAAAAACACTGGTGTTCAAATACTCATACAGTCCTGAATCCTAACTTTTCTCGAACGTAAGTTTCAAGGCTGCGGTATGTGTTTATGAGCCATCCGGAAATGTAAGTGTCAACCTTTCCCGAACGGAGAGAGCTTTGATCTTGTGGCGGTATTGTCGAGGTGGGGCATACGGGGAAGAGGAAGGACGTGTGCGGACAATACGCAGACGCGGCATTAAAGCTACAGGTTATTCGCATACCGGAAGTTCTTGTCAAACCTGAAAGCAAACATAAGGCTCACGAGGTGCGTTTTATGTCAGCTAGTCTGAGGTGGAGTGTAACGCTGGGTCGGTCACGTGGGAGGAAGGATCTGCCCGTCACAAGCTTACGCCACATTTAACGGATAGAGACATGATAAGGGAAGACATGAAATACCCCTTCTAGACTCAGTAGAGTTAAATTCAACCCGGAGGCGTCGGAAGTCGGAGTGGGACAGAAAAACGGCATGAAGACTTGGTATTCCCCCATCTGGCGTGAAGAGCCCCTTTCGTAACAAGAGACGCTCGTCGAAGAGAGTAAAACTCGGACTTAAGGATAAGCTTAGCAAACGTACCTGGGAGAATCCGGTTTGAAATTGTTGTTCATCGGTTTTCACTTGGTTAGCGGAGGAGCCGACTTTTCAGCAAACATATTATCCTCTCCATATCCATCCATCCTTACTATTCAAACACTAACTATGAATACTAACCAATAACACTAACTATGAAGACAAAGCATTATGTTAGGAGAAGCTGCAGACAAGAACTCCAATTGAGAAAACTGGACCCTCGAGTACGATCATCCTACACCGGTAAGGTAAGGTTTGCTTTCTTGAAATGTAATTTATTAACTGTTGTTTATGTTATCGATGAATCAGCGGTGATAGGAAGAATTAAATAAACACACTAAATTCCTACGGAAATCAAATAGACACAAAGTTAAAGGCGGGGTTAGTTTATCAAACTCGGTAAAAGATACTAAATTAATAATAATTAATAAATCGGAAAATTCTCACCCTTTCTCTAAAAGAACCTATGGGTTACCACACGTAATACATTATCTTATCTACATATGTGTGCATATTAAGTATGCAAACAGATGTAAAATCTAAAATAAAAATTACACAACGAAGATTATAGAAATAATGTAAACAAAAATCTTAAATCTTGATTACTGTGAGAAAATCGCAGGGATTTAAGAAGATAGGGTAGGTTTAGCTAGATTATAAGGTATAGGGGTTTAGAAATCACGAGCCTGAGGTAGAAACAAACTGGAAGGAGGGTTTAGTCAGGCCATCATACCTAGTGGTGTGTTCAGTAGGACATAAGGGTAGAATTATGAGCGTGGCTACGAGACAGGAGCTACGAGATTTGAACTACGAGGTAAAAGCTTAGAAAAGTAAATCAGCTAGGTAGGGTTCATCACAATTGGTGTCAAAAGCCAAGAGTGGCGGACCATTACAAGCTTACCGTGGCGGTAGTACGAAATTTTAAAATATTGTCGGGTTATTCGTAATCGGGGACTGTTTCACTTTCTTTTAAAAAAATATATTTTTTCGATTAGATTATTAGTGTCATCTCCTTCTGCAATGAATGTTTGTGAATTTACGTATGAATGTTTGGAATATTTAAGGATGTTCATTTGCGGGTGTTGATTTAAATAGATATTTATTGGATGATATGGATATTTATAGATATTTGTACATATTTATAGATATTTGGGAATATTTGTAAATATTTATGGATTTGAATTATGTAGATATTACGATTTTTTATGGATATTAAGAGATACTTATGGATATTTATTTATTTATTTCAAGAATTTTTTTTATTACAAATGATTACGTATGCAAGGTTATACAATAATTCATTTCTTATTCTACTACTCCATTAGTTGAGCTCTAGAAGCTCGTGTTTATGGGAGGAATATATACATGCAAAAAAATAATGTTCTAATGAAATGTGTAAACAATGATCAAAGAACTTATGAAATAAATACAAAAATTATTGGTCATAGGTACAAAATTTAGAAAAAAATAGTCAATTTATTGATATTTACGGATATTTGTGGATATTTAGGAATTTTTATTAATTATTGGGCACCTAAACTAAAATGGTGCAAAAAAAACTCTTCCATAATAAAGAAGAATTTTTAAATTATCTAAAAATGCAGAGTAGTAAGGAAAATTAAACATTTGTTTACCGTAAAGCGTAAATAAAAATATAAGCTCTTCATCTCAGACCGCACCTGCTGATTTTAAGAGAAGAGGTGTGAAGGGGCGGGACTGGGATAGACTGTGAAAAGTTTTCTCCTCTGGAAATCGCTTAGCCAAACAAAAATAATAAATAACTGAAACCGCAGGATTACGACGTTTGTTTGAATATGTTTGTAAATTTTTATTTCTTGGACTACGGTAGTAATTATTCTTTTTGGCCATTGTTTTGGAATTGCTGCAATCACAAATGAATAGCCATCCATTTTATAACTAGTTCGCTAAAAGTTAGAAGGTTAATATTGCACATTTTTTACAGCGATTGGGTAATTTGTGCTTTTTTATAAAATATCAATCAATATAAATAAGTACTTTTATTTTAATTTCTGAAGCTTGTGAAAAAAGTTAAAATTAACACCAAAAGTCAGATTTAGATAAACTCTTTTGTCAATCTTCTATCCTCGTATTTGTGGTTGTTGTTGCAGAAAATAAATATTCAAATTATAAGCATCCCTATATTTTCTTTCACAAATTAATGTAATATAATTATTATCTCGTCATAAAACAGTACCAATTGTGGAAATCCGCAATCTATGTTGAATAAGCGACTTAAAACATTTACCTGGATTTTCCTTGCAAGTTAGCTATGATAACTTTACGGCTGCACATACCTGCTGCCGCTAGGAAAATCGATTTAGGGCATAAAACCATTAAATTTGCTTTGACATTCTACCCTGCTTTCAGTTTGAATTCCAGCGAGCATAAGAAAATTTTATTTAATTAAATTATGTTATTTCACGTGTAATTCATAAAAAAAATAATGTATATCAATTTTGCCAATTTCCAGAGAGGTAGATAATTTTACCATTGATCTAGTGAGAGACTACCATTACAAAATCAAAACGTTGTTGCTTGAAATCGATTTATCGTGTTTGGTGAGCAGATCTTAATAGCCAGGTATTTCCTCTTAACTTTTATTCTTGCTGTTTCTAGTTCATACACAGCCCCATTCCAACCACTCTAAACAATGTTTAGGCAGTATAATATATGGGAGTAGGTAGGTATTCCCAAAGGCTTGGATGGATGGATTGGAAACCTCAGTATTAAAACCTGTAATTGTTTTACCTGCCCACCATACCCCTCACGGATATGTCACCATGGAATAATTGTTACACGTAGAAGATGTCAGTTAAAGTAAGTTGTACTTAGGCCGAGACGAAAGGAGACCGAGGAGTTTTATTGTGAATTAGGAATTCTTTAAAATTTTAAATTATGAAATGTTTTTAAAATGTCTGCCATTGCGGAGAATGAAGCCAAGAATTTTTAATCCTTTATTTGTTACTGTATTGATATGTGAAAGAGAGAAAAAAAGATTATTAGTATTACCATACCTACTAAATAAGAAATAGATATTTCGATTATTATACCGATTGCTAGTGTGTACAACACTACAGTTTTGTTAGCATTCAGCATTATATTTGCAAACTTTAAGAACAATGTTTGCATCAATTCAATGTTTTGAATAAACAACAATATACCTTGCATGTACACAAAACGTCTTAGTTAAACCCTCCTCTCGGTATTGGGATAACTAAATATATTTTCGCCAAAGCAAGCTGAATTCATAGAAATACATTTCTTATAATAAAAAAATAGTATTAGTAACTAACTAACTAACCATTACGCCGATTCCCGGAGGGGTCGACAGAGGATGGACTGCCAAACAATTCGGTCTTGGTACACTCTTTACCTCATTCACATGCATACATCGTCTCGTACATAATGTTATATTATTCTGAATCTTGACATGACCCGACACAAGAATCTGATTCACTTGATCGTGACATGTCTTTCTCGGGCGTTCTTACTCTACTTTCTTCGTTCGCTCTACATGCCCAAACCATCTGAGGGTCCCTTTCGTAATCTTACTCATTCCGCTTACTTTGCGGATCTCCACTTTTCTCACACGATCATAAATGGTTTTACCACACGTACGCCTCAGGGATCTTATTTCAACAGCATTCAGTCTACTTTCATCCTTTCTCTTCAAGTTCCATGCCTCACTGCCATACATCAGGATAGGTACCAGCACTGAATTGTGGACTGCCAACTTCGCTTCTTTTGTCAGTTTTTTATTAGCGCCAACGGCATTCAGTCTTCTATTAACGGAGTTACCTGAATTCACTCTTCTTTCAATATCTCTATCGGCTTTCCCATATCTCGTAAGCATACTACCCAGATAGACAAACTCATCCTCCTGCTCCAAGTATTCATCATTCACATTTAAATTCCAAATTGTTTTCGTACTCTCTCTTTCAAACACCATAACTTACTTATATTCATCATTAACTCATTTTTATTTATTTTATTTTTGTATTTTATTATTATTATTGTACAACAGAATACTTCCAATTACAGTGCAATTTAGTTACCCTATCAGCATTTAGGCAAGTGATTCTTCAATAATATTTTTAAGGCATATAAAGAACAGTTACTTACATCCAAATGGTTTGCAATTTCATTTAACAACACCACTCCCCTCGTCATGCTATGCTTTGACAAGACTTTTGTTCTGCCGTTCGGTACTTTAAATAAGTCATGATGTCGACTTCGGCTGTAGTGATCTGGTACATATAAATCATAGCATCCCAAGAGAAATGGGCTATCGATGAAATTGTTCCAAATTTTGAAAGACAGAATAGCAAGACTTGCTTTCCGTCAATATGGTGCATGAACCTTGGATAGGTTCCATGCTTCCGCATATAAACATACCTGAGGAATTTCTTCTGGATGTGCTCTAACATATTAATGTACTTCTGGTGGTACGGTGCCCAAACATCGCTGGCGTACTCCAGCTTGCTTTTCAGTATGCCATCGAATAACGTTAGCATAGCTTCTTGGTTAACAAACTGCTTACAAGTCCTGATGATGAACCCAAGAAGTTTGTAGCAAGACTGAGTGAGCTGCGATATCTGGAAAGAGAATGTCAGTTCGGGATCAAAGACGACACCGAGATCCTTCACGGATTTTACGCGTGATAACGTTTCGCCATTTATTTTATAATCGTAAACTATAATGTTTTTACAACGAGTGAAGGACATAGTGACACATTTCTTTGTGTTAAAATCTAATTGGTTTGCCAACGACCATTCAGATAGTGTATCCAGATCAGTTTGCATTTTAAAGCAATCTTGTTGGCAGCTTATTTCTATCATAATTTTAAGGTCATCAGCAAATAGTAGACATTTGCCGTTCCTAACACAGTTTTGGATGTCATCTATAAGTATTAGAAACTATATAGGTCCGAGGTTAGACCCTTGAGGAATTCCAGATTGCGCTTGGAATTTTTTGAATTATGTCTATTCATCGAAACAAATTGGCTTCTGGATTTTAAATACGATGAGAAAAAGTTCAGTGTTAGTAGATCGAAGCCTATTCTAAACATTTTCCTCAAAAGTATAACAAAAGTATATAGGTTTCATCTTCCCTGGAGGGTTTCGAAAACACCTTTAATCCCAATGAGATCAAGATCCACCGTTTGGGAATCAAGAAACCTGACCAAACCAGGCCCATTAAGATCGAATTCAAAGATTCAACAACTTCCAAATCCATTCTGATGAACAGAACAAAGTTGAAGAACGGTGTAAAAGCAGCAAATGACCTCACTAGTCTCCAAAGAAACGAACTTGCTCTTTTACGAAGTGAACTAGAATCGAGACTAAAAAACGGCGAAACTAACATAACTATTAAATATGTCAATTCAATACCAAAAATCGTTAAGGCTCAAACAAAAAACTATCAAAATCTAGCACACTGAACCTTTACTATCAAAATGTACATGGACTGCGAACAAAACTAGATAACTTAAGAATTTGTATACCATCAGTGATATGTGAAGCCGTGGTACTGACTGAAACGTGGTTAGACCCGTCCATCAACTCTTCCGAACTAGGATTATCATCATATAATGTTTACAGGAATGACAGAAATCTTGCTACCAGTTCTAAATCAAGAGGAGGTGGTGTCCTCGTCGCAATTAAAAAGAAATTTACTTCAAGGAAATTAAATACAAAAAACAGTAACGTTGAACAATTGTTTATATTGGTGAAATGTAAAAGTGAGAAAATAATAATTAGTTCTGTATACATACCCCACTCGGCCAACATTGTTGTCTTCAAAAACCATTATGAGGACGTAGAGATAATTAAAACAAAATATCCTGATGCCAAATTTATAGCCGTGGGTGATTACAATCTTCCAAATGTAAATTGGAATTTGCACGACCCCGAATTGTCGAATACTTGTAATACAACTATCTCGGAAAGTGAAAGAGTAATACTCGACATGTCAATATATTTAAACTTAACTCAACATAATCTTGTCAGAAATATTAACAATCGTGTTCTGGATCTCGTATTCTTCAATTCTCAATGTATCAAAGTGAGTAAGGCCATAGAAGTTGTCATACCCCCTGACGTCCATCATCCTCCACTAAATATTTGTATAACAAACTTTGGCGAAAAAACTCTGAAGTCTACGAGATCATGCTATAATTTCAAAAAGGCAGATTATTCGGGTATGTGTGACTCTCTTGCATTGGTTGACTGGTCTTTCTTAGATAGTGATGATTTAAATCATAATACTGAACAGTTCTACTTAATTCTCATTAATAATATAAATCGCTTTGTCCCTTACACTCAATATAAGGAATCTAAATATCCAGTCTGGTTTAATAAAGATTTGATTAATTTAATTAGACGTAAAAAAACAGCTCACAAACTGTATAAGAATCACGGAACATCGAAGTTGTATATAGAATTCTCTAAAATTAGGAGTGATTGTAATAAACTATCAATGGCGTGTTATAACGACTATATTAAGCAGACAGAGAATGACATTTTTAATAATATAAAACGTTTTTGGCGATTCAGTAAAACATTAAGAAGTGGTGACTCTGATATACCAAATACTATGTATTTTGTAGACAGAAAGGCTGATGGCATCAAAAATATTGTCGATCTTTTTGCAGACTTCTTCAAGAACGTTTACGATAAAAGTCAACCCAATCAGTTCTCCTTACCTAACTATACTCCCAGTTTCAATATAAACCTGTCACATGTGCACATTGAACTAAACGAAATTATAAAACAAATTAAACTTTTAGATCCCAATAAAAATGCCGGTCCTGACAACATTCCACCATTACTCTTACAGAAGTGTGTCACCGTTCTCGCTTATCCCCTGTACACACTATTTAATCACTCTTTGTCGAAAGGTATATTTCCTGATCTATGGAAACATAGTTATATAACACCTATCTTCAAAAAAGGGGATAAAAACGTAGTAACTAATTATAGACCTATATGCATACTGTCAACAATTCCAAAACTGTTTGAAAAACTGATTCTGGATAAAATAACTAGCTCATTTAAAGAAAGTATATGTCCTGAACAGCATGGTTTTATAACCGGCAAATCAACACTAACTAACCACATTCTGTATCAAAATTTCATTTCCAATGCAATGGCGAAGAAGCTTCAAGTTGACTCAATCTACACAGACTTCAGCAAGGCGTTCGACAAGGTTTGTCACGCTATTCTTGTAGAAAAACTGTTTAAAGCTGGAGTTCGTGGAAATATGTTGCATTGGTTTATAAGCTATCTTTCAAACAGAAAACTTAGTGTAAAATTAAAAGGGGAATCATCATATGTTTTTTTTGCATCCAGTGGTGTTCCGCAAGGTTCCCATATCGGACCTATATTATTTATCTTTTTTGTGAATGACATTTGTAATATATTTAAAGATATCGACGTACTTATGTTCGCAGATGATTTGAAACTTTATAAAGCAATTCGAAGCCTGGACGACTGTTATATTCTTTCAGCAAACTTATCCAAATTAGTCGAGTGGTGTAGCGATAACAAGCTATACCTTAATGTTAATAAATGCATAACAATGAGATTTTTTAAAATAAAAAATCCAATTCTTTTTAATTACACAATCAATAACTTCATTCTCGAATCTGTTTCCGAAATTAATGACTTAGGTGTTACTTTTGACACCAAGCTTAGCTTCATACCACACATTGAAAATATCTCAAAGAAGGGTTTAAAAATGTTAGGTTTTGTACTAAGAGTGGCTAAAGATTTTACCGACATTAAAACGTTAAAACTTCTATACACATCACTAGTGAGGAGTCAGGTTGAATATAACTCAACTGTATGGTCTCCTCACTATGACGTGCATTCTCAAACAATAGAAAGAATACAAAAAATATTCCTAAGCTTTTTAAATTCTAAACTAAAAATACCAAAAGAACAATTGAACTACACTTATCTATTGCGATTATCTAATCTATTAAACTTGAGTGATAGAAGAAATATTTTCGATCTAGTTTTTTTATTTAAAATCTTACGTAATACAATTGACAGCCCCGAATTCTTGGCGCTCATAAATTTTAATGTGCCGGCAAGAAACACAAGGTCAGTACTACCATTTTAATGTGGTAATACTACGACCAGGGCACAATTCAATATACCACTACACAGAATCCAACACTTGGGCAATATGTATTCGCACATAGATGTATGGAATATGTCACTGACACAATTTAAAAATGAAATAATGAAATCATTTATCCGTGATACAAGTACTCTCTAAGGAATTCTTTGGTAAATTTAATAAACTACTCGTTCATCGACAAATTTGCTAAACTATCTCTACCTATCCTATTAATGTAATTAAATGTAATGTCTTAGAAAAATCATTGTAATATGTATTATAAACCATCATAACCTGTAGTATTATTTAGTTATTTAAAAAAAAAAAAAAATATTTAATTTTCCCTATAATATTAAAATCCAAATTGGAGTTCTGAACCCCTGCAAACTTGCAGAGGTACTGGAGGTACCATCGATGTAGCGGTTTGCCACTTTGCGAAACTAATAATTACGTTTTATTAGACATGGTTAATGTTGCAATTTTGTAAACCTCTGATCACCTTACTTTAAAATTTTTGTTATTTGTATTTTTATATCATGCATGTATTTTTTTATCGTAACTTATCGTTATTATTTCTTACTGTAATTTAAGTTTTTGTTGCTTATATTTCTATTTAACTAATGTCCTTTTTTATTTCTATTGTAATTTTATTTATATTATTTCCTTCTCATGTTAAAGATGTACTGCCTTTATTTATTTATGTAAAAGCCCTCTGGGCGTATAATAAAACAAATAAATAAATAACATGGTTAACACGGTCAAATGCTTTGGTAACGTCGGTGTAAACTACATCTGTTTGGTGCCTCGAGTCTAAACTGATGGCTACTAACCGCGAAAAATTAAGCAGATTTGTGATTGTTGATTTTCACCAATGAATGGCGAAATCTGGTGACTTAATTTGTCACAAATCAATTTTTCAAAAAGTTTGGGCAGCACTGATAATACGGCTACCGGTCTGTAGTTTTTGACGTCTGTCTTACACACATACTTCGTTCATCTTAGACACGAGAGACTGTAGATCTTCAAAAGTGTTAGAATTCAGCACCGCATCATCAGCATATAGTCCAGTAAACGAATGGTCCAAAAGGAGGTGTAGAGTGCGTGAGCAGGAACCTAAGCGATTCTTTCAGGACTTGTTTAGGATGCTTAGGGTGTGAACATACTAAAAGTCCTGACGTCTAGGTGGTGAGCTAGGGGGGGGAGGGGGGGGGGGGAAGGTCCCGATTTTCAGGTTTCCGTTTATATCTCAAAAACGGTGCGTCGCAGAGGAAAACTTTTTTAGAATAAGTAAAAGCTCATAAGATTATCTACAACTTTTATTCTATACGTAATTTTGGAAATTCCAGCCGTTTTTGAGTTATACGCTCCACAAATGTAAATATTTTCGAAAAAAATCATTTTACCTCACATTTTTCATCAAACATTCCTTCATATCGTCTAAAATATTCATCTAAGAAAGAAATTTATTTGAAAGAAGTTGTAAATAATTTAATTACCTTTTAGAATATATATACAAATGTAAATAAATCTCCAACCAGTAAATATTTACAGCAATTTTAAGTTTTTTAGTAAAATGTCGTCATTTTCAGAAAAAGCTGTTTTTTCTTACCAAATTATTAAGATGGGTTTTTTCTTAATGAGAAATTCCTTATTAATTTTTGCACGCAAGAAAGCAGGTAAGTTGTTCTCGAACAGATGATTAGTGGAATTCATTTTATAATCATTATTATTGTGATGGGTGATTAGGTTAGTCGTCGGAGATGCTACAATAACGTGCTACGATGCTGTTCGAGTTGGTGAAAAGGCAATGAATGCGATAGTGGGCTTGACATTCTCAGACATCAAGTTGTCCCGCAAAGATCGGGCGTCCCCAATATATTCTGTCAGCTCGTCGATAAAAATTCACGATGAAAAGGTTGCAGTTGACCCAACATTGCTGTTTCAGCGGATGTGTATAAGCAAACGATCAGATGAGGATTTGATGAAATTCTTTGAGTATGAGTTTGACCCATTTCCCTTGGCACTGTTCAATGAAAGTGGGATGCCAAAGACAAATAAATCTGTTCTGTGCTTATTCGAGCCTACCAAAAAAACTGTTCTACTGTCTCAGATGAACATAGTTGTGGACGGAGGATTTCTATCATATTATACATATTATCTATATTACACAGAGTAATTTGACAAAAAGATGCCTCCGTTACCGCAATTTGTGATCGTTATATCACCTAACTATCAGTTGTGGACGGAGGATTTCTATCATATTATACATATTATCTATATTACACAGAGTAATTTGACAAAAAGATGCCTCCGTTACCGCAATTTGTGATCGTTATATCACCTAACTATCAGTTGTGGACGGAGGATTTCTATCATATTATACATATTATCTATATTACACAGAGTAATTTGACAAAAAGATGCCTCCGTTACCGCAATTTGTGATCGTTATATCACCTATGTCAACCACCACTATCCTGGAATGACTCGCACTGTGGTATTTGATGGGTACGCAAATCCAGTCAATAATACGAAATCACAAGAACAGATGCGACGATACAGACTGAGAAGGTCAGCCGACATCAATTTGACATGGAACAAATCAATACCCGTTAAACAGGAATTTTTTTTTTCCAATCCTACCAACAAAAGAAACTTCATCTCCTTTCTACAGACTAAGTTTCGGGAGAATGGGATACAGACTCATCAGGCCACCGATGATGCTGACGTCCTTATCGTGAAGACTGCTGTGGAACTATCCTTTCACAACTCTGTGGCTGTCTTTGGTGAGGATGTGGACCTCATTGTCCTTTTGATTGCTTCCACTACTCCCACCTAAGATATTCTGTTGCTGAAACCCGGACGAGGGAAAACCAAAACATTGGCACTGTCCACCCAAGAGATGCAGCATCGTGGATTTGAACACATCTTATTTTTACATTCATTTACTGGATGCGATAAAACGTCTGCAAATTTCAGGAGAAGCAAGGTGGGCTTTTCAAAATTGTACTTGGAGTCAGAAATGATCAAGCAAGCGGCAATGATCTTTTACAACCCCTCCTCTACTCACGACGAGGTTGAAGAGGCTGGAAATAAATGCTTCCTGAAATGGTATGCGGCGCCAAAAAGACAGACCTCCCTTAATCAGTCGTTCACAAGGTCCGTGGCAAATATGAAGCCTGACATAAGCTCCCTCTCTCCAACAGAGAGTGCAGCTAAACAGCATTCCCGGCGGACATATCACCAAGTTCAGCAGTGGCTCGGGATTGAGCTGTCCCCTGAAGAATGGGGGTGGAAACACGAAGGAGACACCCTGGCGGAAATTACAACAGAAGATCCTCCAGCACCGGAGGTCCTTCTGAAAATGATATTTTGCCACTGCACCAAGGATTGTGCAATTGGCAAATGTGGATGCTGACGTGTTCTGCAGCGTGCCTTCACTGCCAAGGAAGATGCCTCAATAGCGTGCCTGTTGCCGAGGACGACGATGAAGACGACGTAGAGCCCTTTCAGCAAGAACATCCACCACTGAGAATGATGATACCATGGATGAACAACGCTTGCCAGGACCCTTACGTCCAAAGAGGATATGAAAACGTGAATCCATATAAAGTTGATAGTGTAACATGATGTTATTGATAACAGTGCCAAGGGAAATGGGGCCAACTCATACTCAAAGAATTTCATAAAATTCTCATCTGATCGTTGCACTGTTGGGTCAACTGCAACCTTTTCATCGTGAATTTTTATCGACGAGCTGACAGAATACATTGGGAATGCCCGATCTTTGCGGGACAACTTGATGTCTGAGAATGTCAAGCCCACTATCGTATTCATTGCCTTTTCACCAACTCGAACAGCATCGTAGCACGTTATTGTAGCATCTCCGACGACTAACCTAATCACCCATCACAATAATAATGATTATAAAATGAATTCCACTAATCATCTGTTCGAGAACAACTTACCTGCTTTCTTGCGTGCAAAAATTAATAAGGAACTTCCCATTAAGAAAAAACCCGTCTTAATAATTTGGTAAGAAAAAACAGCTTTTTCTGAAAATGACGACTTTTTACGAAAAAACTTAAAATTGCTGTAAATATTTACTGGTTGGAGATTTATTTACATATGTATATATATTCTAAAAGGTAATTAAATTATTTACAACTTCTTTCAAATAAATTTCTTTCTTAGATGAATATTTTAGACGATATGAAGGAATGTTTGATGAAAAATGTGAGGTAAAATGATTTTTTTCGAAAATATTTACATTTGTGGAGCGTATAACTCAAAAACGGCTGGGATTTCCAAAATTACGTATAGAATAAAAGTTGTAGATAATCTTATGAGCTTTTACTTATTCTAAAACAGTTTTTCTCTGCGACGCACCGTTTTTGAGATATAAACGGAAACCCGAAAATCAGGACCTTCCCCCCCCCCCTCCCCCCCCTAGCTCACCACCTAGACGTCAGGACTTTTAGTATGTTCACACCCTAAGCACCCTAAACAAGTCCTGAAAGAATCGCTTAGGTTCCTGCTCACGCACTCTACAACTCCTTCCTTTACTGGACTAATATAACAGGCAACGTACAATTTCACGCCAAGTTCTACCTGTTTCAATTATCCAAGTATAGATTGAATATACACGGTGACATCATGTAGCCTTGCTTAATACCCTTTGTGATGTCAAACCACCCCGTAAAAGCAAAAAAACACTTAGATATTTGATGTGTATTTTTCACATTATTATTTTTTTGCTAGAAGCAAATAAGGCTGCATTCAAATTGTGAGATTATTTTTTTGGCGACTGTTCTAGGGAGTTCTGTAACATTGAAATGTAACTTGATAACTCTTTCTACTTTTCATATTTTAAAAACAATGGCTTAGTACAGCGGGAACCATCTGAAAAGGAGTAGTCCATAAAGGCTGTATAAGTACCTATACAATATATGCACATTTTGAAATTCGAGACTTTAGAGATTATTTCTGATGTTTTTTTTTTTTTTTTTTTACAGTGAATACCGCACAAGAATCTCAACTGCTCCCGTCTGGAGCCAGTGAGACTATGGCATCCCAGATTGGGGTATGTTGTGAGGCTGAAGGTAGTGGGGAGGGGAAGGAGGTGGGGAAGAGGAAGGTTGGGAAGTACCTGGCTATTCAGATCTGGTCACTAAACACGGCTAAAGCCATTTTCAAGCAACGTTTCAATTCTGAATGGTGGTCTTACACCAGGGCGATACTAATAGTATCTTCCACTCTGGAACATGCCCCAAATATACTATATATTATTTTAAATGAATTAATTGTGAAATAACACAAATTAATCAAATGTGATGTGATGTGAACAGTATTCTACAAAAAACGATTAAAAATAATTTGTAACATTTTTCTCATTTTCCAGTATTATTATTTGGCATATATATTTTTACGTGATTACCGCACAAGAGTCTCAACTGATACCAACCAGCCAATTTGACTATGGCCTACCCGGTAATTGGGGTATATTGTGAGGCTGAAGCTAGTGGAAAGGTGCAGGAGATGGGGAAGAGAAAGGAGACGAAGTACCTGGCTATTCAAATCTGATCACGTGATCACCAAACATGGCTAAAACCATATCAAGTAAGATACGATTTTAGATTCTTACGGCCAAAAGTATTTTTGTTATTAGTTTTTGGGGTATTTTGCCGTGTTGCGCTACCTCCTTCTTTAGCCAACGTTTCGGACAGCGTTGCTGTGTCCATCATCAGGGCAGATGTGGCATCATCAGGGCAGATCACACATCTGCCCTGATGATGGACACTGCAACGCTGTCCGAAACGTTGGCTAAAGAAGGAAGTAGCGCAACACGGCATAAAACCCCAAAAACTAATAACTAAAAAACATATCAAGTAATTTTACATTCTGAATGATTTTTCACTTTCACCAGAGCGATGCTGAGATTCCTGAGTTGGCATTCCTGAGTTGGCATTCCCAATTGGGGTATGTTGTAAAGCTGAAAGCATTGGAAAGAAAAGGAGATTGGGAAGAGGAAGATGGGGATGTGCCTGGTTGTTCAGATCTAGTCACAAAAAAACAACTAAAGCAACGTTTCAATTCTGCGTGATGGTCTTTATGAGAGTATCTTCCACTCGAGAACGTGTCACAAATATTCTTTAAATTATTTTTATGAGTTAATTGTGGAAAAAAACATAAATAAATTACTAAATAAAAATTTATCCGAGCATGCTTAAATTTTAACCCTCGATCTCCGGAATTGTAGTCGAAAACTTTACCCCTCGACCACACCACCCTCCACCCAAATTATTTTCTGTCGTTTTATGCAACGTTTAATATAATTAAACGTTGTAATTACGTTATAATTAAACATTTAATATAATAATTTAACGTTTTAGTATAATGTTACAAATTCTTAGATTTATTAATTGTATGACTTTCTGTCATAATCACAGTTAACGTTTCAGTATTTCTAGAATAGGAAGGCAGTATCGTATAATTTATATCAAAGTGTGTATGGGATATTAAGGGACCGACTTACTTTAACTAACTTACTTTAACCAGTGATTCCTGACATCATTTGGAGTAAAAATGTAAATGATATTTTAGTCTCCGGTGACATTTTTGATGTTTTTTTTTCTACAAAAACATAAAAAATTATAGATATTGTACAGTTGGGGGTGGGATAAGAGGTTGCGCGGTAACTCGGCTGAGAGACCAGTGACGACATGTGGAAGATTTTTTGTTTTGTTTAATTTTGAAGAAATTTTTTTAAAAAAAAAGGTCATCGAAAAAGTCACCGGATACTAAAATTTCATTTCCATTTTTACTCCAAATGATGTCAGGAATCATCGGTTAAAGTAAGTCAAGTACGTCCCTTGACATCCTGAATATTATTTATTAACGAGATACTGGCGATCAGTTCTAACAGTCCTTATACCTCTACTATAGGTGCAGCTTCTGCAGCAGCCAGTTAGTTGTTTTACCACTGCGTCAGGCGTTGAGTTCGGGAACTAATTCCGGACCAAGTTTGGAATCTCGGAATAAACAATACGTCAATATAACAATAGCTTCCGACCCCCTGGAGTATGGGCGTTGCTCGCCACCTAACGATCAACTTTTCACTGATGCAAATTACATTTGTGTCATACTTAGCCATCAAAGCTAAAAGATCATTTCCAATGGGAATGTATGGCGAGCGATCTGCTGAAATAGGCCAAACCAATTGATACTTTATAGTTAAGTCTGTCGGCCCCATTAACCGGATTACTAATGTAAGGACATATTATTTACGTTCACTTAGAATATTGAACTTTTTAAAATGCTAGTTGTTAGTACTACTACACTAAGGGATTTGAATCCACAATCTCCAGATTCGCAGTAGAGACCCCTATGGCACTGTGAACTGAAAATTGTTAGGAATCTAGAAATTTCAGGCCTAAAAGTGTTTGTTGTTTTTTGGTACTCAAGCTAATGTCAAACTTGTAAAAAAAAGTGCAATTAACACGCGGTAGAAGTGAAATATTCAGAAAACTAAAGTAGACAAGAGTGGGGAGACAACGAAGCACTTTTTTTATCAATTTGAAGGATGATTTTTTCCTAATTTTGTTGTCGAATTCCAGTGCACCTTTTCCTATACATCTGGTCTTCTTATTAGTATGTATTTGTGTTTTCTTCTTCGGAGTGGCTAGATGTCGCTTTCTTTTGTGTTTTCTTTGCTTTGGAGATTGAATATTAATTTTAGATTGTTAATTTTACAAAAATATATTTTTCATTGGATTTCGTGGGATTCTATCCTTGGGTCGCTGAATGCCTGGCCGCTAAGGTTCTTCAGGCGCTTTATAAGACTAACTAACGCTAGACCAACGGATACTTGCGTGGGACCGTGGATATATCATATTATATTGGTATCGAGTAATCGTATTAGTATTGTTAGCGTATTGGTATCGTAACCGGTGAAATAAATCAATATTTTACTGCTACCTCATTCTCTCGCGGGCTTAATCCTGTAGATGTATTTTAGATTATTTCTCTATTTAGTGTCGCTCGCTTCCGTTTCATCGAGTTTCAATCACAACAGTGATAAAGAAGTTTTCACTTCAATGATAACTGGTACATCGACAGACTTAAGAACTGAGTTACATTCTTCAAGAAAATCGGATTCCTGTAAGTTTGTAAGTCACGCCTGCAGCCAAGATGGATATTTTGCAGCACAAAATGCACGACAATAATTCGCTCTCTCAATCTCCCGCAAGTGCATGATAATAAAATGGTGTCAGAATTCATACCCACACCCAAGCCGTGCGGGCGGTCGCTATGGAAACTTTAAATTATATTCGGTCGACGTTCAGAATATAGAATACACTAGATACGTTGTGGAATTGTAAATTCGAGTAGTTTTAGTTGTGAAAGAACCAGGAAATCGGGTCAGAAAAATTGTTGTCATGTTTAGTTTCCAACTCGGCAGTGTGACCAATTGAATAATCCATATTATTACTAGCTGACCTGAAAACGTTGTTCTGCCATATAATTTTTTTTTGAATATTTTGGTTTTTGGTTAAATAAAAAATAACGAATTTCTTGTAAGTGTGTGGGGAAAATAAATCGTACAAAATTTTGCACGCACTGCGTTGTGAAACATAACAAATGCCGAATGAAATGTCAAAAAGACGCGACGCTTCACGTGAATGACTTGAGCATGTGTGGATGAAATTTCGATGAGGCGGACGTAGCGCCATCTGTCATACAACAAAAAAATATAAAAAAAAAAATTGTCAAAAAAAGAGTAAAATTATTCACGACACCCTAATCAAATCACCTGCGGTATGAAAAAATATACTTTACCACCTCTTCTCATACCTACCAATATACATAAAAAAAATCATAATAATCAGTCAAGCCGTTTTGGAGGTGTACAACCACAAACACCGTGACACGGGATTTTTATATATATGATAGATAATATTAAGCCCACATCGTTCTTCATCGGCTTTCAGGCAGTCAGTTCAGAAATTGAAAACTCAGTAAAAACATTCTAAATTAATAATTTTTTAAATGCTGTGTTTAAAAATGTTTTGTATTTTTATATTGGCATAGGTATATTATAAAAGTGACTGAAAAACGACCCAATTTAACAATTTAATCGACGTATTATAAAAAGTATCTACTGATTATGACTGCGTGTCTTTAACTCCGGATCAATGAACTTTAGACTATGAGACAATGAAAATTTAGACTATCCGTGATTTTTCACGGGTCTGCGCTAGTTTCTACTAATAACCATGAACCGAGTATTAGTTCCTCAGCCTCCAGCTTCAGACGGTTAGGAGAAGTTGGGACTCTTCTGCGGTATTCAAATAAGCTGAATAGACAAATACGTCGGGTTTCCTACAAATTTCTCTGCTAACTAAGTCCTCTACCATTAGCCAAGCGAGCGAAAACAAGTGTTTTAGAAATGACTTTTTGCGGGGTTTTTCTTTAAAATCTCGTGGCACGATATACAAGGGCGGAATCAGGATTTTTTTCTGGGGGGGGCACAAGGGACGGACGGGCAAAAAAATCAACAATTACTGTTAGGATTTTTTCCTGAGGGGGGACACAAGTATTAGTATATTGACGATATACCTACGAGTATTAGAGAATAACATGTGGTGATCGGACAACTCAGAATGAAATCAATTGAGAACCTTCTGCGAAAAGTTATTAAATGTCATAAAAAATATATATAAAAAATTGGTTTAACATGTTACGTTAGGTTAGGGCAATGGGCTATTTTTATAGCTTTTAAAAACATTTCAAAGAAGTGTTGAATTGACACGATTCTGAGTTGGCATAGAACCATATCGCGTAGCAATGGTTAGAATCTGGAATATGAACAATGCGCTCAGATTTGAATTAATTTTTTTAGATGGCATCAGATTCAATTTGTTTTCTTCTCTTCACTGAATCCTCGAAGTAAGAATGAATACCTAACAGCTATTTCGCCTTTGGGTAGACGGAAGCGGAAATGCAATAAGTTTCTTGCAGGGTGGGGGGGTGTTGGGTAGTAGCGACGCGTTTTCTCGTCCAATTTAACGGCTTACCCGCCCGGTGTTACTTTTCACGGAACCACTTTACTTTCTTGTGCTCATTTCAGTTATGTACTGACTCCTGGTAGAGTTAATTAAAAAAATAAAATATTTTTCTATTAAAAAATGCAGCAGTCTCTTCCATGAAAAATCGATTTCTGCGTAACTACCTAAAAATTAACATTTTTGTATAATTAAAGTTATTTTCTGGTCTAGAATAAGAAACTTATTTTACAGCACGATCAATGTCACGCAAAGGTTTTACGAAATCTATGATTTTAGCTCTAAATGTACTGAACGTATGTTTGGTTAAATAGCTTATTTAAATATCTAACGTAATTACGTAAAGCTCAGACTATCCCCTAAAAAACGAGCAGTGATCCGGCTTTGTAGCTGCTCCAGTGCGATGGACCTCCGCTGTCGAATCCCGCCACCTGCGAGGTGAGCACAATTATTCGCTTTTTCTCAACTAAAAGGAAGTCTGCCCTGTTGAAGTTCGTAAGCTCGCAATTTTGATCCCAGACGTCGCGCGTCGGTAAGTCTACCACACAAACGATTTGAAGGGAAAAATGGCGTCTACAAATACGTGCTAGTTGGGTTCCTAAAATGGTGAAGAGCAAAATCGTGGCAATCAATGATTTGCATCTTTTTCGTCACCTGACGGAACATCTGGCCGGAAAGCTTTTGGTGACCGACTAGGACACGGAGGGAGAGGTGATAACATTTTTGGGGGCGGAGTTCTACGATAAGGGGAATCATTGACCTAGTGCCACGGCTCACCAAGTGCATCGATCGTAACGGTGACTATGTCGAAAAATAGTGGGGATATGTATCTAAAATGTCATATGATTTTATGTTAATACTAGCTGGTCCCCGGCATGCGTTGCAATGCCAATCAAAGAAATAAATTGATTCTCCCTGCATGTCCTTTCCCGTGCGTCCCCGTTCCCTTCCCCCTCCCTCGTCTCTTACCTCTTCGCGAACCCCACCTCCCCCGTCCCCTTTCACCCTGCCTTCCTCACTGCCGGTAATATATGTGAAATACACACATTTTCATTTATACAAATTTCATAACGCCAGAGCTTACCATTATATACACGTGAACACCCCTGCCATATTTCACCCACAGTGGCTCGTACGTACGCTCGGTGACTTGCAGGGGTGCCCGGGTTCATGGGGTGAGGTTTGTCTAGGTCTTGGCGGTCTGGTTGAGGAAGACCTAACCTAGAACCCTCCAGCCGGACTCTCTCGCCCCATCCACCGCCTTGAACCGTTGTGGGAGGGATGGACTATGGACTTATTCGTCCATCACTTCTGGATACTTTGAACCCCAGATTCCCACCCACCCCTCATACCTTTTTCGTTTCCAGTTTTTCCTCTCCTTCCTTTCTCTAAAAGACCCTCCACACAGCACCCTCTAAGATTATACAGGCTGTGAGGATTTATTTTTGTCAGGGCCTCCTGTGATAATACGGATCTCAACAAAAAAGCGCTGTGCTGCGAAGGATAAATTTTTTCCACACTAAAGGTCGAACCAGAAATTTTTGTCCTTTTATTAATATGCAGATAAATCTTATTATTTAGAGCGGCGGATTCAAAACACTGAAGAAGGACTGAAATTGTCCGCTAAACCCTTTTGCAAAACAGAATCGGAACTGATATGGACTCGCGATGAATTGATTTGAATACTCCACACACGTTAAACGAAGTGAAAATAACTTATCTATAGATTGTAGGTATCAAGGCTTTAAAGAATCTTTAAAATGATATTCTTCCCTCTTACCTGATAAATAAGTTTAAAGCTTCTTTCTGCATCTTACAAAGTTTCCTTTGTTTCCCTGGCTGCAAGAAAACTGCATGTAAATGTACCCACTACTGCATTCTTGGAGCAAGTCTTGGCAATGTCCTTTAAGGATTTACTGAGAGCACGTGTGTCCGTGTGCCTTCCATATAAATAACCTCCTTTGAATAAAACGTTCCGAAGGATAATCGAATTTATAGCCTAATTCCGGAGATTAATGGAGACTTTATGACAAGTCGGAATATGCAAGTGAATTATGCCGTTGAATTCTGAACGGTGAACCAAATTGTAAAACTAGATTTTTGTCAGAAAGGCAAAAGAAATCCTTTTCTATCCTACTTATATTATAAAGGCGAAAGTTTATATTGATGTATGGATGTTTGTTACTCTTTCACGCCCAAAATACTGAATGGAATTTAAAAATTCTTTTACTAATAGAAAGCTACATTATTTGCGACTAAAATAGGAATATATTGGTAAGCTCTGGCGTTATGAAGTTATTTATTATATGTTTATTGACCAGACGAAATTTGTTATTTGTTTAGGTTACTATGGATAATACAATTCGTTATTTGTTTAGGTTACTATAGTAGTTAAAATTCAAATATTTCTTTTGTAATATTTCTGTGTAAAATATTAATCTATACTAATATAATATTATACTAATAATTTCTAAACTGCGTTTGTTTGTTACGCTTTAATAGGTGACACGACGTGAGCTGTTGAAAATGAATGCAACGGGAAAGGAGGGGGTGGTGAGAGGGGGAGGAGGGGGAGGGGTGCAGTGGGGATATGGAAGGTGGAGGAGGCGGAGTGGGAACCCCCCTAATACCATGCGAGCGGTATTAGGGGGTGGCAAGTATTCTATAATAATTATGCAAACTATCAAGTTAGCTAAGATTTTTCTTTTTCGGTGAATAATGAATCTAATACGATTTAACGATTTTTTTCGTGTGATAGTTTTAGTTTTAAAATTAAACCCGATTACATACAATAATCAACCCTTCATGCCTCGACCATTTTTGTCGGAGGGTCAAAATATTCCGCTCTGCAATAAAATCCAAATAAATGGAATATTTCTAAACATATCCGAAAACCAAGAACTGTTTTCAAGGTGAGAAAATACGTTTTAAAATTTATCAAAATAAACAAATAATTTTTTAAATACAAAATTTTTGCAAGCAAACATAAAAACGTTTTAAAAATAGCTCACCTTATGTTTGGATACGTTTTTTAGGTTTCCACGGCCAAAAGCATTTTCGTTATTTCTTTTTGGGGTATTATGCCGAGTTGTGCTACCTCCTTCTTTAGCCCACACATTTACCGGATCTTCCGGTGATCTGCCCTGATGATGGACACTGCAACGCTGTCCGAAACGTTGGCTAAAGAAGGAGGTGGCGCAACACGGCATAACAGCCTAAAAATAAATAACGAAAACACATTATGTTAATTCCAACTAAAATTACTCTTAACGAAATACAAAAATAAAAAAAACATATATGTTTTATTAGAATAATGCATTATGAACATTACCGTCATCTCACTTTTTTGCCGTTCCATGTAAAAATAATTAAATAGTGATTTTTCTTACTAACACCGTTCACATAATTTTTCTCACTATGATAGTAAGGGGATTTTTTCAATTTTTGAGGCGGGTATGGGTACCGCCGCCTCGGGAACCATTTATTGGATAACCAATACCTCTGCCATAGGTCACCCCAAGTGGATCGTTTGGTGACTTAGCAGTGGTGTCCGGATTTTGATTTTTTCTTTGCTTTCATGTAATATTCCTATATTTTACATTTTTTTAAATTTGGTGTCACTATTTTGTAAATTGAACGCAAGTCCGTAAATAAATAAATACATCACTATTGAAATTAGAAAAAGAAAATATTATTGTATATTAATAAAATCCTAGTTACCGAAAATAGATTTACAGCCTTATCAATCATATTTGACAAATTCATGAGTGAGTAAAAACAAATATTCTGTACGATGTCGTTTCTTTCACAAAAAAAAATTTCTATTAAGCAGTCAACCGTGTGTCACATGAAAAGTTGACACGAAAATAATAATATATTAGTTCTTGAAAACAGTGACCACGAGGTGACGTTATGTTATATGAATTTATTAAAAATAATATCTATGTGAATAAAATGAAGGACATTTTTATTGGTTTTAGGATTGGATTTTAAATCAGTTACAATAGTAATTATAGAAGTACCTGACCTCAATAGAAATTATGATTGAATATTTAAAAGAAAAATAAAAACGAGTTATCGTAATTGGTGTCATTTTTATAGACAGCTTTAAAAAAAGTGGCCGTGAAAAATGTGTTACTTACAATATTTTGCAGAATGAACTCAACAAAAATTAAGTATCCTCGGGCTGGTTATAATTTAAATTTAATTTGGTGGTAGTGGTTTTTACATACTGATATTATATGGCATTTCTTTTATGTCATTCAGGTTCTCAGTATTAATACTGTGTACACCTCCCTCGACCATGTTGGATTTAAAATGATTCATAATACTCCATTGGTCACCATGAAACAGGCAGCCGCCTAGTATGGTGATCTAATATATCTTCTTTATTTAAAAAAAAGTGTTAATTATGTGTCTTGTGTTTTATAAATAAATAAATAAATAAAAATAAAACCATATTTTTTTTAATTATTCGAAAAAAGATTTGATTTATTTAAAGGCATAACAAGAATATTTAATAATTACGTAGGCCGTTCGATAAGTACTTAGCCTCACCGTCCGATAGCGCCACTATCGCAAGAGAAATTTTCTATCGTGTAGCACGTTCCCGTAGACGGCTCTTTCGAAATTTCAGCCGAATCGTGGGTGGTTTGGTACATTTATAGCCGAATCGGACTCATAGTTTTGTTTTGACCGCGTGTGGAAGCGGGCTTGTCGGGCTGTGAAAAAGAGCAATATCGGTCGGTGATTCGATTCTTGTTTTTGGAAGGGAAATCGCGCAGCGAAATCAAAGAGCGCTTGGACGCCGTGTACGGTGGCACTTCTCCTTCGATGGCGACCGTCAAAAATTGGTTTGACGAGTTTCAACGTGGTCGCAACGTGGTTTTTGATGAGCCACGCCCAGCCGAAAACGGCTACCACGGAGGATAACATAACAAAAATCCACGATCTCGTATTGGCAGACCGCCGATTGAAGGTGCGCGAGATAGCTGAGACAGTAGGCATCTAAAAGGATCACGTAAGTTCTGCATGAAGTTTTGGGCATGAGAAAGCTGTCGGCGCGATGGGTGCCGCGTTTGCTCACTCCGGACAACAAGCGAAACCGTGAGACAACTTCAGAGCAGTGTCAAGGAGTTTCGTCGACGAAATATGGATCCACTGGTACACACCAGAGACCACGGAACAATCAAAACAGTGGACTTCACCTGGCGAACGTGCTCTGGAGAAGGCGAAGAGTGTACCTACTATCGGCTGGAAAGGTGATGCACACCGTTTTCTGAAAAAAAAACGAAAAAAAGGAGGGCAAAACGATCACAGGGCTGTACTATGCCAAATTATTGCAGAAAAAACGGCCTCATTTGGCGAAGAAAAAAGTGCTCTACTACCATGACAACGCAACCGCTCACACCTCCGCCCTCGCCACGGCCAAATTACTCGAATTGGGCTACGAACTGCTGCCCCACCCATCGTATTCTCTAGATTTGGCCCCGTGCGACTTCTTTTTGTTTCCAAACTTGAAGAAGTCACTCGCCGGTCATAAATTTGAGTCGAATGAAAAGCGCATCGCCGCCACGGCACTTTACAGACCTAGAGAAAACGTTATTCAGACGAAGAAATTGGAGCATCGCTGGGTCAAGTGTATCGAGCTAAAAGGAGATTATGTTGAGAAATATTTTTTTTTTCCAAAATTTTCGTTTTTCTTTTGTAGGTTAAGAACTTATCGGACCGACAAATAGCGAGATAGATTCTGCATAATGATGATCGCCTCCGTGGTCGAAGGATAAGGCTCTTGACTCGTAATCCGAAGGTCGCGGGATCGAATACCGGCGCGCGCACATAAATTTTATCTGATCAGTTTGTGTTATTTCGCAATTAATTAATTAAAAATAATATATATTATACTTGCGGCAAGTTCCAGAATGGAAGATACTCTCAGTGTCGCCCTGGTGTAAGACCACCATTCAGAATTGAAATGTTGCTTGAAATGGCTTTAACTAGACCAGATCTGAATTGCCAGAAACTTCCCCACCTTCCTCTTACACATCTCCTTCCCCTTTGCACTATCTTCAGCCTCACAACATACCCCAATTGGGGATGCCGTAATCCCACTGGCTCCAGACGGGAGCAGCTGGGACTCTTGGGAGGTATTCTCAAAGAAACTAAATAACACACTTACTTTTTCTCTAACATAATGTAAATTCTTCGCAGTGTAAAACAGAGAAGATACATAGATATTTAAAAATATTGCATATCACTTTTTCAAATTCTTGCATTTCTTATAAGAAATCAAACGAACGAATGACTCCAATGTAACGCTAGTAAGGTAACGAAGGTAACGCTAGTAAGGGAACGAATGATCCCATTGTAACGTTAGTAGTAACGAAGTAAGGAAAATTATTTATTCCCCACTAAGTTAGTTGAAAAACCTAAACAATGTTACATACAAAAGTCGTAGCAGTAACATCATTATCAAAGAATTATGAAAACATTTAGTGCGGGGAAAACAAATTTCAAGGTACCACACCTAATTGAGTATCTACTGTCTCAATTATTTTCTCAGCAAGTTGGTTTTACCATTAAAAAATGAATTTAGACACCTACAAAAATTGAAATTTAGATTCCTATAAATAAGTCGCATCAAAGTGGTTTAAATACAATTGGAAACCTTGTGAGCCGAAACAGCAGTTACAAAAATAAAATGGTTGCAGAGGTTAATAATAACATTATTACATTTATTTTTTTTAAATTGGTCATACAGCATCACTGCACACAATACATTTCTTCTATCATTTGTATAGAATTCAGTCTACTTTCTTGCTTTCTCAATCCAATTCATGCCTCGCTGCCATACATCAGGTGTACTATCAGAACTACTTTATGAACTCCTAGCTTCGCTTCCTTTGACAACTTTTCAATAATGATACTGCTATGCAACCTATATTCTATTTATGTACATTTCTCAAGATTTCGCCCCTCCACTTATAAAATTTATCTTTCCCCATAGTAACCCAATAATATCCAATAAAAACAGTCTTTGTTCTTTGAGTTACCGTTTAGATATTATTCAGAATCCGCTCTTTATGCCTTTAGAGTAGGTACTCGCCATGTAATTAGGCCTTGTCGGGTCTTATAATAAGTTGTTGACCTTACGGAAAACATTATGTCATACAGAAAGTTGAGCAATGCGGATTGTTAAAGTTTCAAATATTTCTACGGATGTAAAACGAATTGTTGTAGCAATGTTCATTATTATATTTGAAAATTAGACGTTACAGAATTTCAGAAACACCACCATAGAAATTTTAACCTGTTTCATCTCATATTTGGATATCAATTAAATAAAGTAAAAATTTTCTTCTTGCGGTTTAAAGTACGACAGTATTAAAGTTACAGTAACATTAAGCGCTTTTGTTATTACCATGACGATTTACGATGACGGTACCGTGACGGCATAAAAGAAGCATAAAATGAACGTTCTTTATCAAAATAATGCTGCAGGTCTTTCTTATACATTAAATAATGGTGAGACAAAAGGTGAGACACAATATACGTTTATGTATGTCTGTTTCCTCCAAATTACTACTTTTGTGGTGAAAACTTCTTCAGTGATTTGAAACCCGATGAAACGGAAACGAACATTAACTAGAGACAAACACTTACATATATAGGAGTTATCCTGCGAGAGAATGAGATAGAATAATCGGTCTCCTCTTTATGCGGTGCTTCGTGGCCTCCCCACTCTCGTCGATGTGTTTTTTAGTTCCTGTTTAGTTTTCGGAAATGAAATGAGATCCCTCAGGCGTATGTGTGGTAAAAACGGAAATGTGGTGCGAAATATGGAAATCCGCATAGAATGTAAGGCTGACGTAAGTATAATGAGTAAGATTAAGAAAGGGACCCTCAGATGGTTTGGACATGTAGAGTGAATGAACGAAGAAAGTAGTGTAAATAGAATATATGACGCAACTGTGAATGGCAGAAGAAGTCGGCGACACCCGAGGAACACATAGCACGATCAAGTGAATCAGATACTTGAGACGGGCCATGTCAAAAGTCAGAATAATAGAAGAGTTCAGGCAAAGAGTGCGAGCCAAAGCCGAGTTGTTTGGCGGTCCGTCCTCTCCGCTTACCCCTGCGGATAAACGGCTTAGTTAGTAAGTTCTTGTTTAGTTTTCTGAAGGTTTCACCTCTACCGCTTGTGACCGGCATTTTTATTTTTTTTTACATTATCTCCACACCGGAGACCCTGAGGAAAATAATTTCTGTAACCTCTTTGGAGATACTGTGTGGAGGGTCGTTTAGGATAAGGAAGGAGAAGAAGTACCGAGAAGGAAAATGAAATGAGGGGTATACAGGAATCTAAGATCCGGTGTGTCCAGAAGAGACGGATATATGAATATATCCCTCACACTGCGGTGCAAGGCGATATTATTTCATTCTCTCGCATGCTAAATCCCATAGATGTATACGTTTGTCTCTTGTAAGTGTCGCTTTTTCAGAGAAATTTTCACTTCAACAAATGAAACGAGATTAAATGAAGTCCTCCATAATAAATACCTCCACAATATTTTTAATGACGGTAGTTAGAATATTCCAAAGACTGTCAGGTTTTTCGTAACATATGAATTTTTTTCTCCCTTCATAAAAAATGCATTTTTTAAATACATCAACAACATAATGAGAAGATAAATATAAATCAATGATACTACATAACTAGGTACTTTTGCCTTCGTCCATTTTTGGCGCGAACGGAACAAGCGCATGCACGCGTCCGCGACGGCCCATTTCCGGTTCAACCGTCCTTTTTCGGTGCTCACCTCATAGTCTCGGTGGAGGCTTTATTTGCTCCGCCACTTCCGGCCCAGTGCCCACTTCCTGTTGGCCGTCACAACCGGAAACACGCCCCTGCGAGACTGGACCGCGGTCCGCTAGAGGAATTGACCATGGTTCTAGTTGTGGGCGTCATATGAAAACTGGGTTTGGTGGATCTAGGGAAGTATTTGTGGCACTCTTCATAAATCATGAAATAATAATTTTCACAAACACTACGTAATCGTGACATATTTTTTTACATTAACTCCACGCAGGGGGCCCTGAGGAAAATAATTTCCCATTGGTCTTGAAGAGACCCATGTTGTAGGAAGGAGGAAACACAGAGGCCGGCAAATCATTCCACAGCCGAGCTGTTGAACACAAGAACGAGTCGAAGGAGCGACCCGTTCTCATGTGACAAATGTCAACCGAGTGCAAATGTTGGGTATGCGTTTGGCATGTTTTCCGACTATGTACCGGTGCCGAAGGGATAATGACGCTAGTTCCTCGGTGCATCTTCCATTGTAATACCGGTAAAACAAGGATAGCCTTCCCACCCGACGTCAGTGCTATAAAGATTGCAATCCGTCTGTTAAGATGGGAGAACTTATCAAACGGACCGCCCGTTTCTGTACAGAGTCGAGGGTATTTTTTAGGTATTTTGGAGCTCCAGACCAAAGCTGGCTGCCAAATTTAACCATGGGGCGCAATTGTGATTTGTATAGGGTTAGCAGTTGTGTAATAATAAAGGATCTGCAGGCCCTGTACAGTACGCCCAGTATGTTAATAAATGTTCTTTTATATATTTAAAAAAAATAATTGGAATAGCAAACCAAATGAAAAAAAAAACTCTAACATCAAAATGATTTTAAGTACCTTTAAAGATAAACTTCCAACACTACATGAGTTTAATGTTGATCTTTTAGAGCTATTGTAATAAACAACAGCAAACGAATAAGTTTAGATATGAACCAGACATGCAATACGAAGAAATATGTTGCAATGTTAGGCGCCCTGTGCAAGTATTAACGCTTTCTTCAGGAACTTTCTGAAAGTTCCAAAGGTTCTCTTGAATCTTTACAGGCTCTTTGCAAGTTTAATAATTAGTGTTCGGTCCATTTGTTGGATGCTTCGAGGACCTGCTGTTATCTTCTCACGGTGCCAACGGAATGAAAGCACTTTAATTCTTCTTCACAATGTACGACTGTCTCTGGACCCTGAAAGTTTGATAATAAACAAAAAATCTTCAGTGATCTTCACCGATTTTTAATATTTAAGCGACTCTTGCGCCTCAGGCGGGCCGGCGAAATTGATTATCAGTTCAAGAAAGAAATTAGACATTTGTGAATTTTGGATCAATTGTAGTCTTGTACACGGTGTCCTGAAACACATAGTACAAGCGGGAATCTGGTGAGCCTACATCACATGGAGAACAAAGGGCTCGTGCTTATAATCTGAACATTAAGGTGGGTCATTTTAAAAATTATTATTAAATTCTAAAAGCGATAAAAGGGTGCCAAATGGGTTCAAAATGATATTTTTAAAATTTCTCGAATTTCTGATACGATCTTCTTCCTCCGGATTCACTTTAAAGTTTTGAAAATGTTCATATAAAGGGATTATTTCTAGTGTACATAAAAGTTACCATGAATGAATATATAATGTATATTACTTTTATTTTTCACACAAACTTAACACATATTATTGCACTGTGCACTATTGTATACACTTTTTGCACAAACAATTTGGACAAATTTGAATCATGTTTTTGGGCATATCCTATCCACTGTTTTGTTTTTCCTAGGTACAACAAAATATATTTAAAACTATATTACCCACGCACGAGCTGCGCCTTAGTGGGTCCCATTACTTTTATGATTTTCATAATATGTAAGTAGGTATACATAAAATGTAAAATTGTGAAAAATAAAGGATAAAAAATAAAAATAAAAATCCTTTAAAACATATTTTTTGTAATCTTCCATAGCAAATATAGCATATTTTTACGAAATCATTTACGAAAAGCCCAAGATTGAATCTCGCAAAATAATTCCGAAATTTGAGAGTAAGAAGGATTTTGCTGGTATTTGAACACTACCTTAAGATAATTTGAATTAAAATCGTATATTTTTTTCAATAAATAAATAAAAATATTCCCTCTAATTCGTGTTTTATTATGTTTTGTAAACAATGCTGGATTTTTAAACATTGAATTTGGATAAAACTAAGTATATGATTAATTTAAAAAAAATCAACTTCGGGTTCGATTTAATCGAAAACGAAAGCTCAAATCATAAAAAGTTATACCACAAAATCGACTCCAAATGTGATGAAAGTTTCGGAAGAACGTATTGTATATATTAAAATTTTATGTTAACGTACAGCGTAATTTATTTGATTCAAGTACATTTTCATGTCATTTATATTTCAATCAATAACGACCCTCGAATTTCAATACTGTATGAATCGGTAGAAAGATAATGCTGTTGAACATCGATTTTATCATTCTAATTTCTACTTTATATTCCCTGATTTCTTTATAATTATACTTAAAAACTTATCTCCAAGATTCCGCAAAATTTTTTACAAAACTTAGAATTTCCTCAGTTATCTTCGCGGGCTTCAAAATCCTAACTCTTGTATTATTTGCGAACGCCATATACACAAATTTAAACCCACACTTCTCTTAAAATCCCACTCAAAACTTTCTTAACAGCTTACATTAATGAAATTAGTTATTTTAATCAATATTATACATAACTACTTAACCTTTTCTTGTGGGTGAAACACTGTGAAAGGTATAGTAGTGTAATATATTTTATAAAATAGTAATAATTCAGCTAAAATCAGTAATCGCCTTTTGCAATGTAACTTTTCGTTGTAACGTTCGCGTGTCGACGTTATGACTTATTTTGGAAACACCCTTTATTTTTGGTCGATGGTTGCATTGGGTACGCCTCACAAAGATACCGATATAATTTTATTTTTTAGCTCTACTCAGGAGGCCCAGAAGAAAATAATTTCCCTCAGGTCTACGTTATCTTTGGGGATGCTGTGTGGAGGGTCTCTTAAAGGAAAAAATAGAAGGAAAGGAGATGAAGTTCTGGGAATGAAAAAGATATGAGGGGTGGGTATGAATATGAAGGTCGCTGTGTCCATGAATGACAGAAGTTTGAATCCATCCCTCCCGCTGCAGTGCGAGGCGATTGATCGAGAGTGTCCTGCAAGAGAGATCAAACATTCAACCAGCATCTCCCGATCCAGCCCGCCACGCAGCTGGTAGGCAGGCGCATCCGCCTCCAAGACATTAACAAACCTTACTGATAAACTTACCAATTTAGCTTCAATTAATTATGTAACAAATCAAAGATTTCAAAATAGAAAACTTGGTATACAATATGAGGTTTGCAGTGTTATAACCTCTGTAAAGAAAAGCTATTGGCGGCAATCCACCCTCAGACATATCTATAATAGGAACTTGAGGTGAGGCTTTAAGAAAAGCTCTAATCCGATTATATTACTAGTTCAAGTTTATAATCCTGTTGTTCACAACAATAATTATTATTAGGAACTTGGGGTCACAATATTAATAATTACAATCATTGGAGTTGGTAGAGCAGAAAGCACTAAGTATATTGCGAAGGTTTATTCCTTTTACACAAACATTTGGTTAAGTATAAGAAGGGAGTAGGTATCTATCTATTTGCCTGTTGTTAGTTAATTAAAACTAATCTGAAGTAGGTACTCATTAGTCGAAAGTTTAACACTTACTAAATTTATAACTAACTAATGTTTGATGGTAAACCTAACAGCTTTGGCAGTTACTTGCCCATCAGGGTTGGGGTAAAGAGGTAAACAAACTTATTGTTTTATTTGTTTTGTAGTTAATAAGGTTCAATGCTTTTAAAACTTTTATAATGAAATAAATAGTATTGTTAAATAGAATATATATAAAACTGTGCCTTGTAGCTGTTTATAGATTGTTTCATATATTCAAAATTTACTCAGTAATCCCCTTATTACGATAATGTAAAACTTATTTCTCCAAATTTTACGTTAATTAAATCCAGCATATACATTTCATGCTATGTAGTTTGAAGGTATATGAAGTTCAATAATATCAGTATCAATTTCGTTAATTGTGTTTGTAATGATAAATCAGTACGTATTTATTTATTTAATTTTTATTAGAACAACTCTCTTTTTATAGCTTTTAAAGGTTGTTTCCATCATTTTTTTTATTACTCTTTCATATTTTCGTTTAGATTATAAGTGCTTATTTTCTTCTCAATAATATATTTATTTATTAAAAAAAATAACAGCATAATCCAATAAAAATCTTAAGCTGCTCATCTCACTAGGGCATTCCAGTGTCGAGATGGGCAGTTTTCCAGTTGTAAAAATTAAGAGAGAAAAAAAAAATAAACTTAAACGTAACATAGTATTAAAAATATTACCGCCCTTTAAATCTACTGGGACTTGTTACATTAAAAGAAACAAGAATTTGTTCTGACTTATTTTATTTATTTAAAATTGTTACTAACTTGTTGAACTTCCTTGAACTTCTTTCTTTAATACGTTTCATGTACTGAGTAGATCAGTTCGTCACAAATTACGAGTACCTTACCATACAGGATCTAATGCTGAATTATATGCCATAATAAATCGCCTGCACATATAAAATAATAAATACGTTGTTGATGATGTGATAAATATTGAAAGATTTTATCAACATACAAACATTATTTAATTAAAGCTGTTTGTCAGCGCTTCTAAGTTGGATTATAATCTAATATATTTTGAATGTTTATATTCTTCATCAATGTTTACTTCTGGAATTTTTAAATTTATATGTAGAACGTACTTCATGGAGTAAGTAATTTTTTTAGTTCATGATATCTTGTATACAATCACGTATATGAGGTTTTCTTCATATTTGTATTTATAATAGCTTACTCTTTTTACTTTATGCTGTCACTTCAATATGTGCGTTTTAATTTTTTGTGCTATAAATATTTTTTTTCCTACTATATATATTCTTTATGCATTTCAAATTACTGTAATTCTTATGTAAAAGTCGGTAATCGGCTTTAATTCATAATAAAAAAATAAAGATTTTTGTTGACAAAAAGGTCATATTTAAAAAAAAAACAATAAAAAATGTTAAAACCAATTATTATTTACAAGCTGTTTATCTAAAATACTAATAATTGCATTAATGAAAATTTTAGCTTCATTTTATGTTTATGTTTTTTATCACACCAATTGACAATTTTTTACTTTGCAAGATTCACATATTATCTAGTAGCGAAAAATATTTTATTCACGACGTGAAACTTGGAAGCTCAAAGTTAATTTAAATGAAAACAACGCATCCAAACACTGTCACCAGATTGTTTGGCATAACGCGGCGCTTGCAGTGTTGAGAAAATTGATGCAAATAACCCATTATGGGGGAAGAGCTCGCAAGAACAACACTTGATTAGGGTGTCCCCATTCTCGCACCTTATTACCGCTCTTCCCCTTTCCAGGCCACGCCGGGGTGCGAAAATGGGTAATCCCGGCTTAAGCGACGTTCCCCTGGATGCGGAAATGCTTCCCGTATCGTTATTCCTTTTTAAATTTAAGAAAAGTTGAATTTTTGCATATTTTATATCGGCTTGGTATTAAGGGGCTTTGGGCTTTTATTGAGCCATTTTGGCTGGTGAAAGTTTTTTTTATGGATTATTTAAAAGGATTTAACCACCATTAATGAGGGAAATCTCAGGCTTATCGGTAATATGGATTTACATTAAAGATAAAAAATTTTCTTGAATCTAAATTGTCTATACGTTATCATCTACGCATTCACAGATGGCGCCAATTAAATAATTGTGGGTTTTTAACGCTTTTTGCTTGTTATGCTTTTAGATATTAAGGTGAATTAATTGTTTGCGCCCGGACCGTACTTATTAATATACTAGAAAAAATTGTTTCGTCCATAAACAAACCAAAACCTTTCAAGAAAGACTTAGGAAACATCTTTGAAGTTATCCAGAAGAATTCTTTTCATTCCTTTTCTTCTATCGTATTATTTAGTAAGGCTTGAAAGTCATGCATGGATGTGTTAAAAATGAGGAAACATCTTTAAAGTTATCCAGATCCAGGGGTATTCATTTCAATCCTTTCTTCTATCGTATTATTTAGTAAAGCTTGAAAATCATGCAAGAAGATGTTAAAGAATGAGAAAACATCTTTAAAGTTCTCTAGGGGTATTCATTTCAATCCTTTTCTTCTATCGTATTATTTAGTAAAGTTCGAAAATCATGCAAGGTGTTAAAGAATGAAGAAACATCTTTAAAGTTCTCCGGAGGTATTCATTTCAACCCTGTTCTTCTATCGCATTATTTAGTAAAGCTTAAAAAATCATGCAAAGAGGTGTTAAAGAATGTGAAAACATCTTTAAAGTTAGGGGTATCCAGGGGTATTAATTTCAATCCTTTTCTTATATTGTATTATTTAGTAAAGCTTGAAAATCATGCAAGGATGAGTTAAAGAACGAGGAAACATCTTTAAAGTTATCCAGGGGTGTTAATTTCAATCCTTTTCTTATATCGTATTATTTACTAAACCAAATCTTAAACAGCTAGAAGAAATAGTCAACATAAGAAGCTAGAATTTCCCTAAATAAGGATTTCAGTTGCCGGGCTAAGCTTCGATTTCTCATTTGATGACATAATTTACTATGACACTCAATGTATGTATTATACTTTATACTTAATAAATCGCAGTTGGTAGGTACTCCTAACAGTGAATGATGTCAACAGATACTCCTACCTACATTTCATTTAACGGGTCGTTTCTATGACTCGTTCCTGAGTTAAACAGCTCGGCTCAGCAACGATTTGGCGGCCTCTGTATTTCCTCCATCCCACAACATGGATCTCTTCTAGACCCAGGTTCACTCGCACATTCCCACCAAAAGCCTTCTGTAAAGTTATATTATATAAAAGTATATATGTAATGATATATATGTGCATAATGTACAAAAAATATATTTCCAAAATGTCACATATTTTTAACAGATGTTTGAACACAAGAGAAAAATTTCTTAAATAAGCATAAATAATCTGTAATGAATCTGCATCTATCATGAAGACAAATTTCAATACCAAAAATACGTAAACTTTACCTTCCTCCCTTTCCCCTACAACAATTTTGTCGTATAATATATGTAACGATTTTTATTTCACATAGCTAGAATTAACATTATAGAACAGTTTAATCTTTAAACTCATTTGGGAAACTAAAAACAGAATAACATCGAAAAAGTGTTAACTTTTTCCCTCCAGACGTAAAAAAGTCAACATTTAATTTATCTGGTCTTTCTGGAGTTAAAGCCTTTATAACTTAACTTGACCACACAATTTGTTGTTCATTTTCCCCCTGCACCAAGGGTTGTGCCAAGCTCCCTTACAGGGTGCAGGGCGGCAAAAGAAGTTCCCGCCCGACAGCTGGGCGGCAAAATTAAAACTTGAATAGTTAATGAGCATGTCCAACTTTCATCAAGGCGCACATCCGACGTCAGAGCAACCTGTCCGAGCACCTCGTCCGCATCATTAGATAATATGTGAAGTCCTTTTGACCGGGCTGTGATGAACGGTGTCGGTGAACGGATCGGGTCGGGTTCGGACTATGCGCTCGCCGAAAAAAGAATTGGAATTCACGTTTCTTGCAAACTGAGAAACTTTTTACTTACTCCTGGAAGTGTGGGATTTACCGCTTGATTTAAAACTGATTTTTGTATGAGCTTACTGTGGATACTTATTACTAAACAGAGGTTTTGTGGCACCTTGGAGTGAAAATCATGTTTATGAAGCTTTGTGAATTCCGTACTTTTTCCCACTTTAAAGGGATTAATGTTTGAGTTGGGTATATGTTGAAGGATGGGAAATTAGTATAACTAAGTTGCTAGATTTGTTAGGTTTGTAGTAGACGAATAGACGAAATCAAATTTTTCTAATTTATTTTTATTCATGGCCTATATCATCTTTGGGGACACTGTGTAAAGAGTGTTTTAAGAGAAAGGAAAGGAGAGGAAGTTCTGGATAGGAATCTGGAGGTCAATGTGCTCAGATATGTTGAACGTATGAATTCATCTCTCCTATTGCAGTGCAAGGCCATGGGTCGACAGAGTCCGGCTGAAGAGGTTAAAAGTTCTCCCTCAACCAGTCTCCCGATTAGGCCCACCACGCAGTAGATTGGCAAAAGCATCCGCAACCTAGACAGATAAACCTCATTCCATGAACCCGGGTACCCCTGTTAAGTTACCAAACGTAGCGAACCATTTGGGATGACCTACGGGCAGGGATTTTGGTTTATCCAATAAATAGTTCACTAAAACCGGCGACGGAACCAATACCCACCCCCTAACATAAAACATTGTTTAATTTGGGGGGTGTTAATTTTAATTCTCAGTTTCATTTTTCATGCTTATTCGTTTATTTTATTTAATTTATGTGTTGTTATTTACTTTTTACCTTAACTTATTATTTATCTTTTTTTGTTATTTTACATTATGGAATGTATTGCATTGCACTTCCCCTGCATACATTCTGGAATAAACTTATATTATTATTATTAATCTAGTAAACCTTGAAAAAGCACGGTTTTGTCGGGTTGTGTTTGTTCCCATTTCTTTATGCGAATTCAATGTTATCCAAACAGTGTCCCAGTGTTGTCGAAGATTCCTAGACTACGATTATTTTAAAGCAATTACATCATAATAGACGGAAAATGTTAAATGTGCAATGTTGTTAGACTTAACCAGCAGAGCGTCTTAATATCACAATGAAAAATCTAATAGTTTTCCCACCACTTTCCCAACGGTTTTATCAGGAAACATATGGTTTCCTCCTTCACCGGACACGTCAAGACTCTATTTTTTTATTAAACGAAGCTACATTTATTTGAACGACTCTAGACCCTTCAATGTCCATGCATACGGGGTTAGTAAGCTGTATGCAAGTACTAACGTTAATATTATACAAAAGATAAATAGAAGTAGCAGCCCGTGTAATAATTCTTCTCAAATAGGTAACATAAAAATAGAGATAATAGTGGAAAAATGTAATAATTAATCTAGATTCTTCCACAGACGGTCATAGACCCTCTGCTATATGAAACACTCAGTTATTATATCATCAGGTGCGTGAAAATACCAGCCGCCAGGAAACAAAGAGATTAATATCCAAGTCAAGAATCCAAAAAGCCAAAAACCAATATCAAGGTCGAGCGTGACCGATAAGAGTCCAGACTAGTTAATTGGTCTTTTAGTTGTAGGCGACAAAACGCAAAAGTTGTAGGAGATAAAAGTTGTTATCAGCATGAAAAAACTAGCCTCTGACAATCAGCATTATTGTTCATTGTCACCTGCAGATTATATTAATACAAAGGATAAAGAATATTGATGATCAAATTTAAAAAAAAAACTTTAATTCTCAAAAAACTCATAAGACAGTCAAGGTACGGCCAGACGCAGCGTTAAAAGTTATCTGTTGAACCGTGAGCGCTTATGTGTTTTACCTACCGACAAACTAAGCTATAAAAGATTTCTTCCTATGGTATGAGAGGGGGAATTTGAATTAGAGAGCTGCCGCAAAATGTCATTTCTTTGTACTGGCTCTGTCAACTTGACAGCTGTCATCCGCACGTTTACGTAGCTCCGTAATTAAAATTACTACCTCTCCTGTTTACGGCGGAGAAGGGGGTCGCATAAAATTTTTCGCATATGGCATAAGCAGCAGTCACTGCGTATAACTTTGAGCTTCGAGCGCGTCATCTGCTTAGGTGTGACAGGTCCATATGGGAGTGTATGGCAAGCGATATTGCGCGATGATCTTTTATTTCTTACAGCTGTGTGACACCTACATTAATTTAATATGGATAATATATGTGCATTGTCGAGATGGACAAGAATTTTTAAATTGTGTTTTGGGTTGTTTTTCGTCAACCGGAAGGTGCAAATTGTCGAAATGGTCAAAATAATAATTTCTGATGATTGTTCTTCCATTTTACAAATACACATCGCCGGCAGGCTTTAACTTCTTGGCCCTTTTTGCTCTTTAAACTTTATTTGTTTTTTTTTATTATTTATTTAACACAAGAAAATATATTTTTAAATACAAGTTTTACGTAGTCCCACAAAGCTGTCACACATGACGGCTTGTCTGTGAGTTCTACAAAATAATATGTATTTTTTTTAATTTTAATACATGTATAACATAATAATGTACCTACCTATATACAAATTATTAAGGCAGGTACGTTGAGATGTTCAGAGATACATTAATTCGCCACTTATTAGCCAACGCTTAATGTTTTTGGGGCAGGGTCTCTCATTATTCTGAGGTTCAAAAAATTTATTGAAAATCTCTGGTATTTAGGCGTTCGGCTTCCATACTTATTTATTACTCTTGGAGTAATGAGGCCCTTATTTTCAGTGAATCTTGTGGTGTGATTACGCAGCAGTTGCTTTTTGTACGCTTTCTACCTCATTATCCATTATAATAACATAACACAGGGTCATCCCTAGTATGGAGGGTGAAATATCACAAAAAAAACTATATGTTCTTTCGATAATTCATGTATTAAATAAATAAATAAATAAATAATGTACCAAAGAAGTAGCCCCTCAGAACCATACAGTAGTTCTAGATTACTTCTTTGTTTGTAAATATTCGGTGGTACATGTTTTATTTATTATAGTAATTTGTAAATTTTGTACATATTTAATATAAATATTGCTTGTGTGCCCCCAAGTTCGTACTCCATATCTAAGAATGGATTCGACCATTGAAAAATAAATAATTTTAAGAGTACAATGGGGCAAAACAAATTTCAATTTATAAAAATTACTTGCTAAAGATCGGAGCTGGTTACAAAATTTAGCTCCTTGTTTATCCCATTTAAATTTATTCTCTCCTGTTAGTCCCAGGTAAGTATATTAGTTAATAAAGTCAATTTTTAAAGTTTCACAGTAGCAAATATTTTCAATTTTTCTATGAATACATTCAGAATTATGAGCAATTATTTTGGGTATATTCCATATTCACAGGCTTGGTGATCTTATTTACATATATTTGGTTTTATTAACATTTATAATTAATCCAACATCATTAGCCCATTTAAATAGCTCGTTAGTCACGTTGCAATCGTTAAATAGCTACAATAGGATTTTCATTGGATACTACAAGTGCAGTATCGTCAGCAAAAATGAATCTAAAGGCCTTTTTAAAGAGTTTTGACATAGCAATAACATATATATTGTACAATTTTGGACATAAAATTAATCCTTACGGTACTCCTGATTTAATATATCTTGCTTTACTCATTTCATTTAAAATCTTCACATTCATTTTTCTATTTGTTAAGTAGTTTTTAAAAAATGAGAGGAGTTTACCACGGATTCCAATGTTTTCAAGTACATTAATTAATTATATATGGCTGAGAGTATCAAAAGCTCTTGAGTAGTCAATAAAAAGCACAAGTACATACATATTTAAACGAATTTAAGTCATCTTAGGTCACAATTCGAAACCAAAAGATTTTTTCATGAAGTCGAATTTAGGTAACCACCAAGTCGAACTAATTGAACTCATATTTGTGTAGTGCCCTCTCCTGTCAAAGATGGGTGATCATTAGGGCAATATTCACCCTGCAGACTGCAGATGCGGTCTACTCAGTACAAATGAAGTCGACTTCATTTAATGCCCCTTATAGTGCGGTCAAAAAGTAACAATTTCCATTCAACATCTACGTATTCTTAGAATTATGACAAGATTTGGTCCGAAATCTTTTAGCTTGTATTGAAAATACTCGTAAGCATCTTAAATGTACCTACCGTCTTGTGGCATTGATATGTTACCGTAAAAGCCCGAATATTGGTAAATCCTAAGATTTATCAACTCTTAATGGTAAAAGTCCGAACCGTTCTATAATCATCGTTCACCGACCTAACCTAACCTAACCTAACCTAACCTAACCTAACCTAACCTAACCTAACCTAACCCAACCTAACATTTACTAAATTCTAATGGTAAAAGCCCGAAAAAATCGTTACTTATTTAAATATTATAAACGATTTTTTCGGGCTTTTACCATTAGAATTTAGTACATGTTAGGTTGGGTTAGGTTAGGTTAGGTTAGGTGAGGTTAGGTTAGGTTAGGTTAGGTTAGGTTAGGTTAGGTTAGGTTAGGTTAGGTTAGGTTAGGTTAGGTTAGGTTAGGTTAGGTTGGTGAACGATGATTATAGAACGGTTCGGACTTTTACCATTAAGAGTTGGTAAATCTTAGGATTTACCGTAGTTCGGGCTTTTACAGTGACAGATACACTGAATACAATATAATGTGACACAGAGAATTTTTCAATTTTCGGTCTCCTTAGACAGTGCCATTTGACAAAAAATATTTAACGAGACTATAGATATGACGGATGACGGTGGATAGCAACCAGACGAGGCGAGTTTAAAACTACCAGCGGGTCCTTTTCGTAACAAGTTAAAACAAAACTTTAAATATTTGGCTTCGTTGTGATTACTTACCCGATTACTATTCCCAAATATACCATGTCTCTCCCCTGGACAAATACATTCCTGTTTTTATCAAGGAAAAAGTGCAAACGGCAAAGACCTGATTGATTTTCTTGACTATAAAAAAACGAAACTACACTTTACGCTGACATTTTTTTTTCAATTAAAAACAACAACAAAACAATTCCGTCACACATCGCCACTGGGTTCATCCTAGTGTGCTTCGTGATACGCACTCCGTCTCATTCCAGCAGCATCTACGCAAAAAGCGCATATCACGTGAGTCATTGTGACGTTTGACGGCAGTGTGATCAGTGGCGACATGTGATAGAAAAATGTTTTTATTTGATAATAAGCATGATCGGACAGAAAAACGATTTCAATATTTTTATTTATCATTTTTTAATTGATAAACTAACGTTTAAGACAAGATTTTTATGCATAGCACAAAAGGTAACAATTACTGTAAGAATTAATTATCAGCCTGAAACACTCATCTACATTGAAAAAATCTTCCGAGAAAAGATACTTGCCGCCAACGGGACTTGAACCCATGTCCTTCTGATTGCCGGTCCGGTGCTCCGACCACTGAGCTATGGCGGCTTATCTAATACCCGCCAAATAATTCACCGCCAATACTAGTGTTTCATTCAACAATTATTAATGTTTATTACATTTTTCCACCTCAAAACAATTTACAACTTTATTTTTGTGAGAGCGACATTGTTAGTGCTAAATCTCTCGCTAGGTGGCGTCGAGACAAATTATGTCTACATTTTTTGGGGAAATACTTTAACTTGTCAAATGTTAATTATTATTATTTAAAAAAAAAAAATGACCGGCAATCAGAAGGACACGGGTTCAAGTCCCGTTGGCGGCAAGTATCTTTTCTCGGAAGATTTTTTCAATGTAGATGAGTGTTTCAGGCTGATAATTATTGCTTATAATAATTCAATATTTTTAACTCGAAATATGTTCAGGAATCGCTGGTTAAAGTATTTCGGTTAAGTGCTGATAGAATGATGTATTCATAAATTTCAAAAACTCCTCCATATCTTCGAGAGTAATTTCATCACTCGTATCACAGTCGATTTAGCAAGGACTATTATTGGCAGTGTCATTAAGTAGGTGACTGGTTGAACTTTTCATAATATCAAACCGGATCTCTGATAATAACTGATTGAACAGATATCTGTTAATAAGTAGCTCATTGAATCTTGGAACTGTTCTAAATTACTGATAGCAAAATTGAGTCTGATTATAAGGATATTTTACATCAGTTTCATGAAAATATTAACGAAATTCGCAAAATAAACCGCTTTCTGACAAAAATTAAATAAACACACGAATGGAAAGAAAGTCAAAGAGAACCTTGGCCATAATTGCAATTGTTAAAAAAGCAGAAATTTAATTAAATTAGAACGCGATTAATTGAGTATTCGATGTAATGATTTTGAGGTCAGTGAAATAATGACTGAACAATAATAGTCCAGGATTTGCAGCGGGCATGTTCAAATTAATATTTAACCACACACAATGTACGTCAAACAGTAAAGCTAAAAAATATAGCTTTATTAAATGTTCCTAAACTAAAAAATATAGTACTTTTGAATGTAGCTATAACTTTGTGGTTATCCATTATAGATAAATGAAACAATTTAACTTTGTTTGAACCACTTTTATATTTGAGTAAATCCAACCGGTTTCAGAACGACCATTCCTTCATAATAATATCAAAAATAAAAATAAAATAATGAGTCTATTATCAACGAACAAAAAATATTGTCTTATTGCCCAATCATGGATATGTTCCTCTACCCACCCACTCTTCATTAATACCTAGCAATGACACCACCACTACCATAATAATACATTGTTCCCATCCATATTTCAAAACTGTCAAATCAGTATACATTTGCCCTGAAGAAGGAACGGTCGTTCTGAAACTGGTCGGATTTACTCAAATATAAAAGTGGTTCGAACAAAGTTAAATTGTTTCATTTATCTAAAGAATATAGATAAATGAAACAATTTAACTTTTTCAAACTTCGCAAAATTACTTTGTGGCATCATTAATTATATAATGAATAACAGATCACTTTGCATAAACCACTATATTAAAATAGTGGTTTATACAAAGTGATCTGTTATTCATTATACAATTTAACTTTGCTTGAACCACTTTTATATTTGAGTAAAGCCGACCGGTTTCAGAACGACCGTTCCATCTTCAAAGTACATACTACATTCAAAAGTATAAAAAATATAGCTTTATTAAATGTTCCTATGTGGGGTTATTTATGAGAAAAAAATCTGAATTCCTTCAAGCTTTCCGTAGCAGGTAATGCTTGTCAAATGGTTAATGGTGACTGACAGCAGGTTACTCCGACCCTCGACATTAATTACAACAGAGATTATAACATACTTGGTTGTTTATTCTTCACGTACGCAAACTTTTTTTTTTAATAGTAATACCTCACAAGAGTCTCAGCTGCTTCCGTCTGGAGCCAGTTAGGTTATGGCATCCCCAATTGGGGTATGTTGTGAGGCTGAAGGTAGTGGGGAGGGGAACGAGATTGGGAAGAGGAAGGTGGGGAAGTACCTGGCTATTCAGATCTGTTCACCAAACACGGTTAACGCCATTTCAAGCAACGTTTCAATTCTGAATGGTAGTTTTACACCAGGGCGATACTAAGAGTATCTTCTACTATGGAACGTGCCGCAAATACACTGCATGTTATTTTAGATGAATAAATTGTGAAATATTTTCGTTATTTGTTTTTGGGGTATTATGCCGTGTTGCGCTACCTCCTTCTTTAGCCATCGTTTCGGACAGCGTTGCAGTGTCCATCATCGGGGCAAATCCGGCAGATCCGGTAGATGTGAAATTAATACATTGTGAAATAACACAAATCAATCAAATAAAATTCGATCCCGTGACCTTCTGATTGTGAGACAAAAGCCTTACCGCTGGACTACTCCCGGCCTAATCTATCAATATATATGAAGGTGTCAATAAACAAAATCATTGTAATCATTGACTGTAGTGTTATTTCGAACAGAAAAGCCGCAATTGTGCAGCTTTCTTGAGTCAGAAATCATCAAAGGTTATTGATTACCTTTCATACTCCAGGCTATGATGATCCTGACCTTTAACCACGAGGACACCAACAGAAAATAAAATAATTGCACGTTTAAGTACGCGATAGGTCATGAATGAATATGTTGTAGTTTATACACAATCAATAGTATAGAAAGACTGCGAGCTTTGTAGCACTTTAAGCCAAGTAAGAATTATTAAAGGGTTAAGTCAAAATTCGAAGACATCTGCTCTAATCGTCCTGAGCCAGTAGGACCATAGCATTTCAAAATTGAGGGAATGTTTTGTAACAATCATAGCAAATGCCATTACAAGCAACGATTAGATTCTGATTGGTGGGCGACAAATTAATTTATTAGGTGCATCTATGTAAGGCTAACAGATATTTTTTTAGTGATCCTGTCTCACTAGGGATTTTTTATGCCGAGTCTAGTTAAAAAACGTTTTATTTTAACAATAGCAAAATTTTTCGATAGGTGCCTTTTTTGCTAGCAAAAATATTTGACAGAATTAAATCAGGTCGGTATCTATTGGTTTTTAAAACAAAAATGAAATTAGATCGCTTTTAATTTGGGCGAGTTGTCTTTTTTATTGTACGACCATTATTTTGTATTTTATTTTGTTGTAATTTCAATATTTTAATATTACATTTGATTATAGAAAATGTCGTATTACACATCTCACTAGCTGTGAAACGCCTGTGTTGGGATGGCAATTTATAGAACGGTTTTAGCTAGGTTTTAGTTTTGCATAATATTTATTTTGAAAATAACCGTTAAAAATAAAATCAGTATTTTTATAAAATTATTCAATTTTAGTATGGATGTAGAAGATAAAGATAAAACAAGAATAATTTTCAAGCAATTCAATTTCAATTTGACAAAAAGGAATAGTGATAAATGCTAAGAGAAAAGGCAAGTGAAACTTTGTCAAACCCATTTTTTTAAATTTAGGACGTAAGATATATACATATAGGTGGCATATTCCTAATTGGATAAGGCGTTCATCCTGGTAAGACGGGAGGTTCTGGGTTCGTGACCCAGTTATGACCGTAATATTTTTATTTATTTTTCTGTGTTGAGTTCTCTTTCATATATTACATTGATTAGAATAATCTTCAAATATTACAAAAAGAGAGTTGTTCTAATGAAAATTGAATTCTTAAATTGTTTAAAATCGACAGATCGATACAAATGAGAAAGGACACGCAGGGAGAAACAATTTCATTATTTAAGTGGCATTGCAACGCATGCCGGGAACTCGCTAGTAATCAATAAAAGAAAATAAAAGCAGCGGGAGCGTAATCGGGGAGATTTATCGATACCATTGAACCATTAAGGTCAATGGATCATTGGCCCTGCCCTCTCTGTTCACATGGTAATGGCGAGAGTCGGTAGGTTCCCCAGTTAACAGCTTCTTCCGGAACAAGATTTATTTAAACCGAAACGGCTCGGAATAACTAGCTGCCTACTATAAATCAATATTGTTTCAAGATCACTGTTTTTTTCATGAGAAATGATGAAAAGGCTTGGGTTTTAATTGATACAAAATGTATTTGAAATTCAACTATTTTAAATACGGTCATTTTGAAGTGAAAACTTCTTCAGCGCCGATCTCAATGAAATGAAAAAGTGACACTAAAAGGAGACAAACATACATCTATATGAGCTTCGCAGCCTCCCCACTCTTGTCCAACTTAGTTTTGTGAAGGTTTCACTTCTACCACGTGTGAATTGCAAACTCTGTTTTTGAAGTGAAAACTTATTTAGCACCATTGTGATTTGAAACTCAATGAAACGAAAAAGCGACACTAAAAAGAGACAAACACATATGTACATCTATAATCCGTAGGATTTAGCCGACAAGAGAATGAGATAATCGGGGTCTTCTGTGTCAGGTGCTTCGAAGAATAAAATGTAAAATCATTTTTAAACTTGGTAACAATATTATAATAAATAAACCGTACAATTATCCTACTTCTGATAATCTGCCTTCTCTCAAAGTTTAGTTTTCTGAAGGTTTCACTTCTATCGCATGTAAACTGCACACATGTTTTTTTTTAATTTTAAATTATTTTTCAACAGATTGATCATAATCATCCATTTAATAAAAAAGATTTCTTATTGTAACATTTTTAACCCAACGCTCTCGATGTACAAACTATCCAAATTATATCATTATCAACATTTAGGAAAATAGGTGAAAAAGAGTTTCATTAGTGAAGAGTATATTTTTACATTAGCTCCACTCCACACAGGAAGCCCTGAGGAAAAATACCCTCAGGATCTATGTCATCTTTGGGGATGCTGTGTGGAAGATCTTTTAGGTAAAGGAAGGAGAGAAAGTTCTGGAGTGAAGGAAAAGGGTATGAGGGATGGGGATCAAAGTGTCAAGAAATAACAGACGAATGAATCCATCCCTCACATTGCGGTATGTAACTACTATTTCAGAAATTTCATTCAATACCTCTCCTTTCGTTATGCTTTGCTGTGCTAGAACATATGTTCTGAAATGTGGCATCATGAACAAGTCATGGTGACGACTATGGTTCTATATGTAAGAGTTTTTTTTTTAATCTAAATTTACAATTTTTTTTTTTAAATAAGAAAAAGATTTCGGAAAAGCCTTAAAATCAACGAGGAAGTATTGTAGTAAAGGTAATAATAAATTTATATTATACCTATTAGATTATAAAAAGTAAATACCGATACATACAAAAATTTAATACTGTTAAATGCGTGCAATCTCTCCCTAGTTGTAGAATTTAATAAGACGTTCTGAAGTGTAATAATGGCAAAGTATTGAATTATAACATTAATTAGTGGGTTCTTGCTTCAAAATAGGTCAAACGCACTTCCTCTTTAGGCAATATTATATTCTATGAAACAGAACAATTGAAAACATTTTGATGGAAAATTTTATTTTTTATGATAAAAGATTAATTCATTCAACCTATGTAAATTTTACAACTTAAATTTGTGCAATGCCAATGCAAAAATTAGTGTGCGACTTACGAACCAAGTAATGATTACGGTATAATACAGGGTGGGGCAGAGAGGAGTTACTGATTTCAAAAAATCACTGAAGGCCCCCCAGACCGAGCAGAGGGGCAGGGCGGGTGCCGTTAGGTTGGGAAAACAATGCCGTTTATGTTGGTGATCATGCCGTTGTCAGGTAAGTACCGGGGCTTTGTTGTGGAGACGTTCTTTAAAAACTGAAACAAGCGTTGTGGCTACGCATAGAGCTTTCCGGGTCCGGTTCGAGTTAAATCATAATGACAGTTTTTCTCATCCTAAAACCACTCGGAAATGTATCAGTAATGTAAGATGGACAGGAACTGCAGATTCTAAAATACTAGTTGGGCGACCTAAAAGTGTGTAAACACCTGAAAACATCGCGGTAGTAAGAGCGTCAATTGAAGAGTCTCCAACCCGAGCAGCGCGGAAACATCCCGCTGCGCTTGGAATATCGCCCAGAATTATAAGGCAAATCTTACACTCAGACCTTCACCTTTACCCCTACAAGATGATGCGTACACGGGAATTCAGCCCACAAGATTTTGTGAAACGTAGAGATGCTTGCATTGCAATCGTAACTGCTGTATCCCTCGGCGCTGTTTTGTGCACTGGCGACGAAGGATTAACCATTACCTTTATTGAGTTATTCATCTCACTATTGTGAGATGTTGGAGAACGTTAGGCGTCCCAAAATGACAGAGTATGGCGAGGAACACAACACAGAAGCCTTCTGGTTTCAACAAGATGAAGCCATGGCCCATGCTGTCCATCGTTCATGCGAAATTTTGCAAAAGCTCTTTCCAGGTCACCTGATCTCTTTGTGGGGGGATATTCCATGGCCCCCTCGCTCTCCCGATTTGACCCGAGTGACTTTTTTCTGTAAGTATACGTCAAAGCTGAGGTAAACAGACTTCGATCTCGAACCCTTGAAGCTCTGAACGAGGCGATTGAGGACGTCATCGCTGGAATTCCGCAATATATGTTGGAAAGAGTGGCCGAAAACTTCTTTGAAAGGCTCAATATGTGTATTGCTCGCCAAGGCAGCAACGTCAGATTTAAAAATATCATGAAAAAAACGGCATCATTTCCCCGACCTAACGGTACCCACCCCGCTTCTCTGCTCGGTCTGGGGGGCCTTCAGTGATTTTTTGAAATCAGTAACTCCTCTCTGCCCCACCCGTACTTTTGAAAGAAGAATGCTTGCTTTTTACCCACGCCTTTTTAATCGTGAGCTAAAATATATATGACCGTTAATATAGTTTTTTTTGGACATGCATGATTTTTTTCAAAGCAGGGTGAAGGTATCAGAAAATTTGTGATTGACACTTATGCGTTCAGCGGAAGAGTGGCCCAACCCACAAAATTCGTAATCAGCGAAAACATTGTTTCATATGTTTTTCATATCTATGAGGCCACAGTGGCCCGTATGCGTATTTACAATCCCTACCGCGTTTCAGTCGCGCTACCGACTGAAACGCGGTAGCGGTTGTAATGCATAAATCACCTTACAAACACTACCGCGTTTCAGTCGCGCTATCGACTGAAACGCGGTAGCGGTTGTAATGCATAAATCACCTTACAAACACTACCGCGTTTCAGTAGCGCTACCGACTGAAATGCGGTAGGGATTGTAATGCATAAATCACCTTACAAACACTACCTCGTTTCAGTCGCCTTACGCGCTTCGTTGCTCTATCTGTTTCTCTGAGGGTGACGACCGTAATTATAGAAGGGTTAGCAGAGAAGATGGACCGCGTTTTTTTATACTTCAACTTTTGTACATTGTGTATTTTTCTAAATAAAACCACACTAAAAACATTTGGCACAATATTATATATTCATATGATTGAATAATTCAATTTGGGAGGTGGGTATGGGTACCGCCGTCCCGGCAACCATTGATTGGATAACCAACACCTATGCCTCTGTCATCCCGAGAGTTTCGATACGTTTGTTGACATAGCAATGGTTGCCGGGTTCATGGATTAAGGTTTGTCCGGGTCTTGGCAGCGGATGCGTCTGCCCACCAACGGCGTGGCGAGTCGGATCGAGAGAGATTAGTTGAGGGAAGCTTTTTGACTTCTCCAGCCGGAGTCTTTCGGAATATTGCCTTGCACGCTGTAGGAGAGTTGGATTCATTCGTCCGTTACTCCTGGACACACTAATCCACAGATTCCTTCTTACCCACTTCCACTTCCACTTTTCAGAACTTCCACTCCTTCCTTTTCTATAAATATCCTCCACACGATGATGACAAGGTCCTGAAGGGAATTATTTTTTTCCCGTTCTTTCATTAGCTCCACACAGGAGGCCCTAATAGCCCAAGTAATGTTTAAGAAAGTAGTTTCCTTTTTTATTATTTTTTTAACTAGCTTCATCTTTGTAACCAAATGATAATACATTTTAATTTCAAAATAATTTGTAACGACGTATCATCACGTAAAAGAATCCTTTGTACGAACCTAAATTAATAAAAATTTTCCTTGATATTATTACCTAAATTATTTTTTAATTTCACATTTTTTTTCCTATACCCATAACCTAAGACATTGATGAAGACACACATGATTCACCTACCCAATCTTGCTGGATTAAAACTTAAATAACAAAAAAAAATATGTTTATTCAAAATTAAGTACTACCCTCTTCGAAAACAGAGAAAACTCTTGTGAACCTCATATCTTACCAACATTACAATTTACAATTATTAACGAATTTCCCCTCTATACAAAAGGTTGCCAATCCCTGATACTGCTCTTATTTTTTATTAATTTATACGGTCAATATAAAAGGTGAAGAGCGTTTATCGTTTCAAGGCCGAATACAGTTTGGGTACTTTCAACTTTACTTTTGTCATAGTAAGTCTACCGTGTCTTATTACCCACACTGTTTACCTACTGTACCTACTTAATAACTACCTACATTACCTATAAATAGGCATAATTATTTATACATATTGCAATGAATAACATTATGTAGGTTTATACATTAAGGTATGGGTTACCACTTTTTTATTCTGTTATTGCAATTACTTTAAATCAAGCATCGAACTGAATGTTGTTATGCAAGATTTTTTTTATAAAACTCGCATTGATTAGAAACGAATTTTACTAACCACTTCACGAAAATAATATACTAGCGCAGGCCTATGAAAAATCAAGGGATGTTATAATTTGAAGATTCATGAATCTCATTGTCATTCAGAAACAAATATCGTTTATTTTCTGTATAATAAAATTACTTGTATATTTTTCTTGACGTCTTAGAGATCTAGTAATGATTAATTAATGTATTTTTGCCGATAATAATGGAGGATAAAATAACAATCGTAATTTTGGAGGCAGGTATTGGTACCGCCGCCCCGTTAACCATTTATTGGATAACTTATAACTCTGCCTTAGGTCACCCCAAGTTGTACGCTACGTTTGGTGACTTAGCAGGGTTCCCGGGTTCATAGGGTCAGGTTTGTCAGGATCTTAGCGGCGGATGCGTCTGCTTACCAACTGCGTGGCAGGCAGGATCGGGAGAGACTTGTTAAGGAGATCTTTTTGACGCCTTTGACGCTTTTGACTGGCTGATCTTTTGACGCCTCCAGCAGAATTTGGACCGCAATGGAAGGGATGAATTCATTCGTCTATCACTTCCGCACACTGACCTCCAGATTCCTACCCACTCATCATAAAACTTTCTCTCCTTCTTTTCCCTAAAAATACTCTTCCAGCAGCATCCCCAGCTTCACAAAGACATCCCCAAAGACATAGGATCTGAGGGGAATTGTTTTCTTCGGGGCCTCCTGTGTGGTGCTAATGTAAAAAAAATGACAACTCAATGAAACGTCATTTTAACACCCCTTGAAAAGTCTTTAAAAGAGATGAATTATTATTATTTTTAAATAGCCCATAACATAACCTAACATAAAGTAACCTATTTAACCCAGTTTATTTCCATCACCTTTAATGACTTTTTAAAGGAGTAATAATGTTGCGTATTGTTGAGTTGCCAGGTCACTTAGAAGAATATATTTGAGGGAAATTAATGATATTGAATCAAGAATCTACCCCCAATACTGAAGTGTGTTGTGTTCCATCCTCTCTGTTGAGAAATGTGGAGAAATGGCGTGATGGTTAGTTATTTGTAAGCAAATGTTATTGAACTATGTTTGCCGAAAGATAAAGAAAATGGTAAGGATTTATTTTTATTTATTTAGGAAACAAACAGTCACACCAGTTTATGTAAGTTTATAAATTTCTCCCGAAGGTAGGTCCACTGCATAAAATAACTAATTGCATTCACTCCGCCTAATTTATTTATTCCGAATTGAATAACAATGCTCATTGTGTGTATTGTGCAAAATACATTCATTAAATTAATCAAGTATATCGCAAACACGGTTAGTGAAATTGATTAATATTATTCTTTAATTAATTCTATTAGTAAACTATAAAGAAGAAATTAAAATAATGTTATATTCATTATTTCCGCAAAGCGTGCATTTTATTAACTGTAAATGGCTTTTGGATAAATTGTATTGATTTTTGTAATAAAAATTTGGGATTGATCTAAAAGAGATACCTTCTCAGAAAATTTGTAGGGCAAATGAGAAAATCGAAAAAGTGTCAGAAAGTTCGAAGATAGGGGTGTTAGAAGAATTATTGCTGTGCATGCAAGAGGATGGAAAAAGGAGTCAATGACTTCCAAGTGAGACATGTTCATTTATTTCCTTTGTACATGTACATGTACATGTAAAAAGATTTCGAAACGGTACCAAGATTCACATACCTAGGCTCCCTGATAACAAACGACAATAATACCACAGAGGAGATCCAGAAGCGCATAGTGAACGCAAATCGCTGTAATTTCCGCTTACAAAACCTATTAAAGTCCAGACTGCTGTCCAGAAACACGAAGATATTAGTGTACAAAACACTTATCAGACCAGTACTTACGTACGCAGCTGAGACTTGGGTACTAACTAAGAGGAATGAGCGAGCACTGGACGTTTTTGAAAGAAAAATTTTGAGGCGCATCTTCGGACCGGTTCTAGAAAATGGATTTTGGCGCAGAAGTTATAATAATGAGCTTTATACTTTGTTTAAGGAGCTAAACGTTGCAAAATTTATAAAATTGGGAAGACTTCGGTGGCTGGGTCATGTGGAGAGAATGACCGAGCATCAAGCACCAAAGTCCCTGCTGAACTCAAGACCGATAGGGCGAAGGAGCCTGGGAAGACCAAGACTAAGATGGAGCGACAACGTCCTCAAAGACATATCTATCTTGGAGCTTCAAAACTGGAGAGAGCTGGCTCAAAACCGAGATGAGTGGAGGAAGACTCTTGAGGAGGCCAAGACCCACCAGGGGTTGTAGAGCCAATAATGATGATGATGATGACATGTAAAAAGATCTACTTCATGTGGTTTAATGTAAACAAATGTATATTTTCATAATTTGAAATACATTTAGCTTATTCCTAGTATTTATCACATGCATAATTTTAGCATATTTTACAAAATATCAAATATCCCCCTCAGGACCTATGTCACATTTGGGGATGCTGTGTGGAGGGCCTCTTAAGGGAAAGGAAGGAGACGAAGTTCTGGAATGGAAAAGTGTATGAGAAGTGGATAGGAATATGTGGACCAAAATGTGTCCAGGAGTGACGGACGTGTGACTTCATCCTTCTTACTGCGGTGCAAGGCGATGGGTCGAGAGGGTCCAGCTGGAGAGGTCGAAAGGTGTCCCTCAACCAGTCTCTTCCGATCCAGTCCCTAGATCAACACAAACCTTACCCCGAAAACCGGACACCCCTGCTAAGTCATTAACGTAGCATACAACTTTGGGAACTATATATGGCAGGGTTGGTTATTTAAAAAAGTGGTTCCCGGGGCGGCGGTACCCATACCCGCCTGCATAATTGAGATATACTCGTATAATACTCATGGATGGTCGGAGTGAGAGTTGACAATGAAATATTTTATATGTGTCGATGAAACAAAGCGTGAGTGTGGCATTACATATACCTGCCTATGATTACATATGTGAACTCATTTTATGATTTATCTTTTCCAGTAAAGTAAACACGACCTGTTCTCAATTAATCAGTTATAGGTGAATTGAACACGAAAATCAACGCAGTATTTTTGTTATTTGTTTTTGGGATATTATGCCGTGTTGCGCTACCTCCTTTTTTAGCCAACGTTTCGGACATCGTTACAGTGTCCACCATCGGGGCAGATTTTGGGCGAGAAAATCTAAAAAACGTATCCAATACAGTGATATTTATTAATTTCGTTGGGTTTTATAAACTCTAGAAGTACCCATTTTGTGAGATGAGATTGGATCTTTGAACAGAAGTTTTATCGAAGACGAAATCATTGTTAATTGTTAGAAATGGGCACGTTTTAACGATTATTGCTTTATAAACATACCATTATTAACCTGTCTTGAATTTCGCCTTCCTTGTGAACCAGGAAACATTTTGCGAAATAATTTTATGTGTCTATTAAAAAATGGATAGCTGATGAAATTACTTCACACAATCAATAATATTTCATCGGTAGGTGTAGAGATTGACGCCCATGTTTCATCTTGACCGAATAATTTACCGATATTTTCAGATCTCGGTGGGTGGGTGTTTGTTTCCTATACCACAATAAGGAACTCCAGTGAAAAATATTCTCGCTTATAAAAAATATGTTCATATAGACCAATAAACGCTGATTCTGGATATTTAAGTTTTATTTAATAATATTAAACGCAGAGTTTTTAAAAAATTATTAAAAAGTCCATTTTTAATCTGGTCGTAAAAACACGCCGTTAAGGTGACGTCACTGTTCGACGTGTCGTGACTTCACCGTTAAGTCATTGTATGGGAATGTATGATATGACACAAGCCATCGTATTAATTTATTCGTTTATTTACATACTGTTTATAGAGAGTTAGTTGTTGTGTTTATTGAAACAGTATTTAGGCCTAAATATGTTTAAAAAATAAAGGTATCTCTTATTAGTTTATCTCTATTATTGAAAATATTCAAAAACTATTGCACAAAAAAAATAGTAATGCTATTTCTAGGGAGAATACTTCGAACAACGGAATTCAAAATGGCGGCAGTAGATCAGCTGATTGCCCGATCCTATACTAATTTTTCAGGAGTGATGACGTCACACGATTCACCATTCATACGGTGGTTTTCGGGGGGTCTTGAAAAATTAAAACTTTCACAATTATTTTAACTATTAAAACTAACTCTAAAAATAAAAATAAAAATGCAGTTATTTAAGTTAAAAGGTCATTATTCATTAAAAAAAATAAAAAATGGACTGGAGTTCTCTATTAGGGATAAAATTTACCAGATTTTACTCCACACAGGAGGCCCTAAGAAAAACAATTCCCCTCAGACCCTATTTCATCTTGCGGGGACTATCTTTTAAGGAAAGGAAGTTCTATGAAGGAAAAAGGTATGAAGGGTGGGTAGGAATCGGGGGGTCAGTGTCCAAGAGTGAATATATGAATTATGAATCTATCCCTCCCATTGCGGTGCAAGGCGATGTTGCTAGAGAGTCCTGCTGGAGAGATGCAAAATATCTACCTCAACCAGTCTCTCCCGATCCGGATTGCCACGCAGTTGGTGAACAGATGCATCCGCCGCCAAGATCTGGACAAACCGCACTCTGAATCCGGACGAACCACTGGGGAAAACCAGACCTCTGGCAGAGGTGTTGTTTGTTGGTTTTCCAACTAATTTCGCAATAGCTTTTTAAATTTCTTCTTCTAAACCCCCATATAACTTAAGACCTATGAAGATTCTGCTTGTATCAAATTATATCTAACCTTATATAATATGCCAATATTTTACAAGATGTCTCCTCTCAATGTTTTTAGTATCCACTACTTTTCATTTTATTTTTTATTTAATTATTTTAATATTACATTTGATTACAGTAATGTCTTATTGCTCACCTCACTAACGCCTGTGAAACGCCTATATTGAGATGGCAATTTACAGAGTAGTTGATATACAAAGATTTTTAGCGCACCACCATTTTTGTGAGCACCAGCCGTTACTGGTTGTTAGCTAGGTTTCTGTTTACATTTTATAATGGAAATCATAAATAGTTAAAAATTAAAACAGTATTTTTTTATTTTTTTTTAAATTATACAATTCGTGTATGAAGATTATGACAAAACGTAAATTCAATAATTGAAGCAATTAATTTTCAATTTGACAAAAAGGCATTGTGATAAATGATTAAAAAAAATCTGAAAATGCAATTCACACGCGATAAAAGTAAAACTAGAAAGTCGCTAGATGTCGCTTTCTTATCTTTTGCCTGTTTATTTTAAAGTGGTTTGAAGATTGGATATTGATTTCACAAAAATATATATGTATTTTTTTTTGTATTTCGTAGGATTCGAACATCCGTTCGCCAGAAGTCTGTCTCTCTGACCGCTGAAACTTGTCAAGCGCCTTGCCCGTTGCGCTACCCGATTCTCGCGCCGGAGCGCGCATTTACCACATTATATTAGAACCGGGCCAAATAATAAATTTCAGTGATGCATTTCCGTTTCATCCGAATTTCAAATCACTAACGGGGCTAAAGAAGTTTCACATCAAAAGGCAAGTTAAACTTAGTCAAGTATACATACTTGCAGTATATAGTATACATATATACACACAGTAGGCTTAAATGAACATTTGTTATGAAATACTCCCGATGGATATGTTTATTGGATGTAATCAATGATTTTACTTTTTAAATTAACTTTTCGTTTGCGTGTTTCTATTGTTTCTATTCCTTCTCTCGGGTTATTTTATTGTGAGAATAACTCGACAAAATTGGACCAAATGATCCATTGTAACGTGGCAATGGTCGTAAGGTTTGTTACGTCACACAATAACATTCCAGACGGCGTAACCAACAGTTCTGCGTATAAATAAAGTGGTTACGATATTATTATAACCGTAATAGAAACATTAAGTGAAAGATGTTTGAGATTGTAATGTCTTTACGGGCAAAGTTCCTTTGTTTAGTATCACAGATAAACAAAGCTGAATTTTGAAACTTTATTGTTAATTAGTTCCAATGTAACGATTCCGTACAACAGTTGTTGTGGTTCAGAAAAGGTTCAGGGATAAATTTAATTATAATTATTTCAATTCGGCTTAGTCGTTTTCATAAAATAAACGTATTTTCTGTCAACGGTGACCGTTTGCAACCAGCTTAAGATAGGGTCTTAAACTTGTGGTCTGTATTATTTAGATATGCGTTTGATCGTCCTTGATGGTTTATTGAACTAAATTTATAGGTCTGGGATTCCAATGTAAGTTTGTAAACTTAATCATTATTAACTGATATAAATTTTTTGATATTTACTTCAATGAGAAGGAAGAAAAGGTATTAAATACATCGCTTTATATGGTGTTAATCGTACTGATTTTATTATTAGTCGTTACACGTTTTCATTATGTGTTGGATGGTGTTCATTCAGAGATTAAAATATGAATCATATAAATTTGAAGTACTTTTTGGAGCTTGCATCAACATTTGAATGCCCTTTAAGCGTGTGGGAGCGAAGGCGCCTCCGGCGTCGTATGGTTGTTTGTTGTGTTGTGTTGCACCTAGAGATAAGAAGGATACCGGAAAGATTCCGATAGAGTTCGTTATTCTTAAACGTCCGTCGCAGGTTAAAATTAAGATTTTCGCGGTCATTTCACATACCCCGTTCGCGGCTCCAGTCAAGGCTGGCCTCCCGGTATATAAGCCTACGGCCGCCCAGAATCGACAGTCACTCACTCCGCGTCTTTCGTCTGATCAACATAAGCAGTCGACAATCAATATGTTTAGGCTTTTGTGTCTTTGTGCTTTGGTGCTGCTCGTCCAAGGACAGCGCTCCCCCAAGTCCGCCCGGTACACCGACGACCCCAGGCAGGCCGCCATCCTCAGCGAGGAGAGGTACCTCAGCGGAGACGGAACCTTTGGGGCCGCCTACACCCAGGAGGATGGAGTCGACTTCAAGGAAGAGAGTGACGCCAACGGTGACCGCAGGGGAAGCTACTCCTACGTAGACCCCTCCGGCCAGAGGAGGACCATCTCTTACACCGCCGGAAAGAATGGATTCGTCGCCACTGGAGACCATCTGCCCGTCGGACCCGCCGCCCCCGCCCAGCCCGCCCAGCAGGCTCCCCAGCCCAGGTACAACCCCGCTCCCCAGCAGCAGCTGCAGCAGTCTTCCAGGGGAGTCCCCAACGAAGATGATGGCCAGTACTACCCCGAGCTGTACGACAACGAGAACTCCCCCGTCCGCTCCCAGCCCAGATACCAGGCCGCCCCCGCCCCTCAGCCCCAGTACAGGCCCGCTCCCCAGCAACAGCGTTACTCCGGAGCCCAGGAGCAGCAGTACGCCCCCGCTCCTCAGCCCCAGTACCAGCCCGCCCCCCAGCCCCAGTACAGACCCGCCCCCCAGCAGCTTCAGTACTCTGGAGTCCAGCAGCAGCAGGCGTACGTGGCTCCCAAGGTCGCTCCCCAGTACAACACCGGCCCAGCAGTGTTCAGCGGCGCTCAATCAGCCCCCGCCCCTAGGCAGCAGCAGTACGTCCAGGAAGAGAGGACCGAGCAGCCCTCCAGGTTCTTCCCTCCGGGCAAGCTCGACCTCAACAGGTCTCCCGATGGTTACAGCTACTCCTTCAGCAGCAAGTTCTAAATTAGACCTCGCCCTGTTTTAGCCAAAAGTGACTGTAATTAAATTATTGATACTATGTATATGATTCACGATGTGATATTTTATATTATGTTTATGCGTGATATTACCAACGTCTAATTGTAATATATGCGTGAATAGTCAATTAACAAGTAACATAAATGATAATAATTAAAAAGAACACCAAAACTGTTATTTTTTCACACAAAACGCCCCTTCTTCGTAATACAAATTTACACAAGTAAATTAATTAATTTTTTGTGTAATGCATTTCCAATCAACACGTCCATAAATGGAAAAGAGTGAAAATATTTTCACGATGAACAATAAACATGACATCAAAAGCAATTATTATTTCAGTAACAAATTTTACCCACGGGAAAATTTTGATTGCTTCACCTGTGCGCATTTTATTTTGTTTGGTAAAAATAATATATTTCCAAATATTAATCACACTGACAAAATTGAACCCATTTTGATTGCATTTTTAATCAATTGGTGAAAATTCACAATCAAAAAAATGATATTTCACAACAACACAAGTAAAAGCATTTAAAAAAAATTTCGAATCTGTTTGATCAATTTTTTGCCTTGCCTGTTTCTAAAATTTGACACGGTTTGTATGACCATTATCTACGTGAAGCATCTGAATAATTAATTTCCGCCTAAAGGAACACGAGACTTATCTACTCAAAATCCATTGTTTCACGCGCAGGTATTCGGTATATATTTTTTTTAATTTCCGTGCAAGTAGATTTTTTTACGCGAATTCTATCACGGACTCAATTAGGACTATCTCGTCCAATTGATTGACCACTGGTATGTTCAATGTCATTCAGAATCAGGTTCCCGTATGTTGACTTGAATGTTACATATTCACTTCCTCGTTTTAATACATGCGGACCAACGGCGGCATTATTATGTGCAATCCATATGTTCCGGCAGTGGATCAAGTTTAAACTACAAATTAAATATTTGGACTGTTGAAAAATGGCAGTTCAAAGGCAGAAAGAATTTTCTAGAAATGGCATTGAGAGGCTGTTGTGACTGTATAGGACACTGCCAACTTACAGAAGTATATATAATTCAATACCGAGTTAGAAAGTTGTTTTTCCCATTGAATAATATAATATTTATGGTTAATATAAAATGCGCTCTCACAGTTAATTTCCGTAAAATAAATATCATTTTCTCTTATCAGATTTTCTCTTATCATTTTCTCTTATCAGATAGATTTTCTCTCTTCATACTTTCGAAACATGAATTTGGCATCATGAGTTTTTGTCCAGGTTAACGCTTTTCAATTTATAACCAACACCTCTGTCATCGGTCACCCCAAGTGTTTCGCTACTTTTGGTGACTTAGCATTGTGCCCGGGTCCATGGGGTGAGTTTTGTCCGGGTCTTGGCGGCCGATGCGTCTGCCCACCTGCTGCGTAGTGGGCAGGATTGAGAGAGACTGGTTGAGGGAGGTCTTTTATCCTCTTCAGCCAGAATCTCTCGACCCACGGCCTTGCACTGCAGCTGGAGGGATGGATTCATTCATCATTATAAGTCCATCACTCCTGGACACACTGACCCCCAAATTTCCTACCCTTATACCGATTTCCTTCCCAGAACTTCCTCTTCTTCCTTTCCTTAAAAAATCCCTCCACACAGCATCCCCTAAGACGACATAGGCCCTGAGGGAAATTATTTTCATCAAGGCCTCCTGTGTGGAGCTAACGTAAAAAAACTCATTTCTTTAGTGAAAAATAACGTTTATTCCAATTTTTTTCGACCAATAAGATTTTTTTTAAAGGGTGTTAATGTCAAGCTATGGTAACTGCCAGTTAATTTTATACAATAAGTAAAATTTTGACGCAATCGAAGCAAATTAATTGTTTTAATTTGGTTTATTCTTCCTTCCTTGAACCACCTTCAGTGTTTTGTAGTTTGGTTAACATTCCTCAGACCTCTATTGGCTGAACCAGTTTCGAGCTGGTTAATAAATGACATGTTAAGCAGCCAAGGTCTATTTGGCGTCACTCTCCCAGCAAAGGCTGCACCTTGCTTTTTTAATGCAAACCGTGAATATTTTACTAGAGCACTAATTGCTGCATTCACCGGTGGTTTTTCTGGAGTGGAATGAAAGTGGTGATTGATTTGGTTAGAAACGAAATATTCCTATTCAACTTAAACATCAAAATAAAAAAATAAATTGTAAACTATTTTTCGCCCATTTGATGACTGCATAATTTATTATATTTTGATTTACGTAATCAAAAGATATTACACTTTTTAATATATTTTTTGAAAAAACATGTTTTTATCCCACTTTTAGCAAAGATTTAAAATTTATTACGAAATTTTGAAGCTTTTGAACCACGAAATATTTTTTTTAAGTGATTCAACAAAAGAGATAACAATTTTATAAAAACTGTTATATTTTTGCAAAATCCCAGATAACTGTGAACGCATAAACATGATTAAAATTCAGAGTGTGTAATTCACAGGCGGTAGAAGTGAAACCTTCAGAAAACTAAAGTAGACGAGAGTGGAGAGGCCATGAAGGGCTGTACAAGAGGAGACTTTCAATCGAGTTTCAAATCACAACGGTGTTAAAGAAGTTTTCACTTAAAAAAACGACAAAAGGAAATCAGGAAAATTAATTGGGCCAATGATTTTAACTCCGGTATATGCCTTCAGATGACTGCTCTTATCCACTAGGCTGCATTGATAGCTCAGTGGTTAAATATTGCTGAAGCGAATGTTTCATTAACGTCCATCAGCAGTCTGCAGTGTTGATGTATAAGGTCACCGGTTCGTTCACAGTGGGTTGCAAAGGAATAGGCAGTTGCCCACGTAAATTTCTCACTGATTTTGAAATGATATGCAGGTGTTACAACCATTGTAATTCTCGGTTGTAATACCAGTTTTATGGAAGATATCGTCTATACATAGTGACTAGTGCTTGCATAATATTGGAGGATTTCGTGGTACTGATAATGAGAGAAGGGAAGATGATTGGTAAGCGGAGAATTGGAAAGAATCTACTTATTCAAATCTGGAAACTAAGTCTAATAATTTAGCAAAGTAATTTTTCGATTATGAATGAATGTCTTTCATCAGTCCAAGTAGATATATATATTAATTTGTTGTGGGTTTTCGCAACCAATTAAATTATTACCACAAACTATTAACTATTTTTTCACAGGACTCACACGCACGCCAAACGTAGGAGGTTATGGTCAAGTATTTCCGCAATATTAGGATAATTCTTGACCATCCTGGTAATCACCTCATCTGAACCTTATAGAGAATTGGATTGCACGCCAAATATGATAAAAAGGGGTAAAATGGTCTTGGAGAACTGCCAAAAAAAATATATTTCAATTTTGGAGGCGGGTCTGGTATGCCGCCCAGGGAGCCATTCTCTGGATTACCAACAACGCTGCCATAGGTCATTCCAAGTGGTTCGCTACGTTTGATGACTTAGTAGGGTACCCGGGTTCATGAGGTGAGGTTTGTCTGGATCTTGTCGGCAGATGCGTCTTCCCACCAATTGCGTGGCAGGCAGGATCGAGAGACCTTTTGACCTCTCCAGCAGGACTCTCTCGGATCATCGCGTTTACCTTTTTATTTTCCAGAACTTCTTCTCCTTCCTTTCCTAAAAATACCCCCCACACAGCATGATATAGGCTGGATTTTTTATTTAAGTCGTAATTTATGATAGGTATATAGTTATACAGGCCACTAAAGATGCAGAATTGTCCATGATTTTAGAAGCATCTTAGGCTATTATTTGTGAAAAATAAAACTTTACAAACCTTCTCCAGCTGCTTCGTAAATATGATTTAAAAAACATATTATGCGAAATATCAAATAATGTTCTTCTTCAAACTTCGCAAAATTACTTTGTGGCATCATTAATTATATAATGAATAACAGATCACTTTGTCTAAACCACTATATTATACACAATAAGATAACATTGTTATCGAAACATGCAGATATTGTGTATAATATAGTGGTTTAAACAAAGTGATCTGTTATTCATTATATAATTAATGATGCCACAAAGTAATTTTGTGGCATCAAATAATGATTAAAAAAAGTTTCGCCGGTTTAGTTAGGTACGTCACAACTTAAACAAGTTTTTTCACGAAACAAGTACATTTTTGTGTAAAATTCAAAAAGTTACTCATATTTAGCCGGAAAATATAATATAACGAAATAAATTTGCGCAAAAACATGTCCCATTGGCCAATTATTAAAGAAAAATGCGTTATAACAGTTTGATTTAAATACTGACTGCTTTCATTTGAAAAATTACAAAAAAAATGTTATGAACGCTTATTTTAAATTCATACGGAAATGGGATATAAAAACAAATTCCTGATTTTAATTGTTAGTTAATACTTTATTACATTTTATGGCATTAATTCATATTGGAGAACGATTTACGATTTATTACCTTGCATGCATTTAAATTGATGCAATTTTTTGCGGCTGATGCACTATTTGACGAGGAAGTTTACGTATGATTTTTATGTTGTATTTTTTTTAAACTCAAGAATGGTTTAGATTAGGATTAGATTAGGATAAACGAAAATTTTCGAAAAAAAAACGAAGATTTTCGGAACAATTCAAACAGGTCTCATAGAAATCGTTGTCTCCCTTATTATCATAATTAGAAATATGATCGGGACGGTATTAGAAAGAGAAAAAATGCTTTACATTCAAATCTGAAAATTAAAGTAAAATAATTAAAACGTACACTTTTATAAAACCAAAGTTTCAGACAGCAATTTGAAAAAAAAAATTAAACTTTATTAATAATTTTTACATGAAACAACAAAAAAGTTAGATTAGTTTTACATGAAACATCAAAAAAGTTAGTTGAGTTTTACATGAAACAACGAAAAAGTTAGTTAAAAATAAGTTTACCTAATAAAATATGTACGTGTTTTTATTTTAATCACGAATTTTAGTTATGCAAAAAGTAAGGTGAGCCATTTTTAAAACTTTCTTATGTTTACATGCTAAAATTTTATATTTCAAAATTATATGTTGGTTTTGAATGATAAAATTTGAAAGCGTATTTTATCACCTTTCAAAAAGAGTTTTTAGTGCTCGGCGGCGTTTATAAATATTTTATTAATTTAGATTTTATTGCAAAGCGAAAATATTTTGATATTTTGACAAAATAGGACTGAGGCTTGTGGGGTTAAACCCCAATTTAATAGATTTACTTATTAAATGTAAGTATAGTTTTTGAAGTGAGTTCTTCTTTAGTATCTTTGTGATTTGAAACTCGATGAAACGTAAGCGAGCGACACTAAAAAGAGACAAACACATAAATCTATAGGATTTAGAATGCGAGAGAATGAGAAAGCAATAAAATGTATATTTATTTCACGGATACTCGGATCCAATATAATATGATAAATCCACAGTCCCACGCAAGTTTCCTTTGGTCTAGTGATATAAAGCGCCTGATGAACTTTAGCGGCCAGACATTCAGCGCACCAAGGATCAAATCTTACGAAATCCAAAAAAAAAATTGTAAAATCTATTTCCACAAACACAATAACGCGACATCTAGACTCCGAAGAAGAAAACATAAATACTAATAAGGTGACCAAATGTGTAGAAACAGGTGCACTGGAATACGACAACAAAAATATGGAAAAAAATCATTATTCACGTTGATAAAAAAAGTGCTTCATAGTTTCCTGTCTACTTTAGTTTTCTGAAGCTTTCACTTCCAACGCGTGTGAATTACACACTCTGATTTTTTTTTAGAGTACGCCTGCTAGAATTATTCGTGGATTAAACTCTGCATCAAATCCATGATTTATTTCACGCATTTACCTTCGTACTGTGAACAATAATTGTTTGCAAAGTTTCTCGTTTTACTTGGCATAAAAACCCAAAGCGGAAAGCAAGGACACGCCTAATACGACCACGCCTTTTCATTTTATTTTAATCCAATTGTAATTATTTTGACCAAGAAGGATATAGACACGCAGCTAATAATGTATGATATCAGAAATATTGCGAAAGTTAGGAATGTAGATAGGTTTTGAAGTAAAATGCTTGATGGTAAGATACTTATTTCTGTAGGATATACGAGGTTGAGCGCTTTATAATAAATCCGACTTATACGACACGCTTTCATAATACGTCTTTCGTACTTGCAAGTAATGGCTGCATTAATTTTTTGTAACCAAACATGTCAATCCATAAAAACAGTTTGTTTTAAACAATATCTGATATGTAATTATTATACGCGTGACAGCTGTTTCGCCCTCTGAAGGCATTATCAAACTGTCAACAATAATTACAAAGCAGAACTTGTTTAGAATAAACTGTTTTTATAGATTAAATAAAATATTACTGAATATATAAAAAGAAATAAAAAATTAAAACGGAGTTCCACAAAATAAACTTACAACAATAAATAAAATCCAAATTTTGTGGGTCGATTCGAAATCTTGCATTTCCTTTGTACCATGTCTCGAAAGAAAAGGTATGAAAACAGTGTGTAATTTAGTTGTGAACGATGAATACTTGGAGCAGGTGGATGAGTTTGTCTGTCTGGGTAGTATATTTACGAAGGATGGGAAGGCCGATAGAGATATTGAAAGAAGGGTAAATGCAGGTAACTCCATTAATGGAGGACTGAATGCCGTTGGCGCTAATAAAAACTGTAAAAGAAGCGAACCTAACAATTCACAATGGAGTACTGGGACCTACCCTGATGTACGGCAGTGAGGCATGGAACTGGCAGAAGAAGGATGAAAGACTGAATGCTGTTGAAATGAGATCCCTTAGGCGTATGTGTGTAAAACCGTGAATGATCGTGTGAGAAATGTGGAGATCCGCAAATAATGCAAGGCCGCTGTAAGCGTAATGAGTAAGATTAAGAAAGGGACCCTCAGATGGTTTGGGCATGTAGAGCGAATAAACAAAGAAATAAGTGTAAATAGTAAACATGAATACAACGCAAATGTGAATGGTAGAAGAATTCGATGACGCCCGAGGAAGACATGGCACGATCAAGTTAATCAGATACTTGAGTCGGGCCATGTCAAGATTCAGAATAATAGAAGGGTATGCATGATGTATGAATGTGATTGAAGCAAAAAGTGTGTGCTAAGATCGAGTTGTATGGCCGTCTGTCCTCTCTTCCTATCCCTGCGGGGTAACGGCGAGATGGTTAGTTAGTTCGTTAGTTCTTCTTCTCATGTCCTATCCGTTCAACGGACGTTGGCTATCATGTTGGCTATGCTGACTTTGTTTACTGCGGCCCGGAACAGCTCTACAGTAGACTGGCCAAACCACTGTCTAGTTTTTCCGCCATGAGGTTCTCCTTCTTCCAGGCCCCATTCTTTCGGCAATTATGAGATGCAAAATCTAGTTAGTTTCCACGCATTAAACTGTTAGTAAAACCAGTATCACAATTACATACATCTCAAAGAAGTCGAGCTAAGGACGCCATCAAAGATATCGGTATCTGCACTTCTTAGTTCCCCACTTACAAACAATATTACCAAACTACTATTATTAGAACAGCCACAAATACCCGACTGTTGCTCACATCAAAAGGTAGAAAGTTCATAAAACGTGTTTTTACATAAATTAAGAAGGCATACCGTTATTTTGACAGCGAAATTAACGCATCGTTTTATCTCCAGTAATTTGATTCATGCTGACATCGATGTTACAACATTGAAGTATTCCACACAGATATTGAATCAATGAAATTCGGTCCATTAAATAATTAATAGTACTGCGTAATATTCGTAAACCATTTCGACGGCCTGCGTAGTCCAGCGGTAAGGCTCTTGACTCGCACACTAAAAGATCGCGGGATCGAATCCCGGCGTGGCAAATAAATTTTATTTGGTTAATTTGTGTTATTTCCCAATTTATTAATTAAAAATAACATATTGTATATTTGCGGCACGTTCCAGAGTTGAAGATACTCTCAGTATCGCCCTGGTGTAAGACCACCATTCACAATTGAAACGTTGCTTTAAATGGCATTAGCTAGCCGTGTTTGGTGACCAGATCTGAATAGCCAGGTACTTCCCCACCTTCATCTTCCCTATCTCCTTTCTCTCCCCACTACCTTCAGCCTCACAGCATACCCCAATTGGGGATGCCATAGTCTCACTGGCTTCTGACGGAAGCAGTTGGGACTGGTGCGGTATTCATATTAAAAAAGTCTGCATACATCTAGTCTGGACAATAATTTGCTTACATGAACATTTCAAAACCAAATACCTAACATTCAGCGCTACTATTGCAGGACAACCCAAAACACTTCACCACCTCATAATACATAAAATTAATTGTAGCCTCGGAAATAATAACTCTCCACGTAAATGTGAAACTCTTGAGTGTGTTAAATTTATCAAATATCTAGGCGTTATAGTTGACAATAACCTGAAATGGAAATACCAAATAGAAAATGTAGCAAAAAGAGTGCGTATTTTTATTCATATATTTATTTCATTGCGGGAAATTTTAAAAACACACTACTTAAAAATATATTTATTACGGGCTATGCAACTCGATCATAACATGCGGATGTATTGGGTGGGGGAGTGCAGGGAAAACAATATTAAACTCGTTACTGGAGGCACAGAAATCTATTTTACGTGTTATAATGAAGAAAACTTTCAGATATTCGAGCGACGCTCTCTTCAGGGAATTTAATGTACTAGATGTTTGACAGTGTTGCATTAAAAAGATAATAATTTATGCTCATAAAAATAAATATCAAATGAAAAAAGTCGAACACAAACATCAAACCATAGGTAAGGGCAGAAATGACCTTTCTATTCCAACAAGCAACACAGCAGCTTATCAAATGATATTCTCATACCTGGGACCGAAATTATATAACAAAATCCCTTCACAACTAAACCTGTGTGAAGTGTCATCCTTTGGTAAAAAAATAACAAAATGGTTACAAGATTTAGGCAGGACAGAGTCAGAAATATTATTAAAAAATGTTATTTGATAATTATGTATTACTAGCACCTTATACATTTCTTTTGTTCCGAAAATTTTTCTTTTCTTTTTATTTTTCTTTTATTTACTGTTTTTCGTGTTTAATCACTTCGAATACACATTTTCTTATTAATTAATTGATTCCAGAACCTATTACTCCACTGTATAATTATGCAAATGCAAATTGTGAAACTTAACTTTACTTAGATAATATTTTATGAATGATAATGTACCTACCAACCTAATACGAATATGTCAATTTGACTGTCCTAGAACGGGAGACCTTCCTAGTTGGACGGACAAAGTCCTTGCTTTTTTTTTTACATGACCTCCACACCGGAATAATTTCCCTTAGGGCCTATGTCATCTTTTGGGATGCTGTGTGGAGGGTATTTTTAAGGGAAGGAAGGAGAGGAGAGTTCTGGGAAGGGAAAAGGTTTCAGGAGTGGGTAGGAATCTGGGGTTCAGTGTGTCCTGGTCATCCGCCTCCAACACCTAGACAAACCTCACCCCACGAACCCGGGCACTCCTACTAAATCACCAAACGTAGCGAACCACTTGGGGTAACCTATGGCAGAGGTGTTGATTATCCAACAAAGGTTGCCGGGGCGGCGGTACCCATTCCCGCCTCCCAAATTGAGCTAAAGAAATTTTCACTTAAAAAATTATTAAAGAAACATACATTTTTTTCAGGGCTATCTGGGTTTACATGTAAATGTTGTAAGTGGCGCACTGGTTACATAATATCGTTGCTTCTGTTACGTTTGGAGTGTTTTACATCCAGCATCTGGGTGTGCACTGTACAGCCATCAAGCGAGAAGAAGTCGGGTCTGTGGGCTGTGAGATCGGGTATTGCGCTAGACTGCATTATATTGGATTGCAAATAATCTAAACAACCGATTGTTGAGTGCACTTCAGGGGTCGACAACACCCACCGAAATATTAAGAAATTTAGGATCGATACGTTTTTAGATTTTCACGGCCAAAAGTATTTTCGTTATTTGTTTTTGGGGTGTTATGCCGTGTTGCGCTACCTCCCTCTTTAGCTCCATCGTTTCGGACAGCGTTGCAGTGTCCATCATCAGGGCAGATCCGGTATATGTGTACACATCTAGCGGATCTGCCGGATATAAACTAATTCCATTATTTCTACACACACTTAAATATACACCCTAGATGAAAAAAACAATTCAAATGTGTTTTCAAAGAAATGATGACATTGATTTTCCTTTGAAAGCGTAAAATTTCGGTTTTTTCGCCACTGACAGCTGCTTAATGTGACGCACTAATATTTTAGAACATTCATTTGAAAGCATTACGAGAAGCTAGATTAATTAAATAAACAAGAAGGATGTTGGCGCAAGCGATTCTGACCTTGTATTTCATACAGTTTCTTTATACGTAGGGGTTAAAATCGCATTTAAAAAAAGGATTTTTTTTCCCAAAAAAGGAAAATTTATTATTCCCACAAAAAGGAATTTCACATTTTTTTCCGATGTTCCTGAGAATTGTAAAACTAATTTTTATAATATCGTAAATTTTTCACATTTTTCGTGATTTCTTTATTACGAAATACCTTGTATTCGTTTGTATTTAAAGAAATTCTTGGCATTCTTACTATTTTAGCATTTTGTTATTATTTTGTTACCTACATTCTTGGATTTTATTTTTCGTATTTTTGGGTCAATATTTCGTGCTCTTGCCCATTTTAATTAGAACATTCATGATAACAAATAACCTAAAGATATTTAGAATTTGAAAGGCTTTAAAAAATACATATTTTGTGTAAAACCCTAAGTACTTACCTACATAGGGAAAACGACGCTTACTTATACTAATTTAAAATTATGACCAAAAATAAGGAAAGAAAAACGCAAATGCAAACCGTGAAGATAAAAAAACTGATGGCACTGGCCATGGAATAAAGATCCATTATTCTACGACAGCGCCCCTGAAAAGAGATGCTTTAATTAAAGCTTTTCAGTGCCTTATATGATCAATGAAGTTCAAGGTCAACTCGCCATAATCTGCAGGTTCCTGTTTGGATGCATCGCCCTCTTCCCGTCTGGGACTTCAAGGTCGGAAGCAATTACAAATTGGCCAATTTAAGGAATCTCGACCGATCGTTTTAATCTGGTCGTAAATGAATATCCACTATTTAGTGGGTTAAACTATTAACGAGTGCGAGTAAATGAACACTTTCATGATTATGATATTTAATGTTTTTGGTGGGTATGACCAACTTGCCTGCAGGCTGGATGTTGTTTAAATGGTGATTCTAATTAGGAATCACTAAAACAGTTCTTGTTGGAGTATGTGATCAGAGTTATGCCACCTTTTTGAAGAGCCGTAAATTTATGATACTGGGACGGCGTTGCAGTATGTGCAACAATGATAGAAATTTGCATTATTGAAAACACTTCTCAAATAAGCCTGCAGTTCGAAGGAGTGTAGGGAGGCCAAAACTTAAGAAAAGTAGCTATGTGGAGGCAAAAACCGAATCATTATTGTCAATCATCACAATCATCTGTGAGCGAAAAACATTTGCGAACCCCGAATAATAGAGTATCTACTCTCTCAATTAGTGTCTCGGCAAATTGGTTTAACCGGTATTAATCAATTTAGACACCTTCAAAAATTGACATTTAAAATCGTATAAACAAGTCGTCTCAAAGTGGTTTAACCACAGTTTAAATTTAATTTAAATTAAATTTTCAAAAATTAACATTCATGATTTCGAGCACGGTTAATCACCAACGCAAGAAAAAGCATACCAAAATCATCTCGCGAAGAATTTCATTGATAAATTATTTATAATTTTTTGGATCATGGCCAACGCCCTCGCTCGTAACCAAATGTTTCTAATGTCTACGCTGCAATTTCATAAGCCGTGGTGCATTTTTTCAAACAGGGATATCCGCAGTTTCGCTTTCGTTGAGCTGCCGCTCGTCGTCAAACCAGTTTCCTGATCGTATTTTTACCCCCCCGATACCAAACGTACTACACAGCAACAACTTTAATACCACACCAGTAATATTACCACCTATGTATATCTGTGTATGGCAGCTGTGGTGGTAGCCACGCGAATGTATAGGTAACTGCTCTGTACGTAATCATACGTAGGTAAGTACGTTAACAAGTATAAAAAGTGACTTATACCTGCTTGGGCACCGCGCCTACTGACTTTGTATGGAAGTCTGGGGCAAAGGCGGCTCGAAATGTTTATTATTTATTATCATAGATTATATTTTTTATTATCACATAAAATTCATAAACATGCATATTCAAAAAAAGTATGGTACTAAAAGTACTATGGATGGATTTTAATGACGGTTTTTAAAGATGGTTTCAAATTGTAAAAAAATATTTTTTTGTTAAGGAACTACCCAACTCAATAGAGAAAGCATTTCTCGTGTTTGAATTGGGGGTTCAAGGCAATTACAGAAGAAGGTAAAGATTTTTTAATTTGAATACCGCATAAGAGTCTCAACTGCTCCCAACCGTCTGGAGCCAGTGAGACTATGGAATCCCCAATTGGAGTATGTTGTGAGGCAGAAGATAGCGGGGAGGGGAAGGAGTCGAGGACGAGGCAGGTGGGGGCGTGTCTGGCTATTAACCCTTCAAAAATTTGGCATTTTTTTCAGATGGTCAAAATATTTTCGCTTTACAATAAAATGCAAATATTTGGAAGATTTCTGAACCCATTCAAAAACCAAAAACTGTTTTAGAAAGGTGATGAAATACGCTTTCAAGTTATAGAATTCGAAAAAAATAATAACTTTAAATTATAAAATTTTTGCATACAAACATAAAAAAATTTTCAAAATGACTCACCTTATGTTTTTTCTATCTAAAGTTACTGATAATAAAAAAAATAAAAACACATACATATTTTATTAGAAAAATGTATAACAAACACATATTGTAACCTCACTTTTTTGTCGCTCTATGAAAAATAATTTATAAAAAATTCCCAAAGTTTCAAATTCTTTTTTCAATTTGCGATTCAAAACTTTGTGTTCATAAAAGTGTACATTATACTTTTTTGGTGGCTATTTTTTAGATTGCAATATAAAGCGGGATGTTTTTCCTGTCTAACACCGATTAGAACATATTTCTAACTATGATAGTAAGGGAGTTACGGCGTTTTATATGAGACCTATGTGCGTTGGGACAAATATGGTCTCCTGTGATTAAACGGGTTAAGATCATAAGGCTAAAGCTATTTCAAGCAACGTTTCAATTCTGAATGGTGGTCTTACACCAGGGCGATACTAATGGTATCTTCCACTCTGGAACGTGCCGCAATATACTATCTATATATATCATTTTAAATGAATAAATAGTGAAATAACACAAATTAATCAAATAACCTAACCAGGGGTCGAAATTTGCGGCTCTTCAGACAACAATTGCATTTTCACCTCTACTCAACCAGCCTTATGAGACGGAGCCGCTGAACGAACTTTGATTCGATTAGCATCAGTGTTACAAACTCAGCTCATGGAATGCTTGATTTATTGAACGAATCTTCTGAAGTATGAGAATGAGGTTTTTTGATTTATGATAATATTTACGATACGCCACTGTTTTACGCTGCAGACACCGAAGTGAACTGGATTCGATTGTATCGCGATAGACTTCAAGGGCGCGGAGTGGTTACTTGAAATGAAACAAACAACAAAAAAAACACAATAACGTCGGGATATAGAAATGTCAATATTTGACTTTCCATAGTGAACTCGTAAAAACGGCTCTCGTCGTTTGACTATAATACAGTCATAACAAACGACGCAAATCGGTAGATGACCGTTGAATTCTGTAAAATTATTGTTTTCGTATATTTTGATAAAACAATTTCATCAACAAGAGATTGATTTTTCAATTCCTTCCAATTAAAAGATTAAATTGATACGAAAATTCTCGGACCGTAAATAGGTATATCATTGTATAATATTATTCACATTTTTTTGTGGGTATCTTGTGCATTTTTTCCTCTCCAGTAAGTTGGTTCCTACCTTATTTGCGACTTAAAATATCATCCAGCACATTTTTATGAAAACTAGCCGAAGTCCCTGGCATTCCTAGGAAAGTTTTTAGAAATCTTATGTTGACAGTGACCTTCATCTTGTTTTGAAGCTCAAATATAAAAAAAAATTGATCAGTCTCGAAATAAAATTGTAGATATTTATTCAAATCAAATGCACCCCGCCCGTCCGGTGTCCGCCCTCCCGTTCAGAGACACTATTCTTCATATTAATTGACAAACGATACAACATCGCTAAAGCGTAAAAACAACCTCCCCATCATAGTCAAAACCACAAACAAGTATCACGCAAAGATAACCAATTTTTACATCTTGGCAGGTAGAGAATACTTAAATGAAATATTTTCATGAACTGCAGATATAGATTAAAATTCCAGTCTATTTACTTACCTAAGAAACAGACAATTTTCATTTTATTTAATTACCCCCGTCAATTTTTTTTTAAAGAAAGACAAATATTTCCGGGGTATGAATAACCCGATAATATTTGAAAATCTCCTTATACCACCAAGTAAAGCGGAAAAAGTTGACTGTGTCGTGATGGAGGACTTAGTCAGCCGAGGAATCGAATACGCGACGCCCGGGTGGGACACAAACATGATGCTAACTCGGCCACTGACTGGTCATAGATAGACCCATTGTCATAATAATAATTTGATATTTTGTAGAGAGCCGTTTTTGTGAAAAATCACATAAAGGACGCTGTACAATTTATTATGAATTCTTTAGCTCTATCTAAGCCATTTTATTATTTGCAAATGTTTAATTTTAGTGTAATATCTCCTTTTTATCCTCTTCAGAGAATATTATAATATGGTGGTATGTACTGGAATCTGTATTCTCCATTACTTGTATTTGGATGTTTATTGAAAAACTTAGGTTCTATAGAGTGACTGTTTATTGATGTATTGTAAATATTCTTCCAGGCTGAAGGTGGTTCTAATCTGATCTGTCGAGTGCCCGTAACCTAATGACTCCGTGCCTTTACCTTCGGTTACCTAAGGTTCCTGGGGCACAACTCGGCAACAAGACCATGTGACCCGAAGAGCCCATCGAGTCCTATAGTAAATTAAGAACTAAATCATAGACTACTATAACCTTCGACCAAGTATTATGACACATTACAGGTAGAGATTGCTGGTAGGATACGATCTGAGATGATTAATTGTTACGTTATAATAATGATTATTATAGGTAAACCGTCATTACAATAACCATCCAAACTGACTTAATATAAGAGTTTTATTAAAATATTAAGTTTAACCCTGCCAGGGTGCATATTTTTTGTATAACGAAAACACCCGAATAATCTATATTATAGAGATTTATGATAATGAATAGTCAGTCAAAATGTTAGTTGTTTTTTTATGTATTTGTTTGTGATAGTTAACAATGAACCACGAGCAATTATTTTTGGTAGGCCTGCTAGCAACCATGTTAAATATAAACCTAAAAAAATTATATTCCATAAACGAGATTCATATCCAACAACATGAAGTAGAATCGTGCTTAACCGCAACAACAACGACAACGAAAAACAACAAAAGAACAACAAAACAACAACAACAATAACAACAACAGCAACAGCAGCAACAAAGACAACACCAACAACAACAACAAAAAAGACATCAAAAACAATGACAAAAACCAAAATAATGGTTTATTCCAGAATGTACGCAGGGGAAGTGCAACTCCAATGAATTCCATATTTCGAAATAAAAAAGGAAAGACTAAGAAATAGAACACGAAGTAAAAAGTAAATAACAACACATGAATAAATAAAAATTCGATTGCAGTTTACACGCGGTAGAAGCGAAACTTTACCAAAACAATCTTAACCAATACTTGAAAAGTGAGGACATAATCAAAGGGATTAATGAGCGCAGACCAGCGTAATTTTCATTTCATATCTCAATCAATAGGAGCCTTTAAAAGTGACATCATAATCAAAGCGGTCAATGAGCGCAGTTGATGCGTCACAGGTGCAGTAATCGTCATGCAGTTTCATCCGAAATCCAAATCATAGCGGGGCTTTAGAAGTTCATTTCAATAATTAAAACAATTAATAATAACATGTACCAGAACTCCCGACTTAACTGGTCGATACTTTCAGTATCACCCTGAAAAAAGACCACCAATAAGGTGATGTGTAATGGCTTTATTGTGGTTTGGTGACTAAATCCCACCCATTCTTCTGCATTTCCGACAACACACAACATACCCCAATTGGGAATAACATAGACCAACTCGCTCTGGACATTCGGGAGCAGCATTTTCATCACAAAAGTAATTAGATAGACTAAAACGTAATAACACCATTCGTATCAGTATTTTAAATAATTATTTAAAAAAAAAAAAAAAAAATATTTCAACTTTGTATAAACCACTTATTTGATGTGCAAATCCGACCGGTTTCGGAACAAACGTTCCTTCGTCAGGGAAAGCTTATACTAATTTGACAGATTCGAACAATGTTTTATTATGGTAGGGGTGGAGCCGTTGCTAGATAATAATGTAGATTGGGTGGGTAGGTATTAGTGTAGAGTGGGTGGGTAGGGGAACAAATCCATGATTGGGCTATATGACAATATTTTTTGTTTGTTGATAATAGATTCATTATTTTAAGGGATTTTTTAATTTCCAAGGCTTCTAAGTTATCTAAACGTTTTCCTTTATGATTAATATGAAGAATATTTATCCCTGTATTTTTTTCAAAACTATGGTTATTTTCAATGATATGGTTAGCAAACCAAGAAAAATTATTATTATTAAGACCCCTTAAATGTTCTTTGATTCTGATTTCAAAATTACGAGTGATTTTTCCAATATAAAATGAGGGACAATCATTGCATTTGAGTTTATATATTCCGGAATTAGTCAATTTATGGTCTTTATCTTTAAAATTATTTTTAATTTTGTAATCATCCCATTAATTGGTGTATTTGGTAGAATTTTATTGCTCATCTTCTACAAACATAGGTAAAGAGGGGCTTATACTTTAGCTTAATCCAGTCCCACCTAAATGATTTAATAGAAATATGGGGAAACACATACATTACGTACTTAAACGACTTACAAATAATACAGAACAAGGTTATTAAAAAACTCTTCAACTATAACCCAGACACTCCCACAAAAAAACTATACCAGGAAATGAACTTTCTGAAAATAAGAACATCGTACTAATATAACATATGCCTTTTAATCTACAAAATACAAAATGAACTTATACACACAAACACAACATTTATAAAAACATCACAAGTACACGAACATTATACTAGACAACACAATAAATTGTACACAAATACTGTCAAGACTGAAAGTGGCAAGAAAAGTATTGGCCACGAGGGAGTTCACATATATAATCTCCTTCCAGATAACCTAAAAACGGAAAAGAATATAAAAACCTTTAAAAAACAACTATTCAAACTTAAGATGTTGGAACAAGATAAAAAATATCACTACTATACTATATATGCTATGTATTTAAGTTAAGAGAGCGAAATATTATATTTCTTTTAGCTTAATAATAATAAAAAAAAAATAAATAAATAAAAAACACAAACAGAGTAGTGAATCTGGCATTGATAAAATTCTTTTGCTGCTTCAGAAAAGGGTGTTTCGTTGAAAAATCGTGAAATGTAAAGATTTATAATTTAGATTAGGTTTAATTAAGAAAAATGTCCGTTTTGAAGATAATATCGCTCGGCCAGTACGAAGGATTTATATCGAGATTTATGGGGATGGATTAATTAGTATTCAGAAAGGAAGACAAGATTATTTAGGGTTTTATTATAAAACTTTTCAACACCCGCACAATGCGATAAAACGTAGAGTTCACTGGAGTTTCCTAAGTTAGGGATTAGGGGGTCATAAAATATCCATTTTGTTTCTCCCTGTAACCTAAATAATATTCTTTCGCGGAGGATAAACTGAAAAATAGTTCGTTTGGTAGTATTATTGTTTATTTCAATTATTTCGTAATCCTGACCAAATTCAGCGTACATGAAATTTAACATCATATATATATACGAGCTTTATATTTTATTATATTAGGAATGAAATGCAATATTTCTGAACGCATCCGAAAACTAAAAACTGTTTTTGAAAGGTGAAGAAATACGCTTTCAAATTTTATAATTCTAAATACACATTTAATTATTTTTTTATACAAAATTTCTTAATGCAAATATAAAAACAGTTTTAAAAATGGCTCACCTTAAGTTTTAACTAAAATTACTGATAAAAAAAAATGAATTAAAAAAGTATACGTAAAGTGCACAATAAACACTTTTTTTTCATGAAAATATAATTAATAAAAAATTCTTAAAGTTCCACAATATTTTTTCAAATTGCGGCGGGAGACTTGGGATTCATAAAGGTGTACTTTTAATTATTTTGTGGTTAATTTTTAGATTCGAATATAAAGCGTGGTGTTTTCGCTCTCTAACACCTTTTAGATCATATTTCTAACCATTTAAGTGACGGAGAAATAATGATTTTGAAACTGTTATGGTGTGGGAGAAACAATTCTATGAGACCTACATGAGTTGTTCTGAAAACCGAACAAATTAGCCTGAGGGGTTAAAATTTTAGAAATCTCCGCACTTGTGTGCGTGATTGTCTACCCGCCGAGTTTCAGCTCGATCGGATGTCGGTAAGTGTGTTAATTTATTCCAAGATTCCACGTCATTCATACATTCATTCACTCAAGAAAACCAAAGTAAAATTCAAATAGATGCATTTAAAAATACATTTAATATGGTCGTAATAAGCAGAGCCAATGAAATTTCTTTGCTTGTATCAAGCACGGGTGAGTTTTCGATGAAAAAACACGCGATTTAAAAACAGTAGTTTCTTCATTAAGCAGTCAGTAAAAGATTTTAATATAATTTGTTGATAAAATCATTGGACAAAAGTCTCGGATACTTACAACGTTATTAGTGGAAGAAAATTCCGAAATTAGTGCCAGGAAAACTTCACTGGAGGGATAAATTACTTCCGGTCATATTTATTTTCTAAGTGCCACTTTCCTCTAGCCCTCTGGCTAGAGAATCTCGTTTATTTTTTCTTTTCTCCGCCGATAAATTTATTTCATTCATTTGTCTTTCTGTCCGAAATCTTCTCTCTCCTCCCCAACCTCACCTGGGAAAGTATGGGTTGGTTGAAATTAGAAAACAGTCAAGTTGATCAGTAAATCAATATCGACGTAAAACGTTATTTGGATTGTTGGAACCATAACGCCTGATAAGACGCAGTATCAACCTATTAGAGTCTTTATTTGGGCCTAATGAAAATATTCATAACCAAACAGTTTTTTTCTGAGAAATCTGTGATTAACTTGCTCTCAGATTGGAATTGATTTAACGACTTTCTTCCTGAAAGAAATCTTAATCACTTGTTTGATCAGGCAGGAATTTGAATGTACTAATTTCATTTTAAAAACATGATTGGGTGAAATCAGTGAAATTGTTTCCTTATTTTTTCAAATTTTGTGAGACTAACGGAAATTGGGGGTGCAGAAAGAGAGAGGTCAAATGATATTTTGATTGATCCTGGCTATTCAGATCTAGTAAATAAAATTATTATATAATTCAAGCAATGTTTTGATTCTAAATGAAGGTCTTTCTCCAGAGTGATGCTGAGAGAATCTTTTTCTGTGGAAAGTGTTTCATATAGATGTACATTTTTTTCTTTATGTGAAACCTATTTAAATTTATATATTTCGATCAGAACATATCACTCTACCACGGAGATGTCTAGGGATGAGAGTTAGACTAGAATATTATGTTTTCCTGTTGATAACACTTTAATCCAGCAGAATCCGTTTATCGATAGAGCGTTATAATATTTTAATATTAATAACGAATATGCAAATGTGACCTAGTTAAAATACTAATGAAAGTAGGTAATAGCTACTTACTATTTCATATTTTAACTAAAAAATTCGTAAAAGGAATTTTGTGTGACCCGTAAAAGCCTATAAAACTTAAAGAAAAGATCATTACAGACTATTGTTAGACCCACCATAATGAATGGCTCCGAATGCTGGAATATGTACAACTTCTACTTTAGGCAACTTGAAACATCAGAAATTAGATGGTCGGCAGGAGTATCACTAAAATATAGGATTGAACGTTCTCGCGTTCGTGGTAGCCTGGGTGTAACGGATATAAACAATAAGCTGGAAGAACGATAGTTTAGATGGTATGGGTACATAAGACGGATACCATCAGACCACACAGTGAAGCAGGCAATGTCTACGGAGCTTTATCGGCAGTCATCCAGAGGAAGATCAAAGAACTCTTAATGACTCAATGCTCCAAAATATTGCAGAGAAACGGTTCGGATGAAAGCGATACCTTGAACCGAAGAAGATATAGCCTGAGAATGAGGAGAGCTGACCCTGAGGCAATGAGTTGAGCAAGGGAGGAGAAGATTTTAACTAAAAAAAACATGCATGAACCGTAAAAGTACTATAAATTATTCTACTTTACTGTTTACTCAATCTTCTACTTAGATTGAACCGTCTTTAATTTAAACAAGTAATTATACGTAAAAACCTTTAAGGCGTTAACAAATATAATAAAACACGGAAGAAAATGGATAATTTGTAGCCTAAAGGGATCATTATAATTATTACAGCTGTAATTTTCTCATACCAAAAAATAATATGTTAGTTTTAAGTAATCGCCCACTGCGCAGCAATCATAAAAACGTTATTCCACGGTAACCTTTTAGCTTAAAATCGCAAAACTCCTAAATCAGGTCTGAGCAATCTGCGGCCCACAAATTTTAATCGTATTTCTGAAAAAAAATTACCTGTTCTGTCATTTTTCATTTCATTTTATCCCGTCGAAAAAATATTACAATTTGGTTCACAATTAACTTTACGGTGAAACATATTGTACAGTTGATTCAATCATTCTAAGCTATCAGACCATTTCCGTGTTCTGACTGGATTTTTTTCATGATCACGAAAATTGAATTTAGGAACGCATTTTCATAATCAAAGCGGATAACAACCATTCTCGTGTTCTGACTGCAGAAAAGGGTATGAGGGGCGGATAGGAATCTGGGGATCTATGTGTCCAGGGGTGACGGACGTATAATAATAATGATATATTTACTTATAATTTATAATGATAATAATAACTAATTTATATAGCGCCGTTTTCGTGAAAAAATCACCTCAAGGGCGCTGTATAAACAAATACTTAAAAAAAAATAATATAACAGTGACTTACAACTAAGATTTATAATTATAACTAGTAACTTACATTTAAGACTTTTATAGCTTACAACTAAGATTTATAATTACAACTAGTGACTTATGGCTATGACTTATGAATGAAACTTATAACTGTTAACCAAAAACTTGTGTGACCTAATGACATACATATTTACAAATGTGACTTAAAGTAAGAGATTTACAACTAATATACTCGAACTTACATTTAGAAATATTTGATAATGGTTTGCCAGGGTTGTCAATTATAACATTAACACCAAATAGCAAACAAACCTGTATATATATATATTACGTTCTATGTTTTAGTGTTATGAGAGCCAGAAGAAAGAAAGAAGTTTTAGATAATATTACAATTTAAGACCATCCTCCCGTTGGGTCGAGAGAGTCCGGCTAGCGAGATATAGATCAGGTCTCCCTCAACCAGTCTCTCCCGATCCGACCCGCCAAGCAGTAGGTGGGCAAACATATTCGCCATCACGACCCAGACAAAACCTCATCCCATAAACCCAGTCACCCTTGCTAAGTCACCAAAGTAGCCAACCACTTGAGGTGACCTATGGCGGGGTGTTGGTTATCCAATAAATGTTAATTATCCAATAAATGTTGGTTATTCAATAAATGTTGGTTATCCAATAAATGTTAATTATCCAATAAATGTTGGTTATCCAATAAATGTTGGTTATCCAATAAATGTTGGTTATCCAATAAATGTTGGTTATCCAATAAATGTTGGTTATCCAATAAATGTATATTATCCAATAAATGTTGGTTATCCAATAAATGTTAATTATCCAATAAATGTTGGTTATCCAATAAAAGTTGGTTATCCAATCAATGCTAATTATCCAATAAATGTTGGTTATCCAATAAATGTTGGTTATCCAATAAATGTTGGTTATCCAATAAATGTTGGTTATCCAATAAATGTTTGTTATCCAATAAATGTTAATTATCCAATAAATGTTGGTTATCCAATAAATGTTAATTATCCAATAAATGTTGGTTATCCAATAAATGTTAATTATCCAATAAATGTTGGTTATCCAATAAATGTTAATTATCGAATAAATGTTGGTTATCCAATAAATGTTGGTTATCCAATAAATGTTGGTTATCCAATAAATGTTGGTTATCCAATAAATGTTAATTATCCAATAAATGTTGGTAATCCAATAAATGTTGGTTATCCAATAAATGTTGGTTATCCAATAAATGTTGGTTATCCAATAAATGTTGGTTATGGGTGGTTCCGCTATAGACGATTCTCGACAGTAATTTTTAAATCGCAGTATTTGTTACTTTTTTTGATATCAGTGCAAAGAAGAAGGTCAATATTTAATAATAAATAAAAAAATTTGGATTTTACTTCATACTGAAATTTTTGGCGCGCTTGGAAACATTATCATTCGAAGAATCGGTATATAAACTGCAAAATCACACGGTGCAACACTGGCGCGAAACAGCTGTTACCGACAGTTTGAAGTTATATTTTACTGCTAAACGTGTAGTGACAATATTAATTTAATCTTATGTGCCGAAAGATGTAAGTACTTGTTGTTATTTTTTAAGCATCATTGACTACAAGAAGTCACTCTTAGATTGTTGCACCCGCGATACAAAAGATATAAAAGTTTGTGTTTCTCACAGAAATAAAGTGCCAACGTTCTGAAACTTTGTAAAAGAAAGAAGAAATCAGAGGCAAACCTAAATAAAACGTTTTTAAGAGTATAATGATAGCTGAATTGAAATAAACGTTGACTCAAATTGGTTGCACCCGCGATGTGATGTTAGAATCGCGGGTGCAACTCTTTGACAACTACCTTTGTTGTGTGATTTATCATATATTTTATTGTTTTGTCATCCCTTTAATAATAATATAAGCTGTGTATTACTAGTGAGTTATATTTAATAGGTGAGTTTGTATTATATTCCGCTTTATTATAGAAATTCTATGATTTGGCATGCAATACCTCTGAAACATCTTCTTTATATTAAAAAAAAATTGTTTAAAAAAATGGTCACTTTGGATGATAAATGGGAAGGGCTGAAAAATAAATCAGGAATTCAATTAAAACACTTCTTCCAATTTGATGACGGCGATAGCATTTCCGTGGCGCGAACCTCGCTTTCTCGTCTCAAATGCACATTGGTTTTGAAATCTCCGAAAACCAGCACTGAAACAGAAAGTGATTGGGATGATAACAATTTGGAACCCCTTACAAATTTAAAAATATAAAAAGAAATTCTACAAAATATGAAAAAAAAAAATTTTTTTTTTGAAAAGGATTGATGGATGTAATATGTTCAATGAATTTTCGGCGAATTTTGACATAAACGAAAAGAAATAATTAACATAAATGATCAAGAAGTGTACTAATTAGTAATACGCATTATTGGATTTCTTATTTCGTTCCTCTATCAGGGTTTATTGATGTTTATATACAGTTAAACTAGACGAGTTGCACCCGCGATAATTTGATGTTGTACCCGCGATTGCTTGAAAGGCTAATAATTCATTGCTTGTTTTTGTTTTCTATATATTTGTTTATTTATTTAGTTGATTAGTTTAACGCCTTACGAAATATCAAGGAATAACATAATAAATGTATCACAATTAACAGACTTTTGTGTTTTTGTCTTATGATCTGGAAAGGGTGGGCCAAATTGGTTGCACCCGCGATCGCACTTTGAACCTCCCTCCTGACTATTTAAATATTTCAATAAAATTCTTATAAACTAATAAAAAGTAAACATGTTAAAATGTAGCTCTTCCAATAATAATATTATTAAAAATGTTTTTTGTTTTATTGTTAAGAAGCTTTATATGCGTCTAAATGTTGCACCCGCGATACTGGAATCACCCTAATCCAATAAATGTTGGTTATCCAATAAATGTTAATTATCCAATAAATGTTGGTTATCCAATAAATGTTAATTATCCAATAAATGTTGGTTATCCAATAAATGTTAATTATCGAATAAATGTTGGTTATCCAATAAATGTTGGTTATCCAATAAATGTTTGTTATCCAATAAATGTTGGTTATCCAATAAATGTTAATTATCCAATAAATGTTGGTTATCCAATAAATGTTGGTTATCCAATAAATGTTAATTATCCAATAAATGTTGGTTATCCAATAAATGTTGGTTATCCAATAAATGTTGATTATCCAATAAATGGGGCGGCGGTAACTATGTTTTCGTTTGTCTCAAAAAATTACTGGTTACGTTACAGTTTATTGTTTTATGTTGAGATTCTCTATTAATGATAAGAAATAATTATGTTAACCCCTCAGGCCTCAACCGTATTCTGAGGGAAGGTCACAATATTTAAGCTTTGCAATAAAAATGATATAAATGGAATGTTTGTGATCGTATCCAAAAACTAAAAACTGTTTCTGAAAGGTGATGAAACACGCATTCAAATGTCATTATTAGAAACAACCATTTACTTTTTAAATGTAAAAAATTTGGACGCAAACTGTTTATATGTTTTTAAATCAGTTATTTCACGTTTTTGCGAACTAAAATAAACGACAAAAAACACATACCTACAGATTGTATTAGACAAATATATTATAAACGTAATCAACACTGCACTTTCTTCTCATTTTGTTTAAAAATAATTAATAAAAAATTCACAAACTTTCAAAATTTTTTTTCAAATTGCGGTCGGAAATTTTGGTTTCATAAAGGTTTACATATTAATTCTTTTGTGGTTTTAATAACATATTAAATCCTTTGTGGCTTTTGTTAGATGTTAATGTACAGCGTGCTTTTTTTTCTTAACCATTATAATTCGCTTAACCATTATAATTCTAATTCAAACATTCTTATTATTGTTTTTATTTATTTATCTAATACATGTTACATAATTGTGGCATTTACATAAAGTAGATTATTGAATCACCATACTAGGCGGCTGCCTGTTTCATGGTGACCAATGGAGTATTGTCGCTATGTATGAAATTTAAAGTTTAAAGTAAAGTGTAAACATATGTAAATAAATGGTGCTAAAAGTTGAAAAAATTTAAATAAAAAGTAGAAAGTAGAAAAAATAGGAAGTAGAAAGTACACAATAGAAAGGAAAAGTGGAGTAATTTAGCATAAGATTATAAAAATATTTAAAAAAGATTATAAAAATGTACATAACCTTATTCTTTTATTAATATATGTACATGTGCATGCAAGCACTCATGTACGTGAATAGATACACACATGCATATATACATACATGTCCACGTACATACACATACATATATATATACATACACACATATACATATATATACACACACATACACATCCAAGCATACACATATACATATACCAACACATACATACATACACCTGCACATACATATGTATATATATATACATATATATACATATCCCAATCCTCACACATATAAACAATATATTCACCTCTATCTGAGTACGAGAAACAGGCTACTAACACTATCACATTCACTCATCAAGAATTTCCCGAGCGCATTTCTGAAACTGTCGTATTTGGCTATTGACTTTATTTCTATTTTTAAGTTATTGAAGATTTTAGGAGCAAGAAAATTAAACTTGTGAAATTGTGATTTCTAAATTTTGAATTCGTTAAAAGATGGTGCCACTTCCGTCGGCAACTCGCATAGGGACCCCAGGCAAGCATAAATACCACGATTTAGTGAACTTTCTATTCCGCTCCGCGGTAATGACGCCACTGCTTGTCACGGTTACTTTGTACCGGTGAAAGTAGTGGAGCTGGCGACACGGTATCGCTTCCAAGTAAATAAGCATACATTAAACCACTTAAAATTACACATCTACCGGATCTGCCCTGATGATTGATGCTGCAACGCTGTCCGAAACGTTGGCTGAAGTAGAAGGTTGCACAACACGGCATAACACCCCAAAAACCAATAACGACAATACTTTTGGCTGTGAAAATCTTATAACGTATCTGCTGTTTTCTCTTTCGAATACCGTTTAGATCACATCTTTGAGTATGACAGTAAGGAGACACAACGATGAGACCTACATGAGTTATTCCGAAATGCGAAAAAATTATCCTGAAGGGTAAATATCTAAAAATACTTAGAATTCCGCGCCATTCTATTGGAATTCGTGTGACCTTTCAGCTACAAAGTTTGCCCAGACCTACCTTAAATGATAAGTAATTTCACATAAAAGACTGAGATAAAACACCATAAAAAAGCGCTTCCTCCGCTAAACCGTTTTCGGTAATACTTTAAACGAACTTTAAACATAACTCATAATTTCTCATTTTGTTTCCACTTCCGTTCCATGGACGACGGGAAACTGCCATGAAAAATGTTATTTTGCCGAAAGACCTCATTTAAAAAAAAAAACCTTTTTTCGTTACGATACGAATCTAGCAAAGGACAATGGCGAAAAATATTTTATCTCTGGGAGAAGGATCCAGCAACAGTGGTTAGATACATAAGATTATTACTATTTAGACACTATCTATCCAAGATGGCTTCACTTGAAATAAAATTATCATGTTCAATTTAAATCTTTGTGGTTTGTATTATTTTACTAAAGCTTTTTTGTGGAGTGAACTCTGTGTGCGTTTTATGATTACCGTGACGATTCACGGTTACGGTATTGTGACGGCAAAAACGTCAATATACATACGTTCCTTATCGCTGTAATGCTGCAGGTCTTTCTTACACATTAAATAATGATGGGACCCACAAAATACGTACGACTGTTTCCTCGAAAGTACAACTTTTTTGCGACGGGAATTGCGATGTGGGAGATGATAATGATTGTAAGTTTCCTTTGGGGGGTGCAGACATGCATTCACCGTTCGTCTCATTTTCGACTGTTGTTATTTAGTGTGTAAGAAAGAGCTGAAGCGTTATATGTTTAAGAACAAAAGTAAAACTGTCAGCGCATTGACAGTTAACGTTTTTGAATTTTTAGAATTCACTCACACTTCAATATTATCCTTGCATTATATTACATAAGTACTTTTAAAATTATCGTCACGGCCAACAGTATTGGTAGGGGTCTACGGGGGATGTCACGGTGCGGTATGTGAGAGAGATACTGAATATGATGACTTTTTTCCTTTAGAGGAAACAGACCTGCTACATTGTGTCTCATTTTGAAAAAGCTGTAGCATTATTGTGTTAAGTAACGTATGTTTATTACCTTTTTACCGTCACGGTACCGTTACCGTAAAAAGTCACGGTAATTATAAAAGCGCACATTGGTTCTACCTACTTGGAAATTTTTTGGACAAACCGAAAAACAAAACTATAAAGAATGTATAAAGTCAATTAGAAGTAAATATCGACAATTAGTCAAATATTCAAAATAATAAGTTTTGAGATAATGAGGGAAGCAAAATTCGAATGCTTATCATAAATGAAATATTATTTACACGTGTCTGTGTTTTACATATTAAATAAGCTATAAAATAACATCGGGAGGCATAACATACATTAAGATACATTAATATGACACTGTGAAATATCCTACAAGTGACCCAGAAAACATCAACATTTTGTTTAATTCACTACAAGTTTTTCTGCATTGGAATTGATTTGGCGGTGTTCATGAGTAATCTGAGTATTGAACCAGATAGAGGGTGCACATTTACGTATAACTGTACAGGTACTCAACTCAAGTTTAGATTTTTCGGAGATGTCGGACTAATCAACTACTCGATATTGGGTGACCAGTCAACTCAGAATGAAATCAACTCAACCTCCTATGAAAAGTCATTAAAAGTGATGATAAAAATATTGGTTAAGTAGGTTAGGTTAGGTTAGGTTATGGGCTATTTTTCATATTTTTTTCACAGCTTATATTTACTTTTTTTAGAGGTGCTGAGTTGACTAGATTCTGAGTTGACATCGAACCCCGATATTATAAATAATTTTAAAAAGTTCGGTTAGGTTAGGATAAATGGAGAAGCTCGATCATTCGACCAGTCGATGGATGAGTTTGCGATCGCGTTTGGGTTCCACCCAGGCGTTGCGTGTTCGATTCGTCGGCTGTAAATATTTTCCGCTTAAACGTAAGCATAATCTCCATATAATTTAGCAGCAGATGACTTCATAATAGTCAATCTTTCACGTTGCTCCGCGATGGCGCTGTAATCGGCGTAAATGACGTCAGTTTTTTCTTTATTTGTTTTTGGGGTGTTATGCCGGGTTGCGCTACCTCCTTCTTTAGCCAACGTTTTGGACAGCGTTGCAGTGTCCAACATCAGGGCAGATCTGGCAGATCCGGTAGATATCCGGATCTGCCCTGATGATGGGCACTGCAACGCTGTCCGAAACGTTGGCTAAAGAAGGAGGTAGTGCAATACGGCATAACACCCCAAAAACAAATAACGAAAACACTTTTGGACACAAATCTGAAAACGTATCCTACGTCAGAGGTGTTTTAATATATTGCCTTTTAAAATTGATTGTCTCATAAATTGAACGACTTTACCACAGACAAATTCACTAGTTTCTTATTGTTTACTATACTTTGATGTTCATTGTTCCGCAAAATGAAGCAATTGTCAAAGTATAAATTGTTTCTCCGTATTAAATCTTCCAAGGTGAAAGAGTAGGTACCTTCGTAGAATATATTTTCATTGTTCAGCGTAGTGCCGTCTTTTATTTTTCCGGCTTGCGCTGAGAATAATTTGCTTTATCAAAACTTGAATTTAATTCGCAAACTTTTTTAATTATGTCCTTTAATTAATTTATCGTACTTCTATTCTTTTGAAAAGAGAAGATATATGAACTTGTTCTCTGCGACTTTTCGTGGAATGTGGACTTTTTCATTTCAACTTTAAACTTGGCTTATCGTGATGAAAATTTCGGGCTACCTAAAAGGAGGCTTTCTTTCAGAATTCGTATACCGAACTTTTGAATAATCGAGTCGTGCGAAGGTGGGGAATTTATTATGTTTTGTTCATTTCTGGGTATATTTATATTTAAAAGTGATGAAAACATTCAAAGGAAAATTTTATTGAAGTTCCTGCTAGGAGTTGTACAACATATTTTTGAGAGTTTGTCTTTTACGTGGAGGTATTTCATATTGTCTATTCTATGGAAAACGTGATTTTGTCGAAGTTACAAATGTATTTTTATTTATTTGAATACCGCGCAAATATCCCAGTAACTCCGAAAGATCTAGAGCTAGTGAGACTATGGTAAAACCAATTGGGAAAGGTTGTGAGGCTGAAGTTTCGAGAGGCGAAGTCTAGAGGAAGGAGAGGAAGTACCTGGCTGTTTAGATCTGTTCATTTCAAGCAACATTCAATTCTGAACGGTTGTCTAATAAGGCGATACTGAGAGATAAATATTGCAATGCTAATTATCCAAGTATTATAATGTAAAAATGTGATTCGTAATAATATGCAATGAAAAGATGTGATCCATGATGATAAATCCACACACCCACAAAAAAAAATACATGGAAACATAACTATTAACATCAAGAAAACTACATGTATAAACTCATACATTCAAACACAGAATTCATTAAAACGTCCCAAGTACACATACATTTTACACGACAGCACGGTAATATACATAAACACCATCCACACCAACTATGGTACACAATCCATTGGTTACGAGGGGGGCAACTCATATAATTGCCTCCCAAATGACTTTGAAAATGAAAAAAACCTGGGTAAATTAAAAAATATGTACCTAATAATTTTTATTCTTAATAAACAAAGTAAAGAAATAGAATTGCGCTTTGTTGCAATATTTAATTATGTTTAATAATATGTTTAGTTATTTGTAGTTAAATGAGTCAATATGTAATTTTCTTTTTACTAGAATAAAAAAAAGTTCCTGTTTAAAATCATGTAACTTTTATAAATAAAAAAAGTAAATGTTTGGGATGGCTAGGCAGACTTACTACTTATTATAAAAGACAAATGGCAATAATGGGCGATGGAAAACACTGCATTTCAATAACGTAAAATGAAAATTTGCTTTCTTCATATGGTATTACAGCCATTTGCAATAATTTATGCTCGGATTCTATTTTCTGTGTCATTTTTTACCGAGTTTTGTATCGCCAGTTGTCTTTTATAGTAATTATTAAGGTGAATCGGAAGGTTTTTTCTTAAAAAATGTTTGTATTAATCGTGTCTAGTCATTCTGAAAGTTTACAAAAAAACATTAAAAAATCAGCCTCCAAGTAATTCATGACAATAAGGAACTCCAGTGAAAAATATTATGGCTTTAAAAAATATGTTCGTATAGACCAATAAACGCTGATTCTGAATATATAAGTATTATTTAATAATATTAAACGCAGAGTTTTAAAAAAAATATTAAAAAGTCAATTTTTAATCGGGTCGTTAAAATACGCCGTCAAGTTGGCATTATTGAAATTTTAGTGTTGACGACACTGTTCGACGTGTCGTGACGTCACAGTAAAGTCATTGATGGGACTGTATGATATAACACAAGCCATCGTATTAATTTATTCGTTTATTTACATACTGTTTATAGAGATATAGTTGTTGTGTTTATTGAAACATTATTTAGGCCTAAATAATGTTTCAAAAATAAAGGTATCTCTTATTAGTTTATCTCTATTATTGAAAATATTCAAAAACTACTTCACAAAAAAAATAGTAATGCTTCTTCCAGGGAGAATACTTCGAACAACGAAAATGGCGGTAGTTGATTAGCTGATTGCTCGATCCTATAGTAATTTTTCAGGAGTGATGACGTCACACGATTCACCATACATACGGTGGTTTTCGGGGGGTCTTGAAAAATAAAAACTTTCACAATTATTTTAACTATTAAAACTAACTCTAAAAATAAGAACAAAAATGCAGTTATTTAAGTTAAAATCTGGGGGTCAGTGTCCAACATTGAATATATGAATTAGGAATCAATCCCTCCCATAGCGGTGCAAGGCGGTGTTGCTAGAGAGTCCTGCTGGAGAGATGCAAAATATTTACCTCAACCAGTCTCTCCCGATCCGGATTGCCACGCAGTTGGTGAACAGACGCATCCGCCGCCTGGACAAACCGCACTCCATGAATCCGGACGAACCACTGGGGAAGACCAGACCTCTGGCAGAGTGTTGTTTGTTGGTTTTCCAATTAATTTCGCAATTATTATTTTAACTATTAAAACTTATTTTAACTGTTAAAACTAACTCTAAAAATAAAAATAAAAGTTAGAAAGACATTATCCATAAAAATAAAAATAAATGATTTTCCGGCCTCTGTGTTTCCTCCCTCCTACAACATGGGTCTCTTCAAGACCCATGTTCACTCCTTCCTTTCCTCAAAAAGACCCTCCACACAGCATCTACAAGGATGACATAGGCCCTGAGGTAAATTATTTTCCTCAGGGCCTTCTGTGTGGAGTTAATGTGAAAAAAAAATTATCTCTTGTTATTAAGGAGATCCACCTCGATAGGTTAGATACGGCATGGGTGAAATCACGCAAACCTTATGCAGATAGTGCTAAGGTTGAAACACCAGCGTGGTGATTCATGGCCGGCGTGGTCGAGGGGTAAGGCGCTTGACTCACAATACGAAGGTCGCGGGATCGGATCCCGGCGTGGGCAGATCAAATAAATTTTAATTGATTAATTTGTGTTTATCACCATTAGTTCATTAAAAATAATATTTAGTATGTTTGCGGCATGTCCCGGAGTGGAAGATACTCTCGGTATCGCCCTGGTGTAAGAACACCATTCAAAAATGAAATGTTGCTTGAAATGGCTTTAGCCGTGTTTGGTGACCAGGTCTGAATACCCAGGTACTTCCACTTCCCTACTCTCCTTCTCCCCATATCATTTCCTTTCCCAATATCTTCAGCCTCATAACATTCCTCAATTGGGGATGCCATAGTCTCACTGGCTCCCAAGGGGAGCAGCTGGTACTCGTGTAAGGTATTCACATAAAAAAAATAAAAGCCAGCCTCCTTTTTCGATTAACGACGCCAAAATGTATGCGTATTTTTAATTTGTGAATTTCAGGCACAAATATTAGTTTTTTTTGCGATTATAATCTAAAGAATCTAATTTTCCACATTATACAATAAAACCATTTCCCAAAAGGGATTCGTTAGCCGGAAATTTTACAATTCAAAGCATTTTTTATAGACCCGATACATTTTATTTTTCTGGGCTTATAAAAAGGCGAATAAAAATACTTGATTTTAAACCAAAATGTTACTATATATATTATATTATTTAAAGTATCAAAATGCTCAGGATTTTGCAATATTTCACGTTGCATCGCCTTAATTTTTTTTCTTTCATCACAGTATTTTATTTTGTTAACTTTATTTCCTTACATCTTAGCCAATTACACAAGATTAGTAATATTATGCTTCTAATTAACTCCATCAAATTAACCTTAAAATTGACTGAGATATTCATTGATACTTGAATTTAGCGAATTTAAACCAGGCGTCGCGCGTCGTGTGTTGGAAATCATGAGAATATTTAGTTTGTTTTTTTGAGATTTTTTAATCGGATTTTGTTCGCTAGGGCAGTCAATATAATTTATTAAAGTAACAAGCTCCGTTGGCAGGCTTTATTAATTTATTAGCTTCCTTTTTAGAATCTTTTACATGTGGATAGTAAAAAAATATGCAGTATTCATTGTACAAAACTGAACTGCTGTAACATCATTTGGTGACAATTGAAGCTGTTCACCGAATTGGTATTTTATCCAATCCTGGTTTTTTCCATTAGTATTCTGGGCAAAGAGGAATACATTGGTAGTTTGTCCCAAAATTTCTAAACTGAAACGAATCCCAACTAACATAGTGGAATTCGAAAGCTTGTCAGTCAATCGTGAACTATCAACTACATCATTTAATATTTTAAGTCAGTAAAAATCCTTCGGCCTGACAATTTAAGGGCCCGCTACCCGAATTACTATCGATTTCTTACATATCTCCCTTAAACAAGTTAAGTTTTAAACAGGTCTCATTACACATTAAGTGAATACCTCACATAGTTACAACTGTTTTTATATTTATGTTTATATAATAAATTAAAACCAATTCACTTTGTATTACACCACTTTTATATTTATATTTCATTTGTGTTCATATCTGTATAACATGTTAGGTTAACTAGAAGAAATAGGATATAGGTACCTATAAGTTATACCTTTTGTACTAAATGAAAATTTTGTACAATAAATGATTTTGATTTAAAGCTCTTAAAAAAATGTATGTTATTCTTGAAGATAATATCTAGACATAGAAACGCAAATTATATAAAATTCCCTCGATAGAAAAAAATCGCAAAGTATTTATTATATATTCAGTATTTATTAATCTCCAAAAATTATTATAAACACGTTTGTTTCAGTTATTTTGTAAGCTACATGTATGAAAAAATCACTGTTTTTCTTTAAATGCTGTTTAAGAAAATGCCCGCGAGATTTTTGCTCTATTTTAAACGAGTCGTGTTTTATTAAACATTTTCGCAATTTTAGCATCGTTTTGTCGCTATAAATGTTAGCGCGCTCCTCTAACATTCGTTATTTCGTATCTCTCATCCACTTCTTTTCGGGCCCGGTTGCGGAGCCTTAAGCATATTTGTATCATTTAAAATAGTGTTGTGTTCAACATAATTGATGGAATATCCATTTGAAAATTTAGAAAACGTAAGAATTTATTTTGTATTCTTTCCGTAGCTTTGTCAAGAATATTATGTTCCTGGCGGGAGAATTATATTCAAGTTGGAAAAATATAATACTTTTTTTTATTGCTGCCCTTTTTTACTCATTTAAAGTACGCTCTAGCGTGTTTAAATCGCACTTTATGGAACGAGCGTTTTTTAAAGTTACCATGGCAACATCAACAAATCAACAAAATGTGAAGTCTAAATGTCAACTTTTAACTATAAATCTGACAGGAATATTTTAAACGTCAAATAAAACATTACAAATGTTTCAAAAATTTTATTCAAAGTTTACGTTCTTTTTTACATCGTTTACATTCTAATTATTTAAATGGATGTGAAAAGAGCAGTTCGTATTATTTGAAATATTAATACCTCCGTTTTTTAAATCGGAGGAAATGCTGTTCAAATTAATAGTATTCTCGGAAGTCAATGAGGCTGCACTTCCATTAATGGCAGTTCCAATAATGTTTGAAACATTCTTCTTATTGCTAATGCTCTCTTCCACGTAACCAGTCGCCACAGCTGCCGATTTCCATCCTACTTGTCGTTGGATTTGATCAATTGTCATGCCACTATTTGCCATAATGGTAGCGAATGTACGTCAAAACACATGTCCTGTATATTTTTCAGGATCATTTAATTTAAGATAGCGTGCGATTTGTAAGGGGCATGATCCAAATGTGTTAATACCAACCACTTGATTGGTGCACTTACCCTTATCATACCGTAAGAAAACCCTGTCTGTACTTACATTTTGGGGTCGCAATGATAAATATTGCTTCATAAAACGCACATAATTAATTGCACCACTGTCGGCAACAGTAAAACGTCGAGCCTTCACTGTTTTAGATGGTCGGATGGTAATAAGCAATACACTTCCTTCTTCTTTGATATCATATAAGCGTAAATCGCACAATTCATATCTTCTGCAAGAGCCAAAGATTCCGCAATTTTTTTTTTTTTTTTTTACAGTGAATACCGCACAAGAATCTCAACTGCTCCCGTCTGGAGCCAGTGAGACTATGGCATCCCCAATTGTGGTATGTTGTGAGGCTGAAGTTAGTGGGGAGGGGAAGGAGGTGGGGAAGAGGAAGGTTGGGAAGTACCTGGCTATTCAGATCTGGTCACTAAACACGGCTAAAGCCATTTTCAAGCAACGTTTCAATTCTGAATGGTGGTCTTACACCAGGGCGATAATGATAGTATCTTCCACTTTGGAACATGCCGCAAATATACTATATATTATTTTAAATGAATTAATTGTGAAATAACACAAATTAATCAAATACAATTTATTTGCGCATGCCGGGTTCGAACCCGCGACCTCCGGAATGTGAGTCAAGAGTCTTAGCCACAGGACTACGGAGGTCGTCATGGCTACCACCTTCAAAAATAAGTACGTAATGTCCGGTGCTTCCATGAAAAACTTCCGCAAATCATCTTCTTTGAATACATACGCCTTCTTAGCAACGTCATCCTTGCTAATTGCCTTCATGAATGCATGCACTTTTACAAATGATTTTAAATCAATCCCTTTATTTATCCTCAACAGACATTGCAAATTCGAATGTATGGCCCACATAGTCGATGCTTTGTACTGTTCCGACATTTTCTGAAGGTAAGCAAGCACAACTCGTTCATCTACATCTACTACGTTTTGCTCCTAAATCCATGTTATGAACCTTTCATATTCTTTTTTATAAACGTCTTTGGATTTTTCAGGTATTAACCGCGATTCTGCTTTGGTATTTAAATTATCAATGTTAGAACTCATTTTAAAACACACAATAACTAGTAAAAACTGTGATGTCAACTATTAATCTTATGTGACAGATTGCAAATTAATGTTTGTGTTTTTCATTTCCATGACAACAAGATATTGTGATGTCACATCACGAATTCATTAATAGTTCTTATTTCCAAATTTTTAATAATAATATCAATATTTATGTTTTCAAAGTGTACCAATAAAAAAAAATAGCGTAAAGTATTCGTGGATAACTGGTCTTTAAAACACTTGCTTTATTTCGAGCACTCGGCTACAAAATCGCGCGTGTTTTAAAGACCTGTTTATCCACTTATATTTTAATATACTATTAATACACTTAGTATTATAAAAAAAAACACTTTCATTTAATAGACCGGTTTCGCTTCGACCAAGCTTCATCAGAATATAATAATATTTATATAGTTCTTATTGTCTGACCTGACAATATTCGAAAATTTGCTAATACTACCCAGTAAGCGTAAAATGTTCCTTGTGTCGTGATGGAGGACTTGGCCAGCCGAACAATCGAACATGCCACGCCCGGGTGGGACTCAAACGCGATGCTATTCCAGCCACTGACGGGTCCAATTTGTTGATATTAATCTTGAAGAATGTTACAAAGGTAAATATTTTTACATACATAAGATATTATAAACCAAACCAAAGGAGAAGAGCAGAACAAAAGCTTTCCACTCTATCTCAGAGTGAAGTATATTCTCAGTATCACCCCGATGAAAGACCACCATTCAGATTTGAAAGATGGCTCAAAATATCATTATCCATGTATGGTGACACAATCTGAATTTTCAGGCAATTCCCCACCGTTCTCTTTTTATATCCTTCCCCTTCCTCTCTGTTCAGCATAACAACATACCCCAATTATTAAAGAAGTCATAGTCCTGGTGACTTTACGAATCTACTTGGTACTCCACTGAAGATGGCATGTTGAACGACTTGCTTGCAGTAAATTTAGGCATACATATCAGCATAATTAAATTCAATAAGCCTAACATTTTAAGGTAAGTACCTCATAATTCGTACAGCGGAAAGGCAGTTTATTTTTCTGGCGAGGGAATAAGCCAGTCTTACATTGCCGCAGTCGTATTTCCAGGCAGGAGGCAGTATACCGCGTGTTGTGTGTGCCAGAGATCCGCCATTATAATGGGATGCAAATGGAAAATTATCATTCCGGGCCATTAGTCAACTGCCGCTTGCTTTATCGCTTGATACGATTCCAAACGCTAACCGAATTTTATTGTCCGACGTAATAGAGGCATACGCTGCTGCCTTGTCCGACATTTACGGTGCAGTGTGCTCACTGTTACATGGAAATGGAAGGATTTTTACGGTAATACCCTGACGCCCTAACCTAACCGAATTTTTTTGTCGGACATGATAAAGACATATGGCTTTTTTCTTTGCCATCCACGGCGAAATTACTCGCGATGATTTATTGATTCGTAACATTTTTTTTTTTTTTTTTTTTTTTTAATATTGTACAACAGATTTTTATCCACCTAGGAAGATGATTATTATACAAAAAAATCTTAAGGCTATCTAACGAAGAGCTATATATATCTAGTGTTTCCGATATTTCGTTCAACAGCACCATTCCTCTTGTCATGCTATGCTGTGCTAGAACATCTGTTCTGCCGTATGGTATTTTGAACAAGTCGTGTCGACGACTACGGCTGAAATTTTCAGGCACGTATAAGCCATAACATTCCAAGAGGAATGGGCTGTCAATACGATTATGGATTATGTTAAAACTAAGAATTGCAAGATTTGCATAACGTCTAGTTTCCAAGCAAAATCTATTTGTTGCCTCAAGTAATTCCATATGGTGCATGAATCTCGGGTACGTTCCATGCATCCGCATATAGATATACCTAAGGAACTTTTTCTGAATTTGTTCTAGCATATTAATATACTTCGCTTGGTGCGGAGTCCACACACCACTGGCATACTCCAGCTTACTTCTTATGACTCCATCAAACATGGCTATCATTGCATCTGGGTCATCAAATTGCTTACATATTCTGATGATGAAACCCAGGAGTTTGTAGCATGCTGGAGTGAGCCGTGATATATGATCCGAGAATGTCAGTTTGGGATCAAAGACGATACCGAGATCTTTAAAGCTATTGACTCGGCACAATGTTTTCCCTTTAATATTGTATTCAAAAACTATGGGCTTGTGGGAGCGGGTATATGTCATAGTTACACATTTTTTATATTGAATTCTAATTTGTTTTTTACTGACCATTCTGCAATAGCATCAAGGTCAGATTGCATTTTTAAGCAGTCATAGTAACAGATTATTTCCAACAAAAGTTTGAGGTCATCTGCAAATAGAAGACATTTGCAATATTTTACACAAACCTGGATGTCATCTATAAGTATAAGGAACAGCAAAGGACCAAGGTTTGAACCTTGGGGAATACCTGATAACGCCGGGAATTGTTTAGATTCATGTCCATTTATTATTACGTATTGTCTTCTGGCTTTTAAATAGGACGCGAAGAATATAAGCGTTTGTTGATCGAAACCAAGTTTGTACATTTTAAGTAGTAAAATATCATGATCAACTCGATCAAAAGCCTTGGCAAAATCCGTATACACTACATCTGTTTGGTGTCTCGAGTCCAGTCCGACGGCCACCAATCGCGAAAATGTTAACAAATTTGAAACCGTGGATTTTCTTGGCATGTGTTGGTTTTCTCCTAGAAATGGCATAATTTGGTGATGTAATTTCTTGTAAATAATCATTTCAAATATTTTTGGTATAGTTGACAGTACAGCTACTGGTCTGTAATTCCTTATATCAGACTTGTCTCCAGATTTGAAAATTGGGCTTACACGCGTGAGTTTCCAAGAACGAGGGAAACAACCAGTCGATATGCTAAGATTAAATATATAGCTCAGCGGTTTACAAATGGTTTTTGACATATGAGCAATTATATTAGGGGGTATTCCGTCAGGGCCTGCAGCCTTGTCGAGCTTTAAAGTTCGAGTACAGGAGTCTACTTCCTCTGGACAGGTTAGCTCAAGACCGATTTTGCCAATATTCCAGGGCCTCTCGGTTCGAGTAAAGTCTAGATTTAGTTGAGGAGCTATCTGGCTGTACACTGATTTGAAATAATCGGCAAATTTTTGGCTTACTATTTCGGGATCGGAAAAATTTACTTGTAACACGATTCAAGACAAGCTGGTGACAGATGTATTCATTTATAAATTATTACGTATAATTACTGCCCTCTATCTTTCTTAAAAGGTTCGAGCCTTCGCTAAGAGTGCTCTTATGTTCCGACAGACTATGTGACGGAAAAATATGGTGCTGTTTCACGTCCAGATGTCGTTTCTTGTAAATACTTTTGTAATCTGTTGAAGTGTTTTTTGTTTATAAAACAGCCAGTTCCCTTAAATTATTCCTCTTTTGTTGTAAAATAATCGAATAACAAACAAGGCTTATTCGCCTTTCTTTCTTTTGAACGGGGAACCGGCTCCCTAGAGTAATATAAAGAGCATTTAAAGTGTCCTGTGATGTTAACCTAAAATTGTGAATTAAAAACTGTGGATCATCTGAAATATTATTTTTGTTTAATATTGTAATGTATCTTAATTAGTCTATGATTAATTCTCATATTGCTTTAGTTTTCCATGGGCTATTTGGTCTCATTTACAAGAAGTACCGAAGGTAACCGAAGGAAGGTGTAGATAGTCATTATAATGCCAGAGCTCCGCAGACAAAACCTAATCTCCAGTTAGTAAGGACGTTAGTTTTCCTAAACGTATTTATAAATTACGATTATCGAACGTCAATTATACGGTCACTGTAAGCTCAAGAACCTAAGTCTTTTAATAAGCATATTATAGTGGAGGAGAATACTGGTCCCAGTCCTGATAAATAACGAATATCATAAGAGATATTATAAATAATGGACATGTAGGCCCTCCGTTCATTGAGATACTTACAATCTACGTAATTGTGACGAAACCACAAGCACCCTGCTGATATACTACTTTTTAATGCTAGTCTCCGTACACGGCGCTATCCGAAATATACTGAACTTGATCATTTTTCACGTGCAGCCGTGGAGTTAACACGCAGTCAAGCGATGTCATATGACTTTTTTTCCAACATCAATCCATGCCTTCTCCACTAAATCCTTTCTTACATATTCTGGTATAGTTATATAAACATGCATTTTTTCCACTTTCATAACAAATCTAATATTACTTTCATGTTCCGACGCCATTTCTGTCAAACGTCAAACGAATAAGTATCAGACATAAATGATGCGACGCGTCGTGTGCGATCAGCACTGTCGGTATCGTGATACTGATTGGAAACCGACAGCCACCGCGTAGCGCCGTGAACGGGCATCAGCAAAATCGTACGGAGGGTACTTACGATCGGCGCGTATGATACGCTCACGAGGATTGAGTATCTTGTAAGTATTTCCGTGAACGGAGACACTTAGAGATATTACAAATGAAGGACAATTAAGAGGATATTACAGATGAATGACATTTAGAGATATCACAAATATTATTTCTTGTATGTGTCTCATTTCACTGGGAAACGTCTGTGGTAACATGTTAAACTATTATGCAGCCTACAACACTAAACAATATTAAGCTCTCTCTACTTCCCGAGCCAAGAGCTTTTAAAATTCCGTCAGATTTATTCTGTTACCCCACATTTATTTATATCAGTTCTTTGGGACTCCGTTATCCTCGGGCTGCGGGAATGAATATTTTTGTATATTTTTTCATTATATTCTTGGAAGGTATTACAGAGTTTAAATGTTAAATCATGATGGTTCATTAGCTTTGAGGAGAAAGTGGGTATTTTTTTCTCAGTAACGTAGGTTAATGCGCTAATATCTGTATTTCATAATTAATTTCAATGTTTTCCTTCAAAGAGGAATTTACCGCTTTGTTCCGTTGAATTAAACTCTTGAGTTGCTTTCTCTTAATTATAAATGTGTTTGATGCAAATGTTTGTATTTTAGCAATGCAGTAACCATTTGCATATTATTTCGTAATATATTTTGTAATCATACACTCATATATTATTTTTTATACTCGGCGGTTTGGCTCTATCGAACATGTTGACTTGGATCCATGCTCGTCGTTGCGTCCACACCCTCGAGCAGCTCGACACAAGTTGCTTAGTCGAATATCGACGGTGGCGTAGACAATTAAAGTGAACTAGCCCTACATATTTATACTTATATCTTAATCTGGCAACCACACCTACTAATGTTTTGTCGTAAAAGACAGCGCGCTCCTACTTCGCCAACTTTTACTTGAAGCACTCTAAATTTCCGTCGAACATTGAGTAAGAATTTTGATCCCTGAATCTTTTTCGCAACGAGCTGTTGGCTCGATATTGAACAAAAAAGCATCACACATCGCAGTACACACGTTGAGACATGTTCGAATGAGCATAAAATCATCGAGCACAAACGAACGAGTAAGTAGAAATTTTATAGCAGATCACTTAATAGCCTTCAAGGAGTGAAAAGTTTTGTCATCTCTAGAAGCCAAAAGTCTGTCATCTCTACGAGTCGAGTATACTCAGAGATGTTGTGAGTGTGATTGGTTTGTCAGGATTACGTAATATCCGATTACAATTCAACCAAAGTAAATATTTTATTTGAAAAATCAATTAACCTAAAATATAAGTACCATTGCCCTCTGTAGGGTAAAACTCAAAAGCATCGGGTTCGGAACTTGACTAAACCCTGCTAGCATTTTTGTTAATTATTTGCTATAATATGATAAAACAGTTCTCGCTCGGTCGGTAATGAAGAGTACTTTTATGAGCTCTACTTATAAACACACTGTCAGTTAGTTTATTGTGGTATGAGTATTGTTTAAATCTGTTTTTTTAAATTAATACAAAAGGATTTCATAAATCTCCCTTCTTTGTAATTTGCAAGCGGGCTAGCAGTGCCTTAAACCCAAGAACTGGACCCGAGTAGGCCTACAGGTATGGTAGAATTTAAAAAATGCAAGTCACCATATCATTTTTTTGTGAATAAATTCATGTGTTTTTTCGGCTCCATGATAATTGATCCGGCGACAATTGGCCCCCCGACAAATGTCCCGCCGATAGTTGATCCCCCGACAGTTGATCCCCTCCAGACGGTTGGTAGCAATTGGGACTCTTGTGTGGTATTCAGATAAAAAAGTTATATTATGTGCAAGTAGGAAACTTTGGTGGTTTTTTGCTAAGCCGACTGCACGTATAAAAACGTCGCATTTTGTTATTACCGCGAATTTATTTGTTATTATATATATTTGATTTTCACTCAAGATGCCTGCAGATATAAGTATATCGAATTTAGTTGTACGGTCGTCTTTGCATACTTATTTGAAGAAATAATCTTTTAGGGGATCAACTGTCCGTGGGATCAACTGTTCTAGGGTTGACGGCCGGCGTAGTCCAGCGGTAGGGCTCTCGACTCGCATTCCGAAGGTCGCGGGATCGAATCCCGGCGTGACAAATAAATTTTATTTCATTAATGTGTGTTATTTCACAATTTATTCATTTAAAATAATAGATATACAGTATATTTGCAGCACGTTCCAGAGTGGAAGATACTCTCAGTATCGCCCTGGTGTAAGACCATCATTCAGAATTGAAACGTTGCTTGAAATGGCATTAGCCGTGTTTTGTGACCAGATCTGAATATCCAGGTACTTCTACTTCCCTACCCTCCTCCTCCCCATATCCTTTCCTTTCCCAATACCTTCAGCGTCACAACATACCCTAATTGGGGATGCTATAGTCTCACTGGCTCCAGAAGGGAGCAGCTGAGACTCTTGTGAGGTATAACTATAAAAATATAAAAAAGGGGGTCAACTGTCGGGGGGATCAACTATACCGGGGGTCAACTTTCAGCGGGCCAACTGTCGGAGGGCCAACTGTCGCCTGATCAATTGTCTGCTCACCGTTTTTTCTACTGTAGTGACCTGTAAACTTAACATATCTTTTCAGCCGAATTTAAAGGCATGAATTGAAAAACCGGTCGGTGGTTAGTTAAAGTTAGTAGAATAATTTTTTTGGAACAAATGGTCATAACGAAATGCGAACTAATATTTGAATATGTGGTACAACGAAATGAAAAGCTCTGAAAGAAGTTTAATCATACGGTTAGCTATACAACTTTACCGAGAAGAATGAATGAAGAACGGGAGGAATGAAGAATGAATCGACACCGCTCGTTGACAGTCCGATGTGTTGGTCCCCGGCCGAGATAAACTTTGTTCATTCCAACTTTTTATTATTTGACCTATGGCCTGTGACGTCCCAGTTTCCCATTTCCCGACATATGCCATTGTTCTATTCAATAGAGAAATGGGGCACCACCACCGAAGGGAAGTACCTGTAGAAATGTGTTTTGGGAGTGTCCGTGTTTCTAAAATAATTCCAATTCATGCGATCGGGAAACTCGTAGTACAAGCGTGAACCTGGTGATTCTGCATCACATTTGGAGTCGATTTGACATATACATAGCTTTTCTTGATTTGAGCTTTCGTTTTCAAGCAACTCAATTCTAAAGAAAGAATTTTTACTTCTTCAATCTTTGCAAATTCACTTTATGGAGTCATTTTTAATAAAATGAAAACAAATAACTTTGTAAAACGCCACTATTTTATTAAAATGATCACAAGAAAACAATTATATCAATGTACCCACATAACAGCACATACCCGAAGGATTTTAAACAGCGATTCTTGACCATACAATGGACTGTATGTAGAAGTAGTTGTCATTTGGCTGTCCAATGATATATTTTTTCTAATAAAAACAAAATAAAATCAATTACACTTTGACACTTGTTTGTTTTTTTTATTGTTTTAACACGATCATCTTGCAATTCGCCTGTTTGTAATTTTATTTGTGTGTCCCGTTTCCGTTTCAAGATGTTGACAGTTTTATTCAGTAAATATTTTTTAAATATGAAATTGTCTTGTTTATTTAGACTTCATTATTGGCATTTTTTCAATTCAATTTAGGTGCCTCTGCCTGAAAAAAAATCTGAAAAGGAAAAAAGTTTGAAAGAGGGTCATTGAGTTGTATAATATGTTAAACGTTACATAAAATTTACAATTTGGGAGGCGGGAATGGGTACGGCCGCCCCGGGAACCTTATTGGATAACCAACACCTCTGCCATAGGTCACCCCAAGTGGTTCGCTACGTTTGGTGATTTAGCAGGGGTGCCCGGGTTCATGAGGTGAGGTTAGCCCAGGTCTTGGATGACCAGGATATACTGAACCCCAGATTCCTACCCACCCCTTAAAGCCCTTTCCTTCCCTCTCCTCTCATTCCTTTCCCTATAAAAACCCCTCCACACAGCATCCCCAAAGATGACATAGGCCCTGAGGGAAATTATTTTCTTCAGGGCCTCCTTTGTGGAGCTCATGTAAAAAAAAATTAAATAAAATATATCGCTTCTATTTTAAGTAGGTATGTATTTAAGTTCCCATTTACAAACACCATGATTTCAATAAAAAAAATTTGGTGGTGATTTAAAATAAGAAAAAATTAGAAACATGGATGTGAGGTCTACACAACACTCGTCTTGAATTAATTAATTTTTTATAATTTTTTTTTCAATTTTTTTAACTTATAAGTAAGTATCTACCTATGTTAATATAATATTACAAGCGGAAAATTTTAGAGTTATATCCGGAAGAAAGCATAATACAAACATTAATCTTTGATAGGTTGCAAAATTGTATTTTGTTTGTTCATCCTTCCCATGTCCATAATCCATATCTTAATGCTTCTTTTGAATACGGCAATGTTTTATGATTTTTATTGCAAGAGGGAGTATGTTAAATAATTTTATAGAGAAATATTGCATATTTCTTGGTCCAGTAGTCGTTGTAAAAATTTATTTATTTATTTATTTACGCCTATTTAGGCTTTTACATACATATATATAACAATATTAACAAAATTATACTGGTAAATAGTGCAGGAAACTACTGTTTAAAACACTTGCACAAAAATAAATACAAAGTAAAAATATTAGGTATTGAATTTAAACCACACAGTATGTAGGTACAAAATATAATAAATCTGAAACAGTTTTTTTTTCTTTCAGCCGACAAAATACTGCCAATGAGTTAGTCAATTTTAATAGCTTTATCAAAGTATTATTCCCTTATGTGATGAAAAAAACTTCAAGAAGGTGCGCTTATAAAATAAAATTGATGTACTAAAGATATCAACAACTTCAGAGTATTTGTTTCCAAGCTGTTGAATCCGTCGCATAGGAGTAAAATATTGACTTGTTGACTTAGAATTGCTACAATAATATGGTAGGTACTGTCTTGTGACTGACCTGCCTGGAGTATGAAAAGAGATTTCATATAATACATCAGGGGTATCAAACATTGAATTAATGAATGTATACAAACAGGTTAAGTCGGAAATGATTGTACGATCAGATAATTTTATTAAATTTAATGAAGAAAGTACGTTATCGTAATTTAGGCATTCACTAGGAATGCCCATTTTAAAATTCACATATCTTAAAAATTTATTTTGGATTCTTTCAATCGCATGTGAATGAACCTCATAATTTGGGGACCAAACCGTGGAATTGTATTCTAAATGACTCCTTACGAGTGACATATATAATGTTTTTACAGTATTGACATTATTGAAATCACTAGATACCCTTAAAATAAATCCCAACATTTTCAAAGCTTTATTGGTTATTATTTCTATATGCTTGATAAAGTTGAGTTTCGTGTCAAACCAAATGCCTAAGTCATTAATTTCCGAGACAGATACTAACGACATATTGTTAATGGAATAATCGAAAAATATTGGATTCTTTATTCGATAAAACCTCATAATTTGACATTTGTTTGTGTTAAGTTGCAAGCGGTTATCATGACACCATATAATAAATATCAACAAGTTATTTGACAAAATGTGGCAATCATTAATGTTTCTGATTGCTTTGAATAATTTCAGGTCGTCTGCAAACATTAATACTTGAACATCGTTGAAAATATATAACACATCATTAACAAATAATAAAAACAGGATTGGACCTAAATGTGACCCCTGAGGATCACCACTCGTAGCAATGTGGATCTTGTGAATCGGCCCGAGTTTATATGTGTAAAGTTATCCTTGTTTTTGAAAGCGTAAATTAGAATACCGTTTGTAGATAATTGTTTCAGTGACATCAAATTCAGTGCTTTTAAAAACACATTCGATACAAGTATTGTACCATCTTGACGTAGCAATTGACATGTTGTTAGTAGCAGTTAGAAAGTTTGATGCAGATAGTCGACAAAGGTTTGATTTCAAATTGGTGGAGATCACACTTCTCGACATTATGCCTTCAGTGGGCACTACAATAAAGATATAGGACGCTCGAGAATTAAATTTCCACCGGAGGAATTGCTACCATTCTATTGAGGTATGCGACTCATTTCTTTTTCATCTGCCCACTAAGAAATAGTTTACGTTATTCCAAGGGGATCGATGAAAAGCTTTAGCTTATATTAATTATTGATCCCGATGAGTTTGCCTGTATTGTTTATATTCGGATATGAAATTGAAAATTTTATGTGAAATAAAGAATAGCAAATATTTGATGTACGAAGTTGCTCTTCGATGTTTGTTATCTCTGAAATCAAAGCAAATATCATTTGTTTTTGTAAAGAGTTCTTTGGAATTGGGGTTCTTTACAGGGAGACCAGATAATACGCAGAAACTGGATATAACGCAATTCATTATTAAATTATTTTATTTCACTTTAGGGAAACCAATACCTAAGTCTACATACATTCAACTTATGCAAACAAATATTTACCGACTCCTCAATTTTACATTTTCATTCGAAAATTGTTGAGCGTTCAGGTCACATTCAGTAAAAACGCATATTCCTTTTAGATATGTACTTGATGTTATTTTACAATAACACGTTTACATGATGATTTTTATTCTACCCAGCTGGAGACCGGACGGGTCCCAGTTCTTGGGTTTTGAAGGCACATGCTCGTCCCGCTTGCGATTTAGAAAGAAAAAAATTCAAGTTATCCTTTGTATTTATAAAAAAACGGATTTAAAATAAACTAACTGTCAAGTATTCATAAATAGCTATAACACTCTTCATTACCGACGAAGAGAGGGAGGAAGATCTGTTTTATCATATAGTAAGTAATGAACACAAGTGACGGTAGGTTTTAGTCAAGCTCCGAACCAAGTTTCTTTGGGTTTTTACTACAGAGGGCAATGGTGATTAGTTTTTAAGCCTATCGCTTTTTAAACAATAACAAAAAAAAAATAGTCGACCCTTCATTTTAACGTCGAAAATCATGTCAAAAAATTTCCCAAAAAATTATTTAATTAAAGATATAAGATACCTATGAACTCGTAAATCGCCATTGCCATTGGACACCTATAAAATGGAGAAAGTCCTAATTGATACATATAATCGAGAGACCAATGATACATTGGTTGATAGTTGTGCATAGGTTAATACAGGTGAGTCTAGTACGTCTCCTAGACCAGCAGTAGTAGGTATATTTGAAAAGTGGCGTTAGGCAAGGAGGAAGCATCTCTGGTTCGGTTCTGTTCAATCTACACCGATGAGCTTATTCAAAGACTTAATGCCACGAAAATAGGTTGCCATGTAAATGGAGTGTATGTAAATAACATTAATTATGTTGGTGATATGGTTCTTCTTGCACCGTCACTAAGCGCATTAGAGAAATTACTCAAAATTTGTGAAGACTTTGCAAAAAATCATAACCTTATATATAATACCACCAAGTCAATAGTAATGGTTTTTAAAAATAAAAAAGGAAATCATCCAATCACCCTCGGTATGGATAGATGAAAGGAAAATTAATGTTAATCATAGCGTTAAATACCTGGGACACATCATCACAGACGACCTTAAGGATATCGACGACATGGAAAGGCTGAGAAGAGCGATATCAGTTAGAGTAGGTGTGCCGTCAAGTTCTTACTTCTGCAGCCCCAAAGTTCAACACATTAAAAAAAATAATTAGGCACTGATCGCCATAGTCGATAGAGCAAAAATACATTTGTGACAGCAGGTATGGTATTTAAACAACAAATGTATAATAATATTTTTAATGAATACTGGTTTTGAAATAGTCTACTTACTACATTCTGTTGTACCTATATTTAATTACATTTACTTGTTATAAAATCTTAAACTAGAAATATACTGAATGTTTTTGTCCATAAGTAATAAGTAAAGTCCCTTAAACTCTTAAATGGTGAATTTTTGCATGGTTAAAATTTACGATTTTCTTTTGTCTGAAATATTCAGGCTATTGACATTGTTTTCAGCTAGCAATATTGCCTCTGAAAAGAAATAAAAAAATGGGTAAATTTTTTTGTTTGCTTTTGGGGTGTTATGCCATATTACGCTACCTCCTCCTTGGCCAAAGAAGAAGGGAGCGTAACACGGCATAACACCCCAAAAACAAACAACAAAAATACTTTTGGCCGTGAAAATCTAAAATCATATCAAATGGATAAATGTTAAAAGTGCAGATGTTTCAATACTTTTTATGCATTTTCAAGGCTTTGTTTGGATGAAATTGGCGTTCTTCATTCAGTTGTTGATCTCCAACCCCTCACTGTTCAACGCTTTCTGTTCCTCGCTGAACACATCAGAACTGTGGGTTGACTACACTGCATCCCAGTGGCATAAGTTAAAGGTTGCTTACAATAACGCTTATAGCCAACTTTTCCGCCTACCGAGATACTGAAGTGCTACGGAAATGTTCCTGGAGGGACGAGTGCACACTTTCCGAGCACTTCTCCAGATCATCACCGCCATGACTGCCTGGATGGAGTCCTCCCTGATGGCCCTCTGGAGACGGGAGATGGTGAAACACCCTCCATAAACGGTTATTTGCATTCATTTTAGTGTTTAATACTTTTTTTTCAGATTCATTTCTCATGCTTTTTTTTTAAATTTAATTAATGTTGTTGTTGTAAATTACTTTTACCTCATCTTATTATTTGTCTTTCTTTTGTTATTTTAAAATATGACATTTATTGCATTGCACTTCCCCTGCGTACATTCTGAAATAAACTATTATCATTATTATTATAAGTGAAGAAGGTTTGTTTTAAAATTCGCGAATGTCATCGAATACAACATAAAAACAAAATGACAAAAAGATAATTTCTTTTACGACTATTTCTTGAACATTAATGAAGATTTAGATTTAGAAAAGAAGTTTAGTTGTGAAACAGCTTAAAAACTAAACCCATTTTCCCAAGTCCTTCATTGTTATTTTTCCTTTGTCTTCCTCCTTTCCTTGAAAGTCCCTATTTAGTTACTACAAAAGAAGAGGAAGGTGTTTCCTACCTACTGAGGTACAATATTGCACAAAATCTAAATTTTCCTACATCAATGAGTTGAAAAAATCGCAGTGATATCGTTCACATCTCGCTCTCGAAATCTCGCTAAATGATCATAAAAAATACTCATCAAAATATCAAAAAGTGTCGGTAATTGTGACCATCGGTGTGCCGTTAACCTGAAGAGCAGCCAGCATCAAGATCGGCCATATAACTAGCGAATGAACAAAAGGTACATTCTCCTTCCATTTTCCAAATCCTGTGATTGAGGTTAAACACCGCAGACCGCAGTCTTATTTTACAAAAATTAGATTAACAGTCCACCATCTCTCTCGTGTTACGATATCGTGACAGAGGAAGAGGATGTTTTGGGGAGGAAAAGTGTATTTTATTTTATTTTATTAGGAAAACCAACAGTTACAATTAATAACACTGTTTAATGAAATATGTACAGAAATTTAACCGATAATAGGTTATCGCTGAAGTATGTAAATTATTTAGTGAGTAGGTATAAATAAAAATCGAGAAAAATAGTGAAATTATGCTATGTGGATGGGATGGTGGAAGGGAGTGGAAAGGGATGGATCCTTTCTGTGTAAATAATGGTATGTATGTTTAAATTTTATTTATTAATTTTAGTTTTGAAAACGTTAGGTACTGTGTTAAATAAGTCGAATTCATTGTATGAAATGTTAAAGGTGTGTGAAGCGCGATGAATGAATGTATTTTGTTTAGAGTTAGTGTTGCATTGAGGAATGTTTAATGCGTGGTTTTGTCTGGTTTGTCTGATGGGCACTCTTAGTTGAATTCTTTCTAGTAATTTTTATTTTAATTAATTTTTAGACTTAGCAGGGGTACCCCGCTAAGTCTAAAAATTTGGGGTGATCTAAAGTAGAGGACTTGGTGATACATGCATACTGCATAGTTCCCTATTTAATGCACTTCAAATGAAAAAGGGAATAGTAAATAAAGCAATATAACTTTTAAAATAAATGTCATTAATTCGAAAATAATTGCCAAAATTTCTTAAAATTTTCTAGAATTTTGTTTTTTTTTTTTTAAATTTATTTGTTTATTTAGCACAAGACTGTACATTTATATTTAAACATAATTTATTATTTTTTTTTTGACTGCCCAACTAGGAGTATTCCCGTTTTAGGACCATCAAATTATTATGGGTATGAACACGTGGAATATGTTTTATACAAAAAAGAAAGAAAATTGATGAAATAAAAACAGGAAATAAAAAGAAAATAAAAGTGCATTTTAGTTAAGGGTGGCGAAGCTGCATTTTAATTTTTTTTATTATTTAGATCTTGGTCTAAGCAATAAATTAAATTTCGAAATGTTGATCGCAAGTGTGAAGCCTGTTGTATTGTCGAAATACATACCATTGGGTACACTTGCATTTCGGGAGGCGGGTATGAGTACCGCCGCCCGAGAACTATTTATTGGATAACGTTTGCCTTAGGTCACCCCAAGTGGTTCTCTACGTTTGGTGACTTAGCAGGGGTGTCCGGATTTGTGAAGTGAGTTTTATCAAGGTATTGGTGGCCGATGAGTCTGCCCACCTGCTGCGTGGCGGGCCGAATCGAGAGAGACCGGTTGAGGTATTTTGATCTCTCCAGCCAGAATCCTTCGACCCATCGCCTTGCACCGTGGTTGAAGGGATGGATTCATACGTCCTTCAATCCTTGACACACTGACCCCCCACCATTCATGCCTGTTTCCTTCCCAGAACTTCCCAGAACTTCCCTTTCTTCTTTTCCTTAAAAAAATCCTCCACACAGCATCCCTTAGATTACATAGTCTCCGAGGGAAATTATTTTCCTCACGGTCTCCGGTGTAGAGCTAATGTAAAAAAAACACAATAACACAAAATATCCACATTTACATTTCATCTAAGAATTCATTGCTTACCCTTTTAAATGAGCGTATCAAAAAGTGACATTGGTAATCTCTATCATTTTTGTTAATGTTATTGGAACCTTTACGGACAGTGTAATAATGACTTTTTGTTTATAACCAAATATTTATGTTTTATTTAATTTAGGGCGCGCCTAGTAACATATATTATGAAAGCATTATATTAACAAAGATCTAAGAACACCACTACGGGTAATACATTTTAATTAAAACGTGAAATGTACCCAAGGCTTAAATAAAACACCAAAAAAATAACGGGCGAGGAAGCGAGTATCGTTTTACGAAATAACAATATTTTTTAAGATTCATTCTAGAGGCTTTAAATACTGTTTTTCTTACTTATATTATGCCTATTGTCTATGCGAAAAATTTTGTGGGGGTTGCGTACGCCCGCTGATACATTTACCCACATCCCAGTATGTGGAAATTCTAAAAAAGCCAGGTAATTTTCCGAGCAACTAGTGAAAAGGGGATGATTTTCCGTTTGAGGTTAGTTTATGGGCGTTTGAATGGAGAAAATCTTATGGAAAAGTACCTCCGCCTTTCACAAGGCTTCTAATAGCGGGGATAGGTCTTGGTGGAGAGGGCTGGGGAAGGAAGAAAGGCTTTGCTGTATAGTCTGTTCGATAGTAAATAGAAAATATTTTGTGTCATTTTGAAAAACCATGTAAACCATGAAGAACAAAATGTTTTATACAAGTTTGGGAGTGATCAAAATAAATATCATTTGTCTATGGAATAATTTTTTAAAAATTATTATTTGATATTTTTAAATATTAGGCACTGATCGTCATAATGGATAGAGCAAAAATACATTTGTGACGGTAGGGGATATAACTGAAAGAATATTTTTAAAACAACGAATTAACATTTTTTTCGAATTATATTATGCAACCGGAATAAATAAATTACTACATAACGATTTGAATTATTCTACCTACTATTTACTATATTGTAGTTATATCTGATTACATTTAATTGTTTTAAAATCTAACTATAAATATAAGGAATGCTTTGTTCACAAGAATTCTTAGATAATTGTTGAATTTTTGTATGGTTAAAATTTACGAGTTTCTTGTGTTTAAAATATTCAGGCAATTAAAATTATTTTTACCTCGCAATGTTGCTTATGACAATAAAAAAATGGACAAATGTTACATGTTACATGTAAACATAAGACAATACTTTTTTGTTTGTTTATAAGGTAAAATTTTGATGTTATTTCTAGTTAGACAGGAATATCGCGTTGTAATAGATAGTATAAAAACTGATAATATGATATCATAAGAAAAAATGCATTTTAAAGGCTTCGTTTGTGTGAAATTGGTGGTCTTCATTCCTTATCTAATCAATTCAAATCAGGTGTTCATCTCTAACCCGAACCTCTCTCGCACAGCGGACTCTAACTCTAGGGGTCGGCTGTTAGTAGGTTGCGGCGGGTAGGGGGTGGAGGTGCCATCGGGGCACGGGGGGTGCGCCCGAACGGCCAGTCAGTCGGTATCGAGCCGTGGAGCGCGTCGCGGCGCGTCCTTTCATCCCCTGATCCGTCAAAACCACGCCGCGAGAGCCTACAAAGCCTCCGACAAATCACGAAAAAAATTATGAAAACATACATATGGCTTTCTAAGAACTATGTGTGAAAAAGTGTAGTTACTGTCACAGTTTTTGTAGTGCACTATCAATTGCTCTAACATTGATAAAAGATCATTCACGTATTTTGACATATGTACGAATGTCTTCTTCAAAATATTGAAAGACTCGATTTTTTCAGTTCGATTTTTGAGTCGTACTTCGAATTAATACTTTTATGAATGTTCATCATTAATCCAATAGTTAATAGCTGTAAAAGTCGTAAGTGTGTAATTTGTTTATCCTTAAAATCATTTTCTTATTCAGTGCGTGTACATTCAGTGAAACAACAAAGCCAATAGCAACAATTTAGAAAATAAATTGCAGAAATTTAATCTAGAATAAATAATTAATGATAGGCAAATCATATTACTAAAATAAGTTAGTGTCAAATTAAAAATAGCCTGTATAAAGTAAACCTTTCAATTCTAACCTGCAATATTCATATTACCATTGAAAATAACATACCTACTGACGATAATAAAAATAACTTTGAATATTTATTGATTTGAAATCACGATGTTGTAAGGAACATTAAAAATAATTATGTTGTTTTAATGTGAAACCCATTTCCTAGACCATAAAATAAAAATAATAGCTTCTTAGTATATTATACTAAACTAATATTATTATATGTTAAAGGCTTGTCAAAGGAAGTAGGGGTTGTGTGTAGAATCTAGTGTTTGTTTGTGGTACATTTTGCTGGAGTGCATGACACACTCTTACATGAAAAGTACTTGATCTGTTTGTACGCAAGGGGTTCCAGGGAACGTAAGAAAACATACGGTGAGTGCCTTTTTTTATGAATTTTCTTGTGGCTGTTCTACATTGTTTGTTTTAATATTTTTTATATCATTTTTGCAGTAGGTACATTGGGTAGTACAATGATATCTCGAATTTTAATAAAAAAACAATCGTTTCTGTTTGTATTTTTATTAAGGTTTCGTAAGAGTTTTGAATTGATTTTTCATTATATTTTCCTTACGCGTTCTAAGGACAAAATTAAACGCATTACACTTCTCTATTGACGGCCTCCGTGGTTGAGGTTTAAGGCTCTTGATAATCCGAAGGTCGCAGGATCGAATCCCGACGTGCGCAAATAAATTTTATTTTATTCATTTGTGTAAGTTCACAATTAATTAATTTAAAATAATAAAAGTATCAATAGTCTATTTGTGGCACGTTTCAAAATGGAAAATACTCCAGTATCGCCATGACATAAACCCACCATTTAGAATTAAAACGTTGATTGAAATGGCTTTAGCCGTGTTTGATGCCCAGATCTGAACAGCCAGATTTTTTGATCTGAATAATCAGCCTTCCCCACCATCCTCTTCCAATTTTCTTCCCCTCTCCACTACCTTCAGCCTCACAACATATCCCATAGCGATGCCATAGTCTCAATGGCTCCAGACGGGAGCAACGGGACTCTTGTGAGGTATTCAAATAAAAAAAATAATATTTCTCGACCATCCCCTTCTTTCTCCCTTGTAAACAAGATACCACAACTCGGAGTGCCATATCCTCGTTGCTTTCGGACAGTTATTTTTTTTTTACACGAGCTCCACACAGGAGGCCCTGAGGAAAATAATTTCCCTCAGGGCCTATGTCATCTTTGGGGATGCTGTCTGGAGGGTTTTTTTAAGGAAAGGAAGGAGAGGAGAGTTCTGCGAAGGAAAAGGGTTTAAGGAGTGGGTAGGAATCTGGGGTTCAGTGTGTCCAGGTCATCCGCCTCCAAGACCTAGACAAACCTCACCCCCTGTCACCCCTGCTAAATCACCAAACGTAGCGAACCATTTGGGGTGATCTATGGCAGAGGTGTTGGTTATCCAATAAAGGTTCCCGGGGTGGCGGTACCCATTCCCGCCTGCCAAATTGTATTAGGATTCCCAAATTATATTAGGATAGTTAGGATTCAAATAATACTTTTTGATGCAATGTAGTAAGTTGATTTTTATTTCACATTAGTTCATTCCCTTCAAAATGACATTTTACCCATCTGTACGTAGTGCCTTAAGTTTGTCAAAAACCACTTTGAAGATAGTATGATCTTCTGTATCATGAAGTAAAGAGGGGAGATTAATTTTGGACTACCAATTCCTCAAATTTCTCAGACGTGACAGCTCGCGTCTTCCAATCTCAAGTTTTTCGTCAATCTTTCTTATCACAAGTCAAGGAAGACAATATTTTTCATTTTAGATGGTGGCATCCTATTGTTGTGATAAAAGCTGCCTTTCGTGCCGCGTATGAAAATAAATTAAGAATTTTCATTTTTATTTTATTTAAACGCCTAGAGATCTTTACACAAATAATTGAAATAATATTAAACCACTCGGACCCATAAGCTTGTTTTCACGACAATGTAACATTATTAGACAAACGTATGACGTACCAGACATACCTGACGAAAAGCTCTGAATTTTTTTTTTGGTTGTGACTACGATTAGAATATCTGGTCTCGTGACCTCCAATGTATCGAGGAGTAGCGCCAATAATTCTACCATTCCAACCAAATTATTCGGCACAATTTTTACTTTTTGAAAACGATTATATTTTTTCAGTTATTTTGACATCATTGTCTCCAATTAGTGCGATCACATTTTTATTCGAACAGAATTATCCATTTTTATTTAGGACGATTTTTACTTTTTACACACATGATATATACATATACACATCGACCACTACTACACGGGGACGTGCTTCATGATGGTCGAAAGATTCTTAAATCATGTAACTAACAATTCAAAGAATAAAGAAGAAAAAAATCTATCTACATACAGGATGTTAATGACTTGCCTTACTTAACCCGAAATTCCTGACAAAAGGTATTTGGAGTAAAAATGTAGATGACATTTTTCTTTCTGATGACTTTTAAAAAAACTCAATCAATATCATAAAAAATGAAATGTATTTGACAGAAATTTTCAGGATGGGGGGGTTGGTCGGTTACTCGATTGAGTGGATGATGATAACATGTGAAAGATTTAAAAAAAAAAAGATTTTGAAAAAAAAAAAAAACAACGAAAAATGTCAAAATTCCTGGGCATCCTGTATATCTAAAATTTAAAATGTTAGGATTCATAAGGTACGTCTCGTGTCCCATAACATCCTATACATAAAAAAGGTGGAAAGAAGTTTTTATACAAATCTACGGTTTTATTTCTAGATTGGTGATATTTTGTACAATCGATTTTCAGAACAAGTGAAGAGTCACCTTTACATGTTTTCTGCTCTGGCTTTCAACAAGTTAAACAGAATAAAGCCCGGGCAATGGTGGGTGCTTCAGATATTTGTTGATAAATTTAAATAATCACAAAGAAGCGTTAATCTTTGTAAGTTTATATTATTTTAATAAAGGTAATTAATTTTATGATGCCTTTTATATTTTCCATCGCGTGAGAAATAATTGTCAATACAAATTATGACTGAAAAATTAGTTGTTACATTTCACTGAACTTTATAAAAATAATAATATAATTGTACTAATATAATAAAACAAAGAAGAAATTTATTTCCACTTTAATTTATTTAACCGTATGCGGTTTCAGCTTGTTAAAGCCATTTTCAGACTGATACAAATTATTCTTAACCCGTCTGCTTGGTTCGATATATTCGCACCTCACAATCCGGAAGCCCCGGTTTCGCGCGTAAATTTTGAAACCGTCACTTTGGATCGAGATTGTAAAATATCTATGCAAGATAGCTTTCATATTTCAAAGACAATAAGAAGCATTATTTCGTTCTCTTTCTGGTTAAAAGAAAAATACATATATTTGCATGAGAGGAAGAGAGATTATAGCTTTTAAAATGCAAGGTCGCTCGGGACGTTTTTGGACTTATGAAAGTATAACTCGATTACGTGTTTTGGGATGTATTTATTCCTAGACAAGCAGACGGGTTAACCTACGGTTTATGTACATAATAAATGGGGTGGGGGAGAGGGGGTGTTTATTAAATTATATGGGTTTTCTTACATTTGTTACTAACTCGTCTTTGACTGTCGAATTTCTAATTATTTTCGTTATTCCCATTAGACTTGATTACCTCGGGTTTGTAGCTTACTTCGATATTGTTCAGGGAATACCTTACAAGTAATACGAATTATTAATGACTTAATTTTATGGTTGTCAAACCATCAAAATTTATGATGATATGTATTTTTTAATAATGGATTGATTTCTGAAAGAATACATACCTTACATTGGAGTAAGAATAATCTCATTGTCGTAATTATTATAACAAGCTGGAAACAGTTACGGTCAAGTATAGTAAAGTTGAAATAAGTTTCATCTTTGTTTTATTATATTACTAGCAGACCCGGTGACACGTTGCTGTGGTTGACGAAACACAACGCCACGCCATTACCCAACCCAAATCAAATCCGCACCGCCCGTTTGCCAGCCCGCTGCCCGCTGCTCCCCTCTCCGCTGCCCGCTGCCGCTTGGCCAGATATTAGATATTTAAACCAATTTACACAAAACCTTGACAAATTATACAGGGTTTCCGGGGGTAAAGTGCATTAACTTCGGGAGGTGATTCTACATACATGATGGTAGGAGTAAAAAAGATTAACAACTTTTTCCGAAATTCTAATTTTTTTCCCATACAAAAGAGGTACCTACTGAAAATCCTCAGTGTGAGGTACGATCTTACTTGCTGAGAGCCTGCCGGGCACGATTGTGGCAACATTGCCTGTGAATAAAGCTGGCCGCACACGCCGGTCTAATTTTATCTTTTTACCACAAAACTACCCCTAAAAGTTGGAATTTCGAAAAAAGTTATTTATCTTTTTTACTTACAGTATTGTGTAAAATCACCTCCAGAATGCACTTTAACCCTGGACATCCTGTATATCTAAAAATCTTCCTTTTAAATAACTCTAACTATTGGTGAAAACCGCATGAAAATCCGTTACGTAGTTTTAGAGATCTAAGCGCACAGACAGCGGGAGTGACTTCATTACATAAAGATTAAAATGTATTCCACCATAAATTATCAGTTTCAAAAAAGGAAATATTAATTTATGTACAGTAATAATTCTTGAAATTCTCAAAACGTGAAAGAATTTTTTTTAATACGTTTTCCGAAATCTCCCTCTCGAAATCTTTTATTTATAAATTAAACAAAATCCGTTATAAGCTACTTATGAAACTTCAATGACTACCGATATATGCAAATCCCTTTTACTATAATCACATCACTTTTCCGCCATGGGAAAAGACACACTGTTACTATATTCGTGTATTTTCGTTAGATTAAATAACTGTATTAAACACAGATCAGTAATGAAACTTTTCTTTTGTTGATACTCATAAGCGAAACACGGACGTTTATCACAATTTCTCGTCTCTCCAAATAATTTGTTCATTTTTTATGGTGATTAATTTTTCTTCTTAACTCAGAAGTAGTAAATCTGTTTTCTGAATCAAGTTCGGCAAGTATTTTAGTTTTTATTTTTGTAACAGCTGTTTCGGCTTAGAAGGCATATTTCACACTGTGGTTAAACCACTTTGAGATGACTTATTCATATGATTTTAAATGTCAATTTTTAAAGGTATTTAAATTGATTTATTACCGGTTAAACCAATTTACTGAAAAACAAATTGAGACATAATAAATGCTAGGGTTTCCTTAATAGTTAAATAATGACGTTATTTCTTTGACTCATTTAAGTGCTTTATATTGTTTAAGTTTTGTAAATCAAGTAGAAATTAATTTCTTGTTTGTTTTATTATATTACTGTACAATTATATTATTACTATTATGTAGTTCAGTGTAATGTAACAACTAATTTTTCAGTCATAATTTGTAATGACATTAATTTTTATAAGACCAATTGTACCATCTCATTCTCTCGGAGGCTAAATCCTATATATACGAGTGTATGTTTGCCTCTGTTTAGTGTCGCTAATTTTCGTTTCAATGAGTTTGAAATCAGAACGGTGCTAAAGAAGCTTTCACTTAAAAAAAAATTGACGTATTTTGGGGGGAAGCTGGGGTAGTTAACCTAACACAAAAAACCAAATGAAAATTTTGTATCATGTAAGAAGAAGATAATAATAATAATCTAAACGAAATATGAAAGAGAACAAGACGCAGAAAAACAGAAAAAGATAATGGAAAATTCTAATTCTAAAATTTGAAATATGAGATTGACTATTGTGACGGTTCGACTGTAAGATGCAATTATCTTTTTCTGTGTCTTGTTCTCTTTCATATTTTCATTTAGATTATTATTATTATACGCTAAAAACGACATAGAAGACAAATGAACTATATTTAAATAACTTTAGTCCGCCTCGGCACAGGACCCCCTAGTGAGGAGGACTAACAAATACAATATTTTATTCTTAATTTCATCATTATATTTTGTATGTAAAAATTTTTATATAGTCGCTATAATAAAAAAAAATAAAAAAAATTATCTTCTTCTTCTTCAATAATTTATAACATTGATGGGAATAACCATCAAAACTTATAAAAGAGAGTTTTTCACATAAAATTGAAAATTTTATAATTTCAAGGCCCAAAAAATAACCTTCAAATCGTAGTTATTGCATCACCGAAACGTTACCTATACTATTTCCTCGAGCGAGAGGGCGACATCGACTTGTTCTCCCTTCCCCGAATCTGTTTTTCCCCCGGCTTATCTGCAGAGCTCAGTCTAGAAATGGGGAAGGTGGCGCAGAACGGAGACGGTTCAATTCTCCCCATTTGCGGAGTCATCAATGCGTGAGCCCTTTTTCCATTATTCCAAACTGTTCTTCTCTGTCATTGCTTTATTGGCCTTTTTTATCTTCGGGGCCAATTTTGGTAAACGGCTATCTTTCCTTTACCTACGGATCAGATAATACTGAAGAAGGATGAAACGAATAATATAATTTTTTTGTAATAAAAGTTTTAATATTTTTATTATTTATAGATGCTGTGGTTATTTCAAACTTTGAAAACTTTGATACCTAACACTTTATTACATAATAATAATTGAATAAATTATAGAGCGCCCTTTTTGTGAAAAATCACTTCTAGGTAGGATATTGTTTTAATGTTAAAAATAAATTGGTGCAAAATTTCCACAAAAATATTAAATGCATTGGAAACAGAACATAAGCATTTTCTTCCGGACAATAACCACCCCTCCTAGGTAAAGTTAGGTTTTAAAAAAAAGCATCCGCTTCTATAGAAGAGAAACATAAAAAAATCAACAACAACAAAAATTGAGAAAATTTTTCTTGTAACTATCACTGTTATTGTCCTGTAACTGTAATTATTGTCCTGTAACTGTAACTATCTCTCTCCACACTGACGAAATCTTCATCACTGCCTGAGATTTAAAAAAATTATTTTATGTATAAATATTTATAAACATTTTTTTTTAATATTTGTATGGCGTTATTTCTTACGTGTAATAAATTAAAATTTGTAATGGTGTAAGAAATTAATACAAAAATATATTATTATTATTATCAAAACAAAAACTTTACTTCTATTAAAATTCTAATGCTTAACACGGTCAAGAAAAGTCAAGTTTGTGAATATATTTTTTCTAGAGTTTTAACTGGTTTAAGTACCAAAGTAAGTAAGTGCTTTAGTAGTATCGTACTGGAGTTCTAAGTGCCCGGAGCCGATGGATGTTATATCCAATTATGGATGTTTGACGATGAATCGGGGTTGATGAAGAATAAGGGGAAGATGATGTGGACACGGCTTCTTACACTTAGTTACTAAACATAGCTTTAGTAGTTTTAAGCAGCGTTACAATTCATTACAACGATAAATAAGCATTCGTCATAGAAGAACGAGCACAGAATAGGCCCTCCATCGATATGCTCCATCGAAGTCAGAGTTAAGTTAGCATCTCAAAACTAGGCGTTCTGTACATGGCCCGCAGATAATTTAATAGCACACAACTGTTAATCCTGTAAGTGCGCCCCACGGTAGAATTTGGCAGCCATCAAAATACCTGAAATACCCCTCGACTCTGTGAAGAAACGAGCGGTCCGTTTGATTGATTCTCCCATCTTAACAAACGGATTGCAATCTTTAAAGTATATACGTCGGATGGGAATGCTCTCCTTGTTCTATCGGTATTTAAATGGAAGATGCTCCGTAGAACTATCATTATTGATCCCCTCGACACCGTTGTATGGCGGGGAACCACGCCAAACGCGTGCCAAATTTATGTACGGTCACTTCAACGACTCGTTCTCGAGTTCAACAGCTCGGTTGTGGAACGATTTTCTGGCATCTGTGTTTCCTCCTTCCTTCAACTTCCTACTCCTTTCTCTCCTCTAAAAGACCCTCCATACAACATCTTCAAAGATAACATAGGCCCCGAGAGAAATTATTTTCCTCAGGGACTCCTGTGTGGAGTTACTTATAAAAAAAGCGAACTCGTATATAATTTCATTTTGATCAACTTATTTTTCGCTGATTCTCGTGAAATAATTTTAAACAAGTATAAAATGTACATTTCAGCAGGCAACTTTTAATGAATTACTAAAAATAAAAGATTACATTAATTAAAATTAAAAAAAACATTCCTGAGAAGCGTAAAGCGGCTTTTCGGTTTGTCGAGATCCGATTTAAAATGTAAACAAGTTTCCAGAGGATAGGTACGGATCTGCGAAGGTGAAATTCTTCCTCCATCACGTACACCGCCGCCGGATATTTGGCATAACCGATTGGTTTATTTTATTTCCGGAATAAAAATCCGAGGGGCTGAAATCTACCCCTAGATCCGCGAAGTATCGACGGGCGGAGTGGGGGGAGGTACGTCCCCCCCGCCCCCGCCGAGCGAATATTTGAATTAAAATTCATATGAATAAAGCACGTTATTGGCAAGGTGAAAAATATTGGAAATATCTTATTGCTTTGATGTGGATTGGGGCATATTTTTTGATTGGTGATATTCGCTTCACGGGAACGGCGTATTTCTTTATGCTGATTTTTAAATTGCTTTATCTGGAAAACATCGAGTCAAATAAAAATAAAGTTTATTAAAACATGTATAAAACAGCTCACCTACTTTTATATACTGATAATAATTCGTATACGAAACCTGTGTCAAAATGAGAAACAAATTTACTGTTTAAGATTACTACATTATCAAACGAAAAATAATTTGAGTGAGGTCGAACGCTTAAAAATGATGAACAGTATTTGAATTCTTCCTACTTCCATTATTTATCTCAATACACCTTTAAGACGTACTCGCCACACAGCACTATTCCACGCGTTTAACGATTTATTATAGAATATAATTCAGCATTAGAACCCGTATTGTTACAATGGTAAGATAATTTGTGACGAACTGATCTACTCGGTACATGAAAACTTATTAACGAAAGAAGTTCAGAGGAGTCCAACAAGTTATTAACAATTTTAAATAAATAAAATAAGTCGGAACAAATTATTCTTTCTTTTAATGAATCAAGTCCCAGTAGATGTAACAGGGAGAAGTAATTAATGTTTTCAATGGATATTCCCAATTAAATTAATGTGACGTAAGAATTTATGTTGGACATGCTCAAAGGAATTTTCATGTGTACTGTAATACGGATTCCAAATGGTGGAGTTAAATTATAGTTGGCTTCTAACAAGAGAAAGTATAATTAGTTTAAAATTTTTAAGATTTTCATCGGATTCATTGCCCAAAATAAAAAGGAGCATCATGTCAATGATATAAACTGTTAAATGGACATACATATCGCTTCTCAAATCATCAATTCTCACACTTACGGACATACTCAAACATACACGCACACCTACACCCCGGTAATTACTATATATTCATTCCACAAATAAGATATAACCAAGAAACATATTATAGGTATCCACCATGAAAAATAATTTAATATCTTTTTATCCCCGCTAACCGATGTACCACTGTTATTTCTATAACGTAAAATAAATAAATTATTGTAAGCGGAAATTGTTGCAAAATGAAGAACTTAGCTAGCAGAGAACTGAACTCGCGACGCCAGGGTGGGAATTTGACGCTTTAGATTGATTGAAATGACCTCATGTCTACTTGGGCTCAGACAATCTTTGAACTACTCTTACACTCGTCAAAATGAATTTTTACTATGTTGCAATGTTTCTCTTAAGGGCGATTACCTAGCGGCCGAGAATTTAAATTTATTTGAAAAACGGTCTTGCGATTTTGCCCTTGCAACTGTACAGGGCGGTCCTGATGGGAAAGACTAATTAGTCTCCGTGCCAGCATTTTTAAATAATAACTCAATATCTATTTTATTTCAATGAGAATTTGCTTAGATATATACCTGTATTCAAAAAATGCTGAGGTGATAATTTTTTTTCAATTTTGTAATTATTTTTTGATCAAGTATTTATTTTTCTATGAAGTCTAATCAAAACAAAAATGTAAAAAAAACTGATTTATGTATAATAAAATCAAAATTCATAACTTATTATTATCACCACAAAGACAATGTTTTCTTCATCAGGATGAGTTGTTAATATAAAAATAAATGACAAACAAGTATAGGCAAATAATAACAAAATATTAATCACAAAATCATGTCCTCGGATCTTTTTTTTAACGATTTTATTTTAACTAAAATTATATAAAATTATTCTATGTTTTTTTTTTTTTTAATTTTTATTTCTTTTTTTATGGTTATTTGAAGAATTATTTAATTTGGAATGTGTGTTGTATATATAATACAAAATAATCTTTGAAAATATAACAAATCTGTCAACGACCTGCAGTATAACCTTATTATACTAAAATTGACATTTTTTCTCAAAATTTAAAACATACCGTTACTAGATAAAAGAACAACCTTTTGAAATCGATTTATGCTTTTTTGTAGAAAAAAGTGAAAACGTCTAAAATTTTATTTAAAAATGCCATCTTTCCGGTTGTGTCTGGTTATTCCCTCTTAAGATAGAAGTTTTTTGTTTTGTTTTCTCAGGGTACTTTTGGAATTTTTGACAGTGATAAAAACCAGACGTAAAGTTGAGATACATCAACCAGGGCAGTATACATTTGCCCCGAAGAAGGAACGGTCATTCTGAAACCGGTCGGATTTACTCAAATATAAAAGTGGTTCAAACAAAGTGAAATGGTTTCATTTACCTTAAAATTTGTTTTAAATTTAAAATCGTATAAAAAGTGGTCTCAAAGTGGTTTAACCACAGTTATAATAAAATAAATATAAAATTAATTCATAATACGGGCATGTGCCTAGTGTGGTAGTCGAAAATCCTGTAAAAACAATAGGTATAACAAAGTTATTTTAACGAATAAATAATAAATAAATAAGCAAACAGAGTGCAATTCACACGCGGTAGAAGTGAAACCTTCAGAAAACTAAAGTAGATTGCACAAAGATGAGATCGATTATACTATCTTATCATCTGGCAGGCTAAATCCTAAATGTATGTGTTTATCTATTTTTAATGTCGCTATTTTTCCTTTCATCGAGTTTCAAATCACACTGGTGCTAAAAAAGTTTTCGCTTCAAAAAATTTATGAAAAATATTTGCTATTATGATTATCTCAGAACACCTAGTTAAGGGACAAGAGTTGTTTATCAAACAAACGATTCAATTAATTCAAGAATCCACTTGTGATAATAATATTTAGATAGACCATATTATTAATCCGTCTGCATTACAGTCAGTGAGAAACGAGAAACGAACAAGGTTTACAAGACAGGGACTTTCCTTGTAACTATCCCGTCGCGTCCCCTTTGAGAAAACACACCCCTAAGGGGGTCCATAAATGAGCGGAAGAAGCGGGCGAGACTACGTACAACTTTTTAGCCCTGGGCAAATTGTAATATCTGAGAGAATTGTGGGACTAGAGGTAGAATTCCTTCTGTAGGTGGTGGGAAACGTGTTTCACACCCTTCCTAACCTTCCTGGGTAGGACATCGTTGCTACATCGCGTACAGCGACTATTTCTCGCACCCCCGTCATATTGAAGGCTGCAGTTTCACCCTCCCCGAGCTCCTTGAGCTTCTTCTAAAGATGTTGAATCAAGGCGTTTCATATTATTATTGCGTTTAATGATATCACATTTTAGCAATTATTTTTCATGGTTTAATTAAAATTGAACAAAGGTGGATGCTACATTATAATGATTATTTATAATAATTATATGAAATAAATCAGTACAAGAGCGATGAGAATAATAAACGCAAATAGAGAAAATAAATGGAATTATTTGCTGTGCAAATAATAATACCGGTCATCCAGGTGATTAGTCAGACATCTCCAAATACTAATGATTGGTTTTTAAAAAAAATTTGAACAATTCATATATTTGAAGTTAATTTTCGAGTTTTGTGAAAACATCTATTCAAGTTGTGTGATTATTTCATTTTTATGAAGCAACTGGCCTATGATAACATAACAATAAAACTTGAATAGAAATTCATTTGAATAGAAAATTAATTTCAAGTATAAGTATATTAATACGTGAAGCAAAAACTTTGTACCCCTTTTTACGAAAATTACGCGGACGAAGGAGTATGAAATTTCGCACACTTATAGTTTATATAGAGAAGGAGTGCAGCATGCTAATATTTTTTCGAATTATGCATTAAAGTCAATACAAAAAAACATTACACACACTGTATAATTTAAATTAATTATGGTAGAATTTCGACCATTAGTTTGATCAATTGTTCAATTTTTTTGAAACAATCCGTCCTAAGTTTTGAGAAAGTGAGGAAAGCAATATTCGAAAGCTCACCATAAATCAAACATTATTTACACATGTCCGTGTTTTATGCATAAAATATGCTATAAAATAAAATAACACCGGAGGCGTAACGATCCGGTAAATTAGTATGACATTTTGAATTATCCTACTAGTGACCCAGAAAACATTTTGTTTCATTCACTACAAGTTTTGCGTGATTTGGTGGTGTTTTAGAGTAATCTGAGTTCTGTACCAGAACGAGGGTACATTTTTACGTACAACTGCATATACAACTCATATTTAGATTTTTCCGAGATGTCTGACTAACCAACTGAACGATCGATACAGTAATTTTAAATATGCACATAGGTACGAAGGAAATTGATACGAAGTCAATTTAGTTTATAAGAAGCGCAATTTTTAAATTGCATTATTTCCCGACTTTGTTTATTGTTTTTTTATATTTCTATTTTTGAGACTGACAATTCATGGTGGAATTCCATAATATCTATAATATAAAAATGAATCGCTAAATGTGTTGGTAAGCGCAAATCTCGAGATCAGCTGAACCGATTTCGCTAATTCTTTTTTTAGAATATTCCTTGAAGTGCGAGGATGGTTCTTACGGAGAGAAAAATTAAGAAAATTTCGCAGAAAATTGGATAATTTCAGAAAACATGAGCATGTTTGACAGTTCGCGTGTTTGAGAATGACATTTTGCAAAACATTGATTGTTCAATCAGGATTCTATTTTTGAAAATCTTTAATAAATTTATTTAAAGTAGGTACTCCCCTAATAGTTTGAATCGAATCAAGAATTTTTGATATTTTAAATAGGTACCTATATTAGGTACCAAATTTAGTATACATGAAAAATGGAAATTTGAATAAACATTGTAAAAGGTGGCACACGGGCTGTTTAATAACTGAATGTACTGGGATTGAATATATGGAACGCGGGAGGAGGGTTGACGGGACGAGGGAGCGGGAAAGGGAAGAGGGAAGGCTGGGAAGGTGGAAGGGGAACGCGGGAGGGGAAGGGGACGTGTGAGGGGGAGGGGGGTTCGTGGGACGGGGGAAGGGGGGGAGTGGAGTGGGGAGAGGCAAGGTGGAGGTGAAGGAGTGGGAACGCGAGAGGGTAAGAGGACGCAGGAGAAGAAGGGGAGGCGGAAGGGGAACGGGAAGAACGGGAAAGGACACTCAGGGAGAAACAATTTCTTTATTAAATGTCATAGCAACGCATGCCGCGACCAGCTTGTATTTTAATAAAACGAATATAAAACTTTATTCCACTTAATTTTATTTGACCGTAACCTATTTAACATTTAATAACGATTTGACAATAAAATTAGGTCATTAGTAACTCATATTACCTGTAAGGTTTTATCCCTAATCAACATTGAAGTAAGCAAACCCAAGCTTACTGGAATTACCAAAATATTTAGAAATTCGACAGTCTAAAACGACTTAGCAACAGATTTAATTAATATAATTAATTAAAATCCTTGTAGACCACCCCTCTCCCCCTCCCCCATATATTACGTATATAAACCGTAAACTAAGAATTATTTGTACCAATCTAAAGATGGCTCTAACGAGCTGAAACCGGTTACGGTCAAATAAAATTAAGTGGAATAAAGTTTTATATTCGTTTTATTATAATATATTGTTAATCGTTTATACCTCGATTCAAACAAATTAGGATATACCGTTCATTGTGATAGAAAACTTAGTCACACATGGCCGTTTAAAGCGATTATTTTTACCGACTGAGCAAAAACATAAATACCTACGTTAATAGCGTGCGCGATGCAAAACGGTGCAATTAACAACGGAGACAAATCACCTGGGGTGGGCTGTACTCCTGGTACTATAAAAAGCAAACCCCTTCAATTTTGATGAAAATTTATTACACTCATACATAATTACACCCCCTGCCCTCTGTCGATATATTTTCCGGTCGTTCGACGTCAGCCTGAATGAAATAGACAATTTTTCGCGATGGTAATCTATTCCATTGTCCGGAAATTCTGCATATTATACCAACGGTCATAAATATTGTCGTGGCTTGGTATAATCATATTGTGTTTTGAATGGCAGGGTTTTGTTCGATAAGGCACAGTGCATAGGGTCTTTGAACTCTAATCTTTTAACGCTTCACATATAATATTATAATATACCTCTCTGACTAAACATGGCTAGTGCCACTTCAAGCAACTTTAATTTCTGAATAGTGGTTTTCAACCAGGACGATATTATCTGTCCAAATACCCACTTGTGGCAATATATTTTCAATTTGGGAGGCGGGTATGGGTACCGCCGCCCGAGAACCATTTATTGGATAGCCAACACCTCTGCCATAGGTCACCCCAAGTGGTGACTTAGCAGGGGTGTACGGGTTCATGCGTGGCAGGCCGCGTCGGGAGAAATTGGTTGAGAGAGATCTTTTGACCTCTCCAGCAGGACTCTCTCGGAACATTGCCTTGCATCGCAGTGGAAAGGATGGATTCATACGTCCGTCACTCCTGGACACACTGACCCCAAAATTCCTACCCACCCCTCATACCTTTTTCATTCCCAGAATTTCTTCTCCTTCCTCCCCTATAAAGACCCTTCATACAGCGTCCCTAAAGATGAAATAGTCCCTGAGTGGAATTATTTTCCTTAGGGCCTCCTGTGTGGAGCTGCAGTAAAAAATGTCTCTTTTTGGCTCTTTTTGCATATTGTCTTTTCATGCACATTCTTACTTCTTACCGCCTCTTCTTGTCTATTCTGGTCTCTTCTTAGCTCTTTTTGCCTCTTCTTGAACCTTCTCACCCTTTCTTGACTTGTCTTGCCTCTTATTAGCAAATCTCGAATCTTTATACTTCTTACCGCCGCTAGTTTAATTTGTAGCTCTTCAAGACTATTCTTACATCTTTTCACTCCTTCTTGGCTCGTCTTATCTCTTTTTGCATCTTCTTATATCTTACTGACTATTGCAAAAAAGGTATATTCGTTGGGTTTAGAAGAACAAATCCAGAAAAAAACTCAGATATATGCGAATGCATGAGACTTATCCAAGATGATTGATCATTGATGCACCATATGGTCTTACTTGAGGCAACGAATTGATTTAACCTAAAAATCTGTAATGTCCGTCTGAGCCAGTTGTGGCAGAGCTAATCCAGATGCGGACTTACAGATGTGGAAGACGAAGGATATTAGTGGGTAGTACACTAAATGAAGAGTGTAACAGTATTCTGTACTATGTATTTATTAGGGAGCTGCCTTAAGCCAAAAGAGGACGAATCTCGCATGCATCGCCTTATATAGATTCACGCAAGCATGCTATCTCGCTTGCACTCATACAAATTCACACAAACATTACACCCCCACACTTAAACAATAATTACATGGAATATATATTTTTACCTACACTTATACAAATCAAATTACTACATATTTCATTTTATATACATTTCTGTCTTCATGTAATTATATAAACTTTTTTTTCACTTTGGATAACGTGGGCGTGGTTGAGGTCTGGAGCGCAGTCTCCCTTCCCATGGTGGCTGCGATCTGCAAAGAACAGGGGAATTAGTTATGGTCCTGTCCACATCTGAGAGTGGACAAAAGTCCAACAAATTATCAGAATAATAGTTCTCCCCCCACCTAACCTTTTTATCAGAAAGCTGATCGTGGTGTCTTTTCCAAACCTGGCCTGTTGAATGTATCTTAACCATATAGGTTCTACTCCCTAATCTTTTGATAATTGTACCCAAAATCCAATTATTATTTTTATTTCAAAAATCTTTGAAAAACTTTTGATCCCAAATCAAAGAATTTTTTAAATTTTCTTCCTCGGTAATATTTTTTTTGACTGTTTTGACTAGCTACCATTTTATTTTTTACTTTATCATCAATTTTTTTTAAATCACTACACTTGTCATTATTCATTTTTGGAACAACCGTATTAAAAATTTAACGAATTTTTCTACCTAACATCAACACACTAGGGTCAATTCCCGTACCTAACGAAGGTGTATTCCTAATATCAATTAAAAATGACAGTAATTTATCGTCCAGATCCTTTGGAAATCTGTTATTCACTAATATTTTTTTTTTAATTTTTAACTGTTTTGACAGCGTTTTCTGCCAAACCATTCGAAGCCGGGTGCTGGATTGCTGACGTCATATGTTCAATATTAAATTCACGACAAAATTCCTGAAATAAAGCTGACGTGAAAGCTGTTCCATTATCACTAACAATTTTTTCCGGTGTACCAAAGTTAGAAAACATTTTCTTTAATATTTTGATTGCACTAACTGAATCTACCGTTGGTACTATTTGACAATCCACCCACTTTGTGGTAGCGTCTACCACCACAAAAAAATTTAAATTACCGAAAGGACCTAGATGGTCTATATGAATCCGGTTCTAAACTAAATTATACACTGGCCAACTCGCCAATTGCACGTTAGAAGGAGTAGGTAAACATACTGCACACCTAGTACACTGTTTTACCTCCTTCTCAATATCAGCATTTATACCTAACCAGAAAAAATAATTTCTAGCTAAACTTTTTGATTTCACCTTTTAATCAAACCCAGGTGCGAACGGTGAATAAATTTCAAAACTGATTCTTTTAATTCCATTGGTACTACCAGTTTACTATCATAGAACAAACATGCATCATGAGTTGATAACTTATCTCTAATATGCCAAAATTTTAATAAATTAGAATTTAAGTTTTTTTTTTCAGGCCACCCTGTATTCAAATAATTGACAATCTCTGATAAAACTAAATCCTTTTCCGAACTCCGTTTAAATATTTCCGGATTTATTTCCGTTTCAACAGAAATATTATTTAACCGTTCTATTTCCAAACTATCGATATCCGTATCGTTAATTATATCCAAGAAATAATGGTTATCTTCGTATTCCTCGATATTATTATTATTCCGTTGCATCGATAATCTTGACGAGAAATCTGCTTTATTGTCGTCCGACTTGATGTACTCTATATTATAATTAAATGATTGCAAAATTAAAGCGTAACGTTGTAATCTGTTCGCTGCAAGAATAGGTACCTGCTTATTTGTATCTAGAATATGTACAAGCGGTTTATTGTCGCATGACAGAATGAACTTATTTCCATACAAGTATTGAAAGAATCTTTTCAAACCAAATATTATTGCACACGCTTCTTTATCCAAAATTGAATATTTCCGTTCGGTTTCCGATAAAGTCCTACTTGCAAATGCTATTGGGCGTTCTATCCCGTTATCATACTTGTGACAAAGCATTGCTGAAATCCCAATATTACTGGCGTCTGTAATGAGTTTCAAAGGGATACTGGGATTGAAGTGAACTAGAATTTTTTCTGACATCAATTGTTTTTTTACAAAATTAAAAGCATCACTACATTCTTCCGACCACAAAAATACGGTTCCATTTTTCAATAAATTATAGAGTGGTGACAGAGTGTCCGATATATTCTGTAAGAACATTCTATAATATGAGATTACTCCCAACAAACTTCTTAATTCTGACACATTCCTCGGAACTGCCAAATTCTTAATTACTTCAATTTTACTTTCTATCGGCATTATACCTTCCTGAGAGATTTTAAAACCTAAGTATTCAATTTCTGGTACATAAAAATAACATTTTTGGTCATTTACGGTCAGACCATGATCATTTAATTTCTTAATTACCGCGTCACATACCGAATTTAATTCTTCTTTCGAATTACCAAATAATAATATATCGTCTAAAAATACACGCACAATCGCCGGACTCGTCGTAAGCCCAAACGGAAAAACTTTATACGCAAATAAACCTATGTGAGTTGAAATAACACATAGTTTTTTAGAACTTTCATTCAAAGCAATCTGAGAAAAAGCATTTTTTAAAACTATTTTTGCGAAATGTTTCGCGCCATTTAACGAAGAAATTAAATCTTCTACTCTAGGCAACGGAAATTTTAAAGGTGCCAACATTGGATTCAAAGTGTTTTTAAAATCTGTACATATCCTAATCGTGCCATCTTTTTTTTAACAATAACAATTGGACTTGCCATTTCACTAATTTCAACTTTCTCAGTAATGTCGTCGTTCACCATTTTTAGCAATTCATTTTCCACTTGCACCCGCAAACAATGCGGAATGGGTCTCGGGTTAACGAACTTTGGTTTAAAATCCGACTTAACCTCAATATTAGCTTCGTAATTTTTCAATCTACCCGGTTTATCCGAAAACACATTAGGGTATTTTAATTTTAACATCTCGCGAATATTATTATCTGCAACACTCTTATTCAACAGATTAATTCCGTGTAATGTAATATCAAAACACTTGAGAAAATTCCTACACACAATACATGAACTACCATTATTGATTATGAGGGAGCGGGAGACAGAAATGAAAGTCGTCATGTCGAAGTGGTGAGTCAGTCATTTATTGGGCTACGTAGCTGATGGTCGGTGGTCGGTAACATGATGTAAGGCGGGGTGCTGTGATGAGATTCTGCAGGCGCACGGAGGTGGGGATGGTGTGGTGAAGGTCAGCGCGTTGCTCGACACCATGGCGGTGGAGATGACCTATCTTCCAGGCCGTTGCTCGACGCTTTAAATCGCGGAGATGAACGGTAAGTGGCTCGGTGAGCTGAGCCACCAGCAGGTAGTCCTGGCGAGGCGGAGCGTGTTTCCATGGCAGCGAAGCACGATGGGCTTCGGGGTGCCATGAAGTGGTGAGCTGATCCCCGGACTGAAGGTGACGCAAGCCTTGTAAGTCGCGGGATGTTGCTGTTCTGCGGGGCTGAAGGCACGATGGGCCTTGTAGCTGAGACGTGGTGATGGACCTCGAGGAAGCTGCCCTGGATGCGTAGCGGTGCCATGCAGGAGCACCTATTACATGTTGAGATGTTGACCGATGATTAATGTGAGACTAAACTGAACTGAACTGCAGCGGGCGAGCGATCGGCTGCTTATATAGCCGCGGTAGAGTAACTACCTCGCGGTAGGTAATACGAGCCACTTCGAGAATATTCGGCGCCGTACAGATATTGTACGGTGCTGTCTCGAGACCTTTCTAGGCGAGGGCGATATTATTAACGTCGGGCTGGCACGGGAGGCGAGAAAGTACATCGCGGCCAGTATAGGTACGAAGGTACCTAGGCAAGTAGGTTTGCCGATGCGCGCGGATATTAGGAGATGTTTCTCGATTCCTCTTTTGGTGGCGATGATAATAATGATGTGTCGCCACACACCCCCTTCCCAGTGTACGGAGTACAGGGTTGAAAGATGATGCCAGGAGTCGCAGGAAAGCCGGGTTGATGCTGCTGGTCGGAGCGTCCGTTCTGATGCGTCTCTACCGATTCCCTCGTTTTGCGGTGTTACCGGTGCGTCGTGGTAACACTCTTGTCAGGATGCTGTATGCTGCGTATCCAGATCACGTCGGGGTCACCAGTTGAGGGAGCGGGCCGGATCGGTAGAGAGAAATGAAAGGCGTCATGTCGAATTGGTGAGTCAGTCATTTATTGGGCTACGTAGCAGATGGTCGGTGGTCGGTAACATGATGTAAGGCGGAGTGCTGTGATGAGATTCTGCAGGCGCACGGAGTGATGGAGATGGTGAGGTGAAGGTCAGCGCGTTGCTCGACACCATGGCGGTGGAGATGACCTATATTCCAGGCCGTTGCTCGACGCTTTAAGTCGCGGAGGTAAACGGTGTGTGGCTCAGTGAGCTGAGCCACCAGCAGGTAGTCCTGGCGAGGCGGAGCGTGTTTCCATGGCAGCGAAGCACGGTGAGGCTTCGGGGTGCCATGAAGTGGTGAGCTGATCCCCGGACTGAAGGTGCGTCAAACCTTATAAGTCGCGGGATGGAGCTGATCTCAGGAGCTGAAGACACGATGGGCCTTAGAGCTGAGACGTGGTGATGGACCTCGAGGAAGCTGCCCTGGAGCGTAGCGATACCATGCAGGAGCACTTATTACATGTTGACCTACGATTAATGTGAGACTGAACTGCAGCGGGCGAGCGATCGGCTGCTTATATAGCCGCGGTAGAGTAACTACCTCGCGGTAGGTAATACGAGCCACTTCGGCAGCTGACAAGAATATTCGGCGCCGTACAGATATTGTACGGTGCTGTCTCGAGACCTTTCTAGGCGGGTGCGATATTATTAACGTCGGGCTGGCACGGCAAGCGAGAAAGTACATCGCGATCAGGATATGTAGGTAGGAACCTAGTAGCAAGTAGATTTGCCGATGCACGCGAATATAAGGAGATGTTTCTCGTATGTTCTTTTGATGGCGAAGATAATAATGATGTGTCGCCACACACCCCCTTCCCAGTGTACGGAGTACAGGGTTGAAAGATGATGCCAGGAGTCGCAGGAAAGCCGGGTTGATGCTGCTGGTCGGAGCGTCCGTGCTGATGCGTCTCTACCGATTCCCTCGTTTTGCGGTGTTACCGGTGCGTCGTGGTAACACTCTTGTCAGGATGCTATATGCTGCGTATCCATATCACGTCGGGGTCACCAGTTGAGGGAGCGCGACGTGATCACGTCGGGGTCACCAGTTGAGGGAGTGGGAGACAGAAATGAAAGGCGTCATGTCGAAGTGGTGAGTCAGTCGTTTATTGGCTACGTAGCGAAGGTCGGTGAAGCGGTAACATGATGTAAGGCGGGGTGATGTGATGAGATTCTGCAGGCGCACGGTGTGATGGAGATGGTGTGGTGAAGGTCAGCGAGTTGCTCGACACCTTGTCGTTGGAGATGACCTATCTTCCAGGCCGTTGCTCGACGCTTTGTGTCGCGGAGATAAACGGTGTGTGGCTCGGTGAGCTGAGCCACCAGCAGGTAGTCCTGGCGAGGCGGAGCGTGTTTCCATGGCAGCGAAGCACGGTGAGGCTTCGGGGTGCCATGAAGTGGTGAGCTGATCCCCGGACTGAAGGTGCGTCAAACCTTATAAGTCGCGGGATGGAGCTGATCTCAGGAGCTGAAGACACGATGGGCCTTGTAGCTGAGACGTGGTGATGGACCTCGAGGAAGCTGCCCTGGAGCGTAGCGATGCCATGCAGGAACACTTATTACATGTTGAGATGTTGGCCGACTGTAAGTGTGAGACTGAACTGGACTGAACTGCAGCGGGCGTACGGAGGTGGAGATGGTAAGGTGAAGGTCAGCGCGTTGCTCGACACCATGGCGGTGGAGATGACCTATATTCCAGGCCGTTGCTCGACGCTTTAAGTCGCGGAGGTAAACGGTGTGTGGCTCAGTGAGCTGAGCCACCAGCAGGTAGTCCTGGCGAGGCGGAGCGTGTTTCCATGGCAGCGAAGCACGGTGAGGCTTCGGGGTGCCATGAAGTGGTGAGCTGATCCCCGGACTGAAGGTGCGTCAAACCTTATAAGTCGCGGGATGGAGCTGATCTCAGGAGCTGAAGACACGATGGGCCTTAGAGCTGAGACGTGGTGATGGACCTCGAGGAAGCTGCCCTGGAGCGTAGCGATACCATGCAGGAGCACTTATTACATGTTGACCTACGATTAATGTGAGACTGAACTGCAACGGGCGAGCGATCGGCTGCTTATATAGCCGCGGTAGAGTAACTACCTCACGGTAGGTAATACGAGCCACTTCGGCAGCTGACAAGAATATTCGGCGCCGTACAGATATTGTACGGTGCTGTCTCGAGACCTTTCTAGGCGGGTGCGATATTATTAACGTCGGGCTGGCACGGCAAGCGAGAAAGTACATCGCGATCGGCATATGTAGGTAGGTACCTAGTAGCAAGTAGATTTGCCGATGCACGCGAATATAAGGAGATGTTTCTCGTATGTTCTTTTGATGGCGAAGATAGTAATGATGTGTCGCCACAATTATTATAAATTCGGTCGGCACGCATTTATTTTTAAATTCCACGTTACATATAAAATCAAAATCAAAATCAAAAAATATTTATTGTAAAATAAAAATTACAAAAGGTGTAGCTAATGGGTAGACCCCATTTCTTCCAGCTAACCACATTTAATTTATTACAATGTTTACAACATAAAATAACCATTCATATAATATTATTTGTTTTACTATAATTACAATGTTTATACAGATAAAATAACAATATACCAATGAAAAAAAAAAATACAAATATATATACCAATAAAAATAGGCGTTTCATTTACGTGAGGTATTCACTCAACGTGTAGTGACATTTATTAACAAGGAAAGTGTTTAGTAACGATTTGAATTTGTGTGTATCTTGTATTTGTTTAATGTTATGTGGAAGGTTGTTATATACTTTAATGGCCATGTAGTATGGTCCTTTTTGGAATATTGTTTTGTTTGCTTTTGTTATTAATAGGTTTTCTGTGAGCCTTGTAGCTTATTTATGTGTTGAGTTTTTTAGTGGGAACTTGTCTGTAGATGATCGCACTAACATGCATAACTCCATTATATATATGTCTGTGACTGTCAGAATTTTCAGATTTTTAAACATAGGTCTACATGAATCTAAGCGACCAGAGTTTGTAATTTTTCTTATGCATCTCTTTTGTATGATGAAGACATCTTTGGCGTTTACCGAGTTTCCCCAAAAAATAATACCGTATTTTATTATTGAATATACATAACCATAGTATGCGGCTATTACTGATTCGGTGTTCAATATTTTTCTCAAGGTACCCAGAACATAAGAAAAACTACTGATTTTTGCTACAATTTTTGAGACATGTTCTTTCCAGTTTATGTTTATGTCTAATTCTATTCCCAGTAGTGAACAGGTTTGGGAAGGTTCGATAATATTATTATTAATGTTTACATTTATATTTATAGGTGTAGCTTGCACTGGACAAAATTTTAAAATTTGGGTTTTGTTTGTGTTGAGTGATAGATGTTGCGATAACAGCCAGTTTGCTATTAATTGGCAAGTCTCGTTAACTTGTTTGTTAAATTCGTCAACGTCTCCATTACATTCAAACAACAAAGCGGTGTCATCAGCGAACATTGAACATTCTGTGCCAGCAATTATTGGGAATTCGTTTATATAGATAAGGAAGAGGAGAGGCCCAAGAATGCTTCCTTGTGGCACACCCTTGTTTATTTTTTTTCATTTGGATTCTACCATGTACTGGACCATTTTTTCATCGATATTTGAAATTTGAACTTTCTGCTGACGATTTTTTAAGTACGATTCAAACCATTTTAATGCTAATCCTCTAATACCTACATGTTCAAGTTTAATTAGAAGAAGCTCATGATCAACATTGTCGAATGCTTTTGAGAGGTCGAGAAAGATACCTACGGTTTTTTTTACTAACATTAATATTTTCTAGAATTTTGTTCAAAAAATTGAATACTGCCTGTGTTGTTGAACGGCCTTTACGGAATCCAAATTGTTGTGGACATATTATCTCAAAGTTTTCGAGAAAGTTATAAATGCGATTGTACATGGCTCTTTCAAATATTTTTGAAAAGTTTGGTAATAAGGATATCGGTCTGTAGTTTGAGATTTCCTGTTTAGGACCCTTCTTATACAAAGGTACAATAATAGATTGTTTTAATTGTTCTGGGAAGGTTCCTGATTCGAAAGATTTGTTAATTAATATTTCCAACGGGTAACTTAACGCTTCTGCACATGCTTTTATAATTTTTATAGGGATTTTGTCAGTGCCGACACTGCTTTTATTTTTCAGTTTTACGATGATTTTAATAATTTCCTCCCTGTTTACAGGCGTTATGAAGAATGATCGCGACTGTTTGTTTTCGACTGTTTTGGCAGATTGTGGATGTAGAGATGTATTTTGTGGTGGTGGCGGTGGTGCAAAGAAAATGTTAAATTCATTTGCAATGTTTTTTGGTTCTGATACCAGGTTATCATTTGTTTTAAGACAGATTTTTGGTTTACTTTTAGAATTAGAATTATTTGAGTTCTCTTTTATTATGTTCCACGATGTTTTGGTTTTATTTTGCGCGTTTTGAATTCGTTTACTATTGTAATTCCGTTTAGCTACCTGTTTTACTTTACTAAGAATTTTTTTGTAATGTTTGTAATTGTTTATGATTGTGAGGTCATTTGTGTTTTTTTGTTTCATGTACAGATGTCTTTTTTGTCTAATAGATATCTTAATACCAGTCGTTACCCAATTTATTTTGCGTTTTTGGGGATATTTATACAGTTTAAAGGGGAAACAAAACTTCATACCATTATTTATTTCATTAATGAAGTATTCGTAGCTGTCATTAATGGATTCAAAGGATTTCAGTGGTTCCCAACATATGCATGATAAGTAATTGTTAAAAATGTTAGTGTTTTCTGTGTTAAATAATTGTTTTTTTGTATAACACGTTTGGTTTATATTATATTCTGTTTTTACGTGCATTAACTGTGCCATGTGATCTGATACAGCTAATTCTGTGACTTCCCATGTGTAAGAGCTTTTTGGTATATTTGTACCTATATGATCAATTATACTTTTTTTATTTCCTTGTATACGAGTAGGTTTATCAATAATCAAGCGTATGTTGTGAGATTTTAATGTGTTTTTGGGTGAATCTGCGTTTTTGTTCTTGTAGCTTGCATCAATATTTAAGTCACCGCAGAGTATAATTTGTTTTTTGTTGTTTTTGCAAATTTTGTTTAGTAAAAGTTCAAGTTGTTCCAAAAAAATATTAATATCAGAGTCATTATAGTAAATTGTACAAATTATCATTTTAAGTTTTGGAATTTCAATACCAACACATTCAAATACAAATTCTTTTGTTATTTGTTTAACAAATTCTAGTTCTTTAAATATTATGTTTTCGTTTAAGTAAATGGAGACACCTCCATGAATATGACTCTCTCGACAAAAAATTGAACCTAATTTATAACCATTAAAATTAATAGATGTTGTTTCGTCCTTTTGCAACCAGTGTTCGCTAACACAAAGTACATCGATATTTTTTTCATATAGAATATTTTCTAATTCTAAGATTTTATTTCGAATGCATTGCACGTTTTGATGCATTATTATGAAGGTGGATTTGATGTCGTCAGGTTTAGGAGTACGTGTATTATGCAAAAAAAAAATAGTTTGTTTTTTCGGATAAGGTGAGTTCCTGTCATCTCGGGTTTGTGTCGGAATGGATGAATGAATATATTTTGGGTTTTTTTCTGATGGATGTGGGTGCTCAAAATTGTAGACTGATATTTTATTGATCTCATTTTTTATATGCGCCCTTGTTAAGCTCATCATTTTGATAATTGTATGGCTATTCATTTTTTCATAAAACATGGGCCCACTAAATTTACAGTAATTTTTGAATTCGAAGATGTGAGACATAATCTCAGAATTCAGTTTATAGATGTTTAAATAGTTGTTTTTAGTAACTGGATGTATTAAGACATTAGTATGGGCTAGTTGTCGTAGGGTGTAGTACAAGTTGCTTAGAAAGTTTTTAGGGGATGTCTCATTTTCTCCGGCTATTAAAATTACAAAATCATTTTTGTTTAAATTCTTGCTTTCTCTTATGATGTTTGCCGTGTACCAGTCTAGTGTTGCCCCAGGGTATATACAAGGTGTCCGGAAACTCGTAGTACAAGCGGGAAACTGGAGAATCCACATCACATTTGGAGTCGATTTTATGGTTTAACTTTTTTTGATTTGAGCTTTCGTTTTCGAGTAAATCGGGTCCGAAGTTGGAATTTTTTAGGTTAAATTTGAAAAAAAAATTCACTAGAGGGTTGATTTCAGCTCTGTAATGTCTTATAAAATGCAACGAAGGGTAAACCGGGCTCAAAATTTTTTTTAACCCTTTAGTTGCCGAAAAAATGGAAAAATAGAAAAAAAATAATATTAAAATCGAAATGCTTAGATCGAAAAAAATAAGTTTTTTGGGTTCTCTACGTGATGTAGATTCGTCAGTTTCCCGCTTGTACTACGAGTTTCCGGACACGATGTATAGCTGGAACAATCTACATCTTTAAAGTTTTTTTCCAGATTTCTTCTTATTTGGTGGCCTGCTTCTTCTCCAAAGATCCGTATTTTTATTTCTTTCCATTGAAGTTGTGCTGTTTTAATTCTGCGATGTGTGATGTCCTGTGCCGGAAGAGGTGTTTTAATTTCTTTATTTTGGTTATTAATATTGGTGAGATGCAATTTGTTTTTAAATTCTTCATTTTTTTCTGCCATTTTTACGAGAAGCGACTTGTTTTCATTCATTACATTTTTTATTTCAATAATATTTTGGGTAAAGTTTTTTATTAGTGGTCGTAATATTTTTAATTCGCCCTTCATTTCATTATTTTCAGCCACTAAGTGGGCAATAATGTCGAATAAACGATCCATGCCTTCGTTTATTTTTTCTTTTAGAATGATTTTTCCTTTCCCTTCCGTTATTATTTTTTTAATATCATTTATGGTAAGTCTTGAGTTTTTCAGGGCATTTAATGATTTATTATCATACCCGAATAACTTAATAATAATAATAAATTTGGACAACTTATATAGCGCTGTTTTTGCGAAAAATCGCCTCAAGAGCGCATCGCACACCATTAATTTCTTTTCACTAAAATATCTATTAAACATTTCGTATGGAATCGCATTTATGCTGGCTCCCGTATCGACCATAACCTGCAAAATAATATTATCTACGCATAAATTTAAAAACATAGAATCATTCTTATTACATAGCGACACAGTATTTATCGTACTACCTTCGCGCTTCGTACTAGGAGAGCGTGAATATTTACTACTTGATTTATTTTTACAAGTCGAGCTAGTGTGCCCTACCTTCTTACAAATATAACATTGCAACTTCCTGTGCCAACAATATTTTTGCACATGATTATTCCTACCACAAATAAAACATGACATATTATTATTTATCTTGTGGGGTGATTTACTACGCACTTTGCAATCCTTATAACGGCTTACCTGCCTAGATTTATCGAAGTTATGAACTGCATTTAAATTCGACTTTGCATTCTCCATACCTAATACATGTTCCCATGTGGAAGCTATATTAACGCATTCTAGAAATGACTTGTTTAAACCTTCCATAAAAAGTTTGTGTTTCATTTTCTCATTGAACACACCAATAATAAATATGTAATCGCAATACGGCATAACACCCCAAAAACAAATAACGAAAATAAATATGTCTTTCAAACACGATTCTAATCTTGCTTCAAAGTTACATGACAAACTAATATTTTTAAGCTTCGCGGCAAACTCTTTAATATATTCATTAGCCGATTGTTTACATTTATAGAACATTTCCCGTGATTCAAAAATATTGTGAATATGCTTACAATGGGAATCTAGAAATTTACACAAATCCTCAAATGAGGTTTCCGACACTTTTTTTGGAAAACACAAATCGCTTAACAATGAAAAGGTATCTTCGGTGAGATTATTTAAGAGGAACGCTCTTTTACGTTCAGGTGACAAAATTATCTCATCATACATATAATATGAGAGCTTGGTCCAGTCTCTCCTTGAACAGGGACCACACTCCTGTCTTGTGACAGAATGCCCTCAGACTTTTACAAATAGCATCCATCGGGAAAAGAGCTGTAACAAATTTTGATTAAAAAAAAACTTATCTCAGCGCTTCCGGGTGAATCCGCTCCAGAACCTCGCTCCAAAGCGTCTCCCCACACAGCTTCCGGATCTCCGTCACCAGCCGTCTCTTTCGACCGCTGATTGCCCGTGTCCGTCTCCCTGCAGCTACAGAATCCGGCCCTTTGTCCGGTCCGGCTTGAATAGCTGCAGCGACAGAATCTGAGCCCTTGCCCCAGATTCCGGCTTAGTTCTTCCGTAGATGGTCTGCTGTCACCGTCTTCTTCTTACTGCATGCAATGCTAGCATACCAACGCCAAATTTGCTCCCTCAATACTGCAATAAGGATGCAGGCTCTAATGCACGTCTTCTTGTCATACGTGATGGCGTCTTCTTGAGTGCGTCTTCATGCAAAAAATTTTTTTTTGGCGCAACAATCTCTGCTCTTCCGTACTCTCGTCTTCAGGTTCTTCAATTTCGTAACTTGTAATGCCAGCTACTACCGACTCCGTCTGAGCCAGTTGTGGCAGAGCTAATCCAGATGCGGACTTACAGATGTGGAAGACGAAGGATATTAGTGGGTAGTACACTAAATGAAGAGTGTAACAGTATTCTGTACTATGTATTTATTAAGGAGCTGCCTTAAGCCAAAAGAGGACGAATCTCGCATGCATCGCCTTATATAGATTCACGCAAGCATGCTATCTCGCTTGCACTCATACAAATTCACACAGACATTACAAAATCAAACATTGTTGATCTTATCCTGATGAAGAAACCTTTGGTTTTGAAACCTAAAGATAATTTCGATTAAATAATTGGTGTTTCACGTAGTGATTTGTTTTCTTTTAATTAAAAAAATGACGCCACAAAGTGATTTTGTAAAAGATAGAAATTTCCCTCAGAACCTTTGCCATCTTTGAGGATGCTGTGTGGAGGGTTTTTTAAGGAAAGGAAGGAGAGGAGAGTTTTGGGAAGGAAAAGGGTTTAAGGGATGGGTAGGAATCTGGGGTTCAGTGTGTCCTGGTCATCCGCCTCCAAGACCTAGACAAACCTCATCCCGGGAACCCGGGCACCCCTGCTACCACGTTTTAATCTTTTACTTAGCCTCAACACAGGTTTTACCTAGTGAGGTTACAAACTGAATTGTAAATATTAGACCTGGGTACCATGTAAAGAAACAAATAAATAAAATTTAATACATCGTCAAATAATGTCAGAAATCATTGGTTAAAGTTTGACAGGTGCGTCCCTTAAACATGTATTTCGTTGCTCTAACTAAATAATCTAACTAAACTTTCTTGTATAGCTATTTTCCAAAATGTTAATAATGAATGCAACTAACAATTTTGCACCATAAATCAATAATTAATTTTTTATACCAAAAACACAGTTTATCAATTGTTACAGCATAGTTGTACGGGACAGGCACTGTAGTCGCCCGCCGCACAGACGATGAAGTGGGAAGTTGCCGGCTGGCCGTTTCGACGCCTAGGGAGAAAGGGAGAAAAATGGTAGGGAGATGGAAAAGTGGGGAAAAAGTGAGGGAAAAATGGGGAGAAATGTGGGGAAAGGGATAAATGGATCGGTGGCACGGGGAAGGGAGGTAGGTGGAGCGCAGCGGTACCTTCGCCTTGAAAAAGACGTTTCGACAATTGTATGCAGGGTCTTCTTGGTGGGCGGTGCGGCCAGAGGAGAGAAGAAGTGCAACTTGCAGTAGGTAAAGGGAGAAACGGGTGAAGGCGAGGGGAAGGGAGGTAGGTAGAGCGCAGGGTACCTTCGCCTTGAAAAAGACGTTTCGACAATAATTGTATTATGCTTCAAGGGTGAACAAGTCGGCCAGGCAAGAAGAGAAAGTCGAGTTGTAGTAGATCGGGTAGTGCAGGGCAGGTAGATGTGTGCGAGATGACGGATGCAGGAACTCTGTCGGTCCAGCGATTTTTGGGCAGTATTTAAAGGGGAAACAGCCGGTCTTAGCCTTTGTCTCCCCTTAATTCCGAGAATTGGGATCTCGGAATGGGACCGGACAAAGGTTTCGAACGCGTCGGCGGTCACCGAGCGTTCTTGCCATCTCGCAACATCTGTCCAACTCTCTACTCTCCCTTGATATTTATTTATTGTGAGTTTGCACAATTACATAAACATAGACAGTGTTGTATAGATTAGATTTTTACAGGTTAAAATCAAATCGCTTTTGCACAAATTGGGTGCATGCATACATAGGCTTTGCACAAATTTGAATCTATGCAAAGGTTGTAGGTAGGTACAACGCTAGAAGGCTTTGCACAAATTGCAAATTTATGCAAAGTGAACAGGGTAAGATTTAATTCACGATAGTGGCAAGGCTTTGCGCAAATTGGATCTGCGCGAGGGTTTGCATAGGAACGGATTCGCACAGACCGAATTCGCGCAAAGAAAAAGGTAAAATTACTTTAAAAGGTGTGTAGGTATGTACACAGAGGGAGGAAAAAGGGAGTGGAGGGGTCAAGTTTTGTTTTTTATCCCTTTGGAATTACTTGACCCCGGGAGCTGATTTATTGATAGAATTAATTAATTATAATTTTAAATACAATTAAGTAATGGTCAAATCACGTCCCGTACAATAGTGGTGGTTTTAAACTCTAAGCAGTTGCGTGATGATCCGAAATAGATAAAATTTACCGAAACGCAAATTTGAATTGCTGTTCACAGATAAGCAAAATAACTAGCAAAACTTAAAAAAAACGCCTCATAATTTTCTAATAATATCTTAAATCGAACAACAAAAAATTACGTTGTTATTTCGTAAATGAGGTATAAATTTTCATGTAAAATCCGCTATCCTTTTGTTCTTAAAGTTTCCAAGTCAAGTTGAGATCTCAATCTCGTATTCCGTTATAGTTGTACGGGATTTATGTTCTGGCTTTTGATGAATTAATATATCGCATGTGGAAGGAAAGGAAAGTGTGTAACGGCTAAGCCCAGCGGGATACAAAGGGCGAGTTTCTACAACGATATTCCCGTACCTAACCTCTACAGCGGGGGTTTAATAATAACGTTTACCCTTTAATAAAATCTACCCCAAAGATTAATGACTCGAAGTTAAAACGTTATTGAAAAATTAACGGCAATCATTCTGAGTGAGAACCTATTTAGAAGTCAGAATGCAAGAGTCATTGCTTTTAAACCTTTGCTACCGTAAAGTAAACATGAACAAGGTAGAAACGGATAGCTTGTACAAAACAGGAAATAGCATTATTGCACGAGTGCACATGTAACTGTATCAAGTAAATCCAGGAAAGGAAAATACCTTCTTCCGCAGGAGAACCCTTAGAGAGTCGCAGCTATTTGTAATTATATTTAAAAAAAAGGTTATTATTTTACCGGAGGATATTACTTTATCGGAGGCCGAACAATCAGCACAAGACAGGGACGTATGGAAGAGACTTGTCGATGCAGTCCAGGCAAGGTAGAGGACTTAGTTAGTTAGCCACGAATAGCGAAATGTTAAACACAATATTATTATTATAGAGAATACTTAATACTGAGTTGTACTGAAATCAAGTTTTGAGTAATATTATGACAATAATTGCTGAATCGTACACTGTAAGCCTGAGCCCAAATACGAATCCGCTTGTTGAACTCCTTTGTACAACTTACTTATTGAATTCCTATACCTACTTGTAATGTGCCTGCTTATGTCTTTCATGCTCAGTTTATTATTTATGTACTAAGTATATACTTGTTATGATGCTCTTGTACAACTTACCGATGTGACATGTAAAAGCTTTCGAGGCGTAAATAAATAAATAATAAAATACGATACCGCAATTTGTTCATTTTTTATGTGAGGATTTTCTAGGTTCATGGAACTATTCTCAGTGGTAGGTATGTGTTGATAGCTTGATAAATAAAAATATTTCAAAACAATAATCTTAAAACTCAAGCAAAGCCGGGTATTTAGGAATTACCAGAAGAATATCATCACTGATTATATGCAAATACTTGTGAACACAACATTAGCCAAGTATTCAGGTGGTTTTCAATTTCCAAGAAATCCGTTTTATTTAGAGTAATTCACATGAATTCTATCTGCTTGGAAATGTAACATTATAGAATGAAGAATATTGATTGGTGGTTGTCTGCCAAGTATCAAAGTCGATTTCCAAGTGAAATAGTTTCAATAGATTTTCGTTCGATTGCTCCTGTTGTCGAATAATCCTCGAATTCTGAATGCGGTATGAGATTTCTTTCAGAGCTTTCGCGTGCTTTCAGTTTTGTGGAAATAACGTAGGTAATGTACCTTCACAAATACAATATTCTTCTGTGCGTTTCGCAATAGTTTCAATCGAATTGTTAAATGGTGAGATTATGGGTAACAAAATATATATATACATATCGCTGGGTCAACAAAAATTGTTAAGTACTTTATCCGCCGTGTTTCAATAATATTATTTTCAACCGAAGTTGTTGAATTTGTAGGAACTATGATTTTTTTCAACGCTGTCAACATTTATTCAATGGCCATACCGGCGCAAGTTGAGTTGATTGCGCACGGGACCGCAGCTGATCGCCGACTCTAATAATTGCTTAATTCTTTCAACGCTCAGCTTACGGTTGTGGTCCCGTGCGCAATCAACTTTTGAAACTTTTCAACGGTTGAAAAAATCATAGTTCCTGCAAATTTATAAGTATTATTTTATTTATTCATATGGTTTGTGTAGTTCCCGTTAGCACCCGGGTTATATTTTAGTTAGCATCCGTTCACTAAGATAATTTTCATTTTCTTCAATTTATTCATTAGACATTAGACATGTCACTTCAAAAAATTCACGTATCGTGTGGTTATCGTCTTGTACTTAGCGATGCCTTCTGGAACTGTAACTAATCTAATCCTAAGATTCCTATCTAAGTTATAGACCATTTACCACAATAGGTAATCGGCGTATCTTCATCCACAACACGGGCATTAGCCTAGTGTGGTAGCCAAAAAACCCAAAAATCTGTAACAAATAAAATATTATGAAAGAAAAAATCATATTTTCTTCCAACAACAGAATTTATCTTCTAGTCCAGGCAGTGTCCTGCACTAAGTTTCAATCAATGTTGAGTAGTTCCCTTTCTGGCTTGGGATACAGACCGTTGAAGGAGTGGTAAAAAGATGGAGAGAAAATAAATCGGTTGACCGGAAATTATATATCAGTTTATAAAAATGGAATGAAGCGTGCAAGAAACATGGTTAATTATTGTAATTATGATTTGGTTATTCCCCGATATCTTCAACTTACAAATTTATGCCTTCTGACTAGATACTGCACATTTTTGTGTTATATTATGTTGTTAACTTAACCTTTTTCAACTGAGGGGTGAAACCAATTTGTAATAATTGAAATAATTTTGATTATTTAAAAAAAAAATGTGTGCAATTCATACGCGGTAGAAGAGAAATCTCAGAAAAACTACAGTACCTATACGAGAGTGGGGAGACTACAAAGCACTTTTTTATCATTGTGATGGAAGATTTTTTCCATATTTTTGTTTCTAAATTCCAGTGCACCTTTTCCTATACATTTTGTCATCTTATTAGTATTTGTGTTTTCTTCTTTGGTGTCGCTAGATGTCACTTTCTTTTGTGTTTTCTTTAACCCGTCATTTTGGAGTGGTTTGATGATTATATATTGATTTAACAAAAATAAAAACATTTTTTTTTAATTGCTTAGGATTCGATCATTGGTCTGCTGAATGTCTGGCCACTAAGATTCGTCAGGCACTTTATACCAATAAATTAATGGAGGCTTAGGTGGGATCGTGGAATTATCGTATTATATTGGTTAAATATATATTTTATTGCATATCTCATTCTCTCGCAGGCTTAATCCTAAAGATGGATGTGTTTGTCTCTTTTTGGTGTCGCTCGTTTCCGTTTCATCGTGTTTCAAATTGCAACGGTGTTAAAGAAGTTTTTACTTCTAAAATGCGCTACGTCCTCGATCGAAACTATGTATATTATTATCATTTTAGGTAAATTCTTTAAAAATATATATACTAAAAAAACAGACAGACAAAAAAATACAATAATGATTACAAAAACAGAAGCTGAAGTTCAGCATTGATACTCGTAGGTACCATCAAATATGTTTCCTACGAAACGTGTACCAAAAAGGCGTCGGAATTCTCTCAATTCCTTAGGTAATCCTACCTTATTATTTATCGAGCCACCGAAATCCCCAGAAATTCGCCAAAACAATCCTAATACACAATTGATATAACCAATTTTATGAGTCCACGTTCCAATAATGATTCCACATTTCCCGTCCTGCCGCCTCGCCGCCATTTCGCGTCGCGTCACGCACCGAAATATCTCAACTTCGTGACTCGGGCACGATTTACTCCTATATTTTATGGCATCCTGGCATCAATCTTCCAACACTGTGCGCGCTGGAAAATTCTATGATGTATTCGATAAATAAAAACATTGAAAATTCACCGGGATAATAAATAGTGTACTGATATTTTGGGAGCGTTATTTGAAAAGTGGGCTAATTTATGCTTTTAAATACATTTTTGTAAAAATTAAAAGGCGTTTCAAACAATTTTTTACGAGCTTAACTTATATACAAGGAATATGAACGTGTAATTTTTGTGCCTACGTAAAGATGTACGAGTATTTCTCTGATTGGAGGTTGAATAACAATATAACAATTGTCTTAAAATCGTTTCTTAGAAAGCATATTATCCAAAAAACTTCTCCTTTCAAAAAATTTAATCTTTCACGCCTCCCTAAACACACTCACTTACTTAATTAATTTCGTTTCTTGTGTCTTTATTTTACATACCGATATATAACCCGCCGTGGTAACTAAAACACACAGCAATTACCAAAATTAGCAAAAATGAGTTGAGAATGGGAAATTTACAAATTTCTTTCTTTTTTCAAATTGCGGTCGGAAACTTTGGTTTCATAAATATATACCTTCGAATTATTTTATGGTGATTTGGATTTGAATATATAGCGTGTTGTTTTCTCTTTCAAATGCCGTTATATCATATTTTTCACAATGATAGTAAGCGAGAAACAACGATTTCTATGAGACCTACATAAGTGAGTTGGGACAAATACTGTCTCCTGTGATTATTTATTTATTAACGGACTTACGTCCTATTTACAACAAAGTATCATGAAATTTAGAAATTAACATTGTAAGGACGAGGATGGTACATGAAAACAAAGATAAACAGAGAAAATAGAAGTGTCACGTCACGTCAAGACTTTTCAAAAATTAGGGTAAATATAAAATATCTTCAATTGCTTAAAGAGCGACAGAAATCATTTAAGCTAAAACCAGGCCCGGACTGGCCAGGTCCGCAGGTCCGCGATCGCGGAGGGCCCCCGGCGCGAGGGGGCCCCGAAGGGGCCCCACAAAACGTTCAAAAAAAGTACACTAACAAGACAAAAAAAAAGTTTGTCTTGTTAGTAGTTATTTTGTGTTCTTGGTAATGTTTGTTTACATTTTCGAAAAAAAAATTACATTTTCCAAAAGTAGAACTTGTCCAACAACTGTCTATATCTCGCCGTGTATACGTATGAAAGCTTTATACCCGTGGTCGTCAAACTGCGGCCCGCACAAATATCTGGCGTTTTCTTTTTAAATATATATTGTTTATGCACAATTATACTATCTGTTTTATTGCGGCCCGTACAAATATCTGGCGTTTTCTTTATAAATATATATTGTTTCATGCACAATTATACTATCTGTTTTATTGCGGCCCGTACAAATATCTGGCGTTTTCTTTATAAATATATATTGTTTCATGCACAATTATACTATCTGTTTTATTGCGGCCCGTACAAATATCTGGCGTTTTCTTTATAAATATATATTGTTTCATGCACAATTATACTATCTGTTTTATTGCGGCCCGTACAAATATCTGGCGTTTTCTTTATAAATATATATTGTTTCATGCACAATTATACTATCTGTTTTATTGCGGCCCGTACAAATATCTGGCGTTTTCTTTATAAATATATATTGTTTCATGCACAATTATACTATCTGTTTTATTGCGGCCCGTACAAATATCTGGAGTTTTCTTTTTAAATATATTTTTTTTTCATGTAGAATTATACTATCCGTTTTTTTTGCAGCCCGCACAAATATCTGCCATTTTCTTTGTAAATATATTTTTTTTCTTGTACAATTAATTATATTATCCGTTTTTTTGCGGCCCGCACAAAATATCTGCCGTTTTCTTTTTAAATATATATTTTTTTCATATACAATATTATAATATCCGTTTTTTTTGCAGCCCGCACAAATATCTGCCGTTTTCTTTTTAAATATTTTTTTTTCATGGACAATTAATTATATTATCCGTTTTTTGCGGCCCGCACAAATATCTGCCGTTTTCTTTTTAAATATTTTTTTTTCATGTACAATTAATTAAATTATTCGTTTTTTTGCGGTCAGCACAAATATCTGCAGTTTTCTTTTTAAATATATTTTTTTTATGTAGATACAATTATCCGTTAATATTATCATTTTTTTTTCAAATATTTTGTGGACATACACCCATATGATTTTAAAACGTTGTTTTTAATTTATTAACATTTGATTTTAAAACGCCCAGCTGGTTTTCGAACACGTAGTGTACGTCATAAGTTCTCAACGTGGGCGATAACGCCCCCTTGTGGTCATTTGAGACTTTCAGGGGGGGGGGGGCAGTAAAAGACCCACAGAAAATTAAAGGGCGTAGAGAACGCACAGTGAGGGTGTAGTTAGGTTAAACTAAATGGTCAAAAAATACCAAAAAAACACATACTAATAAAGCAAAGTAAACTTAAATATTGGTTAATTTTTGTTACTGTAAGTATTGTAATCATTTTTATCCTGTGTTATTAAAATTCACACATTTCGATGGTTCGGGAAGTGGATGAAAATTGAAGTGAAATATTCCATTACAGATCTACCCTTTTTTTTAAATATAATATTATGATTATTATAATTATTAAGAATTGACACTATATCATGAACACAAGAAGGAAGGACGTAGAAAACTGGTACTTAAATTCAAAAGAATTGCTTTTTTAACTTGCTAAACAAAAAGGTACAACACCCCCCCCCCCCCCTCCCCCAGAGAAATCATGAGTGTGCGGCCCGCGGTGATACCTCACATTGTCCTATGCGGCCCTTGACCAGAAAAGTGTGACGACCGCTGCTTTATACGATCCACTGTCATCCGCATCGTCTGCGCGGTGACGTGTGTCGTGTGTCCACTGTCCAGTAGACAACTCATAACTCATAAATGAACTAATACCGACAACTGCACCGCGATGTCCTCGCGAGATCAGCTGATCACTCAGTAGGGCCGCGTAAGCGCATATCGTCCTTCCCCTCCCCCTTTCCTACATTTATAATAACATCCAGCGCAGTTTTTTTTAGTTAAATTGTTAAATAAAATTTTTTTGTTTACAGTTGAGTTGTGGTACATTATTTGATTAATTAATATTACGAACGGAACAAAAACAATGAAGAGAACTTACAAGAGTGGTCAAAAAAGAGAGGAAAATAAGAGAAAGAAACAAGAAGATTTCCAGTGTGCCAGTTTAATGTTTACGTGGTTAAAACCATCACGCTCTACCTCAGGGATAAACTATGACACGACTGTAGGTAAGGTCATTGAAATTTTAGATTATTATTTTTATTATGGGTTGTAATTTTTTGAAATTTTGTTCTATTTATTCTACATTTTTACGTCACGTACTAAGAAGAACTTAACAATATTAGTTTTTGCTTATTTTACTTTAAATGTTTTTACTAATAGGGCTAACTAACTGTTATAATTTAAACAAAATAAACTGTATAAAAAACTTTCTCACATTGGGGATAAATTCACAATAGATGTGTGTTAAGGCCTACGTCATTAGGAGGTACTTTATGCAAAATATGGATAGTAGTTTGTCGGTTTATTCATCAATGGTCAAAATATAATTATTACGAGCAATTAATTAATTAATTAATTAATTATATTGTAACTACAATTAGTTATGATTTTGAAAATCTAATTAATTCTAGTTACAGTATGGTATAGTAAAGGGGATTCCCTAGTGAATAGCATCAACTTCTTCTTGTACAGTTGAGAGGGGTGAGGCGCCTGCTTGCAATCAGCCACATATAGACCATCATCCATCGTCTCTTGTCGGCGAATCAAGCTCCAATTCTGATTCAGAAGATGATGAAGAAAATCAGGAGACCTGTGATGCAGCTAAACAATAACTTGGGTGTTTCATTTGTTCATACGAAAGTGATCCAATCACGATTAAAAAAGCTTTCATGGAAAAACATCCTATTCAAGTTGTGGAAGGAAAAGGTACAAAATTGCCATTTGAGCCTTCTAAACTTTATTACCGACATTTGCCAAGTGGTGAAAAAATCATATTCAATTCAGCTGAATAAAGTGTACTGTTCGTGCTGTATGGCTTTTGGAGATAAAGGACACAGAGACTCTTCTACCTACATTACTGGTTATGATGTTTCTTCAAAAAATGTGTATAAATCAGTAGAAATACACGAAAACTCTACCCATCATGAACTTGCTGCGAAAGCAGCTTTTCAAAGTCAAAAGGGCTACGATATTTTAAATCTCCTGAATACCAACCAAACTATACAGCAAGAAAGTGAAATTCAAACTAGAAGATTGGTCATCCAACGTTTGATAGACATAGTTTTGTTTATAGGAAGGCAAGGCATTGCCTACAGAGGTGACAAAGCAGAAGCAGCCTACGCTCTTGATTCTTTACAAAATCATGGTAATTTCCTTAATTATGATGTAATTTTGCAAAGCCATGTAAAAAATTGCAGTTGCGGTATCCTAAAAATACTGTGAATTTCTTATTTCAATAAATAATAAAGTCAACAAAAGTCGAAAATCATAATATTCATAATAGTATAAAAACTTACCTGAATTTCTTCTTCTTTATAGGTGCCAATATAGCGTAGAAACGCGTTTTCATTGTTTTCAAGCACCTAATTTTCAAAAATTATCCGGGGGAGGCCCCCCGTTTTCTGATTCCCCCCCCCCCCCACCCCACGTTAGGGGGCCCCTTTACAGGTTTTAGCGGAGGGCCCCAAATGGTCCCAGTCCGGGCCTGGCTAAAACCAAAAACAATCAAGGTCTTGACATGAGTTGACCATTCTACACATTCTGGATAATGGTGAGTTATAACCATAATTAGTCGAGTGCTGATTGAGGAAAAGCAGGTCTTTATTTCTGAGTCTACGAAAAGGTATATTGAATGTAATGATTTGTAGTAATGTAGGTGAATCGATTAAACAGTTAATAATGTTTTTTGATTGACGGGTGATGATTAGACGGGTTCACAATCAAACGCTCGTTTTGGGAAAGCGTCCTTAGATATATGATCAGAAATTTAAAATTATCTGAACTTCAAGGTTCACTTGCTACGTTATATTCTCTTACTCACACTTACCTTCCCAATCATAACTGATGGTCAACAGGCCAATAATCTTAACTACTTCTCAGGATTACCAGGTGACCTTGCCTTACATTTAAATCACTTGTTACCTTAATTGATATTTTATGCAGCTGACATGGCATTTTATAAAATTACAATAACGAGTTGGAACGGCTACGAAAGATGTTTTAGAAATACAACACTCAATGTCACCTGCAATAAAGCGTGTCGCAAACTATTTCACCTACCGAGATGAAGCGCTACGGAAATGTTCCTGGAGGGACGAGTTGTGCCTTTCTGTAAATACTAATCCGCCACCTCGTGTAAGAATACCATCGCCAATGCTGCCTGGGAACGGGTGACTACCTCAAATATTGATGTTTTGTTTATGATGGAACACTCAAATAAATAAAAAAACTTAAAAGATTAATAAATAAATAAAATTAAATACCTACATGGCTTCATTTTTCTTTTCTTTTCATACTTACTTGAAGAAAAGATCTTCTAAACGATCAGGCCGGATCAATTGTCGCCGGATCAAATGTCCGCCGGATCAACTGTCCGCCGGATCAAGTGTCGGCCGAATCAAATGTCAGCCGGATCAAATGTCGCCGGACCAACTGTCGCCGGACCAAATGTCGCCGGATCAACTGTCATGGAACCGATTATTATAAATGATGTCCGGCAACTCGTAGTAATTACGGGAAACTGGTGAATCTACGTCAGACAGGGAACCCAAAAAAACTTTTGACGATCCGAGAAAATAGATATTTTAAATATTTTTTTTCATCAACTATAGGTTTTGGAACTAAGTATTGGCTTCGACATATTTTTAAATACATTTAATAGCAGGTACTAAATTTTTAGCGATCGAATTTTTCAAATTGCCCAAAAACTTCGGACTCGATTTTTTTAAAATAAAATGATTATACTTACCACAAAATCAACTCCAAATGTATTGTAGATTCCCCAGTTTTCCGAGTTCCCGGACACCATGTGTATTTCTTTTTAAAACCATCACAGAAGAAACGCATTTCATTGCATTATCTCTGAGTACTTTTTGGAATAGAGCACCATTATTCTTAAAATTATAAGCACTTCAAATGGCTTCATATAGTTTTAGCAATCCGATATGAACACATGACCAGCCAGTCTCTTACCTTTCTCATTTTCTTTACGCCCCCATTTAATTTTACTGATTGATATTGATACCTAATATGAGGTTCTATATTAACAAATAGTTTGTGGTGTGCAGTGCGCAATACAATTAACCCTTCGAGCCTCGGAATTACATTACTAACCACAAACATTATATTACATTAGAGCCTCCGAAGGACATAATATCTGACCGAGATGTCCATACATCATACATCAATTTGTTTCTATAATGCGGAAATACGTGATTTGTTCATCGTTGGAGGCAGAAATGATTATTATTTTCAGTTTATTATTTTTGATTCAATGAAATATTTCTAATCTAACTTTCAAATATTTATTTTTGATTCTATGAATAAATCAAAATATTGTCAAAATGTATGAAAACAAATTGGCAGGATTTTTTCGTTGGCTTTTGAAAGTTAAAATTTATTATTTTATATTTTTATTGAACAAGCGGCATAAAAAGTTTAGTGACAATTTTCTTGTTAATTCTCTACACACAGGTAATATGTTTTCTAAATATCGAATTCTTTTAAAATTATGGAAGTTTCAAGTCAAAACGTTTTTATAAAATATTTTGAAGTTTTGACTTTATTATTATTTAGAAATGTGAATGTTTATTTTAAGTATAAACATCTTAAAGATAGTTTTTTCTGCTTCAGAAACTTTTTAGAAAAGGATGCTTCTACAGGGTGGCGCCAAACTACCGATATGGTTTGAATGTTTCTTTTTATTTATTTATATTTTTTATTTTTATTTCAGAATTTTGTGAAGAAAACTTGGGGAATTTGAAATGGAACACTACACAACAGAATAGCGATCAACAATTGTTGAATTTTATTTTGAAAATCAACGGTCAATTGTTTTGACGCAGCGTGCTTATCGTCGTTTTTTTAATGTGCGTACTGGACCTTTAGCACCAACAATAAACCGCGTGGATGCAAAAGACACCTTCCATGTACCGGAATATCACGTATGGTCCACATGGAAGAAAATATTCAACGTGTTGTGGATAGTGTGCAGGACAGTCCAGAAACATCAAGACAAAAAACAAGAAGACGTTCGGTACAACTAGGACTATCGTGGAGGTCCGTTCAGAGGATTTTGGCCACATCGCACATGTTCCCGTATAAGGTTCAGCTTGAGCAAGAATTGAAGCCGATAGACTACCAACAACGGGTTGATTATGTCATTTCATTCCGACAAAAAGCAGAAGAAAATCGCGATTTTAACAATTTGATAATGAGCGATGAAGCCCATTTCCAATTGAATGCTTTCGTAAACAAGCAAAATTGCAGGATATGGGCTATGGAGAATCCAAGAACAGTTCATCAGCAACAATTACACCCACTTAAAGTGTACTGTTTGGTGCGGTGTATCGTCTGAAAGCATCATTGGTCCATATTTATCTGAAAATGCACAGGGCGCCTCAGTTACGGTTAACGATGCTCGACAATTTTTTGAGGCCAGCTGTAGAAAACCATCCACAGTTGTGGTTCCAATAAGATGGAGCCACAGCCCACACTGCAAGGGACACAATGGCTATGTTACGGGACCTCTTTGGCGAACGCATTATTTCGCGCAGAAGCGATTTCAATTTGCCCCCATGTTCACCGGATTTAAAAGCGCCAAACAGTTTTGTTTGGGGTTATTTGAAAGAAAGGGTATACGTAAGTAAGCCAGCGACCATACCACAGCCAAAACAAAATATTCGCAATGAAATTCAAGTCATAACACCGGAAATTTTACGAAAAGTTATGCAAAATGTTCTGGAAAGAGCACGAATATGCGAAGCCGAAAATAACCACCGCTTGCGGGATATAATTTTTCATACTTAAGCGAAAAATATTCCCCATTAATATACTGTGTAACAAAATAATAATATTAATAATTAACCATTAAATAGAAAAGTTATTACACATTCAAATCATATCAATAGTTTTGCGCCACCCTGTATTTACGATAACTTTAAAAGTAAGAAATGTATAACACATTTAAAATACCTCGGAAGCATTCTAAAAACCATGAAATTTCACCGTTTCGTCACGTTTATAGCGCCGTTTTAGTGGAAAATCACCGCTATGGCACTTTAAAAGGAGATCGTGTTAAAACTTGTGACTAAAATATAATTTGGGAGATGGGTATGGATACCGCCAGGGCCGGGCAAAATACATGCACTGCTGTAATTGAAATACAAATTACAAAATACTTATACGCATGTATTTAAAATACGAAATACAAAATACTTTCAAGTCGTGTATTTGAAATACAAAATACAAAATACAGTATTTTAACCATTTTTTAAATTCAAATACAAAATACAAATTACAAAATACAAAATACATTTGGTTTTGGTAGAACCTTTGGTTGAAATAAATTGTCGTAAGTGCCCTTATCTAAGGGTACGTTTCCATAGAAGCAAAGCTGAGCAGATTGAAACAGAGTCGTGCAAAAATTGATCAATCATTACTCAGAAGACACATCTCGTCTCCGCTTCACTTGTAAAGTTTTGTGGTATAGGACTTAGGTGTTAGATAATAATAATTATTATTATAATAACACTAGCTGGTTCCCGGCATGCATTGCAATGCACATTCGAAGAAATAATTTTTTTATCCCTGCATGTCCTTTCCCGTGCGTCCCCGTTCCCCTCCCACATCTCATGCCCCTCCCACATCCCATTCCCCTCCCGCGTTCCCCTGCCCCCTTCCCCGCCTACCCTTTCCCCTCTCCCACTCCCCGCCAACCCCCCTCCCGCGTTCCACATATTCAGTCCCAGTACATTCAGTTTCCATACAACTCGGGTGCCAGCTATTACAATTTTTTATTTAAATTTTCATTTTGAACATATTACAAATATTAATTTTTGTATATTATAAGTACAAGCAATCAAATCTGGTGCCTAACGTAGGTACCTATTTAAAATATCTATAATAAAAAAACCATAGGCAATTCTAAAAAAACAGCTGCCTGCTAAATTTAATTTCATAAAACGCGCGAACTGTGAAACGTGCGAAGTTAAAATAGTCATCAAGTTTTCTGAAATTATCCAATTTTCTGCGTAATTTTCTTAATTTTTATTTCCGTAAGAACCTTCTACAAAGTATTAGAAAACTTTTAAAAAGATGAATGAAATAGGTAAAGTCGTTCTTAAGTTATGGCATGACCAAGGGAAACAAGAACTCATTTTTATATACATAGATGACATTTGTATAGTGCAGTTTTGTGTTATTTCACTTCAAGTGCGCTCTACAGTAATTAACTTAAAAATAATCTAGTGTTCAGTCAAATTATTCTTATAGTGCTTGATCTATTACTATGATACAAAAATGGACAATACAAAGCATCGATAAGTTTAATATAATTTGATACAAAATGTACAATAACAGTGCTATTATAGCACAAGACAATAATAATAACTAGCATGACATAAAAAAAATGTACAGTACATTATAAAGCAATGATAAGAAAACTACAAATAATCATTAGAAAGAGTACTATACCACAGGACAATAGGACAATAGTACAGGATTCTAGCGTTTTTACTCTACCTATTATTATCTATGTTAATTTATTTTTCATTATCATTATTAAGATCGCTTAATGTATTTGAAAATGTATTTTGAAGCCATGAGTATTTGAAATACAAATTACAAAATACCTCAGCAGCAGGTAATTGAAATACCAATTACAAAATACAATTTTAGGAAGTAATTGAAATACAAATACAAAATACGTATTTGTATTTCAAATACGTATTTCAAATACAAGTAATTCAAATACTGCCCAGCCCTGGGTACCGCCATAGCAGAAACCATTTATAGGATAACCAACATCTTTGCCGTAAGTCACCTCAAGTGATTCAATACGTTTTGTGACTTGGCAGTGGTGCTCGGGTGCCCGATTTCTACCTATACCTTCATACCTTTTTCCTTCCCAGATCTCCCTCTCCTTCCTTTCCTTAAAAATACCCTTCACACAGCTTTCCCAACGATTATGTGTGGAGCTATTGAAAAAAATATATGTTCGTGCATTTTGTTTTATCTGATAACTGGTCTAAGCTTTTTTTAATCCAATTGCATTTACAAAATATATAGTATTTTTTGCACTTCTTATCAACATTTCCAATTCGGGGAGGCCTCAATAGTGAATGGGAGATGAATATTTCCTAAGCTTTTCCTACGGTCGTTTCTTCAGAGTAGTGACATCGATATGTCGATGCTATAAATTCTCATCCTTGTGGGATTTCCTTATCAGAATGAATTGAGACAGGTGGACCGGGAAACAATCGACGTTTATGATTTACGAATATTAAATGGAAATTTTAATCCAGAAGCCATTTGTCATTTGCCTCAGGAGACTGGAGGAACTATTTCATTGTTCATTAGTTTTTTTTTTTTAATTTTATTTATATTTTATTTATCATTCTTAACGCATTAATAATACAAAGATTTTGTATATTGTCCTCTACGCAGGAGTTCACCTGCTTTGTGGAGGATTTTTTCCATGGTAAATTACTTACTTAATAATAACAGTGGACTTAGTAGATACATGAACCTAAGTAAACTTAAGGCGACACAATACAGTCAAGTGTAGTCAGAATCTTAACGACGTAAATGAATAAGGCGTGTACACAAATATATGACTCGCAGCCCGGCGAATTAGACGGACCTACGTTAAAATTTGCCGAATACGAACACTAGCGATTTTTTAAATAGGTCAAAAGGTCATTTAAATAGGTTATTAAATTCAAAATGCGTGCTCGTTGGGTTCCCAAAATGCTGAAGAGCAAAATCATTTGGAAAGCACTCGGGTCTCTTCGAACCATTTTCTCAACCAAGGCGATACTTTTTTGAGTTGAAATATAGGTTTACCACCTAATTCTAAACCACGGAATCAAAAATGACATGATTTGCTTATTTTTATTCATCTGAAGCGACATTTGAAGGGAAAGGTCATAGCATTTTTGGCGGCGGAGTTCTACGATAAGGGAATCAAGGACCTAGTGCCACGGCTCATTTTTTGGTAAATATAAATTTTTCCTGATTTTGTAAATGAAGTCTTTAATTCTTAGACAACCCTCGTATAACCTCTAATAATAATAGTTCTCAATGTTACATAATACCCATTCCACCGATATTATATAAAAATTCATCGCTTCAACGCCATTCAAGACCAGTAAAATATATTGTTATGATAACTCCCTCCACGTTTCCAAGAATCCCGGAATACTTACAAACTCGAGGTGTGGAGACGCCCCCAAGTACAAACAAAACTTTGTTTACCTAATTATTGTTGTTCGCCGTTTTCGCCCAACACCAGATCGAAGCTTTTAAAGGTGGCAGTGTTTTAAAATGGCCGTGAGAGGTATGTTAAAAACACTGTTGCCTTTCACTTAACCTATTTCACTACGATATAATTCTCTTACCTATTTGTACAGAAGGGTATGGAAAAAAATATTGTATAAGACATCTGCAGTTACTAACTAACTAAACTTAAAAATTAGTCTAATAACTTCTTCAAACTTCGCAAATTTATTTTGTGGCATCATTTTTCATATAATGAATAACTTATTACTTTGTATAAAACCACTAAATATAGTGGTTTTATACAAAGTAATAAGTTATTCATTATATTAGTCTAATACTTCGAATAATTTTTGTACTAAATTAATAATTAATGATGAAATAATCACTAACAATGTAGAGATATGCGACCACTTTAACAATTTCTTTTGCAACATTGGCTTCTCCTTAGCTAATAATATACGTAACAATGTCGTACACAAACCGGCCAATGAAATAACATTAGTATACGATAGTATAGAATTTTTATATCTTCAACCAACAACAGAATTAGAAATAAGCAAAATATTAAAATCATTGAAATCAAATGCGAGTGCCGGTTACGATAAACTCAAATACAAAACAGTGCTAAGTCTCTCAACGGAATTGGTTCCTATATTATCAAAATTGATTAACCAATGTTTTAAAGAGGGAACTTTTCCAGACTGCTGTAAAATTGCCAAGGTGATACCAATTCACAAAGGTGGGTCCAAATCAAATACCTCAAACTACAGGCCCATCTCAATCTTACCAATCTTATCAAAAAATTTTGAACGTGTAATCTACGAAAGATTAAACAATATCCTATTAAAAAAATCATTCTTTTATAAAAAACAGTATGGCTTTAGGAAAAAATCTAACACACTTGCGGCAATAAATGACTTAATCAGTAAACTAAGGAGTGGTATTGATGGTGGAAATTATATCTTATCTATACTAGTTGACCTTCAAAAAGCCTTTGATACGATAAGCCATGATATACTTCTCAAGAAACTCGAGAAACTTGGTGTAGTTGGTCCTGCTCTTAATCTATTCAAATCATATCTTAGCAATAGAAAGCAATTCGTAAGCATTAACAATCAAAATAGTAAGCACCTTCCAATAAACTATGGAGTTTCGCAAGGATCCATACTAGGGCCACTACTGTTCCAAATTTATATCAATGATATTTCGCAATTAGAATTAAACGGTGAAATTTTCTTATATGCAAATGATACTGCAATATTCTACTGGGGTAAAGATCTAAACATACTACTAGAAAATGCACAAAGTGACCTAGAAAGAATTTGCGGTTGGCTCCAATCAAATATCCTAACAATGAATATAAAAAAAACAGGATACATGATTTTAAGTTCAAACCGTAAAATAATTCCTCCACATGTACCATTAAAAATTGAAAATAACGATTTGCAAATCCTGAAACTGGAAAAATATCTTGGGCTGTGCATCGATAAGCATTTAACTTTTAAACAACACATTCAAAATGTAAAAGATAAAATCACACCCTTAATTAGCGTTTTTAGCCGGTTATCATAGCTATTACCAATTAGATTAAAAAAAAGTTTATACTATAGTCTCGTACACTCACTTCTAAATTACCTGATTGAAATCTGGGGAAATGCGTATGAAACATACATCAATGAATTACAGGTAATTCAAAATAAGATAATCAAAAAACTATTTCACTACGAATCCAAAACATCCACAAAAAAAATATATTTAGAAACAAAACTGCTAACATTAAGAAAACTATACGAGTACAATATATGTGTCCTTATATACAAAATAAATAATAAACTCATACATACAAACACAGAATTCATTAAAACGTCCCAAGTACACAAGCATTTTAACACGATAACATACGTTTAAACACCATTCATACTAACTACGGTAAGCAATCAATTAGTTACGAGGGGGGCAATTTATATAATTGCCTTCCAGATGATATCAAAACCGAAAAAAGTGTGTGCAAATTCAAAAAAAATTGTTCATGTTTATTCACAAAAAACAAAGTAGTGATAGTGAATAATATCGTATGGTAATATAATATCATGTAAATGTTAGTATTGCAATCTAATGTAATCTAAGGTTATGAAATGTAAAAACCATGTAATGTAAAAACTATGTAATACAATGTAAAAAGTACATAATTCAATATTCTAGTTAAGTAAGTGAAAATGTTATTTTCTTTTTTACTGGAATAAAAACTTATGAAAAAAAAAAAAAAAAACTGACTCCGATGAATTTCATTAATCTATCACTCAATTTTGAAAAGGTTGCAGTTTGATCAATCGGCACACTAATCGGACTAGGGGCAGTCCCGGTTCATTAAAGTCTTCATTGCATTGTACCTCGTGGAATAAAGCGACCAGTAGGTAGTAGAATCCAGTTCGTAGTCGGATCCGGTTCTTGCAATGCTGGCGGTAGTCTTCTACGGGTGTTTTCCCGGTGTGTTTATTTTACTAATGGTGTTTGGTTTGAGGCAACGGGCACGATATTTCGGATTAACCGGGGACGGATAATCGGAAGCGAAAGTTTTATCGTTACGTCGATAAACTAATATAAAACTTGTATTTTAAGGGAATGAAAAATCCTCCATTAGGTATATCGGTATATATACTCCATTGTATACAATATATAAGACGTATGAAAGCCAATCGCAAGAAAACTAAACTACCTTTTTTTAATAAAAAATTATCTCTATTATAATTAATAACTCTTTGAAAATTGGATACAACATTCATGATTCTTAATCGGGAAGAAATTTTGTGAGATTTCTAAAAATTTAGAGAGACTTACAATTTCTTTATTTGGTGCATCCTACAATTTTGTATCTCATAATTTATACTACTCTTCCATTAAAAGCATTTGTTTATTTATGTATGGAAGAAGAGTGTACTTTTAAAAAAGGATAACAGGTTAATAATTATCAATTAGTTTACATTTGTTTTAAGGATTAAAAAAATAATTTGTATACATAGTTAATACGGTTATCGTCATCATGATGGTTATGAAAATAAAATAAGTTAATATTTACGTATTTGTAAAAAGTTTTAACTTTTTGGCTCGCCATAGTTTATAATAAAACACATAAATTTGTTGTAGACCACGTTTGTTTTATAAACACTCTACCGGTTTCGGAAGCACCCTTCCTTCGTCGGGAGAACATTATAACCGTTGCAATATTCTCCTGTCGAAGGAAGGGTTCCGAAACCGTTAATGTTTATAAAATAAAAGTGGTCTTCAACAAATTTATGTGTTTTTAATTGTATTATTTACGTATTTAGTAAGAAGAAAAACCAAACCATTAATAATTATGGAGGATATAAATAGAGCACTAAAGAATTACTAATTTTAATCATTTTCAGGTGGAAATTAGGGAATCAGTTTTTTTGGTGATGATTTCTCTAAAATATTTTTTTATGGAGTTCAATAATTATTGTATTTCATCATTAACGCTTCTGATAATTTATTAAAGAAGCAATCTTAGCTTTTCATTGTGCGAGAACGATCAAGAACAAGAGCGATCTTAAATTTTTCAGCGGATATTTAATTGTATTTGTACGTAGGTAGTGTATCTTTTTTCAATTAACTGTATTGACTGCAAGTGATCCAAGGTGTTAGACGTCTGAATTTTGAAGTTGTACATGATGAGACCTTTGTCGTAGAGGTTTCAATATGATCCACCGGTTTTTTAAAACATATTTCAACATTTTTCGACATCGTTGGATTGTAATATTGTATACCAAGACTATGTTTTTAATTTTTCCTCTAACATGTCACTATTTGTGGTTTTTTTAATGGTATTTGGAACATTTCTTTTAGATTTCATTTATTTATCATATAAAAACCAGCAAGTATGGTGGTCGGTAATATTCGTTTGCCAAACCATTTTTTTGATTTTAATAATATATATTAAGGTTTGGTATTATATATTTAAGGTTTACACAAATACGATCTAAACAGGATGATTTTTGCCCATGTATTTTTTTGAGTATTTTTGTTCATATGTAATTTGAAATCTAATTCAGTTATACAATTAATATTTTGGGAATTTTCTTTATTATTAATATTTATATCGGACTCGCAACAATAACATTTGGCTGTCATCAGTTCTTTTGTTTTGCTCTTTCAAAAAATATTCTTAAACCAATCTTTTTATTGTGTTTTGGCTGTAAAAAGTTTAGTGTGTTGGAATCTTCTCCCCCCTGATCTTCCAGGAGTCACTTCTTGCTGCTCATTTTCAGATATTTATATAATTTTTTTACTTCTGTCTCTTTTTATATAAGCTGTAATTTTTTGAACAATGGAGGAGGATTTCCCTCCTGTACCCCTTACAAAGCCCCCAGATCCCCCTCCTGACCCTCCAGATGGAGACATTTCAGATAAAATAGACTTTTCAGAACATTCAAACATTTCAGACAATGAATCTGTCATCCTAACCTCAATTAAAAAAAGAAAATTTAGTCCCCTTTCCCCAAAAAAACATGATTCGCCTTTGTCTTCTCAGTCCCCTCCAGCTCTTCCTCAACCTCCTCCAACAATCTTTTACTCTACTCATTCCCGTGGCCCCTACATTGTATATGCGCAAAAAACTGAACAAGGTAAAACCATCCATCCTCTTGAATTTGGTAAATTTCTTTCAAATAACAAGAACCTTTCGATTAAACCTGGAGGTGTTAAAGCCGAGGGTCGCTTCCGAATCTCTGTTGAATTCCTGTCAGGTTCAGCCGCCAACAACTTTATCAAAAATATATTTATTTCATCTAATTCTAAATTCAAGGCGTACATCCCAACTTTCAATGTCACTCGAATGGGCCTGGTCAGGGGTATCTCAACCGATCTGTCCATTCCAGAAATCCTATCCTCACTTTCAACCCCCCAACATATCGGCAATCCCATAAAAGCCAGGAGGCTAAATTATAAGGACACCTCTGAGGGCATCGTTTCCTGGAAGCCCTCCCAATCTGTCGTCATCACATTCGAAGGACAATCTCTTCCCTCCCATATTTATTTATTTTTCAACTCCTTACCAGTTGAAATGTACACTTATCCCACCACTCAATGTTTCAACTGCTGCCGTTTTGGTCATACCAAAGCTGCATGCAGATCCCCTCCCAGATGTTTCAAATGTGGAGAAAACCACTCGGCTGACCAATGTTCTTCTCTCTCTTCACCTAAATGTTTTAACTGCTTAGGCGCTCATTCCGCCATTAACTCTTCTTGCCCCGAACAATCTCGCCAAAAAAATATAAAAATTTCTATGGCCTCTGAGAACTTGTCTTTTCTGCAGGCTTCTAAATTATTCCCGCCTGTCAAAAAATCATTTTCCGAGGTTTTATCCAGTAACTCTTCATCCAACCCTCTCGCCACCTCCTCAACATCTTCCCGTTCAACAAAATTCACATACAAAAACCCTATCTCTAAACAGGCTCGTGGATACGATCAGCAACAACACAACTCACTTCTCTTAAATCCCAATGGTTCTCCTCTTTCACACGCCACAAATGGGTGCGCAAACAATTATAATTCATCTTCAACAAACTATCAAAAGCTTTCTGAACAACTCTCCCAAGATAATTCTTCATTTATTCAAACTCTTATTATGCTTCTAATTGACCTAATTTCTTCTCAAACTAATCTACCGTCCAACGCTGCTTCTATTATTTCCACATTAAAATCATTTATTCAAAATGGCTCTTCAAGATGTCAGAATTCTTCAGTGGAATAGCCGCAGTGCTATTTCTAACAAATCAAACCTTCTTAACCTATTAAATTCAAACCTTGTTTCTGTGGCTGCTGTCTCGGAGACATGGTTTACTCCATCCACCCACTTTAATGTGGGAGGGTACTCCTGTCTCCGCGATGATCGCCCGGAAGGTACGGGCGGTGGTGCTGCCCTTTTTATTAAAAAATCCCTTCCGTTTTTCCCAATAAATAATATCAAACCCACCAATGCTGACTTTCAAATGGTTGCAGCTAAAATAAAGGACACTTCCTTTGTTTCTATCTATCTTCCCCCAACATCGCACTTCAATAAACAAGCGTGGTTGCAAATTGTCCGTCAACTAAGCCCTCCTTTCTATTTATTGGGTGATTTTAATGCCCATTCCCCCGTCTGGGGTTCTGCTTTCTGTGATCGAGACGGTCGAAGTGTGATGGATTTCCTAGATGAATCCAACCTTTTTCTTTTGAATGACGGATCTCCTACTAGAATCTCTCGCCCCAACACAAACCCCAGTGCAGTGGATCTCTCCATATGCTCTATTAATCTGGCACCTCTCTCCTCGTGGGTGGTGTCCCCCGACCCCTGCTCCAGTGATCATTTCCCGATCACCATCACTTATCAAACTTCTTTCCATTCAGACAAGGCCCATATTTCGACAAAGATTAAAACAAAACACACCAAATGGGACGAATTTAACTCACATATGGATAAGTTTATACAAAATTTATCCTATACCGATACATTATCTGTCAAAGATGACTACGATAACTTCAAATCAATGCTCGTAACTGCAATCAATAAATCAAATCCTCCCCCTAAAACCAAATCTCTCAAAAAACTCCCTCCATCTCCCTGGTGGGATGAGGAATGTTCCAAAGTAGTGAGAATTCGGAAAGCTAAATCTCTTTCCTATCGTCACAATATGACTATGGAGAACTATCTCATATACAAAAATGCCGAAGCCAATGCCAAAAGGGTATTGAGGTCAAAAAAAAAAATCCGGGTGGTACAACTTCTGCAGTTCAGTATCTCCGAACACTCCAATTTCGGAAGTTTGGTCTATGATTCGAAGATTTCGATCCTCCTTCAGTCCAACATCTCCTCGAGCTTCTCATTCTAAATGGATAGACGAGTTCTTGGACAAAATTGCCCCCCCTTCTGTACCTAACTTAGATGAAATAACTCCAATCCACAACACTCCTATGTCTGATCATTGGCTTGACTCTCCATTCACTTTAATTGAATTAAAAAATTGTTTATCAACAGTCAAGGACTCATCTCCAGGCAGAGATGGTATACCTTACAGCATTATCAAAAATAGTAATGATAATGTTCTAAATCACTTTTTAAGCATCTTAAATAAAATCTTCCAGACTGGCATAATACCTGATGACTGGAGTTCTCAAATAATCATCCCAATTCTAAAATTAAACAAATCACCCAATTCTGGATCCAACTATAGGCCAATTGCTCTTTCATCCACCCTTAGTAAAATTTATGAAAAATTAATTAAAAACCGGTTAGAATTTTTTGTCGAGAGTAATAATCTTCTCTCTCCATCCCAATTTGGATTTAGGAAAAAGAAATCTACACAAGATAACCTCGCCATCATCAGCACTGATATTAATTTATCCATTTCTAACAAAGAAGTATGTCTTGCAGTCTTTATAGACATAGAAGGCGCCTTTGACAATGTTTCCATCCCAATTCTTAAAAAAAAACTTTTAGGCCTTGGCTTACCCCTCATGTTTGTCCAATCTATTATTAATCTTTTTCTCGATAGGAAAATTTTCATTGAGCTACCAGATGTTACTCCTCAGTGTAGGTCAATTTGGAAGGGTTTACCCCAAGGCGATGTATTATCCCCCTTACTGTATAATATATACACACACGATATGCATGTCACCATTCCCCCTCAAGTAAAAGTTGTTGAGTTCGCAGATGACATAGCTTTCTTCTTATCATCCAAAATCATTCCATCCGCCGTCAAATATCTTAATGAAGCCATGGATGCCCTTTGCACATGGCTTACTTTAAATGGTCTTGAACTTTCAGTACAAAAGAGTCAGTGTGTTACCTTCTCAAATCGTCATAATAACCCCCCTGTTCAAATTTTATTTAAAAACTCTCCAATCCCCAATGCTTCCGAAGTAAAATTTTTGGGAGTAACATTTGATAGGAAACTTAAATGGTCTTCCCACATTAATAATATAGTTACTAAATGTGAAAAAAATTTAAATATTATCAGATCATTGACTGGCGTTTGGTGGGGTGCTCATCCTATCTGCATTAAGTTGCTCTACAATGCACTTATTCGAAGTCATCTCGACTATGCCTGCCCACTTTTTAGTACTGCATCCAAAAATGCACTCAGTAAATTAGACAAAATTCAATCTAAGTCATTGCGAATAATAACTGGCGCGATGCAATCGTCGCCCATCAATTCCCTTCAAGTAGAATGTTCTGATCCTCCTCTTTATTTAAGGCGTCAATTATTTGCTGACAAATTTGTTCTTAAATGTTTAAATTCTAAAAGTCATCAGATTATTCCCAGAGTCTCGTTGTTCAACGACTCAACACATTCACCTACAATCAGAGCTCGAACTAAACCTCTCCCTGCCATCTGTAAAAATTTTCGCTCTCTCTCAGAGCTTCAAATTATCAAAAATGATCTTCTTCCTTTGTACAAATTAAAATATAGTCACGTCACCCTATCCCCAACGATTTTAGAAGGGATCGGCATCCTTAAAAGTCATTCCAATCTCCCAGCCCGTACTGTCAATAATATGTTCAATGACATTATTTCTTCTAAATGGCCCAACTCTTCTCTTTTATTTACTGATGGCTCCAAATCTCCGGACTCTCCTAACTGTGGTATTGGTATTAACGTTTACCACAATAATTCTAATGAAAGAATATTTTATTCAATTTCAAACCAATTTTCAATATTTTCTGCCGAGTGCATTGCGATTATTGAATCTCTCAAATATATAATAGAAAATAATTTTGAACATTCTCTTGTTCTCTCTGACTCTCTCAGTTCCCTCCAAAAACTTAAAACAAGTCCTCTTCTTCATTCTGATGATCACTTTGTATGTCTTATTCGAGTATTGATAACCTCCATTCAAAGCTCTGGAAAAACTGTAACTCTGATTTGGATTCCTGGACATGTTGGCATAGTGGGTAACGATATTGCTGATTCCTTGGCAAAACAAGGAGCGTCTAACCCTACCGTTACCCTCGTAAACCATATTCCCCTGTCTGATATTTTTTCCATCATCAAAGATAGATCCCGCAATGTTTGGACAGAGTATTGGAACATTGCTAGTCAATCCAAGGGTGCCCGCTACGCCTCAATACAAAGGACTATCCCATCAAAACCGTGGTTTCAAAAATTCCCCCATTTTTCCAAAAAAGAAATCTCCTTACTTATTCGTATGAGAATCGGACATTGTTCCGTTCCTTCTCACCTTTATAAAATTCATGTGCTTGACTCCCCAGATTGTACGTTCTGTGGTCTAGATGTGGGAACTTTAGATCACATATTTTTTGATTGTCCCTCTCTAAATAAATATCCTCTCTTCTATCAAGCGTTATCAAAAATTGCCTCTCCTCCATTCAACATCTCATCTCTTCTAAGTCTGAACTCTACTCCAATCTTCCATAAAATTCTGAAATTTGCACATTTAAATAAAATTAATATATAAATTCACCTTTCCTTTCTCTGTAATTATAAATGATGGCCTAGAACACCCTTGAAGGGTGAAAGCCAGAAATAATTGAAAAAAAAAATATATTTATATCGCCAGCAATGACACAGGTTTTATTTTTCAGCGTTAATAAAATATGTTTCGGCTGGTTTACATAAAATGAAATATTTGATCCATTCGTTTTATAAATGGCAATTTTGTGATAAATATATTTATCGAGTTTTATTTCGATTTGAATAGAATTAGTCGTAAATATTGGGTGCTCTCCACCATCCACGGTGAAGAACATCGACTTGTAGGATTCGCCATATCATCTCCACCGACTACGATGTCAAGCATCTCACAGGAAGACCAGGAAGGTCCATGATCTACACTTCAAGTTGACCATAACATCATCTTCAAGTCTCCGCCCGCCGCGCGTCAAGCACAGGTCCATATCGCGCCTTCGGGTGACTTCCGTGTTATGCATTCCACCGTGATACCTACTTAATAAAAACGGTAATAATTCATAAAAATCTTTCATTGTCTCTACCTTCCATTATCCAGAGATATAAGATTTCGTAATTAAATCATTTTACGAGACTCGAACTCAGAACCTCTACTCTATCTGCCAATTGAGAATTCGATTTCATTGAGAATATTGAATTCCATCATTTTTGTTAATCTTGTAATTTCTCCAAAAATCATCAATGTTCTTTTCAATTATCTACGATGTACCTATATTGGCTTACACCTTGTATTACTGTCGTGAAAACTTCTTTAGTACGTTGTGATTTTAAACTTGATGAAACGAAAAATTGCGACACTAAAAAGAGACAAACACATTCGACTATAGGATTTAGCCTGCGTGAGAATGAGATACTATAATCGGTCTCCTCTTTTTGCGGTGCTCAGTAGTCTCCCCACTCTTGTCTAGTTTAGTTTCCTGAAGGTTTCACTTCTACCGCGTGTGAATTGCACACTCTTTTTTTAATTTTCTGTGACTTTTATTCTTTCATATTTTCATTGTCGATCATAATATTTTATCGAATATCCCCTTAAATTTCAGGTTTGAGTGGACGAATTACTATTTTAAAAATTCACATCAAAATATTTTGTGACCATCTCTGCGTGATTACAATTTCTTTCAAGTAAAATAAAATCAATGAAATAATAAAATCACTTTGTTTTACCAAGATAATCTTTATTTTAAAAATCAACATGTTTCGAGAACGATGTTCTCTTCATCAGGACATTATATGTACTAAAAACTAAATGATCAAGTATAGAAAGATAGGCGTGGGTAGAAATGGAAGTATTGGAATGGGGGAAGAGAGGTGAAAAGGGGAGGTGCTTAGAAGATCCACAGGGGAGTGGAGGGTGGGGGGGGGGGAGGTGGAAAGGGGGAGTGCCTAGAAGATCAAAGACAAAAAAATACATTTAAAATATGTTTATGATAGGATAAGTTTTAAGATTTTCACGGCCAAAAGCATTTTCGTTATTTGTTTTTGGGGTGTTATGCCGTGTTGCGCTACCTCCTTCTTTAGCCAACGTTTCGGACATCGTTGCAGTGTCCATCATCAGGGCAGATCCGGCAGATCCGGTAGATGTGGGACATCTACTGCCACAACTACCGGATCTGGGATGTGGGACATCTACTGCCACATCTACCGGATCTGCCGGATCTGCCCTGATGATGGACACTGCAACGATGTCCGAAATGTTGGCTAAAGAAGGAGGTAGCGCAACACGGCATAACATCCGAAAAACAAATAACGAAAATGTTTATGATAGGGTTATTCACAAAATTAATTTGATTATTAATAATATTTAATTTTCTATTGACATTTTTCCTAATTTCTAATATTTCTAAAAATCTAAGTGAAAACCACTAACGTTAGTGTGTAAAATTTTAAAACCAGTATTTATATCAAATAAATGGTTGAATTCAATTAGATGGTTAGCAAATTCCGAATAATTATTGCTATTTAGACATGAAAATTTGAACTAAATAAAAATTAATAAATTGAACCAATATAATAACACCCCCCATACACACAAGCCCTGCTTATTTATGGGGGGTACATCAAATACAAAGTAAAAATGATTGTATAAAATTTATTATAATTTACGTATCTCTTTGTAAATAAAAAAAAATCGCAAATGTTCCTTAGGCCTCGTTTCCAACTTTCTACCTCTCCCCCCTCCCCCTCCCCCTGTTGATCTTCTAAGCACCTCCCCTTTCCATTTCTCAGCCCCACTACTTCCATTTCAACCCACGCCTGTCTTTCTATACTTGATAATTTAGTTTTTAGTACATATAATGTCCTGATGAAGATAACATCGTTATCGAAACTGTTGATTTTTTAAATAAAGATTATCGTGGTAAAAACAAAGTGTTTTTAATTATTTCCATAATAAAATGGTGCCACAAAGTGAGCTTGCAAAATTTGAAGAAGTAAAATAAAATCAATTACGTTGACGGTGCATTTTTGACTAACGAGAATTCGGTGTAGATTTGCGGATTTGTGCATATTGATTTGGGGAGGTGTAAAATGAGGGGAGTATCAATTAAACCCAATTAAACCCCTTACGGCCGGGGCCCTTCCGGATATTCAATTAACTTAATGTATGTAACGGACACTTCATGGCAACCATATAATTAATTAGGTAGGTCGTACACGAATAGCTTGGAAATCTCACCTGGATGATAGAATTTTTGGAAATTGTATTTATCGACTTCACTTGTAGTTTAATTACCAAAATAATTTAACCACTAGGATCCATAAGCTTATTTAAATTAATACTTGTAACTTTATCTCGAGGTTCCGAGGCCCATTGAAATTATTTCAGTACTATTTCAATTCCAGTACACAACATACTTTTTAAGTGAAAACTTCTTCAGCACCGTTTTGATTTGAAACTCGCTGAAACAAAAACTGAGACACTAAAAAGAGACAATCGCATACATCTGTACGATTTAGCCTGCGAGAGAATGAGATAGTATAGTCGGTTTTTGTGCGTACTCCCCACTCTTGTCAGCTTCAGTTTTCTGAAGGTTTCAATTTTATCGCGTGTGATTGGCACACTCTGATTTTTTTAAAAAGAAAGACAAACATTGCCGGGTTACGAATAACCTAACAATAATTGAAAATCTCCTACTAACAATAAATGGAAAATTTTGCTTGTCTTGATGGAGGACTTAGCCAGCCGAGGAATCGAGCACGCGACACCTGGGTGGGATCCAAAAGCGATGTCACTGAGCGGTTAAATTTTTATTTATGTCGATTTATTTTCTCGAATATACACTTTACAGATTTATTACATTGGTTTACATAGAAAATAAGTTTCAGTAATAAAACACAAATAAATATTGCATTACGATATCTAGAGGTACCTATCACATTAAGTATTATAAATAATACAAAGGTAAAATAATATTAAAACAAACACACAAGCGTTAACAATTTATTTTGTCAATGGATACAAAATTAACGATTCTCAAAAGAAAAATGTGTAACAGAAGAGAGAAAATTTTCGGCCATATCTGGGAATTGAACCCAGGAACTTTTCTTAGCTGACGAGTGCTCTGACCACCAAGCTAATTCGACCATATCTACTTATGTCATTTTTAACTGCATCCGTACTTCGACTACTAACATGATCTTCATTTTCTTAAAGTGTTTTTTTGGCTGCTATCTTATAGTATGATTGCTCTCAATAAACTGCTTTCATTATAAAAACATTGAATTTATTTTGTTGTCGCGAAATGTAAGAAAGATTACTCTTTAAAAAAAAAAGAAACACAAACATTCCCGGGTTACGAATAACCTAACAATATTTTAAAATCTCCTATCACCACCACAGTAAACGGAAAATGTTGCTTGTGTCGTGATGGAGGACTTAGCCAGCCGAGGAACTGAACAGGAGACGCCTGGCGTAAACCCAAACGTGATGTCAAATCAGCCACTGACAGTTAATAACCCTTCTTACTAATTCGTTTTTGTAAGCAAATTAAATTGTAAGTGAAATAAGACTAATTATTTTTTCGTGTGACGTTATAATATTTTTCAAGAAAATGCGTTATTTGGCTTTCAGAAGCATGTTTTTTTTGAGGAATCCTCTTCGGCCCTCTCATATTGTCTCATTCCTCTCAACAACACTTTAGACCTAGACTCTTTGCTACTGGGAACATTCTTTATTTGTGCTTAAATTGTGTAGGAGATGTGGTCCACAGCTTAGCTTTTACCCAAAGCGGTATAAACCTCCAGGTATAAAACTTTTTTAAATATGTGGTTTTATTTTCTGTCTTTGGAAAAGGCTTATTTTATTTAACATCTTGCGTGGTCGTTTATTTTTTACCACGAGTGAAACCATGACTAGAAGAAAACTTAAGTAAGCACTCAAGTCTGTGCATGTTTTTTCTCAGTTTTCTCCGCATGACTTCACCAACATAAGCTCAAAGAGTAGGCAAAACATCCCATTACTCCGAGAAAATAAAACATTTTCATCATTGCCTATTTCGAGTACAATGGCATCCGTAAACATAAAAAAATACCGAAAATTCCTCCCAAAAAACGAATAGTCACGTTTCTCGAATACCCATCAATACGCATAGCAAATACACATTAGCATTTTTATGATAATGTTCTGCCATACATTCCCTTTTAATGGCCATCGATAAAAAAAGTTTTTTCGCAGATCATTTGATATTCAAACGTTTCCTAAATGCAGCCCTCTTGACGGTAATGACTACATGACTGCGCCATTTCTACGTATATTAAAGTTGGAAAACCGTAAAATATTCATCGTATATTAAAATAACTGTCGAGGTAACCATCTGTGACGATATATAGTAGGTATATAAAACAGCAAGTATTTTGCACGAGGGTTTAATTTCTCTTCGTAAACAGATTAAAGATGATATTTACCTATAATTATTATGATGAAAAGGTACTCTGCAAAAATAGAAACTCTTTAAAAAAAGGTACTCTGCAAACTTCAACTAAGAAATAACTATTTGTTTTATTCGACCTCTGAGAAGGTAAAAGAAGGCTTAAAATACATTAAATAAATATTATTCACTTTATGCCATTTCTTATAAAATCTGATGTAAATATACATTTATAATTTTTTTCTTTATTAATTGCTTTGATGTTTTTTTATGGATACCGCACAAGAGTACCAACTGCTCCCGTCTGGAGCCAGTGAGACTATAGCAACCCCAATTAAGTTATGTTGTGAGACTGTTAGTGGGGAAAGGAAGAAGACAGGGAAGAGTAAGGTGGGGAAGTACCTCGCTATTCAGATCTGATCATGAATCACGGCTAAAGCCATTTCAAGCAACGTTTCAATTCTGAATGGTGGTCTTACACCAGGGCGATACTGGGAGTATCTTCCACTCTGGAACGTGCCGCAAATATGCTATGTATTATCTTTAAACGAATAAATTGTGAATTATCACAAATTATTCAAATAAAAATTATTTGCCACGCCGGGATTCAATCCCGCGACCTTCGGATTGCGAGTCAAGAGCCTTACGGCTGGACTACGCCGGCCGTCGGATGTTTACATAATTTGAGAATTTTTGGAATGTGCGGAGAGGATGTACCGCCGAATAACAAAGTATAAAATCTATTTGTTTATAAACCGTGTATACCAGCGCATAAGATAAGGCAGGGACTGTAGGAGGAGATATATTGTGGAAATATTTTGAAGAGATATATGTGGATCTTGAAGAAGCCCGGATTACACGAAGGAGGAAAAAACATATCGGTAGCTCGGTAGATCAACTCTGAACGGGTTACCGTTGAGATTCGCGTACGTGCACCGGTGCACCGGGGATCAATGCTGCTGGCTAAATCAGACTCCTTTGAAATACCTGTAGAAAAGGCACAGCGTGTCTACAATGCGTCGGTGCATTAAATATGGCATTCAGTCTGTTAACAACGGATCAGACGAACCGCCCTCCTATGTACAGAATCAAGTAGATTTATCGGGTAAATTATTGATGTTCCAGCTCAATGGTTGCTTTCACCTTCGGGGTATTTCCACGTTTTTTTATTGCTTAAAAAAATTAAGCAAAAACTTACAATTCACAAATATATTAGAATAAATTAATATACGATAATATACATATACTTCAATATACATGATTCGTATTTATTAATATTTGTGATATTTTTCATCAGTCCTAGTCCTTTAATTTAATGTCATGAAATGTGGTGAAATTATTTTCATGTTATCGGAAAACTGATACATTATTTTTTTATTGCCTTTTACTGCTTCAATTAAAAAACACACCTTTACCTCCCTACATCCTGGAATAAATTATTATTATTATTATTTAATAACATAAATGCCTTATGGATGTGTAAGTGAATATAAATTTAAGAAATAAACATTGATATTACGTAACAATGTCTCCAAATGTCATTTTTTTCGTTATTCTCTGGAATTAACTTTATTATTTTAATATATAGAATGAAATGAAAAGTATTCCTTTCTCTTGCAAATTCTCCAAATAAAAGGAGTGTGTTTCCTAAATTTCATAATCTCTACAATTTTTCGTCATTTGTAGTAAAAATATGTCAAGTTATTATTTTTTTTCAACATTCTTTAGGCTATTGAAATTAAAATATTCCATTTTATAAACATCATGGAAATTTCAAATACAAAAATCTAAAAGGTTAAATTGTTTAGTTTCTAAAAATATATTTGTTTTTATGGCAACTTCAACGAAAAATGGGTTTATCATTAAAATACATTTTTCACAACGTCTGTATATTTAGCTAAATTATAAAAATATTACGTTGTTACGTTGTATTTTCTATTTATCTTTTCATTCCAAAAACTATACAACACTTTAATTATTAATGCTGTGGTGAGGGACGACAAGACAAATTAAAGCAAGGTCTTATTTCAATGCTTAATGCTGGGCTCATAAATTATGTATTTAAGGAGGGGTGTTGAGAATGGAGAGGGTTGCAAGAGAGAGATAAGGGGGATACTTTAGTTGGTGATCTATTGATACTCAATTAGGGTACTTACCACCACCCACCACCGGATGTTTTATACTTACCAATATTACTCCCAAATGTACATATTTAATTTCACATTGTGTCTTTACTCGTGTATGATGGGAAAAACCGTTGAAACGCACCGCCTCTGGCAAATAGAAGTTTGTGACAATTTTTGGGAGTCTCCCAACATACCAAAATCGAGGTATGTCGTGAAGCGGAAGTTAGTAAAGAGGGGAAGGAAATGTGAAAGAGTAAGTTCGATAACTACCTAGCTATTCAGACCTGGTCAGCAAAAACTGATGTCACCGTATCCAACTAGGCCACCACCTTGCACCGAAACCGGATCGCAATAAATTTACGGGCCGTTAGAAGCCAATTGCTCGAGTTAAATCATGACTTCGCCATGTTCAGTCAAGAGGGGAATGATTATGAGTGATTGATTAATTCAAAGTTGGAAAATTAATTCAAAGTTGAAAGAATATTAATTCATTCCATCAAAAATAATTTAAAAACATCATAAAAAATCAACTTGAGTAATGGGGTGCTTTTACAAAGTACGAGTACCTACGCTATGAAAAATGTGTGAAGATTTAAATTTTATTTATCTAAATATGATCATTGTACTAAAAATGTGTAATTTTAGATGTCTGAAGATGGCATTAATAGTCTGAAACCAGTTACGATCACAAATAAATTAAGTGGAAAAAAGTTTTATATTTGTTTTGTTATATTATTGTAATTTTAATATTTTCATTCAAAATTACCAATTAAAAAAAAAAGATTCATTAAACCCATTACGAAACGGTTACAACGTCATTATGACGTAGAAACACTACTGCCTGGTACGATTGCTGTCACCGACGCAGGCGTCGTGACGTCAACAACGCTTATTCACGAACAAAAGCGAACTCGTCGTTTTGGCGGCTAATAAAGAAAATGGCATATTTTAAATCATTATAGGAAATGTTATCATCAGCGCAAAAAAATGCCATCACTATTGTAATTTTTAAAGAGAAAAAAAACTGTTAAAATACCCTATTGTGTAGTGTTCCTTTCATAGCCGCAGGTACTTTAACGGTAGGTAGGTAACGGCTAAACTTAAAAAGCTAAGGGCGAAATTTAATAGTTACTGTTCTTTGCGTGAATAAAGCTGGGAATTTTAATTAAAATAGCTCACTGGAGAGCAATTAATATGCTTTCAGCTTTTTGGTTCAGACATATTAGTTAAATGTTACGGAGAAATAGTTTATAGTAAGGAAACATTGTAATAAAAAGTTCTCGCTTTTAAATATTACTCAGATCTTGAACTCTGCACTCAACAATTAAGATGAATGGTTGCTCGGTCTTTTCATACATTTTAAAATTTTATTTCATGCAAAAAAATTGCCATGAAGTAAAAGTAGTAGATATTTCAGACTGTAAAATCAGTTTTAAGAGGAAGCCACAAGTCAAAAATGTATTTATTCTGGTTAGTCTTATGTTGCTATGAATTAAGGCAACAGGCAATAAAATCGCTTGGCAAATGGAGTCTAGAAGTCTCGATTCCAAACGCAAGAGCGGTTTTTATTTATTTTGTGTAAAATTTTATAAGAAAGAAAAAAGTTAACCCGTCTGCTTGTTTAGGAATAAATAGATCCCAAAACACGTAATTGCGTTATACTTTCATAAGACCAAAAACGGCCCGAGCGACTTTACATTTTAAAAGCTATATATGTGTCTCTCTTCCTCTCATGCAAACATATGTATTTTTCTTTTTACCAGAAACAAAACAAAATAATGCTTCTTATTGACTTTGAAACATGAAAGCTATCTTGCATAGATATTTTGCAATCTTGATCCAAAGTGACGGTTTCAAAATTTACGCGCAAAATTGAGGCCTCCGGATTGCGAGGTGCGAATATATTGAACCAAGCAGACGGGTTTCAAGGGAAACTAATATTTAACAAATTGTTAAAAAGTTGTTTCTCATATGCTTTCAAACATTTCGAATCAAAATAAATATATATATATTTAGGTAATTTTTACTTGCATATTTTTATTTATTAAAGTAATTAATAATTTTATTTCAACTCTATTCAAGGAAACGGTAAGTAAGGCTTCAAATTATCTAATGCAAATTTCTTGGTATTAATAATGCAAGCGGCGGCGTAGTCCAGCGGTAAGGCTCTTGACTCGCAAACCGAAGATCCCGGCGTGGAAAATACATTTTATTTGATTAATTTGTGTTATTTCACAATTTATTCATTTAAAGTAATATAAATTAGGTATATTTGCGGCTCGCTCCAGGGTGGAAGATACTCTCAGTATCGCCCTGGTGTAAGACCACCATTCAGAATTGAAACGATGCTTGAAATGGCATTAGCCGTGTTTGGTGACCAGATCTGAATAGCCAGGTACTTCCCTACCTTCCTATTCCCTATCTCCTTCCCCTCCCCACTACCTTCAGCCTTACAACATACTTAATTGGGGATGCCATAGTCGCACTGGCTTCAGACGGGAGCAGTTGGGACTCTTGTGCGGTATTCATATAAAAATATAAAAAAACCGATTCGTGGTGAAGATTAATCGAGCATAGTGATTTAGCACTATACCTTGCCTTAACGTCGTCATGCTAAAGTTCACCATTATTTAAGAGCTTTTAACTTCCAAAAACCACCGTATTTACAATCTTTTTGATTGATATTTTCGTTAGAATTCCGGTGTTGGGTATTTGTTTTAATGAAAATATGTTATTGATTCTAAATATTTGTTTATTAAAAACACACTCATTAGTCTTAATGATTTTACTTAATATATACACTTTAATAAAATAATCATCCATTTCTATGACAAACGTCCGACAAACACGCCAGGGTTATTCAAGGTGAGCAATTACCCCCTTTGCAACATTCGGCCTGCATACGTGCACATTCTCATCAAATTTGTTCATACCGTGTAATACCGCGCCGAGGGTTGGAATGTGAAACAATTATAATCGTATTAAGCCGCACCCTCCGTTGGTAAGATAGCATTACATACGTTTTATGTTTGTGCGGATGTGAAGTAATAGAATTATCTCTAGTTATGATCTGACTAATGACAATATTTATAATATATTTTTTATTATAACGTGAGACTCCTAACTGATCGGAGGCAGTGGGGCTGTATCACCCCAGTGTTGTGACTGTTGCGGAATGTTGAGAGGATAACAAAGTTCACACAGGTGCATGAAACGTTGATGACAAGATCGTGATAAGTATAATAAAAGTTCGTGAGCAGGTCGGAGGGAGTTTTTTTAAATGAAAACTTCTTTAGCACCGTTGTGATTTGAAACTCGATGAAACGAAAAACGACACAAAAAGAGAAACACATACGTCTGTAGGATTAAGCCTGCGAGAGAATGAGACAGAATAATCTTCCCCTCTTTTTGCGGTGCTTCGTAGCTTCATCACTCTCGTCTACTAGTTTTATGAAGGTTTCGCTTCTACCGCGTATGAACAGCAGACTTGTAATTTTTTTACAATAGCTCCACACTGTGAAGGAAAAAGGTATGGGGAGCGTGTCCCGGAGTGACGGGCGTGTAACTCCGTCCCTTCCTTTGCGGTGCAAAGCGATGGATCGAGAGAGTCCGGCTGTAGAGATCTAGGTTAGGCCTCCCTAGACCTAACTCTCAGACCAATCTCTCATCCGGCCTGCCGTGCAGTAGATGGGCAAATGCATTCCCACCTCGAGAACTCGAGCACTCCTGTTATGACACCAAACGCAGCGCACTTGAGATGACCTATAGCAGGGTGTTGGGTATCTAATAAATGGTTCTCGGGTGGCGGTATCCGCACCCGCCTCCCAAGTTCATTTTTAACTTCCATAATTCCTGTATATTCCGTTTTTTTTTTTAATTTACGATAGTTTGTTTTTACCATTTTTTCATTACTACGATGTTACATAGATTTTTTTTCAATTTTTGTGCAATTCATTTTTAATGGGAAAAACAAAAACTCATTAAATAACTTCTCTACCGCTTATTGTCATATTTTTCTCAATAGGTACTACACTTATTTGTGTATTCTCGTGTCTTAATTTTTCATACTTACACTTATTATCCTGATGACAAAAACCTTTGGTTTTGAAATACCGTATTTTTTTATTATAAACTAAAGACTACCCGGCATGCGTTCAGCGTTGCACCACCAAATAAAGAAAGAAATTGTTTCTCCCTGAGTGTTCTCTCTCGTGTGTCCCAGTTCCCGCGTCTTTTTTTCCTCCCACGTTCCCATTTCACCTTCCCCGTCTTCCACTCCAACCTCACGGATTCCACTCTCCCTCCTCTTTCACTCCCTGCCGCTAAACTATATCAAATACACACGTTTTTAAACTTATACGCAAATTGCATAAAAAGTTCACCAGTATACATACAAACCTTCGCGGGCGTACGTATAACAAGTCACCAAGGTTTCATCGCAATAAATGAATGGTTTAGGAAATAAGTTTATAACGCTAGAGCTCACCATTGTATACAGGGTGTTAAGGGACGTACTTGACTTACTTTAACCAGTGATTTCTGACATTATTTGGAGTAAATTTTGGTCTCCGGTGACATGTTTGATGTTTTTTTTTTTTCTACAAAAACATAAAAAAATGATAGTTGTTGAACATTTGGAGGCGGGGTAGGAGGTTCGTCGAACACCCGGCTGAGTGAACAGTGACGACATGCGGAAGAAATTTTTTTTTGTTTGATTTTGATGAAAAAATTTTTGAAAAAAAAAAAAAATTCGTCAAAAAAAGTCACCGGAGACCAAAACTTCATTTAAATTTTTTACTCCAAATAATATCAGGAATCACTGGTTAAAGTAAGTCAAGTACGTCCCTTAACACCCTGTATAGGAACCTTCGTGGGCATGCGTATAACAAGTTACCAAAGTTTCATCGCAATCAAATGAATAATTTAGGAAATACGTTTATAACGCTACAGCTCACCGTTGTATATTACCTATATTGAATCCTTCGGGGGCGTGCGAATAACAAGTCACCAAAGTTTCATCGCAATCAAATGAATGGTTTATGAAATAAGTTTATAACGCTACAGCTCACCATTATATATAGAAACATTCACGGGCATACGTATAACAAGTCACCAAAGTTTCATCGCAATGAAATGAATGGCTCAGGAAATAAGTTTATAACGCTACAGCTCACCATTATATATAGAAACCTACGCGGGCATACGTATAACAAGTCACCAAAGTTTCATCGCAATCAAATGAATGGCTTAGGAAATAAGTTTATAACGCTAGAGCTCGCCATTATATATAGAAACCTTCGCGGGCATACGTATAACAAGTCACCAAAGTTTCATCGCAATCAAATGAATGGCTTAGGAAATAAGTTTATAACGCTAGAGCTCACCATTATATATAGAAACCTTCGCGGGCATACGTATAACAAGTCACCAAAGTTTCATCGCAATCAAATGAATGGCTTAGGAAATAAGTTTATAACGCTACAGCTCACCATTATATATAGAAACCTACGCGGGCATAGGTACGTATAACAAGTCACCAAAGTTTCATCGCAAAAATGAATAATTTAGGAAATAAGTTTATAACGCTACAGCTCACCGTTGTATATTATATAGAATCCTTCGGGAACGTGCGAATAACAAGTCACCAAAGTTTCATCGCAATCAAATGAATGGTTTATGAAATAAGTTTATAACGCTACAGCTCACCATTATATATAGAAACCTTCGCGGGCATACGTATAACAAGTCACCAAAGTTTCATCGCAATCAAATGAATGGCTTAGGAAATAAGTTTATAATGCTAGAGCTCACCATCATACATAGAAACCTTCGCGGGCATGCGTGCAACAAATCATCAAAGTTGAATCACAATCCGTTAAATGGTTCAGGAACGCACATGGGACAAACAAAGAAAAAATATTTTTTATGCAGTTAGATTGTGGTATACTAATTTGGTTATTTTTAAATTTATAATTTAATATGTTTCTATTACTATTGCTGGAAAATTATATTATGCCATTTGACAAAATACCAGCTTATAACAATTTGTTCGAAGCCACATTATTTCATTCCAATCCAATTGAAAAGCCTTATTTAATATATGCAACAAACTGTATAAAACTGCAAAATTTAATTTATTCGCGTTGCACAACATGTTTAATAAAATATATAAAATTGGCCTGAAAATGTTGGAAAATTAAACCGCGTGATTTATTGGTGCAATATGGTAATAAAAACCCAATGATAATTTATTTCCCTCATTAATATGCAGGCTGAATTAAAACCCAACGAAACACGGAACACATTGTTATCATTTTCGCTAACTGAAAATTATCGTGTGTGGTGTTTAGCCCGACGCGACGTGGAGCATGTTAAATGCAAGTGGTAAGTAGGTAAGAAGTAGGCAGAAACGAGTGGTTTAGGGGTATATTTAGAACAATAGTAATTAAGTATAACACGGGCGTTGCGTGCTTCTCATTTTGGTTCTGGGGTGTAAAGTGTAGGCTTACCGGGTGTTTGTGAAATAGTACAGGTGTGTAAAATTAGAGTTTTTTTTTTTGCATTTTGCGTGTAGGTATATTATTTCGAAGAACATTTTTTTTACATTAGCTCCACACAGGGAGTCCTTAGTAAAATAATTTCCCTCAGGGCCCCTGTCATCTTAAGCTAAACAAACACACGCACTTTCGCATTTATAATATTAATATGGATATACCATTTGCATTTTTAGTATCTAAATTAGATTTTAAAAATGTTTTATCTGTAAATCTCTGTAAACGGGTATTAATGTCTTACTGATGTAGTAAAATAAGAAATACCGCAATCAGAGTTCATGAAAAATATTGTTTTGGTTAAACATAACTCCAACAGGAACGCATAGTGTACTTCGGCCAACAAGCGAGCGTAATTGCATGTAGCCTACACTGTTACTACGAACGACACTTTTGTGGGAGTATTAAAATCATTAGCGTGTATAAATTCACCCCGCGGTCGCAATTTCGACGCGGTCAATGTTACCCCCCGGTCGCATTTACCCCGCATGGTTTACCGCAATATGCCCCATCGAATGTTACCATGACTGTCGAAGGGTTGAAATAAAATTGACGTATAAGCGGCATGGGGTAGATATACATTAATATGGAAACTGATACGCGGGGTTGATTGTTTTCTGTTAAAGTGATAGTTTGCTGTAGTACTATAACAGGAAAATTGGTTTTATGAATGCAATCGTACTACCCGGGTTTACCCGTGGTATTTAAAAAAATACATGATAAAAACCATTTGCCGTCTGTCTTCAAAAAAATTGAAACAAACTAGGAGCTACTAAAAGCACTTCTATTCGATAAAAAATCGAATAGAAGTACTTTTTTTATGTGAATACCAAGAGTCCCAGCTGTTCCCATCTGGAGAGAATCCCCACTTAGGGTATGTTGTGAGGTTCTTTTTTTTTTTTTAAATAATCGGAGACGGTTTACATATATGTAGTTCCCGTGAGCACTTAGGCCATAGACCCATTCTACTATCTCCCATTTTACCTCAATCTCTTGACAGTAACCCAGTCCCTTTTATAAAGTTCACCAGGATTGTCATTGGAAATGAAGCTATATCTTCTGGTTCAACAATGTGTCTTCCCAGGTCTCATTTCCCCTCTTCACTCCTCCTTGGTTCCCTGAAGGCCCCACGACGGAAGAGGGCTTCATCTCTCCTCTCCACTCCTTAGTTCCCCGAAGGCTCCACGATGGAGAGTCCACCTCCCCTTGGTTCCCTAAAGGCCCCACAAGGGAGAGTCCACTCCACCTTGGTTCCCTGAGGGCCTCAGGAGGGAAGAGAACTTCATCTCTCCTCCTTGGTTCCTTAAAGGTCCCACAGAGGAAGAGTTCACCAAGATGGCCTCATTTCTTCTCTTCACTCCTACATGGTTCCTCGAAGGCCCCACATGGGAAGAGGACATCATCTCTCCACTTCATTCCTCCTTGGTTCCACAAAGGCCCCGCGCTGGAAGGGTGCCCTTCCCCTTGGTTCCTTGAAGGCCCCACAAAGGAAGAGTTCATGGAGGTAGCCTCAGCTCACCTCTTCACGGTTTGTCCTCTTGGTTCCTCCTCGTCCCCAGGAAGGAAATCCACAGAGGTGGCCTCAGCACTCCTCGGTTCCCAAAAGGCCCCTAGTTTTCAAATGGTCCAATTTTTTTGTCCCACGAGTTACCTGGGAAATAGAAGGTCCACTCCATCGGAGCCCTGTGCTGGAGTGAGGTCTAAATACTCCGAGATGCGACCTTGTTTCTCGGAGGCACCGTTCGTGACGCTGTTCCCCAGGACATTCAGCCTGAGCACGGTAGCTCACACCTTGGCTTGGGATGGCTATTGCAGGTTTGTGTTTTCCACTCCCTGAGCGATGGGTTCGCCACACTCCCTACGCTTAGTTGTGAGGTTAAATAAAAATTAAAATAATATTAGGATGATTTGTTCTGTTTTTCCGAATAATCACTTCAAGGCGCTGAAGGTTGGGGAGAGGGGAAGGAGTTGGGGAATGGGGAAGTACCGGGGTGTTCAGATCTAGTCAGCAAACACGGCTAAAGCCGTTTCAAACAACATGTCAATTCTAAACGGTGGTCTTAAACCTGGGCGATACTGTGAGTATTTTCCACTCTGGAACGTGCCGCAAATGTACTGAATATTAGATATGTTTTAAGATTTTCAGGGCCAAAAGTATTTTCGTTATTTGTTTTTGGGGTGTTATGCCGTGTTGCGCTACCTCCTTCTTTAGCCAACGTTTCTGACATCGTTGCAGTGTCCATCATCAGGGCAGATCCGGCAGACACATCTACCGGATCTGCCCTGATGATGGTTACTGCAACGATGTCCGAAACGTTGGCTAAAGAAGGAGGTAGTGCAACATGGCATAACATAACATTTTAAATTAACAAATTGTGAAAATAACACAAATTAATCAATAAAATTTATTTGCGAGCGCCGGGATTCGATCCCGCAACCTTCGGATTGTGAGTGAAAAGCCTAACCCCTCGACCACAAGGCCATAATGATAATTGATACATTAAAATAATTAGAAACAACATGGCGTCTGGTTATTTTGACAGTTATTGCAATAGGTATTGCAAAAGCCGATACGGAAATGACATTACGAACTATAGTGTTCATTTATCGAGAACTTCCAGCAAGATAAAATTCTTAAAAGTTCTTGATGCCAGAGCTTACAGCTCATGAATTTTAAGACGGCCACAGCACCCAAAGCTACGAAATTTTTACAATAAAATAAAACTTGATCTTCTTTTAGAAGAGTTCAGGAATTACATAAAAACATGGGAATATGATTTTTAAATGTTTTGCTTGGCAAACTTTTACTCAAAATTCTCGGTATTATGTGTGTTTTAATGTGAGAATTAAGCTTTGCTGCTCTCAATTTCCCCAAAAAATCTAAATTAGTGATTTCTATTGGACGCCCGCCATATTACACGAAGTTCCGAGAGTTTTTAATATAAAAAATTTTCTACCGTATCCGCAGAAAAATCTGCAATGGACAGCTGTCAAAACTCCATAAGACGCCATCTATACATTCCGGACCGAAGTTATATCTTGACCTATAATAATCCATCAAACCCGCGTGCGCCGATTTAATCTCAAATTTACCGAGGAATTGCGTAACACTGCTGTGAAATCGGGCTTTTTGATGAAAAATATTATATTACGCGATTTGAAGCGGTATCAGAATTTCGCCGCGAAATGTTATGTTATTAGAAAAAAATCTAGATTTTATTGTTACGGTAGATTTTACTATTTCATTGAATTACCGTAATCATAATCAGTCACTTTGACATTCAAATTAATAATGGTGGTTGTACGTTGATATTGTGTAATTCAAGGAATTTGGAAAGTAAAAATACAATATTGTAAAAATACACGACGATCAATGCGGTTTTGTGTCGGGAAAATCAACAATAGATGCTATGCAAATAGTCAGAATAATAGTTTAAAAATATCGAGATGCAAAAAAAGACTTGCACATGGTATTTATAGACTTGGAAAAAGCATTTGACAGGGTACCCCGAAGCCTGATATGGGCGGCATTGAGAGCCCACAATGTACCAGAGGGATATGTGCTCTCCATACAAGATATGTATGCAAAAGTTGAAACCCAAGTAAGATGTACATCAGGGACATCACCAAAATTTCCAATTAAAGTGGGGGTGCACCAAGGATCTGTCCTCAGCCCACTGCTATTCATAATGGTCATGAATTATGTTAGGTACAGAGATGCGGATTTGAACCGTTCTTTAATTAATTAACCCACGCTAATTTATTTACACCGCTGATCACTCAATACTTACTTAAATCCGACTAGCTCGATCGCTTGGTGTGTTTTCAGTTCGGCCTTGGTAGACTTGAATAACCACTGCTATGTTGCAGTTAAAACAAAATACAGAAAAATACAGAAATATAATATAATATCGAAATAGAAATATAATATCGGGATAATTGTACTAGAAAAAGGTTTATATTTGCAGAAAGGACTCTAGGCCACGAAAAGCTTAAATCTCTGTGAGAATGGGGTGATTACGTGAAATAAAAGTGTGAATTTAGTTTTAAGGTCAGGTAAAAGCAATAATATATATATATATATATGTTATGGTTAAGGTTTTCACGGGTGTAAGATGTAAAACACTTTTCTCGGTTTACCCGCGTAACGTAGTCCTGAGAAGGACTTTTTAACTCCTGACGTTTCGGACAGATCACACTGTCCATCTTCAGAGGCCTTATGTCTTTAGCTTTTGTCTCAAACTGATAGCTTTCGCATGTCTGTTCGGTCCAGAATCCAATTGGATTCTGGACCGAATAGACATGCGAAAGCTATCAGTTTGAGACAAAAGCTAAAGACATAAGGCCTCTGAAGATGGACAGTGTGATCTGTCCGAAACGTCAGGAGTTAAAAAGTCCTTCTCAGGACTACGTTACGCGGGTAAACCGAGAAAAGTGTTTTACATATATGTATATATATATATATATATATATATATATATATATATATATATTATTGCTTTATATATATATATATATATATATATATATATATATATGGAAATTGGAAAGATGCCGGTGTGGGATTCTGTAGGCTCGGCAGCAACAACGCCAACCACTGAATTTAACCAAAAACCCGCAAACTGTTTTTGGCGTAAATATTGAACGGAAGACTAGAGACAACCCATCCATTCAAGACCTGGGAACTAAGAGCGCTCCCTCAAAATTTCACCGGCCTAAGTCAGTCCACACCGCGCCCCCCGCCCCCGTCGTTAAGGGTGGGCGCGGCTTTCCTCGGTGTTGTCATACCACAAAATATGAACATAAAAGTACTTGATTTCAAAAATACTTACGGGGTAACATGTTCTATGTTATAAAGTGCACTTCATAACAATTATCAAGAAATGAACAACAGTATTCTCAAGACTATGCTTTTTGCAGATGATGTAGTACTGATAGCAGATAATCATTGTGACTTACAGAATAGCCTCGAAAGGTGGAGAAAGATCCTGGAGGATAATGGCCTAAAAATTAGCAGGAAAAAGACTGAATATTTGTATTTGCCATTTGAAAACACAAATGCTGTAACTCCTTCAATGCAACTGGATGGAGTAACATTAGCCAACTGTGATTCATTTAAGTATCTGGGCTCACTAATACACAGATACGGAGGATGTGCAGCGGATGTCATCCATAGAATAGGTGTGGGATGGATTAAATTCAGATCCGTAACAGGAATATTGCGTGACTCCAAAATGCCTATAAAACTTTAAGGAAAGATATACCAGACTATTGTAAGACCCGCGATAATGTATGGCTCCGAATGCTGGACTATGTACAATTCCTACTCTAGGCAACTCGAAACAGCAGAAATGCGAATGCTTAGATGGTCGACAGGAGTATCACTACAAGATAAGATTAAAAGTTTCGTGGTAGCCGGGTCACAGACATAAACAGTAAGCTGGAGGAACGACAGTTGAGATGGAATGGGCACATAAGACGGAGACCATCAGACCACACAGTGAAGCAGGCAAGGTCAATGAAGCTTCATCGACAGTCATCCAGAGGAAGACCGAAGAACTCCTGGATGACTCAATGCTCCAAAATAGTTCAGAGAAACGGCCTGGATGAAGGCGATACCCAGAACAGAAGAAATTACAACCTATGAATGAGAAGAGCCGACCCCACCAGCCTACCTAGGCAATGAGTTGGAACAGCGCAAGGAAGAAGAAGAAGGAATTTGGAAAGTGAATTTTTGGAATGTGCCTACAGAACTATCGATTACCTGACAAGGAACGTAGATTAACCCAAAGGCCTCGACCGTGTTTTGCCAGAGGGTCAAAGTATTTCCATTATGCTATAAAATCCAAATAAATCGAATATTTTTTAATGCATCCGAAAGTTTTAGAAAGCCAATACAACTAACTTTAAAATTTAATAATTCGAAATAAATACATAATTTTTGAAATATAAACATTTTGCAAGCATACATAAAAAGTTTTAAAAATGGATCACCTTACGTTTTTTCTAATATAAATTACTGATAACGAAAAAACATAGAACACATACATAATTTATTAGGCAAATGTATTTTAAAAACAAATCACTTTTGTCGTTTCTCTAATTTTCACTTTTTTTTTCAAATTACAGTTGGAAACATTGGATTCATAGAGGTGTACATTTTAATTATTTATATTATATAACTTTTATATTTCAATAAAAAGCTGTATCTTTCTTACACTGTTTAGATCCACGATTTCTATGAGACCTATTTGAGTTGTTCTGAAAGCAGTCCAAAAAGATCTGACGGGTTAACGTGAATTCTCCATTACTTTGGATGACCATCAAATCGGTGATCAGCGGCCCGTTTCAGCTTTTGGTTAATTTGCTGATACTCGTCACATAATTCGATATTGGTTATTGAACAAAGTTCACGTTTTATTGAGTTCGTCCCGTACCCAAGATGGCAATCGACGTTATCAACTTTACAAAATCTTTTTAAATAGATACCACCGTATGCTTAGCTAATCCTAAACAAATAATTGATTAAATCATTCATTTTAAAGTTGGGAAGTGGGTATGGGTACCGCCGCCCAGGGACGAACCAAAAACCCTGCTGTATAGGTCATCCCAAGTGGTTCGCTACATTGGGTGAGTTAGCAGGAGTACCGGGTTCATGGGGCGAGGTTTGTGGCGGGCGAAACTGCCCACCTTCTGTGTAGAGAGCCGGATCAGAGGGACTGGTTGAGGGAGGTCTTTTGATCTCTGCAGCCGGTTTCTCTCGCCTTGCACCGTAGTTGAAGGGATGGATTCATGCGTCCGTCACTCCTGGACACACTGACCCCCAGATTCCTACCCATCCTCTTAACTTGTTACTTCCCAGAACTTTTCTCCTTCCTTCCGGATATTCTCTCTTCCTCTTCTATTTTACCTTTAAATACTCTGTAATTCTATAATTTATTTCTTGTTTTATACACTCCTGACGAAGGTTCAAGTTGAACCAAAACCGGTTGGTTAAAGATATATAATGAAGTGGTATACAAACTGTGGTAAACGTATGTCTTGCGGTCGAAAGAGACATGCGTGTATGAGTGAGACAGCATGAGGAACATAATGGGTGTGATTTTTGTCCATTGTTCTCTTTGCCATTAGACTTCCTACGAAGCACCATTGTACAATATTTCGGAATAATCATCAATAGTCTACCTACGACTTCTTATTGCTACACACTATACTGAGATCATCAGAATAAGAGGAATCTGGATCCGTCCACAAGGAGTCCAGAAATACATGTTGATAACCGGCCACGGTCATCACATTGGCGCAGCCTAAAAAGGAGGGAATTTACGCAGCAGCGTTAGAGAAGTAATTTTATTGTTATTATTATAAAATCAAGATAAATGACAAACGCCAATGATTTAATAGATGAAATTTATTTTTTAAATAAATTTCCAAACACTTGCAAGTTTCGAACACAATTATGTGAAGGAACTTATTGCAGAGTTTTTGAGAGAAATTTGTGGAATTGAAAAAGCACTGTCTAATGGTGTCCCTCATTCTATTTCAACTTAATAGTTTTGTTACCGTACAAGCTACATTGGAAACGGCTTAATATTTATTAAACATTTTATAAGGGCTCCCTTATAATATTTTCCACCCCACGCTTAATCTTTCACAACAGGGGGTGAAACCGATCCTTAACTTTGGTCAGCGGAACTTTATGACAACATCCTTTGGCTGTTTTTCTTCATATTCTCCGATGAAATTCACCCACACAAGTACATAGAAATATTTATCTACTTACATACCACCAAACCAAGACTTTGTTATACGCTGATGGTATTAAAATATTATATAATTCTATGTAGTATATTTTGAATTAGATTTTGCGATGGTAATAATTTCCATCGAAGGAGAAGGAACACGTAAAAGTTATTTTTATTTTTAACTTAATGAGTAAAACCTGAAATTGTAATATTTGAATTAAATGAAGACAATATTAGCGAAACTCAATCGAATAATGTTGGTAGTTCTTAATCAAAGAATGATAATTTTTAAAGTTAAATTTGACACCTTAGCTCAGTTAATGGAGCTGCGCCCCGGCAAGGCGAAGGTCCTGGGCTCGAATCCTAGATATGACCTATCTTTTTTTCTGATTTTTCTGTTTTCAGATTATTGATTGAGTTTCGCTAACATTGTCTTCATTTAGTTAAACATAAAAGTTAATTTGTTTTACTTTCTTTTCGTCGAAATACATTACACCCTTTTGGTATTAAACCATGATTCATATATAAAATGAATTAACCAAAAAAATATGTGGAGTTAATAGCGTTTTGTGTATATAATATGCATTTTATGACGAAGTGATAAAATACGCAGCAGAATAATCGTAGCTCAGAATAGTTTATAATGTACTCTATCATTGATGAGCATTACCTTCAAAACTTATTGTAATACAATAATGTAATAAAATAAATATGAAACTTATTTCCAATTTAATTTATTTGACCGTAACCGGTTTCAGCTTGTTAAAGCCATCTTCAGACTGGTATAATTTATATTAACCTACGGTTTATATATACATAACAAATGGGGGAAGGGAGGAGATCTACAAAGAGAAGCCACTAAAATAATTATCCACAATAACAAATGTAATAAAATCACATGTATCCAAGGCTGTTCAACATTGCAATCAGTATCAGAAACTAAATATCTCGGAGTGATAATAGAACAACATATGAAGTGGAAGTACCATATCTGTGAATTGGTTAAGCGTATCAGAAAGTGTATATATATATTCATAAGATTAAGAAATATTTTAAAACTCAACAATCTTAAAAGAGTATACTATGCACTAATCCAGTCATTAATTCAATATGGAATTATTGGATGGGGGGGGTCATACAACAATTTACTAACCCCGATCAAAGTGATCCAGAAACTAATTATTAAAGTAATCCTAAAGAAACCCTCCACTTATCCAACAGAAACACTTTTCGCAGATTTCACGGTGCCTCGAGTAGACAATATCTTCAAAAAAAATGCAATTATCCAAATTTACAAAGATAATATCATCAAAAAATTTGAAACTCACCAATCAAAAAGATATGAAAACAACATCAAAATACCAAAATTTAATACCAAACTAATGCAAAACAATTATATCTATTTAGGAATAAAGTTTTTCAACAACCTTCCCACTGAAATAAAAAAAAAACCAAAGACATCAATATACTGAAACTTAAACTGAAGCTACACTTCATCAGCAATAATTAACTAAATAATTACCTGTTTTTCTCTTTCTTTCTAATCCCTATTTTATTTAGATTTTTCGAATTTCACCTAGTGCACAATATTTTAGTTATTCTTTTACAGTTATAATTAGTGTAACTCGCTCATCAAGCACAAGAACTAGCTTCTTCTTTGATGAGATTGCAATTTTAAAAATAATTTCTGTACCGATATTTCGTAATTTATATAACTCCACTGTACAATTATATACCTACATATTAAATAAATAAAAAATAAATAAAAAATTATTACATTATATGGGTTTTCTTACATTTAGTACTATGTCGTCTTGACTGTCAAATTGCTAATTATTTAGATTATTTTCAGTAGGCTTAATTACCTCGGGTTTGTAGCTTACTTCAATATTGCTCGGGGAATACTCTACAAGTACCAAATATGAATTTTATGACCTAATTTTTTTTGTTGTCAAATATTGACTTTTGAAGGGACACCTGTTTTACATTGGAGTAGGAATAATCTAATAATGGTCATTATTATTCCTATAACAAATAAATAAAAGCGGAAATAAGTTTCATAATTGGATACGTTTTAAAATTTTCACGGCCAAAAGTATTTTCGTTATTTATTTTTGGGGTGTTATGCCATGTTGCGCTACCACCTTCTTTAGCCAACGTTTCGGACAGCGTTGCAGTGTCCATCATCAGATCCGGTAGATGTGTCTGCCGGATTTGCCCTGATGATGGACACTGCAACGCTGTCACAAAAGTTGGCTAAAGAAGGAGGTAGCGCAACACGGCATAACACCCCAAAAAACAAAAAACGAAAAGTTTCATATTTGTTTATTATATTATTATAATCTAATTCTACCGTCAATTGCCAGTTTCAAAAATACAATTATTCCAATACAGGCACAGGTAGAATACATGTAAAAATAACATCAAAATACTTAGCAATACTTGGAATTTTACAAGTCAAACTGACTTCAAAAGCCACAGAAACATCAAATTCACCCAATATATTACACTATAAAAAAATCATTAAGAAAAGAATCACGTGGAAAATTAAGCTCGCGTGAGCAACTCCTCGACAGGGGTGACGTGAGGGTAGTGTGCCGGATTAGAGGCGGGGAAGGGGGAGGGAAAGGGAGGTTGCAGAGGATAGAGGAGGGCTGAGAAAGGAAATGATGGATCGGCATAGAGCCTCCTGGCAGATGATCCGTATAAGTGAACAGCGAGACACTGCGACCTGTTGACTTATCGACTTTCTGGAAATTGTTGGTTTCAGAGCGACAAGAGAAATGAATCATTGACTCTATTTTTCAATATCAGTGATTTATTTTAAAAAGTTGTTTAGGTGTGAAAATAAATAACATTTTTCCTGCCATGGGTAAAAGGGAAGAAATGATTTTATCGATACAACACACTCGTGTTTCTTTGGTATAGAACTCGTGGATAACACAATAAGTATGAGATTCCACAAAAATATACTTATATTTTTTACCTTTACGTAGTTCAGTTGTATTTAAAGGTTCATTGATAGAAACACTATTGAAATTAGTATTATTATTGAATGCACACGTAAACTTGATTATTTGTTTTAAAATAACTTTTAGACACTTTTAGATAAATAAAGTTGATAGGTTTTGTTTGCAGTCAATTATTTTGCTTAAAACATCCAGAGATCTGAGAAAGTCAGAAGCGTTTTATTTTAATGATAGGTAACGAAACTGCTTTTACAAAATGAAAACCAAACGGTAAAATTGTTAAAATAATTTATTTATTTATTTATTGTAAGAACTTTGTACATTTTATAAATTTTTTTGTTATTTCATCTGCCATACTAGGGATGTCCCTGTTTTATAATGCTTTATTTGTTTTTAAAATAATGTTTATTTAAATCGAATGTTCTTTCTCCGAAGGATATTTACTATATGTCTCATGTAATATTTTCTTAACCTTTTCAACACACACCGAGTAGATTTTTTATTTATTTATTTGTACTCCAAACCACAAAACAAACTAAATATGTATTTCTTTACGGCGAATAGATACCATTTTTGTATGGATTTGACAAAAATAATCCTAAATATAAATTATGTAATCATATTTTCATATTTATTTATTTTATTTATTTATTTATTGCTTCTTCACAATTTGTAAACATAAATTTTTAGCATGTAATTATTAACCCCACTAGGGTTCGCCTGTATTGGGGTTAATAATTTCACAATTTAATAAAAATAACACACGCAAATATCGGTCATGCAAAACAGTTAAGTAAAAGCAAAATAATAAAATTTAAAAATAAAATGATAAAATGATTGACTGTATACATAGAGGAATTGTTAATGTTTGTGACTGTGAAAAAATAGATTTCACAAATGAATATACTTATCTGGGAATAATTGTTGATAACAATTTTAAATGGGATAAACAAGTGGCTAAAATTTGTAACCAGCTCAGATCCTTAGCTAGTAACTTTTACAAATTAAAATTTATTTTGCCTCATTGTACTCTTAAACTCATATATTTTTCTATGGTCGAATCCATCCTTAGATATGGTATTCGAACTTGGGGACATGCAAGCACTACTTACATTAAATATATTGAAAATTTACAAACTGCCATAATAAAAAAAATTGTCACAACAAATATTTACAAACAGAGACATAACTTAAAACTACTGTATGGCTCAGAGAGCCTACTTACAATAAAAGGTCTCCACTGGTTCACTACTATTATGGATAATATGGGGGAAAGCCCTTACAAACACCTACTTGTACACAAACATACCACAAGATTTAGAGAAGGAAAGGGCCTAAAAACTCCTCGAATATTAAATAAATATGGAAGCCGTACTCTTGAATATCTAATACCAGTGATTTTCAATAAAAACATAAAATTTGAAAAAAATGAGAGACTAAGTCCTAAAATGATAAAACTATGGTTAATGAACGAAAACTCCATGTATCTTTGAATATCTTAATATAGCTGCCTACATATCTTGTTATTAGGCAGATATATTGAAATATCTTATATATTATGATTGTAAGTTAAAATATCTATGTGATCTATTCTAATGTTTACTTAAAACAATAAATGTATTTACAAATATTTTCTTAGATATTATATTAAGAATGTTTAAATTGTTAGAACCTGCAGACAAGCTGTCACATGACAGCTTTGTGGGTCTACTCAAATTTTTGTACAAAATGTATATGCAATCAAATAAATAAAAATAAAAAAAAAATAAATTCATTATATCATTAGTTCATACCATTTTCAACAATAGATAAAATTAAAAAAATATATCTCCTTAGGTTTTTTTTTTAAATATGTGTAAAAAATAAAAACAAAGATTTATAAGCGATTACATTAGAGCGAATCTTTCTTATGAAATATTAAAGTGACTATCAAATAATTATGAAATAAATATGAAAGAAACCGTTTTGATCACACCATTATTGTTTTCATTCCATTTAAGTGCCCGTTTTCATTAAAATATGATTGTATTTTATAGTGTAAGTGACACCTTAGAAATGCCATCCGTGTGATCTTTTAGTTTTTACAAAGTTATGGGATACGATAACTCCTATATATTTGTTTATTTATTGTTTATATATGAAAGATCATGAAAATCATAAAAATCATGAAAATCATATGAACGATCATGAAAAAGATCATGAAAATCATAAAGATCATGAAAATCATATGAAAGGCGGATTTAACAGCAACACGTAAAATCAGTTGTATCAGACAATGGTAGTTTATTTATTTATTTGAGACACAAACAGGATATTTATAAAACATTTTTGTGGGTTAAATATAATAAATTAAAATACAAATATAAATATCCCTAGACTAATGTGTCTGCAGTAATCACATTTGAATTTTTACAGAAGCAAACACACGAAACACAATGCAAGTATTATTTACACATAACTTAAAAAAAAAAAAATACATTATAAGTATACAATATTTATGAAGTAGTATTTCCTGAGATGTAATAAAACAACAAAAAAATGAATTTTTTTTTGTGGTTCTTAGAAAATTTACCTTTAGGACCTTTAGAAATGAATATATTTATTTTAAATATCCGTTTTATTTTAAATCCTTTTTTCAGGCAGAAAGGAATCCGATTTAAAAAAGAAACAGTTGTAATTATTATGATAACTCTTTTCGGCATGTATTTAGTATCTACCTATGGCGAGAACAAGAATGGTCATAATTCACTTAGATTCTTTCTTTTTTCCAAGGTCCGTAACTTATTCAAACATCCCCGAAAACATTCATTCCTTAGCCTGTCTGCTATCCATTCTGCTGCGGAGGCAATAATTCCTCTCGCAAAGTCTACCCCCAAAAACTACCTCCAAACACTACCTTTTTCTTCCCCCGGAGTACAGCCTAGCTAACAGAGGCGTGCATTGCTCATGAACAAATACATGATGCGTATTTTTTTATTGTATAAAAATTACATTCAATGGAAATTTATTACACCCGCTAAGCTAGTGCAAGCAGCTTGTCAGCAGGAGATTAGTTCCACAGAAAAGTATGTTACAACAATAAATGAAATAATCACACACGCATTAGCTTAGTAATATAACAATATAACTAAACTTAACGTTTTACACAAGTTGAAAATAATACAGAAACAGTATTGTTATTCTGAAAAACAGTGTAAAATAGAAAAATAATACAGTTGAGAATGCAATACAATATTATTAAGTACATAGTGAGAGCAAATAGTATACGCGGATATCACGCAATCAGGAAGACCGTTGTAGTTATTTAAAGAATAACATAAGATTGAGCAAAATATATTTTAATACATAAGGTTACTCCCCAAAAGCCACGATTTTAACATCAGTGAGAATTTCAGATAGTTATATAGCAATTTTATTTAAATTGGTATGGCAACTTGTTAAATATTAATGGTATATTATATTATTCAAGGATTCTTTGGCCACATTCGTTTTGGAAAACAGTTACGTTCATTCCTTTATTTTGAATGAAATGTGTATTGTGTGCATGATCCACCATTATTTTATACGGATTGTATATGTACATGCTGTCATTTTTTGCCACAAAGAGCACGAACCGACATAGTTTTAAAGTTCAGATATGACTTATCGTTTCTTGAATATTTAAATATGGCCATCTTATATATTACTGAGTCTGGCACATGGTTTACTTTTACGTGACTTATCCACGACTCGATGAATCCAAAATGCAAAAATTGCGTCTTGAGGAAGAAATTTTTTATAACGCATGAACCAGGGTAGCTTGCATATTAAAAAGCTGAAATGTGTTATCAGGTTAGAACGATTCTGAAAATTCATTGAAAAATTTATTTAATGAAAATAAATCACTTTTGCTTATATATAAAATTCTTGAAAAAATGATCCGGACAAAAAAACAACAATTTGTTTCGAGTCATGTCGATTATTTTGATCAAATAACTGTATATCGATGTGATTTATTTTCAATAAATGAAAATGACGCCATAAAGTGAATTTGGAATTATTGCAAAAGTGGAAAATTAAATATTTATCTACATTTTGTGGTTTTAAAAATATTTTTTCGCTACTTTTTAATAGGGTAGGCACAGCTTTTAAGTAAGTAATCCGAAAGTTGCGGGTTCAAATCCCAAATTTTATTTGATTTATTTGTGTTGTTTCACTATCATATAATTAAACATAGTGTATTTGCGGAACTTTCCGGAGTGGGAGATACCACCAGTATTGCCCTGGTGTAAGGCCGCCATTCAGAATTTAACATTGCTTGAAATATTTCTTTACCGTAATTCGTGACCAGAGCTTAGACAGACGGGTACTTCCCCAACTTCCTCTTTCCCATCTCTTTTCCTTTCCCACTACAATCAGCCTCAACAACATACCTCAATTCTCACCAGGATGCCTCATTCGGGATCAAAAACAACTTTCTCGACAAATATATTACAGGTAGAGAATGAATAAATATAGGCCAGTGCAATTAGCGCCAAAAAGGGGGTCGCAATCGGAATTATCCCAATTTTTTTTAATGTTTTATTTACTCATCTTCTGATGTAAAATCTGAGTTTTCGACCTTGTGTCACTTGAGCTTTCGCCGCCATTTTGAAAAAACCAGCCGAAATCGCGCCAAAATCTAGTTTTTCTCAAATATCTCGTTTCCAATAAAAAATTCTAATAAAGTGGCTTTCCAAGTTCAATAAAACGTAAAAGTACCTAAAATTTTAATGCAATAATTTTTCTTCTATCTATAATAAATATCGCGAAATGCAGTCGTAAAACGGTTATAAGTTAATAAAAACTGGTAAATTGCCCTACTTGGTTTGGTTTTTTGTGCATATCTCTTTTCCAGTGCAATTTTGTAAAAAATTAATACCATGAATTTTGTAGAGAATAAAATTTCATAAAAGACGTAGGTATATGTTAAATGCTTTTATCGCCATTAGGTATCCAGGTTCTAATACAAAATTTTCACAAAAATTAGGTCAAAAACTGAATCACAAGAATAGTGTTGGCATAACTTCATTATTGTTTTTTGTAAACAATTACTGTTAAAATAACATGTAACTTACATAAAAGCAAGTTAGGCGGTATTGCATAAAAAAAACAGAGTGTGAAATTCATACGCGGTAGAAGTAAAGCCTTTATAAAACTAAAGTAGATAAAGTAGAGGGAGTGTACGAAACACCGAATAAAGAGGAGGTCGATTATACCATCTCATTATCTCGCAGGCTAAATCCTGTAGATGTATGTGTTTGTCTCTTTTCAGTATCGCTATTTTTGGTTTTATCGAGTTTGAAATCACAACGGCGCTAAAGAAGTTTTCACTTCAAAAAATCTTTTCATCCACGCCACTGGTAGTTGGTGTTATTCCTGTTCTTGCGTCAGAGACCGGTCTACCTGGGCTAGTTATTTGTAGTTCCGGCTCCGGATTCGTAGCCACAAATAACTCCAGGAAGCGTGGGCGGAGCGCGAGAGACCCATCTCAAACTACGGTCTACGGGCTACAGTCTACGGCGTAGAGGCTCTTCGATATTTTAATGTGAACGTGAGATGTTTGCTTTTAATTTTCTGTGGGTATATTTACATTTTATGATGAGCACTTTAGTTTTTAATTTTTTAGGTTTGAAAACGAGTCATTTTCATTTGTTACTTATTGTGGAAATTAAAAATTACTGAAAAAAAATCTGAATATTAATTGCGACATTTCATAAAGGAATTTTTGTTTATAATAATATTTTATTGACGTTAAACGATGAAAAGTATTATTCTACACTTAAGACAAACTTAGTACTATATCATAAGTTTAGAAGGAGGGTATTTGTTTATTTATTTATTTTTAAATGTACTCCATAAAACACTTGTACACTAACATATTCTGGAAAATGGTATGGGTACCAAGGCCCAGGGAATCAATTATTGGATAACCAACATCTCTGCCGTAGGTCACCCCAAGTGGTTCGCTACATTTGGTGACTTAGCAGGAGTGCCCCGGTTCATGGGGGTAAGGTTTGTCCTGGTCTTGGCGGCAGATGTGTCTATCTACAGCTGCGTGGTAGGCCGAATCGAGAGAGACTAGTTGAAGGAGACCTTGTGACTTCTCAAGCAGAACTATTTTGGAACATCGCCTTGCACCGCAGTGGGAGGGATAGATTCATACGTCTGTTATTCCTGGACCCACTGATCTATATGAAAACCGCACAAGATCTTCAATTTGGGAGGTGAGAATGTGTACCGCCGCCCCGGGAACCTTTATTGGATAACCAACTCCTCTGCCATAGGTCACCACAAGTGGTTCGCTACGTTTGGTGACTTAGCAGGGGTGCCCGGGTTCATGGGGTGAGGTTTGTCTAGGTCTTAGATGCGGATGACCAGGACACACTGTACCCCAGATTCCTATCCACCCCTTAAACCCTTTTCCTTCCCAGAACTCTCCTCTCCTCTCCTTCCTTAAAAAAACCCTCCACACAACATCTCCAAAGAGGACATACGTCCTGAGGGAGATTATTTTCCGCGGGGCCTCCTGTGTGGAGCTCATGTAAAAAAAAAAAGAGTCTCAACTGCTCCCGTCGGAAGCCAGTGAGACTATGGCATCACCTATCGGGGTATGTTGTGAGGCTGAAGGTAGTGGGGAGGGGAAGGAGATAGGGAAGAGAAAGGTGTGGAAGTACCTGGCTATTCCGATCTGGTTACCAAACACGGCTAACGCCATTTCAATCAACGTTCCAATTCTGAATGGTGGTCTTACACCAGGGCGATAATGAGAGTATGTGCCGCAAATGTATATTATTTTAAATGAATAAATTGTGAAATAACACAAATTAATCAAACAAAATTTATTTGCCACGCCGGGATTCGATCCCGCGACCTACGGTGTGCGAGTCAAGAGACTTACCGCTGGACTACCCCTTATCCTTCCCAGAAATGATTCTCTACACAGCATTCCCAAAGATAATATAAGTTCTTGGAGAAAATATTTTTCTCAGGGCCCCCTGTGTGGAGCTTTTGTAAAAAAATCAATAATGTCTACTAAATATGAACATAATTCCAAAATAAAATAAAAAAATACCGCCATTTGCGGAATAAAGTTTCACTGACAAAAAGCATGACACAGAGTTAAGCATCATTTTATTATTTTTACGTAATATTTATTTTTGATGTTTTTAGTGTTGCCACTATTTTTGAGTTTCATTAGAGGTTTTTACAACTTTTGCTGAATCAAGTAGTGAAGACTTGTGTGAATTTTGGGCTAGAACTGAATATAAATAAGACAAAATACATGCTCATAAGCAAAAATAACGCATTGGATGAAAATATTTATATTGCTGGAACAAAACTAGAGAAGGTACAAAGTATTGTATACTTGGGTTGCAATGTAAATGATAGATGGGATCCTTCAGTTGAAATCAAATGCCGCATTGAGCAAGCTCGTGCAACCTTTATCCGCATGAAAAAAATGTTCTGCAGTCATGATCTCAACCTTAGATTACGAATGCGAATGGTCAGATGCTACGAGTTTTCGATATTATTTTACGGAATGGAAGCATGGACGCTTACTGACGAACTAATTAGGCGACTTGAGGCATTCGAGATGTGGATCTACAGAAGAATACTTAAAATAAGCTGGATGGACAGGGTTACAAATGAAGATGTCATGGTTCGGATGAATAAAGAAAAGGAAGTAATTAAAACTATAAAAATCCGAAAACTTCAATATCTTGGACATGTGATGAGACATCCAGAGAAGTATGAGATCCTGCATCTCATAATGCAGGGAAAGATTGCCGGAAGACGGGGCCCTGGAAGAAGGAGAACCTCATGGCTGACAAACCTAAGACAGTGGTTTGGCCAGTCTACCGTGGAGCTGTTCCGGGCCGCAGTTAACAAAGTCCGCATAGCCAACATGATAGATAACGTCCGTTGAACGGACAAGGCACAAGAAGAAGAAGAAGAGGATTTTATTTATTTTTTGTTATCAACATATGTAGTTAACCGATCCAAACTTAATATTCAAATAATAAAATGAAACTACAGGCTGAAATGGTTTCGGCACCGACAACATTATTCTTCCAAATTCACAGGAACTTTCAGGCAAACCGAAACCACACCACCCTGGCCCTAAGCACAGTACCTACAAACTAACTACAGCTAATACTTACGTGTCATTAATAATACAAGCTAGTCGTTAGCAGAACTCCAAATGTGGCAATTTAGATAGGAGACGTGGACTTTAGAATATAATAATGCTAAAATACGTGGAGATAAATTTTATCCGACGAACAATTTTTTGGGATGTAAAATTCACAGTCATAAACTTTTCTTCTTTTGACATATTGAGGGGAGGTATGGTAATCATTTATTGGATAACCAACACCTCTGCTATAGATCACCCCAAGGGGTTCGCTACGTTTGGTGACTTAGCAGGGAGCCCGGATTCATGGGGTGAGGTTTATGCAGGTCTTGACGGTGAATGCGTTTGCCGGCCTATTGCGGTGTGGGCCGGATCGGGAGAGACTGGTTGAGAGAGAATCTAATCTAGACCTCTCAAGTTGGACTCTCACAACCCATCGCTTTGCATCGTAGTGGAAGGGCAAATATGTCGATGGAGTTTAATAAATTTATGAAAAACAATGTACTTAGTGAGTACTTGCTTCTTTATTATTTATAATAATTATCATTATCTTTTAGGAAAGATACAACAGCTATCGTGAGGAATATTGATAAGTTAATAAAAATATTGAAGAACAGCTAACAAAATTTCACGGTGAAAAACTTTCATAAAAGCATTCTTCAAAATTTTCTTTGTTCCCACTTATAAGTTATAAACAAGTGTTATAAGTTATAAACAAGTGTCTAAAATGAAACTAATGTTTTTTTTCGTAAAAGTGAAAAACATTCTACAAGATTTAGTGTTTATAATTTTCTAAATCTAATAATTTTCCAAATCCAATTACAAAGTTAATATTTTGTCAAATGAGAAGCTTTGGAAATTTATACCTGAAACAATATTTTCAACAATAATAAATTCTTTTAACAATTATTTTCACCAAAAACCATTAAGATGAAGTCATAGTAAATAATGCAAAATCATATGTTTTAGTTTTGAAAATTTGATCGCTTAGAAGTATTGTAGATGCTTCAATTAAATACTGCGTGCAGAACATACCTTGGCCCTTAAAAATATCGGTCATTTTTTTTTTAAGTTTTTTAATAAGCTTATAAAAAATAAAGTATAAGGTCTAAAAAACACACTTTCAAGTCCAAACTCTCCTATATATAAACCCCTTTTCGGATATGGTTTTATTGTGTAATGTGGCAAATTCAGTTTATTTTATAATAATCGCAAAAAAAGTTGATATTTACAACCAATCTTCCCAAAATAAAATAAAATATGCATTTTCGCGTTGATATTTTACAATACGGCCGCTAGTCGATGAATTCGGTTATTCAAAGTGACCCCTATGGCGTCCACCGAAGAACTAATGTCCACGGCACAGTAGTGAACTAGTGGATCGCCTTAAGGCGATCCACTGGTTGTGCGTCGAAAAACATTATTCATGTGTTTTTTTTACATGAGCTCCACACAGGAGGCCCTGAGGAAAATAATTTCCCTCAGGGCCTATGTCATCTTTGAGGATGCTGTGTGAAGGGTTTTTTTAAGGAAAAGAAGGAGAGGAGAGTTCTGGGAAGGAAAAGGGTTTAAGGGGTGGGTAGGAATCTGGGGTTCAGTGTATCCTGGTCATCCGCCTCCAAGATCTAGACAAACCTCACCCCATGAACCCGGGTGTAATATAATATTGACGGTAAGGATAGTCGGATAATGAAAACGCCTCTTAATATTCTTTCCTTTAGTCACTATACAGTGTACATTTATTTCGCTGTAATGGGGTTCTAACAGTTTAGAATAAAATTGTTTATTTTATGAGTAAATAATATACTGAACGCTTTTAGAGTATTGTAATTTTATTTACCGATGTTTGAAATATCAATATGCAAATGCAAAAGATATGGAGTGACAGAGGCATAACGAAGACCACGAGACGAAGCTCGTCCGGGCATTAATTTTCTCCACATTTCCTTAAGGTTTTGAAATTTGGACACTTAGAGAGCCAGCAAAAGAAAATAGATAGACGCCCGATTGTCGAAAAGAGGTGCTGGAGAAAAATACGCAGGTTCCCGTGGAAAGCCAAACAAAAATACAAATGTATCCATTCTGGAAGTGCTAGGCATCCACAGAAGGCTTTCAACGAAAGATATTAATGTATAAAAGATGTGCTATCGGCAGTTTTTACTAGGTGGGAATGCGTTTCCGGGTGTCACCAATATTGTTTGCCAACAAACGAATAAACTTAATGAACGAATAAACTAAACGAACGTTAAACTAAATGAACGAATTCTTTCCGGATTCAAACTATAGTGTTAACCAATACCAATGCACACCTTAAACAAATTAACGAAATGAACAAATGAACGACAGTCGCGCGGACATCATAGCATATCTCTTTTGTATTTGAATATCTATGCTTTTAACTATCTGCCTATAATATTACTCGTCAAACTGAGGACTCCACCTTGAAGGAACTTATAACTGTCAAAGTGGAAGGCAGAAGGAGCAGAGGAAGGTCACCAATGCTCTGGTGTGATAAATATCACAAGCGTCTGGTACGTCGGTGTCCACAACTCTCTAAGCAGCGCAAGACCGCGAGGAGTGGAAGAGCCTTGTCCACCATGGGTATTGGTGTAGGTCATGAACCTCAGCAATGAGGGACCGACTTGAGAAGAAGTATCAATTAACAGAATCATTAGATAGTTCTTAGACACGTAATTATTGTTATTGATGAGATAATAAAGAAACACCAGATCACCATGCACATTCTTAATGCAAGGACCAACAGTTTCAAGTTACAATTTGAGAAATATATTAATCCGGGGGATGAAAATTGTCCCATCGAAACACGATGAGAAATAAAATCAAGGCACCATTCAATTTAGCTAGAAATGACGACAGGTGCGCGGTGCTCGGCTTGTCCCGGCCTTAATTAATACCTCGGTTTCACCTGTTTCTCCCTCCCCTATTCCTGAACTGCTAAGGGTAGGTAATAAATATTTCACCCTGTAATTAACTTGATATATTGCCGAGCCTATTTTCCGCTGAGAAATAAGGGCGAAAGAACAGTCTTTATTATTTTTTTAATTCGTATTGCATTACTTGTGAATATGTTTTTTTGCTTTCCTTTCTAATTATTAAATAATGTTTATATTCAAAAGAAAGCAATCTTTTCGTAGAATAACATTTTCATAGAATTAGTTTTTAAATTACTTGTTTTCATACGATTATAATTAGGAAGACAAAGGCAAGGCTGTGTGTAAAATATTCCCGGTGTTTTAGGCTATCTTAAATTTCCTTTATCGTTTCTTTGAGAGTTATGAGGAGGAGAAATTCATTTAAAACTTTATCTTCTCTTTAATATTTTATCGTCCAACAAGTAGAAATCGTTTGACAAAATTTTTGAACTGTGAATTCGCCAAGGGCGTGTCGTGAAATACTCCCAATTTTACAGTATAAAATGTTCTTTAATTGATTTTTTTTCAGGGGAAGATACTTTCAAAATACATCTCATAACATCTGCCCTAATGATGGACACTGTAACGTTGTCCGAAACATTGGCTAAAGAAGGAGGTAGCGCAACACGGCATAACACCCCAAAAACAAATAATAAAAATACTTTTGGCCGTGAAAATCTAAAATCATAAGTAACAATTATTATTTAAAATCAAATTTCCATACGTGGTCACCCCACATGTTCATATTATAATGTATTAACTTCCTTCAGCTTCGTAGGTAAGTATTATCTATGTGGAACATTAATGTAACCATATTAGGGTTCTTTCAATACCTATATTATTTTGTGTTTTTTGAAGTGAAAATTCTTTAGCGCCGTTAGTGAGTTGAAATTCGGGTGAAAGGAAAATGTGTCACAACTCATACCACACAAAAACTCGGTTCGAATATAATGCTGTTAATTCGCACCTCGGCGCGTGCCTTCCATAGCGTAGTGGGCAAGGTGCCTGACAAGTCTCAACAAAGGGGTTCGAATTAGTGTTGGGTATGTATGAGGTACTCAAATATTGAAATGAGGTGTTGAGGTGTCCCACCTCATTTGAGGTGAGGTGTTAAAAAATATTTTCGCTTACGGGGGGGGGGGCTGTTTTTTTTTCCTTCAGCTTGATTTTCTTGGTTCAGAGGTGTTGGTTTTCTAATAAATACCGGGGTGGCGGTACCCATTCCCGCCTCCCGTGTCTGTTATTTTTGTAATGCGAAAAATGGATATAAAAAAGGCCTACCCCTCCCCCCCCTTCACCACCTCTGATCCCCTCCCTGCACCCCACTCTGACCCCCCCCCCCCCTGCACCCCCCCTCTTATCCCTCCCCCTCCTCAGCAACCCCCTCCACCTCATCTCAACACTGCCTCATCCTCCCTCCCTTGGGAGCTGTTGGGACTCTTGTGCGGTATTTACATAACATATAACAATAATTAAATAAATAAAAAATATTATTTTCTTTGGAGCAGTTGGAACTGTTGTGCGGTATTCACTAATGAATACATAAATTTACAATAAAAAATATTTAGAATAAAAAAAAAATGTAAGCATTTGGGACTGTTGTGCTCATGATATGTGTATTCACATAACAATAATTTACAATTAAAAAAATATTTAAAAAAAAAAAATTGGAGCAGTTGGAACTCTTGTGCTCATAAATTATTGTATTGTGTATTCACGTAACAATAATTTACAATAAAAAAATATTTAAAAAAAAAATTTTTTTTCGAGCAGTTGGGACTCTTAATACTGCTCATAAATTATTGTTTTGTGTATTCACATAACATTAATTTACAATAAAAAAATATTAAAAAAAAAAAAAATTTCGAGCAGTTGGGACTCTTGTGCTCATAAATTATTGTTTTGTGTATTCACATAACAAAAATTTACAATAAAAAAAAATCGAAAAAAAAAATTATTGGAGCAGTTGGGACGCTTCTGCGGTATTCACAATATATGAATTTATGAATTGGCTTACCCCATCACCACCTCACGGTTCTAATACAAAAATGTCATAGAATATACAAACACTTCACGCCTCACCACCTCATACATTTGTCCCAAACTATGCGTGACATGACATGTAGTTTAATACATCAACCACCTCACACCTCACACCTCATCTCGTATTTGTCCCATACGTGACAACGTGACATGACATGTAGTCCAATACACCAACCACCTCACACCTCACCTCATATTTGTCCCGTACATGACATGAATGTAGTCCAACAAAACAAACCACCTCATACCTCATATTTTGTCCCTCCTTCATATTTGTCCCCCCTTCATATTTGTAATAATACAAAGAAAAAGAGTTGGTACAAATACATATGGTGAGGTGGGGGGACATTTTACGTGTTTGTATGGGACATTTGAGGTGCCTCTTGTATGAGGTACTCAACACTAGTTCGAATCCTACGAAATCCGAAAAAAAAACATTTTTATTTTGTGATAATCAATATCCAACCTCCAAACCACTTTAAAAAAACAAGCAAAAGAAAAGAAAGTGACTTCTAGCGATTTTCTAGTTTCACTTCCGCGTGTGAATACACTCTGATTTTTTATTACTTTACAAAATTATTAACCTCAGCACAGGCTTGTTGTGGTGAGGTTAAAAATGAATTGTAAACAATATTACTTACCATGTATGAAACAATAAATTTAAAGAAAAAAATGGTGGTAAGTAGAGGTTCCCAAACACTTTCAAATAAATTTTCTACCCTCCCCCCTCTTCTCCCTTGCCACCGCCCCACAGTACCGTATTCTAGGGTTGAACTTACCCCCATGTATTTTTTTACATTAGCTCCATACAGTAGGCCCTGAGGAAAATAATTTCCCTCAGGGCCTATGTCATCTTTGAGGATGCTGTGTGGAGGGTTTTTTTAAAGGAAAGGAAGGAGAAGAGAGTTCTGGGAAGGGAAAGGGTTTAAGGGGTGGGTAGGAATCAGGGGTTCAGATATCCTGGTCATCCACCTCCAAGACCTAGACAAACCTCACACCATGAACCCGGGCACCCCTGCTAAATCAACAAACGTAGCGAACCACTTGGGGTGACCTATGGCAGAGGTGTTGGTTATCCAATAAAGGTTCCCGGGGCGACGGTACCCATTCCCGCCTCCCAAATTGTAACACTGATTCAATACAACATTCAAATTATTTATAAATACAAAATTCATAACAAATAACTAAATTATGTTTCTGAAGAAGAGCTTAGTAAAAATATTTGTTTTAATGATTAGGAACCGTCCAAATAAAAATAAACGTTTTTGTGAAATGAAATATTTCGATGAAAACGAATAATGTACAATTATTTACAGAAACAGACTATCAGAACAAAATAATTTTGTTTTGTGAAAAAAGATTCCTAGGAAAATTAATGGTTTTTTGGGAAAATAAATTTTCTATCTAAAATAGTGAATTAAAATAATCTTATTATATAAAAATTAATGTTTCTTTGTCTATCCCTTATGCGGTCCGTAAACCATTCATCCGATTGCCATGAAACTTAGGTGAGGTGTTATGCCGCGATGGTTTCTGTATATATTTATATATTTTTATTTTATTTTTATTTTTTTATTATATTTGTCAACAGTGATTTACATCAAAGCTTTCACAGATACAATTACACTGAACATGGTTGATGCTATCACTAATTAAAGACAAACACAACGTTGATAATATAATACTTACATATACATTATCAGCCTTAATAAACAAAAACCACAGCGCGACCGATTAACTGTGTTATTGCAATAACATAAATAAACCTCGTATACCTTAAACACGTTTTATTACCAATAACATTTCTTACGTGGTCACGATGTTAAAACGCATTGAAGATCTGACAACGTTGTATATGGTTTTAATTTACTAGGAAACAATGTTGTTTTAATTTTTCTCCGCAAGGGGCATTATTGGCGCGCCTATGCCTTAGTTCTTCGGCCCGCGACAGCCCGCGATGACAAAACAGCTCGGTGTGTTTTATGGCGGGATATCGAAAATTTTGTGATTTTTACTTAATAATTTCTATTGTAGTGACGAATTTACTCTTCTGTTCACATAATTGATATATTTACCATGTTATTTGTGTGGTTTACATCAGTTTAATCAAGTTATTGTACAAACGCCGTACTTTCAAAGTTGAACTGTCAGAATATTGTTTTATAGGTTACTAAAAAAAGCTTTGAAATTTTTTATTATTTTTTTATTGTGTACACGTTGAAAAAGTGAGGTGATAGTTTCCTTCCAAATTTATTACGTAAAAGGACTGTATTTTTTAAATTTTGATTTTATTTAAATTTCTCTACATTTTGGTCAAAAATATTGTGGGAGGAAATTTTTTTCCATTTTTTTCCGAGTTTGAATCTTAAAATATGGCAGTTTTTGAAAACTAAAGTGTATTTCAAATACACAAATCTAAAAGGTAATTTTATCTAGTTTTCATAAATGGTATTTGTTTTTACCACACCTTCAAAAATAAGAAATATATAGAACATTCAAAATACTTTGGATTTCGTTCCGACATCATTAATAAAACAGAAATAAACTACGCCCCCAGGCCGTGTAAACCACGTGTATTTTTACCATGAACAATTTTTTAATTAGTAATGTTTTCACATCCGCGGCCGTTTGTAAATTGAATAAAATTTTCACTGGGTTTTTTGGTAAGGCTGTATATATATATTATGAAATTATTTCCTATACTATTCATCCGATTGCTATGGATTTTTAGTGAGGTGTGTGCATGTCCGCGATCGTTTCTATATATACTGGTGAGCTCTGGCACAATGAAATTCGTATATAAAAATTGCAGTAGGTGGCACGCCAGCTGATTGAAAACTGTATGTATGGGGACTGAATGTAAGCAACTCGGGAGTGGGGAGGGGAACGCGGGAAGGCGTTTGCGGGACGGGGGAAGCGGTATAGGGAAAGCGGGGAAGGTGGAGAGGGAAAACGTGAGAGGAAGGGGAGGCGGAAGGGGAACGGGAGGAATGGGAAAGGACACGCAGGGAGAAACAATTTTTTTATTAAGTGGCAGTGCAACTCATGCCGGAAACGTCGCTAGTATTTAATAAAAACACAATTTTTTTTTAGAAATTTATTATTTTCCATAAATATTTTCTGAAAAAATTGAATGTAATTAAAAATGTTAAATTAAAAAAAAAATAAAGCAAAATGTCGGTGATTATATAAATTTCACGTGACCTACCTTTTAAGTAATAACGCACCGCTATTAAAAATCTTATTTTCTAAATTATTAACAAAAATATCTGCAATCAAAGGACTCGTACTACTTCCCATAGCTAAGCCATCCTTTTGTTTAAATATTGTATTATTAAATTGAAAGTAATTCTGTTAATGTCTGCAAAGAGCACCTCAGAGCACTAAATGGCAATAGCGATTCTGAGTTCGCAGACCATTTATTAAAATATGATCATAGCTTTGTCATAAATTCAGGTTTTCAAATATTACATACAGGATATAAAACATCGCAAATCAATAATTTAGAAATTTTAGAAATAAGAAAAAATGTAAATTCCAAAGCTGACATAATTAATAAGCAAAAAATTTTTGTTAACCCTGTTTTAAATATCTTCCCACTTAACCGGCCTTTTACTTCTAATAGCTTGGTAATCCCCAATTCTTCGAAACTCCCACCATTGTCAACCCTTCCCCCTCCTTCAATTTCTTCTCTCCATATGTAATCTATAATTAATTTTTTTAACTTTAGTATACTTTTATACCTGAAGAAGTGAACATGGTTCACGAAACATGTTGATAGTATAAAATATAAAAAATAAAGTGATGTAAACTAAGTTATTTTCTTTTAATAAATAAATAATGACATCACAAAGTAACAACCTATAAGAAGAAGTTTTCTTCGAAAAATTCATGTTCTTTAATTGTGGCTTACTAGCCCACAATAATAATGAGTACAACGTAAGTTCGTTTTCTTCTTTATTGGACTTTACAATGGATTCAAGTAGTATTGTATTTTATGTCAATTGTAGCGACTGGTTACAAAGGTTTCTAGAATAGATCTGAACGCGGCGGCGGGCCCGTCAGCTGTTCTCATGTACAGAGAGCCGCTCGCCAATCTTCGGAACCCGAACATTTCCGAGCGGCGATGATATCCAACACATCGACAATTACATACACTACAATAAGCCTCTGTGATATATACAAAACGAAGCAGAGTATTATTTGCCAGGGCCCAGGGAACATCGCAGTTTGATCTTGGGCCATTAATTTGGTCTAATATGACAAACGCTGATTTAACGCTTTCTGGAGATGTTTACAGAGACGTGAAGTACCTATAGATGTTGGCACTAGTCGCTATACAGATAAAACAATATAAGTGTGTTGTGGCATGTTTGTGTACCCGAAGTTATGTAGCGTAATTTTTCTTTAGATGCTTCTACCAGAATAGATTTTTTTTAAATCGGCATTTCTTCAGTACTGTGATATTTGTGTTATTTTTAATCAAACACTATTTGTTCTGTAAGAGTATTTATTAATAATAATATGGCCAAACTACCGGTCACACGACCTGCCTCTACTGGCTGTTAATTGAATCTGCAGGGTAGCTGGCGATTGAACGTTCTCGACAATCACTTAAAGTTTGGTTGTGTGACCGGTAACTCGAAGTTCTGACTGCTAATTGAAACTGCTGGGTTGCTGGCGATTGAACGTTCTTGACAGTCAATTACTGACATCTGTCGACAATCGATAGAAACTCTTTCCCTGTTGACATCTGTCGGCATCTGTCGGCATCATCTGTCGGCTTCTGTCGGCATCTGTCGGCATCTGTCGGCATTCGTCGGTATCTGTCGGTATCTGCCGGCATCTGATAGAAGCTCTTGCAATAAACTCCAAGCACATTATCAATTTAGTTGGCCTCTTTGACACCTAGTGCCGAATGGTCTTATAAAAATGGACGGCGAACGGTTTGTCGTGCGCCCAATCTAAGGTAAATTTTCCCTCAGAAATCGATAAAACATTTTTAAATGTCCAACTACTAAGCCTAGAAGTCGAAAGGTCTAATGTGTATAAATTGGCTATCTCAGTTTCGTTTCAAATCGGCAAAGATCAAACGTCCTGAGTACCTAGCATGGTCGATCCATATAACCCTATATTAATACGACATTGAATAATACCATTATCTTTTTTTACATTAACTCCACAAAGGAGGCCCTGAGGGAAATTATTTCCCTCAGTATAGTACCGACTCAAAACAGTATATACCGACTCAAAACCGACTCAGGGCCTATGTCATCTGAGATGCTGTGTGGAATGTTTTTTCGACAAGAGAAAGGAATGAACATTGGTCTTGAAGAGAATTGGTTGTAGGAAGGAGGAAACACAGAGGCCGGCAAATCGTTCCACAGCCGAGTCGTTGAGTACAAGAACGAGTCGAAGAAGCGACCCGTTCTCGTGTGACAAATGTCAAACGTGTACATATGTTGGGCACGCGTTTGGCGTGTTTCCCGACTATGCACCGGTACCGAAGGGATCAATGACGTTAGTTCCTCGGAGCATCTTCCATTGTTATACCGTTAGAACAAGGGGAGCATACCTACCTGACGCCTGTTCTCTAAAGATTACAATCCGTATGTTAAGACGGGAGAATTTATCAAACGGACCGCCCGTTTCTAGAGTCGAGAGTATTTTTAAGGTAATTTGAAGCTCAAAACCATAGGTGGCTGCCAAATTCAACCGTGTGGCGCACTTGTGATTTGTACACGGTTAGCAGGTGTGTACTATTAAAATATCTGCGGGCCCTGTACAGTGCGCCTAGTTTTTGGGAGGCTAACTTTACTCTGGCTTCGATGGAGCCCCCATATCTGAGCTGGTCACTTAAAGTTACACCAATATATATATATATCAATGGAGGGCTTGTTCGGAAGATTGCTTCCGTTGAAGGACACAAAATTTTCATTTCGATCCTTTTAGACGTAATCAGACATGATTGGATCTTAGAAACATTAAATACAACGTGATCAGTTATCAATATTTGCAATCACGGTCAACAATCTGTTAGAGAAATTACGACCGACGCGCGAAGATTGATATATTTTAGACCGGACTCCATATAGTTTCGGTTGACCGTCAATTATTTGTATTGTTTGTATAAGAATTTATTTGAATTATGTCGTTTGTTATGTATGGTTTCATAGTGTTTTCACACAAACGAAGTATTGAATTTCGTAAGTCTAAACTTAAACTTTAGGTCCTTAAACTTATTATCCGGTTAGTGGTTGAGTTAGCATTCATTTGGGTCCTACTCTGGCGTCGCCTGGCTTATTTAATGAACGTATTGAACTAACGAAGCTTTTATAAATGAAATATGTCATATTCGCTTTACATAGACATAAATAATGCATCTAAGACAAATCGATTTATTCCGTTCGATCTTTGAGAAACGAAAATGGTTGACTGAGAATAAAGAACTCATTAATTTCCGTCAATGCGAAAAAGTGAAAACGTGCTGGCAAAGCATACGAGTATTTGAGTTAGTTTTCTATTTAAATTTGCCTAATTTATAATATTTTAATTTAAAATAAAACAATAACTTTGTAAACACCACTTTTATTTTTATACTTTATGCCGACCGGGTTTCGCTACAACCGTAGCTTCATCAGGGCAGTATAATTCTCTACTAACCTGTTAACTGAATTGTACTGCCCTGATGAAGCTACGGTTGTAGCGAAACCCGGTCGGCATAAAGTATAAAAATAAAAGTGGTGTTTACAAAGTTATTGTTTTATTTTAAATTAATAATGTCACATCACAAAATATCCGCTTCATATGAACAAAAATTATAATATTTTTATGAAATTGTTTGGCTTTTGATGTTTCGGAATGAGAATTCGTGGACAAATCCGCCAGTGATGCCAGCGTATTTTATATATATATATTATACATATCCTTATTTATTCCCTGTCAATATCGGTTCGGCTGTCAACAGTGAAACGGTGCTAGGGATATCGATATAAAATCATCGGAAGTTATGCCTATCGATCCGATATTGTAAAGTTATCGATTTTATTAGGTTAGAACTACAGAGGTCCTAGCATGGTCGATCGATACAGGTTTTTATCGAAAATGTCGGTAACTTGTCATCGCTCCTGAGCACGACTGCAGATCGCTAACGAACAAATAACAGTTTATGTCAAATAAATTAACGTCAAACAAACAACAGTTCACAACTAAGGAACCCTTAGTCGTTGTGGACTGTTGTTTGTTAGCGGCCTGCAGTCGTGCTCGGGAGCGATGACAAGTTACTGACGTTTTCGATAAAACTTATATCGGTCGACCATGCTAGGGGACTAGGGGTTATTAGTTCGGTGGTACTACCGTTTATTAGTAAACGTTCTGCGAAGCGAGAAATCTGTGCTTTAGAATTTCACCAGTATTTGGTTAATTTGGGATACACAATGTATACTTATCTATTTACTTAAGTTATGAGTTCGAAGGAACCTAATTGAACATCATTAATTAATGTGTAATATTTATTTATTCACTAAATATTAGCAAAATTAGCAACTCTCGAACGAAAATTAGAAAGAGATCTTATTTAACTGCATCATACTTCGACTAAGAACTACCAACATTATTTTCAGTCACAAAGATTTTTTTTTTAAGAAAGACAAACATTGCCGGTTTACGAATAACCCAACAATATTTAAAAAATCTCCTACTAGCACCACACTAAGCGGAAAATGTTGCATGTGTCGTGATGCAGAACTTAGCCAGCCGAGGAATCGAACACGCGAAAAAATAAAATACAAAAAAAAATTTCCATACTTTCAAAGAGAATTTACGTTTCAATTTATCTTCAATTAGCTCCAAAAATATGAAAACATCTACTATCAAAGGAGCGCTAAAAATAAACGTCAATATCAACCAATAACCCCCTACAAAGCCGTGGGTACAAAATAATGATTATGTTTTGAGCGTTACTGAAAGCTCCCACGAATCGGTAAAAAATAGCGTATTAAGGAAAAAGCTCACATACAACGTAATTCACACATTTGAATGCGGTACTTGAACAGTAATTGCGAAAGGGAAAAATTATTTCCCTTTGCCCATTAAACTCCGGGAAGAATATACAGAACTTTAGTACGGGTACGCGCGCGGTGGTGGCGCTACAAATATCGGGCTTTTCTTATAATGTATGTTACAGACCTGATACCGTAAATATAGATAATTCAGCAAAGAGATAAATAATTTTGTTTTTTTGTGAATACAGCACAATAGTCTGTATCCGTCTGGAACCAGTACCATTTTTGGCATCCCCATAATTGTGATATGTTGAGAGCAGTGGCGGACTAAGCCCATCATAGGCCCGGGGCGGCAAAGCTGAATGAGCCCCCCCCCCCCCCCTAATAATAGTTGATGTAATTTTACAAGATTTTTATTCAGTTCACACAGGCCTCTGGTCCTGGGGGGCCTCCAAACACCTTTGTGTTCCTTTGATCAAAACCTAAACAAGGTTTTAAGGCACCAGGGCACTGTAAAATTTATTTACTTTTATTTATTTCCTTTTTTTAAAAATGCATTTGTTAACAAAATGTTTTAATGAAATTCGAAAAATTCACGGAGATACACCATTTTGTATTAAACCGTTTTAAACAGTATGTGTCTTGAATTATCCTTTAGCAAAACTTTGAACGCATTTTTGTCAAAACTACGTTTTTCAACCTGATTGACAACATATATATTAGAAAAACTATACATCCGATTTGCATGTACAAAATGTTTAAGCCGATCCTGGCAGGGCCGTATTGTCCATAGGTAGTATAGGGCACTGCCTTTGAAAATCCAGTCACTATAGCCAGGGCCGTATTATCCATAAGACGTGTAGACAACTGCCTTGGGGTCCCGCATCGGGTAGGGGCCCCTAGGGTAAAGAGGCCCCTGGGGTAAAGGGGCCCCTAGGGTAAAGGGGCCCCGAGACGTGCATTGCCTAGGGGCCCCAACATGTTTAATCCCGATCTGACTATGACACCGCGTAGGGATTTTTTAATAAAGGGCCCCCTTCTAATTTATTTTTATTTTTATGAAAGATGAAAATTAACCATAAAAAATTGAGAACAAAATTCGCTGGTCCGCCATTTTTACTTTTTTTTTAGATATCGAAATTCCCCTGCATGGTGCCATAGACACTGAATTTTCAAACAGTTTAAGTATTGGTGAATGCAAATCGGATGTATCGTTTGTTTAATATGTTGTCAACCAGGTTGAAAAACGTTAAAAAGTTTCGAGAAAAACGCATTCAAAGTTTTGCTGAAGGATAATTCAAAACTGTTTCAAACGGTTTCACATAAAATGTTGTATATCTGTCAGTTTTTCTAAATTCTTTAAAAATAATGGTGAGAGCATTTTTAACAAGTGCATCTTTCAAAAAATGAAATAATAAAATGGCTAAAAAATTTTTTTGTGTCCTGGTGCCTTAAAGACTTGTTTAGGATTTGATCAAGGGAACATGGAGGCGTTTGGGGGCCCCCCAGGACCGGGGGCCCGGGGCGGGCCGCCCCCCCGCCCCCCCATTAGTCCGCCACTGGTTGAGAGGCTGAAGGTAGTGTGGAAGGAAAGGAGATGAGGTGAGGAATAAGCTCAATTCCTAGGAAGTCCAAATGAGGGAAGATAGCTAAATTATTTGCATTTTGAATTTCTAACACAGGGATTAAACGATAGTTTAAAAATATATAAATTCGACCCTTCGGAATAACACGGTTCCATCTATCATGGTAACGTCATGCGATAATAGAATCTATAGTAAGCTACTTTAGAATTCATTACCGCGATAGATTGTTAAAATGGTCTAATTGTTATCTAAAAGGTTAACTCAAACTATTTTCGTTAAAATTCTCGACAGTGTCGAAAATATCTCGTCATAATATTATTTTGAGTTATTATTTTACTTTGTAGAATTGTTAACCTCAACACAGGCTTGTCCTAGTAAGGTTATTTTTTTTATTATGATTATTTTATTTCTTTATTTATTACAATCATAAAGATACTTAAATTAACATGTTAATATATATTTCAAATTATAAATTAGACATTTTTATCATTACGAGAGTTGAAAACTCGTGTGTAAAAGGGAAAAAATAAATTGATAAATAACTAAAAATTATAACTTAACATTCAGAGTGAAGAAAAAATCTAAAAAATTTTGTTCATTTTGTAAAAGCGAAAACAACTTTTTGTATATAATAATATAAAGTTAAATATTCAAAACAAATTATTTAAAAGGTAAATAAAAAAGTAGGTACTAGTTACATTAAAAAGTAATAGAATAAGAAAAATACGATGTTAATTGATTCTAACCAGCTAAATTATTTATGATAGAATAGTTTATTTCATTATTAAATTTATTATAATCAAGTTCTAACCTCAGCTCTGTCGCTAGTGGATTGAATCATATTATTCCAGTGTAAGTGTATTGTAACCTATTAATTGTATTGTAATCTACCTTGTAAAGAAACAAAAAATAAATAAATAAAATCAAAGAAATGCGGTCGTTTTTCGCATCGCAATGTAATTCAATTGAGATATTGCTTCTCGTGAAAAACTAATTGAGGTGTTTAAAGACCAAATAGCGAAAAATAAGTCAGAATAAAAATCAATCTACCTTTCAAAGCCATCTGATAAATAAAATAAGAAAATGTATTATCTATCCTGCACAGTTGTAACTTGTTACCCGCAGAGCAACACAACCCATCCTTTTTTTATTTTGCCATCGGTTACCGTTGCTACAATAAGATATATGGCGCTATTAGATTCGGTTTTAAACGCCATTTGCAAGGATGGGAGGGCAGAGGCGGCTGAGGCGACTGAGGCGTGCGGCTCGCAGTCGTAAGTTACCCTCTTTCTGGGGCGGCCAGTGGCGCAGCTATCGTGGAATAATTACCCTCCTCACAAAGCATTGTTTAATTTTAAGTTAACAGTGAGAGTAGTTAGTTGTGTTTTGAACATTTGTTTATACATTATAAAGCACGCTTAAGGTACCTTACTGTTTATTAAGGTGAAATAAAGGACATGACATTAATGGCAACAACGTAGGTACCTACGAATAATTTTTATATGTTTTAAATCATGTTTTTCTTAATTACACGCATTACTTATGAGTATATTTCCTCCTAATCGATCTGGAAACTTGGTGTTGGGATCGATTTCTACTGCAGTGTTGTTATGAAGAGAAAAACGATTCAATTTTGGAGGTGGGTGCGGGTACCGCCGCCCCGGGAACTATTTAGTGGATAACTGACACCCTGCCGTAGGTCACCCCAAGTGGTTTGCTACGTTTAGTGATTTAACAGGGGTGCCCGTATTCATGGGGTGAGGTTTGTCTAGGTCTTGGTGACGACTGCGTTTGACCAGATTGCGAGAGACTGGTTGAGGGAGACCTAACCTAGACCCCTCAATCCGGACTCTCTAGACCAGTGGTTCCCAACCTTTTGCTGAACCGGGACCACTTGTACGTTTATTTTTTCGACAGGGACCACAAGCACAACGGATGGAGCAGAATGGGATAGGGTGGGACGGGTTCTAGCAGTATATTTACCACGACGGAGGGGGTAGAACGGGGCAGGATGGAGTGGGGCGAAACGGAATACCATAATGGCCACTGACCACAAGGTACAATAATGATAAACTGAATATTGTCCCGATTTTTTGTATTCAGACTCTCGACCAGGGACCACTCGCGCGCTGGCTCGTTTATTGACCGGCAGACCATCGCGGACCATCTTCTACCCTCTTGCGGACTACTAGTGGTCCGCGGACCACTGGTTGGGAAACCCTGCTCTAGACCCATCGCCTTGAACCGCAGTGAAAGGAATGGATTCATACATTCACATGGCCTCCTGTGAGGAGAAAAAATTAAATAAATGAATTTTTTAACGAAAACGAAGACTTGTATATTTATATCACTTTAGTTTTGGATAAAACAAACGGTGTTACAGCTGTGATAAACTAAAGAGATAAGATAATAAAAATTACGAAACAACGAATTTTCCTAATGTAAAAATAGGTCAATTATTTTTTTTTTCTTTTGTTTATTCATCACATAACTTTTTATACAATTTTTACAGGTGATTCGACTACCACGCTAGGCACATGCCCGTATTATGGAAGTCTACTTATTAATATATAATTATATAAATGTAAGAATTGTCATTGGTTAATATATAGTTTAGTGAGGTACAATTTTTTTGATTAACAACGACTACTTTAAGTGGTTTCTCAATTATGTAGATAATATTTATATAATAATAAACATATAAATAAACTATTCTTATTGTAGGCTGCTGTTTCGCTTAAATAAAATAGGTACATAAATACATGATAAATAGATAAATAAATAATGACTCTACTTAGTCTTGGCATCTAATTAATATGCTATTGTGCACCGTTATTTGTTTTTGGGGTGTTATGCCGTGTTGCACTACTTCCTTCTTTAGCCAACGTTTCGGACATCGTTGCAGTGTCCATCATCAGGGCAGATCCGGTAGATGTGCAATGTGCATGACACCCCAAAAACAAATAACGAAAATGCTTTTGGCCGTGAAAATCTTAAAACTTATCATAAAACTTATTTATTGTGCACCGATACACATTACAGGTGTGCACGTGTCATACCTTTAAGAGGAATACATCTACAAACACATATTTTGGAAGAAGGCAATGGGTATTGTCGCCCTAGAAATAATCATTAAATGACCAAAACCTCTTCGATAAGTTATTAAATGGTTTGCTACATTTGGTGACATAGCAGGATTTCCCGGGTTCATCGGGTGGAGTTTATTCAGATTTTGGCGGCGGATGCATCTGCCATGTTAACTGCGTGGCGGGCCGGATTAGTATAGAGACCGTTGAGAGAATTTCACTTAATTTTTACACCTCTAGCCAGTGTCTCTTAACACATCGCCTTGCACCGCAGCGGGAGGGATGGATTCATACGTCGTCACTCCTGGACACACTGACCCCAGATTCCTACCCAATCTTCGTGCCTTATTTCCTTATCTGGAGCTCCTAACCTTGATTTCTTTAAAATACCGTTTACACGGTATCCTTGAAGATGACATGGGGGATAATATTTTCCATAGGTGTGGCGAGTTATTTTTTTACGCAAAGTTATGGCTGCATTGCGCCAGAAAGTAATAAAAGCAAGTTTGTACCCAATGACAACCATCGATGTAACACAGACGACAACATTCGAATTTCACCTTAGTGCAGTTGTTTTCTGTCAGGTTTTCGAATGCATTTTTTTAATAAACCCAACAATGTATGACAACTACCGATTTCTACATATTTTGGAGAATTTTTTATAGTAAAGAAAGAGAAAGGACGATCGAAACCGGAATAATCATTTCAAATGTGAATGAACCGAATGTACAGAGAATTAAGGTTTTTTTTAATAAAGATATGACCTTCAGTAGTAGTAATTACGGGGAAAGAAACAATAAAAACATTGTACAAAAGTAGGGCATGAGAACGCAAAAATCTACCTACAGGAACCGTACAAAAATAGGTTAGACTCGTAACAAACCATGGCGTAGCACGCAAACATGGAGCTTATCTTAAAAATCGCACTAAATTCCGATCTTTCTGAAGTTTCCCCGGTGCTTAATAAAGCGCCGGGTTTATTGATGAGACTGACTGCATGCTTCATGCTTCATGCTGCTTGCTGCATATTCCCAGTTAGAATCAAAGCGCAGCAATCGTTACGCCAGTTTTAACGAGGACTTTCTATCTGATGGCCTACAGAACAGGACGCCATGAAATAATAAATGGCTGAACTGACAATGAAAATTACAGAGGAAGTGTACTGAGTCGGCGTCTGTTTGAAGTAAAATTTCTTTACGCACGCTTGACTTAGGGAATAAGCTGGTGAATGCGTGACGAGAGCGTTATGAAAAGTCTGATCGGGCGAGGCAAACGGAAGTTGAGAGGGAGATATAAGTTAGTGAAGTTTTGCTTCAGTCGTGTGGTCTAAGGCACACTCGTTTTTTGAAGTAAAACTTCTTCTTGCACGCTTGACTTCGGGAGTAAGCTGGTGAATGCGTGACGAGAGCATTATGAAAAGTGTGATCGGGCGAGGCGAATGATCGGGCCTTTACGCAAGCTTGACTTGGGGAGTAAGCTGGTGAATGCGTGACGAGAGCATTATGAAAAGTCTGATCGGGCGAGGCCAACGGTCGGTCGAGGCGAACGGAAGTTAAGAGGGAGATATAAGTTAGTGAAGTTTTACCACAGCCGTGTGGTGTAAATCACACTCGTTTCTTTCTGGATATGGTTTTTAACGTGAAAATGTTTACCATTTCAAAATTATCGGAAATTTAGACAAGTACGTTTGCTTGTTTTTTTTAATAAACTTAGTTTCATTTCAATAACAATGAATAATCTTTTACGTGACATCTCCCGATCCGGCCCACAACGCAGTAGGCGGGCAAAGGCATATGCAACCAAAACCTGAACAAACCTGACCCCACTAACCCGGGCACCCATACTAAGTCACCAAACGTAGCGAACCACTGTGGGTAACCTATGGCAGGGGTGTTGGTTATTCACTAATTGCTTCCCGGGCGGCGGTACCCACACCCGAGTCCCAAATTTAGATAATAAAAGCAATAAGTTTATTTTTTGTATTTCTTGGGCATTAACTATGTAACAATTTCTAGACATTTTGTTTTTTAAAGAGTTTTATTAAATGTACATTTGTTACTTAAATTTAATTTTTCCGCGACCGGTTTCGATACAACCGTATCATTCACGAGCAGAATTAAAACTAACTTAAAAATTAAATGCAAGTACCAAAGATTAATTAGGTGGGAGTAGTGGGAGGGATGATTTTGGGGGGAGGGGGAAAGCGGTTAAGAAAATTAAATTTAAGTAACAAATGTACATTTAATAAAACTCTTTAAAAAACAAAATGCAATAAGTTTAGTTTAGCTAAGCAAAGTTTAGTAAACAAAAAAAAAATCATGTGTGTGGTTCACGCGCGGCAGAAGTGAAACCTTTAGATTCAAAGATATTGAAAATAAGAGATATGCTATGATGACCGCCCTACTGTCGGCGGACTACTACTTAATGGGCATAGTTAAACGCGGAAAGTATTTGTTCATTTTGTATATTTTTTAAGCCATGGGAAAAAAAGAAGGTACCTATGCAGTAGTATTGGTTAACAATATAGTTTGAATACGGAAAGAATTCGATCATTTAGTTAATTTTTTGATTCTTTGATAGTGCGCAGTAGTATTGTTAACAATATAGGCGACGCAATGAAACACAGTCCCACCGAGTAAAAACTGCCGATAGCACGTCTTTTAAATTTCAATATCTCTGTTTAGAAAACTAAACTTCCAGGGAATGAGACGAATGCAGAGTATTAGGATGGAGCGATTAGTAGGATAATTGTAGGGTTTGTTTATTATAATATTGTCACCAAGTTTAAAACGTATTTTACATTTTATTCTACGAAGCACAGCACAAAGAGGACACCAAATTATTACCGGTCAGTGGTTGGGTGGGCATAGCGCTTGGGTCCCACCCGAGCGTCGCGTGTTCGATTCCTCGGCTGGTCCTCCATCACAACACAAGCAAAATTTTCAGCTTTCTGTGGTGGTAGTAGGAGATTTTCAAACATTGTTGGGTTATTCGTAAGAACGAGAATGTTTGTCTTTCTTTGTTAAAAAAATAAAAATATTCTCGCAGGCTAAATCTTATAGATGAATGTGTTGTATTTGTAGACCATCGAGTCTTAAATCACAACAGCGCTAGAGAAGTTTCAAAGTTGTCATCTTTAGTATGACCTAGAAGTGAAAGAAATTGTTACTGTTATAATTGTTACTATCATAACCTACTGACAAAATTTCAGCAAAACGTTACAAAATTTCAGATCGCCTTATTATCCTGCTGTGAAAATATGCGAAACTATAATACTATGCATCCTCCACAGTATTAGATCCAACAAGTACAGCAGATGATAGCGATCTAAATAATGAATAAACGATCGCACTTGATAGAACCACTGGCCTAGTTTTATATAGAGCTTAAATGAACTAAATACATACAGAGAGCTTAAAACTCCGGACAGGAACAAAAATCCCGTTTACAGGGGAATTGGTATTGAAATAACAGGACGTTTCTAGTTTATGGACACTGCTATAGCATATCTGCTCCAATTTATTTGAGATAAAGATCTACTGGTTTAAGATACAATCGTTTCTTCTTTCGTATGTAGGTGCTTAACTTGAAGTACGTGTGTTGAATGGTGCAAAATTAATTGAAATGTATTTATTATTTTGAAGTGCATGTTGTAATGTCGCAATTACAGCATGGTTTCTCCGAACTTCATCAATGATAGAAGTTATTAGAAAAATGAATATTGTGTTCAAAGATTTATTTGTTATTTTTAAAGGTTTCACGACAGGTAATCTTGCGGTACCTAAAGCATTCATCCTCTTCCTCATGCGGTACCTAAAGCATTCATCCGATTGGGACGAAACTTTGGTGATTTGTTGAACGCATGCGCGCGAAGAAGATATAGAAACATGGAAGATATATATAGTGATGAGATCTGGCGTTATGAATTTTAAATAAAAAGAATAACAAAAGATGAAGAGTGCGACTTGTTTGAAAAATGAATGTATTTTGTATAGTTTAGCCGTATGAGCGGGGGAAAGTGAGCGTAGGAGGGGAACGCGGGAGGGAAATTGGAAGCGGAAGTGGAACGGGGGCGGGAATGAGGACGCATGGGAAAGGACAAGCGGGAAGAAATAATTTCTTTCTTTACATGGCATTGCAACGCATGCCGCCGCCCTGGGAACCTTTATTGGATAACCAATCCCTCTGCCACAGGTCACCCCAAGTGGTTCGCTACGTTTGGTTCATGGGGTGAGGTTTGTCTAGGTCTTGGAGGCGAATGACCAGAACACACTAACCCCCACACTCCTACCCACCCCTTAAGTCCTCTTCCGTCCCAGAACTCTCCCCTCCTTCCTTTCCTTCAAAAAAACCCTCCACACAGCATCCCAAGATGACAAAGGCCTGAGGGAAATTATCTTCCTCAAGGCCTCCTGTGTGGAGCTCATGTAAAAAAAAATGCCGGGTACTCACTAGTACGATAATAACATACAAAGCACAAAGTTAGATTTATTATATCCGCTCACAGATTGCATTACTTAATTAGCAAAAGTGTAACTTATTTTCTCCTTCAACAAACAATTTACATTAAAAAGACAAACATTCCTGACTACGAGTGTACTGACGATATTTAAAATAAATATTCTTCTCTCAATACATAGATAATTAAAGGAAGCAAAAGAATGTAAACTAAAAAGCAAGAAAATCAATAGCGATCGAAGAGATATATCCTGATAGACAGCAAAAGCTTCCAATTAAAACGAATTGGCGACGAGCTTTCTCAAAGACGGAGTAGATAGGCTTTATAGCCGCTCCGAAGCAAAATTAATCAAAAAACCTCGCATCTCTACGAAACTTTTCGTGATTGGGAGATTTGATTCATCTTCGGTCTCAAGGGTATGTTTTAGCAACAAATAAATTACTTGTTTCCAAGTAAAATATGAATCGATCAATCTCATATGATTTAATCGAAGAAAAATTTACCCATTAAGCGACCAAATGAGAGACAAAAATTTAGCATTAATAGACCACAATAATTAAGAAACGAAATATTGTTTCAAATTATTTTAGTCGTGTTTGGTGACAAAATCTGAACGGCTAGGTACTTCCGCGCCTTCCTCCCTCCTGATCTCTTTCCCCTAATCACTAATTTCATCCTCACAATATACCCAATTGGGAATTCAATTTGGGAGGCACCGCCGCCCCGGGAATCTTTATTGGATAATCAACACCTCTGCCATAGGTCATCCCAGGTAGTTCGCTACGTTTTTAGCAAGGGTGCCCGGGTTCATGGGGTGAGGTTTGTCCAGGTCTTGGAGGCGGATGTCCAGGACACACCAAACCCCAAATTCCTACCCACCTCTTAAACCCTTTTCCTTCCCAGAACTCTCCTCTCCTTCCTTTCCCTAAAAAAACCCTCCACAAAGCATCCCCAAAGATGACAGATAGAAATTATTTTCCTCAGGGCCTCCTGTGTGAGGTTCATTAAAAAAAATATATATCCTAATGGGGATTTAGTCTCACTGAATAGAGCGCTATTCATAGAGCTTCATAGAGGATGCTGTGTGGAGGGTCTTTTTAAGGAAAGGAAGGAGAGTAGAGGATGTTCTGGGGAGGAAAAGGTATGAGGTGAGAGTAGGAATATAGGGTTCAGTGTGTCCAGGTCATCCGCCGCCAAACCCAGATAAACCTCACACCATGAACCCGGGCACCCCTGCTAAGTCACCAAACATAGCGAACCACTTGGGATGACCTGTGGCAGAAGTGTTGGTGATCCAATAAATCGTTCCAGGGCTGGCGGCACCCATTCCCGCCTCCAAAATGCTCTTATGCGGTGGCCGAGTGGTCAAAGCGACGGGTTTCCCTCCAGGCGCTGCTTGTTCATTCCTCTAAATTATCCATCATTATCGGTAGTGGGTATTCAAAATTAACGATATTTTCCCAATGTAATATGATAAAGTACGAGTATATTTCTCTCATACTCACTCCAAAGCGACCAATTGCGACCTTCAATGGCCAAAACAACAACATCCTCTTCCATTCAAAGCATAGCCTACATACATTAAATTACAATATACCATTCGGATTTATATTCCTTAAGTTTATGCGCGGGAAACAGCGCCATGGCCGGAAACCATAGGTCACTTCCCACAATCGGAACCGGAAGGAAATATTACTCGTGCTGATTGCTACACGCTCTTTTCCAGATAATCTCAGCATTGTAGAGTTTTAAGCTGGATTTAAACCACTTTATTTGGTGTATTTTTAATACAAAAATACTTTAAATTAAACGTAGTTACGCAGAAAAAACTCAAGCTGAGATAAAAGAACTTCTGTCGAACGATTAAATAATTAAATCTACACTCATAGAATTTTTTTTTTCTTAAAAAAATTATAAATAATACATATAGTTTTAAGTGGAAATTTTCTAGAGATTTCGATGTTTTTGGCCTGTCTATTTTCTTTAGAATACACTAGCTGGGGTACCCGGCTTCAACAGGGAGTTGATGTGAGATTGGACTGACGTCGTTCGAACCCACGACGGATCTTTCTTTATAAACACCTACCAAGGGGAAGCCCTACCCATACAAAAGGCTTCGAATTGTTCACAATGTTCCAGAATATTACACAACATTCTAGAATGTTCTGGAATGTTCAATGAATTTCACAATGATCTTAGATGTTCGGGATGTCCCCGAACGTTCGAGACTAATTCCCAACGTTCCACAATATTCCAGAATGTTCCGGGATGTTCTAGCATGTTGTGGAATGCTCTAGAATACTCTCTAATGTTCTGGACTGTTCTAGAAATGTCTAGAGGGTGAAACTTCAGGTACGCCCTTGAGGTAAAAATCGGAACCTTCTTCATGGATGGGGGATAGAGGGTTACCACACCATATACTCCCATGATCGTACCGGGACAAGTTTCTAAGATTAGCGGCACGCATTCACTATTAATGAATGTAAGCTCAGAAATCAACTGAACGATCTTACTATGTGAAGTACAAAGACAGAACACTAAAAGACAAAACACTAATTATATGTATTTTATTTATTATTTAACATTAAGTACGTGTATATTAGGGTATATAGATGATATTATGAACATTGCTCTGGCGTAGAATTGACATAATAAAGAAGCTGGGTAATTGTTCATCAGGAAATTATATTAAAAATCTTCATAAACGCCCGCTGAGGTAAGGTTTGTATCGGTATAGGATAACAAAAACCTAGACATGGAATCAAAACCAGATATAACAAAATTAATACTGTACATAAAACAGCCATCTGAACAAAACACCGAAATAATATCCAATCAATTATTCACGCGAAAAATCCCAAATAATGGAAGCGGCAGCCAGCGGCATTAAATCAAAATTATGATAAATCGAACAAATGATAATAATTTCAATAAGTCATTTTGGGAGGGCACATGGCCGCCATAAATTTGGCGGCAATTTAAAATGAAATTTCCCGCGTTATTTGAATGCGTGCGCCATGTTTTTTGGTTTACGAATGGGCCCTACATTCCCGGCACGATTTTTTGAGGAGGGTTATTCAATCCGGATTCGAAATTCAAATAAGCTTTTTCATTTTTCCCACATGGCGGGAAACGTGATGTCTTCAATGGTGGAAAATATTGCATTAACAATTATTAATATGCGCGTGAGGAATGAATAAAGAGGTTTTATGATTTTGGTTTCATAATGAAGAACGATGAAAGCAATACATTGAAAGGGCGGATAGTCAGAAAATAAAATTTATTTTTGAATTCATCTTGGTTTCTTTTTGCATATGGATACTATTCAAACCAATACACTTATCAATCTTATTATTATAAAAGCAACATTCGCGAGGACATATCAAAAGCATACCTCCTTTACAAAATAGTACTAATCAGTTACAGTATTTTTACGTGAAATCTCAGCAAAGTGCAATAATGTTAAAAAATATAATAATATATTAAACAAATATGAAAACAATTTCAAACCACCACCGATATGCACCACCGATTTTAAAAAAAATTAAATAATGGCTAATGGATCAAAACTTTTTATATTGACATTGTTTGTAATCTTATGTATGAATATGACTAAGAGTAATTTGCCTATGTTATATCTGTCTATCTGTATATTTTATGCCTTTGTATTGTAGCTATTTAAAAGTTATTCTTCTGTATCTATTTTGTATATTGTGGTTTCTTGATATATTTGTGATTTATTGTTATATTAATATTGTTGAATTGACCTGCTGACAAACTGCTTTGGCAGTTTGGCGGGTGCTTAAAATGAAGAAAAAATTATATATATTTATATTTTTCACTAACGGGCAATTAGAGAATTCACGCGTTTACCAAGTGAACTGCTCTTATTGCCCGTCATATTACATAGGTCAAACTGGTAAATCATTCAAACCCCGCATACAATAACATTTTACGTTGGGTGAATGATAAATGTGAATTGTTGAATGTATCGTCACACCTATTAGAAAACCAATACTCGTTTGACAAAGTCAGAGACATTGAAGTTCTCCATACTTGTAATAAAGGTCGTAAACTAGATAGGCTAGAATTTATTTATTTATTTATTGACGCCCCATTGGGCTTTTACGTATCAAATACAAATTTGATTTATAACAACAGTATAACACAAATTAAAAAAGATTACCAAATATACAAATAAAGCATAAACTCAATGTAAAATAATAGGAATACAGCTAATGCTAATTCCACATGGATGACTTTAAAGAACTCGTAGGTATAACAATTCATACACCTACGAGCAACAAAAACATAAAAAATAATCAAAACACATAAATTTTTACTTAATTACTCCTTTTATGTTTTAAAATAAGAACAAAAAATAAACAAAAGAAAATCGAAATAAAATAAAATGATTTCTTATTCATTATTTACATCTAAAAAGTGGTGGACTAATTTGGCTTTAAATGAATCGAAATTTAAATTAAAAATGTCAGCGACATCAGTTAGTTTGAATCATTAGAAATAACCAGCCTAATTAAAAAAGTAGACCCTAATTTTGTAATGAGTAAAAAATTAGAATCAATTGCTAAATCTTTGTTCCTATATCCATTGTAATTTCTATCATATGTTCCAAAGTAAAATATATATTTTATTTATATGATGACAACTATAAGATTATTCCTACATCAATGTAAAAAATGTGTTCCTTTAAAAATCAATCTATCAATCAAAAATTCCATATCATAAATATAATAACGATTTTTATTAAGAATAGACATGACATGAAGATTTAGATAGCGTTTCATTTCGTTTTAATTGTTACTGAGAATATACTATTAGATAAATAGTTTCAATACGAATAGCATCAGCTAGAACCAATATTCCTATTGTTATAAATGTTCGGCATGTATCACCACAAAAGTCAACCAAATATAGGTCGCATAAATAACACAAAGCCACAGAATAAGACTGGATTTCAAAGCCTTATTATTTATGATACATATTCCCGTAGCCTTTTGAAATACATATTAATATTGCGGCACGGAAGTCAGAACTACCAAGAATATTCCATAAAAATTCAACAAAGTAACGGCTAAAATATGTGCAAGTTTCTACACCGTAAAGAACACCCAAGGAATACTGAAATACCTATAATTCTTCATATTTGGTTTTCAAAACATTATTTTTGTGTATGAATATTGGTTCAAAACTCTTCGGGCCTAATGCCAACTAGTAGTCTACCACATAAGAGATCAAAATTTCGTAAAAGTGTTACGAAATCTTAGATCCAATCGATAATAGATTTTCCATGTTTTATTAATTACGTAGTAAATATTTGCTTCATTCATTATTAAGAACATCTCAACATATGCGGCTACCACGAAGAGAACATATGTTTATCTCAATTAGTCAATAAAGTTTTTAGTTACGTATCGTGTTTTTCAGCAAATCAGTGATGAACCGCGTTTTCTAGATTGCTTTTCTTTTCCACATTTTCTAAATATCACACAATCTTCCCGCAAGATAAGCTTAGCCGCTTAATTTACAGTCATACATCGACCGTATATTATATTTTGTTATACCAACCCACGTAATTAACAAATATAACCGTATTATGTCTTTCTGTAGTGATGCTTATTTTCTAACAGGTTTATTTTAAGAATAAAAGCTATTTTTTTCTTTTAGTAGTTTATATCAAAACGAATAATTTTTTTATAACTGACGTGTACGAACCTTTATTGTGTCGTCTATGTTTTTTACATTTCTTCTGAGACTGTACGAGGTAAGAATGCGAATTATTATTTTCTAGCTATTTTTTACGTCAACACCTCGAGAGGAAGGGGAGATAATGTACCCAGGAACACACTTTTCCTCTTTCAAGTGTTTGTAAGAATCAAACAAAGGGTTGGCACGTAAAAAGAATTCTTTTTTTTTCTATGCGTTTCTTACTGCAGGAGTCGAATCGTTTCAAAGTGCCTCTGAAACGTGATATTGTTCGTTTCTTGTGTAGTCCCAGTCGAAGTAATATAAATGCACTATAAAAAAAAATATATAGCGGGTGTCCACTTCTGTTTTACACTTCCCAGGTCTTGTTTTCAAAGTATCTACACGTGATTTTTTGTAAATGTCAAGCTTAACTTATTGTTCTTATTATTATTTGAATCAATTATAAGCATTATTGACAGAAAAGTTTTGCTATTTTATCGAAGAGATGTAGGTATTTACTTATTCCACGGCATAGAAGGTAGCACTATATTTCACTACGTTAGTAATGGCGCAGAAAGATTGTCAACATTTTAAAGTTAGTTTCAATTTATTTTATTTCTATTTTAAGTATCCTAAATTATTAAGAAATTCATAATATACGAGAATATTTGCATCAGGGTGTTCCGAAAGTCAACGTTATCTCTTGGAGTTCTGTTAGGCCAACTAATGACGGAAAAATAGCAAACCCCACACCTTTTCAAAAATAACACTAAAAATTAACTTTTTTTAATAACTTGCCAGGTTAACGCGGTGCGTTTAGTTACATTAGTCATCTAATTTAAAAAAAAATTATTAGTGAATCGGACCAACATGTTTTTTTCTAAGTTGTCGATTTTTTACGAAATTCACAAAAGTGCCACCATCTCGAAAACTAAAGCCATTTTACTAAAAACCTATTACGATATTCTGGTTCGTCTTCAATTGGCCTATCTGTCCTCCAAGGGATAACGTTGATTTTTGGGATACTATGTATCTATGAAGGCTTTCAGTTAACTCCTATCACCAAAAATACAGTGTACATAATATTCTCATAAATCGCCTTATCATGGAAATCATTTGTCCCAGCACCAAGAGCCACTCTAGAGTGAGCGATGGGCCCGAGCTCACCTCACCACGCCTTACATAATAATTAATCATTTATTATATTTTTTACTACTATTTTTCTTTTTTTCCAATTCTATGTACTTGATTCTTTATTTAAAATCTGTTGTAAATGTATAACTGTGTAGAACGTTTGGGATTGCACTTTCCTCCCCACAACCTGGAATAAAAACATTATTATTATTAATTTAATGTCTATTCCGTAAAAAACTTACATCACAATGATTATTCCAATGAAGAAAATAAATTTGTAATTATATTTTATTTTAACAACTTAATATATGTTTTAGTTTATAATTATTATATGTGATAGTTTATATACGTACATCTCATTCGAACAATGATTTCTATTCTCCATTTCAACGTTTACATTGTCTTGGTAACAAATACTTAAACAATATGGATGTTTTTGACAATAATTTGAACTTAGCAAACCTCTAACGCCATATGTGCCAACTTTGTATTTCTACCTATCCCATAAACATAAACCAATGTGAACAACAATTTTAAACATTAACTACTTTATGTCAACTCCTGTATTTTATGGACTATATTTTGTTTCTTATATTTTATGTTATCTGTATTTTGTCAACGCTTATATTTTATGAAAACTTTTTTTTTAGTTTAAACTATATTTTTTTTTTTAATGTCATGTATATTATCGAGGCTTCTGACTCACGCAATGTTGTCATTTTGCCTCATCTGTTTTTAAATTATAATACTATCATTATAATCTCTAATGATCTTTAAAAGGTACTTAGTCCTTTTATATTCATTTTGTTTAAAAATTTACTTTCAAATATTTTCCAGTTTACATGATCATTATTCTTGATATGGCATGAAACTCGGTTGAGGCTATTAAATTCTGAAATTCCGATGAGTTCGAAGTCATTATTGTATTGTCACTCTCTGTCGCGCTTATATTTTATGTAACCTATATTTTGTTTTTAACATATATTATGTTACTTGTATTTTGTAAACCTATTATTTTCACTGTAATTTAAAAAATGTAAAAGCCCTATGGGCGTTTAAATAAATAAATAAGTAAAAAATATGAATGTAGTTCCCTTGTCAACATAATTATTATTCTCAATGCCCTCTAAGAAGGCCTTTTTTGATCTTATCCATTACTCCTTACTTATATTTTCTAAGCTGATCCGATACACATTATATCTATTCAACATTCCGCCAGTGACTCGTAGTGTTGCGCCGAAGGGCGTCTTATCGCATTGTGTGTACAATTTTAATATCTCTGGGGAAATAAACTGTGCCCACCCCCTAAACCTCCCACACAACCACCTTCACCCCCCTCCCTGCTCTTCAACCCCTCGCCCTCGCCCTGGGACTTGGCACCAGGCTTCGGAGGGTCGAGACAAACAGATAGCCACTAGCTACTAGCGGCAGTCACCCTTAAACTTAAGTCGTAGGTTGTAAACACTTAAGGAGATTCTATTAAGAATTATTGCTTTTATCGGTTTCTCGGATGATTTTGTGGATTCACGTATTTTTTACAGAGGCAGTTTCGTATTACGAATATTGTTGAGGGTTGAAAATACGGGGGTAAAATAAACTTACGTATAAATTTCAAGAAAACCAATTTTTATCAGGAAATTCAATAATACGCATCGATTTAATAAATTATGTTCAAGAAAGCTTAACTATTGTTATTTTAATGATATTCCGTAGGTAAGTTGATATTTAAACCGGTATTAGTGAGTCTCTCAGAGATAAGTAGGTATCTATATTTTTTCAGCATTGTTATTTATTTTATTTTCTTATTGAGTTTAATAAAGTGTGATTTCTATCACGCGATTACAAAATAAAATATTAATGATGATACCTACTCGTACTAATAATATTCCTAATTAATACAAAGCAAAATAATTTTCAAAATAATAAGTTTAAATCATTGAAACCAAATTTTCATTAAAACCACATGTCGATAACTGAATCTTTTAGTTTCAACAAAAAGGCTTGTTTATCAATCTTAAACCACCCTTAGGTACTTACTTATATTTGTTTGTCTTATGAAATAGTACAATACGCAATATTGCAATATTTCTCCTATCGAAAAAAATAACAAAAAACAGTGTGTGCAATTCACACGCGGCAGAAGTGAAACCTTCGGAAAACTAAAGCAGGCAAGAGTGGGGAGGCTACGCAACTCTGCACAGAAAAGAGACCAATTATACTATCTCATTCGCTCGCAGAATAAATCCTATAGATGTATGTTTTTGTCTCTTTGTATTGTCGCTATTGTTCGTTTCATCGAGTTTCAAATTACAACGGCGCTAATGCAGTTTTCACTTCAATAATAAGAGAGCGCAGTTCACATGCGTTAGAAGTGAAACCATCAGAAAACTAAAGTAGACACGAATGGGAAGGTTACAAAGCACCGCACAAAGAGGAGACCGATTATTCCAACTCATTCTCTTGCAGGCTAAATCCTACAGACTTGTACTTGTCGCTGTTTTTCGTTTCATCGAGGTTTCAAATCACAACGGTGCTAAAGAAGTTTTCAGGTCGAAAAATTTAAATTCTAGTTCCTTATCTGTCCGATTTTGACAACGATGAGGTTTTTCCACAAATTAAACAAAAAATAAAGTAATTATGTACGATCTTCCGTGAAATTTTTTTATCAAGAAATGTCTGAATAACGAAAGCTTGGCGTCAGTTAGTATTTAATCGATAGAAATAAATTAAAGTACATGAACATTGTCTTACAAGTGATTAGTCTGACTTCTACCTATTCCATTACGGGACGATATAAGACAAGTCCTCATGATTGGTCTCTAAAAAATTGTCAGTGAAACGTATCACTTTTCCCACAAGAGCTGTGAGTTCCAACGAAACTCTCCACGAACACGCGATCCCCTTGAATGCAGTCTTGGAAAGGCGTGCACTCACTTGGTCGTAAAGTTAATTTAACGACGTCAAAGAACCAAGGATTTATTAACCCTCGACCCGTCGCGTGGGGTTTTTAAAAGCCCAGGTTTTACAAAAATGCTGATTATGTTCATTTTAAATCTTCTCACTGATTCCTTACTTTAGGTAGCTTTCTAAAAGGGACTATACTTGATGCTAGCGTCAAGAAAATTTAGTTTGCGCATGTGCGATGTGAGATACAGACTTGTGTTTCAGCGTGAGGCTAAAAAAAAACAACAAAATACCATGAAAAATCAAATTTACATGTTTTTTTATTTGTTGATTTTTTTGTTGTAATAATAATAAGTCTATATCAACCTCAAATAGTTATAAGTTTGATGGAAATTGGTTAGATTTTTTTTAAAGTTTTCTATTAAAAAATATGATTCAAAATTTCAAAAAAATGTTCCTTGTTGATTTTTAAGCTCTTGCATTGAAAATAAATAACTAATTTTTAACATTTCTTTTTATTTCAAAGCAATCATTATCACCTGACTGTAATCAGTTAAAATAACATATAAAATGTATGCTACAACAACAATTTAATCATATTTATTTTTGGGGTCCTAAACGACCCCACGCGACAACCCGCGTTACAAAAAGGCGGAGGGTTAAGTCTCGGAAGGTTTCCATCTCACCTTTGCATTGCCCACGCTGAGTAGTATGCACTCACTTCAGCAGGTGACACGAGACTTTAGTTGATGGTATTATAATAAGCAGATCTACTCGTATTTTGGTCACCAAAGAATTCTGATTTATTTTCTTCAGAAGAACAGACAAAAACATTCTCATGTTACGAATAACATGAAAGTATTTCCTCCCAAATCCTCTCTTCACCATCATCATCATGATCATGGAGTTCCACAAGGTTCACACCTTGGCCCAATATTATTTATCTTGTTTATAAATGATCTTACAAAAAATATTTCATGATGTATTTATCTTACTTTTTGCTGATGACCTCAAAATTTATAGAATTATTAAAAATATTTACCATTGCAACATTCTTCAAGATAATATCAACAAATTGTTAATTTGGTGTAATGAAAATAGACTTTACTTAAACATCTCAAAATGTCAAATAGTTAGATTTTCTCGAATAAAAACACCAGTGATCTTTAATTACAACATTGATGACAATACTCTCGAGACAATAACACAAATTAAAGACTTGGGCATCACTTTTCAATCAAATCTTTTATTTGATAACCATATAACAGAAATCTCTAATAAGGGCTTAAAAATGTTGGGATTTATAACTAGGCTAACTAGAAATTTTAACAATATAAAGTGTATTAAACTGTTATATTTTGCCTACGTTAGAAGTCAACTTGAATACAATTCTCCCGTCTGGAATCCACGTACATGTACAAGCTGTTGAAAGAATACAAAACAACGTTTTCTAAATTTTAAAATAGGTACTCCAGAAATTATGTTGAACTACAAAACTATTTTAAATGATATGAATATGCTCAAATTGTCCGACAGAAGAATTTTCACTGACTTGGTATTTCTATATAAAATTCTAAACGATTTAGTTGATAGTCCGGTATTGCTAGAATTGATAAGCTTCCGGATTCCACTACGTAATACTAGAAGTCAGGATTTATTTCAGTGCTGAAATTATGAGACTAACTACCATATGTATTCCTCTTTGCCAAGAATACTGATGGAGGGAAACAATTATACCAAGTCAGTGGACATCTTCAATTTATGTTTAAACAAATATAAAATATTGTTACTGAGACAGTTCAGTTATGTACAATGAATGCTGTATATTTCTTATTATTCATATGTAATGTTTGTAAAAGCCCCGAAAAAGGGCGTTAATAAATAAATAAATAAATCATTTTGTTTGTGCAATTATGGTGGACTTGGCTAGCATAGGATTGAACTTGCGACTTGCGACAATTGTCACGTCGACAACCTCATCGTTAAAGTTCGACTTGCTTTCAAAAATATGATATGGTTAAAGCATATATATAATGTGCGTTGATGGTTTGGAGACGAAAGGAACAGAATAACAGAAGAGCGTTATTATGGTGAACTGCGTTGTAAACCGTCATATTACTTTCGGTCTTGACTTTTCTGGCGGCCTGAAGTCGTTCCGAAGTATCCCTGTGGAGGATGCTAACGGATATGAATGTGAAAGAAGAAGTGCCATTACAGAGTTGTATAGCAATTATTACTAATTAATTACCAACCAAGAATTATTGGCGAGATGGTTAGTAATTTAATATAAAGTAATGTCAGACGTTATATGAGACGAACATGAATAAAAAAAACTCTGACACCGTGGAATTTATTGTGTTTATTTTCTTATTCATTTTAATTTTGACAAACGAAGTTTTTTTTCTGGACTGGAAAAGGAAAAGGGTAAAAGGGGTGGATAAGAATCTGGGAGTCAGTGTATCCCGAAGTGACGGACTTATAAATCCATCCCTCCCACTGCGCTGCAAGGCGATGTTCCGAGAGAGTACGTCTGGAAGTCAAGTCGACTCCTTCAACCACTCTATCCCGACCCGGCCTGCCATGCAGCTGGTGGGCAGATTCAACCGCCGCCAAGACTCATACAAACCTCACTCCATGAACCCGGGCAAAACAAAGTCACTTGGGATGACCTACGGCAGAGATGTTTGTCATCCAGTAAATGGTTCCCTGGGCGGCGGTACCCATACCCGCCTCCCAAATTGATATATAAACAACACTTATAGGTTAAAGGTGGCGTCATTCAACAAATATAACGCAAAAAGCTGCGATTACTCTGTGTGGGGGAAAGGTGGGTAAACGAGATTCATTATTTCTCCCCCTTTCACGTATAAACTTATCATAAAATACTTCCATGTGAAATATCTCGAACACGTGAAAAAATTCTAGTGAAGACGGATCACGGTGGGAGGGGGAGAGGCTGGGTGGAATGAGCACTCGGGCAAAGAGCCACTAACACTGCGGTGATCATAATTCACGGCGACGTCAGGATGCGCAAAAAGGACGATCTCCCGCAGAATGTAGAGAGGTGACATCGCCGCTGGTGTAGTGGAGGGACGCAGTACTATTATAAAAAAGGTTAGCTTTTGGTACATGACCCATAAAATAATACAGAATGTGATTTCCTTTTTATTTGCAGCAATAGATGAAAATCTAACCGAAAGCATAAAATCTTGTCTCATTCCTTGCTGTTCCTTTCCGCATTACTTTAATTGTGTTTAAATCAATGCGTTGTTGCATCAATTTGCAAGGCGGATATGGGTACCGCCGCCCCGGGAACCATTTATTGGATAACCAACACCTCTGCCATAGGTCACATACGCCATAAGTTCCAAGTGATTAGCTACGTTTGGTGACTTAGCAGGGGTGCCCGGGTTTATGGGGTGAGGTTTGCCTAGGTCTTGGCGGCCAATGCCTTTGCCCACCTAATGCATGGCGGGCTGGATCGGAAGAGTTTGGTTGAGGGAGACCTAAACTAGATCTCTCCAGCCGGACCCTCTCGGCCTATCGCCTTGCATTGCAGTGGAATAGATGAATTCATACGTCCATTACTTCTACCGGTTCTACCCACCCCTCATACCCTTTTCTTTCCGTGAACTTCCTCTCCTCTCTTTCCCTTGAAAAACCTCCGCACAGCATCCCTAAAGATGACATATGCCTTGAGAGAAATGTTTTTCCTCAGGACCTCTGTGTGGATCTAATGCAAAAAAATATTATTATTTTGTTCCGAATTATTCGTCATGGTTTTCATAAGATTTTAATTTTTTTGTTTGTTTACATTATGGAAGCAACACAGTACACATTTTACAGTGGAAGTGACTCAATATTACACACATTAAATATTTTATGGTGGATACCAATAACATGTTTCCGTGCAAATTATTATTTGTGATAATAACTAGGTGACATGTGTAGGAGGATGTGTAATTTTTTTTAATTTTTGAGTTCAGAAACGCATGATATCTCAAAAGTTGCGTCTTTCAAAGAGAACGAAAACTGCATTTTGATTTATGAGATAGAAAATATTATTAGCTCGACAATTGAAAAATTAAAAAAATACCGAAAGGCGAAAACATCAATTCAGTTATTTCATCTTTGGTGACAACGCCCTCCATTCCCCCCGAACTCACTAAGAAAGTGCTACCTGTAATAAGTCGGTGTACCACTTTTATTGCGGCAGCGGCTATGAAAAGTGAATTATGTCTCGTTTAGCGCACGCTCCCCATTTAATTTTGAAAATTTGAACTCAAACGTTCGGAAAAATAAATTCGCTACAACCCCACAATGCTCTGACAAAGGCAAAATATAGTACTGTTCTTGTTAATATATTTTTAATACCTATGTAAATCAACGGAAAAAACTAAATACGTGGAAGGTTTACGCAATTTTCTTTCAAGCAAAAACTTTTCATAACAATCTGGGAGTAGAGCATAACCTCACTCCAGAAAGTAGATACCTACTATATTAATTGTTCCGAAATCGTCTCGGTGTTGCCAGGGCAATTTAAGCATTATTTGTAGACGTGACCAGACTATTTGTTATTCAGACAAAAGAACATTATTACCCGTAAATGTTTATTTAGTTAAAGACAGGCGGTAGCCGCCATACACCTGTCGGTTTATTTGCATGTTTCGGGTATTATTCTTTGTTAGACTCACGAACATTGCCCTTAATTATAGGTAAGATGCTTTTTAGGCCCTTGGTCTGGGTGCGGACTAATTACAGTAGTATTTTCGTGTTAGTTAAAAGTCCATTTTTCAAGCAATTCTAATGAAATAAGCTCAACCATATTCCACACTGAAAACATATTTTCACAAGTAAGCAGAAAGTAGGTAGCACCGGCTTCATCCCTTGAAGTTTTAGAGAAGAGATCTCATAAGATGTTTTTATTTTTAATTTTTATTTGGACACCGCACCAAAATCCCGACAAATCCCCAATGTGTTGTGAGGCTGAAAGAATTGATGTGGGAAAAGAGATGGAGAAAAGGAAGGTTAGGAAGTTCCTGGCTATTCAGATCTAGTTAACAAATACATTTTGAGTGACGCCATTTCAAAACTGAGTGTTGGTCTTTTACAAGGGTAACACTGACAGTGTCTACTTCTCTGGAAATCATACTGACAACTTAAAGCATATCAAATGTTTCAATTCTGAATGACGGTAGATGTTTCACCACGGCAATACTGAGAGTATCTACCACCTAAACGAAATATTTAAAACACTTTCACTTTTAGACATTCTTCCGAGGTTATTTTAATTTTTTTATTATGTTTTATTTAGTACTATCTGGTACCCGGCATGCCATTGAATGCAATTCAAAGAAATAAATTGATTCTCCCTGCATGTCCTTTCCCGTGCATCCCCGTTCCCTTCAACCTTCCCCGCCTTCCCCCTCCCTCGTCCCTTCCCCCTGCCTTTCCTCCCTGCCGCTAAAATGTATGAAAACAAACATTCTCATTTATGTATAGGGAGAGCTTACCATTATGTATAGCCTATCTTACTCGCTGATAATGTAGCTTTCTATTGGTAAAAAAAAAATCGGTTAGGTGGTTTAGGCGTAAAAGCGTAACAAACAAACCCACGTACTTTTGCATTTATAATATTAGTATGGATCACTACTGTTCATAAGAATTTTGCAAGCTCAAGCTCAGCATTTTAAACACTTTGAAAGATATTCAGTGATTATCATAAAGATCCAAAGTTTTTAAACTTTCCTATATTAAATCGAGCGAAAAGCAGTCGGACGGCTTGTCACGAGTTAGCCAAGTTTCTGGAACAGAGCACTTAGGGGTTAAATGTAAACCACAACTCATAAACATGCTTCTTACTAGCTTTATTATACTTATCACATATTTCATGCCACGCCGAGAATAAGGCTCGAATCACGAATTTAACCACCGACACAAAACAAAGGATACGCCTTAACTTAGCATTCTCGTGATATTTTGCACAGATGGTATCAAGTGGGACCCGTATATGTTACAATAAAATATAATGTCTCCTACTACCTTTTTGTAATATGTCAAAGATTTTTGACTGTTTCAGGGTCAATCATGGCAGGAATAATAATTACTTAGTCAAAATCTCTTCCACATCACAGGTGAACTCCTAACGAGGACAAAATAATATACAATTTCTTATAATAATAAACATATCGATCGCCCCGTTGATTAGTTAGACATAATTTGAATTGGTTGAGTATGCAGTTATATGTAGTCGTGTACCCTCTAACAGGTGCAATACTCAAATTACCAATAAACACTACCAAATCAAATTACGCAGAAATGCAGAAAAACTTAAAATGTTGATGTTTTCTGCAACACTAGTAGGATTTTTCAAAATGTCATACTAATGTACTGGACAGTTTTGCCTTCCGGTATTATTTATAGCATATGTAATATGTACAACGCAAACACGTGTAAATAATTAATGATTTTATGGTAAGCATACCGGAATTTTCAATGGAGGATGCTCCGAGGAACTAGTGTCATTGATCCCTTCGGAACCGGTGCATAGTCAGGAAACACGCCAAATGCCCAACATATGTACACGGTTGACATTTGTCATATGAGAATGGGTCGCTTCTTCGCCTCGTTCTTGTGTTCAACTGGCTGTGGAACGATTTCCGGCCTCTTTGTTTCCTCCTTCCTACAATATGGGTCTCTTCAAGACCAATGTTCATTCCCCCCTCACTACAAAAAGACCCTCCCCACAGTATCTCAGATGACATAGATCCCGTGGGAAATTATTTTCATCAGGGTCTTCTGTGTGGAGTTACTCGTAATGTAAAAAAAAACATTATCCTGAAACTCAGTAATTGGAGATGTTGGACTAATAAACTGGATATAAATCTATCTAAAAGATAATATTGTGTATGGTTTATAATCAACGGATACATTTCGATAGTCGGTTAAGTTTTATAAAATTATCCACATTTTAAAATGAATTTCATGAAATTTTTATTTATTCACTTTCTTATAAGGTTTTGTGATACGGTAAATAAAAAAACTAATTTTAAATTATCATATTTTGACCTAAAAAAAATTTACAAAAATTGTTTGTGTTAGCGATTTTAAATAAACGAAAAATAAACAAGAAGCAAAAATACACCTAAATTATCATGAAAGAGAAATAATCAACATTTCATTTTCACCAGAAAAAACATCATTTAATTGGAGCTATAACTGAACATTCAATTACAACGAGTCGTTTTTAAATATCGGACCGTTCAGGCATTCTGAAATCTCCTTTGTTTGCAATAAACTAAAATGAAGTATTTATTAATTAATTTGAATTGACTCTTTTATCATTGTCGACTTAAAAAGTTCTAAAATTGTAATCAGTAATAATAAAATAAAAAAGTTTCTTATGATGTTTGAGAAAAAAATATTTGATTTTTAACAGTGAAAAAATTTATAATAACCGGAAGATAAAATTTTGTTGATCTACACAGGATATTGTCATTTTGGGGGATGCGGTGATGAGGGTGAAAACTATGTTACTGAAGTGGGGACATCTAAAGGTCTTTTTCAGAATGAGTCCTTAAAACGATTTAATATACAGGTTGTTAAGGAACGTACTTGACTTACTTTAACCAGAGATTCCTCACATTATTTTGAGTAAAAAATGTGAATGAAATTTTGGTCTCCGGTGACATTTTTCATGTTTTTAATTTTTATTTTTTCTATAAAATATAAATAAATGGTTGGTGTTAGACAGTTAGATGCAGGGTTAGGGGTTGGTCGGTTACTCGACTGAGTGACCAGTAACGACATGCGGAAGAAAAAAAAAATTGATTTGGAAAAAAAAAAAGTCATCAAAAGTCACCGGAGACCAAAATTTAATTTACATTTTTTACTCCAAATAATGTCAGGAATCAATGGTTAAAGTAAGTCAAGTGCGTCCCTTAACACTCTGTATACTCCTGCGTAAAAAGTTTAGGAGAGGATCACATTTTGGAAAGAGATAGATTGTTTTATTAAGATGGTCAAAGGTCCAGGTGACATAACCATTAATTAATTAAGTTTAATTTAATTCGACCCATATACAAAGAAGAAGAAGAGACAGAACGAAACGAACACATGGTTGGATCTATGAATCCTGGTTGCTCTATCTGAGCAAAGGAAATCAAACCTTTCGGGAAGAGAGGCAAATGCAGTTTATTTGATTACCTTCAATTCCCTTCAGAAAAAAAATTATATCTGTTATAGACTGCCACTGTTTATAGTGGAAATAATATGCATATCTATTTTAATGCGGGTCTTGCTGTTTTTTTTTGAGGAACGCGTTGTCTTCCGAATTTCCATCGGGCTGAAACGACCTGCTGGAGTAAGTACTGCAAATTTTCAAGTGTTGGTAGACCTTTGTTACAGAAATTCGCTAGTCGCAAGTTATAGGTACAAAAAGTGTTAGCATTTTCCGAGACTTCAGGAAAGAGGAATGCCTTTTATATCTACCGTTGTTTAATCTTAATTTTTTAATTAAAAAATTGCTGGTCCGTTAACTTAACAGCAAAGACACGCGGAGAGGAAACGGCAAACATCACGGCTATGTCTGTCTGGAATTTCTGGCAATTAATAAAACAAGAAACCGAATATTGTTTGTTCTTCTATTTTAAATTCTATAATGAAAAAGGTTACGAGAAATTCGATACTGACACTTGTGCTCTGCCGGGTAGGAAAGACTAGTTATGTTTCAATGTCATTATCAGAAATCGTTATTTCGAACCTCAATTAACGTACATTTATGAAGAAAATCATGAGTATCTAAAAATATGTGTCACAAACCATGGTGATTGGAGTTAAAGTAAATATCTGTACATTTGGACACGATGCGCGCCAAACTGACGACTCCAACTTGGAAAAACTCATTCTTCTTAAGTAGGTTTCTCGTTGCTGAGAAGGCAGAAGAAGCAGAAGAAGGTCACCAAGGCGCTGGAGTAACCAAATATCATTGGCATATAATAATAATTATATATAATTTAATATAACCTAACTCTCAAAGTATCGTATCTTATTTATTTATTTATTTATTTATTAACGCCCTTTTTCGGGGCTTTTACATATGAATAGTAAGAAAATACACAGTATTTATTGTACATAACTGAACTGCCTTCGTAACAATATTTTATATTTGTTTAAAGATAAATTGAAAATGTCCACTGATCTTAAAATTTGTACGGACACTGTGCCAGGGAACATAATTTCTCCCTCTTCCAGTGTCAACTGTGGTCGTTAATAGGTGCCTGCCTCTACCCTCAAAGGTAAATAAATGCAGATATAATCATTTCTACTCGATAATGTACAACTTTATCACTATTCCTCTAAACATCGCGGTTGCTTAATTAAACTTTTTTCTAAAAGTATTTCCGTGGCGAACTAATTAGCTGATTTTAAACTGATATATAAATATTCAATCTGATAAATAGAAATTAGCACTTTGAAACCAAACCTTCCCACCCTGAGAGAAGTGGGTAGCTCTAAAAGTTTCGTAGTTTGTACCCATACCCTATAGTAAATTTCCCACAGCTGGCTGGCTAGTTATTCCGCGTTCACATGTCATAATAAAGTTGTCAACTAAGCCAAACTTCGATGTGTGTTACCGACTAGTATTCTAACTACCACCAAAGAGCTAAGGACGCGTAGAACTTTGGCATAGTCAGGTGGTCAGCTAAGGGTAATATGTTGGGGTGTTTAGTTTAGAGTTTGAAAAGATTTATAACCGTTCTGCAAGTTTATTTCTCTACTGCTTGACAATACTTATAGTATATTTTTCTTCAGTTTTTCTCCCTCTTTGTGGCATTTCGGATGTTAAAAAATGTTAAAAGAACGGCTAATACGCCCAAGAAGGAGAAAATGGGGTACATTGGGACGAATGGTCGTTATGAATTCCGCAGGTATTATGCAGGTACGGAGAAATTAAATTTTCTGAAAATTTTATTTTACTTCTGAATGAAGATATTCCACTATATTATGTATATATTCCACTCCGGACGTCTGGTACGTAGAATATTTATCTACAGTTTTAAAAGTAAGTTAATTGTTTTATTCTGATAGGATCAGCAGGCGGTTTTGTCAAATTGAGTAAAGGTCATTAGAATTTTGCCCGTTTGAACCAATAACAGCAATGATGATGTAAGCAAAATATCATCAAATTTTACCAATTGGAAAATTCTTGTCAAATCTGACAATTCCAATGCACTTAATACCATCAATTGTTTCAATTTTGACAATACTTTGTCCAATCGGCCAATTCCAGTACGCAAAGCATCCTCAAATGTCCATTTGTCCGTTCAATCTCTTTTTTGTCCAATCGGACAAATAATTCTTCAAATCTTTGCATTCGAACATTTTGCTTTTCAATCGGACAATTCCGAAGCGAAAAATTTTAATATCTCATTTGGAAAATTCTTCGCCTAAACTCAAATTCCAACGTACAAAACGTTGTCAAGTTTATCCGTTTGGACAATTCTTTGTCCACTAATAATCTCATGTTTTCCTCTAATATTCCCACGATGATGAAGTTTTGTCCATTTGGACAATAATAATGTGCGAAATATCGTCTAATTTGACCATTTAGCAGATCTTTGTCCTATCGGACTAATTTAAATGTGTAAAATTTGGTCAAATTAATGAACATTTTGAAATTAAAGGAAAGAAAATTACTTTGTATACGTAACTTATTTGTAAAGTTTGAGAAGAAAATTACATTTTCAAAGAAAAAAGCATATCAGACTAAATATACACATTAATCAAATCATGTTTACAAATGTTTTGAAATGGTCTCAATATAATATAAGCGGATACCCACCGCAAGAAACCAACAATTCATATAACCTTAATTACAAAAGATCGTAATATCAATGTTTTTGCTGTTGTTGTTTTTGCTTTAAATAATCATAATAATAGTGTTTTGTACTTCCAGGTCGTAATACAAAATAATCAATATTATGTCTATGACACTATGCTAACCCATAGAACTTTTTAAATAGTTAATTTATTTATTATTTTTCTCTCGTGCAATATTCAATCACGTACGGTATAATATGATGGGGTGGTGCGCTTGAAGCATTTATGAAACCTTAAATATCTCAAAATTATATTAACAAAGTTATGTAAAATAGAAATAGAACATTTTAGACAAATGCATTATACAAAAAATCTAAACTATTCAGTCTCCATAAACTATTTATACTGCAAACTATGAAATATTTTTATAAAAACAAAAACAAATTCGAAAAAAATTAAAACAGAATCAACTTTAGAAATAATCTAACTATTAAACGCGAAAGTTTGTATTGATGTATGTGTGTTTGTTACTCTTTCACGCAAAACTATTGAATGGATTTTAATGAAACTTTACAATAATTTCGCTCATGCATCAGAATAACATACATATAGGCTATAATTTATAAAGCTAGCTATAAAGAAGGGACGCGGGAGGGGATCGGGGACGCATGGGAAAGGTGATTCAGTGAGAAACAATGTATTTCTTTGAATATGTCATTGCAACGTATGCCGGGAACCAGCTAGTAATATAAATTATACCCTCCAAATGAATACCAAACAAATAAAAACCCACAACCTCGTACTTTCAAACTTGTACCGAAAAAATTCAACTGACAACTAAACTACCTCAATACTTAAAAGTGTTTAAAATTATGGCTTAACAATACAGACGTTGAAACGTTATTTATTTAATTTATATCATTTGATTTTTTTTTCAAACTGAGTATTGTATACCCTTTTTGTACGAACTGTTTAGACAAATTTTAAGTATATGCTTACTATTTTTGCTTTATGTGCCCAACGTTTGTTTCTTTTTTAATTTATATAATTAAATTACCCACTCGCAAGCTGCACCTTAGTGGGTTACCATTACTCATATCATATCATTTTATCTACATATAAAATGTAAAAACTGGGAAAAAAGGATATAAGAAAATAAATCATTCTAATAAACGATAATAAAGGGGAAAACTCATAGCAAATCATTCGATTCGCTGTTATTACGTTTTACTCTTCGTGCCCCTTAATTTTCCAGCCAATTTTCGAATATTACGATATTTCCATCGGAATAAAACCATGAAGGAAATTCGATTTCAATATTGTAGAACAAAAATCCAATTGAAACGCGTTTTCCATTCCGGTGCGGAATGGGGATTTTGACGCTTTTACCGATTGTTTGTTATTTTCTGGGATCATTTGTGAGTGTAGGCAAAGAGAACGAAATATCGTCAAAAGGTAAAATTTCCCGCGTCGCTTGGCGCTAAATTTTTTTGTCGGCTAAATTTTACCAATTTTAAAACGGTAAAAGACCGCTGAAAGACAGCAAGGCAATAAATCCATCTATATTTTATTACCTAGGTGAGCTCCACGTTAGCAAACGCTTTTTTTTATTGAAATAATTTCTAATTTGGGAGGCGGGTATGGCCTGGGACTGCCGGTCCGGGGACCATTATTCCCGGTCCGGGAACCATTATTTTGAAGAAAATACCGGTCCGAAAATAATTGAATCAAATAATATAGACCTAAAGCTGAGAATACTCTTCATCAAGACCTATGTATGGAGTATCTTGATGTACGGCTGCGAAACATGGTGCCTATCCAAAAGAGATAAACGGAGACTAGAGGCTTTTGAGATGTGGTCCTATAGAAAACTATTAGGAATTTCCTGGAGAGACCACATTACAAATGAGGAGGTTCTCCAAAGAATCGAAGGAGGAAGGCACCTGCTCAGGACCTTGTCCGAAAGGCGTGCAAGATGGATCGGCCATGTAATACGACAAGAAGGCCTCTTGCATTCCATAATGGAGGGTATGACCGAGGGGACAAACTCTAGGGGACGCCCACGCCGAGAGTACCTGGAGGACCTGCTGGTGGACGTGCGCTGCTTATCATATGCAGACCTCAAAAGAGCCGCACAAGACAGGGAAGAATGGAAGAGGAAACTAAAGAAAATTGCTGCAAACCAATCCCAGGATTGAAACCAGAGAGAGAGACCGGTCCGAGGCAATTAACCTATAGATCAGCAACTTCATCTGCTAAAGGCAGACTAATATAACCAAAACGAAAGCCAAATACTAAGTTTAGAGATCGTGCTTTCGGATTATCTGGGCCTAAGGCTTGAAATAGACTCCCTCCGGAATTAAGATGCATAACAAGCCCAACAGAGTTTAGATTAACCTAATTTTTTAATTTAAATATACCTATCTGAGAGTATCATACTTGTACTACCTACCTATGATATATCTTAATCACGCTTTTCTTAGTGAATTAAAATTACTCGAGTCCTTACACATCAATCTGTCTCTTGACGAATCACGTTTGGGAAGATCAAATTCTTAAAGGTACCTACTACTGCACCACCCACCATTAAATGTTGCTTTTACTTTCCAAAATACACTCATCAAAGAATAGATTACATATTAATATTAAAATATTTTTCAGGATTAAATACCACGTGTTCACAATTATGTCCTCTGCGTGCGAAATCTATCTAAATTTCTTTAAATGGACAATATACATTGTTAATTTCAAGCGACCTCCCAGGAAAGTATGGTCCTGTTTTCATTAAATTTTAGGCAGCATCGCGTTCATTGGTCAAAATATTGTACATATATTTTCGTATCGGTGATCCATGAACCGGTGTATGCAATTTTTAGCGATAAGTTGTTTTTAATTGTTTCTCTAGTTTGGAGTTTTTTTAGATTTTAGAAATGTATTATAAGTTTGTACGGCGCCCTTGAGGTGATCACAAAAACGGCGCTATACATCATCCAAGTATTATTATTACTACCTCTGCCTTAGATCACCGTAAGTGGATCGCTACGGTGCAAGGGTTCATCGAGTGGGGTGTATCCATATTTGGCGACATATGCGCCTGCACACCAGTTGCATGACGGGCGTGGTCGAGGGATGGATTCATACTTCCGCCACGCCTGGAACCCTTAGAATCCTCCCCGCATACCATTTCCTTTCCTTCCTCTCCATTATTTCCTTTAAAATGACCCTCCACCTGGAATCTCCAAAGATGACAAAGGCCATCAGAGAAATTATTTTTCCTAGACCCTGCTGTTTAGAGTTAACGTAAAAAAAACGTTTTTTTAAGAAAAAAATAAACTAACTTAATAAAAGAGCTAATGTGTTGCCACCAAATTAACATGTAACTGAGTTATGTAATATGAACACAACTCGCTTTGCTTAAATTATGAAATATTTATAAAAGTAGAACTAAATACTGAAAGCACATGTTATTAAGATGAGCAGGAACTTTGTGGTTTACATACCCTAAGTAACTAACAACACTTAGAAAAACTAAAAACAAAAATCATCCCGTTAATTGGTGTATTTGGTAGAATTGCTCATCTTCTACCAACAGAGGTAAAGAGGGGCTTATACTTTAGCTTAATCCAATCCCACCTAAATTATTTAATAGAAATATGGGGAAACACATACATTACGTACTTAAACGACTTACAAATAATACAGTACAAAGTTATTAAAAAACTCTTCAACTATAACCCAGACACTCCCACAAAAAAGCTTTACCAGGAAATGAACCTTTTGAAAATAAGAACATTGTACGAATATAACATATGTCTTTTAATCTACAAAATACAAAATGGACTTATACACACAAACACAACATTTATAAAAACATCACAAGTATACGGACTTTATACTAGACAACACAATAAATTGTATACAAATACTGTGAAGACTGAACATGGCAAGAAAAGTATTGGCCACGAGGGAGTTCACATATATAATCTCCGTCCAGATAACCTAAAAACGGAAAAGATTATAAAAACCATTAAAAACAACTATTTAAACTTAAGATGTTGGAACAAAATTAAAAATATTACTTCTATACTTTTACTACTATACTATATATGCTCTGTACTTAAGTTAAGAAAGCGAAATATTATATTTCTTTTAACTTAATAATAATTTTTAAAAAAACTACATTAATGTACCTACAAAAGTGTTTTTTTTAAAAAAAATATTTTTTTTTTTTAAAAGAAAGACAAACATTCCCGGGTTACGAATAACCCAACAATGTTTGAAAATCTCCTACTACCACCACAGAAAGCCGAAAATGTTGCTTGTGTTGTGATGGAGGACTTAGCCAGCCGAGGAATCGAACACGCGACGCCCGGATGGAACCCAAGCGCTATGCCCACTCAACCACTGACCAGTCTAAATTTAGTTTACTTTATTACACATAATGTTGAAAGTATGCAAGCTTGTACAAGTAAAGGTACCTACACTTAAGTTGTTTCGTAACATGAAAAAAAGAAAATTACTCGCTCACAAATATAAAAAAAAACTATATTAAGTTTAGTACGTTTTTAGATTTTCACGACCACAAGTATTTTCGTTATTTGTTTTTGGGGTGTTATGCCGTGTTGCGCATCTACCGGATCTGCCAGATCTGCCCTGATGATGGACACTGCAACGCTGTCCGAAACGTTGGCTAAAGAAGGAGGTAGCGCAACACGGCATAACACCACAAAAACAAATAACGATAATTTTAAGGATTTTCACATACAATGAAGAACTACACTTATACCGTACATATGTGCCTCAAGACTGGTAGGTATCTAAACAATCCGTTGCACATTTTCCTTCCTCTCCTTTCTCATATAATCCATACTTTTATTTGCTACTTCGTTGATAGTCTACTCTGTGGGTGGAACTAGTTCCTACTTTGAAACATTCGTACGCAGAAAAGCATAACTGAATAAAAATGCAAGCCTTAATTTATTTTTAGAGCAAAAAGTGTTTCTCCCCAATTTCACAGTAGTTTCAACAATATTAAACACATGTATTTATCAAAATATAATATGCAAAAGTTTTAAATCTTCGTAGCTCATGACGGAAATGAACAAATAATACAAAGGCAACAAAGTAGAAAAAAAGTAGCATAAATTTTACAATTTGGGAGGCGGGCATGGGTACCGCCGTCCCGGGAACCATTTATTGGATAACCTACTGCCATAGATCACCCTAAGTGGTTCGCTACGTTTGGTGACTTAGTAGGGGTGCCCGGGTTCATAAGGTAAGGTGTGTGCAGGTCTTGGCGGTGGATGCATCTTCCCATTAGCTGCATGGCTGGCCGGATCGGGAGAGGATGGTTAAGAGAGTCCCTTTGACTTCTCCAGCCGTACTGTCTCAGAACATCGCCTTGCACCGCAGTGAGAGGGATAAATTCATACGTCCGTCACTCCTGAATACACTGACCCCAGATTAATACCCACCCCTAGTACCCTTTTCCTTCTCAAAACTTCCTCTCCTTCCTTTCCTAAAAGACCCTCCTCACCGCATCCCCAAAGATGACATAGGCCCTAATGAGAATTATTTTCCTCAGGGCCTCCTGTGTGGGGCTAACGTAAAAAAAGTGGTGAGTGGATATTAGGATGAATTTGTTATTTTTGATTCTGCTGCGATCCACTTTTTTATTTCACAGGAGAAGCCTAAATAATCGAGATATTAGAAAAAAGTAATCAACTAACTTCCAAAGCGGTTGTTCTATGGCGGATCACTCTGTTTCACAGGAATTTCAAAATCGATAAAATTGGAAAATACCTTGGAAACGGAATAGCTTATTCACACTAATGTTCCGGTTACACCGTGTGACCGCATGTCATGTGCGAGTATCGCGTACGAGTTACTATAACTTTTTTTTTGTATTTAATCACGAAAGAAAATATAAACGATCTCAACCGAAAATCTGAAACGCAAAAATCAGAAAAGTGTACGGTCGCATCTAGGAAGTCAATAGATGAAATAAAAAGGGATAAATTTGTCCAAGACATCGTCTAGATCAGGGCCTATGTCATCTACAGTGTGGAGCTAATGTAAAAAAAGAATAAAAATATTCATAAAGAAAATTAAGATAATGTTGGTAGTTCTTAGTCAAAGTGTGATGATACAATTAAATATCACCGAAGGGGGTAGGGTATAATTAGCTCAGTGGTAGACCAGCGCCCGGCAAGGCTAAGGTTCTTGGTTCATTTCCTAAACGCGACCGTATGTTTTTCTGAAATTTGTGTTTAAAATTTTCGATTGAGAGTCGCTAATATTGTCTTCAGTGATCAAATATTTCAATTTGAGGTTTTACTGATGAAGTTAAAATAATGTGAATGTTTTTGTTTTTTACTCGCCACTCGCCATCTCCCACTACGTCACAGGGCATGTCGCTAGAATGTCACTCGCATGATTTTGCGAAAGGTTAGTAGCTCGTTTACTCGGGTCTGTGTGAGCGTGTGTTTTTTGTTTCGGCAGTCAAAATGTCTACAGTCTCGGGCAGCTATTTGCCTGTACCATGGCGTCTACTCTCATCGTGTGACCGGGCGAGGCTAGTCGACCTGCTGACATGCGAGTATACAATGGCAATAGAAGTCTGCTGTCAGGTCAGCATCTCGCACGGTGTTACCAACCCATTATTATGAACTATTAAATTTAAAACAGTTATTTTTGAATTTCACAAATAATTGATTTTATTTTTATATTGCCAATTAAGATGGAGCCTTACTTTCTAGAACACTGAGGTTAATTGATTGTATATCTATAGGAGTTAGTCTGCGAGTTAATGAGATAGTATAAACGGTGCTTCGTAGCCTATCGGTCTGCCCTTGGTGCTTCGTAGTGTTTCCACTCTTGTCTACTTTACTTTTCTGAAGGTTTCTCTTCTACCTCTGCGAATTTGCACTCTCTAATTTTTTCTCTTATAATGTATTTTCTAAATAGATTTTATGTAATTGAATTATTTAAACACGTTTAATCATTTAAACAAATTTAGATAAGTGAGTTTTCTAAATTAAAATTATTTATAAATTTATATAATGTATTTTCTAAAAAGATTTTATGTAATTGAATCATTTAAACACGTTGAATCATTTAAACAAATTTAGATAAGCGAGTTTTCTAAATTGAAATTATTTATAAATTTAACGATTAATTTTTTTTCGTGTTAAACATAAAAATATAGGATCAACGTCCGAATCTATTAACTATTATTTAAAAACCGCAGTAAGTAGTTCATATGTTTCCGTATTAATATTTGGAGGTATGATGTTGATTAAATCGAATGGCAGAACCAAAAATCGAACTCCTGGAAATCTCTATCGCTTGAATGTTAAGTAGCTTTCGAAGACGAAACATCCTAAAATAACTAATTCCAGCAAGACTTGAAAAATGAATTTGATACAATATTAAATACTAACTGAAAACAAAACCGAGTTTCACAATATAAACATCAAAACAATAGGTACAGCAATAGGGGACACCAAAAGTCGCAGTTGTTTTAAAAAGGTAGGATTACACTCTAGAACCACAAAACTCTGAAACTATGTTTATGAAATTTGTGCAAGTGGCTGAAAGTTAAAAAAAGTTAATTTGAAAAATATTAATGCATCAGTTTCACAGATAGCTAGAACATACTTATATGTGGCAGGGTTTTGAATCTCCCTGAGTCTCAACCAAACTTCTTCTTCTTCTTGTGCCCTGTCCGTTCAACGGACGTTGGCTATCATATTGGCTATGCGGACTTTGTTTACTGCGGCCCGGAACAGCTCCATGGTAAACTGGCCAAACTACTGTCTCAGGTTTTCAGCCATGAGGTTCTCCTTCTTCCAGGGCCCCGTCTTCCGGCAATCTTTTCCTGCATTATGAGATGCAGGATCTCATACTTCTCTGGATGTCTCGGATTTTTATAGTTTTAATTACGAGTACTTCCCTTTCTTTATTCATCCGAACCATAAAATCTTCATTTGTAACCCTGTCCATCCAGCTTATTTTAAGTATTCTTCTGTAGATCCACATATCGAATGCCTCAAGTCGCCTAATTGGTTCTTCAGTAAGCGTCCATGCTTCCATTCCATAAAATAAAATCGAAAACATGTAGCATCTGACCATTCGCATTTGTAATCCAAGGTTGAGATCATGACTGCAGAACATTTTTTTGATGCGGAGAAAGGTTGCACGAGTTTACTCAATGCGGCATTTGATTTCAACTGAAGGATCCCATCTATCATTTACATTGCAGCCCAAGTATACAATACTCTGACCTTCTCTAGTTTTGTTCCAGCGATATAAAGATTTTCATCCAATGCGTTACTTTTTGCTTATGAGCATGTATTTGGTCTTATTTATATTCAGTTCTAGCCCAAAATTCTCACAAAACCAAACTGCACATATGTTATAACAATAGCTGACATGCAGTGAATGTTGCGCGGTTTGTATGTAGGCAAAAATTAAGGCGGGTGCCGATGTGCATAGCTCTGGTGTAAGACCATCATTCATAAATAAAACGTTGCTTGAAATGGCTTTAGCCATGTTTGGTGACTAGATCTGAATAACCAGGTACTTACCCACCTTCTTCCACCCCATTTTTTCTTACATTAAATAATATTTATGTTGAAAGTTGTAAAAGCTAATATTATAGTCCTGATTTATTTACTCATAGAATTTCATAAACCTATGAGAGCTACCGTTCCAAAATTCTGTTTAAATGTAACAATAACAGGACTGAGCACTTAAACATTCGCTTATACCTAGATTTCAGAAGGTAATGATAGAAACGCAGATGTGGCTTGTCTATATAACTGCACGGAACGTGAGAGAAGACCATACTATCATATTTTTTCAATAAATATTAATTGAACCTATTATATTTTGTGTGTACTTCTATCCCTCTTGCTTTTATATACTTCCAGAGCTTATATTCATTTTTTGAAGTGAAATTTCCTTAGCCCCGTTAGAGTGATTTGAAATTCGGATGAAACGGAAATGACGCACTACGGCACCTGCGAAGCATCAAACTGCGCTCAAGGCTCCTATTGGTTGAGATATAAAACGGAAACGACGATAGGTCTGCGCTCATTGGCCGCTTTGTTTTTTTACGGGTCGTCGGAATATAATGCGTAGATTCACGCCTCGCCGAGAGCATCCCATAGCGCAGCGGTATAGTGCGTCGCATATCTCAGAGGCCAGAGAAATCTCAGAGGTTCGAATCCTACGAAATCCAAAAAAACATTTTTGTTTTTGTTTATCATTATTTATTTATTTATTTATTTATTTATTTATTGAAAAAAATAAGAAGTACATGAGAAACATAAGCTGCATATCTCACTAGGGCATTCCTGTATCGAGATATCGAGATATTATTCAATCTTCAAACCGTTTTAAAACAAACAGGTAAAAGAAAGTGACATCTAGCGACTTTCTAGTTTCACTTCTATCGCCTGTGAACATCACTCCCTTTTTTTAAATTTATTTTACGATCAAACTCCACACATACATAATTGTTTTTATTTTTTTTTTTTTATTATTTCTAGTATTTTCTTATGCTGGTATTTAACTGTGGCGTGCAATTATTGTTTACGGTATATAATATTTGTAGCGTGGGTATTAAATAAATCAATACAACAAACGCGTGCATGTCATAAATAATTGTTTTTCTCAAAGTTTCACCAACTTGTCTTAACTCTAGTTTCGTGTAGTTAACTACAGGTTGTTCACAATTTGTGCTAACCTTTATTCATCCACTGAGAATAATAATGAATATGAAACTTCCCTTGAAATTCAACCCAAAGCGCTCAAGCGGCGTTTCAAACTCAGTTTGTTCTTCTTGTTTCTGGAACTTGTTGTTTAATTAGAGCAAAAATGTTTACAACTAGAAACGTGTCTGATATAGAGAGTTTCACGAATCAGGACTTTTGTGTTCATTTAAACTTTACTCTTGAAATAGAAACTAGAACATTGTAAGTAACTATATTAACAGGAAATATGATTTAACACTTAATGTTTGCGATACTGTTAATTTTGCTATATCTACAAATCAGCATCAGATATTTTCGATGTGTTCAGGTGCTTTCACATTTTGTTAAGTATATTGGTTCTAGTTCAACAGTTTGCTTCACGGCAATCTGTTGAATTAGAAATTATATATTAATACTAATTGACTACATTATGAATCCAAATTATTATTTTTTTAATTTTTTGTTTTTATTTATTTATTTAACGCCCAAAGGGCTTTTACATTTTGGTAGTACATACAGATAATTCATGACAGATTATTTTTAAACATATACAGAAATAATAAAAATAAAATTTGATAAAAAAGCATACAAGTCATAAAAATACAAAAATACAGCGATTTCATAGGTTTTCAGAAAAAACAGATAGTTTAGGAATAGTTTTGGAATAAGTTTTTCACAACATCAACAAATTTCGCCAAGTTTATGCTAAATATGTCAATATCACCTAAGTACTGATTTCCCATATTGTGAAATCTTTGTATCGGAGAGTGGGCAATGTAGTTCCGCTTATGAATGCCACAGTAGAATAGTGTATTTTTTCGTGTAGTTACTGTCGGTATTCGTAAGTTTATGAGTTGCAGTAGCTCACAACAGTCAAATTTAGAGTTAAGTATTTTGAATAAAAATGTTAAGTCGTTTATTTTACGTCTGTCTTCTAGTGTGTGTATTTTTAAAATATTTAATAATAAATTATATTTCAAGTCTTCTAGTGGGATATTTAATTTAAAATTTATAAAACGCAGAATTATTTTTTGTATTCGCTCAATGTTATTAATGTGAATTTTGTAAGATGGAGACCAAACAACCGAGTTATATTCCATTAGGCTTCTAACTAGAGATGCAAATAATAATTTAATGACTTGAATGGAATTAAATCGCGGAATTAAATAATTAATAATAATTCTAATACAGTACGCGAACGCGATCAATTTTTTTTTAGCGTACTTTAATGACTTTAATATTTTTTGCTGGTCTAATATTATCTGATGATTTTATTCCGGTTTCGTGTTTTTTTTAATGGAGGGTGTTTTATTTTGTCTATTCCTTGATTTAAAAATTGTTATCCTTTTCCAAGCCCTTTCTTAAAATTGGTGTATTGGGGTAAGATGTATGGTTTTTATTAAAATGTCTAGGGGTGGGGAACCTTATTACCGTCGGAGGCATTTGATAGTTGGTAGTATTATCCAAAGACGCATTTCAATTTTAAGACAAATGAGTACTGAGTACAGAGGTTCAAAATTTTCAATACATATTAATATGACCTCATTTTACCAAACACCGATTGTTTTATACCACTTGTGACAAGAAGAGATCGCGTGCGGCCCGCGGATTTTCCCGCAGAGTTTTCCTACCCCTGATCTAAACCTACAAAACTGAATATTGACCATTTTGTTAAACGAAAAATCTTATGAACTTAGCAGACCTCTGACTTCATGAAATTAGCAGAGCTTTCACAGTCTGAAATTTTTGAAGTGAAGACTTCTTCTACACCGTTGTGATTTGAAACACAATGAAACAAAAAATAGCGACACTGAAAAGAGGCAAACACGTATGTCTATAGGATTTTGCATTCGAGAGAATGAGATAGTATAATCGGTCTCCTCTTTATGCGGCGCTTCGTAGCCTCCCCATTCTTGTCTACTTTAGTTTTCTGACGGTTTCACTTCTACCGCGTGTGAATTGCATACTCTGTTTCTTTCTAAGTGAAAATTTCTTTGGCACCGTTGTGATTTTGAACTCAATGAAACGACAAATAGCAACACTAAAAAGAAACAAACACATACGCCTATAAAATTTTGCATGCGAGAGAATGAGTTAGTATAATCGGTCTCCTCTTTGTGCGATGCTTCGTAGCCTTCCCACTCTTGTCCACTATAGTTTTCACTTCTACCGCGCGTGAACTGCACGCTTGTAATTTTTTTTAATCAGTCCGATTTCTTAGATCGCAACTTCTTTCCCCATTGAGCTACATGGATTTGAAATAGTTATTTAACTATCGTAAATATTTTAAGCAATAGCCAAGCTCAATTTCTTTGTTCAAAACCAAAGATATTCAAATACAGAAGAGATATGCTATGGTGTCCGCACAACTGTCGCCGGACTACGCGCTAATTAGCATAGTTTTCATACAAAAAGAATTTGTTCATTTCGTTGATTTTTTGAAAATGTGCATTAATATTGGTTAACAGTATATTTTGAATAAGGAAAGAATTCGTTCATTTAGTTTAACACACAACACAAAATGTAACAAAGATGTCTGTAATAATTCATGTACCATATTAAACCATGCAACTGAAATAAAGTACCTGGGTGTAATTGTAGACCAACATATGAAATGGAACAGACACATATCTGAACTTGTTAAACGCATTAGGAAATGTATCTATATATTCATTAGATTAAGAAATATTCTCAAATTAAACAACCTAAAAAAAGTCTATTATGCACTAGTCCAATCACTAATTCAGTATGGAATCATTGGATGGGGAGGTGCATATGAAAAAATTATAAGTCCTGTAAAAGTGGTACAAAAACTAATTATTAAAGTAATTTTAAAAAAACCACCAACATTCCCTTCAGCATCATTGTTCAAAATTTTCGAAGTACCAAAAATTGAAGACCTCTATAAAAAAGATTCAATACTACAAATATTCAAAGAAAATGTAACTAAAAAATTTAAACTCAACTCATCATTAAGGCATAAATTTAACTTCCAAATTCCTCTATTTACAACACAACAAATGCACAACAATTATATTTACAAAGGCATAAAATATTTTAATAGTCTTCCCGAAGAAATTAAAAAAATAACAGATTTCGTAACATTCAAGAAAAAGGTCAAATTAATCTTTAAAAATAATCAACAACCATAACAACACCAATCAAAATGTTATAACTTCAATCCATAGCATATCAAAAATTAACATCACAACATAGTTTATATTTATTGTATACACTAAGTAAAATGTATGTTATAAAAGTGAAAAATAGTAGTTTATATATTATATTTATATATAGTTTATATTTATTGGAAAATGTAAGTAAATTGTATGTTATAAAAATGAACTAGCTGTAAAATAACTCCTACGCCAAGCTCAAGAGCTAGTACTCTTCATTGGCGTAGAATTTCATAATATTATGTATCTTTTCATTCAATAAAAAAAAAAAAAAAAATAAAAGTTTAACGTTCGTTTGGTTTATTCGTTAATTATTTGTTCTTTTAGTTTATTTGTTAATTGGTAAACAATATCGGCGACACCCGGAAGCGCAGACCCACATAGTAAAAACAGCAGATAGCACATCTACTTATATTTCAATATCTTTGTTCAAAACCGTGAAGAAACTAGTAGTGTAAATATTAAATAAAAACACTTGAAAACGTAGACATTTTTAAAAATAATTACGTCAGTTTAATTTAAAGTGCAACCACTCAGGTGAAAATTAATCTAAATGAGCAGAAGTCCTCACAGCAGTTTTAAATTTAACAAACTGTCTAATGATGTCGACATTTCCTGCATAATACCTACACCTATAGTCACAGTGAATGCACCCTCTGCACCCGGAGTCAAGTAAATGAAAGTACCCGTAATAAATTGCCACAGCCACGAGCACAATAGTTTAAACACAATGCCACGACATGCTTCATAGCAGTACTATTATTGTAATGTGTACTGCGCTAATTGCATGGACATTTGAGTACCACTTGTCATTAATAATATGCTATAAAATTAAAGGCAAGCTTCGCAGTGAGTTTATCGTTTTTCTCTGGAAATAAAAGCTTTAAAATTATCAGTAAGAGCTCGTTCACATTGAGCATATAAATATAAAATATAAAAGATCATATAAAAGATCATAGCACGCCATATATCGCTCTCCATACAATCCCTTCAGACCGTTCACACCTGAGCGCTTTATGCGCACATCAACCATAGACAATGCACATCTTACACCGTAACCGCTCCTGAGGCGATATGCCAACAGTTATGCGCCCCCCACTCCGACGAAAACAGGAGAGGGGGTCATTTTAATTACGGAGCTGCCAAGACCGGTAGCTGACAGATGTCAAGTTCATAGATTCAATACAAAAAAATGCGCTCTCCGTGGCCGCTCGCTAATTCAGCTGACCACCTCTCCTACCATAGGAAGAAATATTTTATCTGCGCCGTGTGAACGGCACGAAACATAAGCGCTCGCGGTTCAACAGATACCTGCTCGCGGTTATATTAGATGTCTGAACACCCTTTAATGCGTTATCGTTTCAGAATGAATTTTAAGATTTTATTGCTTTTTCGCCAACGTCCTTCGTCATACTCTACAGTTGATTTATTTGTCGCATAATTTTTAGACAGTAATGTTAATATGAAAAAAAAACAGAGCATGCAATTCACACGCGATAGAAGTGAAACCTTCAGAAAACTAAATCAGAAAAGAGTGGGGAGGCTACGAAGCACCGCACAAAGAGGAGACCGATTCTACTATTTCATTATCTCGCAGGCTAAATCTGTGTGTGTCTCTTTTTAGAGTGGCCATTATTCGTTTCATCGAGGATCAAATCACAACGGTGCTAAAAAAGTTTTCACTTCAAAAAACCCTCGAGGCTTATGACATCTTTGGGGATGCTGTGTGGAGAGTCTTTTTAGGGAAAGGAAGGAGAAGAATTTCTGAGTAGGAAAAAGGTATGAGGGGTTGGTAGGAATTTGAAGGTCAATGTGTCCAGGAGCGACGAACGTATGAATCTATCCCTTCCGCTGCGGTGCAAGGCAATTGATCGAGAGAGTCCGGCTGGAGAGATCAAAAGGTCTCCAATTATTAGTCTCTCTCCCTGTTAGGCCCGTCACTCAGTAGATTGGTAAAAGCATCGACCGCCAAGATCTAAATAAGTCTCACCCCATGAACCCGGTACCGCTGCTAAGTAACCAATTGTGGTGATCCACTTGGGATGACCTTTGGCAGGGGTTTCGGTTATCCTCTAAATGATTCTAATACCCAAATCCAAATTACCTAATTGATTACCTACGTTTTGAAATACCAAACCTCCCGGAACTAGTCAAATAGCGTAACCTAAATGGATTTAACCCGTCTGCTTGTTTAGGAATAAATACATCCCAAAGCACGTAATCACATTATACTTCAATAAAACACGTTATACTTTCATAAGACCAAAAACGTCCCGAGCGACCTTACATATTAAAAGCTATATATCTCTCTTCCTCTCATGCTAACATATGTATTTTTTTCTTTTAAGCAGAAAGAGAACAAAATAATGCTTTTTATTGTCTTTGAAATTTGAAAGCTATCTTGCATAGATATTTTACAATCTCGATCCAAAGTGACGGTTTCAGAATTTTCGTGCAAAACTGAGGCTTGCAGATTGTGAGGTGCGAATATATTGAACTAAGCAGACGGGTTAAGACAGAAGAGTAAGAGAAATAAAGCGATTGGGAGTACCTGGCTATTACGATCCGGTCGCTAAATCTAGCTAAAAAAATACGTTTCCATCGCAAGAATAATTACGGATAAACTCGACTTAAAAGTATGTCGTTAATATATGTTTTTAATGTGTGCACAGGTTTTATATTTTATAATTTAAAAAAAAACTTTCTTCCTAAAATAGTGCACAGGTATATAATTTTACATACATGTTGTTTTTATTTTATTTTTTCATAAATACGCTTATGGTAGCATCAATTAAACATATATCAAAATATCAATTGTGTTAGTACTCCCTCCCTAAACACGAGAAATTCTCAATTAGAGAGGTATTATTACCACCATTAAAAAATATTTGCATTACATGTACATAATTAAAAAAATAATTGTACTTATACCTAACTTTGTAAAATTGTAAAAATGGAATAAATAAATAAATAAAAAAATAAAAAATAAAAAATATATATATATCTCACTGCGTTTTTATTTGAAAATCTTTATTTGTGAGACCGAGAAAAACATCGATTCGTTTGTTTAAAAAAGTTGCAGAAACATAAAATATTATATTCGAGATAATTTTTGAAGTGAAACCTTTATAGGCCCGCTGTGATATGGATTTCGGATGAAACGGAAATGACGATTACTGAACCTGCGACGCATCAACTGCGCTCATTGACCGCTTTGATTATGATGCTACATTTAAAGGCTTCTATTGGTTGCGATATGAAACGGAAATTACGCTGGTCTGTGCACATTGATCGCTTTGATTATGACCTCAGTTTTCAAGTATTTGGTGAGATTTTTTTGGTAAGTGTAAGATCAGTTTGGCGTGTAAACCGCACTCGAATTTTTTTTCAGTGGTGTATTATAAAATCCCTCATAAATAATGAATAAAATCAGATTTATTTATTCGTGCTGTATAGGGCCCGCAGATACTTTAATAGTGCACAACTGCTAACCCTGTACAAATCAGAAGTGCGCCCCACGGTTGAATTTGGCAGCCACCTCTGGTCTGGAGCTCCAAAATACCTGAAAAATACCCTCGACTCTGTGCAGAAACGGGCGGTCCGTTTGATAGATTCTCCCATCTTAACAGACGGACTGCAATCTTTAGAGCACAGGCGTCGGGTGGGAATGCTATCCTTGTTCTACCGGTATTACAATGGAAGATGCTCCGAGGAACTAGCATCATTGATCCCTTCGGCACCGGTGCATAGTCGGGAAACACGCCAAACGCGTGCCCAACATTTGTACACGGTTGACATTTGTCACATGAGAACGGGTCGTTTCTTCGACTCGTTCTTATGTTCAACAGCTCGGCTGTGGAATGATTTGCCGGCCTCTGTGTTTCCTCCTTCCTACAACATAGGTCTCTTCAAAACCAATGTTCATTCCTTCCTCTCCTCAAAAAGACCCTCCACACAGCATCCCAGATGACATAGGCCCTGAGGGAAATTATTTTCCTCAAGGCCTCCTGTGTGGAGTTAATGTAAAAAAAAAAAAAAGATTTAATTTTATTTGTTTGACTGACTCTACCATGCTGAACGAAATTGACTTTTAATACCAGAAAGATAAAATACCCGCGTTATCAAAACTCTTTCTCCATTTCGTTTCAACTTTTAGCGTCACCAGCTCTCCGCAACGACGCCGGCGCTTTCAGAAGTTTGCTTTGCAGCAATAAATTCACCGCCTCCACTGACACAATGCCCCTGAGCGGCAATTGGTCAAGGAGAGTGTAAATGTCGGCAAATATAGGAAATGATGTGAAGAAACATAATTCTCGATGTCTGTGAACTTCTTATAGGGGAGCGCTGTCTTACCAAAGATTATTACCCCTCAAAAAAACCTATTGGAAGTGTTTTGAACAAACATACTTCCTTACATGGTGAAAATTAACAAACCTTCTCAGGTATCTATGGAATATTTTCTTGAGCAGAGAGGCAATCAATTTTATTTACCTGTCCAGGTCCTGAAGTCTAAGGTTTTTAATATAACTTAAATTATTACCACATTGACATTTTTAACTCAACTTTACGTGACATAAAACGAAAACTCACCAAGCAACATGACTCAAACTAGAAAGTTCAATCCCTATATATTCCCGTCATTTACCACTTAATCCTATCCCTATGTTCCTCCTCCCCCCCCCCCCTTTTTTATATTTTGTAACTAAACAATAAAACTAAGAAAATACCCTTACACTGTCACACTTTATTATTAATTATTATCAGTGGAAAGTTCATAATTGGCATAATTATCATATTATTATTGTATTATTTTGTAATCTCTAATTTGCTGTCAACTTTCCATAAAATAAATAAAATAAAATAAAATAAAATATAATAATACTTCATTTTTATTTTGACTCATTCACATTACAGCCTTAAAATAATTGTAATGTCTCTGATGTGTTCTCCTATCGCATTCGTTATTTATCAGTACTGGGACTAGCAATTTCCAGTACTACTACTAAGTGCTTATTAAAAGACTTAGGTTCTTCGAATCACAGTGACTGTTTATTGACGTATGGTATTCCCTCACTGAGGGAATACAAGAAGGCGCTGCAAAAAAGCGAAATACCCTTGCACGATGATGTCGTTTCTCACCCGGCATGCCGCTTAAAGTCTCGAAAACCCTTCTGGACGGAAGGAGAAAGACTCCTTCGAACACCTCTCACCCCAGAAGATAGGTGGAAGCTTGAGTGGCAATCAGCCAACGTCAAAAACGCCGATCTCGTGCAAGACCCCACTGAGAGACAGCCTGGGTTCTCATTGCCTCGCAAACTCTGGACTGCCATCAATAGAATAAGGTGCTCCCATAGCCGTTGTGCTCACATGATGTATAGATGGGGCCTAAAAGAGTCGGCGACGTGTGAATGCGGTGCGGTGCAGACCACCGAACATGTGGTCAACGAATGCCCGCTCCATTCATTCCCCGGCGGGATTTATGAGGTCCACAGGGCAACGCCTGAGGCCCTAGACTGGCTCGCAGACCTAGATGTCCCCCTCTGACCCCCCACCATACGAAAGAAGAAGAAGACGTATGGTATTTCATTAACAGAGTTAGGATGACTGACGTCCTTCCTAACTGGAAGCTAAATTTTGTCTGAGAAACTCTGGAAGTATAATGATTCTGCAAACCTACCTTCGGCACATCTCGTAAGCGAGACGATACGATCCAAAGAGCCCATAGACAACTAATCACAGACCAATTATGATACATTACAACAATGTCCCTATCCTCTCTGGGAAAAAACTTTTTTCGAAGTGATATTAGGGAATGCAATGCGTGGGATCTCGATCTCGCGAGATCTCGTAACATTTTTCGGGATCAATCCCGAAGCATGATATGACGAGATCCCGTTCGAGATCGACGGGATTGGGCGGCAGTAGTCAGCGATGCTACACACGTCCACTCGGGGCGCGAGTGGTGCGCTGACTGACTGACGATCGGGCGGGAGTGTCGATATAATAGAAATAAAACTATCCTGACTATTTACGAATATTAGCGATGGATGACGAGTGGGACAGATAATATAAAACTGTGTCGAGTGAGAAGAAATACTTGCGTGCGTGCAGGCATCCATTTGTTTGTTTTAGTTGTGCAGTTATGGTCGTTACTTTTTCTTAAATTATGCATTGTTTATTGTTTATATGAGTTAAATAAACATAATTTTTGGATTATTACGTTGTTAATACCTTAAAATATCGAAAAATAATCCAGATCAAGTGTATGTTGAGTTTAGCAGTCGTTTACAGGTATGGAGATACTTCAAGAAAACAGTTAATAATTTGACTGCTCAATGCAAGTTATGTAAAGCTGTTCTCAAAACCACATCCACATTGATTATTTTAATTTAAAATTATTATTATTCAGTAACTAATATTAAAGAATAAGGGTTTTTGTTTTCTTTCAAATAATATTTTCTTTTAATTAACGAGATCTCGAAAATTCCGAGATCTCACGAGATTGTAATTTCTAATCTAATCTTTGGGTCTCGTTTCCGAGTCGTGCCGAAGGTAGGTGTGCAGAGTCATTGAAATTTTAGAAATCCGCATACAAAACCTAGCTTTCAGCCAGGTAGGGCGTCAATTTACCGAAATATACTAATAAATTACGACATGTCAATAAAAAGTCACTGCGATCTAAAGAAGCTTCCTGTAGTACTGGAGAATACTGATCTTAGTATTTACAATAACGAATATCTCTATATAGAGAATGTAGAGAATATTGAAGTCGTTGCGTATGAAGATAAAATAATAGATACATTCATATCGATGCTTCAATGGAGACCAACTCAGTAGTCATAACAATAAATTATTTTCTTGAATTTCTGAAACAGATATTTTATTCCTATTGAGTGCAAGTCTCGTACATAAATATACAGTTTTGTCGTGAATAAAGTTCGCGCATCTGTAAATTCAATAAATTAATATTCATTCCCTATGCATTGTTCAATTCTCGCGCCGCATCGTGGAGATATCAATACATTAATATTCAATATGACGGCATTATTTAAATCAGGCTCTAGCAATAGCGAGGCGTGACTGTACGAAGGCTGTACTGCGATAGGGTTTCCGTTGCGCGTCGGGAGAATAGAAAATTGTGTCTACGAAGGTACTGTATTATTAAATAAAGTTACAATGTCGCATTTGTTAGATAGAGTCAACGAACCAGGTAATTTAAAAAGAGGTTTCAATAAAATTTATTTCAATAACAATATATTACAGTAACACCAACATTTTTTAGCATGCAATGGTGTTATTGCATGGAGCCAGTGTCTTTAGTCCTTCTTCTTCTTCTTGTGCCCTGTCCGCAGTGGCGGCGTAAGGGGGGGGCGGAGGGGGCGGTCCGCCCCGGGTACCAAGCACCGGGGGGTGACAACGACAACTCACTCGTACAGCCAAAGAATGCACAAAATCTCCCTCTATAAAGACATATCAATAAATAACTACCTACTCTTGTACCTCCAGCTATCTGCATAGATACTAATACATATTTTGAAACGCATTGCAACTATATTTACTTTTTTTTTCGAATATAATTTCTAATTCCCTAAAAGATTGAATTCATGTTGCATTCTTTCCCTAAGATGACATAGTCCCCGAGGAAAATTATGATTTTTTTATTTAATTAAATGAAGACAATATTAGCGAAATTCAATCGAAAATCTGGAGACAGAAAAATCAGAAAAGATATTGGCTCCGCTGGTCCTGGGTTCGCGTCCCACCGGAGCCAATATCTTTTCTGATTTTTCTGTCTCGAGATTTTCGATTGAGTTTCGCTAATATTGTCTTCATTTAATTAAATATTATAATTTGAGGTTTTACTCATAAAGTTTAAAAAATTTAAAAAAATTTAAATTATTTTCCTCAGGGCCTCCTGAGTTTTTTTTTACATGAGCTCCACACAGGAGGCCCTGAGGAAAATAATTTCCCTCAGGGCCTATGCCATCTTTGGGGATGCTGTGTGGAGGGTTTTTTTAAGGAAAGGGAGGATAGGAGAGTTCTGGGAAGGAAAAGGGTTTAAGGGGTGGGTAGGAATTTGGGGTTCAGTGTGTCCTGGTCAACCGCCTCCAAGACCTAGTCTAACCTCACCCCATCAACCCGGGCACCCCTGCTAAATCACAAAAAGTAGCGTACCACTTGGGGTGACCTACGGCAGAGGTGTCGGTTATCCAATAAAGGTTCCCGGGGTGGCGGTACCAATGCCCGCCTTCAAAATTGTCTGATCTTATACCGCGCGTACCTAACATCGAGCGCAGGGTGAAATACTAATGAAAAATATAGGTGTGTCCTTTAAACGACTATCAGAGATAATATGGAATGCTCATCACGACGCTGTTAAATCACTGAAGAATAATTTTGAGATGGTTGTATCAACACTCGAAGAGATGTGTAATCCCAGCACAGCAAAGAAAGCGTCGAAGCAAGAGAAGCAGCATCAACACTCATACCAGCTTTGTGTGACTTCAGTTTTCTATGCTATATTTCCTTTTGTTGTGAAGTCCTAGAAGAAGCTAATCAGACAAAAAAGTATATATAAAAATCTGGACTATCGTTGGAAAGTGTGTCATAAAAATTAATGCTCTTAAAAATTTTCTCCAAATTCTTCTTAACCAAATAATGGAAAAGGTTATTTGCTACGCAATAAAAAATGTGAGGAAGACATTCCGAAGGAAAAAGAGAAAGGAGAAGATTTCTAAAACGTATGCCTGCTGAAATGGCCCGAGATGCTGGACTTCCATTATCAGAGGAGCTGCAGAAAGCAATGTCACGATAGATTTAACGAAGAATTAAACCATTGTTACAGGGCAATGGATGCTGGTTACATTTAGTGTTATTCAGCCTAAAACGTTGGTAACACCACCAGAAGAAGTGGAATGGTTCCAAATCTGTTAGAAATTTACGATGAATTTCAGTAAAAGACATCGTATTGGAGATTTACGGTTGAGGCGGCAATTGGAAGCCGCCAACATTTCTGCCCAAGAAGCAGTTCAATGGACTACATTGGAGCTTCTCAGATTCATCGTAAAATGTGACTATTTTGAGTCTGTTCCAAGCTTAGCGCTATGTCTTAAGCCTCGATTACATTAAGCGAGTTTACGAGCTACTAGCCGGAGTATTCACCATCTGTTAGTAAACTCCTTTAGTGTAAAAATCTGCTAGTTAGCTAATAATATGATAACACTGAGCGAGTTCACCATTAGATAGTGAATACGCCGGCTAGTAGCTTGTAAACTCGCTCAATGTAATCGTGGCTTGAGATTTTTTTTAAATATATATTTTGGTGGCTGCGTGTGAAAGAAGCTTTTCAGAGTTAAAATTATTAAAATCGTACTTAGGTCCACAATGAGCCAAGCGCGACTAACCAATTCATTAACTGAAAGAGACAGGTAATAAATTAGTATAATGTGATCGAATATATTAGTAAAATTAAGTCTCGTAAGCATGTTTAGTATTAGGTGTTTTATTTTAAGTAGGGGTGCTCAATACAAAACCGCCCCGGGTGCCAAACTACCCTACGCCGCCACTGCCTGTCCGTTCAACCGACGTTGGCTATGCGGACTTTGTTTACTGCAGCCCGGAACAGCTCCACGGTAGACTGGCCAAACCACTGTCTCAGGTTTTTCAGCCATGAGGTTCTCCTTCTTCCAGGACCCCGTCTTCCGGCAATCTTTACCTGAATTATGAGATGCAGGATCTCATACTTCTCTGGATGTCTCATCACATGTCCAAGATATTGAAGTTTTCGGATTTTTATAGTTTTAACTACTTCCTTTTCTTTATTCATCCGAACCATAACATCTTCGTTTGTAACCCTGTCCATCCAGCTTATTTTAAGTATTCTTCTGTTGATCCACATCTCGAATGCCTCAAGTCGCCTAATTAGTTCTTCAGTAAGCGTCCATGCTTCCATTCCGTAAAATAATAAGTCTCGTCCCGTCTTTAGTCCCGTCGGCATTATACATAAAGCTATCATAACACATATAGTAGGCATAACACATATAACTATCAATCTTTAAAGAGGTCAGAGCCCCTGAAGGAAACCGTTTATTCTTTACTCTATTGCGGTACTACAAACAATATAGGTTACCCCAAGTGGTTCGCTACGTTTGGTGATTTAGTAGGGGTACCCGGGTTCATGGGGTGAGGTTTGACTAGGTTTTCGAGGCGGACGACTAGGACACACTTAACCCCAGATTCCTACCCACCCCTTAAACCCTTTTCCTTCCCAAATCTCTCCTCTTCTTCATTTCCTTAAAAACCTCCACACAGCATCACATAGAAGACCCAAAGATGACATAGGCTCTGAGGGAAATTATTTTCCTCAAGGCCTCCTGTGTGGAGGTATTAATGCCCAATATTTACTATAAAAAGATTTAAGATAACCAACATCCTTCGTAACGGGATGAGGTTTGTTCGGGTCTTGGCGGCGGATTCGTTTACCCATCTGCTGCGTGGTGGGCCGTATCGAGCGAGACTAGTTGAGGGAGGCCTTTTGACCCTTCCAGCCAGATTCTTTCGATGCATTCATTGCCTTGCACCGTATTTGGAGGAATGGATTCATACGTCGGTCACTGGACACACAGACCACAGATTCCAACCCACCCATCATACCTTTTTCCTTCCAAGAACTTCTTTTCATTAAAAATACTCTCCACACAGCATTCCATAAGATCCTATCCAAATCGATCCCATCAATCATTTTTCTCAGGGTCTCTTGTATGGAACTAATATTAAAAAAAAAAAAAACAAGATATGGCACCAAAAGAAGAAGGTGAAATTATCGGTGTCCAAAACTTTCGGTAATATTCTTTTTATGGCACTATTTTAAAACAGATGTTTTCCAATGGATTAGAATAATGAATTATAAACTTTAAACTTTAGTTGCGCCAATATATCTCTTGGGTACAGGCTAGCGGCACATACCACGCAGGAGCTACGTTACTGCGCCGCTGTGGTGCTACGCCGCGCCGCTCCAAAACTCTGTAGAGGGCGTTATTTCCGTAGATTTATACTCCCCGTTAAGAGAGTAGATGCCGTAGTACGTTGCTGGTCGTGTTGGTAGAGAGAAAGACGTGGAACTACCTATAAAGTTGGAAGGGAGTTGAGGGGATAGAAAGGTAAGGCCGGAGAACAAAACACATATTTCATACTTTCCCCATATCTACTTTCTCGTTGACTTTATTTTCAATGTGGATAGTATTATGAAAATCGATTGTCGTAGCACAAATATATCTCAGAAAGATCTTGAAGGATTTATTGAAGTATTTACCATTTGCAACTGAGCGGGAACTCAGTTAGGCATACTTAACGTAAGACTTAGCGAAGGATTACTAAAGACCTTTTGACGAATTCAAAAAAATTAAAACAAAAAAAAATTATTGTACTTACAAAAGATATAGCTTATAGAGACATTCGTTTTCTTACAGCTAACATAATCAATAAGAAGTAGGGTGCATGCTATATAGTGTATAAATATACAAATAAAATCAGATTGTTATTAAATGAATGTAAAGTATTTGTTTTAAAGAAACTTTTGTAAACTCGTTTTTAGTGATGATTTAATTTGGATTACTTGGTCTTGGCACACACTCCTTGCCTCGTTCACATTCATTCATCGTCTCATATATGCTCTTCTATTATTCCGACTCTTGACATCCGACTCAAGTATCCGATTTACTTGGTCGTGCCATGTCTTTCTCGGGCGTTCCCGACTTCTTCTACCATTCACATTTCCGTCATTTATTCTCCTTACACTCCTTTCCTCGTTCATTCGCTCTACATGCCCAAACCATCGGAGCATTCCTTTTTTAATCTTACTCTTTACACTTACTTTAGCCATGCATTATTTGCGGATCTCCACGTTTCTCACACGATCACACATGGTTTTACCACACATATGCCACTAGGATCTCATTTCTACAGCATTCAGTCTACTTTCTTCCTTCCTCTGCCAGTTCCATGCCTCACTGCCATACATCAGGGTAGGTACCAGTACTCCATTATGGACGGCTAGCTTCGCTTTTTTGGACAGTTTTTTGTTGGTGCCAACGGCATTCAGTCCTCCATTAATAGTTATCTGCATTCACCCTTCTTTCTATGACTCTATCAGCCTTCCCATCCTCGTAAACATACTTCCCAAATAAACTGAAACAAACTCATCCACCTGCTTCAAGTATTCATCATTTACAACTGTTGCACAATGTTTTTGTACTCTCTCTTTCAAATACTATGACAATATTTATCCACTTTGAAAAAATGTATGTTTGCAGAATTTGGGAGAAATTTTGGTACGTTTTCGTCAATATACTAAATAAACACGTTACAAACGATATCAGATAATAATATTATTTGTTTTGATAAAATACATTAAAGTAATTTGCCTTTTTGTGGTATGTAAATATTTTTACATTTTTCGAATAAAATATTAATACCACCATGTATATTCTTTATTCCATTGTGATGGTCCTGTACACGGTACGTTAAAAAAATTTCAACTCAGTTTTTATTATTCATACGAAATTCAATTACTTAGTTTTTTTATGTATATTTATTTATGTTTTTTAATGTTGGAAACAAAGAATATTTGAAATGGAAAAGAACAATGTAATAAGAATTCATAATGCTAAAGGTCGTATAAATATGAGGTTGTTCAAACGAATTTGACTCAACTTTACAGAAACTAGTAGAAAAATTAATATTCTGCCCGGATTTTAACGATATTTCACATTTTACGAAATCTTTTTTCTAAATCAACAATTTTTGATGAAATTGGAAGAAACAAAATGTTCAAATTAGCATTTAAAATAAGGTTATTATTTCTAGACCTCGTAATCTGCCCCCATAACACGATGCAACAGTTTACTGATCATAGTATTTGTTAATTTAGATCAGACAAACACACAGATTATTCGTTTACTTTAGATCAGGGATGGCGAACCTTTACGCATCAACGTGCCATTTTTCTAAAGAAATGTTTAATGAGGTCATAGACGTGCCATCAAATAATTTTGACATTGTGATTATTAAGAAAATAATAATAATAAATACTTACTATCAATTAAAAACTCTTTATTTACTACTACTAAATAGGAACATTTAGCATTATACGCGTAATTTAAATTAAAATAAAATTAGTGTGACTTCTGTTATTGCACGTTAGATGACAAATAACATATGTTAGGGTTGTAAGCAATGACGTTACATACTATATTAGACGAGGGGTAGAAATCTCAAAGTGGGAAGACAATCGCAAGACAATTGTACCGGTCTCGATATCTAGTACTTTAGTACTAAACTGCTACGCGTCGAGTAAGGTTGCGTCTTACCAGTACTTACCAGTAAGTAGATTGCATTTTAAAAAGTGTCAAAATGCCCTCCTGTGTGATGAGAAAATGTTTCAATTACACTGCAAATAATAGTAAAGGCGAAGGAATAACACTTCATTTGTAAGTACACGCAAATTACTTAATATTATCGATTATTATAAATATTACAATAAATTTTCATGTTTCCCGCTCGCGGTTTTACACGTCATTACGAGACAGAGAACGTTGCATCAAAAAGTAACGAGCATAACAAAGACAACCTGCTAACAGTAGGTCGGTTCACACAGCGTCCCGCACAAGTTTTCTTCTATTGGGAAAGATGGGGTAAAACGTACACAGGGTAAATCGTTAATTAATTTAATTATGTTTGAATTGTCATAACTCATAATAACGCTCGAACCGAGCTTCCTTGCTGACAATGACAAGACACTATAATTTAATATACGTAAACACGCTAGTTGTAGTTAAGCTCTATTAATAATTATAATTTACGCTGTGACTTTATAAACGTAAAATGACAATTAATTCAATATAAATTTATTATGACTTATCAAATATGAATTTTAGGTTTCCCCGTGATCAACTACGACGACAGAAATGGACCACTGTTGTTCGCATTCAAAGATGCGAACATGATTGGACACCTTCGCTTTACAGCACAATATGTTCAGTTCATTTCAATAAAGACGATTTACATACCACGGTCAAAGGAAAGCGTTTTATAATGTCGTTGATGAAAATTGTAAATAGATTTGTATACTCATTTGAACCTATAACCTGTACTGTATAATAAAATATGTTTTTAACAATACTACTATAATAGTACCAATATTGTATTACTAATGATAACTCATATAATTATAATAAAAAATATTTGCCCGTGTGTCTTGTTTTACCCGCCTTTACCCTCCCCTGTGCGTAGTGTAACCGAGTGAGAATATCTTGTTATCTCAGTCACACCCGTGATGTGAAAGCAGTATTCGGCAAAGAAATTAATACGCCGCCCACTAATGTATCCGTGCCATTCATACATACACATTATTTGATTGTCTATCTTTATCACACAGGAATAAACTTTTGAATTGAGAAATTATTGAAAATCGCTGAAAACAAAAGAGTGTTCCTTACTTTCCACATTATATTGTGAGTATGTGAGACTATAACGAGTCTATTTATTTTATATAACGTCATTGGTTGTAAGATGTTACTTTTAGCAGAATGCATGCTGAACTGGACTCATCTGTCAAACGGTAAATAAACGACTCTTTAACGTTATTTATCTCTGAAAATAATGACTCGCAGGCACAGGTTGATGAAAATTGAAAACATTGTTAAAATAGCATGAGCCAGCTTCTTCAAACAATTAAATGTGTCTGGTAACGCATTCCATGTTTCCAAAATTATGTTATTAGCATTTTCACTTATATTACCTGAAAATCTTTCTGTTTTAATTAATTCTAACTCTCTCTCTTTTTCAACAAATTTTTGAATCCATATCGAACTAAACTGGAAATCAATCAGCTGCATTTCAAATTCATCAATTTCCAACCAAATAATAGGGACAAATTCAGTTTATCAAATGACGTCACATCGGGGTAAATAATAAACTGAGAAAATCTGAGAACTCGGGTTCGCTCGTTCACCTACTATACACTTCTCACGTTTTTTGTAGTGCATAATAAATTTTGTGATCACTGATCAGTGACGTGCCCAAAATATTGTGGCGCGTGCCATTAATGGCACGCGTGCCATTGGTTCGCCGTCCCTGCCTTAGATAAACTCAGTTTCTACGCTCCATGGCTCGCGATGGATGACAAATAAATCTTCAAATATTTCACAACGCAGGAGCTAACGGTATGAGTGATTTTGCTTTTTAAAAATAATTTTTGTTTGTTATTTTTTTTCTTTTTATTACATTAACGTACATTTACGTAATAAAAAAATTGATTAACCTTTTTTTGCATTAGCTCCACAAAGGATGCCCCGAGGAAAATTATTTCCTTCATGGCCTAAGTCATCTTAGGGTTTTTTAAGGAAAAGAAGAAGAGGAAGTTCTGGGAAGGAAATAGGTATGAGGTATAGAAATGTGGAGGACAGTGTGTCCAGGAGTGACGGCCGTATGAATCCATCCCTTCAAGTGCAGTGCAAGGCGATCGGTCCAGGGATTCTGGCAGGAGAGGTCAAAAGACCTCAACCAGTCTCTCTCTATCCGACCCGTCACGCAGCAGGTGGGCAGACACATCGGCCGACAAGACCTTGACAAACCTCACTCCATGAACCTGGGCACCCCTGCTAAGTCATCAAACATAGCGAACCTGAGATGACCTACAATTGTTTCATAATCAGAATTCAACTACATATTAGCTCTAGTTGTAATAAAAAAAAATCCCCGCATCAAGAAATGTGTTAAACACTATTTTTGAAGTGAAAACTTCTTTAGCACCACTGTGATTTGAAACTCGATAAAACGAAAAAGCGACACTAAAAGAGAAAAACACATGTATCTATAGGATTTAGCCTGCGAGAGAATGAGATAGAATAATCGGCATTCTCTTTGTGCGGTGCTTGGTAAATTATCGGTCTCCTCTTTGTGCGGTACTTCGTAGCCTCCTCATTCTTATTTTAGTTTTCTGACGGTTTTACTTCTACCGCGTGTGAAATAAACACTATGATTTTTTTGTTAGTCCATTGCCGATGCACAAAAACTAATTCTTGCTTTTGGTAACGATGTTGATTAAAAAAAACCCCAAGAGGGAAAATATTTTCTTGAAGTTACCAGAGGCATATTTCCGAACAAAACAATCAACAAATATTACGTTACTTTGTTCGGAGATACAAATAACGCATACATCGAAACTCAAGAACTTTTTCGATCTTCTGGTGTTTTTTAACATGATCATTTCTTTTCTTGGGGGGGAGGTCATACAAATGGTTCCTTTAACAGATGATTTAGGGTCACGACCCAAAGAAGGTCGTGGGGTGATCCTGTGTAGACCCGCATATATTACCGGGAAGATCATGAAATAGGTCGTACAATTGTAACGTTGTTTATGGAACTTTCGTCGGGTGAATATAGAAAGCTTATTAACGGGGAACGAAATTTACTATCGGAATGCAAATTGTTTCAAACTTTTGACAGTTTGTTGCATTCATCTGGCTGGTGAATTGTTGGATTTTTTTAAATAAAATTATGTAAGCTAATTTTAGAACGATATCATAAATCATAAAAAATTTTAGAACGATATCGGTTATCTATATCATTTTTGAGGATATCTTTTTAATCAGATATTATGGATAAAAGTATTAAGAAATACGTATATTAAAATCAGTAAATCATTGTTTTCCAATTTTTCTAAAAATAATATTATGGAAAATGACAGAAAACCACCGGTTTTGCCAGTCCGCAAAACCAACTGCGCCCAACATATGTATATCGTAGAGCGGGTTGCTTCTTAGACGGGTTCTTGAGTTCAACAGTTCGGCTGTGGAACGATTTGCCAGCCTCTGTGTTTCCTCCTTCCTAGTCTCTTCAAGACTAATGTTCATTCAGCTGGCTGGTGAATTGTTGAATTTTGTTATAAAATTATGGAACCTAATTTTAGTATGTTATTATAAAAAATGTTAAGCAACCGGTTACCAATTTAATTTTTGATGATATCTTTTTAATTAGGTATTATGAGTAAAAATATTAAGAAATCCTTATTTTAAAATCAATAAACCAATGTTTTTCAATTTTTCTAAAAATAATATAATGGAAAATGACAGAAAACCACTGGTTTTGCCAATGCGCAAAACCAACTGCGCCCAACATTATGTAAACAGAGAATTGACACGTTCTTGAGTTCAAACAGGTCGGCTATGGAACGATTTGCCAGCCTCTGTGTTTCCTCCTTCCTAGTCTCTTCAAGACCAATGTTCAGTCCTTCCTCTCCTCAAAAAGACCCTCCACACAGCATATCAGATAACATAGGCCCTGAGGGAAATTATTTTCTATGGAGTTTATGTAAAAAAAACTTGGAATTTTATTATACATTTTTCAAAAATGACGTCTTATATGGAGAGAAATGTAAATTTTACAAGCTAAACTAATATTTCTTGCAAATTAGTTTCATCTTTATGTTTGCCATGTCTATAACTTACATCTTCCAAAAAATATTATTATTCAGAATGAAACACTTCGTGTAAAAGACGGCATTTTTATTCGCCCTACCATATGGGAAATATCATAAAACCGGTATGACAAATGGGCTAAGTTGGGAGGTGTGTCTGAGGATGTTGATGAGAGAAGGTGTCGGAGGTGGCTGAGTAGTGGTGGGGGAGGCAGTAGTGGTGGGGGAGGCAGGGGGAGTATGACAAAGCAGAATTAAAACAAAGGGGAGGAAAGTGTGAAAAGAAGTGTTGATAATTTCCCCTCAGAAAATAGCAAAGGAGCGCCATTCCTAGCTACTAATGCTGTCGGTGTTTTACTTTTGCGCTAGTTTTAGAAATAAAAAAAGAAAAAACAGAATTTAGTTAAATTATTGTTGGATACTTTTTGTATCAAATACTGAAATCAATCAGCAATTATTACTATGCGGTTGGATATAATTTTGAAAACATATAACATAAACATTTTTTTTTTAAAGAAAGACAAACATTCCCGGGTTACGAATAACCCAACAATGTTTGAAAATCTCCTACTACCACCACAGAAAGCCGAAAATGTTGCTTGTGTTGTGATGGAGGATTTAGCCAGCCGAGGAATCGAACACGCGACGCTCGGGTGGGACCCAAGCGCTATGCCCACTCAACCACTGACCAGTCGAATACATCATCGATACATTCAAACACGGCCTTACTGTTTCACACCTCCAGCGCGTCAATCGATAAGGATTGTATCAAAAACTGTCGGTTATTTCCCTAGCATGACTGTAGATCGTGAATGAATAAATACTTCAACTAAGTGTTCTTAACCCTTTTTTTACATGAATACCGAACAAGAGTCCCAACTGCTCCCGTCTGGAGCCAGTGGGACTATGGCATCCCCAATTGGGGTATGTTGTGAGGCCGAAGGCAGTGGGGAGGGGAAGGAGATAGGGAAGAGGAAGGTGGGGAAGTACCTGGCTATTCAGATCTGGTCACCAAACACGGCAGAAGCCATTTCAAGCAACGTTTCAATTCTGAATGGTGGTCTTACACCAGGGCGATCCTGAGAGTATCTTCCACTCTGGAACGTGCCGCAAATATACTATATATTATTTTAAATGAATAAATTGTGAAATACACAATTTAATCAAATAAAATTTATTTGCCACGCTGGGATTCGATCCCGCGACTTTCGGAATGCGAGTCAAGCGCCCTACTCGCGGGGTAGTAGAGTCCCCCACCAGGTAGGTTATCGCAAATATTTCTTTTATTTTAAGCCTTACGCACTTGCGGGTCCGTGTATTCTTAGTATCGCCCGAGAGGTCGAAAATAAGAATATCGCTCGGCCTGACTTGGGACCTAGGACCTACAATCTAGGACCTGGGACCTACAATCTAGGACCTGGGACCTAGGTCCCCCACGAGTGTAGCTGTGTAAGTAAAATTTCTTGATTATATTTTTATGCATTGGGACTCGGAAAATGATAGCAAGGATAATGTAAATCTGAATAACAGTAGCTGTAATGCATTTTGCGGCAAAACAGTTACAAATGGGGAAAAACATCGCAATCGCGGTCACATTTGCCTGGCCTAAGGGTCCTGCTCGATCGAAAAATTAGATGACGCACTATCTTGAAATGACTGCATGTTTGTTTAAAAAATGTACTAAACTAGTTTTCTTGGATTTATTACACTTCTTTCATTAATTTTAATAAAACAAATAAATCCAAAAAATTGCTTATTTCTATTCATGGAGGACCTAGGTATACCACAAGTGAATTTGTGTAGGCTGAAAATAGCGAGTGTTTCTAAGGGTTTTTATATTCGACGTAAGCTGTTGTTTGTATGTTAGAGATCTGCAGTTGTCCATGGAATTACCGTAAGTTATCCTATCAATCCTTATCCGTCGACCGTGCTAGGGGTCCAGGGGTCCTAGCATGGTCGATCTATATAGGTTTTATCGAAAATGTCGGTAACTTGCCATCGCTCCCGAGCTCGACTGCAGGCCGCTAATGAACAAACAATAGTTCACAATGACTTGGGGTTCGTTAGCGGCCTGCATTCGTGCTCGGGAGCGATGGCAAGTTACCGACATTTTCGATAAAACCTATATCGATCGACCATGCTAGGGGGCCTGGGAAGCATATAATTGTCGTTAATAATATCGATAGTATAGTTCCGAAATGTTTGTAGTAAAACTGCATGATAAATATAAGGATCAAAGTATCGTGTACGAATGTTATTAATACAGTAAATTCCCTTTTAATAGCTAGTACAATTATCTAGAGAAACGCGTAACATAAAACAAGTGTGTTCACTATGCCTTAGATATACTGTCCTGATTACGCAGCTGTAGGCGAAACCAAATAGTGATTGCGATATAAAACATTTTAAATGCTGTCCAAACACAGTGGATTTTCACAAACTGGTAAAATACTGGGAAAAGACGAGAGACAAAGGATTTTGTTTGGGAATTTTATTTGCCTGCGTTTTTTAGGACATCTCGAAATGGATCGTGTGGTCGAATTCACAATACGGAACGTATTTTTAGAATGTAGGTATTTAAAAATATTAATGAAATCCTAAAAAAGGGTTGAGTTTATTAATATGATCTTCTTATATCCGATAGCTAAACTTAAAAATCGTTAGCATGGATGAAAATCGCGACCTTCACAGGATATCGATTTTTACACTTTACTTAGCTCTTTTTTCACATTAACTTGACACAGGAGGCCTTGAGAAAAATAATTTCCCTCACGGCCTATGTCATCTGAGATGCTGTGTGGAGGGTCTTGTTACGTTACAAAAGATAAAGAATAGACCCCCTTATTCCTGTTGCGAGGAGCTAGTGAATTGGCCCCCAGTGCACAGCTCGCCGTACCGCCCCTCTCCGCCCCCCTCACCGCACGCGGAGGTCCGTGGCCCCAGTGCTGAACGGCTCCCGGCATTCATTCCCCCGCTGGCTTCGGGCTTGACAACAGTGTCCACAGACACAGCGCCGCGGCGCTGTGTCGAGAACCTAAAAACTCGTGATTGTTTCTATAATGTGTTTTGTGCACGAGAAGGCTCCAGCCCACAGTAGCCTGTCTGACGACTACCTCATATCCTACTTTGTGAGTAAAATGAATCTTTGTCCCCTCTGGTGTGTTACATCCCGCGTTTAAATTCACTAATACGTGTGGAGAGTAGAGAGAAGTTCCCCGCCCTGTTAGAATTCTATACCTAGCAAGTACCCATGTGTAGTTTGCCGAGGCTGGCAATTGTAAAACCCTGTCTCCTTCTAAATGAATAAACCCTTTACGTGCAAAACTGTGTTCTGATTGAGGAAAGAGACCTGGAGATTGTGAGGAAAGAAGGAGGAGGAATTCACAAGCGAACCACAGCACTCGCCTTGGTTTTAAGAGGAACCTTGCTTGCTGCCGGCTCTGAGCTAGTTCTGTTGGCCTATGCATTGCGTGTCCTTTCCAGGTTTTGGTTTAGCAAATGGCCGTATAAGCGGCAATGCTAACACTGGCTTCCAACTTTGGGGCAAATTTTTTCCTCCCTCTTCACGGTCCCACAGTCTCGTTCTTCAATCAGCAATTGTTAAAACTTTGTAATGTATAATGTTTTGTCTTGTTATTCCCAATTTGTCTAGCATTTTCAACAGGAACCCCGGCGCGAACGTAACTTCGAATCGCAATTTAAATTATCACGGGCACGATCCCTTCATTTTCGAGTCGTCACTCGACAAAACATTGTCACCGGTATTCCTACTTAAAGTGCTCAACCAAGAAAGTTCTCGCCGTGAATAATATAGTGTTTACAAGTGTCGACCGACTAAATTTGCTAGTTTCAAATACAAGTTAATAGTGGAAATGAACACAAATATTTAAAACAAAGTTATTCAACAATTAAAATCCTGTATATGATAAACCAATTACCCGCTTCGTTTCCCGAGAGTTAATAAACCTATTATTTTATAATTAACATATTTCGCAAAGTACTGGTCTGTATTCATATCGACATATTTTGCAGCTTAAGGGAAACAAGTGGATTAAATTCTTTTTGCCATTTGACAATTGGGCATTTTTTTTACTTCTGCCGTACGTTTCTTTATAAAGAAAAATTATAAAGAAACATACGACATAATTCGAAAAATGCCTAGTTCGCGTTGACGTCGATTCCTCGAAAGCTAACATTACAACCATATGCATACTTCTGCATATAATCCTTGTTATGACGAAAGGAAGTTGGCGTGTAAATACCAATAATTGGTGATGCTCAAATCAGGCTACAGTTTAGCCACGTAAATAAAAAACTATTCCCCAAACATTGTTGAATTTTCAAACAAATACTTCCACGAAAACTTGTATAAAAGAAAAAATATTTCTTTCTTTTTCTGAAGAACCCCCCTTTGGAAAGTTAATGGAAATATTCTAAAAACATGTTCGTTTAAGGCGAACCTCGTTCCGTTTTTTTATTTTCCGGACTTTTGCAAATTTGCAAACCTTTTTCAAAAACATCGGAATAAATTCTAAAAACGTCTTCCATTAAGGTGAACCCTGGCCCGTGAAATTTTCATATCCGGACTTTGAAAATTTTCAACAAATTTCCAAAACATCTGGATTTTTTCACAAAATCACGTTTTTTGAGGCAAACCGCTGCGCAATTTTTTTTCATTTTATGGACTTTGAAAATTTTCAACAAAATTTCCAAAACATCTGGATTTTTTCACAAAAACACGTTTTTTGAGGCAAACCGCTGCTCAAATTTTCAAATAATCCAAACACTTATAAAAAACGCGTTTTTTGCAAAAAAAAACTTTTTGTAAAAAATACGTCCCCAGTGGTCAGTCTCTGCCCAATATTCTTTCCAATTGCGAGTCTAGTTCTCACTTTTTCCAACATAAGGTCACTCTGACACGATCCTATACACCATGGAAGTTCCTCAAGTTACGCTGGGTATAATACCGCACATTCTTACTTCAAGAAAGGAAGAACTACTTCAAGCCCTGAAAAATAGAAAGATTTCTCCTAGGAATAAATCCAAAAAATGCCTTACTCTATATGCTTCTTTCTACAACAAAAAATACATCAGGAGGTTGCAATTTCAACCGGAAGTCACCTCTCACGGAATCAGTAAATTCCATCACATCAAGTACTCAGGCGTTATCAAATTGGCAAAACATGCATCTTGTTAACCCTGATCATTATTACGCCCCTGACCTCTCTTGGCCAGTCGTCAATCAGTGCGATGCGGTCTCTTTAGAAGTCTTATAATTCTTGTCATAAATGACGTGAGTTACTTGTAATTATTAAATGTAAATAATCACCCATATGGGCATTCGTAAGGTAATCCTTACACCCGAAGGCACATTAATGTCAACGGTAGCCTAACTCCTGTACATTCTTTTTCTTTTTGCATAATTTTATATGTTCTTGTACATCCTGCGTGCCTTGCCTACTGTACCACAAGAGCACCTCTTGGGGCACCGTTTTCATACTTGTATGCATCCTCTTCCTGAAATTGATCACTTCTGGAAAGGGCCTCCTTTTCCTCCTACCATCAACGGTTCCGAAAACTCTTGCTCCGAGACGTCGCTTTCCTCTTCACATCGTCTCATCTTGTCATATCACCTTTTTTTAATTGTTTTGTGTCGGGTTTTTGTCGTACCAGTACGTCCCTACCCTAATGTTGTAAATATAAAATCATAAGTGCAAGTCTGTATAATAACCATTGGTTTCAGACCATTGCCGCAGCTCGCTACTATGGTCACAGCACCATATTGTAAGAATGTCGCGACGATTTCTGTTATAATAGGAAATCCTCCCGTTTTTTTTTCTTTCTTTTTTTTCTTTTTTTCCTCTTCACCCCATCCTACACATTCATAGTAATGTTGTATATTGGGGATCGTTTCAAATACACCAAATGAACACACCTATCAGGTCACATTCGCTGGATTCGAAACAATTCAAGAGCAACCTTGTTGCTTCTTGTGGTTTTTTCTTCTTTTTCCAAAAATTAGAATGGTGCTCAACCCAATTGCTCTATTTTTTTCCAGAATCGTATTTTGTCGGATTCTGAGAATTTTTTTGTTTTGTTATAAAAGTGACAATACGTTTCGTCCCTTCATTAACATTGTTCTTTGTACATATACAACTTCATTATGAGGTACAATATTTTATCATGACATCAGTTTCTTTTGTCCTTTATTGTACCATTATTCTTGTTTGAAGTTTAAAATCTTGGCCAGATCTTCAATTAAATTTGTGTTTATCGCCTTTTGGCAAGTCTTGTAACGTATGCTAATATGAATTTATTAAGCTACAGCAGTGCCGTATTAATTACATCATTGCAAACCGCCGTCTGTATTGAATGGGGACCCACTTTTTGAACGTAAACTTTTGTAACATTATAGGCGCTAGCCTTACAATATCTACTATTATAGGTGTGAACCTTACAATATCCACTGCTATAGATGCGAATCTCATAATATCTTTGTGTTTTTACACGTCACGGGGAGTCCGTCATAACTACTCATTGTTTGCTCGTCAACACAGGGTTGTTGATCGAGAGGGTGATTTATCTCATTAAATTGTTTTAAATACCTATCGGGTTACTGTCTTTCAATACTGGGCAAAATTTGTTGTAAATCGTTCATTCCTGTCACGTGAGACGTGAAAACGTGACAATATTCACCATGAGTCGTGCGAACGAAATAATATCTACCCCCATGTTTGTGTGACCTACCAAGTGTAGATCACACGCCTTTTATTTTCTGTTATCAGAAAATGATTGCTTTTGCAGCAGAATACTCATTAACATGCCCGTGGACTTCCTGTCACAAGAACCCAGGAACTATCCACTATCTCAAAAGGACTAATCATACGCTTCACTCATGATTATGGGGCATCGTGTCGTAGGAGTTAAGTTGATGGACACAAAAAACACCTAACTCGTTGTCTGGGAGACGAACAAGAAAACCCCCCAGGTTTGTGAGATTTGAGCAAGGGTCTGTCATTTCTCGCAAACAAGTAGGAGAATAAAACGACCCTCTAATCTTCTACCCAATACACGTGGAGGATTAGACTCTTTTATGTCAGTGTATTCCTTTTGTCCTACACTACCAAATGGTATTGTAATGTGCCAGGATAACTGCTGTAGACCTTGTTTCACCTTCCACTCAGAGGTCGAATTTCGGAAATAGCCGAGTCCTCAGCAGTTTTCTTCGTTCAAATGTTCCCAATTGTCACCCTTTCCCTTCCTGGAAATTATCCGTGAATGGGGATATATGCGTTACGCACTTGGCGTTTCGTTTGTCAAATAGGACAACCTTCATACACGGATCCTTTCAACTTCCTACTCCTTTCCCACTTTTCATAACTTATTTGTACTCAATGTTTTTGTTCTTCGAAAGTAAAAAAAATGCTACCGTATAGACGTGAGCATAGGTCATGGAAGACCAACTTCTTTCGAACGGGGCATTTTGTCATACGTACAAACCCTTACCCACGTGTTCTTGGAAATGTATTTAGTTTAAAAAAAACTAAATGGGTTAAACAGAACCTTCCTTGAATACGTTCCTGTAATATGTATAAGTCTGTAGTTGCATTTAGTTAACTCTCTCTCCGTCTCTCTCTCTCTCTACACGTCAAACAAATCCAATCTTTCTCAACATGCACACCTTGTTTCTCTCCAAACCTTTTCATCATTGGTCTACCAGGCAGGTAAACTTCAAGAATTTTGTTCTAATAATAATTTTTCGCCGGATTAATAAGAAGACCAGCAGCTCTTCACCCTATCTACACCTGCGCCTCTCTTCATGCTGCCTTCACTACCGTCACGGAGGTCCCATGCCTTCAAACCCTGCGTACCAAAAGCACCCGACCGCACCTAACTTAACCTAGTGTGAGTCGTGCGTGTAGTTGCGAATTGTATCATCACAAAACCATCACTCAAACAAACCCGAGCACGTCAGCTCTAGGTTGGTTCATGTTCCTGTTGCATCATGCAAATGTTCCTGCGGCACCTTGTAATGTTCCTGTTGCCATTGTACAAATGTCCCTGCGGCATCTTGCAAATGTTCCGGTTGCCATCGTGCAAATGTTCCTGCGGCATCTCGCAAATGATCCTGTTGCCATTGTACAAATGTTCCTGCTGCATCTTGCAAATGTTCCAGCCGCACCTTGCAAATGCTCTGTTGCCATCATGCCAATGCTCCTGTGCCCTTGCGCAAATAACAATACCAACGATTGTTCACACAACAATCCCACTGTATACAAACCAGTGTACCAACCACCATCACAACAACGGCTGTCATGCACACAAACCACCTCTATAAAGGACCAACCACCAATTACAATTCCACTCTCCAGTACCTCAATGATGTCATACTGGCCCACCCACAGGATCCGGAAGCAGCTACCTTTTTGACCTCTGTGACAGGTAGAACCCTCTCCACCACCAAAAAGCCTCATCCTGCGTTCTCTTCTTCGTGTTTTATTTAAGGCCCTAGTGTTCCTTGAGTGTAATCTCAAACGGGCCAGGTTACTGTGACAAAGTAACCTTGTAACTTCAGTGTAACGTTCAAACACCCCAGACATCCTACGCAAACCACGCTACGCAAACATAGCTCACAGACCAATGATACAATTTAGAGTCATTTGTTTTCTATCACTGCATAACCCTTGTACCTTTCTCCAGCAGGTCCTTGTTTATATTTATGTATGTCACTGCTCTTTCATGTACATTCATAGATAATTCTTTGTTCACCATGCTTTTTCTCTTTTGTTTTTGTTTTCTACTATTTTGTAGCTAGCAAATTTTCTTTCTCTCTCTCCTTTTCCTCTTAAATGTTTTTTTTTGCACAAGTGCTGGAAGGGTAAGAGGATTTCTTAGCCCTACTGCTCCATTACCACGTCGCTTTTATTGCGGCTAGGGGGGAAGTGTTACGTTACAAACGATAAGGAATAGACCCCCTTATTCTTGTTGCGAGGAGCTAGTGAATTGGCCCCCAGTGCACAGCTCGCCGTGCCGCCCCTCTCCGCTCCCCTCTCTGCACGCGGAGGTCCGTGGCCCCAGTGCCGAACGGCTCCCGGCATTCATTCCCCCGCTGGCTTCGGGCTTGACAACAGTGTCCACAGACACAGCGCCGCGGCGCTGTGTCGAGAACCTAAAAACTCGTGATTGTTTCTATAATGTGTTTTGTGCACGAGAAGGCTCCAGCCCACAATAGCCTGTCTGACGACTACCTCATATCCTACTTTGTGAGTAAAATGAATCTTTGTCCCCTCTGGTGTGTTACATCCCACGTTTAAATTCACTAATACGTGTGGAGAGTAGAGAGAAGTTCCCCGCCCTGTTAGAATTCTATACCTAGCAAGTACCCATGTGTAGTTTGCCGAGGCTGGCAATTGTAAAACCCTTTCTCCTTCTAAATGAATAAACCCTTTACGTGTAAAACTGTGTTCTGATTGAGGAAAGAGACCTGGAGATTGTGAGGAAAGAAGGAGGAGGAATTCACAAGCGAACCACAACACTCGCCTTGGTTTTAAGAGGAACCTTGCTTGCTGCCGGCTCTGAGCTAGTTCTGTTGGCCTATGCATTGCGTGTCCTTTCCAGGTTTTGGTTTAGCAAATGGCCGTATAAGCGGCAATGCTAACAGTCTTTTTGAGGAGAGGAAGGAATGAACATTGGTCTTGAACATTGAACATTTCGGACTGTGCGGTAATTATTTACATTTAAAAAAATATTTGATATAATCATGCGAAGACAGTGGCCGGGGCATCCAAGGATTCTTGTTTCATCGATTTGAGCATTATTTAATTACGGGAAAGTCCTGACACTTCTAACACCTTCCATCATCATTCCCGTCAACTGCGTGGAGGGTCTTGTTGAGGAGAGGAAGGAATGAACATTGGTCTTGAAGAGACCCATGTTGTAGGAAGGAGGAAACACAGAGGCTGGCAAATCCTTCCACAGCCGAGCTGTTGAACACAAGAACGAGTCGAAAAAGCGACCCGTTCTCATGTGACAAATGTCAACCGTGTACATATGTTGGGCACGCGTTTGGCGTGTTTCCCGACTATGCACCGGTGCTCAAGGGATCACTGACGCTAGTTTCTCGGGGCATCTTCCATTGTAATACCGGTAGAACAAGGATAGCATTCCCACCCGACGTCTGTGCTCTAAAGATTGCAATCCGTCTGTTAAGATGGGAAAATCTATCAAACGGACCGCCCTTTTTTAACAGAGTCGAGGGTATTTTTCAGGTATTTTGGAGCTCCAGACCAGAGGTGGCTGTCAAATTCGACCGTGGGCTGTACTTTTGATTTGTACAGGGTTAGCAGTTATGTACTATTAAAGTATCTGTGAGCCCTGTACAGTACGCCCAGTTTTTTGGAGGCTAACTTTACTCTGGCTTCGATGGAGCCCCCATATGCTGGTCACGTAGACACATTAACCGTCATCTTAAAAATATTATATGCCATGTGCGTGTAGCGTGATGTCGATTTTTATGAATTATCGAATAAAACTTAATGGGGTGAGGAAAGTGATTTTTTGTTTAATCTATAAGACGTCTGGAATAAATCAACGAGTAAAGACGAAGGCCTTCAAACCATTTCAAATAAGGGTAATTTTACAAAATAAACAGAATAAAATAGGACCACCGATATCAACTGTAATCAAGTGACCTTCTTTATATATGCGGTGTTCCTCGCACGAACGCCGCAGTATCTTGGACCAATACTAGTTTCTAAAACAGTCTCCATTTAGATACCTGTAAAAGAGCTTTCTCAACTTAAAAAAATGGAAAAGTGTTATGGACGTGTCCATATGCCCATACAAAGTCCAATGAATGTTTCACCATCTTCCCGATTTTTTTTCGCAACTAATAAGAAAATCACTTCCTGGGAAATTAACCATTTCAAATATGTAAAAAAATATTTTTTAATCAGATAATCAACTTCATTAGTCTGTCAATCAAGGAGTTGAAATGTCAAGTATATTGGCCCACAGCATTATTTTAAACTAGCAGTTAAAAACCAGCTCCACAGGTTTTTGCAATTCCATTTCATTTTATAAATTCGATAAGAACCGGTTCCAAAAATAGCCGGTTCGTCGGATCCAGTTACAGTTAGTCACCGGGACAAAGTAACTGCGACAGGCAATAACGTTATGTATAATATATAGACGCGTGGTATTATTATTCGCCACTGCCAGTTACAATAATAATCATATTATCATCAATCTCTCCATGCCCGGAAAGATTGCACGAAGTTACAAATTCAATAGGGCTAATATCTGCCAGCAGCAGGTCCTCATGTGACCTGTTAACGTAAGTGGCGCCATCCTTTGGAATTATTGGCTATTTGCTTGAATTCGGTTCTATTACAAAAATAGCTTTTTAACCAACTTCAAGTACAAAAAAGATTTTGCACAAGGCGCGGCGTCAGACATGTATTCGAAGCCGGATACTTAAATTTCAACGGTACAGACGGAAGCCAATAAATAACCTCCGATAGGTACAAATCACACTTCTGAGAAAAATCTTTTCCGTGGCTTCGCAGTTGTCAATTTCGTCTTTTTTTCTTCGAACTTTCCTCCTTTGAAAAAGTATTGCAGCGGTTCACAAATGGCTCGACAAATAAAACATTAAAAAAACATTGCAGACCTCAGAAGTATCCTACTAGAACCTGAAACTTAGCTCTCAGAGAAAATATGAAACCTCTGCCAATTTCCGTTGGCTGGTAAATAAGTACTAGTACTTTTTGAAGTTTCCCTAACCACTCCAGAAGGCTTGTCTCTTAAGGTTAACTTCCCGTCAAAGCTTCCAACAACTAGCTACTTCAGACTTCAGGTTCGGTCGCCAAAATCAAAAGATTATATCTTCAGTTCCACAACTTTAACATAAATGTTTTTACCTTTAATATTTAGGTCAATAACGGGTAACTTCTTACAGCACATTTGTTTATTTTCCTGTTTTTTGTTTTTGTTTATAGAGTAATACTATTTTGGATGTGTAACTATATTATGGTACTTACAGAATATTTATTTTATTTTATTTTATTTGAAAAACCAACAGTTACAATAATTAATAATGTTTGATGAAATATGTATAGATATTTATCCAATAATAGGTTTTCGCTGATGTGTATTAATTATTTAGTGAGTAGGTATAAAGAAATATCGGAAAAATAGTTAAATTATGTTATGTGGATGGGATGGTGGAAGGGAGGGGAAAGGGATGGATCTATTGTGTGTAAAAAGTAGTAAGTATGTGTAAATGTTATTCATTCATTTTAGGTTTGAAAATGTTCGGTACTGTGTTAAATAAGTCGAATTCACTGTATGAAATGTTAAAGATGTGTAAAGCGCGATGAATGAATGTATTTTGTTTCGAGTTCGTGTTGCATTGAGGAATGTTTAATGCAGTTTTGTCTGGTTTGTCTGATGGGCACTCTTAGTTGAATTCTTTGTCGTAATTCTGGGCAATCTGTTATAGAGGTAGCTATTTTTTGCAAGAATATTACGTCTGCCAAATTTCTTCGACTTTCCAAGGACGATAGTCTGAAAAAAGCGGCTGAGCCCTCGTAGCTCGATGAGGACGATAGCTCCGAAAATCAAGGTATCGTAGAAATCGGTTTTGCACTTTCTCAATCCTCTCTACGTGACATAATATATACTTGGGGTTCCAGATTTGAGAGGCGTACTCCAGAGAACTGCGTACGTACAGAAAGTGAAGCATTTTCATGGTTTTTACTTTTTTTAAATCTTTGCAGGTTCTAAGTACAAAACCTAGTACCTTGGAAGCCTTTGATACCATGGATTCGATGTGGCGGTCGAAAAGTAGTTTCGAATCTAACACTATTCCCAAGTCCTTGACTTTTATTTTTTATTTTTATTTTATTTTATTAGGAACATTTACAGGTTAATAACATTACATGCCTTAAACAAACAATAAATTATAATAATTAGGTTACAACCCAATAACAAATGTTCACATCATGCCCAAATAATAAATAAAAAGTTAATAATTATTAACTTTTTTTGCCTAATATTACAGAGATAGGAACTAGAAAAATAATCTAAATACAGTCTATATATTGTGTGATACATAAAAGATACAGATAAGATAAGATAAAAAACAATGAAAGTAGAAAAAAAATATATAAAAATAATGATGGAAACTGAAAAACACTAGATGTAGGATCGAGAAATAATATGTACAATAATAAAAAAACAAGTGAAAGTAAGATAAAAGTAAAGTGATAGTACTCACAAAAAAATTGTAAAATATAGTGTGCCAGTTTTATGGCTATTTAAAAAAATAAAAAAATAAATATTTATAAAACAAAAAAAAATATTGAAAAAAACACCGGACTTAAAGTGGAAAAATAATATATATACGCACATGTACGTATATACACGGTGACCGGACAACTCAGAATGAAACCAATTCAGAAGCACCTCAGAAAGGTCATTAAGAGTGATTATAAAAAAATATAAAAAATTGGTTAAATAGGTTAAGTTAGGTTAGGGTTACCGGCTATTTTAAAATTATTTTTTCATAGCTTTTAATGACCTTTTTGAGGTGTTTCTGAGTTGCTTTCATTCTGAGTTGGCATGGAACCATATACACATATAAGTAGGTACGTATTACATTATTTTTAATAAAAAAAATTTAAGAAAAAAAAAAGGAAGGTAATAATTATTTAGTTTTGTTAAAGTGAATTTATCTACGAGTATTTGGTAATAAATTGGTTACTATAAGGCTCCATTAACTATATGTTTGAAAGGGCTTAAAGTACATGACAAGATATGAGCATCGATACATTTTTTGTTATAATGATTACAAGTTCTTAATAAGAAAGAATTTTGCCTGAGACTAGTTGAAGCAATTTCGACATGAAACAATGACTTGTCCCTAGTTTTCTTACTTGGAACTCTAATATAAATGATGACAAAAGAGCCGGACAGTCAATATGACCATTCAAGATTTTGTGTAAGTAAGTCATATCCGTAATATCTCTCCTACTTTTTAGAGTTTTGAGTCCATAGTGTTTTATAGAGCTGTCCGTGTCATAATAACGCACGTGTCTCTTGAAGTTCAAGTGATGTACAATTTTTTTTTGGACAGCTTCTATGCGTTTTGTGTATATATTATAGAGAGGATTCCATACAGGAGAGGCATACTCAAGATGACTACGAACATAGGAGTAATATAATATTTTGAGTGTTTGGATATTGGTGAACTCCTTTCCAACACGGAATAAAAATCCTAACAGGCCCAAGGATTTCTTAACAATCATATCAATATGTGCCTTAAACGAAAGTTTGTTATCAATGAGAACACCGAGGTCTCGAATTTGATTGAGTTTTTAAGCACTTGGCTGTTAGTAATACGATAATCATGTTCAATGGTTTTTTGTTTTTTGTAAAGGTTATTACATAACATTTAGCTGTATTCATGTGGAGATAGTTGACAGTACAATAATTATTAAGTCTATTAAGATCTTCTTGAAGTTTATAGCAATCAGTAATAGAGTTGATAGAAAGAAATATTTTCAAATCATCAGCAAAGAGTAAGACTTTAGCATGCTTAAAGCATTTTACAATGTCATTGATAAATATAGTGAAAAGCAGCGGTCCCAGGTGAGACCCTTGGGGGACACCTGATGGTACAATGACAATTTCAGAATTAAAGCCATTCACTGCTGGGATCGTCCGTCAAGATAGGAGACTAGCCATCGGTACGAAACACCATGTATTCCCAAAGCTAATAGTTTTGATAAGAGTAGACTATGGTCAATTTTGTCGAATGCTTTGGAGAAATCTGTATATATTGTATCCACTTGGATTCTTTTATCCATTGATTTTGAAATGAATTCAGTGAATACTGCAAGATTGGACATAGTTGATCGTTTTTTCATAAAGCTGTGTTTATTTTCAGTTATTACTGACTGAACGCAGTCATACAGTTTTTTCAAAAATCTTACTAAAGATCGGCAATTTTGATATAGGACGATAGTTCTGAATGTCGTTCTTAGACCCGGATTTGAATACGGGCATAATGAGAGCGCATTTCCATCGATCTGGAAATACGCCTTCTTTCAAAGATAATTGAAAAAGTAGTACTAGAGGCAACGATATTTCCTTATTGCACATTTTTATAAAATAAGATGGTATTTTATCACATCCTTCACCCAATGACCAGGAGATATTATTAATTATTTTTTCTATTTGTTCCTTGCAAACGGAAATAGAGAAAATGTTTACACTGTTGTCTGCTCGGGGATTATTTGTTAATGCCTTGGGAGTTACATTATAATTATAGGTAGAGGCGAAGTGTTTTGAAAACATGTTACATATAGTTAAAGGATTGTTAGCAGTTGCATTCAATAATTTCATTGTATTGGGTAACCCTGAACTATTTCTTTTATTCTTAACATAGGACCAGAAATTCTTTGGGTCTTGAGATATTTCAGCTTTTAATATAAATTGTCTATGACATTCATTAGACACTTTTTTTTTGTCTTGTTCGCAGAACACAGAATTCTTGATAATCCAAAGGATTAGACCATTTTTTCCACTTTTTATATACTTTGTATTTTTCCTTAGTCAATTTCATTAAAGCCGGGCTATACCTGTAAGGATGTGAGTTATTGATCTGAACTTTTTTGGATGGAACGTTAATTTGGGTAATTTCATGTAAAATATCATAAAAACGGTTGATAGCTTTATTGGTTGATAAGTTTAAAAATTCTGCACCCCAATCAACACTATTAAGGATACTGTTTATGATTTCATAATTCGCTTTTTTAAATAGATTAATTGTTCTAATGTTGTTTACCATGGGAATTTCTAACTCTACATTCATATTAATAGTGATTGATTTGTGATGTTTACTTTCTGGTATAAGATGTTGAGAGGTGTGTGTGCTACGATGACAGGGAAAGAACTAAAAACAAGATCTAAGAATTTGTGTCTGTTGTTTGGAAAAGTACAATATTGTGAAAGATCAATAAAGCAAAGAGTGTCGGAGATTTTGGAAATTATTTCTGAATGATGACTATTTAAGATTTTCATACTATTTTCATCTTCATTGCTAATAGACCAGTCTATTTGAGGTAAATTGAAGTCTCCTGCTATAAGAAAATTATCATCATGACGAAGCGCCCGAAGATCACATAGTTTGTCCGTAAAGTCATAAGTGTTATGTGTGTGATTGACTCCAGGTGGAATGTATACACAACACAAATTGATTCTCTTAAGATTTTTAGTTATAACAGTCACCCATAAGTCTTCAGCAGTCGATTGCCAATCCTTCCGCTCTACAACTGTAAGGTGTTTCTTAAACGCAAGAATTACACCCCCTCCTCTTTTATTGTCTATACGATCTCGTCTAAATATTACGTAACGATTATCAAATAGTTCCTCAGTGGCAATGCTTTCGACGAGCCATGATTCAGTTATCATAATGATATCATAATCATTATTAGTAATATTTAAGTAAAATATATTGGTTTTGGAACGCAGTCCAGTTACATTTTGGTAATATATTTTAAACATTATAATATATAAGGGTAAAAAATAAAATAGGGAATTAAGTTCTTAGCAGATCAACTAATTTGTAGAAGACAAATTGTTTGATGTTTGCGAAGAAGAAGAAGACGATTGTTTGAGGAGTGAGTCTTTGTTTTTTATTAGTAGAGATGCAGATGTGTCGTCTTTTCTTAGAAAAATGCGCCCATGCTTGACCCATACGTACTTGTAGCGAAGATCTTTAGCGGCACGCCTAGCAGCTGCGTGTATATCTTTGTTGTGCGGAGATAAGTGTTCACACACGTAAATAGGGGAGGAGCCTGGGAACCCAAGATGTTGACGATTTAATTAATCAGCATTCCTTCGATTAAACGCCTTCACCGCTGATAGAAGTTCATCACGCATGCGAGGGCTCGGTAGAGCTAGTATAATGTTCTTGGGTCGAGAACCTGCAACGGCATTTGGATGATGAGGTGTTCGTTGGCAGGACTTAATGTCGTCTTCCTTTAGTGGGTAGTTGACAGCAGTACACAATTTTATCACTGAAGTCTTGATATTTTCGTCTCTCTTTTCAGGAACCATCTGTATCTCCACATTGCAATTTCTGTTACACTGCTCTATATCATTAATTTTAGCCATAAGCACCTCTTGGCTCTGTTGAAGTTGAGCATTGGAAGCATTAAGTTTTTTAATTTCTGCCTCATTCGCTTTACATACTTTATGGAGTCTGTCATACTCTGCCGAAAAGAATTCAATGGTGGTTTTGAGTTCATCAAAATGACTCAGCTTGCTCTTAATGCCCCCTAATTCTTCAACTATTTGTGAGTTGAGATATACAAATAGCTCTATATGAGTCATAATTACCTGAGATTCCTCACTCGGGTTTACACTCTGTGGAGTGGAAATATTATTATCAATGCGGGAATTGGTGTTTTCTTTGGAGTCGTCAGATGTCACTTTTTTGTCTTTTTTTGCCTTCTTTCATTTCCTTCAAGATGACATAGGCCCTGAGGGAAATTATTTTCCTCAGGGCCTCCTGTGTGGAGCTCATGTAAAAAATAAAAATTGTTAGTACTGTACCGTTAAAAGCATAATTGAAAGCAATTGGCTTTTTATTGCGGGTGAAACTGATGGCGCCGCATTTTTTAACATTTATTTGAAGATTGTGCTGCAAGTGTACCATACTGTAAGTACCATATTAAAAAAAATAGATAGAACCTTCAATACCAAGGGCTTGTATTGTTACATTTTGACAAAACTAGGTTTAATCAGTTTGATTGCAATAACTCACTCTTTTTCAGATATTTATTTGATTATAATATCGTCAGTAGATCTTATTTATTTATTTAAAATAAAACAATAACTTTGTAAACACCACTTTTATTGTATATACTTTATGCCGACCGGGTTTCGCTGCAACCGTAGCTTCATCAGGGCAGTATAATTCTCTACTAACATTAGGTTACATGTGCGTTATAATATATAATGGGCTGGACTCGTCAAGTGTAGGGGGAGGAAGAAGACATAGATGGAGAAATGGGAAGGGAACGGACGTGTTCTTTATCAATAGGGAACAATCTTAGTATGGGACTTTTATTTAAATTTAGTTGATTATTAATTACCTTACTATTAGTGTAATAGTAAGGTAATTAATAATCAACTAAATTATTAGTGTAATAGTAAGGTAATTAATAATCAACTAAATTTAAATAAAAGTCCCATACTAAGATTGTTCCCTATTGATAAAGAACACGTCCGTTCCCTTCCCATTTCTCCATCTATGTCTTCTTCCTCCCCCTACACTTGACGAGTCCAGCCCATTATATATTATAACACACATGTAACCTAATGTTAGTAGAGAATTATACTGCCCTGATGAAGCTACGGTTGTAGCGAAACCCGGTCGGCATAAAATATATAAAATAAAAGTGGTGTTTACAAAGTTATTGTTTTATTTTAAATTAATAATGACGAATCACATGAACAAAAATTATTTATTTATTTTAGTCTTATTTTAGAATTTTAGTCATATTGGATAATTCTTATCATGTTTTACAGAGGCAGAATGAACTTATTTTGAAAAGCAAAATTTTTTAATATATTTTGTTTTATAATTTATTATGGTGATAAATCAAATGTATGCATTGCGTTTGGTGGTATGTAATCGTATTAACTTATACAGTTACGTAACTCGCTGCTATAAAAGCGAATTAAATGATAACACATTAACAGTAATATCTACTTTACAAAAATATTGTAAATCAAACAATAACTGCATCAGATATTACAAAAACCACCATCCTGCAGGGCGGTTACAATGAGAAAGATTAATTATTCCCCGTACCAGCTTTTTAAAATTATACCTCAATATCGATTTTATTTTATTCCAAATTTGCTTTAATTTATACCTACATCCAAAAATGCTGAAAGGCGTGATGATAAAATTATCAAAATAATGTTCGTTTTGTTATTATTTTTTGATTAAAAGTATTTATCATTTTTCAATAATGTCTAAGTTAAATAATAATGTTAAAAAAATCCGAAATATATTAGTTAATAAATACATAAACGAACCATTTTTCGTCAAGAACACATTTATTTTTATTTATTTTATTTTTTTTAAAGAAAGACAAACATTCCCGGGTTACGAATAACCCAACAATGTTTGAAAATCTCCTACTACCACCACAGAAAGCCGAAAATGTTGCTTGTGTTGGAGGACTTGGCCAGCCGAGGAATCGAACACGGGACGCTCGGGTGGGACCCAAGCGCTATACCCACTCAACCACTGATCAGTCAAAAATATATACATGTACGTATATATTTTTTAATGATTTTATTTAAACTAAAATTAAAATTCTAAAACATGCGATAACCAGATAATGTATTTATTTATTTTACTGCATGATAAACTAACTAACTAACTAACCATCACGCCGTTTCCCCGCAGGGGTAGGCAGAGAGGACGGACCGCCAAACAACTCGGTCTTGGCACACACTCTTTGCCTCACTCACACTCATACATCGTCTCATACATTCTCTTCTATTATTCTGACTTTTGACATGGTCCGACTCAAAAAATATAATGATAATATGATTTGAAATGGGTGTGGTATAATACAAAATCTTTTTTGAAAATTTAACAAATCTGTCAACGATCTATGGTGTAACCTTATCATACTAAAAATAAACATTTTTTTTCAAAATTTAAAACATGCGAATGCTAGATAAAAGAACAATCTTTCGAAATGCATTTATACTTTTTTGTGGAAAAGAGTCAACACGTCTAAAATCTGATTTTAAAATGACATATTTCTGGTTTTCTCTAGTAATATCCCCTTAGGGGCGTTTTAAAAAACCTAAAGTTCTGGAACGACAGTTTTATTTTATTGCCACGTTTCTGAAATTGCTACCTTTGACACTTTATACTAGTAGGATCATAAGTTTTTTTTTAACTTTTTGTTTTACATATTCAGTACAAAAACTTACCTAACGCGTGTAAATTTCTACTATAATAAACATCATTACTTTTTTATAACACCGATCTGGTTTATTTTTTAAATATTTGTAATTTCATGATCATGAAAAGCTCTCAAGGCAGAGGTAGGGTCAGATATGCTTCCACCGGAGGCAGTGTTTTTATACCCGAAGGTGTAATTGAGTTGTTTTCAGGTGTTAAGGCGCGAAGGGATGAGAAAACAACAAGAAGAGGGAGCATAATAAATGGAGGCTTGGAAATGGATTACCCCATTTTCATCAGCCCAGCTTCAATTTTATTTAATACTGCCCTGTCCGACGTTGCCCGTTCTCCAGCTTCAATATAAAAGCATTGATGAGTCACTTAAATAACATTAAAATGGGAATTTATTATTTAAAAAAAAAATCAACGGAGGTCAAATGAGATTATAATAACAAAATAACTATTAGAAATAAATGCTTTTTAAAAAAATACATTTCCTTGTTTCTAGAACGAGGAATGCAAAATTCTTTACCGTAAATGCATTGCCGACATTATTTTTATTTCAATGACAAATATTAATTACTTTACCTTCATTACTTTAGCAAAATTTTTCTCTTTACAACGTTTCCAATTATAGGGGAAAGTAGAATAGACAAACAAATACAATCGTAATCGGTAGACTTTAAACAAAGTTTTTTTTTACTCTAGCTCCACGGAGTAGCCCCAAGGGAAAATAATTTTACCCAGGGCCTTTGTCATCTTTGGGGATGTTGTGTGGGAGGTCTTTTTTGTTCTCCCAAATTGCTGAGCTCATTTGGATAAAAAAATTAGACATTATTTTGGTTTCAAAAAACAATTTTTCACTCCAAGTAACCTCAGAAGTCGTTAGTTATGTCTGTCGGGTACATCACACGAATATTACATCATACTTGTTGTGGTGTATCGTAAAAGCTTCCGCCTTTTAGACACAGATGGCGGTGATATCAGCTATCGGTAGATTCCGCTAGATGGCAGGCAACGTAGTGCTTAAGTTCTCCGGCAGGGGATCGGAGGGCTCAGAGGGTGTGTTTCAGTTATCACTCGCCAGAACCATTATAGCTAGCTTCTAGTTTGGTAAACTACCGCAGTCCCAATTGTATACGCGAAGTATAAATAAATCCGGATAACGAACCAGATTATATTTATTCCAAGAAGTTATCTCCATCCAAGTGTGTTGGAGAATCTGCTAGTGTGTCTTCAAAAACAGAACACTACACTTGTATTACCAAAATTGGATTTCCCTTGGTCTCGAGAAGCATATTTCAATACCTAATAAATCCTGTACATATCCTAATAGGTCGGTAGCTGAGTTGGCTTCGCGTTTGGGTCCCACCCAGGCGTCCCGTGTCCGGCTGGCCAAGTCCACCATCACAATACAAGCAACATTTTCTGCTTTCTGCGATGGTAGTAGGAAACCTTCAAATATTGTCAGGTTATTCGTAACCGGAGAATAAAAAAAAAATCCTGTAATTCACCCTTATGACTCCTTTTATCAAATAAATTTCGTTATTTGGCTTTTTATAGTACATCATATATTTCAACTCGAACGTAAACTTTTTGTATGTAATAATACCTATGTATAGTATAGTATAACGGCTTCAGTCTAGTGTTGGGTAGGACACGAAATCACGATGAGTTTGTATGAGGTACTCAAATATCGAAATGAGGTGTTGAGGTGTCCCACCTCATTTGAGGTGAGGTGTTACAAAATATTTTCGCTTACGGGGAGGCGGGGGGTTGGGTGGCTAGAGAATTTCAGGAAAGGTGTTTTTTTACATCAGCTCCACAAAAATTCCCCTCAGACCCTATGTCATCTTTAGGGATGCTTATTAATCCATCCCTCCAGTGGTGCAAGGCGTAAGGCCGGAGAAGTCAAAGGGACTCCCTCAACCACTCTCGCAGCGAACCACTTGAGGTGACTTATGTCAGAGGTGTTGGTTATATAACAAATGGCTCCCGGGGCGGCGGTACCTATACCCGCCTCCCGTGTTTGTTATTTTTGTAATACGAAAAATGGATATAAAAAGGGCCTACCCTCCAATCCCCCCCTGCCCTCTCTCACCCCCTTCCACACTCTCCCCCCCTCCACCTCCACTGATTCTCCCCCTGCACCCCCCATTTGATCCCCCCCTCACTAACCCCCTCCACCTCATCTCAACACTCCCTCAACCGGTTGAAGCTGTTGGGACTCCTGAGCGGTTTTCACATAACAATAATTTACAATAATAAATTTAAAAAAAAATTTTTTTTTGGAGCTGTTGGTACTCTTGTGCGGTATTCACTTAACAATAATTTAGAATAAAAAAAAAATTTCGGAGCAGTTGGGACGCTTGTGCGGTAATTTACAATAATTTTTTTTTTTGGAGCAGTTGGTACTCTTGTGCGATATTTTTTTGTAGTAATACAAAAAAAGAGAGTTGGTACAAATACATTTCGTGAGGTGGGGGGACATTTTACGTGTTTGTATGGGACATTTGAGGTGCTTCTTGTATGAGGTACTCAACACTACTTCAGTCGTTGATAATTTAATACTGCACAGCATTGTTGATGCATACATTTTCGATAATTAATGATCATCGTTATCGAGGGCACTTTCGAAGTCAATCAAAATGTTACAGCGCTTGCCTACAGCGCCCCCTGTGCAATAAACTATAAAATTTGTCATTTTGTCATGCCTATTAAACCCCGAACGCTCTAATTATCACGGCAATTAAATACATTTTGTAATTACGAATTAATAATAAACCAGTTCAGTTAATGTCGCCAATTTCGGATACCATACTAAAATATTTGCACGAGACCATCATCATCGTCATCACTATTGGCTCTACAACCCCTGGCGGGTCTTGGCCTCCTCAAGAGTCTTCCTCCACTCATCTCGGTTTTGTGCCAGCTTTCTCCAGTTTAGAAGCTCCAAGATAGGTATGTCTTTGAGGACGTTGTCGCTTGTCTTGGTCTTCCCAGGCTCCTTCGCCCTATTGGTCTTGAGTTCAGCAGGGACTTTGGTGCTTGATGCTCGGTCATTCTCTCCACATGACCCAGCCACCGAAGTCTTCCAAATTTTATAAATTTTGCGACGTTTAGCTCCTTAAACAAAATATAGAGCACGAGACCATTATAATATCAAGTATTATATTACAAATATGAGCTTCGGGTGCATAAATAACCCCAAGACTCTCTGGGACATAATACCCCTAAAAAATATTTTAAATGATGAATCTACTCGCAGACGAATATCAAAAAAAAAGGCAAATAGCAATCTAATGTGCACATGAAAACCTTTAGAGTAGGCTTCTGCGGCATAAATGGCCTCGATGTTTCCAGTCCAAGTTTTGATTCGTCACGCACAATTAATAATATTTTATGACGGACACAATTAGGTTATGTTGCTCATCCGGAGAAAGTAAAATTCACAATGGCAGATCACAAAATACACTATTCTACTGTAGCATACACAAGCGGAACTACATTGCCCACTCTCGTACAACGATTTCACACTATGGGAAATCAGTACCTAGGTGATGTTGAGATATTTAAAAAAAACTTGGCGAATTTTATTAATCTTGTAAAAAACTTATTTCAAAACTATTCCTTAACTGTATTTTTATAAATCTATCAAATCGCCGAATTTTTGTATTTTTATGACTTCTGTGCATTTTGTATCTAATTTTATTTTTTAAATCGTTTCATTATCTATTTAAAAACCATCTGTCATGAATTAATTGTACTACCAAACATGTAAAAGCCCCCTGGGCGTTAAATAAATAAATAAAATAAAATAAAATCACAATGATTAGGCAAGTTGAGTTTTTTGTATGATATTTTATGTATCAATAACAAATTTGAATAATTTAATTAATTATATTTTCGATCCAAAAGGACACTTAAGCGACATCTATGGCCCAATTATCGTCATTAAGCAGTTGACAAGCACAAAACAAATTAGTGTCTTCACTAGCTCACAGAGATTGCCATAATACCACCTTTGTGACATACACAATTTATTTATATTTTATAATCGAGGTTAAAGAAAAAAACTAAAAAATATTAGGATGCCTAACCAAGTATCAGGGTAGGTATGTTAACTTTTTTAACGTCATTCTGGGGTTCGATGCTGTTACTAAGCTAAAAAGGCGTTTTTGACTTACTAACTACATTAAAAATTCTACGACATTCAGATATTTATTCATCCCTATCTGATATAAGAAGGTTCTTCTAGCTGATAATATTGGTACTGATAATAGAAACTGATAATATTGGTACTGATAATAGAAACTGATAATATTGGTACTGATAATAGAAACTGATAATATTGGTACTGATAATAGAAACTGATAATATTGGTACGTTCTAACAAGTATTAATCTTATTAATTTTCCTACCCCATTTCAATGGACAGTATTACTTCAATCAAATTCGTCACCGATTTAAGCTTTCGTAATACGAAACTTCAGTACGATAACATAACATCCACAGTAATACTATAATGCGAGGGTTGGTTGTAGGTTGTAGGCTGTAGTGAACTTGTAGATCAAACATTCGGGTCCCGGTTCAGAGATAAGAAAGTATCCTTAAAGCCCCTGGAAGCCTTTACTCCATTATACGCCAATATGCCTCCGAGAGGTTTGAATTTCATATGATTAGCGGTCACAAAGCTGTGCTGGAGAAATAGAAGGGTACAAGTCCAAAAACGTTACATTATCCGCGTGAAGCAACTTTATTATATTGTCATTTTTAAAACTGTCGAAAGTACATAAGTCAAACAAAATTATGAAAAATGTTATTTGAATGTTTATCACAAACTGACAAGTTTTTCACGTTTAAAATATGTGTATGTATCGATGTCTGCTGTTTTTTAGAAAATCTTTTATCCTAATTGTAATAAATCTTTTGACATGTGATGTAAATCTAATGTAATGTAAAGATCTATCTAAGAATCTAAATCCCATAAAATACAAATTTTACAGGAGAGCGATAAAATCAGCATAATTTCACTAAAATATAGGTAAATACCAATATTGTGGCTTCCATACTTGGTCGAAGTTTCGTACATATAATTATAGAAAATATGAAGTAAAATCGAAAGAACTTATTGATATATTATGTCGCATCACACATAATGTAGCTTACGACGTATTGCAACTAAGGGAAAATAACCCAATAAGGGATAAGACATTAATTGTCAACCTCATGTCTGTGGCTCACCCGCCGGCGTCCGGCTAAAATAAATCCTTTTTTGTTTTTTTTAATGCGATTTTAACCCTTATGTGTAAAAACACTGTACGAAAGTCAAGGTCAGAACCGCTTGCGCTAATATCAATCTGGAAGCTACTTTATATTTGATCATTATAGGTACTCAGAATGCTTTCAAATGAACATTCTATGACATTAATGAGTCACTTTTAGCAGCTGTCAATGGCGAAAATAATGATATTTTACGGTTTCTGTAATGTACTTTTATTGTGGCCACACTAGCCACACAATAATAATGAATATGTTTAACGTAAGTTCTCGTCTTTATTGCAAAGTACAATGGATTCAATAAGTAATATTATTTGTCTCGGTAGCGACTGATTATACTGGAAGTTAGAATGGTTCTGGCCGCGGCCGTACACCGGACCGCTGTCCCGGCTCGTATGCCCGATCGGCAATGTTCGGCGACCCGAGCATTCCCGAATTACTACATAGATACAAATGCGATATAATTGCATATATCACACCCTTCCCCCTGTAAATCAGTCACTACATATTTAAGTATTTCAAGTATTTCATGATTCTATATAATTCAAACACTGTAAATATTATACTGATATTTCACTCAAGTTCTTATAATGTTTTTTCATAAACACATCATTACTAATATTTCACACACAATTATATTAAGTTAGAAGGCTTTCCGTTCCTTCCTTGTGGACTATCTTGGGCGGAGTCTCCCCAACCAGGGATTTGAACTTTGACTTGGACCAGCGATTGCCGTGTCTGTGACCTCCGGTGACCTCTCTCCTCCCTCCGCAAATCTGAAATCAGGAGAAAACACCGTTAACTCACTCCACAGATTGGATAACTCTTTCTCAGAGTGCTCAGTCCTCGTGTCATCAGACGCGGAATCTGGCAAATCTGACTCAACATCACTCCAAGACACTGATAAGTTCCTCATCTGATCCACATGACGTTTCCAAATTAATTGAGAATCACAAGTTTTTACCAAATATAATTTTTTTCCAATTTTATCTGTAACAATTCCCTTTACCCATGTAAATTTATTATTCTTCCTGAAATCTTTAACTAAACATTTTTGTCCCACAATAAAATTTCTTGTTTTTACACCACCATAATACTTAGATTGTTTACGTTGATTTGCCTCAATATTCTTATTCGCCAAATCATGTTGTTTTGACACAACCCGTTCATTCTCTTTCGGAATGAGACTGTCAAAAGTAGATCTAAGTTTCCTACCAAACAATAAAACTGCTGGCTCGACTCCCGTCGTACAATGTGGAGTATTTCTATAATCGGACAAAAAATGTAACAATTTATCCTTGTAATCAACCTGAAATTTATTTCCTACCATAAGTTTTTTAAGAAAACTCTTAGTAGTTTTCACTGAATTTTCAGCGATCCCATTACTTTTTGGGTGCATAACTGGAGATGACATGAATTTAATATTGTTTTCCCGAAGAAACTGTTGGAAAATTTCACTCGTAAAACAAGTTCCGTTATCTGACACTATGAGTTCAGGGTAGCCAAAATTTGAAAATAATTTCCTCAATTCAAATATAGTATTAGCTGAATCTGCCCTTTGAACTTCAATACAGTCAACCCATTTAGTGAATGAGTCGCAGATGACCAGAAACATTTTCCCTGCCAGCGGTCCACTATAATCCAGGTGTAACCTACTCCAGACCTTCCCAGAATTAGGCCATACCGATAATTGACTCTTTGGCGGAGATTGTTTCGTCGACGCGCATTCTGGACATTCCTGAACAATTTTCTCTAAATCTTTGCTCAGCGATGACCACCAGAAATAACCCTTTGCTAACCCTTTCATCTTAACAATACCTAAGTGTGAACGATGCACGAGCTCTAACACTTTTTTATGCAACGAACTTGGAACAATAATTCTATGTTGCCAAAATAAACAATCCTTAACAATCGAAAGTTCGTTCCTTTTTATCCAGAATTTCCATAATTCCTCCTCGCGTTTAACACGTTTGGGCCACCCTTGCCTTAAACACGTCATTACGCCTTGAATGACCGTATCTACTTTAGTGGCTTCCCTAATCGAATTAACGTCAAGATGTTCACAATTGCTAACAAAATCTACGAAATCTGAACCGCAGTAATCTTTAAATTCTACCTTAGAATTCTCAACTTTGTTCTTTAACAGAAACCGAGACAGAAAATCTGCCTGGTTTCCACCTGATTTCATCGGTTTCCCAGAAAGTAATCTTTGCAACTGAACTACCGTATTCTTTAAATAAGGCTTTACATTCCTTTTATTTGCAGATGAACTACCATGCCCTTTAAACATGGTTTTATATTCCCTAAGATTAGAACTTCCATACCCTGAAAAATATGGTTTTACGTTCCCCATTTTCTGAAATTTGTTCCTATTCGCGAACGAAACCGAATTAAAAGAATTTTGTTTTGAAACAATGTTGAGGTTAAATATTTCCATGAAATCTCTTCCCACAATCATTTCCGAACCGCTTGTTACAACGACAAAGGTTATTAACCTAACTAGATTATTGTATTCGACCTTGAAATTTGCATTACCCACAACAGTCAACATATTCCCGTCGTAACCTGAAATTTTTCGTGTTTCGGGTGACAACTCTATATTACTGAAATGTTTACAAAACAATGTCTCCGGAATGACACAAACTGATGATCCTGAATCAATCATCGCTTCGAAGGATTTCCCATTTAATTTCAATTGTGCCTTGATTGCCTTAACAAAAGCTACATTTTCAATATTTTCATTATTACAATTCATAACTGATTTTACTGACCCGTTTTTACAAAATCTCTGTAAATGACCCAATTTACCGCAAGAATAACATTTAGCTTGCTTAAACTTACAGTTATGAGTGTCATGATTTGATTTCCCACAGATCTTACACTTTTTTAGTGATGAACCGGTTTTAACTTGTATATCCGACCTACATGAATCGGAACTATTCGACCGATAATAAAGTTTTCGCGCCGGAGAAGCCGATTTTCCAAATCTCTTTACCGAATTTATTTCTCGCGCCGGAGAAGCCGATCTTCCAAATTCCTTTACCGAATTTACTTCCAACTTCATCTTGATTGAATCGACCTCAGGACCTTTCGCGGTCACTGCAAGTTCAACTAGTTGATTAAAGTTTTGTTTAGGCCCTTCAACAAACAATTTTACCCGTACAGGGCCCGGAAGTAGACCGATTGCAAACACGTCTACAAGATTATCCTCCAGCCTGTTTCCGAACTGACAGAATGAGCTGAGCCCTCGAATTCTTGCGGCGAAATCCCTTATCGATTCGTTATGATTCTGTTTAGCTTGGAAAAATGATTCCCGCTCTTGAAAAAGAGATCTACATTTACCACAATGTTTTTTTAGCAACTCAATTAATTTCTCGAACGTAACATCTGTGATTTTACCCGGGAAACATAAGTTGGACAGAAGAGTCAAGGTCTCCGTTTCAAGCGAGTTTATCAGATAAGCCTTTTTCTTAATCTCGGTAATGTCATCATGTAACACGAGAAACTGCTCTAATCTGAGTTGAAACACATCCCAATCTCCGTTTATGTGAGAGAACGGTGGAATTCTCGCCGATTCCATCTTCACAAAAGGAAAAAAAAAAAAATAATCACGCGAAGCTACGACAACAATACTACCCCGGAAAAAATTACAAAAAACCCAGACAAATCCTCCACAAGAAAGAAAAGAAAAACCTATCTTAGAAATTGCGGTTGCAACGTCTCCAGATTGTTTCCTCTTGATGAGTGAGTGACCTTCCTCCTTGTAAGAATGCCTTCCCTCGGCACTCCCTCGGAACTTCACCTTCGTGGAAAGGCTCTGTTGAGCCCCAAAAACGACCACCGCCTCTTGCTTCTGAGTACCCTTGGATGGTACTCCAGAACTCTGACTGTGGCTCCAGGAATAGCCAGAGATATCCTCGGTTTGTTCTGCCGGTCCTTTCACTCGGTCAGACAAACCCAAAAAAATACTCCAATGTTCCGCCTCGGCTGTAGGTAGCCTTGAAAAATTTTTCGGGGTGACTTAGCTCTCCCCGCTTTGGTAATTTTTTTTTGTGATCCAATTTGGTAATCCAATATTGTACTTTAATACGGCTGCGCCAATTGTAATGTACTTTTATTGTGGCCACACTAGCCACACAATAATAATGAATATGTTTAACGTAAGTTCTCGTCTTTATTGCAAAGTACAATGGATTCAATAAGTAATATTATTTGTCTCGGTAGCGACTGATTATACTGGAAGTTAGAATGGTTCTGGCCGCGGCCGTACACCGGACCGCTGTCCCGGCTCGTATGCCCGATCGGCAATGTTCGGCGACCCGAGCATTCCCGAATTACTACATAGATACAAATGCGATATAATTGCATATATCACAGTTTCAAAGTATCAAAGTCGTTATTTCTTTGAAAACTCCTTTGATTTTTTTTTCACGTTGGGTATGTAAGTCATGAGGTTTGTGTAGAAATAATAAGATCGGTTTACATTTTGTATGAATATATTTTTTGACAATTATTTCCAAAATGGGAGATTAATTTTTTTTTAGTTAGTTAGCTATTCTGGGAAAACTTCTCATGAGATTATCGTATAATCTACATGATTATTAAGATATATTATGTAGTAAATAGAAAACAATCATCGTAAAAAAACAATTGCTTTGTTTTTATACCGAACTTTGACCAGGGGTCCTAGCATGGTCGATCGATATCGAATAAACAACAGTTTACGTCAAATATATAAGGAACTCCTAGTCATTGTAAACTATTGTTTGTTCGTTAGCGGCCTGCAGTCGTGCTCGGGAGCAATGGGGAGTTACCGACATTTTCGATAAAACCTATATCGATCGACTGTGCTAGGACCCCTGAACTCATTCGAAATATCGTACCACGAACAACAGGCATACACACACGTTAATCGTAAAAAACAGAGATCAAACGATTTTTCAAATTTTTTAAGTTATCAAATTTTTCCAGATGACATGCTACCACCAATATACTGGAAAAGTTATGAAAAAGCATTTTAGCATGTGTGGTGGCTAATGATATATTATGTTTGCACGGACCGGACGGTCGATAAAATACTTGCTGTAAAAGTCTCGAAAATAAAACTTTCAACATTAATCATCAATTTCATTCCATCCAGAAAGGATTAAATTCCAGACTTGTTCTGGTATTCTTCCCGGAATGAAGGATTTATCTCTCCTTGAATATTATGTTTATCTTATCCCCAGTATCCGATTTTATGTCCCATCAAATCGCTAACATATCGAGAAATCAAATAGTAAACGATCTTTACGACTTTCGAGTGTCAGCATCGTAAAACGTCAAATACGTAACAATTTAAAATTTATTACCACACGCGATACTTCGTCGGTTTTATGGGGTGAATTTAAAGTTTTCAAAATTGAGTAAAACTAAATATAAAATCAATTCAAATTTAAAACCGTCCAGCGTCTTTGAAGATTATATTTTTACCTAGTTACAGTGAAGTTGGCTTTTCAATTTTCACATGTTGCTACTTTTTGCTTTCCTTCGTGGTCTCAATAGTCCACTGGCAATAGGGAGAATTTTATATCAAAATGTATTTATTTAATAATAAAACTTAATTCTTTTAATTAACTTCCACTTCATGTAGACAAATATAAACATAGGTACATTTTAACATTTCCGAGCCGGCCGTGGGAGTAGCAGCTTGCCACACTAAATTACATATCGGGAGGTGGGTCAAATCCCAGCACTGGAAGGAATGGGAGAAAGCACCCGGAATGAGGCAACCCAAAGTACTCATAAACGGACCCGACCCCAGACGGACAAGGGAACTACTCGATATGGACAGAAACTCGCCGAGGGAACTGGTGCCTACTAACGGGACACTGCCATCTCAGAAGACACATGCAGTTATTGGGAGTGGAAAGCACCAATAGTTGTAGAAAATGTGACTCCAATTCACTTATGGTGCCAATGTCCTGCCCTGGTGGTAACTAGGCTCAGATATCTGGGGAGACATGTTGAAGAACCAGAAGACTTAGCCATATATCCAATGACAACTTTGGTGAACTTTATTAAAGGGACTGGGTTAAAGGATTGAGGTAAAATGGGAGAAAGTACAATGGGTCCATGGCCTAAGTACTCACGGTATTGGTAAACCGTCTCCGCTTTAAAAAAAAAATCTTTTAATTAACTTCCACTTCATGTAGACAAATATAAACATAGGTTCATTTTAACACATAAATTTTATTTCAGTTTACACTTTACTTATTTCGAATTCTTATTACATGCATAATTCTTACATTACTTTTTAATACGCATAAATTACGCATATTTTTATAATTCCATTGGGATGCCACAATAAATAATTGTGGGTTTGGATTGGTTCAATCTTTTTAGTCTAATGTTTTCTTTCTATTTTTGGTAGTGTGTGCGGAAGTCTTTGTTGTAAAATAGTTTGCTTTAAGGTGGTAAAAATTGAAACTAACTTAAAGGGACGAATTTCAAAATAATGTACAACCATTGAAAGCACAGCCATAAAATTTGAACTGGTCCTTGAATTAAATACTTTAAGTAGAACGCATATTATAATACAGCCTGCACATAAACTGGTCATATTAAGCCAGTCTTTTGAAAAGACCTTAAAATGCTTTTAAGTGTAAATCTTCAACTATTTAAAAACCTTTTTGGATTTGCCTTTACCTACTGTATAATGTGTAATTTTAGTTTTTTGTATAATTTAATTTTTAATGGGTGGCTGACGCCAGCAAGTCTTCCTTACCACCAAAAGTTATGATTGGTAAGTAAGAATTTAAAAGAATTTTCCTTTTTTTCTTTTGTACATTTAATTATATTAATGTTTAATTTATGAAAAAAAACCTGTTTATTTATGAACAAGTTCTGCTATGTATAAATATCCTGTTTTTTTTTAAATTTATAAACAAAATTTCAACGGATGCATAACAATAAATTGACACATAACACACTGACCCCCCCAGATTCCAACCCATCACTAATACCTTTTCCTTCCTAGAACTTCCTCTCCTACCTTTCCTAAAAAGACCCTCCACACAGCATCCCCAAAGATGAAGCAGGCTCTGAGCGGAAATATTTTATTCAGGGCCGCTTGTGTTTAGCTAATATAAAAAAAAATAAAAAAAATAAAGGCCTTTACAAATCTAATCTTGTCTAATTATCGTAAAAAGTTTGCTTCAAAAAATATTTTCAATATCTACTTGTTGAAATGGAATAAAATCGTTTGTAAAAAATAACAAGTTTTTTCGGCTGTCATAAATCATCGTTTATTCGCAAAATAACCAACGTCATACTAATGATGAACACGTATAATATAAACCCACTCAATTTTATATATTTCTAATCATACCTCAATTAATATCAAACAAACTTTTCACTTTCACAACCAACCCCGAAAACTTTCCCCGCGAAGTATTGTTGTATTTTCTTCCCGTCATTTCTGTCCCATCACCGGGAATGGTTGTCACAGGAGTTACGTGCTTAAGGTCCGTCCACATCAGCGAGGCCATTAGCGGGGTAATGCTACGTGACTGGGACACGTTAACATTTATTATTTGTTAAAATTACCCGCCCGCCGGAGCTTGACGCTACTCATTCTCGGTACAACTACTTACTACACAATGGAACGAGAGTGTTAAAACGAAAAAAGAAACAAGTTTTTATTTTTTATTGTTGCAGAGTGAAAAGAAGAATTTAAATGGAAAGTAATTCAAATCTGATTGAATACACCTGTATTTTTTATGGCTGATAATTTCTGTAGCAAAGGTTCACGTCTTTAGTATCGAAGACTCCTTTCTCATCTTAAAAACATCTTTTTTTTAATATTCCGTTGTATTGCGTCTTATTTTAAGTGATGTTTAACAAACAAGTAATTATAATCGTTACAAATTATTAAAATGTTGTACATGTCACTAGTTAGAATCCCAATAGAGCATAACTCCATAGTCTGGTCACCATTCTACAAAACTTAATATTGATATTGTCGAAAGAATTCAAAGAAAATTTCTACATTTCGTAAATTTTAAACTTAACATCCTTTAGAGCACATAAAATACTCGTCATTAATGAATATTTTGAATATTCATATGTTAGAAAATAGATGAAAAATGAATGACCTAATCATTGTATTATTAATTCTAAATTCGATTGTGGTGCCGCATTTAATAAATCTACATGTTCTAACACGAACAACAACATTTTTATGCACTTGTATATATATCTCAATCCAACTATAGTTTGCATCCCCCAATACAACAATTACATAGTCTTAGTAACAAATAATTAAACGGTATAGATGTATTTGACAATAATTTTAACACGGCAAACTTCAAACGCAGTACCTATGTGCGAACTATTTCTGCCTATTTCATAAACTATTATGTTGTTACAAATAAAAATAAAATACCATCCTTTATATTGAAACTAGCAGACCCGGCTACACGTTGCTGTGGCTAACGAAACACAACGCCATTACCCAACCTTTATAAAATCCACACCACCCGCTTGCCAGCTGCCCGCTGCCCGCTGCCCGCTGCCTGAATTGAATATTTGAATTTCTCGACTTTTCTCTACTATAATAAGCATGTTTTTATACATATAAACCTTCCTCTTGAATCACTCTATCTATTGGTGAAAACCGCATGAATATCCGTTGCGTAGTTTAACGCGCACATACATCTTGAGCGACTTCATCAAATAAAATAATTCAAATCAAATACCTACTTACACTAGGACATCTATTTTCCAATTCCTTCCGTAGAACGAATTTCAAAAGTGACTTATAGTACGGCCCGCCAGCCGTTTTAAATCACACAAAAATATGTTTTCTTTAAATTTCTCGGCTTTTCTCTAATATAATTTACATGTATTATACATATAAACATTCCTCTTCAATCACTCTATTGGTGAAAACCATATGAAAATCCGTTGCGTAGTTTAAAAGATTATCGCGCACATACATTTTGAGCGACTTCATTTTATACTATGTAATGATGATGATGATGCAAAAACTAACCACAAAACAAGTAAAATGTAAACCTTTGTGAAACCAAAGTTTCGAATCGCAATTTGAAATAAATTTATGAAATTTTGGAATTTTTTTATTCATTATTTTTACAACGACAAAAAAGTGAGTTGACAATAAAGTTTAAAATCTTATAAAATATTTAAGTACGTGTTTTTATTTTTTTTTCGTTATCAGTAATTTTAATTAGAAAAAACATAACCATTTTTAAAAATTTTAAGTTTCCTATATTTTTACCTTTCAAAAGAATAATAATAAAAAGTTGGTTTATTTAAACCGAACAGAACAGTGAGTGCAATACTCTGGCCTAAGGGGCCGATTGATTTTGAAAAAACTAATACCGGCTATAAAACTTCTAAAAATAAATTTACAAGAAAAACTGTAAGAAAATTCAGGACACACCACACGTATTAAACTCGAGCTTTTTGTCGCCATAACGATGTTAATAACAGTAATACTTATAACAAGTAGGTAAATACTGTAATGCGTGATAAACGGAAGTCCGTGTTCGCTGAACGTAGAATTACTGCAGTTTTCAGTGCAAATGCAACGGTCAGTAATTTTCATAGGCTTCCTTTACAATCGTTAAATCTTTAATGGGATATATAGAATAGGTGTTGTTAGTGACACATTAAGAAGATTATGCATTTTACATATAAAAAAAAATAAAAAAAAATAAACCCAAAGCCCAGAATAATATTGTAACATTAGCAAAAGATTTTGCAAAGGATATCTTCAATTAGGTGATAACTTGACCGGTCAGTGGTTGAGTGGGCATTGCGTTAGGGTGACCGGTCAGTGTTGAGTGGGCATTGCCACCCAGGAGTTTCGTATTCATTTCCTCGGCTGGATAAGTCCGCCGACACGACACTTACTTACTTTTTCGGCTTACTGTGGTGGTATTTGAAGATTTTCAAATATTGTCGGGTTATTCGTAACCCAGGAATATTTGTATTTCTTTTAAAAAAAAAGGTATTCCTTTTCATAATATATATTAGAATTAATAAAAAGACAATTTTATGTATGAATTTTTCAAAAAGAATTAGTGTACATAAGTAGATAACATAAATGTGTCCCTAAACTAATTATATTTTTTTCTTATTTCACAGATTTCAGTCATCTAAGAAGGAGTAATAAGTGGTAAGTTATATGTTCAGTTTTATTCCTTCCATCCCTTTTAATACCATTTCTTCAAAATTTTCATAGACATATGAATATATATATATATAGACCTGCCGTAAGTGACAAAAGCGTATTATTTCCCCCTCCCCATACCGGTTCCATGGAACCGGTTGGGCTTACAAGAGCCTCGCTTGAATCTAAAAAATGTGACATTATCATTCTTGTCCGGACCAGCGTCGAGTTCACATAGTAGATACATTTTACGAAATAACACTGCAAAAATGTTAGCTTGTGCTATACATTATACCCTAAAATAATATGTCGATCATAACGGATGTGGGCGGTTCTCCAGTGAGCTCGTCGCTGGTTACAGGGGTAAGTAAATTTTGATACATTTGTAAAAGTGTCTTAACTAAATACGGCAACAAAATATTCGTCCGTGAAAAGTGGCGAACTTTACTTTGCCGTATTTGGACTTCGCAAACATGTTAATAATGTGGCGAGCAATTCGCGCTCCTATGTAAAAAGGTCTACTCATTCAAAAGCAGGTTTTGCTTTTAAGAACTAAATGGTGATATTATAATGCGAGATGCCTTTATACTGTCAGATTCATTTTTTAACAAATCACAGTCATTCCCCCCCCCCCCCCCCCCCTTTGTCCCCCTATAGTTTGGTTTTACCCCTCATCTGTATCTTCTCGTCTATTAAATTTGGATGTTTATGAATATTTTGTTAAAGTTACTACTATCCTTTATTACTATTTATATAATTTTAAAACTATTATAAAGTAGTCTAATTTCATATGAGTAGTCATTTTAAAAAGACAAGTTAAAAATTAAATAAATATTTTTCATACTTTTGAATATGGCTATAAATGGCTATGTTCCGAAACCGGTCGGCTTCACTCAAATATACAAGTGGTTCAAACAAAGTAACATTGTTTCATTTATTTAAATATTTTTCAATTTTGGCTTCCAATTCCCTGGTTTTCTGCAACCATAAAACCCCGTTAAAAAAAACCCCTCTGGATGGAAGAAGAGAGACCCCTCCGATTACCTCTCATAGATAGGTGAAAACTTGAGTAGCAATCGGCCAACGAGGGAAATGCCCATCTTGTACAGACCTCACTGAGAGACAGCCTGGGTTCTCATTGCCTCATTAATTCTGGTCTGCAATCAAGCCTCGATAAGGTACTCCCATAGCTGTTGTGCCCACACGATGAGTAAATGGGACCTTAAAGAGTCAGCGATGTGTGAATGCGATGCGGTGCAGACCACCGAATGCCCACTCCATTCATTCCTCGGCGAGATTGATGAGGTCCACACGGCAACACCTGATGCCCTAGACCAGGGATTCCCAAAGTGGTCGATATCGACCCCTTGGGGTCGATATCGGTTTCCTAGAGGTCGACATAAACGAAAACTGATTTTGGGGGTCGACGAGGTCTAAAAATCGACCCTTGCGCATGCCCGAAAAAAATATTCCCATGAAAACATGTTTGTCTGCGATTTTGACCCATCTATGTACAGACGTTGTATGAAGAACAGTGTCAGAATCGCTTGCGTCATTATATAACCATACGGCGGGTAGAAATTTTATTCACCTTGCAACCCCAGGATATTCTTAAATAATTTTCTCTATGATATCGAACTGTCAAATTTTGCCGCGATTGTTATCTGTCAAGGTTGATGCGTGTTCATCGTAAAACCTATTAATTTACGTAATTAACGAAAGTAGTGTTGTTTTGATGTTGTTCTGAAGAGTTTTATGATGGCGGACATGAAAAAAAAATGCAGACAATACAGTTTGGACTACTTGAAGTTCGGATTTATTGCATCTCCATCAAATCAACACTTACCAATGTGTCTCATATGTGAAAAAGTATACAGTAACGATGCCATGAAGCCTTCAAAAATGGATGACCACTTTTACCCAGAGTACATGCTGACAAAAAAAGTAAGCCCTCGTCATTTTTTCAAGCACTTAAAGATAAACTAGACAAAAGGACCTCCATAAGATCGATGTTAGCGTCATCATCTATTAAAGACGATGATGGTTTACGAGCGTCCTATAATATATCTTTACTAATAGCGAAGTCGGGGAAACCCCACACAATTGGAGAGCAGCTTATCTTACCAGTCATTGCGGAGGTCCTTAACAATGTATTGCACAAACCCGCACATGATATTTTAAAGAGAATACCTTTGAGCAATAACACCGTTCAGAGACGCATAGACGAGATGGGACGTGATGTGGAAAACATTTTATGCAAGTTCTTACAGACCAACAGATTCTCTCTCCAGTTGGACGAGTCTACATTACCCGGCAATGAAGCTCTGTTGTTAGGATATGTTCGATATATCAAAGATGAAAATATGTGCCAAGAACTGCTTTTTGCTACATATTTAGAGACTGATACCAGAGGAGAATCGATTTTTCAGGCCGTGGAACATTATTTTACTGACAAAGCTATTCCATGGAAGAACATTGTTTCTGTTGCGACTGATGGTGCACCGTCTATGGTTGGTCGTCATCGTGGTTTTATAGCTCACTTAAAGCGACAACTGCCTGATGTACTGGTCATTCACTGCGTGATTCACAGGCAGCATTTAGTAGCAAAAAAGCTGAGTCCTAGATTGCATAAGTCTTTACAATATGTAATAAATGCTATCAACAAGATTCGAAGCAATTCTTTGAACTCTCGGTTATTTGCTCAGCTATGTGAGGAAAACGACGAAGTCTTTATTCGATTACTTCTGCACACTGAAGTTCGCTGGCTATCCAGAGGCTCTTGCTTAGAAAGATTTTCAGCCATTTTTGAATCTGTGTTGGAATTTTTACAAGAAAAAGATCCGAATTTGAAAGAAAATCTGAACAATTGTAAAACAGATATTTATTACTTGACTGATATCTTTGGAATGTTCAACAAAGTTAATTTGCAGCTGCAGGGTGACGATCTTAACTTGATTAAAACAAAATCAATAATATCGGCCTTCGTGGGTAAACTAATCCTTTATAAACAAAATTTAGGCAGAAAACAATATTCGCAATTTCTGCATTTGTCAAAATTACCAGAAATGCTTCATGATGATGACATTTTATTATATGTCACTCACTTGGACGCATTACATAAGGATTTTGAGGAGAGGTTTGAGGATCTTTTAAATTTACAAATTCCTCAATGGATAATAAATCCGTACGATACCACTGCCATAGAAGAAGCCAATTTGATAATGCAAGAAGAGTTGATTACCATCAGCACAGACGAAGAGCTTAAGCAGAAGTTCAACCAAGGCTATCAGAAGTTCTGGTTGCAACGCAACATTGCAACACAGTATCCTACATTGTGGAACATTGCTGAAAAATACCTTATCGCTTTTCCATCATCATACCTAGTTGAAAAAAGCTTCAGTGTGGTGACAAACATTTTGACGAAACAAAGAAACCGTTTGAAAATCAACGAACGTCAAGATTTAAGGCTGCAACTCACCAATATTAAACCAGATGTAGCTAGATTGGTAGATAGTCACCAGGTTCATCCATCACACTGAATGTTTTATTTTCTATTTGCGAATTAATACTTTTACTCACTTAACCAAGTGTAAAGTTTTCCAATTGGTACCTTAGTACCTAGGTATTTTGTATCAATAGGAAAAAACTAAAAATAGGCCCCCTTATTCATAATAGTCTGCTAACTTAAAGCATTGCTAATTCTCACTCTGTCATCTTCTATTGACCTAAGTCAGAATGAATAAGGGGCCGTTCAAGTATTACGTAACGCACTTGGGGGAGGGGGGTCTTGCAAAACGTTACTGTGCGTTACGGAAGGGGGGGGGGGGTTGGAACAACGCGTTACGTAACATTTTTACAGCACTTTGCGCAAATTAAATGTGAATTTCAAGTAAAGCCACTTGGGCGTTACGTAACGCCTAGGGGGAAGGGGGGGGGGGTGTACAGGAAAACGTTACGGCGCGTTACATGGGGGGGGGGGGTCAAAAATCTTAAAAAATTGCGTTACGTAATACTTGAACGGCCCCTAAGGTAAGTAGGTAATTTGGCCATGGGGGGTCTGGGGTAACAGTTCATTTTGGAAAAGGGGTCACTTGTCCAAAATAGTTTGGGAACCCCTGCCCTAGACTGACTGAAAGACAGATCTAGATGTTCCCCTCTGACCTCCACAACATACGAAAGAAGAAAAATTTACACAAATAACAAAATAATACACAAAACTGTGAAGCAATTTGACGATTTACATTAAAAAAGAGTGTGCAATTCACATGCGGTAGAAGTGAAACCCTTTTTTATCATTGTGAAAGAGAATTTTTTTTCCATATTTTGTCGTCGAATTCCAGTGTACCTTTTCTTATGCATTTGGACATCTTATTAGTATTTGTGTTTTCTTCTTCGGAGTCGCTAGATTTCGAATTCCTTTGTGTTTTCTTTTGCATATTCATTTTGGAGTGTTTTGAAGATTGTGTATTGATTAAAAAAAATTTTTTTTTGATTTGGTGGTATACGATCTTTGGTCTTGGTAAATGTCAAAAATGTAAAAAAGGAGGCTTGCGTGGGAATGTGGATTAATCGTATTATATTGGAACCGAGTACCCGTGAAATAAATAAATATTTTATTGCTATCTCATTCTCTCGCGCTCTAAATTGTATAGATGTATATGTTTCTCTCTTTTTAGTGTCGCTTTTTCGTTTCATCGAGTTTCAAATCACAACGGTGCTAAAGAAGTTTTTACTTTAAAAAAACGCACATATATCATGTTATCCATAAATAATTATGTGTACAACATATCCGACATTACCCGCCACAATCAGCATTCACCGTTTGCCGTAGTTCTAACAATGCGATTTATAGTAATGTCGCCAGTCACGGCATTGGTCTACCCTCCCCGACTGCTTCAACCATCCACCCAATTAGCTGCGGGATAATAAGGCAGCAACAGTTTTCATAGGAAAAACAGGCGTTTCGCTCCCGGCCGACTGCACTACGAATACTGTCGTCTAACCGGCAACTAGTTACTTTCAACAGTATCAACTGTAGAGTTCTGATTGTGCCATTCAACAATCAGAATTACAAAAAATACATATGCATTATTTAGATTTTTTTATAATCTTATGATGAACTTCTCTATAATTTAAATAAAATGCTTTTGAAGTTTGGCAGTTACGCTACATGAGTAGAATGTAGATAAAAAAAAACTTGGAGTGTTCTCCATCACTTTTAATGACCATCAAATCCAAGATTTTGTCATCGCTACGGTCTCTGCAAAACAATAAGTCTTGGTACGTTTTAGCCAGAAATTAAATGGTGATCAGCTACAAAAATATTATAATTCCCCTTTTGAAGTGAAACTTCTATAGCCCCGCTGTAATTCGGATTTCGGATGAAACGGAAATGACGATTACTGCACCTGCGACGTGTCAACTGCGTTCATTGACCGCTTCGATTATGATATCACTTTTAAAGGCTTCTATTGGTTGGGAAATGAAACGGAAATTACTATAAGTCTGCGCTCATTGGTCGCTTTAATTATGACCTCACGTTGTAAGTATTGGTTCAGATTGTTAAGGTAAAGTTTCGTTTCTAACGCGTGTAAAACTGCACTTTAATTTTTTGGTTTATTTTTCTTGTATTATAAAATAATATCTTTCCGTTCAACGGTGGGTTGTTTTTATTCAATTCTGCATGGAAAAAAATAATAAATTGATAACTTCCACTTCGACTTTCGAGCGACTAAATTTTCATCACCCTGAAGAACAACTTTCCGTCTACCCGTTTATTGGGGACTCTTTGGATTCTTTAACGTCATTTAAAAAAACAGGAGCTATAACCAAAGTTTTGTGTCGGATTTTTTAACTTCATTTAAAAAACAGGAGCTATAACCAAACTTTTGTATCAGATTTTTAAGTTCATTTAAAAAAAAGGAGTTTTAACCAAAGTTTTGTTAATGCACCAACTATTATTCAGACCTATTTTTTAGTATTCTAAATTCGGATAACGGTCTCTCAACAGTTCAATACCATGAAAAACATACCTTTAGTAATGGAAAAGGTTCACAAACCATTTTAACATTTTAACGGTTTGTTGACATCCCACCGGTACACTCCTTCTTATTCAAAATATCAGTCGATATAAATCAATTCAACGAAATGAATTCATCCAAATACCATTGAAACATCAATGAGAACTCAATACAGACAGCTACTCAATACTAAAAGCAACCCTTCCGCCAGGTACATTGGAAGGTTTATATACTCTGTAAGCAGCAAGCAGGCATTTAGTCTGACTGAATGTAATTAGATTAAAGGCTTCTACGCTGTGCGACACCTAATGTTTTACATTATTTCTATCCCTTCTTCCGCCTTTGCCGCACGTTCCCGGACATTAGAATTGAAAAACGATTAGTTGATGGTCGTTTCATTTGCTTTAGATTTATTTTTATAATTCACACCAGCATAATATACACATATCTATCGAAGTACATGTCTAAGAGGGAGACCAGACATCTCAACAAAGTGGCACTTCATCACTCATTTGAGTCATCAAGCGTGTCAATTTCGGGATCAGATTGCTAATAATAACACTCATTATGTAGATGGAGATATGGTTTAAATTTCCGTTTTAACACCAGCCGCCTTGATTTGTTCTGCTTTGATTTGTTCAAGAAAATACAATGTGTACAGGAGTGACGGACGCATGAATCAAGCGATGGGTGGAGGGATTCTGACTGGAGAGGTCAAAACGCAGCAGGTGGGCAGACACATCGGCCGCCAAGACCTTAACAAATCTCACCCCATGAACCCGTGAACGTCTGCTAAGTCAAACCTACCAAAGTCTACCAAACGTAGCGAACCACTTGGGATGACCTATGGCCAAGATGACATGTTTATAACTATCAGTCATCTAAGAAATCAAGAGATACATCGAATAGTTGTGAAGAAAAGAGTAATTTAGTGCTATTACCTACCGTAATCAGGGTTTTGAAGGAATGTATTTCACCGATTCACACGATTATTTGTGATTGCAATAAAATATTGGAGAGCCGATCGTCTAAAATGCTGTAAAAAGAATCTACGTAATAATTCCATTAATGTTGATCGCTGTATTTAAATACATCTGTTACAGGAGTTCCGTATTTCTGATCAATAGGTGTTTTGCATTGGTACGGTAGCCACTAGATTGGTTTTTACGTTATTATGGCACATTATTTTATTCGGCAAATTCGTATTTTTAAACGACTTCAAAAAGAGAAGGTTCTCAATTGGACGGTATTTTTTATGTTTGTTACCTCAGAACTTTCGTCTGGGCGAACCGATATTGATGATTCTTTTTTTATTTGAAAGCGGGTGCTTTCCGTGTGGTCCCATTTCAATTTGGTTTAGTTTTGACAATGGCATCCTTGAGAAAACCATATAAGTCTTAAATTTGCATTAAGTGTATGCGCGACAAATGGACAAATAACTCAATATCAAGCCAAACGATTTCGATGATTCTTTTTTTTGTAAAGGATGTACTTCGAGGGTAGTTTGATGAGAGTTTGGTTAGGTTCTGATTATGGGATCAATGACAAAGTAACGGAACTCTTCAATTCTTAGGAGCAAATTAACGATACTCGGCCGAATCTTTTATAGGCTCTCCGGATCTTTGAGTCACCTATCGTAACGTCGTTATGGTCAAGTAATGTCTGTCTCACATGAGCAGCGCTAATTTGTCTGAATATGGATAGGTCTACCCATATTCAGTCAAATTAGTGTACTTCAGATTCACTAAAAATCAAAAAATTAACAAAAATTTTAACAAAATAAAATTACTACTTAAAAAAATTCACTTAAAAGTAAAAAAGTAATTTCGTATTTTTAAATAATTTCCTTTTTTTAATACTACTGTGACGATAATTTTGATGGATGGAATATAGTTACAAGTTGAGTGAAATCAAGAATATAGTTGAGTGAAATCAAAAATTCAAAAAAGTCAAATGTCAATGCGCTCACGGTTTTGCTATTGTTCTTAAATATAAAATACTGCAGCTCTATCTTAAACACTAAATAACAGCAGTCAAAAATGAGGCAAACAGTGAACATATGTCTGCACCCCCGCAAAAGGAAACATACAATCATTATCATACACCTCCCTTACACGTACAAATAAACTGAAACGCAATTCCCGTCGCCGTAGCTGAGCCGTAATAAGATCTGCTTCCTCCAAAAGAAAAAAAATAGTACTTTGAAGGAAAACAGTCACACTTTTGTGCGTCTCGTATTTTATCTCACGATTATTTAATGTGTAAGAAAGAGCTGCAGTATTATAGTAATAATGAATGTACGTTATTGCCTTTTATGCCGTCACGTTACCATAAACGTGGATAGTCACGGTGATAATAAAAACGCTCATTCGCTAAATTCCTTATATTACATAATAATTTAGTCACTCCTTCATGGTAGCTGGGAAAGATTGATGGAAATCGCCAGAAATGAATCATGTTAGGGTAGCAGAGTTACAATTTAATACAGCATAGATCTTCAATTGAATCTTACAATTCATAAAACTTTTATAAGAATAGAGAACACCAGTCCATTTTTTTAATGAATAATGACCTTCTAACTTAAATAACTGCATATTTTTTTTATTTTTAGAGTTAGTTTTAATAGTTAAAAAAATTGCCAAAGTTTTCATTTTTCAAGATCCCCCGAAAACCACCGTATGTATGGTGAATCGTGTGTCGTCATCACTCCTGAAAAGTTACTATAGGATCGGGAAATCAGCTGATCAACTACTACTACTACAACTACTAGCTGGCCTACAGGACTTCGCAAAAAAATAAAAATGGACCGATTATATTTAAATTGACCTCCAATCATGTCCGGGACCAACTGCTATCGGATCTTAAAAGTTTCCATAAACAAGCATCGAGTCCTGAAGAGAAGCTTAATACACTGAACATGGGAATTGCCGGACCGAGCTCGCCAGTCTACATTTCGGAACACCTGACATTTCGTGGTAGCCATCTATGGTACCTGGCTCGCCAAGCTGCTAAGGATAAGAAAGTTAAATATGCGTGGGTCAAAGCGGGCCAAATTTACGTACGCAGAGATATCGGAACACCCGCAATTCTTGTATCTAATGCAGACAAACTGGCTTTACTCTCTGAAAATTCCCCATAGTATTATTATTCTTTTTAGTATTATTATTATTTTTATTATTATTCTTTTTATTTTTAATGCATTGAAATATCAAAACTTTTTTCTACGGTCGCCAGCAGTAAAAACTATTCACAAAATTTATTTTCTAGATTACTCGCAAATTATTTCTTCCGCTTCTGTTCTTCATACAAAACCAAACAAAATTCCAACTATCTATTATGTAATATATACTACACCAATTTTATATAAATGGATGATAATATAACAAATCTTTTGGACAACATGTCGCAGATTCCATGTATTGAAACCAATAGTTCCATAGAAGTTAAAAAAACCCTAAATAAATCTAACTTAAAAATATTTTCCATGAACGTTAGAAGTATAAACAAAAACTTCAATGAACTTATGATATTACTTACAGAACTTGACTCAGACTTTGACCTGCTTATCTTGAGCGAATGCTGGATTAAAGATAACTATATTCCTAAAAATATAAAAAACTATAACCATTACAACACACATAATAACCAATCACAAAATGATGGCGTTATTATTTACATAAAAAATAACATACAACACTCTGTAAAGGAACTCACATTAACTAACTCGAATTGTCTTAAACTCGAAATAGAAAAAAGCGTTACTATTCTATGTATATACCGATCACCGAGCACATCCAACATAACACCATTTTTAAAAGCACTTAATCAAATTCTGGTATGTATTAGAGATCGTGAAAATGTCCTTATTATTGGTGACCTTAATATCAATATTATAAATACAATTCATCCTCAAGCCAACGATTACATAAATCTACTAACTTTGCAAGGATTTCTACCAGCTATTACAGCCCCCACTCGTGTATCAGAGTTATCCGCCAGTTGCATAGACCACGTTTTTGCCAAATGCAAACTAAATATCAATTCTTTAGTATATCAATGCACTGTTACAGACCACTACGCCACTATCACCTCCATTTCCCATAAAATACAAAAACCACCAGCATCTACAATACAACTAAAGAAAATTTCTTATGATATCCTCTACAAACTGGTTTCCGAGGAAAATTGGTCAAATTTTTATAAACTAGGTGATCCAAATTTAGCCTGTGAATCTCTCATCGACATCCTTCATAAACATCTAAAAAATGCTACATTCAACACAAACAACAACCAAAGTAGTCGTAAAATTAAACTAAAACCTTGGATAACAAATGGTATTTTACACTGCATTCGTAAGCGTGACAAACTCCATAAGTATTGTAAAAATAATCCTACTGATTATGAATCTCTCTTATTCTATAAACGTTACAGAAATGCTTGTAAAAAAATAGCATGTACGGCCAGAGAAGACTATTATAGGAAACAGATAGAGGAAGCTGCTAATGACAACAAACAAATCTGGAATATTGTCAAAGAAATATGCTACACAGAAAAAGTGACAACGCCCATAAATAAGATCACCATCGCAGATAAAACATTAAATGCAACTGAAAACTCTGAAACAATCACAAATCATTTCAACCAATTCTTCTCCACAATCGGATCAGACCTAGCAAATAATATCCTTAATAAAAATAAAGCATCTGAAGATAGCCTTGCAAACAATATCTCTCTGGACAATATGAGTTATAACCCTTTCATTCTCTCTCCAACAACAGAACAAGAAATCAATGAAATCATCACTTCACTCAAAAATACACACTCCACGGGAATTGACAACATATCTACTAAACTAATTAAACACCTCAAACCTATCATCAGTAAACCCCTTGAACATATTACGAATCTAAGTTTTCGAACTGGCCTTTTCCCAAATACACTAAAACATTCAACAATAATTCCTGTCTTTAAATCAGGGGACAGATCATCCGTGAATAACTACAGACCAATATCTTTGCTGAGTCCGATCTCAAAAATAATTGAAAAAACGGTAAAACGAAGACTCTACAAATTTCTTGAAGACAATGAAATCCTGTCAAGCAATCAATACGGCTTCCGCAAAGGTCGTAGTGCCTCAGATGCAATTGCAGCTTTTACTAAATTAATATCTGATAATCTCGATAAAAGTCGCAAACCCCTTGCTGTATTCTTGGACCTAGCTAAAGCCTTTGATACTGTATCTCACCGTATACTTCTGAAAAAACTCCTGCAGATTGGAATAAAAGGGATTCCGCTTGAATGGTTCAAGAGCTACCTAACAAACAGATCCCAGTCAACTATTATCAATTCCGCTAAAGAATACAGAAGTTCAAGTTTACCAATCACGTATGGCGTGCCCCAAGGCAGTGTATTAGGCCCACTTCTCTTTCTAATATACATTAACTCTTTATGCAATTTGAATACTGGTGGCACTATAATATCTTTCGCTGATGACACAGTTATTGTATTTGAAGGTGAAAATTTGAATTCAACCTTTGAAAAAGCAAACTATGGCATAAATGTAGTAAAACACTGGTTAGATTCCAACCTCCTTACTCTTAATATTGATAAAACAAAATACCTAATTTTTTCTATACAGAAACCAAATCTCCCCCAAAACTGTCATAAACTTACCATACATTCATGTTCACAGAACCCTAACACGCCTACATCACTTCACAAAAACTGTTCATGCAATGACCTAAAAATATCAAACGAAATTAAGTACTTAGGGGTTATTATTGACGATCACCTGCGTTGGGAGGCACACATCAATTTTACAACAAAAAAACTTCGCAAATTATGCTACATTTTCTACTCTCTCAGATCTATTCTTAACTTACAAACACTGAGATGTGTTTACTTTGCACTTTTTCAATCAATTGCTACGTATGGTATTGTGGGATGGGGAGGGTGTGCAATGTCAATTCTATATCCCATAGTCCTAATTCAAAAACTTCTGCTAAGGATAATATTCAAATGTAACCCATCACACCCATCAGAACCACTTTATAAAAAATTCACAGTGTTAGACATTCGACAATTATATATAAAGACAATTCTCATATTCCTATGGAAAAATGATTTGATGGAAAAAACACAAAACAAAATTCAGACTCGGTACTCGTCACACCAAAAATGCATAATTCCTACGACTAAAACAACTTTCGCACAGCGACAGTTTTCCTACATTGCCCCCAAAATGTTCAACTCACTGAGTATTGAGACTAGGAAATCGAAAACTGATAAGCTTTATAGCAAAAGTGTACAGGATTGGTTATTTACAAAGGGGAGGAACTATTTTAAAAAAATGCCTGAAGTCAACGAGTTAAGTTTACTTTAAAGTTAGTAAATTTGCTTTACCACTATTATTTTAAATTTTTATTACATTCAAATTCAAAAAAAAAAACTTTTGATAATTATCATAATAATATTTATATTTGGATGATTTATTTTCAACATCTCCACAAGTAGAGTCATTATTTATTTATCTACTTATCATGTATTTACGTACCTATTTTATTTAGCAAAACAGCAGCCTACAATAAGAATAGTTTATTTTTATGTTTATTATTATATAAATCTACCTTATTGAAACCACTTAAAGGAGTCGTTGTTATATATAAACATTGTACCTAACTAAACTATATATTAATTAACCAATAACAATTCTTACATTTATATAATTATATATTAATAATTCGACTACCATAATACGGGCATGTGCCTAGCATGGTAGTCGAACCACCTGTAAAAACTGTATAAAAAGTTATATAATGAATAAAGAAAAGAAAAAAAAAAAAAAAAAAAAACTGCCGCCATTTTGAATTTCGTGTTCGATGTATTCTCCCTAGAAGTAGCATTACTATTTTTTCGTGCAGTAGTTTTTGAATATTTTCAATAATAGAGATAAACTAATAAGAGATGCGTTTATTTTTGAAACATAATTTAGGCCTAAATAATGTTTCAATAAACACAACAACTAAATCTCTATAAACAGTATAAATAAACGATTAAAATACTACGATGGCTTGTATCATACCTACAATCCCACACAATGACTTTACGGTGACGTCACGACACGACGAACATTGACGTCACCACTAAACATTTCAATAATGCCAAATTGACGGCATGTTTTTACGACCCGATTAAAAATGGACTTTTTAATATTTTTTTAAAAACTCTGCGTTTAATATTATTAAATAAAACTTATATATTCAGAATCAGTTCAGTTTATTAGTCTATATGAACATATTTTTTAAAAGCCATAATATTTTTCACTGGAGTTCTTTATTTTTGGATTGCTGGAGTGAAGGGCCAATAACAACCAAAATCGGTTTGTGAAGTAGAAGTAGACTATTCTGATGTTGTTTATTGAGGCTTAGATAAAAACTTATACCGCAATTTAAACATTGATTACAACCTTGATTAAAGCGGGTGGCTAATCTAGCGTGTTGTATATCAAGCGATCTGAAGGCAGTATTCCGTATTCCTCCCCCGAAGCACCGATAGGAATCTAAGTTCTAGGGAAACTCCACCTTGGCTTTCCAAAGATCCACCCCTATCGGGTTCATGAAAACATTTCCTGGATACCTGATAACCAAAGTGAAGTAATGTTTCAATAGATTGTATTATTACAAAGGATATCAAAAGTAAATTGGATATCAAGGGGCGACGGAAATTTCAAATGCCAGTATCTTTTGATGAAAATTAGTACCCACATCGTTGTTAGTGAGTTTAAATATATCACTCTCAATAATTAAACATAATATTTATTTGAACTAGGTTGTATAAGATGCAGACATCACTTGTGAGAGAAATTTAATTATGTCTGCTGCTAATAGCCAAATAATCAAAAATCCAATCGTCAAAGGCAGCATGGCCCTGTGATATTCCAAACGGCCCTCCATTGATATGCTTGGTGTAACCCTAAGTGACCAGCTCAGGTATGGGGGCTCCATCGAAGCCAGAGTAAAGTTAGCCACCCAAAAACTGGGCGTACTGTACAGGGCCCGCAGATACTTTAATAGTACACAACTGCTAACCCTGTACAAATCACAAGTGCGCCCCACGGTTGTATTTGGCAGCCACCTCTGGTCTGGAGCTCCAAAATACTTGAAAATTACCCTCGACTCTGTGCAGAAACGGGCGGTCCGCTTAATAGATTCTCCCATCTTTGGATTGCAATCTTTAGAGCAAAGGCGTCGGGTTGGAATGCTATCCTTGTTCTACCGGTATTACAATGGAAGATGCTCCGAGGAACTAGCGTCATTGATCCCTTCGGCACCGGTGCATAGTCGGGAAACACGTTAAACGCGTGCCCAACATTTGTACACGGTTGACATTTGTCACATGAGAACGGGTCGTTTCTTCGACTCGTTCTTGTGTTCACAAGTTCGGCTGTGGAATGATTTTCCGATCTCTATGTTTCCTCCTTCCTACAACATGGGTCTCTTCAAGACCAATGTTCATTCCTTCCTCTCCTCAAAAAGACCCTCCACACAGCATCCCAGATGACATTGACCCTGAGGGAAATCATTTACCTCAGGAAAAGTTAATGTAAAATGTTAATGTGTGGAGTTAAAGTAAAAAAATGGCAACAAAATGAAAAATAAAACATATAAAAATATTGAATAAAACACTTGTAGACTACCCCGTTCCGTCTCAATATATAAACTCTAGATTAAGAATAATTTGTACCAGCCCGAATACGGCTTTACAAGTTAAAACTGGTTACGGTCAAAAAATAAATTATGTAGAAATAAGTTTTATATGCGTTTTATCATATTATTCAAATTTAATATCCTTACAGTTCATTGGTGAAAGTAATAAATATTCCGATATTTTTTTATCGAGTATACCGCCCGCAATCAAATAAATTTAGTGGGTCTACGGCATCCCCAATCGGGGTAAGTTGTGAGGCTGATGCATTGGGAGGAAAATGACACGGGGAAAAGGAAGGTTGGCTATTCAGGTCTTGTTGCCAAACATGGCTAAAACCATTGAAAGCTACATTTAAATTTAGGAGATGGGAGTGGGTACCGCCGCCCCGGGAACTATTTATTGGATAACCAACACCCCGTTTGGTGACTAAGCAGGAGTGTCCGGTTCATGGATAAAGATTTCATGAAGGGAGACCTAATCTCCAGCCAGACTCTCTTAACCGCATTGAGAGGGATAGATTCATACGTCCGTCAATCCGGACACATTGACTCCCAGATTCCTACCCACTACTCATATTTGTTTTCTTCTCAGGACTTCGTTTCCCTAAAAACCCCTTCACATAGCATCCCCACAGATGACACGGGCTCTGAGGTATTTTTTTCCTCAGGGCTCCATGTTGAGCTAATGTAAAAAAGTAATAAGATGGTTTAAGACAAATGATAGGGACACTATGATGCATTGCACAATTGATATTTAAAGAAGTCAGTGATTTGACAATTTCACGAACTATAAAAACAATTTTCGTGTGATAATTACGGTAAGCTTTAAAACCTGAAGAATCCAACAAAAGTTTATCCGTTTATTGGGTTTATGAGGCCTGCTTTAGGCTTCCGTTCTTCAAAGATTCTACCTGTCATCCTTCAGACGAACATGTTATAGGTAATACAGCCACATTTCAAATAAAGTATGCCATCAACGTCTGACAGTCTTTCGTCTGCACTGAAATCGTACAGAGCATCAAGAATCGCTTTGCTATCTGCGTGTACTGTACGTTTGAATATATATCGAATACGCGTAGAATAGGTACAGCCATACCACATATTTTTGGACATTTCAATAAAAACCGAAGAATTAATCTCCCTTATTTTATCTTATTTTTTCGTATAATCCAACAACACCCACACTATCTTACAACTGGACTGATAAAAGGAAAAATCGGGAATTTTGATTGAAGTAAGTACCTACACCCTTTGATTTTTTTAAATGAAGGTTGCCATATCTCTTACTATTGCCGTTAGTTTCGTCCAGACATCGCGTGGCTCACGAGATACATAGGTAAGTACGAAAAAGTAGTATCGAGCTTGTGTGTTTGATTACATAAATGATTTTATACGTTTTATTTCATTAATTTCACTGCTAATTCTCCGATTTATATTTATCTTTGTGTATTCATATTCTAAGTAGCGTCTGGCTGCGGATTTGATAGTGCACAATTTCAGCGTAAATATAATATTTATTTAAATTTTAACTTAACCTTCCTGTACACGCGCATTGGTCTCTTAGACCGATAAATCAATAATTCGTTGCTTTCTCAAAAATTAACAACATTGGGAATTTCAGGTTTTTAGTAGCTTCTTAATTTGTTGTTACGCATTGTGCAGCGCGCATTGGTGCCGAGTGAACGTGTGACACTTTTACTGTTATCGGTCTTTTAGGTAAGTAACAATTACTTCCCAAAAATCCTTATAATGATTAGTTCTTATTTTAATATTTTTTTATTATTCTTGATCCCTTTCATTTATTAGATTTCAGATTTTTTTTTAAATTAACACACGAAAAGTTTTTTTTTTGTTATTTAAGTTAAAGTACAATAAATTATGTTATTTTTTAGAGGCTGAGTTAAAAGCCTGTTTCTATCAAATAAAGAAAAAGTTTATTTTTTTAAACTGAATTATATCCCCTTCTATATGATAAACACAATTAATGCTTAAAAAGTATATAATTAAAATAATACTGACGAGATGAAATCTCGGTCTGGGACACCGTGTGCGAATATGCTTGTTATGTCGTTAAGGTTAACGAGTAAAACCTCAAATTGTAATATTCAATTAAACCCTCCGAAAATCGCCATTTAAGTCCTTAAGTTGTCTCAAACGAAATGACATTTTACGAAAACTTTTTGTTATTTTCGCTTCACAATTAAAGCTCTATAAATGAAACATTTCTGAACGTAGCCGAATAGTAAAAACTGTTTTAGAAAGGTTATAAAATAAGCTTTCAAATTATTATATTACAAATAAATATTAACATTTATAAATATTAAAATTTATAACGCAAACATTAAAAATTGGTAAAAATGACTCACGTGATGTTTTTATGTGAAAACGGTACTAAAATCACAGATTATGTAAAGAACAATACTTATTCCCTTGTATAAATGTGTAATAAACACTTTTGTCACCTCACTTTTTATCATTTCATATAAAAATATTTAATAAAAATTAACAATGTCGAGTGCGGCCGAGCCGCCAGTAGTAAATTTGGGCGCGTAAATATTAGTGTAAACTACGCGACTGACGGCTTATCTTGTTATGTATTTCTATGGACAACTTGAATAGGGATGTACAGCTTGATCTACTATTGACCTTTTACTTTTTGTTTTAGGGATGTAACTAAAATAATAACGGAGTTGGAACGATTTCTATGGAGATACACGCGCTGACGTATAAACACGCTTATTGTACTTGACTGCTGTCGTATTTTTAACGCATATATATCTGCTTATGTTGCGGAGGGGAATGAAGAATAATAATAACAGCGACTCTTAATCGAAAATTTGAAACAGACTGGCAGAAAAGTCAACACATTTAGTGTATTAAATAAAAAATGATAAATTTATCCAAGACATTATCTAGGTAGTATTCAGTTTGTGATGAATCTTGCAATTATGCATAAAGATAACAACAATATTAATACGCGTTGGTAGTTCTTAGTCAAAGTATGATACAGTTAAATTTGACCGAGGGGGATAGGGTCTCTGTAGCACTGTGGTAGAGCACCGCCCGGCAAGGCTTGAGTCCTTGATTTCATTCCTAGATGTGACCGTATCTTTTTATGATTTTTCTGTTTCAAATTTTCGATTTATATTGTCTTTCTTAAGTAATTGTTGTAAATTGTGTCCTTCACAGCATCATATCTCCTTGATTATAATCGACGGTAATTAGATAGGTTGTTTAATATAGAACATGAATTGGGTTAAGTATATTATAATGTATCTCGGAGGAGGACTGCGCGGATGATATTTAATATGTAAATGGATGAAGGCGGTATTATGGTTATACGTGAACGGTATTATAATAATAACATCTAATCACATTGTATTATTACGCTCTACGGGATATTGTCTACATCTTTATCTATATTGTTGTTTAGTGATACTACGTGGTCTTGTATTTTAATAATTATTGCATTGGCCAAAATCCAAATTCGCTATCTGTATAATATAATATGATCTTAATAATTCCAATGGATACGTTGATTTATTGGTTGTTGCTTTCAGCAATTCTTCGCTTCCCATTCACTCCAGGGTCGTTAGAATAAGCACGTCATTGTCGATAAAGATTTTATCGACAATGAATGTATTCTGTCGACAAATTATGTGCTTTTCATTGAAGAAGAAGACAATGAAAATTAGTTAAATTAGATTAAATTAAATAAAACTAATTCTAAAAATTCGTAATATGAGATTGACAAATTCTACGGTTTGACAGAAGGTGGCAATAGCGAAATTGGTTAACGCGCACCTCCCGGTTAGACGAGAGGTCTGGGTTCGAGTCTCAGTTGCGACCATTGTCTTTTTCTGTTTTTCTGTGTTTTTTCTCTTTCATATTTTCATTTAGATTATTATTATTATTATCTTCTTTTTGGGTGCTGTGTAGAGGGTTTTAAGGAAATGAAGGAGAGGAGGTCCTGGGAAGGAAAAAAACATGAAGGTTTAGGAATCTGGGGGTCAGTGTGTCTTGGAGTGACAAACCTTTGAATCCATCCCTCCCACTGCGGTGCTAGGCGATATCGATGGGCCGAGAGATTCCGGTTGGAGAGTTGAAAGGGTCTCCCTGAACCGGCCCCTCCCAATCCGGCCCGCCTCGCTATAAGTGAGCGGACGCCTGCGCAGCAAATACCTGGGAAAACCTCGCCCATTGCTAAGTCACACAACGTAACGAACAACTTGAGGTGACCCACGGCAGAGGAGTGGGTTCCATAAAAAATGGTTCCAGGTGCGGCGATACCTTTCCCCTTCTCGCAAAATGAAAGTTAGATCACATAAAGCGATACGTGTTGATTCGTTAATACTAAATTAACACAATTTCATTAATTACCCTTTTGTCGTCAGTCAACAATAATTGTAATTGAAGTAAAAAATAGAAAACTTTCATGGTAAAATCATGACTTCTTTTGTTATTTTCAATAAAAATGTTGGAACAGGTAGGTTCCACCTATAATTTATATTTTTTTGTAAATTTTCAGTATTTCAGAACAAACTCGACAAATTAATCACATTTATTGATTTTATGAATGAAATAATAAAGTTTGTACGCAATAAACGTGACATTATTCACATAATGAATGAGCACGGTTCGATATATTTATAAATTATTAACTAAATTAATAATATTTGCCCAAATTAAGTTAAGCAAAGTTTGCTGATCCCTTGGAGGAAATATTCGTATTATTCCTTCACGGCTGATCAATTTTATTTTCGCACCAAAGTGCCTAACATATATATTTAAAAAATAATTAAAAATGATCAATTTCGATCAAATTCTACGTTTTCCCTGAATTTGAATGTTCAATCAGGGGATGATGATAATAAAATTGCCATTCTGGAATATAACATTATTGAATTTAAAAAAACTCCATTCCTGCCTACCTTTGATCACAATTCCGTCCACAGGACTCCGCACAAAGAGCAGATCTGTGTATATTCTTCGTGCGCCTTATATCGCCACGAAAAGAGTAAATAGTCTTAAAAATCGCTTGGCAAACGGAGTAGCGAAATGCTCGATTTCAAGCGCAAAGTGGCTTTTATTTATTTCGTCAAATTATATATTATGTACATACATAATATATAATTTGACTTCGTTGTATGTTTTTATAATAAAAAAAAAAAAAAAAAAAAAAAAAAAATATGTAAATCTCGTGTCATGGTCACACGTTGGTCGTTGGTTTTAAGAGGCGGGAATGGGTACCGCCGCCCGGGAAACCTTTATTGGATAACCAACACCTCTACCATAGGTCACCCCAAGTGGTTCGCTACGTTTGGTGATTTAGCAGGTGTGCCCGGGTTCATGGGGTTAGGTTTGTCTGGGTCCTGGAGGCGGATGATCGGGATACACTGAAACCCAGATTCCTACCCACCCCTTTTCCTTCCCATAACTCTCCTCTCCTTCCTTTCCTAAAAAAACCCCTCCACACAGCATCCCCAAAGATGACATAGGCCCCGAGGGATATTATTTTCCTCAGGGCCTCCTGTGTGGAGCTCATGTAAAAAAAATATATATATATATATATATATATATGTTGTTGAATGACAGATGGCGCTACATCCGCCTCTTCGAACTTTCATCCACACATGCGCAAGTCATTCACGAGAAGACTAAGGATACTTTAGGATAAAAAATATATTACTTTTTTCACTTTACATTTAAGTTTTAGGAAATCAAACAATGAATATGTCCGTTACATTGATGTAAAGATATTGAAATTTTGAATATGTTTGCATTGATTAAAAACATTGAATTGAGAAAATTAATGGTTTGTGTTTTTTGTTTTTATTGGCGGTCATCGTCTACAGCGCTCCATTCCTCTGTCTGTCATAGATCCCATCCCCACACACTTAGAATACATTCGTTATTTTTTATTTAACAACCAAAATATTCACTAGAAATAATTTATATGGCAGAACAATGTTTTCCGGATCAGCTAGTAATTTTAGAAGAAGAAAAGCTATTCTAGGGAAACTGTCACACATAACCTTAGCAATGATATTGTTCTTTTTTAAAGTTGTTTCTTTTATGCGTTCTGTTATATACAGACTCGAGTGTAGGCTTGGGATATTTGCAATGATGCGCGATTTGGCGATATGGATATTTATTGTAACATATTGGCTATAGTACGTCCTATCTAACGTGCTGGCGGTAGGAAAAGAGAGTGAGGAGAGGCCTGCATCTCCTTTTATATGCGGGATCACCTGTCTCGCTCTTGTATGGCCGGAAACAGGTGTGCCACCCTAAAACCTCTCTCACATCCTCCCCTACTTAAACGGGAGAATCCTGGCTACATAAGTGATACCTATAGCTACATATTTCATACAATATATTTTATATTTCATATTTCACATTTAAAATTAACACATTACATTTAAAATTAACAAAACATTTGTTTTTGTTCTTTCTGTTTCCCTTCTGTCCATTTCTGTCCATTTCGACTGCGAAGTGCTGTCACCTGGGCCGAAGCCTTCCTTGCCATGGGTTAGACCTGAAACATGGAGAAACAGAATTAGAGACACTTCTATTACGTAACATACCGGAGAGATCTAATTCGTCCGTCGACAATTCCAACGTGTCAGACGCGAATTCCTGGTTATCTTCCTCCTGCCATGAAACATGTAATTCCTTTAGCTGGTCTAAATGTCTTTTCCACACCATATTAGACTTGTTAATTTTTATGAAATATATTTTACTACCTTTTTTATCCACAATAACCCCAGGGACCCATAACCTATTACCCTGAGATCTGAAATCTCTAGTCATTACTTTCTGACCTATAATAAAACCTGATTTAACTCTACCCTTATATTGTCTTTTCTGATTGTTTTGGCTCTGAGTAACCTTTTTTATTACTTTGTTTCGTCGAGTAGAACCTGAACTACCCGTTCTATCCTCAATTTTCCTTGGAATCAGAGAGTCAAATACTGTTCTAATTTTTCTACCCATTAATAATACAGATGGCTCACATCCTGTTGTTGCGTGAACTGTATTCCTATAGTCTGCTAAAAAGTTACCTAACTTTTCTTTATAATCTGAAGGAAATCCATTATTTTTACAAATTTTTTTAAGGAAATTTTTACAAGTCTTTACTGTAGCTTCAGCTTGCCCGTTGCTACTAGGGTGATTGACTGGACTAGTGATATGTTCTATCCCATTTTTCTTACAAAAATTTTCAAAATCCTCAGAACAAAAACACGTACCATTATCACTAACTAAAGTTGCAGGAAAACCAAATTGCGAAAATAATCTATGAAGTATTTCGATATTTTCTTTTGAAGACAGACTGTTTACTTCCAGACACTCAATCCACTTTGAAGAAGAGTCTACCACCACTAAAAAATTTTTGTTATACAAACTACCATGATCAATATGTACCCTGAACCATACTTCAGGTTCATATGGCCACACTGCTAAAGAACTCTTTTGTGATTCTGGTTTAATTTCTAAACAATCTCTACAATTTTCCGTTATTTTCTCCAAATCTTGATTAATTTTTGGCCACCAGACAAAGCTTTTTGCAATACCTTTAGTCTTAAAAACCCCTAAATGAGATCTATGTAACATCTTTAAAACCTCTTGTCTTAAAGACTCAGGTACAACAACCCTATGTTGATATAAAACACACCCATTTATCAAAGACAATTCTAACCTTTTTTCCCAAAAAATTCTAATAAAGTTACCACTTTGTGCCTTTTTTACTGATGCTGGCCAACCTTCGATAAGAAAATTTTTTACTTGACCTAACACATCATCCTTTTCGGTTTCGCTTTTTATCACGTCTAAAGACAAATTAAACCCATTATTCTCGAAATAATTAATGTAATCAGACTCTATCTCATCTTCACAGCTAACCTTTTCAATCGGACACCTGCTCAGAAAGTCTGAACAATTATTTTTCGATTTTACATATTCAATTTTAAAATTAAACGAACCTAACATAATAGCATATCTCTGTAACCTTGACGCGGCAATCTTAGGTACTTCTTTATTTTCACCTAAAATTCTCACTAACGGCTGATTATCCACAGCTAAAATAAATTCTCTGCCGTACAAATATTGATAAAACTTCTTAATTCCAAAAATAATTGCTGTTGCTTCAATATCTAGAATAGAATAATTCTTTTCCGCTTTAGTTAAAGTTCTGCTTGCGAACCCGATCGGTCTTTCTACGCCATTTTGAAACCTATGAAGTAATGTTGCTGCTACCCCATTAAAACTACCATCTGTGACAAGTTTCACAGGTAATTTTCGTCAAAATGCGTTAAAATCCTATCCGAAGTTAATATTCTTTTAATTATCGCAAAACTATTTTCTTGTTCCGTACCCCATTGAAACTTAACATCTTTTTTAAGCAATTCGTATAATGGTGACAATATATTTGCCATATTTGGAATAAAATTACGATAATAACTAATCATACCTAATAAACTTCTTAAATTATTTAAATCACTAGGTGCTGGTGCATTTAAAATGGCTTCTTTATTCCGTTCACACGGTTGAATCCCTTGTTCACTTATTTTATAACCTAAAAACTCAATAACTTTTAAATTGAATTCACACTTGTCACTATTCACTGTTAGATTACAATGTTTCAACCTTTCTAACACGACACATACGTTTTTCTCTAAATCGTCTTCGTCTTCCCCTATCACGATAATATCATCCAAATAAAACGTCATGTTCTGTAATCCTGACAAACAATTTGCCATTGCCTTTGCAAATATAGCTGGCGCGGGAGATAACCCGTACACTAACCGCTTATACTGAAACAATCCTAAATGGGTATTGATTGTTGTAAAACGCCTACACTCCTTTTTTAAAACAAATTGACTATACGCCGATTTAAGATCGATTTTTGCAAAAACTTTCCCACCATTTACTTTCGTTAATAGCTCCTCTATCCTAGGTAATGGATATTTGTCAACTAATAACTGATTATTCACTGTCGATTTATAATCACCACATAATCTAATACTACCGTTTTTCTTAATTACTGGAACAATTGGACTTGCAAACTCACTAAACTGGACTTGTTCTATAATACCGTCTGACAGTAAACTATCTAACTCCCTTTCGACTTTTTCTTTCAAAGCGAACGGCATAACTCTGTGATTACGAAATATCGGAATAGCGGTCTCTTTTAAAGTTAAATTCACTTCGTACTTATTAAATTTTCCTAGTTTATCCGTAAAAACTTCCGGGAATTTTTTTACTAATCGCTGCTTCAAAGTATTCTGTTTTATACTGTTTACGATTCCGTTAATCCCGACGTTAAAAAGATTCATAAAATCACGCCCTACTATCGATAACGAAGCACTTGTGACAACAACAAATTTCAAATTGTGACACTGACCGTTAAATTCCACTTGTGGCGTAATTGTACCTACCACTTTCACGAGCGTATTGTCAAAACCCCGTAGACTAATGTCTTCGTGCACTAGCTTGATTCTACTGAATTTACTGAAATAACACTCCTTGGAAATTACGCAACAAGATGCTCCAGAATCTACCATGAATTTACTCTTGATCCCGTCTAGTGAAACTTCAATAAAAAATGGTTCGACACTATTAACTTCACCCAACTTTGTGTCCGACAACAAAGTATTCACACTCTTACGTGTTGAGGAACGCTTGCACTGTTTTGCGAGATGACCCTTCGTACTGCAAATTTTACATAAATAATTTTTATATCTACATTCCGTCGCGATGTGATTATTGTGACCACAAACGGTACAATTTTGTTTCACAGCGTTCGCTGGCGACTGTGACCGTGCCCTGTTGCTATGCCCGAAACGCTTCACGTCTCTGTCTTTCACACGCGAATTATTAAAAGAGAGTCGACCGGCCTTGAGCTGTACATTAGCGTAAACCGTATTATCAACTCGGGACTGCGCTTGAGTTGAAGCTACGAGGTCAATGCACTCGGCGACTTGTAAACATTTTTCGAACGAGTGTAATTCACCCTCGAGAAATAATTTTTCCCTTACCTTTCCTGGTTTACAACCCAAAACAAAGAAATCCCTTAAATTTACTGATAAACTATTCCCAAATTTACAATTAGTAGAAAGAGACTTTAACCGCACTGCAAACTCACGGATTGATTCGTCATTTCTTTGTTTAGCACTGTAAAACTTAGATCTCTCTTCAAAAAAACATTTCGTTGAACAACAATACTCATCAAGTTTAGATATCAAATCTTCTAACTTAATATCTGTTACCTTTTTAGGAATGCACAAATTAACCAATAAGGAAAAACAATCATCTTTCAATGCATTCAGGAAAATAGCCCTTTTTTTATCATGCGATGCAAACTTTTCATCATTCACGAGGAGAAATTGTTCGAGGCGGACTTTGAAGTTCTCCCAGTTCCCGTCACGTAAACTGAAGGACTCCAATCCTCGAGACTCCATGTTCCCAATGCCCAGAAGGTACCCAAATAGAGAGAAAGAAAACAGAAAAAACAAAAACTTCCCAATGAGGCTTCTTCTTCTGCCGTCTGCTCCCTGGACCCTGCTCCGGAAACTGCTCCTTGACCCTGTGAATTGATGGCTCCTTCCAGACCCGTCACACAGTAACACCGATGGCTACCCCAGATCACTCCTGCGACCTGGATCTCCGATCCTTGACCCTCAGAGATGTCGATTGACGCTGGACCTCCCGTGCTTCCCCCTTCCGAAAAGCTGGCTGGCTCCAGTGTCTTCTTGCACTTCACTCCTTGCAGTGAAGTGTTGGAATAATTTCGGTCCGGCCTTTCTTACCGACCCGAAATAATAATGTTACCGCGTATTTTTGCCAAATTTTTGTGCCAAATTTTTTTTTGCGCGTCGATTCTTTACGCGATCTGCCGTATTGTCAGAATCGTGTACCGTAGGCTGCGCCACTGTTATATACAGACTCGAGTGTAGGCTTGGGATATTTGCAATGATGCGCGATTTGGCGATATGGATATTTATTGTAACATATTGGCTATAGTACGTCCTATCTAACGTGCTGGCGGTAGGAAAAGAGAGTGAGGAGAGGCCTGCATCTCCTTTTATATGCGGGATCACCTGTCTCGCTCTTGTATGGCCGGAAACAGGTGTGCCACCCTAAAACCTCTCTCACACGTTCAAACATCACACACTTTGCCTGATAATTATTAAGTAACAAATGTTTCGCATTATTTTAGCACGATTCGATATTTTTTTGTTTTATCCCAATTTTCAAACAAACCGCATCAAAGATATAAAATTGGGACTTCCTTACAAAAGGCCATGAAACTTATTTTCACCAAAAGCTTTTTGTTTGCCCGATTCAAATATTTATTAAACGAACGCAATTTATTCTACATTAAGCGGATATGCTCGCAGCAGAGGGGATTTATAATTGGCCTTATTTCCACTGAATTAATAAGACTAAATCGATTTGTGGCATTAAACTTGCTGACCAAACAAAATAATGTTGATTAAATTCAGTTACGAAATCACCACTAACGTTTTTTTAAGTGAAAATTTCTTTAGCACCGTTGGGATTTGAAACTCGATGAAAAATAGCGACACTTCAAAAAGACAAACACATACATCTATAAAATTTAGCCAGCGAGAGAATGAGATAGTAAAAACCGGTCTCCTCTCCCCATTCTTGTCTACTTTAGCTTTCTGAAGGTTTCACTTCTACCTCATGTGAATTGCACACTCTAATTTTTTGTGAATTGAGTACTACTGATATTTTTTGTTTATAAGTTCCAGCAGTCTATTCATAGAGTCGTCAATAATCATCATTAGATAGTATAAAATGAATTCGCTCAAAATGTATGTGCGCATAGATCTTTCAAACCACGCAACGGATTTTCGTGCGGTTTTCACCAATAGTGATTCAAGAGGAAGGTTTATATGTATAATACATGCTTATTATAGTTGAGAAAAGCCGAGAAATTCAAATATTCAATTCAGGCAGCGGGCAGCGGGCAGCTGGCAAGCGGGTCGTGTGGATTTTTTAAAGGTTGAGTAATGGCGTTGTGTTTCGTTAGCCACAGTAACGTGTGGCCGGGTCTGATAGTAAAATATAACCGTTTTTCGGAAAATTTCTTTTTTTAAATTAGATCCACCCAGGAGACCCAGAGGAAAAAAAATCCCTTTGTCTTTTTAGGGAAAGGAAAGAGAGGAAGTTCTGGGGAGGAAACGGTGTGTGAGGGTTGGGTAGGAATCTAGGGTTAATGTATCCAGAAGTGTCATACGTACCAATCCATCCCTCCCAATACGGCGCAAACCGATGGGTCGAAAGAGTTCGGCTGGAAAAGTCTAAGTTAGATCTCCCTTAACCAGTCTCTCCCGATCCTGCCCGCCAGGCGATAGGTGGGCAAATGCATTCGCCGCTAAGAACTAGACACTAGACAAACCCCACCCCATGAACCCGGACCACCAACCTGCTGAACCACCAACCTTGGCAAACCCCTTAGGGTGACACTTTAATACAAGAGGCAGGGGTGTTGGGTATCCAAAAAATGGTTCACGGGGCGGCGGTACCCACACTCGCCTTCCGTATTAGTAAAATGTCTGTAAAGACATTATATGTATAGTTTTCACTTTAAACCAACGATTAAATAAAATACCATAAGAGAGGACTTAAATGACTACAAAACATACTGTCCAAACGATTGTACAAAAATGACGGCCAAGATGGAACTAAGATTTATTACACATCTTTTTTTTTTAAGAAGTACAAACATTCCCGGGTCACGAACAATCTGACAATATTTGAAAATCTCCTACTACCACCACAGTAAGAGGGAAATGTTGCTTGTGTCGTGATGGAGGACTTAGCCTGCCGAGGAATCGAACACGGGACGCCAATCCAAATCTGTCAATCCTAATCACGCTTACTCAAACGTAAGACGGATGAAATTAACATTAAAGAATTATCGGCCTTATTAGACATTTAAAAATACTATACATATTTTGTTCAATTCTGTGAGGTGATAAGGATGATCACTTCTATTCAAATGATTAATTCTATTAAACATGTGTGGGAAATTGAAAGTATTTTTTGTTTGCTCAATAAATAATAGAGAAGTGACAGGAATTAGCGAGTACTCGGAAAAAGTAATACATTGTTTAATTTCATAGACTTTATTTCTACTGCTCCTACAAAGCTCTTACTGCCTTTACACGTGTGCCGGTGCCCTATTGAATTTATAGTATTTGTGCGGGCTCCACTAACTTGTCCCAGGCTACTTTTAACCTGTAGAAACCTTATTTCTTGCGTGAGTAAAAGATATTAGCTAATATTCATTAATGTCACATGCAGGGTCCCTTCATAAAATAATGTTTACCCGTAGGTAAATATTGGGCACAGGGAGGATTTTTGTAAGGGATCTCATAAAGGAAACACGTGTCCTTTATAAATGACAATAATTATAGCATGCTACCTGGAACCTCCCCACCCGTAGGTCTGCGGTAAAGCTGATTTAGGAGAACAATGTTGTTTTGCAAGAGTTCAAAGAAAACTCGCAGTGTTTTTTTTCTAGAATTAACAAAGTAAACGACATAAATTAACCCTTTTGGTATTATTTCATCATTGGTTTTTTTAATCTTTGTTAATGTCGTAATGGGTTTACTTGTAAACTTTATCATATTTGTTTCGCGTTGATGTCGTTTCTTGTTGTATTTCATTAGTACAGGGTGCGGCGCCCTAACTTCCTTTTTTAAAATGTGCCCCATTCAGTCGGTTGATGTCGTAGCGGAGTACTAGTAATCTCGTTCGAGAGGTGGAACTATAAAGTTTTATATAAGCACTTAAAGAAAGAGTTTATCGAAAACTACGGAGATAGTTACACAATACGACCTCCGTGATCGAGGGGTAAGTCTCTCGACTAGCAACGGCGTAGGCAAATAAATTTTAATTGATTAATTTGTGTTATTTCACAAATAATTAATTACATGTAGAGCATATTTGCGGCACGTTGTAGAGTGAAATATACTCATAGCATCGCCCTGGTGTAAGACCACAATTCTGAATTTGAACGTTGCTTGAAATGGGTTTAGCCGTGTTTGATGACCAGATTCGAATAGCTTCGAACGTATAACGTAATTCCCCACTTTTCTCTCTTCAATTGAAAACCTCTCCCTTCTACCTTCAGCCTCACAACATACCCCAATTGGGGATGCCATAGTCTCAATGGCGAAAAAGAAAAAAAATAACTAGTTTCTATTGATATTTGTTTAAATCATTGAAGTGAACACTTTTTTTGCATCGTTGTGATTTGAAACTCGATGAAACGAAAATGTGACACTCAAAAAAGACAAACACATCCATCTACAGGATTTAGCCTGCGAGAGAATGAGATGGAAGAATCGAAACAACCAAAAACGAAAATCAAAAAATATCGCTACGCATGACACAATTACCCGGAATAAAAGTAAGGTCGATATTTTATATATGCTAGCACCATCTATAACAAAAATTAAGCATTTTTATTGAACCCACAAACACTTTGTATTTGTTATCACTCTTAGCAAGAATTTAAACTCTTTTATCTTAATATTATTTAGATTGAATTCATTTGGCGACTTAGCAGGGGTGCCCGGGATCATGGGGTGATGGTTATATGTGTAAGTCTTGGCGGCAAATGCATTTGCCCACCTATGGGGTAGCAGGCGGGATTTTTGAACAAAATGCGTTCAGCAGAAGAGGACAACTACAGGGTGTCCGGTGGCAGAATTAGGATTTAAAACTTAAATAAAAAATAAAGTACTTAGAATATACATTTATTTCTATAACTGTTACAAAGAGGAGGAGTGCGGATTTTATTTCTTAAAAATTATTTCGTCTAAATGTAGACCATCACGTCGGACACACTCTTGGAATCTGGCTTCAGCATTTCGTGCCACTCGCTGGAGAAGTGACATCGGGATACCATTAACTTCGCGAATGATATTTTCTTTTAGTGCAGAGATGGTCGCGGGGTCGGTTTCATACACTTTACGTTTGAGGTACCCCCACAGAAAAAAGTTCATAGGAGTGAGATCTGGTGACCCCCTTGGCCAGGGGAAGTCACCGAAACGGTTAATCATTTTTTTAGGGAACAAATCACGAAGTAACGCCATCGTCTCTCTAGCAGTGTGAGGCGTGGCGCCATCTTGCTGGAACCATGTGTGTGAATTGGAGGCAGGATGTTCTCTCATTTTTGGCAAAAAATAATTTTTAAGCATGCCCCGATAAGAATCCCCGTTCACAGGAATGGCTTGCCTTCGACGATTTTCAAAAAAATAAAGTCCGATTATTCCACTGCTAGACAATGCACACCAAACCGTCACTTTGGGACTGTGAAGTGGCTGTTGATGTTTTAAACGTGGGTTCTGTCCTTTAGGTGACCAATAATGACAATTCTGCTTATTTACATTTCCATTTAAATGAAAATGGGCTTCATCACTCCAAAAGATAGTGTTTACCGTACGAAATCGCTCTAACATTGTCTCGCAGGAAATTTTACGTAAATTGTAATCATTAGGTTTAAGCGCTTGCACAATTTGAATCTTAAAAGGATGAAATTTAAGGTCCTTTTTCAATATTTCGTGCATAATAGTTTTTGGAAGCCCTAAAATAGCCGCTCTCTTGCGCACGGACTGACGCGGATTATCGCGCAAACTGTTCGTGATGAGTTCGATGTTTTTATTTGTTCTCGACGTCCTCCTGGGCCCCGGCCGTGAGTCGTTTGCCGCCGAACAAGTTGCCCGGAACCTCCGGACCCATGATCGAATCAAATCTTCACTTGGGGCATCACGTAAACGTCGAATACTGTAACGCGTACTAAATCTTCGACGCGCAATTGCACACGAATCGTTAGTCTTGAAATAGGCTTCGATTATGAACGCATGTTGCTCTCCCGTCCACTGCGACATCGTGACTAATCGTGACTACATAATCCGCACGAACGACAAAGCTAACGCGGCCCCCTCCCCGCTCGTCCGCTTAGCCGTTACAGAGAAATTCGAAATTTAAAACCTAATTCTGCCACCGGACACCCTGTATCATTAAGCTTGTCAGATTGATAAAATTTGATAGAAAGCTGAAACGAACTAAGAATCACCGAACGTTTAACTGGAACCTTTTTTAAATTGTTTAAATAGTATATCTCACCGTAATATAAAATGGAAAAGCTTGACTGCAATGTCAGACTGTCCATGTCAGACTGGGAGATATATCTCCCAAAAGACTGCGGATATTTGACACATTTGAATTTGTTCCAAAATTTCTCCAGGGGTTTAAAGGGTTTGGATGGGAATCAGAATTATGAACTCAAGAAGATAATTTATAACAACGTAAGAACGTCAAATTCCTCAGAGCTGAAGGATGGCGGCCGTAAGGATAACCGCTAGTGTTGTGCTATTAATATGGCAAGTGAATTGCACTTTTATTTTCTGTAGGTAGGCTATCACTACTATCTGATAATAATTTCTATAATTTATAACATTTAGTCAATCTCACCAGAAGAACGGAAAACTCGTGCTTACCTCTGGCACACGGACACCCCTACACATGTAGTTTATTCCTTCAGTTATTTGCTGCATACTTTAGCCATTGAACGTGATAATCCTTTTGCATCATCAATCTCATTTTTGGCAGGAAAAAAATATTTTAAATGCTAATGATCTGGGAAGGTTTTCGTAATCGTCGGTTGGTGTAAATCCTATTATAAGTCTAATCATCCAAATATTAATATTGCCATGTATTTTACATATTTAATTCAATCGCGCTGATTTTCTTTAGTACTGTAAGCTCTGCGAATCAACATTTTGTGAGCGAGCAACATTCATTCGCTAGCAACACTCTCTGCGCAGACGGAATGCGCAGATAATCAAGGTGAAATCCGGTCGAAACGAAGTTTCCAGAGCATTCTGTTCCCAGACGCCTTCCTCGCCAGCAATTTTCGCAAATCGCTTCTGTACAATAATATTGTTGTGGATAATTAATTTATAATCGTGTTAACTTATTTCAAATAAATATAACAATATTTAAACAGTGTTCTCATTTGATTTCTGATAAGGTAAGCGGAAGTAATTTCCTTCGAGGTACGAAATAATATTACTTATTGAAGAATTTGCTCAAGATGCTTTTAAAGGTCAACAGAAGTTATAAAAGTACGATGATTACTTTACATACATATGCACTGGTTTAAATAATAAACTTAACAGTACGCACCCCGCCTAAGCCTCCAAAAGTAGCGAACCAATTGGCAGAGCAGTGACCTATGGAAGAGGTGTTGGTTATCCAATAAATAGTTTTCGGGGCGGCGGTACCCATACCCGCATCCCAGGACTGGCGAAGAATCGCGAGGGTTTAGATCCAGCGGGAAACTTTTACGGATTATACCACAACCCGGAATCTTTGGATAGTTCTGTGACGATGATGAGATGTTAAGGTAAGGACTACAAATAAGTTATCAATCAATTTACGATTCTGAGATGTTCGTCTGAGTGAAAAATTCTACTTAAGTGAATTCTGAGGATACTTTTCAAATCAGAATGTACCGTACCTTTTTTACGTGTCATGTATTCGTATTAAAATACGACTGAATAACTGACATGTTTGCACACTGAATGTGCACCATTTTATTAAAAAAAACGAGGTATTTTTTGGTATAAAAAACGTGAGCAGGAACCGTGTCTCTTGATAAACAGGGTCAGCACAAAAATTAACTCGTGGGTAAAAAGTGGTTTTATTGTAAGTATCGAACTTGCCTTGCCAATTTTACTTTTTAATAAACGAATTTGTAATTTTTACAAAACTTTTTCTGTCGTTCAGATTTTTTTCGTACTTTTTTTACATTAGCTCCACACAGGAGGCCCTGAGGGAAATAATTTCCCCACGACCTATGTCATATTTGGAGATCCTGTGTGGAGGGTCTTTCTAGGAAAGGAACGAGAGGAAGTTCTGGGAAGGAAAATCTGGGGGTCAGCGTGTCCTGAAGTGACGGAAATACGAATCACTGCGGTGCAAGGCGACATTCCGAGAGAGTGCGGCTGGGGGATTCCCCCAACCATTCTCTTCCGATCCGGCCTGCCGTGCAGCTGGTGGTCAGACGCATCCGCCGCTAAGATCCGGAGAAACCTCACCCCATGAACCCGGCACCCCGGCTAAGTCACCAATTGTAGCGAACCACTTTGGGTAACCTAAAACAGAGGTGTTAGTTATCCAATAAATGTTTCCCTGTGCGGCGGTACACACACCCGCCACCCGAATTGTGTACTAAACTTATTAACGCATTCTTTCTTCCCGTTGTTCTTTCACTTCATTTTCAACGATGTGCTGCGTTGTATTACCTCTATATTGTGGAAGTTGAGTAACATTAGTGCATTTCTGGAAAATCGGAAAAATCTGATTGCACGAAATAGCTAAAACAGCCAATAAGTCGAAACTTTGGAATAACTTGTTTCCATCTAATCTGTCGTGGTAACGTCATGCGATAATGGGATCTATAGTAAGTTACTTTAGAGTTCATTATTGCACAACGTTACCGCGATAGATGGAATCTTGATATTCGAAAGGGTCGAAGTGTAAGAATTGGTGGCGTTATTCAACAATTCTTGATGATAATAGTTCAATAAGAAAAAATATTCTTAAAAGAGTTTTGAGTTTTTGAGTTTTGAATAGTTTTGGCGAAGCAGGTTTTTAACTAATCCCAGCGAGTGCTCATATGAACGTCATCGATGTTCATCCACTCCCTGCTCACGCGTCTTGTTTGAAGACAAAAAAGATGATAACGATAAAGTCAATTACGATCGCCCTCTGGGACTAGTATGTAAGTATTTGCATCATTTTTGACAATCAACGTTCTCATTATTCAACTTTTTAATCATCAACACTTTTTAATCATTTAAACTTTAAACAAACACGTCCATGTTTGAATATAGACAACTGATTAACAACCATATATCCTACATTGATTGTTTTTCATCAGTTGTGAAAAATTTAAAGCACTTGTATTTAAAATTTTAAAGAGTCTTTAAATAAAGCCTAGTCCGCCTCTGTCTAGGAACCCCGTGTGAGGAGAACTAAGAAAAGCATTATGAATTATCTTGTAATTTTTTTATGTAAAAAAATGTTATGACCCTAAATAAAAGTATGTTTTTAAAAAGAAATAATTTTCCGCAACCCGGGCGAATACATTTTATATTTTTACGTTAGTCAATTTCAGTTCTGAGACTGAACTTGATAACTGTAAACATAATTAAAATTGAAAAATTTGTAGAGCGCCGTTTTTGTGAAAAATCACCTCAAGGAAGCTGTACAATTTATTTTGAGGTCTTAGGCACTATCTATTATTTAGAAACAGATACAGAAAAAACGCTTACCTGGTAGGTCATTTCACTGTTGATTTTACATTTATGAGAAGATTAGTGGCAAAAGCGGAGTATTGATATTTATTTTGAAAGACTGGAAAATTTAGGACTTTTTAGGACTGGATAATTTCCATGAAATGACCTTAAAAAGCTTTTATTTACTTATATTTAGTTTTGAGAGTACCCGGTGACAACTCAGAAAGCAAATGCAAAATCAACACCTCCTTTGGAAAGTCATTAATAGTGATGAAAAAATTCTTTAACAGGTTGGGTTATGGATTATTTTTCAATTTTTTTTTCATTGCTTTTAATGACTTTTCAAAAGTGTGTTGAAATTGTTTGATTCTGAATTATCATGGAATCGAAAGTACCCATCTACCCGTGTGCATCAAAATGTTGCTGATCTTTGATTATTAAAAAATGAATACCTTTAAAAATAATGTTAGTATTCTTAGGCAGCCCTGAAAGATTACCGGCAACCAGGGTTGTGCCCATTTTCGTTCAGGTTTATGATTAATGACCTCCTGTCACATCTTTATGTCGGCAGTGAATAAACCAAAGGAAATACACACTAACTTGCACGGCGATAAAGCGCCGAATGTAGTAGTTTATAAAAAATGATACAACTAACGTACGTCGTATTGGTGGTTGGAATGATTTGGTTGTGTAACAGAGAAATGTTTTTTCTGCTTTCGGTGGTGCTAATTTTGACGAGACCATTGTTGTCTGAGTTTGCTCTCATAGAGTTTGAAGGAGATAAGCTATATGTATACTGTACAGGGGGAATGGAAAATGACGTAAAATGTCATTGTAAAATCACTTAATGGAAACGCATTATTTTGTATTATATTTAATTAAAGAAACAAATGTATAGATATTTATATTCAATTTAAGAATTCGAAGATACTATCAGATTTTTGTTGTTGTAAAAATAATAGATCTGATTTGTTGCAAAGGGCTAAGGTGTGTATTGTGTGATTTTATTCAATCATCCGGGTTTTCTTACATTTACATTTACTAGTAACAAATGTAAGAACAGAAGAACAGAACCGGAAGACTTAGTAACAAATGTAAGAACACCCATATAATAGAATAAAATCCTTTTAGACCATCCGTCTCCCCTTTCCCCCATATGGTATGTTAATACAATTACACATGGTTACTACTCAAAAAAGGGCATGCATCACCAAGCTACTTTTGATACCATATTTAGATAATCTAATCTTCATTCTCCATGTACAGATATGTATTATTTTATTTATAGAGATTTATTATTTCCTTTGCTGCTTATGTTTTATGCATGTTAGGTTTATTATTACCTCATACGTTTATTTATATTATTTTGCTGAATTGTTAATATATTTAGATTTATACCTTGGCATTACTATGTGTTTTTAAAGTTTTAACGAAATTCTTGGTTTTATGAAACTATAATATATGCCTATACATTCCATGAAAAACTTTTAATAATTTCCATTATTTCTGTTAAGATTTTTGGTTGTATGACACCATGTACATTCCACGATAACCTTATAACAATTTTTAATAATTCTTTTATATTTTTGGTTTTATGAAATTATGCACATCCCACTACATAACCATTAACAATTTACGATAATTTTATCTGGATTCTGTATTCTTATGTTTTTATGATTATGCGCATGCATGCGTATACATATGTGTATGTGTGTATGTCTGTGAATTTGTATGCATTTATTTGTACCCGTCTCAGAACAGACCTTGTTAGTGAGTGAGGCGGGTTACTTACTTATTTGTATATGTTAATGTTATTTCAATAAACGCTCGGGTTGCCGGCAATTTAAAAAAAAATCGTTGGCTAAGAATAATTTGTATCAGACTGAAGATGGCTTTAACAAAATGAAACCGGTTACGGTCAAATTAATTGTAGTGGCTATAAGTTTCATATTTGTTTTGTTATATTATTATAATGGAATTCCACCATGAATTGTCTGTCAGTTTAGAGATATTAAAATATTGTATGTATGTACCTAAATAAAGTAGTGGTGCTGGGCCGTGGTCGCTCTAAGCATTAGGATAGCTATTAAGCCATTTGTTTTGTATCTATTGCTTATGCTATCTGAGGGGTGAATTTCATTTACGCAATATTCTTTATAAAATTATTTTTTGCTTTAACATTATTTCTAATCCATAACATGTTCTAGTCTTGGGCGTCAGCGTTCCAGTCACTCTGTGGATAAAATTACATAATTCAACGTATAGAACTCCGACGGTTTGGAGTTTTTCAGTCTCGTACGCCCTGAAATGCTATCTATGGAAAAGTCTGAGCAGTCTGACATATGATTGTCAGATTTTTAAGCTTTTGAAGTATCATCCTTTCAAATGTTGTCTGCGTAGTCGTGGGTACGAATTCCATTTACAGATCTCTTTACAAATAAAATATTAGCATTAAATCTAGCCGTATTTGAACGTACTAGGATGATAAACGATTTAATACAAATTATGCACGCTTCGCTTAATTAGTACCTACATAATGTAATGAAATTTCCTACATAGTATTTTATACAAACGTCTGGAGCCAGTGAGACTATGGCATCACCAAATGGGGTATGTTGTGAGGTTGAATGTAGTGGGGAGGGGAATGTGATGGGGGAAGTAGTATTTTCTTCAATTATTTCCCTCAGGGCCAATGTCATCGTTGGGGATGATGTGTCGAGGTTATTTCTTGTGGAAAGAAAGGAGTGAACCAGGATTTTGAAGAGACCCATGTTGTAATAGGAAGAAAACACACACACCGGAAATTTTTTCCATTGGAATACCGGTAGAATAAGGACAGCATTCCCACCAATTGTGCAAGATTGCAATCCGTTCGGATAGTAAAATCTTTCAAACGGACCGCCTGCTCCTGTCGTTGGGCTTTTCAGATATTTTGGGGCTCCAGACGAGAGGTGGCTACCAAATTCAAACGTCAGCTCTGGTCAACAAACATAAAGCCATTATTAAGCCACGTTTCAATTTTGAATGGTGGTCTTTCACCAGGGCATTCACAGTTGACTTTATCTGCAACTCCAGAACGTGCCGCAAAACCGCATGCATATTACTTTGTATTGATAATTAAATTTACTTGCGCATGCTGGGATTTGTGCCAGCGAACTCCGAATTGCTAGTCGAAAGCCGTTTCCATTCGACCACGGAGGCGTTCACTTATATCTTTCAAAAATAAAACTTCAAATGGTAAATGTTGCTCGCCGCCAAACGCAGGATGTTTTTATATTTTAGGGTATTTAACCTGCCCCAACGATGGGCATTGCAAGTTGTCTGGAACTTTGGCTCTTGGAGAATAAAATACAACGTGATTGAATATGTAAATTCAAAAAATGTGTTTTATTTGAAATCTCCTCAGCTTGGCACTCTAGCACTTCGACTGTTCAAAAATTTTCAATGCAAACATTATTGTCGGGAAACAAAATACTAAACTGACGGCTGATGGTGTGTTTGAAGCAAAAAAAATTGCTGATGATCGCTTTTATAGTGTTTTACCGTGAGGATCCACGATTAAGGCACCATGACGGCAAAAAGAGGCAATAAACATACGTTCCTTATCATAACATTGCTGCAGCTCTTTCAAAAGATGAGATACACAATGTAAGTGGCCTGTTTCCTCCAAAGGAAAAAAGTAATTATTTTTCTTGCATCTCTATCATACACCGAACCGTGACGTCTCCGAAGACCCCTACACCCCACATTAGCCGTGTTGATAATTTTGAATGAATGTAATATAGTCAGTTACAAGGATAATATCGAAGTTTGAGTGAATTCGCAGTGTCAAATGTCAATGCGCAGATGGTTTTGTTTTGTTCACACTAAATAATGAGACAAACGGTGAACAGAACCGTAAGCACGGGATTTTTTCAATTGAGGCAAATTAAAGCAGTAAGGAGAAACCTGCCAACTGAGGCGACTAAATTACTAGTCAATTCGTATGTGGTTTCACGCTTAGATTATTGCAATGGAATATATGCAAGTCTTCCAAAATATCAAGTCAACAAATTACAATCCGTTTTCAACGCTGCGGCAAGACTTATCACCGGCGTATCTAAATATTCCCACATTTCAGAGCATCTCAAAAATCTACACTGGCTTAAATGTCCTGAAAGGATCCAGTTTAAGCTCTGCTGGATGGTATTTAAGTCCCTTAACGGAATGGCTCCGGCTTACTTATCGGAATTGTGTATTCCAGAAAATTCCAATTATCGTCAGTCAACCCTGAGGTCAGCAGCGTCATCAGCTATCGGAAGGTTAAAGGAACCAAAGCGCACACCAGATACTAAGTTCGGTGAGCGCGCTTTCGGAGTGTCAGGACCTAAAGCCTGGAATGGACTGCCATATGACTTAAGAATGATCACAGACGCGGCGGAATTTAGAGCTAGACTTAAAACTCACCTTTTCAGACAGTCGTATCCATAAACTCAAAATCTTTCACCTTCACATTCAATGCCCTCGACACCGTAAATAACTAACCTGTAAAAACGTAGAAAAAAAAAAAAAAAAAGAAAAAAAAAAAAAAAAAAAAAAAAAAAAAAAAAAAAAAAAAAAAAAAAGGTCATTTCATGAACATTCTCCAGCCCTAAAGAGCCCTAAATATCAACAATACTTTTGCCACTAATCTCTAACAGTCCTAAATTCTCCAGTATTTTAAAATAAATACCAACTCTAGATACTTTTGCAACTAATCTATTCATAAATGTAATACTAGGGAAGCAAATAATGTAAAATCATGCAATGTCCAGTGTGTTAACTTTAATGTCCTCCGCGTGCAAAGCCGTATCTTCTCCATAAACTTTCTAATTAAAGTGTGTTTATCGGAAGTGACCAGCCAGGTAAGTATGTTTCTGTATCCATTTATAAATAGTAAAATTAGTTAGAACCTAAGCATTCCTAATAAATTGTACAGCGCCCTTGAGGTGATTTTTCACAAAAACGGCGCTTTATAAATTATCCAATTATTATTATTATTAAACGGTGAACGTATGTCTGCACCCCCCAAAGGAAACATACGATCATTATCATACATCTCCCTCTCACGTATAAAAAAAGTTAAACGCCACACCCGTCGCCGTAGCTGAGCCGTAATAAGATATATTTGTTTTCTCCAAAGGAAAGAAGTAGTACTTTGGAGGAAACAGGCACACGTATTTTGTGTGTCTCATATTTTGTCTCGCCATTATTTAATATGTAAAAAAGAGCTGCAGCATTGTAGCGATAAGGTATGACATATGTTCTTGACTATGGCCAATCATATTTTTGGTTTCATGTTTCAGAACCTAAACGAAAGTCTCAAATATTTTTGGATACTTCCTGATGTTACGGTCTTTACTTTGTTATATTTACTTTATTATATTATTTCACTAATGATGCTAAACTACTCTAAGTTAAGGGTAGAAATAATTAAATTAAAAAATAAATAAATTTGGATTCATAAGCTCCCCGTTTGGTTTTGAAGGGTTGTGGAACGGCGGTTGTACTAGCAGGTCGTTAAGTAAGTATTAGGCAAACATGAAATATGAGAGGTAACCGCTCGCAGCTTAGGGTGGATGTGTATCGCGTTACCTATTAGTGCTTTCGCAGTTGGGTCTTGCACGAAATCAACAGCGTACCAACACACAGATAATATGGACCCGCAAGGGCTGCGCCCACAGCTTATATACATATGGGTAAGAAGCTTACGAGATAAATAATTGCAATTGGAATCTACCTGCCGCTTATCAGGAAAGCTAACAACACAGGTTTGTGGTAGACGGCCTCCGTGGTCTAGGGATAAGGCTCTCGACCCGCAATCCGAAAGTCGCAGGATTGAATCCCGGTGTCGGCAAATAAATTGTATTTGATTAATTTGCGTTATTTCACAATTAATTCATCATAGTATATTTGCGGCACGTTTCAGGGCAGAAGATCCTGTCAGTACCGCCCTGGTGTAAGAACTCCATTCATAATTGAAACGTTACTTGAAATAGTTTAGCCGCGTTTGGTGACCAGATCTGAATTGTCAGGTCACCACCATCCTCTTCCCCATCTAGTTCCCCTCCCCACTACCTTCAGCCTCATGACATACCACAATTGGGGTAGCGTAGCTGGCTCTTGTGAGGTATTCATATAAATAAAAAAAGCTAAATTATGCAATGATTTCTCATCAATATAATTACACAAGTACGATCGTCCAGTTGATTTGTCAGACATATCCAAATACTAAGTTTTGAGATGATGAGGAAAGAAACATTCAACAAAATGTTCACCAGAATGTCCACCGTGAAACTAATATTATTTGCACGTGTCTGTGATTTACTACTTAAATACGCAATCAAATTTCTTACAATCAAACTGATTGATCAGTTTTGTAAGATTTTAAAGATAAATATTTTAAAATTAAAAAAACTGAATAAACATACTTAAAAAAAAACAAATAACCGGGAGGCATAACGGTCCGGTACATTGGTAAATCATTTAGAAATAACGAAGACGTGATGTGATGATTCGATAAGTCGCGAAGAGATAAAATGGCAGACTCAATGTTAAGGACAATTCCCTACCCCGTATTTGGTGAAAGCAATTCTGTATCTTAGTAATTAGTCGATTTTAAATAGAAAAGATAAAATCATTATAAATTTGAACGACAATTTTAAAGAATATACCTTCCAAAACAAGTCCTTAATTATATATGTGAAATAATCAATTAGTTCTCGTAAAAGGTTGTTCAAAAATGAACACATCATTAAAAACGAATATCAGTTGAAAGTTGAGAAAATGTGAGCATTCGGAATGGAAATAATGACGTGGAAATTCGTGTTATATTCATGGATGAAACTGTTCACGTGGGTACAATTAGTCCTGACTTTGAAACTTTGCCTGTAGAAAGTTTCGCCACGGCGTTTAATAAATCCTTATGTAATTACACTTCTGCGTGAGAATGGGACGAATTTCCACGATTTCGTTACACAAAAATTACTGTGGTAACGAAAATTATTCCACTGTCGTTGAAAAACAAGTACCTTGTGAAATTTACTAAATACACTCGTAAAGTTTTATGTGATGGGTGCAAAATTATTATAAAGTGCGAATTTATATTCGCAAAATTGTACAATTCAGCATTTATGGATGAATTTTGTGGACTACAGTATTTTGTATTTTATTGATGTCTAATTATTATTTATATTCGTTAAATACCGGATAATAAAAACATCTAAAACGATTTTAAAATATATTTATAGCAAGCTGCTTCTCGGCATGCGTTGCATTGCCATACGCACGGTGTCCGGGGGTAAAGTGCATTAACTTTGGGAAATGATTCTACATGATATTATAAGTAAAAAAGACAATGAACTTTTTCCGAAATACCAACTTTTAGGGGTTGTTTTGTGGAAAAGAAGATAAAAATAGACCATCGTGTGCCGCCAGCTTTATTATTTTCCGCTGTTACGATACGGGCCAGTCACAACCATGCAATGTTGCCACAATCGTGCCCGGCGGGCGCTCAGCAAATAAGATCGTACCTCACACTAAGGATTTTTAGTAGGTACGTCTTTTTGTATGGAAAAAAGATGTTGAAATTTCGGAAAAAGTTGTTAATCTTTTTTACTCCTACCATCATGTAGAATCACCTTCCGAAGTTAATGCACTTTACCCCCGGATACCCTGTATTCAAAGAAATACATTGTTTTTTCCAAAATCACCTTTCCCGTGCGTCCCCGTTCCCTTCCAGCGTCCCCTTTCTAATTAGCTTTATAAATTATAGCCTGTATGTTATTCTGATGTATGAGCTATATTTTTGTAAAGTTTCATTAAAATCCATTCAGTAATTTTTGCGCGAAAGAGTAACAAACACACATATTTAATACAAACTTTTGCGTTTATAATATTAGTAAGATTATGTAACAAAGTTGCATTTAAAATATTTTACAATTTATGACTTTAGAACTACGATAGAGCGGGTATTTCACCCCCCCTGGTAGCCTATCCATACTATAACGAATATTATTAAACAAACATAAAACCTCGCAACAATAGGTAAAAACGAGATAAAAACCTCGGCTAACTTATCCTGCGTATAGCCACTATTCATAGGTTCAAGTACCGAAACCAAGTAAGTAAACTCAGACTTTTAAAATAAATAAATCATGTTAATGAATCGAAAATGTACGTTATCGTTTAGATAATCTATGAGGATGGCGAAATATCCATGAATCTGATACTGCGAAATACTCTTGTTGTGGGGGTCTGTTAAGACCAAAGATATTGAAATATAAGTAGATGTGCTATCTGCAGTTTTTACTAGGTGGGACTGCGTTTCCGGGTGTCGCCGATATTGTTTACCAATTAACAAATAAACTAAATGAACGAATAATTAGCGAATAAACCAAAAGAACGTTAAACTAAATGAACGATTTCTTTCCGTATTCAATCTATATTGTTAACCAATACTAATGCACATCTTCAAAAAATCAACGAAATGAACAAATTCTTTTCGTATGCAAACTACTCTAATTAGGGCATAGTCCGGCGACTGTTACGCGGACACGATAGCATATCTCTTTTGTATTTGAATATCTTTGGTTAAGACCGTTTGGATAAAAAGAGATTTTATTTTAAAGTTTTATTAATAAAAAATCATATTTATTTATTTATTGATGCTATATTTGGCTTTTACATATCGAATACAAATTTCATTTATAACAACAGTATAACATATATAAAAAATATTACAAATTATATAAATGAAGCATAAACTCAATATAATAAAAAATTAGAAAATATCTAATGATAAATCCACATGGATGACTTTAGAGAACTCGTAGGTAGGTACTTTTCATATAACAAAAAAAAAATCAAAACACATTAATTTTTACTTATTTACTCGTTGTTTGCATCCAGAATACTAACAATAAATAATAATAAATAAATAAATGAATATCTCATTCATTATTTATTTAAAGCGTGGTGGACAAATTTGGTTTAAATGCATCGAAGTTTAATAAAATATGTCATCGACATCGGTTAGTTCATTGCCCAACCTATGTATTCTTTCTATCACAGAATTCATAGCGAAGTTATTGTTGTAGAATAAAATATTCCGCCTGGTATATTTTGGAGGTACATGTATAGTTAACAAATTTATAGCGTTAGGGCAGTCAATGAACAATTTTATATAATAAAATGAGATCAAATATGGTAAAAAAAGTTTATCTTAGTATGATTTTAAGGGACTAAAGTAACCAAAGAGGAAAAAAAACAGTTTTTGAGATCATTGCCAGTATGCATCGCTTATGGACAAAAATCAATAATAATTCTCCATCTGTATTAACTTTCCCTTTCCTTCCATTTTTATTCTCGTAACTTCGTGAATTTCCGTAAGCGATAGAGAAATTCATTAATATTGGACCTCCCTCTTCCAGCATTTTCCCTTGGGGTGGGGAATTTCCCAAATGAGATACCTGGCTGGTTTGTTTTGCATAATTCCTTTGAAATGTTGACGGTTACTTGGTAATAAAATTTGCCCGTGTCCGCTTTGAATACAAAGCAGTTGGGTATTTGTGAATTTTTACGTTTTATTATGCGATCTGGATAAAGAGGCTTTATCTCAATGTTCTCGGAACGTTTTATTTCAATATTGATTAAAATTTTCTGACGAACTCTTTTTTGGTTTGCGGGAATGGTGACTGGTGGTGGTGGTTTTATGTTCGACATTTTAGTTTTTTTTTTAATATCCCTTTTTGAGGGTCTAGGGGGTCTTTGAGGGTCTTTAGAGGGATATTGCTATAAGGAAAATTCAAAACTATCAATAGCTGCTCTTATGGTGGCGAAAACTAATAAAAAGCTTTTAGAAATCAACGTCAGTTTTGTCATGGTGAGAGAACTACATTTAAAATCGAAACGTTCACAAAATTGAAATTTCTCGGGATATGCTTAATGAGATGTCAGACACTTCCTAACCTTCCTCTGCCTCATCTCCTTTCTCCTTCTCTTTCCCACAACCTTCAGCATTACAATACACCGCATTTGGGGATGTCATTGTCCCATTGTCTCCGTACAGTCAATTTATTATTACACGCCTAAAAAACGCAATTACATTAAAAACACTTCGAAAATATACCGGTGTCAAAAATGTGGTCAGTTCAAGATTTCCGATAGTACGCATATAACTATGATAGCGTATTAAGCCGCGACATACCCCATTTCTACCGATTTATTACATATGCACCTTAAATACTTTAAGTTTTATAGCTCTAAAAATATATATATATATATTAGTTTTATAACTCTTAAATTGAAGATAATACGAGTGTCCAGACAATCCCCGCGCCGAAACGCAAATTATATGAAATTCCCTCGATACAAGAAAAATCTCAAATAATGCTCAAAAATTTTATTATAAACACGTTTGTATCAGTTATTTTACAAGTAATATGTATGAAAAAATTCACAGTGTTTCTTTAAATGCTGTTTAAGACAACCCCGTAAGATTTTTGCTCTATTTTAAACGAGTCGTGTTTTATTAAACATTTTTACAATCTTCGCTTCACTTTAATCGTTTTAAATATTAGCACGCTCTCTCCAACATTCGTTATTCAATATCTCTCCATCTTCTTCTTTTTGAGCGAGTATACGGCGCCTTAAGGCGACACGATACCCTCAAATAAATTCGGAACCTTAACGACGTAAGTGAGGAAGGCGTGTACAAAATATGCGACGCGCGGCCCCGGAGTAACCCCCGGCCGTGGACCTACTGTCGAATTTACCCCAGCAAATTAATACTTTGGGGAATTTGCCCTAGCAAATTATTGTGGGGATCTTAACGAGTCATAGGTGAAGAAAGCGTGTACACAAATATAAGGTGCGCGGCCCGGCGCATTGTTCGGACCTACGGTCAAATTCGCCTTATCAGTCCTAGACATTTGATCTCTCCACGGGGTTTATTTAAATTAATTCTGATAAACGTATTACTAAAATCTCGGATGTTTCTAAACGAATCCCCCCAAAACTTTTTTTTTTTTTTTTAAAGCGGAGACGGTTTACCATTGGTTCCCGTGAGTACTTAGGCCATGGGCCCATTGTACATTCTCCCATTTTACCTCAATCCTTTAACAATAACCCAGTCCCTTTAATAAAGTTCACCAGAGTTGTTATCGGATATGTGGCTAGGTCTTCTGGTTCTACAACATGTCTCCCCAGGTATCTGAGCCTAATTCCCACCAGGGCAGGACATTGGCACCATAAGTGAATTGGAGTCTCTTCATCCTCTTCACATTTTCTACAATTACTGGTGCTTTCCACTCCCAATAGCTGCATGTGTTTCCTGAGATGGCAGTGTCCCGTTAGTAGGCCTACCAGTTCCCTCAGCGAGTTTCTGTCCATATCGAGTAGTTTCCTGGTCCGTCTGGGGTCGGGTCCGTTTATGAGTACTTTGGATTGTCTCATTCCGGGTGCCCTCTCCCATTCCTTCCAGTGCTGGGATTTGACCCACCTCTCGATATGTAATTTGGTGTGGCAAGCTGCTACTCCTACGGCCGGCTCAGATCCCGCAAGTGGTGCTTTCGCCCCTTTCCTTGCTAGTTCGTCAGCCCGCTCGTTGCCCTCAATACCCTTATGTCCTGGTACCCATATCAGGGTTATTTTATTGATGGTAGCGAGTTCTGTAAGAACGGTTCTACATTCCATCACCAGTCTGGAGTCGCATCGGTTACTTTCCAGTGCCATAAGGGCTGCCTGGCTATCAGAACAAATAGTTATGTTCTTATTCCTGTACCCGATACGTATATTCTCCTGTGCGCAGGCCAAGATGGCTTTCATCTCAGCCTGAAACACAGTGCAGTGTATTCCTAGAAGTATACTTAGTTCCCTCTTGGAACCCTGTAAACATACCCCAGCCCCCGTTCCTTCCTCCATTTTGGACCCATCTGTGAACCAGATTAGTTCCAGTCTGGAGGTTGGACCTGGGACCATGTCCCACTCCTCCCGGGTGGGGTACATCACATCAAACTGCTGTCTGAAGAAGTATTCGGCTTGTTTGCCGTCCTGCTTCATTCCAGCTGTCGGACTAATTGCCCTCAGTCTTGTTCCGATCTCCGTATGACTGTTCCCCAAAACTTACTAATTCACCGTCTAGAAAAAAGAGTTAGTGCTTACCGCTACATTTATAGTTGCTAAACGTTTTACGTAAAATATTTTAATGGTAAGGTACTGTTTTTTTAAAACATAAATATAAATGGCTTACATTCGTGGGTATCGGTCCGAATAAAAAAGGTATTATCGTTACGAATTCCTCAGAATTAATCAAATTGTGAGCCTCGAGCAAACCACCATAGTATTGCCGCCTTAACGTAACTGCCGTAAAAATATACGAATACTTATTACCTACACAGTCATATGAGCGAGCACTGGACGTTTTTGAAAGGAAAAATTTGAGGTGTATCTTCGGACCGGTTTTAGAAAATGGATTTTGGCGCAGACGTTACAACAATGAGCTATATTAAACTCTGTTTAAGGATCAAAATCAAAAAATTTCTAGAACTGAAAGACTTCGGTAGCTGGGTCATGTAGAGAGAATGACCGAGCATCAAGCGCCAAAATCTGTGCTGAACTCAAGACAGATAGGGCCAAGGAGCCTGGGAATACCAATATTTAGATGGAGCGACAGCGTCCTCAAAGATATATCTACCTTGGAGCTTCTAAACTGAAGAGGCTGGCACAAAATCGAGATGAGTGGAGGAAGACTCTTGAGGAGGCCAAGACCCACCAGGGGTTTTAGAGCCAACAGTTGATGAAGACCTACATAATAATAATAGTAATAAGCCTGTTTATTTCTTGTTTTACAATAGTTGGTAGTTACAATAAACTCAAATTTGATTTGTATTAGTAAGTTAACTTAGATTATGTTAGTAATATAAGTATACGTTTTAAAAATATTTATGAATTAACAAAAACCCCGGTTTGGGAAAAGGCCTCCTCCAAAGATGCCCATTTTTGTCCTACGTAGTCATATAATATTATAAAAAAAATACTTACTACATTTTAAATATTCCTTGACACAAGTAGCCAGCCATTACAGCACCTCCGTTGCAATTAATTAAGTTACAATTAAAAAGTTAAATAAACGCTTGAGTGTCTGTAAAAAAATGATTCCTCGTTTGATCGTTCTTTGCAGCCATCTTGTTACACTATTTACAGGCTACAAGTATAAAATGGCTAGAATTATTATCGTCACGTCGTGAAACTTTGATTATTCTCGTCATTAAAAGTGTCTTTTATTGCGACTTTAACCACCCCTTGAAGAACTTCTCACTGCGAGGCGGAATTAGTCCGGTGGAGGTTTTTCTTTGTTTGTTTACAAAGGGCTCTAATTTACATGAATTTGATTGTCATTTTCCAAAATGGAACTCGATGCGTGAAGGATTCATATAAGCGACACGTTCGGTATCTGCCTACAGATAAAAATATATCTTTACATAGTATAAACTCCCGCTGTATACGCGCTTTTAGATCATTTAAACTACGCAACGGATTTTCGTGCGGTTTTCACCAATAGATAGATTAATTCAGGAGGAAGGTTTATATGTAATACAAGCATATTATAGTGCAGAAAAGTCGATAAATTCTAAGATTTAATTCAGGCTGCGGGCAGCGTGAATTTGATATATATGCAAATTAACAGATGGCGTTGGTTATATAGGTTAGGTAAGCCGCAGCAAAGTGTGGCCGGGTCTGCTTGTTATTTATAAAATTAATTGGCTATTTCAAAATTGCAATTCTAAGGACCCGTGATTTTTCACGGTTCTGCGCTGGTTCTTAATAATATTAAGAGAAATAAAATAAACTACAAGTGTGCAGTTCACATGCGGTAGAAGTGAAATCTTCAGAAAACTCAAGTAAAGAGTAGAGAGTTTATGAAGCACCGATCATTCTATCTCATTATCTCGCAGGCTAAACCCCATAAATGTATGTGTTTGTCTCTTCTTAGTGTTGCTCGTTTTAGTTTCACCGGTGTCAAATCACAACGGTGCTAAAGAAGTTTTCACTTCAAAAACGTGATTTTGAACCAGCTTCTTATGCATTTAAAATAAAAATGATAAATTTCATATTTCCTTCCACATTCCTCACAAAAATACGAATACAAATGTATTTTTTCCCAGAATATTTCAACACATTTCTTGATCAATAATATCTTGAATCGATTATATACATATTATTGTATTTGTTTATCATTTATAGTAATTATTTTATCAAAAATTATTGATAAATAATAACTAACTAATAAAAATTTATCAATAATTTAATATTTCGTTTTACGCATGTACTGTACCCATTCGCCCTTAAATGGATATTTAAAAACTCACTGGCACATTGTGTTGGCTGAAATTAGTTTTTTTATGTGAATACCTCACAAGAGTACCAACAGCTGCGGTCTGGAGCCAGTGAGACTATGACATTCTTGATTTGGGTATGTTGTGATACTGAAGGTAGAGGCGAGGGGAAATAGATGGGAAGAGAAGGAGATGAGAGAGGGAAATACCTGGCTTTTCAGATCTCGTCACCAAACATGGCTAAAGCAATTTCAAGCAATTTCAATTCAAAGTAATTAAAAGGTGTAACACCAGGGCAATACTGAGAGTATCGACTGGTCAGTCGTTGAGTGGGCATAGCGCTTGGGTCCCACCTGGACGTCGCGTGTTCGATTCCTCGGCTGGCTGAGTCCTCCATCACAACACAAGCAACATTTTCAGCTTTCTGTGGTGGTAGTAGGAGATTTCAAACATTGTTGGGTTATTCGTAACCCGGGAATGTTTGTCTTTCTTTTAAAAAAAAAATAAAAATAAAAATAAAAAAATCTTCCACTCTGGAACGTGACAAACTTTTGATTACTTCAAAAAGCCGATAGTCACGTTTAAATGTTTTGTGATAATAATTATAGTAAAAATATGTTCAAATCTGATTAAGTAATTGCTCGAAGACATCTCTCCGCCGTAATTGTTCACGCCTTTATTGTTACATGTTGCTTTTTGGAACTAACTATTGTGTGCCTTCAGCCTTGGTCAGTTCAGTTGAATTCACCTTATGAATTCACCTCGCCGCAACGGACACAAGTCCTAAAGTCGCATCGCTTTACAGAAGTCATAAATCACAGTTTTCCGCAAGTAACATCGCCGCGCCGCATGATATCGCTCATTGATTACGTATTCAAACGTTCATTTTCCCCACCATTCTTTCCCAAAGACCTCGCTCTCCCAACTAACATATATTTTTCCCAGTGAACACCATATCAGTGTAAAGCAGAAAGCATTTCGGTAAGTGAGATTCAAATATAATAAAATAGATAAGAACCGCATACGCATACAATCCACGCAGCATTTGATCCATCGATCTTGAGAGGGAGCATGTGCTCCCCGCCGCAACAGTAATAAAACACTATTTTTGAAGTGAAAACTTCTTTAGCACCGTTGTAATTTGAAACCAGATCAAACGAAAAATAGCGACAGTAAAAACAGACAAACACTTTCAACTATAGGATAGCATGCGAGAGAATGTGATAGAATAATCAGTCTCCTCTTTGTGTGGTGCTTCGCAGCCTATCGGTCTCCTCTTTGCGGTGCTTCGTAACCTCCCCACTCTGGTCTACTTTAATTTTCTGATGTGAAGTTTTCACATCTACCGCGTGTGAAATGCACACTGTGATTTTTTTTACGATTTCGTCAAGCTTGCAGTTAGTAGTAAAATAACGTGATTACTATTTGCAAATCTGAGTTCGAATCCCACAGCAATTACCGTTTACCCCTCGTTTTGAACAAGCCGGCACTAAGTGAAGGGGAAAGTCCACATCGCTTGCAAAAAACTGCCTTTTCAGAAAGTTTTTCTTTTTAATAACTTTTCTGCCCTCTAATTATAGCCCTCTTTAATAACGAATGAGCGCTGCCTGGAAATGCGTAATATCACTTCAGTTGAATTTCCTTACGTTATTACTAGAAGCATGGGCATCGATCCATTTGGGACACTTTCCCAAATGATACACAGGTTATCACTTTAGCGGTATATTTTTATGACAGTTGTATGACAGGTATTAGTGACAATATTATACTTCTGATTGAGCAGGCGCGAAGGAAAGGGAATATTTTAATAATTTAGTGTTTACCTTTATGTGGAAAGTTATGTGGAAAGTATAAACAGAATATTTAGGTATATGTTTTTTTGGGAATTCAGATGATTTTTGATGGATTCTGTAAATTTATGTCGCCAATTAGGAACTCCAGTGAAAAATATTCTGGCTTTAAAAAATATGTTTATATAGACCAACAAACGCAGATTCTGAATACATAAGTTTTATTTAATGATATTAAACGCGGAGTTTTTAAAAAAATATTAAAAAGCCCATTTTTAATCGGGTCGTAAAAACACGCCGTCAAGGTAACGTCACTGTTCGACGTGTCGTGACGTCACCGTAAAGTCATCGTATGGGAATGTATGAAATGACACAAGCCATTGTATTAATTTATTCGTTTATTTACATACGTTTATAGAGATTTAGTTGTGTTTATTGAAACATTATTTAGGCCTAAATAATGTTTCAAAAATAAAAGTATCTCTTATTAGTTTATCTCTATTATTGAAAATATTTGAAAACTACTGCATAAAAAAATAGTAACGCTATTTCTAAGCTAAGGAGAATACATCAAACAACGGAATTCAAAATCCCAACAACGGAATTCAATTTCCCGATCCCATACTAATTTTTCAGGAGTGATGACGTCGCACGATTCACCATACATACGGTGGTTTTCGGGGTCTTGAAAAAATAAAACTTTGACAATTATTTTAACTATTAAAACTAACTCTAAAAATAAAAATAAAAATGCTGTTGAAGTTAGAAAGTCATTATTCATTTAAAAAAAATGGACTGGAGTTCTCTATTACAATATAGTTAGGCGAAAGGAAATGTAAGACGTGAATACGGTGAAGGAGAGGAACTAAAAGAAATAAGAGTACCCACACGAATTTAAAACATACTTTAAAAACAAGTTAAAACAGGCAAAACAATACATCTTCTATCTATTTAAATAAAAATGAATAACTTCCGAACGACTGCACCAAATTGGATTATTCTTTGTTTAGTATTCGTTATTATCAGGACAAAGTTTGTATGAAACTACTGGTGAAATGAAATTTGTATAAAAAAAATCAATTAGGTGACACGCCAATTTTTTGAAAACTGAATGTACCGGGAATGTACGGAATGTGGGAGGGGGGAGAAGTAGGGAACTCGGGTAGGGGGTTTGCGGGAGGGGGGGTGGGAGGGGAACCCGGGATTCACGTGATGGGGGAAGGGGAGAAGTGAAGTGGGGAGGGGGAAGTTGGAGGAGGCGGAGTAGGAACGCGAGAGAGGAAGGCGACGCGGGAGAGGAAGGGAGGCGGAAGGGGAACGGGACGAATGGGAAAGGACACGCAGGGAGAAACAATTTCTTTATTAAATGCAACGCATGCCGGGAACCAGCTAGTAGGTAATAATAATAAAGATTATTAACTTACACAATTTCTAAGAAGAACTATATTATATTTAATAACAATATTTAAGAAGAAGAAAAAAATAATGAAATAAATCTTGAACAAAAAAATTAAATAAACAAGGTAATTTAAAATCCACGTAAATATATTATATTTAATGACACCTTTGGGGATGCTGTGTGAGGGGTCTGTTAAGGAAAAACGGTATGAGGGATGAGTTAGAATCTGGAGGACAGTGTGTTCAGGTGTGACGAACTTATGAATCCTTTCAGTCTGAAGAAATGTGTTACAATGAGCACATCCTTTCTGACCCGTAGAAGGTTCAAACCAAGTTCAAACCAAGCATGCCCAAGAGAAAGTGGGTAGGATAGAGCCACGGATAGTAGCCGTACTTCCTCAGGTAAAGAAATCTCAGAAATTTCTTCTGAACCCTCTCTAACATGAGGGAATACTTCACTTGGTGTGTGCTTTTACAATACGATCTGCCACGCAGTAGATGGGCAAAAGCATCCGCCTCCAGGACCTAGATAAATCTCACCCCATGAACCGGGGCACCCCTGTTAAATCACCAAATGCAGCGTGTTGGTTATCCGATAAATGGTCCCGAATCGTAAATTCGCAAAACGTTGAACGCTTCCTGCATTATGAAGAAAAAAAACTGATTTCTCGTTAAGGTACCAACGTATTTGATATATTTAGTGAACGTAAAACGCAGTGACTTAATCCTTTGTGCGCCGTGAAAATTCAAGCCTTTTAAAAATTGTATTTTCATCTAATTTAGTGACATTTACACGCGGCATGCACGCGCACGCCCTTTTACGGGTCTCCCTGCGGCGCGGCACGTTTTTAGAACTGAATGGAAGATATGTAATAAATTCCGATTAATTCAGTGACAACATTTATGGGTTTAATCACTACTTTTCACCTATGTAGGAAGTTGTAATATCCACATGCTTTGCGATTTTCGAAGGAAACGATTAATTCACATTTCTATAATGTTGTTAACATGTTGTTAAAAAAATACCCGATACACTCCTCTAACGAAAATTCCATTATTATTATTTGAATGGACACCAATGTCTTCATTAGTTAGTGGTGACATTAGTCTAAGTTTTAGTACTTTAATTATCATCTATTAGACCGAAATAGACAATTAACTGGTACTCAATCTCTCTTATTGCCCATCCGCTCATTGGGCAAAAACACAGTTGGCAACTCAATCGCTATCCACAAGAAAGCAACTTGCGAAATTCACAGGCAACTTCTCAAAGACCAGTTGTCAAGGGCATGCGACCTCCGTAGTCCAGTGGCTAAGACTCTTGACTCACATTCCGGAGGTCGCGGGTTCGAACCCGGCATGCGCAAATAAATTTTATTTGATTAATTTGTGTTATTTCACAATTAATTAATTTAAAATAATATATAGTATATTTGCGGCATGTTCCAGAGTGGAAGATACTATTAGTATCGCCCTGGTGTAAGACCACCATTCAGAATTGAAACGTTGCTTGAAAATGGCTTTAGCCGTGTTTAGTGACCAGATCTGAATAGCCAGGTACTTCCCAACCTTCCTCTTCCCCACCTCCTTCCCCTCCCCACTACCTTCAGCCTCACAACATACCCCAATTGGGGATGCCATAGTCTCACTGGCTCCAGACGGGAGCAGTTGAGATTCTTGTGCGGTATTCACTGTAAAAAAAAAATAAAAAAAAAAATGACAACCTGTTGACAGGTTGCCATGGTTGCGTCTCACGACCTGTCCAGTTTTTGAGTAATTTGCGATATGTTCGAACAGGAAAAAAACGAGTGCACTTTAGACCACACGACTGAAGTAAAACTTCACTAACTTATAAAAGAACATATGACATTCATCAATTCGCGCTATGCAATTGCACTATATAAGTATTATAAATACAAAATAATACAAGAACAACATGTCAACCTACCAGTGACCAAATGGGAAAATAATTCACCGTCTGGAGATATTTTCATATCAGAGGGTTCGGCTCAGTGGAACTCTTAATTGGACCTTTAAATCCTACTAATCCCTTAATATAAATATTTAAAAAATCTTTTGTAATCCTACATGTATTTAAAATGACTGATTTTTCATTTTTATATACAAACTAGCAGACCCGGCCACACGTTGCTGTGGCTAACATAACATAATAAGTATGTTTTTATATATATAAACCTTCCTCTTGAATTACTCTATGTATTGGTGAAAACCGCATGAATATCCGTTGCGTAGTTTAAAAGATCTATGCGCACATACATTTTGAGCGACTTCATCAAATAAAGTAATTTAAATCAAATACCTACTTACTCTAAGACATCTATTTTACAATTTCTTCCGTAGAACGAATTTCAAAAGTGACTATATTACGGCCCACCAGCCGTTTTAAATCACACAAAAATATGTTTTCTTTAAATTTCTCGGCTTTTCTCTAATATAATTTACATGGATTATACATATAAACATTCCTCTTCAAACACTATCTATTGGTGAAAACCGTATGAAAATCCGTTGCGTAGTTTAAAAGATTAACGCGCACATACATTTTGATCGACTTCATTTTATGATAATGATGATGATGATGATTCTTTGAAAAATCTAATATGCCTAAATTTTGAATGAGAGAGCTAGGTATAATGCCAATAGCCGAAATAACAAAGGTTAATATAGTCTGAGAATGCCAAATTTTTTGAAAAATAATAAAATTGATAATTGATAAATTATTATTAAAATATATTTTTGTTAAATAAGCTGATATACATAATCACTGAAATCGTAAGTTGAGTTGTGCCGTGAATTGAGTTGCCAACCAGTTTTAGTTTCGTTTCGGTTTCTTCATGAGCGAACCGCCTTTTGCTGCCTTTCATCGTTGTATTGAAACATCGAATTTCTAAATTTGAAATTTAAGGCCGGTCCACACGCTACGTTTTGCACAACCTTTTAAGTTTGCGCAGTCTTAAAATGTTGCAATTTTAAGCGTCCAGACGGTGCAGTCATATTTGTATTTTTCGCTCAGTCTTGTATGATATCGTCATGGAGGAGATTCTCCCGTGGTCAATTTTTGCATTTTGCTCTCTCGTTGAAAAAAAAGATTAGAACATCTCAGAAGAACCGGGCGTTCGAAGTGGTCGCGTAAGTGGCTTTAAATTGGCTTAATATCGACTCCTCTTCCTTGGCTCCCCGTACTTGCAAATATAACCCCGCCAAATATCAGTCGAGAGATTGCAACACTGAGGGAATACAAGAAGGCGCTGCAAAAAAGCGAAATACCCTTGCACGATGATGTCGTTTCTCACCCGGCATGCCGCTTAAAGTCTCGAAAACCCTTCTGGACGGAAGGAGAAAGACTCCTTCGAACACCTCTCACCCCAGAAGATAGGTGGAAGCTTGAGTGGCAATCAGACAACGTCAAAAACGCCCATCTCGTGCAAGACCCCACTGAGAGTCAGCCTGGGTTCTCATTGCCTCGCAAACTCTGGACTGCCATCAATAGGATAATGTGCTCCCATAGCCGTTGTGCTCACATGATGCATAGATGGGGCCTTAAAGAGTCGGCGACGTGTGAATGCGGTGCGGTGCAGACCACCGAACATGTGGTCAACGAATGCCCGCTCCATTCATTCCCCGGCGGGATTGATGAGGTCCACAGGGCAACGCCTGAGGCCCTAGACTGGCTCGCAGACCTAGATGTCCCCCTCTGATCCCCCACCATACGAAAGAAGAAGAAAAAGTGGCTTTTAAAAAGGCGGGACTTTTCCCATATTAGATTATTGCGTGAATTACATGATGTACCTAATGATTGGCGGAACTACTTGAGAATGGACATAGACACGTATACTTACTAATTGGAACTAGTGACACCGCATATCATCAAAGAAAATACTTGTATGAGTACAGCAATACAAATACAAATATGACTGCACCGTCTGGACGCTCAAAATTGCAACGTTTTAAGACTGCGCAAACTTAAAAGGTTGTGCAAAACGTAGCGTGTGGACCGGCCTTTAACCAAAAAAGTTTGGATGGTGAAATATGCCGACGTGGCGTTTCTTCGTTCTATGGTTTTAACTAATCTTTTATCAAATTCTTAACGATGTAAAGATAACCCACTTACAGGCAAATCATTTTAGGGTGCACGTTTGTTCGTCTAGTCATCGGACAACTCAAATCAACTCAGAACCTCGTTTGAAAAGTCATTAAAAGTTATGAAAAAAATTGTTATATAGGTTTCGTTAAGTTAGGGTTATCGGCTATTTTAAAATAATTTTTTTCATAGCTTTTAATGACTTTTTAAAGAGGTGTGGAATTGACTTGATTCTGAGTTGGCATGGAACCTCGTCTGTACAGCAAACACACCGGTCGTATCGAAAATAGAAAGTTCCGATAATTATTTTCAAGATTATGATTTTAAATTTTCACGGTCGAAATTATTTTCGTTATTTATTTTTGGGGTATTATGCCGTGTTACCCTACCTAAAGCTAGGTGCTGCTGGGCTAAAGTAGGAGGTAGCGCAACACGGCATAACACCCCAAAAATAAAAAAAACGAAAATTTTAAAACTTGTTTTATTTCGCGGCGATCAATTAATTCGATTATGTAGCAGAGTGCATATTTTCGGATTTGAGACGTCTAATAAACTATGTTTGATAAATTGTCTTTCCTTTCTATGCTTCAAATAATTCATCCTTCTCATTTATCTTCCCGCACTATACTGCAGATATTGGCAGTGTTTTTTAATTCGCTTTGTTAATTTTTCATAACAAGGTTTCGTGAAACACAAAGGGCGGGCTCACGGTATAATGGCTTTTTGCGGTTTTGCTTTCTGTTGCTTAACAAAGCCAAACATGAAAATAATAAAAAGTACTCTCTTTTGCACAACACGTATTAATTTTTGTGATAACTCTCTTTGTGGTTTGTTAAGAAACTCCTGGGTATCTAAAAACAAAATTCGATTTATATATCTTTCCGCTAATTTGTGGAATAGACACGTAAAAGGGTTCGTACTTACTCATTTTTTTTAGTTTTAACTTCTGTAGCACCGTTGTGATTTGAAACTCAATGAAATGAAACAGTGACACGAAAAAGAGACAAACACATACATGTATAGGCTTTAACCTACGAGAGAATGAGGTAGTATAATCAGTCTCATCTTTGTGCGGTGCTTCGTAGCCTTCCTACTCTTGTCTACTTTTGTTTTCTGGTGGTTTCACTTCTACCGCGTGTGAATTGCACACTCTGTTTTTTAGTGAAAATTTCTTTAAAACCTTCAGATAACTAAAGTAAACAAGAATGGAGAGGCTATGAAGCACCACACAAAGAAATTATACTATCTCATTCTCTCGCGAGCTGAATCCTATGGATGTATAGATGTATGTGTTTGTCAATTTTTAGTGTAGCTATTTTTCGTTTCATCTAGTTTTAAATCACAACGGTGCTAAATAAGTTTTACTGCTCCCTTACTGGAACATTTGAGTTATTTTTTACTGCGAAATTTTAAACTGAATGACAAAAATGTCGATAAATATGATAAGTAGGTACGTTATCCAAATGTTTAATGCATTTCGCAAATATGTGGCAGTACCTATTAGTAGTCATTTCAATATATATGTTACTAGCAGACCCGGACATACGTTGCTATGGCAATCTTAATAACTAACGCCATCTGTTAAATCAAATCCTCCCCGCCTGCTTGCCAGCCCGCTACCTTTATTTATGTATTTCAACCAATTTACACAAAACACTGACAAATTATATACCTAAAAACCTTCCTCATGAATCACGCTCGAAGTTTAAAAGATCTAAACGCACAGGCAGCGGGAGCGATTTCATTTTCTACTGTGTAAAGATTATTAAAAGCTCACACTGCTACTCTAGTAAACAATTATTTTGTATGTTTGCTCACAAATGTATTCAACCATCTTAATAGGCAGTACTGCTACTGTCGTTGAGATACATCTAACTCAATAATTGAAACTACTGTCCTAAACTCCGTAGGTAGGTACGGTACAGAATACACTGTTTCTCACCGAACCGTTCCAGAAATCTATTCACATTCATCAAAATGCAAGAAGTTCCTTCCGTTAATTAGGGACCCGCTAAACAAACAATCCGATAAACAAACGAACAAAACTTCGGGGTCTTGACAAAGTGAATTAATAAACCCTGTTAAAACAAAACCACAACGAACACAACAGAACTGTAGATGTACGATATACAACTTCAGAGAAGCACACACGCGCCTTTTCGAAACGTAGTATTGTTGCAAGGAAATATCATTCGCATTCATCGTTTCACTTGAGAATGCGAGCTGGGTAAGTTATGGAAATATCTAAGAAAGGAATAAGGTACGAGGGTGAACTGGTATAGAATATACTAGATAAGGTCTCTTGCATGAAACAAAACAATGATATAACATTTTAAAAAAGTAAACAACTGATCATAAGTTTAACGAGCGCTAAAATATTGAAATTTTTCTTTATTAATGAAAATTAACACGAGAAGACAACGTTGTTATTGAAACATATTGACATTGTTAATTATATAGTGGTTTAAACAAAATGATTAGATTTTCATTATATTATAATGATGCCACAAAGTATGTTTGCTAAGTTTGAAGAAGAAATTTATTATATTTTATGCATTACACCGCTTACTCGTTAATACGGAATATTTTTTATTCAAACAGTAAGTTTAGCTTAGCTTACGAAACGTGAGTATTTATGTCGGGGAGACCAAAAAATATGCATTTAACATTTTAATTTATTAAAATTAATTCACTCGCGCGGTAACGCCATTGTTTATTCATCGTTTTTATTTTAACATTTCATAGACAACGCTGCCAATCATAGAAAAAATATTTTTACGTAAAACAAAGTCAATGCATTATTGACAAGTTTATACCTGTATTTATAACAGTAGAACATGGAAAGAAATGTATTAGAATAATTACACAAACCCGCTAGACAAACCCTGCTTTGCCAAACAAACCATTCAAAACCTGGGATGTTTTTTAAAATTATGATAAAATGCGAGTTTATTTTAGAGAATTTATTTTATAAGATTGGTACCTTCGACAAACGTCATATTTGATTGTCTATTGGTTAAAAAAGAAACGTTCCGTATTATCCGTGCATCAAACTTCGACAACACGAATGTTCTTTATTATCCGTGAGGTGGACTAACTGCACATTTACCAGAAATTTTTCTCAATCAAATTTACTAAACATTAGTAATAGCTATTGTATAAATTTCTTAAGGTCTCAAATTCACATGAAAGGCACTCCGTTTCAAATAAGTATTCGATAGATAAGTTTTAAGATTTTCACGGCCAAAAGCATTTTCGTTGTTTGTTTTTGGGGTGTTATGCCGTGTTGCGCTACCTCCTTCTTTAGCCAACGTTTCGGACATCGTTGCAGTGTCCATCATCAGGGCAGATCCCCCAGATCCGGTAGATGTGTGCACGGCATAACACCCCAAAAACAATTAACGAAAAAGTATTCGATAATTTATTTACAGTTTTACTTTAGACATGACTTGCACTGACTCTACATGAAATATGATCCACGACGGCTCGGTCCCGGGGATCTAAGACACTCCTACTTCGTTGGTTGCTTCGGTTAAGAAGAGGGAAGATGCACATTGGCATTTATAAAAAATGACAGCGAAAGAAACCTACACAATCAAAATAAACAACACAGAACTGTCAACGAGACATAACCAGCTGGATTAGGTATCTACTATAACAACTGATGATTAGTTACTAGAATACACGATAGGGGTTCAGCCAAGCGCGGAACCGTTTTTATACAATATTATATTTATTATTAATTTATTCCAAAGAGGACAGTATTCGCAAGTTATTGATCTTAACAGTTATGAATTTTTTATCTAGCATTTGGTATATTTTGGGAGAATGGTTTCGGTGCTTGGTGTGAGGCTTAGGTTTATTGTCTATTAGCACATAACATCGTACATTTTATATTATTCTATTGTGAGTGCCATATTGTACAAAAATATTAATAATTAGGTTTCCAATCAAACTCCTGATACTCTGGAAGACAACCAACACATTTTCTACGTGGGAGAATTATACATGAACGGAATGTCGAAACATTAAAGCAGTGAAAGAGCAAGCCTTTAGGTGATACAAGCGAGCACAAGTATTTTTTTGTTAATATTCAACAGCCATCAGGCTACTACATATATTTGAACGTAAGAAATCCAAAATGTATTCGGTTTCACCTGAAGCCTGAAGGTCTCTTTAGTCTGTCATCATTCAATCTAATATTCGGCAGGTCACCTCCTTTTCCTTTCCTTTTTATATGATCTTATCATTTTGCTGACAGTGTCAAATGCACAGCAAAGTCCTAATTGGTTATGACAGCAACGTCAGCTCCTTTAGTTTTCCGATGTTTAGGTATCTCATCGTTAACAATTAGACGTAGGTTACCCCCAAATTACACGACTGTTATATTATATACTATCTGAGAATACAGTGTTCGACGTAATGTTGGAATACGGTATTTACACTGTACTGTAGATAGTGTACATGTCAATCTTGATAGTGCGGTTGGGGCGCGCCTGTCTAAACCGTTCACCGAACCTCGGCAAATTAGAAGCTTTCGAGCTATTCATTTAGTAGTTAAGTGGAACTATTGACGATCTCTTAACCCTAAGCTTCGGCCGAGTTTATGTACAAGTAGACTTCAAAGTTCATTAAGGACGGTAACCGAAATTCTCAGGTTCTACAGATTAAGCGAGCCAACAAACAAAATCAATTTTGTCACTGATTCAGGAAACTACACACCAGGGTGCTTGATATCCGGGAAATTACTGTATTTTTAAATGCACAATAACTGTCTTACTTTAGAAAAATTGTTTTTTTGTTGTTTTTCAAATTGGTCTATTTTAAATGCTGAAAAATTTTTCAACACAAAAAATTATTTAGAAGTATATTCAGTTAATAAAAGTAATTTAAAAAAGGGATTATTTTGTACTTTAAGTACCGAGTTGCTACTCCTTTCTTTCGTGTATTCGTGATATAGTGTCAATCTATATTAAAAAATGATTCCCTGTTTCCCTTGGTCACGCCATAACTTCAGAACGACTTTACCTATTTTGTTCATCTTTTTTTTAAAGTTTTCTAATTCTTTTTAGAAGGTTCTTACGGAATGAAAAAATGAGAAAATTGTGCAGAAAATTGGATAATTTCGGAAAACTTAACTAATTTAACTTCGATGAAATATGAAATTAAATTTAGCGGGCAGCTGTTTTTTTTGGATTAAAGAATTGTCCATGAATTTTTTAAATTATAGATATTTTAAATAGGTACCTACGCTAGGTACCAAATTTGATTGATTGTTCTAATAATATACAAAATGAATATTTGTAATATTGTTTATTTGTAATACTGGGACTGGAAATATGGAACGCGGAAGGTTGGCGGGACGGGGGAGCGGGAGAGGGAAGAGAGTAGGCGGGGAAGGTGGAAGGGGAACGGGGATGCACGGGAAAGGACATGCAGAAAGAAACAATTTAGCAACGCATGTCGGGAACCAGCTAGTTCTTAATAATAATAATACGCGTACGATGATAGTATTATAAACAACTAATTGAACAAGATAAGTTTCGCTATTATTCTTCCCAACTTATTTATCTTGCCCCATCCCCAATGGCGCCCAACATTTTGACAAGAGGCCACCAGGCGTCCCTGTGCAGAGCCACGTCAGCAACCTCGTACATTGCAAATCGTTTTGAGTTTTCACCTGTTTTTTTCTTTCTTTTAATATAGGGATTTATTTTGAATCTTATTGTAATGTGTAATAAGATTCAAACCATATCGGTAGTTGCGCCACCCTTCATATATCTTCTATAAATTATGTCTCACATCGTAACCACTACGCCGGTGACTTCTCTCTGTCCATAAATATATCTGAGCTCTTTGTTTATATTTTGTGCATTTTACATACACACCTTTTATGCGCCCATGGGAATTTTACATTGGTCACATGAAATAGTAATAATTTCTTGTATAAGTGTTAGTATTTTTACCTGCCCATGCCCTCACTGTGTCATCTTAACGCCCCCTCGGGGTCTTCTACTGTCCCCCTGAAAGAGTCAACGCCCACAAAGGGGCGTTGTCGCCCAATTGAGAACCTTTGTACTAGAATATTCGGCAATCCAATCATTATTTGGGAGGCGGGAATGGGTACCGCCGCCCCGGGAACCTTTATTGGATAACCAACACCTCTGCCATAGGTCACCCCAAGTGGTTCGCTACGTTTGGTGATTTAGCAGGGGTGCCCGGGTTCATGGGGTGAGGTTTGTCTAGGTCTTGGAGGCGGATGACCAGGACATACTGAACCCCAGATTCCTACCCACCCCTTAAACCCTTTTCCTTCCCAGAACTCTCCTCTCCTTCCTTTCCTTAAAAAAAACCCTCCACACAGCATCCCCAAAGATGACATAGGCCCTGAGGGAAATTATTTTCCTCAGGGCCTCCTGTGTGGAGCTTATGTAAAAAAAAAAAAAAAAAATTGTCTGTGAGCATTTTTGTTGTGTTATAAAGTGTAATTTTTTTTAAATTTGTAAGAGTTTAAAAATATTATAATCTCGTGTATTTTATATCACTGTCAGGTAGTACTCGTTCACGCGGTGCACACATTCGTACTTGAAATGTGAGGCACGTCCCTTTAAAATATACAGAACGAGCTTTGAGCTTATATTTTCATAAGAAATTTTCTCGAAATTATATGCTATTATCAAAAGTTACCCGTGTGAGTTAAAACTTTATAATATAATATAATATGTGGTTTGGTTTTAAAATATATCAAAACTCAAACTCAAATAATTAATGAAAAACAAAATTTAATTAAATGAAGACAATATAAGCGAAACTCAATCGAAAATCTGGAAACAGAAAAATCAGAAAAAGATATTGACACCTCTGGGACTTGAACCCAGGACCTCTTGCTTTCCGGGCAAACGCGCTAACTGCTGAGCCACGGTGTCGATATCAAATTTGGTCATTTTTAACTTTATCACACTTCGAACCACCCACACTATCTTCATGTTCATAACGCATATATTATTGGCTACTATCTTTATGTATGATTGCAAGATTCAAACCCGAACTAAATGCTCTCTAGATAGTGTCTGGATAAATATTTATCCATTTTATTTTAATATGCAACATCTATTGACTTTTCTGCACGTCTGGGATGAATGTATTATTTTTATTTTTAACTTTATGAGTGAAACCTCAAATTGTAATATTTAATTAAATGAAGACAATATTAGCGAAACTCAATCGAAAATCTGGAAACAGAAAAATCAGAAAAAGATATTGAGGATTATTTCTTCAGTACCGAATTTTGTGGTGAAAGAATTAGAACAAAATAATGTAGTTGAATCACAGGAGCTCATGGAAATAAAATAAGAATTTCTAAGCTCCATAACTATATAATTATGATTCAAATGGCGTTGCGGTCTCAAAATACATAGTTTTATTGATATTGATCGCAGACATGAAAAACTGTTCCAATTTATACATCACAGCTCACCCCTATTTATAGTGTAAAAAAAAACAAAATAACCTGTTGTGAAGTACTTCCTTTAAATATGTTAATACTGCTAAAATGTTTAATTGGTACAGCTTTTTACTTCAGTAGAGGCATGTTAAAAACACCAGCTCAGGTATGGGGGCTCCATCGAAGCCAGAGTAAAGTTAGCCTCCCAGAAACTGGGCGTACTGTATAGTAGCCCAGTCAGTGGGGGATAAAAAAGGCCTTTAGCTTGCAAAAGGTCATGTAGTAGCGATGTTGATATATGTTGTTAAGATTGGGACTCTAAAGAAAAAAAAAAGTTTTCGACCTCGGCAGGGTCGAGCTCGATCCGCCATCTTGGATTGAAGGTCCCAAAATTCGGTTTTTTCAAAATAATTATGAAATGGTTGATTTTACAACTAAGTTGTTCAAGGTGAACTTGAAGAAAACTAAATTACGTACATTTTATTAAAATAGTTTTTTTTTGTAAGTCTAATAGATAACGAGTTACAGTGGAGGAAATGTGAATATTTTTCTGAAAAATGATGAAATTCCCAATTTGTGTTATTTTTTCGGGTTATTCATTACATAACTAGCTGTTAAAAACCCGCTCCGTAGGGTTCTACTGCTAGGCCCTGTAGGCAGATTTTGGTTTGGCTTTGCCCAGTTAGTGTTGGTGACCATTTTATACATAATTATATTATATAATATATTTTTTATCATATAATTATAATAATTTTGTTAACTCATTTCCACACCACCAACCACCATGAGGTAGAGAACATGGCGCATTTTTTTTTTATTATCCCCTGTAGGTCTACTCCACAGATATACCAGCAATGGTAGATTTCGACATTTTATATATTGGCTATTGCGTAATGATATTTTTTTGTTGATGCCGGTTGGTTGATATCGACATCTTAATAACAGTCTTCATCAATGTCATCATCTAGTTCATTGCCTGTGGTACTGAGATTCTGGGCTTCCATTGACAAAATCTCTTCATCTTCTTCCTCGACATCGATATGAACCTCTGGCGAATTTCGGCATGTTTGACCATTACAGCACCCACACACAATAGAACAATTCAATCCAGCTTTCCTGCAGCCAATGCAACGCCGCATCCTTTTTTACAATTACATGAAATAAATTTCAGTAATTTTGCACAAAGTCTCGGGTGCTGGTTTCTTTGTCATTCTTACTGGAAGAAGCCCGTTGGTGCCACGTTTCCAGCCCCAGTTTTCTGGATTTTTGGACTTGGTGGTAAGTCCTAAATGCATGGTACCGTGCAGCGTCATTCGTTGGTGGCAAAGAGGCAAGATTGAATATGCTTTTTGTTGTTGACTTTGCGAAACGTTGGTAGCGGACTTCTTCCAAGGTTTCCTTATCCATGTCACCCCCGTATAAAGCAACAAGAAAGCGTGTTCCTGCATCTGCTATGTCTTTTGGTTTTGCATCATGTTGTTTGAAGATTCCTATCATGGCATTGAGTCTTGTGTCGTTCTGTACAAGTGAACAAAATTTTGTTTTTCTTTGGTTGAAGAAGGACGATGTTGTATCGCAGCCACTAAAGGCATGGAGAAACAGAATATTCTCAGCCGCTTCTTTGTATTTCACACTATTAGCGGAATACAGTCTTTCAAAAGTTTTGCCTCTCCCGGGTTTGCGAAGATATATACTACTTTCGGGTGGTGCCAATGCTGTTAGCAGAACTAGGAGATCAACGTCTTCGCCAATAACGAATACAGCGTCAAATGATGAACACAAGGAAATCGCAGTATTGACGATCAACTCATCAGCATCTTCTTCAACCTGCTTAACTGTAAAATCAGCCTGTATAAATTGCTTTGTAAGCATCGAAATCAGACGGACTTTGTTATTTTCATTGGCTAAAAAACGTTCTTGTGAAACTTGAACTGGCATTGTTTCATCGAAAAGAACATCTGCAGACATATGCTTCTTCGATCGGCGAAGTCTTTCTGCGGTTTTTGTATTTTTTTCACCATCATCTAGCGGATATCCATCGAAAACAATAACTGCATGTGATCCATAGTGATGTCTTATATAGTGAACGTACTTCTCACAAATTGACCCAAAAAAATCATTACGATTCCATACAACTTTATGTAAAAGGTATCCTCCATTCACAACATTAATGTTGCTACCTTCAAGTTGCACGCCTTCTGGAAGTTGTTCAAAAACACCATAAAATGATGATTTCGTACTTTTGCGCATTCCTTCTTCAGAGAAAAGCGACAAAGGAAATGGGGCGAGTTCGAATTTGAGGTAATCCTTCAATTCTTCGTCGGATTTATTCAAAATACGCATTCTCTTGAACAACATTAGCGGGTTGATGGAAATAGTTGTTTCGCCGATCTTGATGCTGCTGTTGACTGCTACTAATAGAATAACTTTGTCCTTACCTTTGAATTTAATAGATTCAAAATTTGTATACCTGGTAACCATGTTCGACATCCTCTCGGTACCTATTTCTCTGGATAAATGTCAATTAATCTTTTCATCCCCGACAATTCCAGTACTGATAGAAAGAAGTGAATTGATTTCGGGGAAGGGAGAATGCTGAGAAAACCAATCCGACAGCTTTTTCGAGTCTTGATCGTCTCGAGTGATACGGGAAGTTCTCATATCGACATGTTGCTCGCGTATATGTAGATTAACGTTACTATATTCCTCAATGGCGTCACAAACGTTATGCAAAGATATCATTCCTAAAGTCCACAGGGCGAGTATGCTGTTACTGATTCCACGGCCACGAGTAAGACCCCCACAGCTATGCATCATCCGCATCAAAGTTTGTTCGATGGTCATGTCAGACCATATCCCTGACCAAAACTTGTCCGAGCTTCTAATCGTGAAATAGCCTTCCGTCGTAAATTTTTGGTATTCAATAGGATCCATTTTTCCTTCCAAATCTAGCATGTCTTGTAAATACAGATGAGCAGACTTTGCATAAAAGAAATGACCGCTTGCATGAAAATAGGGAAGCATTCTTTGGACAGTGTCGAGATGTAGTTGGCAGTTTCCCATTCGCTCAGCTTCAATGAAATGCTTCACAAGAGTAATCATTTGGAAATACTGAACCCATCATTTGGCTGTAGGACCATTATTTTCCAATTTGATAAGCGCTTCTTTGAATTTTGACGCAACAACTCTATATGCCTCGCTTTCATCGGCTCTGAGCGTCCAGGCATCGTCCAGTAACCAGGACTCAATCAGTGTTGCCAAGTCAGCTATAGACTAGGAGCCCACTATAACAACGTCAATCAACGTCATCGAGCACACGGATGATGCTATATAAGTATATTTGTATGTTTGTGGGAATTCGTTAAAATGATATTTTGTAACATGTTCTTACAAAAATTTAGCAAGAAAACCTGAGTTTTACAATTTTTTGTCAAAATTGTCTTTTTTCTTCCGCTGTAACTCGTTACCTATTAGACTTACAAAAAAACCATTGTGCATAAAATGTACGTAATTTAGTTTTCTTCAAGTTCGCCTTGAACAACTTGGTTGTAAAATCAACCATTTCATAATTATTTTGAAAAAACCGAATTTTGGGACCTTCAATCCAAGATGGCGGATCGAGCTGAAAAATACCCTCGACTCTGTGCAGAAACGGGCGGTCCGTTTGATAGATTGTCCCATCTTAACAGATGGATTGCAATCTTTAGAGCACAGGCGTCGGGTGGGAATGCTATCCTTGTTCTACCGGTTTTACAATGGAAGATGCTCCGAGGAACTAGCATCATTGATCCCTTCGGCACCGGTGCATAGTCGGGAAACACGCCAAACGCGTGCCCAACATTTGTACACGGTTGACATTTGTCACATGAGAACGGGTCGTTTTTTCGACTCGTGCTTATGTTCAACAGCTCGGCTGTGGAATGATTTGCCGGCCTCTGTGTTTCTTCCTTCCTACAACATGGGTCTCTTCAAGACCAATGTTCTTTCCTTCCTCTCCTCAAAAAGACCCTCCACACAGCATCCCAGATGACATAGGCCCTGAGGGAAATTATTTTCCTCAAGGCCTCCTGTGTGGAGTTAATGTAAAAAAAAAATCAGCAATCAGCGTAAGAGTAATAACGGTTACAACAGAATTGTAGCCTAAAACTATAGTATAATCTTTCTATTTTTGAAACTTACAATTCTTGGCGGAATTCCATTGTAATAATATAATATTAAAAAATATCAAACTTATTTCCACTTTAATTTATTTGACCGTAACCGGTTTCAGTCTGTTAAAGCCATATTCAAACTGGTTTGTTCAAAGGTTTATACCCCTTTATATTAAATTTCTCTTAATCTACTATATATATATAAATAACATATGGGGGAGGGGGGAGAGGGTCTACAAGGATTTTATTTAATTATTCGGGTTTTCTTACATTTTTAGTCGTTTTCGACTGTCGAATTTCTAATTATTTTGGTTATTGTCAGTAGGCTTAATTACCTCGGGTTTGTAGTTTACTTTGATATTTTCAATTTTTATAAGACAAACTCTCTTTTTATAACTTTTGAAGGTTATTCCCATCAATGTAATATATCATTGAAGAAGAAGATAATAATAATATTATCTTCTTCTTCAATGATACTTTGATATAGTTTGGGGAATATCTTACAAGTAAAATGAATTATTAATGACCTAATTTTAGTGTTGTCATGTCTACTTTTATAAAAATTGTCGTTATATATTTGTGATGATGTGGAATTTTTGATTGATGGATATATTTTCAATGGGACATATGTTTTTCATTGGAGTACGAATAATTTCATAATTGTCGTTATATAACAAAATTAATATTTTACTTTAGAACATAATAATATGATGAAAATTATAATGGATTTAGAAGCGGAGATTTAGCAAAAGATTCTTATTTCTTATTCATTGCAAAGTTAAGTCGTTTTGAGACAAATTTTTAATTTCTAACCTTTCTAGTTTATGGCCTTTATTACAATGTCTTTTATTTTACTCTGTCTTTGTCGAATAAGTGTTTGCTTTCAGCCTATTAGAAAACAGAGATGTGGACCGAATTTTTAATTGTGTGAGTATTTTTAAAAAGCTTTAGAAATCCTTACTATAAAACTGAACATTTTCATAACTATGTAGAAGTTACATGAGATACAAAGCAGCGTTTCTGGTCAAACATGATGTTTAGGTCAAGTATTTCGGCTACAGAGATTAAGTAAACATTACGTATTGAATAATTATATATTATTGGATATTTAAATTTTTTGAACCTTATAACTTTGCATTACAGTATACTAGCTGGTAACCGGCATGCGTCGCAATGCCATTCAAAGAAATAAATTGATCCTCCCTGCATGCCCTTTCCCGTGCGTCCCCGTTCCATTCCACCTTCCCCGTCTACCCCCTCCCTCATTTATTCCCTCTCCGCGAACCCCGCCTTCCCCCTGCCTTTCCTCCCTCCGTTAAATTTATAAAACACACAAAATTTCACAACGCCAAGGCTTACCATTATATACAGCCTATTTTACTCGCTGAAAATGTAGCTTTCTATTGGTGAAAGATTTTTAAAAATCGGTTTAATGGTTTTGGCGTGAAAGCGTAACACACAAACACTTATAATATTAAGTATGGATATTTGAATTTTAACTAACAAAGGGATCTCCATAGTAACCTAAATTTTCTAACAAATAACGAAATAACAGCGCACGTCAAATAATTACTTATAATAATAATAATTGGACAATTTGTAGAGCGCCGTTTTAGTGAAAAATCACCTCAAGGGCGCTATATATACAATAATTACACACATTTTCATTTATACAAAATTCTTAACGCCAGAGCTTAACATTATATACAACCTATATTACTCGCTGATGATGAAGCTTTCTATTGGTGAAAGAATAAAATCGGTTTAGTAGTTTAGGCGTGAAAGCATAACAAATAAACACGCATACTTTCGCATTAACGAGTATAATATTAGTGATTATATATTCGAATATACAGGGTGTCCGGGGGTAGAGTGCATTAACTTCGGGAGGTGATTCTACATGATGGTAGGAGTAAAAAAGATTAACAACTTTTTCCGAAATTCCAACATTTTTTTTCCCATACAAAAAGACGTACCGACTAAAAATCCTTAGAGTGAGGTACGATCTTACTTGCTGAGAGCCTGCCGGGCGCCCGACTCGATTGTAATTGTATCGTAACAGCGGAAAATAATAAATCTGACCGCACACGCCGGACTAATTTCATCTTTTTACCTCAAAACTACCCCTAAAAGTTGGAATTTCGAAAAAAGTTATTTATCTTTTTTATTTCTACTATCGTGTAGAATCACCTCTCGAAGTTAATGCGCTTTACCCCCGGACACCCATATATAAAATGATATATTATATTAATGGCAATAAGATACCTTACCCCTAAAATATCTATGTTCAGTTTGTAAGTCAAGATGACGAACGGTAGCTATATCATTATAACAATGGTCAATTAGCTGAACGACTATTATTGAACGTGAGGGTTTTCTTAAGTTACTAAGTTAGGGGTCCCCAGGGAGTTTTATCGGCTGGATTCTGCAACAACCCCTTTGTCATAACTCACCCCTATATTACTTAAAATAATGCCGTGTTTGCATGGTGTTCTGGTTTGTTCAAAGGTTTAAATGGTAGAGTGCGTTGTGAGTTGGGCTAGAAGTTTTGCGGCCAAGATGCTGTGCGAACCTGTGCATTAAAAAAATGCAATTGCTAAGTGAAATAGGCATCCCCAAAAACATTTATTGTATAGCGCCGCTTGTGTTTTAAGAGGAAACACGGTCGCCCATAAATTTGAATAATTGGTACAACTCGTACAACTGTACCTGAAGCTGATAATCCCATCCTACTAATATTATAAAGGCGAAAGTTCGTATGGATGTATGTATATTTGTTACTCTTTCACACAAAAACTACTGAATGGATTTTAATGAAACTTTACAATAATATAGCTCATACATCAGAATAACATATAGGCTATAGCCTAGAGCTCTGGCATTATGAAATTTGTATAAAAAATTGCAATAAGGGGAACGGACCCATACTACGTGACCAACTTTTTGCAATTTTTAACCCCCCCCCCCCCCCCCCCCGGTGCCAAAAAACCTAAGTTGGTATTTTGAAGACCCCCCTGAACGGGTCACGTAGTATGGATACTGGGCACATTCCCTAAGTGGCACGCGAACTGTTTGAAAAATGAATGTAACGGGTATGGAGGGGGAGGTGAGAGGGGATAGGGAGAGGTGGGAGAGGGGGTGGAGAGTGGCGTAGGGGGGATTAAGGGAAGGGGTGGGGGGATGGGTAGGAGTGGAGTGGGGATAGGGAAGGTGGAGGAGGCGCTGTGGGAACCCCCCTAATACAATGCGAGCGAAGCCGGGGGTAAAAGCTAGTATGTAAATAAATTCACTTTTTTTTAATATTCTGGTGTCTTTTCCTATCCGGTGTTGGCTATAATTAATTTTTTAAATGGTCGTTTTTCGCTGCTATTATATTTCTTTAATCGATTCAAGGTATTTAGCACAGTCGACAGACAAAAGATTTACCGATAACGTAGAATAATTTTCATCGTTCCCAAGTATGACTGCCGGTCACTAATGTACGTAGTAATAACATCTATCATCGAATAAATTAAGAATGATTAATTGTTGAAACTATTATTTGTTCGTTTGCGATCTGCAGTCGTGCTCGGAAACGATGACATAAAATCTTCATCTAATAACTAGCGATTACTAGCTGTCACCCACTCCAAAGTGCTGTAACCGAAATTTTGGAGATTTATTATTATCATAAATATCTTAATTAGTATTGCTTGACTAAAAAATATAACATATATCTGGATATTAAATTTTTAAATATATAGTATTAAATAGCTACCAACGTTCCAATTACCGTTTATTGTGTGATTCTTTCACTCAAACCTGTAATTTCTGTAATAATTTCCTTCTAAGCAATTTTATGCGTCGATCTCGTAATTTTCCCATTTTTAATATTATTTAGAATCTGCCAAATATTTCCATGATGGGCCATTTTAGCATTTCTTCCTGGCGTCCCTTCTCTGCGCACGTGACGGCCTTATTTTTTAAATCAAATTCCAAAGCGGCCATTATAAATTCTCTTCTACCAAGATTCCATATCTGAGAATTTAAAACCTACCAAATACCGGTTGCCTCATCTGAAATGCAATGCGCACAAGTTATTCAGATTATTTACGACCTAAATGAAATAATTTTCTTATAATTGGAAGAAATTATATTTCTCTCGTAATTTTGGATGAAATCTATGGGTCGATTTTGTAATGAACCAAAAAATTAGATCCTTTCAAATATTGTCAACTTATTTGTATCCCAGGGATGTTTGCCTTTCTTTTTAAGAATAAAAGGTCACAACTTAGGACTAGGATTTATATTAAAAACATTGAATCATTATAAATCGTTAAACCGTTGTACATATCCATTGTTAGTCTAAGTCTAAAAGAACATGACTTCATAGTTTGGTCGCCTTTCTACAAAATTGCATATTCATCATAATGTTGAAAGAATTCAAAGCAAATTTATACGTTTCGTAAGTTTTCCCTTTAGCAGTGGCGGTCCGTCAGTGAGCTAGAGTGCCAAGATTGAAAACTACTATGTTTTTGATGATGTTGTAGCTGAAAAAAATTTTTTTTTTTCAAAATTTCAACATTTTGTTAGAAGATTTTCAGTATTCTACTGAAATGTGGATGCGCCGCATCTACATTGTTTTTTTTTTACGTGAGCTCCACTTAGGAGGCCCTGAGGAAAATAATTTCCTCAGGGCCTATGTCATCTTTGGGGATGCTGTGTGGAGGGTTAAATTTAGAGGGTTGATTTTACCATTTTGCTTTTACCTGGGGTTTGTAGTCTAGAATTTTTGTATATGTTGATAGGTTTGATATTCAAGAATAACCCCTTAAAAGGATTTTTCGAAATTCGAATTATTTTTAAAACTTACAGGCATTTTAGTGTCGTGGCAATGCGACCGGCTTATACCGGTTATTTCTACAAGAAAAATTCTCTCTAAGAAAAACGCACGTACGCTAATTACATGTTGGGGATTATTTCTACTATTATCCTTATTAGTACCCACACTTGTTCCTACCTATATCTGTGAAGTTAGTGCCTTGACACTCTTGATAGTCTTCAAAATGACAGCCATGTTCTGTGATCAGTTTTTATTGTTCGATTGACTTCTTTGATAGATTTCGTGACAAACTTCAAAGTGACAACTAGTTTTAATCGATGCAAAGTGGAAGGTACTCGCAATACCCAAAGAATTTGGAATACAAGTGACACCATTATCCTGTTATTGTGAGTTTTATGCTACATATGTTTCTTTCCTTCCAGAGAATTTTTAACATTATGCTTTCTAATTTATATTGCTGGAACAAAACTAGAGAAGGTACAGAGTATTGTGTACTTGGGCTGCAATGTAAATGATAGATGAGATTCTTCAGTTGAAATTAAATGCAGCATTGAGCAAGCTCGTGCAACCTTTATCCGCATGAAAAAAATGTTCTGCAGTCATGATTTCAACCTTGGATTACGAATGCGAATGGTCAGATGCTACGTATTTTCGATATTATTTTATGGAATGGAAGCATGGACGCTTACTGAACAACTAATTAGGCGACTTGAGGCATTCGAGATGTGGATCTACAGAAGAATACTTAAAATAAGCTGGATGGACAGGGTTACAAATGAAGATGTTATGGTTCGAATGAATAAAGAATAGAAAGTAATTAAAACTATAAAAATTCGAAAACTTCAATATCTTGGACTTGTGCTGAGACATCCAGAGAAGTATGAGATCCTGCATCTCATAATGCAGGGAAAGATTGCCGGAAGACGGGGTCCTGAAAGAAGGAGAACCTCATGGCTGAAAAATCTGAGACAGTGGTTTGGTCAGTCCATCGTAGAACTATTCCGGGCCTCAGTAAACAAAGTCCGCATCGCCAACATGATAGCCAACGTCCGTTGAATGGACAGGGCACAAGAAGAAGAAGAAGAATTGGGAGGCCGCCCCGGGAACCATTTATTGGATAACCAACACACATGACATTATGGTTATCCCAAGTTCTTCGTTTGGTTTGGTGATTTAGCAGGGGTGCCCGGGTTCATGAGGTGAGATTGGGCTGTGAGTGCGTCTTCCCGCCAACTGCATGGTGGTCGGCCTTTGCGAGAGGTTAGTTGAGTGAGACGTTTTGACCTTTCTAGCCGGACTGTTTCTAGAGGGATGGTTTCATATTCCCGTCACTCCTGTACACACTGACCCCCAGATTCCCCAGATCCACCCCTCATACCTTTTTACTTTCCAGAACTTCATTTTGTTCTTTAAAAAGCACTCCATTAGCATAATCAATAATGATACAGGCCTCCTCCTGTGCGTATTTTATGTTAACCACTCGGGCCTCAAGCCTTTTTTGTCGTAAGGTCAAAATATTTCGGCTTTGCAATAAAATCCAAACTAATGGAATATTTCTGAATGTATCTGAAATCTAAAAACTGTCTTCGAAATATGATAAAATACTCTTTCAAAAAAATTTACAAATTCGAAATAAACATATAATTTGAGAAATATAATTTTTTTTATGCAAAAATTTAAAAAAAATTCGCTTACCTTTTTCCTAAATGAAATTTATGGTAACGAAAAAAAAATCCATATGTATTTTATTAGGCAAATGTATTACAAACGTTTTCGTCAAATACTTCTAACCATTATAGTAAGAGAGATTCAAAGATTTTTATGAGACGTATACGAGTTGTTTCAACCGAACAAACCGAACAAGCAATGATTAAGAATGTACCTGCTAAAAAAAACAGCATGTGTGCAGTTCACAGTGTGAAGTGAAACCTACAGAAAACTAAAGTAGACAAGAGTCGGGAGACTACAAAGCACTACACAAAGAGGAGACCGATTATTCAACCCCATTCTCTCGTAGGCTTAATCCTATAGATGTTTATGTTTGTCTATTTTTGGTGTTGCTTTTTCGTTTCATCGAGTTTAAAATCACAACGTGCTAAATTGAATTTATTTGTTTATTCAGACATACACAGTACATAATAACCAAGTATGAGGAATATTTGATAAAATATTACATGATTATAGTACCTATTACGTAAGTTCGTTGAATATCATTAGGTAATTTCACCTGAGATTTTAACGGTTCTTAAAAGTTAACTAAGAATGAACGAGTAAAGTATTGTAAAGGAAGATCGTGTGTGAAGAAAAGAGACATATTATTTCTAGATCAAGAATTATATGCTCACGAATAGTAGTAATATAATTTATGTTTTTTATAGCTATTATTGAAGTTTTCACTTAAATAATATGTTCATACTTATTATTTTTTTGACGCCAACCATAACACAACAAGCATGCAAAAATAGTAAAAACATTAACGTGACAATTATGTAGTTATATTTTTATAAAGTTTGCTTTGGAAGTGTAAAAAATTGTTGGAACTAAAAATAAATCATTATTTTAATAAGTATAATAATAGCTGAAATAACAATAATTTAACAAACTTTACTTCATACAAAACAAAGAAAGAAAGTTTGAGAACCCGCCAGGACTCGAGATATTATTAATCCGCATAATTTGAAACTAGTGTTGATTACTTTTACTGGTTTCAAAACTTTCCATTGAAACGCGAGAATAAGCTATAAAATGCTATCAATTCTCAGTAGCAAATATCATACTAGGTAAATATTTAACCACTTTAACGTCGGTGTTCCGCTGTAATTAAATTTATGACAGAACGCCAATCTTTTCGTCGGGAAACAAATAAACTAATTAAAACAAACACATATTACACCAGAGTAAAATAATATGTACAATAATAATTAAAGCATATTAATATAATAAAACAAATATGAAACTTACTTCCACCTCTAATTTATTTGACCGTAACCGGTTTCAGATTCAGACTGGTACAAATTATTCTTAATCTATGGTTTATATACATAACATATGGGGGAGGGAGGAGTGGAGTGGTCTACTAGGATTTTATTCCATTACGTGGGTTTTTTTATATTTGTTATTAAGTCGTCTTTGACTGTCGAATTTCTAATTCTTTTGGTTATTCCCAGTAGGCTTAATTACCTCGGGTTTGTAGTTTACTTTAATATTGTTTGGGGAATACCTTAGAAGCAATATGAATTATTAACAACCTAAATTTATTATTGTCATGTCGATTCATACTTAAAATCGTTATTATTTATTTATAATATTATAAAAACTTTTCAAATAATTCACATGACTCGATCCAATTTCACGAATACACAATTTTAACCGCATCAACAGTGTGAATGAATTTATGATATTTGCGCTATGAATTGAATTTATGAGTTTTGTCGGAAACCGTAAATTATCAAATACCTTTGTGACTGTGCAAATAAATTTAATTAAAAAATATGTAAATTTACGATTTAAACATTTGAAAAGAATCCCTTATCAATTTGGGAGGTGGGAATGGGTACCGCCGCCCCGGGAACCTTTATTGGATAACCAACACCTCTGCCGTAGGTCACCCCAAGTGGTTCACTACGTTTGGTGATTTAGCAGGGGTGCCCGGATTCATGGGGTGAGGTTTGTCTAGGTTTTGGAGGCGGATGACCAGGACACACTGAATCCCAGATTCCTACCCACCCCTTAAACCCTTTTCCTTCCCAGAATTCTCCTCTCCTTCCTTTCCCTAAAAAAACGCCTCCACACAACATCTCCAAAGATGACATAGGCTCTGAGGGAAATTATTTTCCTCAGGGCCTCCTGTGTGGAGCTCTTGTAAAAAAAAAAAAATAATAATGAAAGACCACACGTGTTTAGTGACCAGATCCGAATAGCCAGGTAGGTACCAACTTTCCTTAACCCCATATTCTTCCACTTTCCTCTCCCTTCAGCCTCACAATATATCCCTATTATGTCGAGACATAGTCCTTCTGACTTCGTGGTACTCTTATGCGGTATGCATAGGGATGCAACAATATATCGGAAAACCGATAAATATCGATATATCGACCCTAAAAATATCGATATTTATCGCTATCGACGATACGCCGATATCGATATATCAATGTCGAAAAACTCAATATATCGTACCTAAATATCGAAAAAAAATCTTTTTTCAAAGGTAGAAACCGGCTACCAGAAAGCAGAGTGTCAAAGTTACTATTTAATACATGGTTAATTAATAAATATTTACGATTACAATATACTGGAATTATTTTAATTTTAATAAATTTATGAAAAAAAAACATTTTATGTACCTAACAAAATTTTGTGATTATTCACAAAGATAAGAATAAAAAAATATATACACACGTTTACATAATCGATAAACGTTTGATATAACTAAAACAACATAGGATTTCTATAAACTTTTAAAAAAAGACGAAATTTCGATATATCGGCCTAATAGACCGATATATCAATATCGACTTAATTCGATATATATCGATATCGATATTTTTAAAAACCTTGCATCCCTATGTACACAAATTAAATAGAGTGATACTTAGGAAACTAAGGAATATTCTACACCCTTAAACTCAACGTTTTTTGAGGATCCACGCAAAGTGTTCCTACCATAAGATTTGCGTTATTCATTCCTGTAACACCAAGTAACATTCCTGTAATATTCCTGTAAGAAGTAGGTACTATGTCATACATAAATCCTACGCTTAACCTCTTCCTACCGTAGATATGAGAACGAAAGATTCCAAACTGTCTTATTAGTACATATTTTAAACAGTTATTGTCGAAATGTGTTATTTGTGCTACATATGCTTTATGGTTGTCTCCTTTACACTAATGACATTTATAATGACACAATAACTAGCTAATATAGCTCTCTATGAAATAAAATGTATAATAAATATTTTGTTTTATAAACTGGTTCGGCGCTTGACTGAACCCCTGGTAATGATTCTAGGAACTAATCATCAGGTGGTACAAAGATATCTTACCCAGTCGGTCATGTCCCTATGATAGTTGTGTGTCGTGTTTTTTAATTGGGTTAGCATTTTTATAAATACTGTGGGATTCTTTAATATTCTTCTTCCACCCGAAAAAACAAGCGAACCAAGAAATGTCATGGATCCCAACGACCGAGCCGTTGTAGGTCATATTCCATGTAGCGTCAAAAGATAGTGCAAGTCATGTTAAAAGTAAAATTGTAAATAAATTGTCGAATACTTTATTTGATTCGGAGTGACTTTAATTGAATTGAGACTTTAAAGAGACCGAAACTAAACAAAAAATCATAAAGATTAAACTGTAAGATCCAATCTATAATTCAGCACCTTGCGATAAATATTGACCGGTCGGTAGCCGAATTGGCATGGCGTTTCGGTCTCATCCAAGCGTCACGTAATCAACTCCTCAGCTGGCTAAGTACTCCATCACAATACAAGCAACATTTTCCGCTAACTGTGTTGGTGGTAGGAGGTTTTCAAATATCGTCAGATTATTCGTAATTTTTTCTTAAAAAAAAATAATTCGATATACATATTTCAATGTTGTAATTTTAAAATTTATCGCTTAATAAGCATAATGAAAAATTCTGCTCTCCATGCACGATTAAGACGTCCATTAGAAGTATTCATTTATAGACAAAGCCGGATTGTAAAACATTACATGTGTTTTATTTTTATAATGCTTAGGTACAACAGTGGGAAGATAATTATAAATTACTTAACGTATTTCAAAAACAGATCTTTTCATAAACATGGAGGAGTATTCTCAAAGCTTTTTAATTAATTAACACAAATCTAAGGTAAAGATTTTTTCCATGGTCAACGTTTTCCAACAAAATGCATGTCTGTTTAAATTTCCATACCAAAAAGTATTGAGGATACTGGTGAACGGTCAAAAAGGAAAAACACAGAAAAAACAATGGTTTGGTTGGTCCGACCAACAAAGTAAAGTTTGTATGGCTCTGCAATAAGAGTTATGACCCAGCAGTAAACTACCCGATGCCTTTGTTTGGGGGAGAAAATAAATAAATTTTATTACGTTTATTGTTTTAGTACCTTTTATTCACCCCTGCGACCCTGGGCGGATATTTTCCGCTGATGTTGGGGCGAGTTATATACCTGAAATGTAAGCAAGGGATGATTTTGGTTTGAAAACTAAGGCTCCGCGTAGAAAATATTAGTTTTAAGCTATGAATGAAAACGTGCCGATGGGATTGAATTGTTTCTTTTCTGAAAGGGTAGTTTTGGTTGTGAAGACAATATTTCTGTTAGGAAGTGATGGTTTTTTCAGGTAGTGATCAATAATATCTATGGTGGTTCCGGTAAACCAATTTCAGGTAAGCAAGGGAGTCACGGAAAATAAAATAATCCGATGATTACATATTATTTATTGCCAAGTACAATTTGAAGAGAAATTTGTAGGAAGACAAAAGGCATAAACATTTTGAAGAGTAATATAATAAAACAAACATGAAGACTATTTTCACTATAATTTATTTACAGATTTCAGTTTATTAAAGTTGCTTCAGACTGATAAAAATATTCATAGTCTACGATTTATATACATAATATACTGGGGAGGGGGGAGAACGAGAATTTTATTCAATTATATGGTTTTTCTTACATTTGTTACTAAGCGTCTTTGACTTGTGAATCTCTAATTATTTTAGTTATTCCCAGTAGGCTTAATTACCTCGGGTTTGTAGCTTACTTTGATGCTGTTTGGGGAATACCTTACAAATAATATGAATTATTAATGACCTCATTTTATTATTGTCATGTCCATTCTAAATTAAAATCGTTATTTTATTTATGATGATATGGATTTTTTGATTGATGGATTGATTTTTAAAGGGACACATGTTTTACATTGGAGTAGGAATAATGGTCATTACATTATATAAACTAAATACATATTTTACTTTAGAATAACTGATTATGACTATGACATATGTTGAAAACTGACATGACTATGGATATAGGAGCGGAGATTTATGATTGTAATTTCTTATTCATTACAAAAGTTAGGTTCTACTTTTGTAGTTTTTTATTTTTTTATTTTTATTTATTATTTATTAAATTGAATATAATTACATTTAATACAATAAAAGATATGGTAGTCCCACAAAGCTGTGACAGATCAGCTTGTCTGTAGGTCCTTCCATTTTATATCATTACGTAACACACCATTATCTTAAGTTACAATATTAATGCCTAATCCTAAATCTTATGATAGATAAATGTGTTGTTCATTTATTAACCACTTTTTTGTTAGTTAGTTAGACGGGTAATTTCTAATGATTCTAGGCTACCCAGTTTATGACCTGTATTACAAGTATGGAGAACTTTAACGTCTCTATCTTTGTCAAACAAGTATTTGTTTTCTAGTATGTGTAACGTAAAATTCGACCTTTTACCTTTATTCCGAAGAATTTTGTACTTCAGAGTACACGAGTTAGTTTTCTTAAAAAAATGTAGTGATTCTGTAATGACTGGTAAAATTATAACAATAAATCAGCTTCGATGTTGCTGTACACGGATTCCCTTAGTTCAAATGTTGAGATAACCCTTGAAATCAGAACAAATATCTTAAATCATAGTTCTTAATCGGGTATGTTTCTTGGAAGTACTGGTGCCATCTCAAATATCACCATGAAATTGTGATAAAGGGTGGCATTTTATAATAATCCCACTTGCTTCATTTTGGCGATTTTACTTCGATTTTTTTCCCATTCCTTAAAACATCGTTTACATTACTTAAACATTTAATAATTTGATTATATTTTTTAAATGAATAAAGAGATGAAAACTGCATCTGACAGTATTATTACCCCAGCTACTGAACGGTTGAAATTTAAGTATCCGACTCCGAGAACAATTCTGACGCCGCGCCATATGGAAACCATCTGTGAACGTGAATTTTGCGACTTAAGCTACTATCGTAATAGAACCGAATTAACGCAAGTAGCTAATAATGCCAAAAGATTGTGATACTTACGTTAACAGCTAGCATTAAGAACGTCGGCTGGCAGGTGTAAGAACTCTTGGATTTGCATTTTCATTAATCTTTCCAGTCTAGATACGGATGATAGTTTGTGACTAAACTACTGAGCCGCTCGCAGTGTCTAGCAGCAAAAATCAAGCTAAAATTTATTGCTGTATTTACTTTAATAATAAAATAAAATATCGCCAAAAGATTATCCAAATAATCAAATAAGTTTTCTTCTTGCTTGCGCTGTCCCAACTCATTGTCTAGGTAGGCTGTTGGGGTCGACTCTTCTCGTTCTCAGGTTGTAATTTCTTCTGTTCTGAGTATCGCCTTCATCCAGGCCGTTTCATCCAAAATACTTCAGTAAAACCATTGAGTCATCTAAAATACTTCAGAGAAACGGCCTAGATGAAGGCTGATGATGCCAAATAATCCAATAAGTATTATATTCAATTATTCCCGCGTTATGCTGATATTTTAAAATATTTAATCCAGGAAAATAAAAATATCCGGGAATGCAGGAGGTATACAAATACATTGAACAATGATTACAAAGCTTACAAAATGAATGTGCCTATATATCTACCTCCCCGCTTTTCTTCCAACGGTCCCCTTCATAGAATTACGAGTCCCACTGTACTAGTTATAGCTACGTGCACCGGCGGTTTTTCCCTTCTCTTAATATTCCCACATAAAATATGTAGTTTTCTTTAACAGGTGCACGTTCCCTTTATCTTTTCAACCGGTCTTTGTTTTTTTCCTTTGCTTTTTGATCTCTGAGTATTCAAAGCCCTTTGTGCACAAAACGTGTTTCGGTAGATATTTCACAAGATTACACAACTGTGGAAACAGAATTGAGTTGATGGTGTGGTCACTACCAATGGTTCATGGGGTCAGGTTTGTCTGGCGGCGGATGCGTCTGCGAGGCAGGCCGGATCGGGAGAGCCTGTTTGAGGGAGATCTTTTGACCTCAACAGACTCTCAGCAGCCTCTGGACCCCAGTGGAAGGGATGAATTCATCCCCGGATTCCTACCCACTCCTCACACCTTTTTCCTCGCCAGAACTTCCTCTCCTTCCTTTCCATAAAAGGACCCTCCGTACAGCATCCCCAAAGATGACATAGGCCCTGAGGGGAATTATTTTCCTCAGGGCCTCCTTTGTGGAGCTAATATAAAAAAGAAGTATCAAAGCCTTCCTCGGATAATAATGTAAATTGTTAATTCAAGATTTTTTTAAATATTAAACTAATAAACGAACGTCAAACACAATATTTTATATTGTAATTATTAAGTACTGCAAGTATTTTAGTTTTTATATTTGTGACAGCTTACAATTCGTTAGGGATGAATTCATTCGTCCGTCACTTCCATGACCTCCAGATTCCTACCCACTCCTCTTCTTTTTCTTTCCTTTTTCCTTCCCAGAAATTCCTCTCCTTCCTTTCCCTAAAAAGACCCTCCACACAACATACCCGAAGATGACATGGGCCCTGAGGGGAATGTTATTCTTCAGGGCCTCTTGTGTGGAGCTAATGTAAAAAAAAAACAAAAACAGGTTTATTGTCATTATTTTTACAATTGTGACACCCTCAAGATTTTAAACCAGTAATGTATTGTTTTAGAGTTTCATTTTGCGAGTGTCTCTATTTATAAATGAAACATATCCTTTACACTTATTCGACCGTTTCTTTCGCTAGACATTTTTCTTTTATAATTTGATAAAAATTCATGTTCTTAGCGATGTGAAGCGCTTGTTCTGCGTTTTCTTTCCCTTTGGTTATCGCCGGCCTTGAGTCCGACTTGTTTTCATACTCCTACCTATTTAGTATGTCCATATTTCACTCTCTTCTGTCTTCCTGCCGTGTTTTTATATTTTACAAAGAATAATCATTCACTTCTTCGAACTTTGCAAAATAACTTTGTGGTATCATTTTTCATATAATGAATAAAAAAGCACTTTGTTTAAACCACTATTTTTAAAACAAATCAACATGTTTCGACAACAATGTTGTCTTCATCAATAAATAATAATAGAGTAACATATCCTGATGAAGACAACATTGTTGTCGAAACATGTTGATTTGTTTTAAAAATAGTGGTTTAAACAAAGTGCTTTTTTATTCATTATATGAAAAATAATCATTCAATTTACTTCGCCAACGAATTCTTAACAATCAAGGATATTTCTTATTATATTTTCCATTTTATTTGTGTAATATTTAAAAGTTAATATAAAATTTGTTAATATTTACAGTAATCAAAATTTTAATGTTTATATATTTGGTCCATTAGACCAGTTTTATCGAAGCTTTAAGACAGTGATTCTTGTTTTTATACATACGCCTTACCGTAAACTTTCTTTCAAATGAAAGTGTAAATGTTAACCGGTCAATGGCTGAGAGGGCATCGCGTTTGGGTCCCACCCGGGTGTCGCGTGTTCGATTCTTCGCTGGCTAAGTCCTCTATCACGACACAAGCAACATTTTCCGTAGTAGAAGGTGATTTTAAAACATTGTTGGGTTATTCGTAACCCGGGAATGTTTGTCTTTCTTCAAAAAAAATTAAAAATAATATTTCCTTATCGTTGCTGTTCGAAAACAAATTTAACATTGCAAGAGTTTCCAAATAGACAAACTTAAACGTTTCGGTCTTACAATCTGTGCAATTGTTTAAAGGGTAAATAAATAAAGTAATTATTAAAATTACACAAAAATGGCTAACACTAAGTAAAGTTATCTATTTATTTTGAAAGTAAAATTAATAATAATGTATTTATTCCTGAAATGGGAGGTTTGTGTGATTCCACACAAACATTTAGCATACCCAATAATATACATAAACGTAAAAAGTAAGATAGTATGGCAAAGAAATAATTTTTGTTAATCCATAATATATACATAGAAAAAAAAACTACTACTAAAACGTACTAAAATACCTACTACTACTACTAAAACCTAGTAAAAACCTACTAAAAAGCCTCCTACCTTCTTCACTTGTATGAGGAGTCTAGCCCATTTTGTTTTAAATCATATATTATCTGTACGACATGTCACTTAATTAGAGTATTATACTACCCTGAAGAAGCTACGGTTTTAGCGAAACCCGGTCGGCATAAAGTATAAAAAATAAAAGTGGTGTTTATACAGTTATTGTTTTATTTTAAATTATAATGTCACATCACAAAGTATCGCTTTATATGAACAAACAAAAAAAGATGTTAATGATCCACGACATTCGAGATTGTCGGGGCCTATAACTTTCTCCAGTGCGCTGCGATGCTTTTGTATTTTCTGCTACTTTTAGAAGTTTACATTTTGGTGGAAACTTTTGGACCTGTCCGTCTCTGGATACCCACTACTTCTGATGCTATCTTTATACTCAATTCATGTCCGAATTTTTCATTAATTTGTCAGAGTGGGCAAACTACCTACTTTTGTTTTTCTTTATTATTTCCATCACCTAAAAGAGGTCAAGGTAAGATTTTCATCATACTATCCTAACATACTAACAATTGTACAAAGCAGCACTTGCATACTGCAACAACGTATGCGGGGACATTGGAGGTCTAGTTTTGTTATCAAATGTAGAGCCGTCTTTAACCAAAAAATAGAGCCATTGCTAGAGCCTTCTAGGGGTAACCATCTGTTACCTATACCAGGGCGGGTAAGTGGTGGGTCCTCCAATGTCCGTATCTGATGACCAATAGTTTTATTTAAAAAAAGAAGTAGCACGAACCCATTCGAATGACCCCGAGAACTATTTAATTGGATAACCAACAACCCTGCCATCGATCACCCCAAGTGGGTCGCTACGTTTGGTGACTTAACTTTAGTGCCCAAATTTGGTGAGGTTTGTCAAGGTCTTGGCGGCCAATGCGTTTGCCCACTTACTGCCTGGCAAGCCGCATCGGGAGAGATTGGTTGAGAGATACCTAACCTAGACCTCTACAGCCGGACTCTCTCGACGCATCGCCCTGCACCGCAGTGGGAGGGATGGATTCATACTTCCTTCACTCCTAGACACGTTGAACCCACATGACAACTACGTAATTTTTTAGGCGCGAGTAACTAAGGGTTAATGTCAAAAGATATTGAACAGAATACATATTTTCAAATAGAAATTCCCTCCATGTAGATTTGAATAAAAAAACAATGTCGACTCATTCATACACACCTTTTGAGTATTTGGACAAAATATCAAATCAATATCGTACTCTGCATTTCTAGTGTTCTTCTTTATTCTTTGGAAAAATTGAATAATGTATTTGGAAAAAGTTTATCAAAAACAGGATCACATAACGCAATATGGGCAGGTTGGTAGGAATTTTTTTTTCTGTTAAAGTTTAAACATTTATTATTTGTTCTATTTCTAAAATATACGATAATATTTCTAAATTGCACGAAGAGAAGAAGAAAAGAAGTTTACGAAAGATGGATTGTCGGAGAAGGAAAAGAGTATGAGGAGGAAAACACGGAGGAAACCGTGAAAGAAAGGAAAGTGATTGGCTATGGGCAAGAGTAATGTGGTTTGAGGCTAAAGTAATGATTCAATAATTGCAATTTGAGGAGAATAGAAAGAAGGAACAAAGAAAATACGGAAGTTTGCTTTAATCAACGGACAAGGAACTATGAACGCTCAAATACAAGCGTATGGAAGGTTCGCTTCGATTATTTTTCACACAAAAAATATCTTTAAATGTGGAAACTGTTTAAATACAATAGCTGTGAAATAACCATCCATCAGGGTTGAAAATTAATTTAATGTATGTAGACTTCATCTTAAGTAACTGAAAAGAGTTATGTGTTTAATCATCTTTACACTTTTTTTCTGTTTTACTAATAGGCTTCGTCCGAGATTAAAATTGAAAAAATGTCCATCGTTATTTTTGCATTATTATCGTAATTACTCTCTGCTCCATGTGACAGCGTGATGTAAATTACGTTGAATCTCCTGCCTGAAGGTTTTAAGAGATAACTAATCTATAGATATATAGATAAGTTTTAAGATTTTCACGGCTAAAAGCATTTTCGTTATTTGTTTTTGGGGTGTTATGCCGTGTTGCGCTACCTCCTTCTTTAGCCAACGTTTCGGACATCGTTGCAGTGTCCATCATCAGGGCAGATCCCCAGATCCGGTAGATGTGGCTAAAGAAGGAGGTAGCGCAACACGGCATAACACCCCAAAAACAAATAACGAAAATATAGATATATAGTTCGCTTTCCTTAATACATATTATTGCAATTTGTGAAGCTGGTTTTCGTATCTTCTCCCCGGGAACTATTTATTGGATAGCCAACACCTCTGCTGTAGATCACCTCAAATGGTTCGCTACGATTAGTGACTTAGCAGGGATACCCGGATTCAGGGATAAGGTTTGTATGGGTCTTAGCGACGGACGCGTTTGCCCGCCTACTGCGTGGCGGGCCGGATCGGGAGAGTCTAGGAAAAAACTTTTGATCTCTCCAGCCCGACTCTCTCGACACATCGCCTTGCATCGCAGTTGGAGCAGGAGCTTTTCCCTAAAAGACCTTGCTCACAGCATCCCTAAGGACGAACATTTCATAGACCTTCATGAAAATTATTTTCCGCAGGGCTTCCTGTGTGGAGTTATTGTAAGCAAAATAAATAAAAAATATTCAAAACATGTACGAGTATATACGATGCCTGTTTTGTTAAATCATTTATATTTTGATCCGCAATGCATTTTCATCAAATTATGCACAATCCGGACGGATAATAGGTATATGAGTAAGTTTCTTATGATCAGAAAATGAACAACTTTTCTAAGTCATGTTCTAGTTTTCTGTACTATCTAATACACTGCACTACTGAATATACTGAGAACGCGCAAGTTTCAAAGCACTTCTCCATCCATTTTACTTATTTTAACTGGATTATTGAGTATTTGAACGGCGGATGGGAGAATCAGAAATCTCCCAGCAGTGGCTATTCCACAAATCCCTGGGCTGTTCAGCTTTTTTCAGGTTTAAGGGAGAATGGCCCCCTGGACGAAACCTCCACCCCTTCACTCTTCTTACCCTCCACCCTTGGTGTTCTGGTGCCGCTCTTCCGGTTTCTAAAGCTACTCTGTAAGTACTTATGCACGCATATAATGGTTGATAAGGGTTGGAAAAAACCAGTCAATTCGATTCATTTTATTGATGATTTATTCCAACCAATTCTACTTATTTACTTTATCAAATTTCACGACTGGAACATGCAGAAATAATGCAGACATAAACAATGCAGACATAAACATACAGAAATGCCTTTTGCACGAGTTAAAATAGTTGGTCGAAGTGATGAAACAATTTCAATCGATCGCAACTAATACGTGATGACACCAGAATTTCTAGGTCAGTTCAGAATATGAATCGCTTTCGTAGTAATTATTTTCAACAGAAATGTTAACGTTAATAGCGCGTACGAGAATGTATCGTTCAGAAAATCAAAATCAATCAAACAAAAGCTCGTGTTTATGCCGAATGCTTTATTTGTTGGAGTATTTGGAAGGTAATTGCTATATTTGGAGTTTGTGTTTAGAATTAAAATTGAACGTTAAACTGGTTCATTCAGACCACTTCTTTAATCATATAGATTCTAAGTAATTAATCACCTCTACTTTTTAATATTTTGTCTATGTTATAGTTTATTCTAATTTGTCTTTACTTGTTTGTAATTTATTTTTCTTTATATTAACATATCCTGATGAAGATAACATTGTTATCGAAACATGTAGATATTGTTTATAATATAGTGGTTTATACAAAGTGACCTGTTATTCATTATACAATGTTTTCACTTTGCATTGATGCCTCTTTTTCAGGACCAAAAGTCAAGTTATCAACTAGACAAATCAAAGCGTCGAAAATGTTAACCGTATTGAAACGGCGCACCCCTGACTATTTCCAAAGACTTAGGGTGCACCCTTGCTTCGGCTTGGGAAACTTTAATCCAAGCTGTAATCACTATAAATTATTAGGGGAAGCGTCTTTTGCTACCCCTAGATATATTTCATTCTCTCAGATGTGACGATTATCTAAATCTTTCACAAGTGAGATACAATATTGTTTTGTAATTTAAAGTAGGTCACTTATTGTTCGAAGTTTTCATTATAAAATACCCAAGTAAATCAATGTCAATAAATTCCCTTCATTAAGATCAATACCTTTATTTTCCGCAGGGTCTGTTTGATAACCCTTCCTTGTTTTAAAAAACTCGCTTTAAAGAACGCTCTAGGTTTCTTGATCTACACAATTATGTTCAGCTCAATATTTGTAGACAATTGAATAATCTAGAAATGATTTTCTGAAACCATCAACCATTCATAGTCAGCACAGGTGCATAATATGATCATGCGAATGAAGGGGAAGGCAGAACCAAATGACGATGATTAAGCAAAGTAGCTGAAGTTAGTCCAGTGGGCAAGACATCTATTCAACAACTCGCTGGCCGATCAAGAGAGGATATAAGAATGATAGCTTTATGTAACAACCAAAAATCTCAAGAAGAGGAAGAGGAATGCATCAGTAATAAGCGGAAGCTGTATTAATGCTGAATAACTAATAAGCTAACAAAGACTAATAATCAAAATAATAACTAAAAATTCCATCAGATTATTCAACCTCTCAACTTTTTCAAGACTTTCAAGTCCCACCTCTCAAAAGTACTTATATAAAAAATACACATGCTTACATACCCAAAGATCATTCTAAGAAGTCGCACCATGCCATGGTACGTGTTGAAAGCAATAGGCAAAACACTGTGGGTCGCTTATGCAGTACGCACGCCATTAATGCATACGTGTTTTGCAAAACACTACTACATACACGTACAATGGAGTAGTGTGATTTAATGAATAGAGCTGAGATTAGAACCTGAACAACAAATTTAAAAATAAATTAAACAATATTGTCTTAAATAATTTAGCTAATTTCACGTTAGTTAGTTACCTAAAATCGCTTAAGTAAAATCACTTTTTCATGTAATAGGTTAATATTATATTCACTCTATATTACTGTATTATTTATTTTCTCTTTACTTTATATGTACATTTTTTTTCGTAAACATATATGTACGATAAGTTATTATTTTTATTTTTTCCCTTTACACACGAGTAGTTCCGCTCTTGTAAAAGTTATGTAATAAATATAAATAAATAAATTAAAACTATCGGAGATTCCCAACAAACGTATCACAAAAAAATGTTAGCGGTCATTTTTATTTTATATCTTAATTTTCCTTCCCTTCCTTTCACCATCTTATATTTATATTCATTCGCTGACTTCTATTCATTGCAGACTCAGTACCTATAACGTAACAGCCGTGTCTATTGGTATGCAGTTTTGGATGTGTTTGAAGCCATAATAGAAAAAAATTCTAAGAAAAATGCTTTTATGAAGAACTTTCACATTTCTACATTGGACGAAAAAGTTGACAATTAGAACGGTGATATAAGGTCTTTATTAACATTTTTTACACTTTAAAATAATATTTTCACATTGGAATTACTCAACAAAGGCCATAAAAGCGAAGGTATATATAAGTTCAAGTGTAATCACATATGTATCCTCCTCGCCGAGTAGTTATTACATGATTTAAATATTGTAAGACATCGAGCCAGTTCAGAAATTTCCTTGAATGTTTAAATATACTGCTTAGTATAATATTATTATCTCCATCGAGATTTACGTAAAAGGAGCGTAAAAACCATTTTTCGGGGAAAACAAAGGTAAGCGTTTGATCCTTCAGAATTTTCATTGCCTCGGGTGGGGCCGGGACTTAAGGTCTTGCGGGTAAAGAAACACTACTAAAAAAGGACGAACCGAGGGAAAAAATAATGGAACGAGGGAAAAATACACTGACGAAAAAAAATAAAGAGCGATGGGAATAACGAGGAGAAAACGAACAAATCTGTTCTAGAGTCTATGTGTATCACAACGCTATATTACTGTTGGTAATAAAACAAAATGTTGGAAAAATAATTAATGATATGAAGACAATATTAGCAAAACTCAATCGAAAATCTGGAAAAAGAAAAATCAGAAAAAGATATTGGCACCTCTGGGACAAGTGAAAAATAATTCTTAACCTGCAAAATTATTGACTAAGTTCAAAAACATTTAGTTTTAAACATCTTTTTTACATTCGCTCTACACAGGAGGCCAGGAAGAAAATAATTCCCCTCAGGACCTACGTCATCTTTGGGAATGAGTGTGGAGGGTGTGTGGAGGCTGTGTGGAGGGTATTTTTAGAAAAGAAAGGAGAGGAAATTCTGGGAAGGAAAAGGGTGTGAGGGGTGGATAGGAATATGGGGATCAGTGTGTCAAGGACTGACGAACGTATGAATCCATCCGTCCCACTGCGGTACAAGGCGTTGTTCCGAGAGAGTACGGCTGGGGAAGTCAAGGGAATACCCTCAACCGTTCTCTCCCGATCCGGCCTGCCATGCAGATGGTGGGCAAAGGCATCCGCTGCCAAGACCCGGAAAAATCTCACCTCCATGAATAGGTCACCCCAATTGGTTCACCCCAAACGTAGTTATTATAGAAACGTTGGTACTTATTTTGTGCTAATAGCAATGGTTGAAACATCACAGAGAATAATAACATGTTATAAGAAATAACGATTTGATAATATTAAAAAGCCTTCGTGGGCTACTGTTTTGGAGGAGTATTACGTAAAATACGTAAAATTTAAGAGCACTTTATTTCGGACATATGCTAAAAGCAATTTGACAGGAATCACAGTAAGTGAACATCGTGTTCAAAGTGGGATTTTGTGAATAAAGCGGGATCTGATATATAAAATAAACATATTTTTCTACTTATGTTATTCTTCACACGTTCCATGTATTTATAAAAAAATGCTATTTTCCTAGATGATGTTGTTCTAAAGAAGGCAACGAATTTATTACATGTTCGTAAATTTATGCCCATCGGGTTTTTATGTGCGGGAGGTGCTAATTAAATTTTAATACGCATTTAAAAATATTGAATTTGAATGCCAACCGGTCAACATATGAAATTGAATTACTGGGAAATATGGGTCCTACTTTTTAAAATTAGAATGTGTTTAATGCCCGATTGGCATCTTAAGCATACTGTAAGATACTTAGCAAATATAAAGAAAAATTGATTACATTTTTTATCACTAGGAAAAGAGAGACGGAAGAAAGCCCTACCTTCAAATGAGGTTATCTGCTATTTCATCCACTGGTCACGTGGCACAATTACACCATAAAAAGTATCATATGAAACGTGGATGAACGCGATTTTGCGAGAGATTCAATAATTGGCATGATCACGATCGCGACAATATTTCAACTGATTAATGTGGGAACTTCAAAATGATTGTACAAATAATATTTTAAATTGGTATCGGTAGGTAGGATTTTGTCATCTTCTTCTTTCTTCTTAATCACAAGCAGGGCTTTGTAAAGAAGAAAAGAAACAATGGGAGATTACAATACATTGAACAGGACGTTGGGATATTTGGATTGGCCCAAAGCTGTTTCAATACTAAACAAAATGAATACAACAATTTATGTGAAGAAGAGTGTCTGTGGCGGTGGAAGGGTTTCTTGAACAGTAAAAAAAATATAAAATTTTTCAAAACAACACAAAAGAAGATATCTTTCTGAAATTTGAGGCGATGCATGGGCGTTACCAGATTTATGCTGGTTCAAATTAATAATTTCGATAGTGTGTCTCTTTGGCTATTCGCAACTTCAGTTCAATGAACTCTAGAACTGGGATTTGCTTTGATTTTACAAAGTTGAACTGGTTGCGGGAACGATTCAGACAATTGATAAAAATGTAAGAAAATTAATTAAAAATTCTAAATTTAAAATGTGTATTCTTTTGCTTAAACTTTTGACAGATGTTGTAATTTTTCAAGTACGAGTATCAGGCAAACATTTTCAGCTTCACAAGTCCTGCTAATTATTATTATATAACATATAAACTCAATAAATGTTTTTTTTTTCACTAACTTATTTCGCAATTTTGAATTTATGTAGCTACATATCTAACATAACTGCGTCAAATTTAAGAACGAAAATATATCTAACGTACTGAAAAAATTTGAAAACTGTTTAAATCCATATTTTCGTCTATAAAGAATTTAGAGCTTTCACTTTTTCCCTTTCTGTCTGTGTTTTTTGCTGTGCACTTCGTCCTATGTTCGTTTACTAATCCTCTTGAAGGAGTTGGAATAATTTTGACTCACCGAGCTTTTTTCGGGTAGTGTTACGTATGTTAATTTGAGTAGAATTAATGCGCTTTGGAAGTTGCTGTACTCCGACCTAGATGAACTTTCCACGTATCATAAAATTAATCCATAGAAATATGCATAAAGTTGGATTTACAAGTAGTTTTGTTAAGCGCAAACCAAAAGTAAATGCAAATCTCTTTTGATTTAACATGTGCAATTTATGCTTTGTGAAACATTCATCAAGAGACTATTATGTGTGCTACTCGTTTGGGGCTGTACGATTATCTACCAGCAAATAATATTTATTATGAAAGTATAGGTACCTAAATAGAGGATTTTAGATGTTTCGTAAGTTTTTTTTTACTGTAGCTCCACGCAGGAGTTCCTGAGGTAAATAATATCCCTCAGGACCTATTTCATCTTTGAGGATGCTGTGTGGAGGATATTTTTAAGGAAAGGACAGGGATGAAGTTCTGTGGTAAAAGGGTGGTTAGAAATCTTGAATTTAGCGTGGCCAGGTCATCCGCCGCCAAAATGTAGACAAACCTCACCCCATGTACCCGAGCAGGCGAGCACCCCGACTAAGTCACCAAACATAGCGAATCACTTGGATTGACCTACGGCAGAGGTGTTTTTAAATGGTTCCCGGGGCGGCCAAATTGCAAATTCAGATTGTATTTTTAATTTTTAACTTATGAGTAAAAACTCAAATTGTAATATTTAATTAAATGAAGACAATATTAAGCGAAACTCAATCGAAAATGTGGAGAGAGAAAAATCAGAAAAATATATTGACACCTCTGGGGCTCGAACCCAGGACCTTTTGCTTACATGGCAAGTGCTCTACCAACTCCTGGGTTCGAGTCCCAGAGGTGCCAATATCTTTTTCTGTCTCCATATTTCGATTGAGTTTCGCTAATATTTTCTTCATTTAATTAAATGTATAATTAGTTGTCATATTGCTTTGGTCGTCTATAAGCTCCTCGAGTCACGAAGTCTCATTTCCGAGCTGTGCCGAAGGTAACCGAAGATAGATCCGCAGACAAGGACGTTAGTTAGGAACTCAATTATAAATTACGATACGTCAATAAACAGTCACTGTGGTTCAAAGAACCTAAGTCTTTCAAAAAACATTCTGTGGTACTGGAGAACACTGGTCCCAGTATGTACATCTAATTAATGTCTCTAGACATAAGAGACATTACACACATTAACCTTGTACAATAAAGACAAATCGTGAAAGTACATGAAAAAAATGTTAGAAAGTACAATCTAGTTTATTCCATGCCTGTGAAAATAATTTTATGTTTATTGTGCCGAATTTAGATGGCGTTATTTAATTTTTTTAATTATTGTCGAAAAAGGCGGATGAATGTTCGGCAAGTAAGGGCAGATTTCCACGAATTAATTTCGAAGCTTTCGGCTTTGGTAGAATACAATGGATTTCCACCGTTTTTAAATGGTTGTGTAATTTTATTTCCTCTTTAATGCCGTTGTAAATTATCTTCTAAATCAGCATATCCTCGTTAACAGCGGTGTAGGAAGAAATAATTTAAATATAATGACCTCAGCTTATCATGGTGATACATTCTGTGGGTACCTAACGAAAAAGTTCACACGAAAAATGAGAGTTCTAAATTATTTATGGATTCCTCAACAACATTAGATTATAATGATGTTTTTGAAGCACTTATTTGACGGTTCCTTAGAAAACAGGTGGGTGAATTTTATGATCGTGTCAAAAACTCAGCCAGAGTGCCAATGCCAGTGCAGAGCGGGAGCGGTATAATATACTTAAACATATGATAAGCCAAAATAAAACCAAAAAATCAGGGGTTTACAAACTCAATTGTAATGATTGTAGTTCGTTTTATATAGGTAGAACTTATAGAAACTTTGAGATTAGGGTTAAAGAGCACCTCAGAGCACTAAATGGCAATAGCGATTCTGAGTTCGCAGACCATTTATTAAAATATGATCATAGCTTTGACATAAATTCAGGTCTTCAAATATTACATACAGGATAGAAAACATCGCAAATCAATAATTTAGAAATTTTAGAAATAAGAAAAAATGTAAATTCTAAAGCTGACATAATTAATAAGCAAAAAAATTTTGTTAACCCTGTTTTAAATATCTTCCCACTTAACCGGCCTTTTACTTCTAATAGCTTGGTAATCCCCAATTTTTCGAAACTCCCACCATTGTCAACCCTTCCCCCTCCTTCAATTTCTTCTCTCCATATGTAATCTATCATTAATTTTTTAACTTTAGTATACTTTTATTCCTGAAGAAGTGAACATGGTTCACGAAACATGTTGATAGTATAAAATATAAAAAATAAAGTGATGTAAACTAAGTTATTTTCTTTTAATAAATATGATAAGCACTTGTTTTAAATTTTACGCAACGGATAGAAAACCATTTACGTATCTCAAACGGTTGTTTATCAGTTGTTAAAAATCAAATACACATTTATTAGTAAGGCTCTCAAACGGCAGGTACAGTAGTAGTTAAACAACGACAAAAGTTCGTCGAAAGTGTTAAAGTTTGGTGTTTTTTTTATGCAACCGAGTAAACACTGTCGTTTGAATTTTGGTAATTTTGCTGGGTGTCCTCGTAATATTAGGTATATACTTACTACCAGGCGATGCATTTGATATAGATTATTTGTGACTTATGGCGGTGCAAAAAAACCATTAACAAAGTAAGTGACAAAAAAATGACAGAAAAAATATAACATCCAAGGGCCGAGTTGGTTAAGGCACTATACTCCAGCGAGACAAGAGATCTTGCGTTCGAGCCCCAGTTGCGACCGTTACCTTTGTATTTTTCTGTGTCTTGTTCTGTTTCAAGTTTCGTTTAGATTTATTAGTATTATGTTCTTCTTCAATGAAGTATTACATTGATAGGTATAACCTTCAAAAGTTATTCCAATAATAATTGAATATTCATTTGGATTTTTAGAAAAAGTCAACACGTGTCCCATGTACATAAAATCGGATAAGTTTATCCGAAACACTATCTAGGTTAAAAAATTAGTTAAATAACTTTGTTATCACTTCTACAATATTCGCAAATTCTCTTCATTGGGACATTTTAATTAAATGAAAACAAATAATTTTGTGTTAATAATAAGTGGTGTATGTATACAAAGTGATTTTTTTCATTTTAGTTTGTATACATTAAAAAAGCTGCCAAAAATATGCGAAAAATCAGTTCAGGATAATACTCTTCTTCTTTGTGTGCCGTATCAGGTCCCCCCGACGTTGGCGATCACTCTTGAAAATGTCTCTCTGTCTTGCGCTGCCCGGAATAGTTCTTCCACGCTTCTAATGCCGGTCCACTCTCGTATATTTCGCAGTCAAGACCGGGGGACCTTGAGCATTCTCCGGTGAAGCCACATTTCAAAAGCCTCTAACCTGTTCATGGTATTTACTTTCAAGGTCCATGTTTCACATCCATACGGCAAGACCGACCACACATAACATTTTAGCATTCTCTGCCTTAGTTTTTGGAAACTCGTGTCCCAACGGAGCCAGCATCTTTTTCTGATTTTTCTGTCTCCAGATTTTCGATTGAGTTTCGCTAATATTGTCTTCATTTAATTTGAGATTTTACTCATAAAGTTTAAAAAATTAAAATAAAAGAAAAATATAGTTAAACCCAAAAAGATCTACCTTTTTTACATTACCTCCACACAGAGGCCCTGGGGAAAACAATTCCTCTCAGGACCTATTTTATATTTGTATATGCTGTGTGGAGGGTCTTTTTAGAAAAGGAAGTTCTGCGAAGGAAAATGGAATGATAGGTGGGTAGGAATCTGGGGATCAGTAAGTCCAGGAGTGACGGATGTATGAATTCAATCCTCCAACAGTAGTGCAAGGCGATGTTCCGAGAGAGTCCTGCTGGAGAGATCAAAAAATCTCTCCCGATCAGGCGTGTAACGCAGATGGTGAGCAGACGCATCTCACCCATACAGCGAACCACTTGGGGTGACCTGTAACACAGATGTTGGTTATCCAATAAATGCTTCTCGGGCGGCCGTACCCATACCCGCCCCCTAATATTTAACCCCAATTAAATTCCTCTTAACCTTTTCTTAGAAATTAGCTAAAATGACACAGCAAAAATACAGTGATTTATCCAAAAAAATGACTTCAAAACTTTCAAGATCTGAATAATTATTACATTTTTCTACAACATCACGCTTTGTAACTCTCCCTTCCTGCGAAATGACATTAAAGTGACGTTATGACACGGCGGGTGGTGGTAAGGCACCAGTTAACCAGTGTGTTTTTAAACAAAAACTGTAGAAAACGTCCGTTTTAAAACAAAAACTGTGGAAAACTTTGTTTTTTTTATTACTTTCCTGGTCCTCCCTTTCGACCGGAAACTTTGCTTATACCTCCGGCCGCGTTGTGGCTGGGAAATTTCGATAACAGCTGGCCAACGTTTATATTCGTATAATTTTATTACGACCCAACTTGACGAAGTTTCTTTGGCAGAGAGACCCAAGTATTGCGTACAGGGGCACGATTTTTAAAATACACTAATGTTTTATCCGAAGATTATTTGTATATTTCGAGATTACATTATTTTAAAGTAGTAACAGGGACGTGTAATCGCTAATCTAAAACACTTTGCTTCAAACTTGTTATTTAGAAAACAAATGGTCAAGCCTTGTTGTCCCCACCAAGTGAACTGTGGACTCAAATCATTTCTAAATTTGATGGATCTAATATGATAATAATAATAATAAAAACGATTATTCATAAACAGATTTTTCACGGTATAATACATTTTGTTATTTTATCATTGAGACTATTGATGAAAAGGTCACCGCTCAGCTACAATTCAGGATTTCTCCTGGAATGCAGCTTTTTTTTGGCAGAATTTTTTTCTCAGAGATATGTGATGTACCGAAGAAATGATATCGAAATTGTACTGTAATAAGACAGTAAGGACGGCTTGCTTCACAGAATTTGATTAAGTTAATTTTCAAGTTCCATTCAAATCTATCGATGTTTCAGTTCTTTGAAGCAACAGTCTAATAATGATTTAATAACAGAACTTGAGTAGGACTTTCTACATTTAATTTAATTATTTTCTTTTATTTAATTTAATTATTTAATTTTCTTTAAATTAATTATTTTCTTTTATTTAATTTAATTATTTTCTTTTATTTAATTTAAATATTTTTTCATTTAATTCAATTATTTCCTTTTATTTAATTTCATTTTTCAAATGATTAAATTATCTGTTATTAATGAATAATGAGTATTTTATTTTACTAATTACTTTTATTTATTTTATTTGTTTAAAGTTACCTATAAGTATGCGTATGGAAAACATTGAGTTCCAAAGACCTTCATTTTATTTCATCATTAAGATTTTTTTGTACATAATGTGGTTTTATTTCAATATGTTCTTGTTTCCATAAAAAAACAAGAATAATGTGAAAAACATTCTTGATGTTTTTGGAAGAAGTAATGCAGGAGTGATAGAATCTGATATAACATGAACGTTAGTAAGTACTTAGAAGTTTTAAAAGAGATTTAATTTTTTCTAATGTATGTCAAAGATTGACTGCGACATTCTCATGTAATGATAATAAAAAATAAAAATGTTTTTTTTTCAGCATATGGAAAGTATAGCACACGTCCTATATATTTATATATATTATGTCCTTACATATGAAATTGGCGTTTTGCCGTACTGGCAACTTTGATCTCAAATATCTTCTCTTTGGTTAATAATTCCAAATTCTAATTTATACAGCTATTTACTCATGTATTTGTGTTTCGAAAATTATTATTCATTTGTTTTTTCCTTAATTGTTTTTTTCTTTGCGTCACTTAGTTTACAAAATGGAAAACTTGAAATATCGCGTTATTTACGAGTACGAGTTCCACCGTGGCACCAGTGCTGCTGAAACGGCTCGAAGGATTAATGATGTGAATGGCGACGGTGCCGCAAAAGAAAACACAGTGCGTTTTTGGTTCCAACGTATTCGTTCTGGAAATTTCGACCTGCAGAACAAGCCCCGTGGACGGCTGGAGACCAAAGTTGATAATGAAGAATTGAAGGTTATTGTGGAAGTGGATCCATCGCAAACCACGTCCGAGTTAGCTGCAGGCTGCGGTGTTAGTGATAAAACTGTTTTAATCCACTTGAAGCAAATTGGGAAGGTGAAAAAGCTTGAAAGGTGGGTACCTCACGAATTGAGTGAAGCAAATCAACAAACGCGCGTTAGAACGCGCGCTAGACCACACACTGCACAACAGACGGCTACCAAATTAGAGGAGCTTCAATTGGAATGTCTAAGACATCCACCGTATTCTCCGGACCCATTCATTGCCCCAACAGATTACCATTTTTTTTCGAAATTTGGATAACTTCTTGCAAGGGAAAAAATCCAACTCCGATGGGGCAGTCCAAACCGCCTTCAAAGATTTTATTGATTCCCGTCTGAATGGTTTTTTTAGTAAAGGGATCGATGAACTACCTATGAGATGGCAAAAGTGCTTAGATAGCATTGGTACATACTTTGATTCAATATGTGGCGGCCACTTGTGCCGAATTAATTGCTCCGCCACTGGACTCTAGCCGAACGCACTGGAAACTATGACCTACCTACATACAGCGTAGTAATAATGGTAGCCTCTTAAATAATCCGCCACCTACGCGAAAGAGCTAGAACGTACGGCTGTACCGTTCAAGTGCCCGCAGAAAGATAGGGCAATATCTCGGCTTTGCGTGAGTTCACCCGGCGTTACCTACCGTCATCGAAACTACTTGCCCGACCGGCAGAGTATATAAGCAAGCGCCAGCCGCATGCAGCTCAGTCTTAAGTCTAGTTTCCATTCATTGGTCGACTCACCTACACATCGGGCTGTGATACAACAAGTGCAGTGTAGTAACTCTTTACCTGCCGGGCGGGGCACGGGCCTCGCGCAGCCAACAGTGAACACCATTTATCCAGTGTGACCCAGGAACATGTCCAGCACCTTCGAGGATTCTTTCTTCAACACCATCCGCTGTCCGACCCTCCGCGCCTCGACATGAGATGTCTCCGTCCGCAGCACACAAAGCCCGCCGTGCTTTCTGCTTGGGACTCAACCCGTTCTCTGGCACCACGAACCCACCGCGTTCTGCTGCCAGAGTTCATCCTCATCGCCTCTCAAGGTTCCTTCCTGTGTCACGTGTGTGCTCCGACTCAAAGGACACATAGCCGCCATATCCCGTCAACATGACGTCGATCGACCGCCTGGACCAAGGTCACGTCGACACCGCCATGGTGTAGGGCAACACGCCGGCTTCCTGAAGACCTGTGATCTTCACCGCCGTAGTGTCCTGACCTTCATCTTCAAATCATCGTGCAGCAGCATCACTACCGGCACTACTGTCACTCCGCTCCTGCTCCGCTTCGACCTCGCTACGTAGCGCTACAAATAAAGACTTCGACTCACTACACCGACTGACGCCTTTTATTTCTCGTTCCGTCTCCCGCTCCCTCAAATAAATATATTATGTTCTTAAAAAATCGACTTTATGTTCCTCCCATACAAAATGCCAATTTCATATGTAAGGACCTAATATTATATGAACGTTGGTACTTAGAAGTTTTAAAAGTGATTTAATTTTTTCTAATATACTCATATGTCAAAGGTTGACACAGGCATTCTTGTATATTCGTGGAATAGGTATGTCGTTTAATAATAATAACGTATTTTATTCCAGGTTAGTAGAGTGCAATCCCACACTTCCTAAATAATTATATATATTTACTAAACAGATTTAAAAAAAATAAAGAATCAAGTAAGTACTTATACAAAAATTTAAAAAAATCTTAATAAGAAAATAAAATAAATAATCTATTATATGTAGGGCGTGGTCTGGGGTGAGCTCGGGCCCAGCGCTCACTCAGGAGTGGCGTTTAGTGCTGGAAGGCTGCGGTAACACTGTATTGTCGGAGGCCATTAGCCGCATCCTGGCTCCAGTGACCCGGTGTCTCATCAAACCGGCGAATCCGTGCAATCCTAGTTAGTAAAACTGTAAACCTTCAAATAACTTAGAATATATTTTTTCTTTTTTTATTAAATTTCTCTCTAAACGTATGATTTAATTTTACTTCCCTGGCACATATGACTAAATTTTAGACATGGATTTTCTTGTAAATACATACCGATAATACCGTATGAAACCATGATGGCAATTAGGGCTGTTTCCCTCGAACGCTGTCTGTTCACTGAAACCAGGTAGCACTGGTGAAATCGTAATGTGCAGGACATAATAATAATAATAATACATGGATGATTTCAAAAATCACCTCAAGGGCGCCGTACAAACTTATAATACATTTCTAACATCTAAAAAACTACAAGCTAGACAAACAATTAAAAACAACTTATGGCTAAAAATTGCATACTGATCACAGATACGAAAATATATGTACAATGTTTTGACCAACGAACGCGATGCTACCTAAAAATTTATGAACACAGGTTCATACTAAGCTGGGAGGTCGCTTGAAAATAACACTGTGTATTGTCCATTTAAAGAAATCATGTAACTTTAAAATGTGTTTTTGATGAGTGTATTTTGGAAAGTAAAAGCAACGTTTAATGGTGGGTGGTGCAGTAGTACCTATAAGGATTTGATCCTCCTAAATGTGATTCGTCAATGATAGATCGACGTGTAAGGACTCGAGTAATTTTAATTCAGTAAGAAAAGTGTGATTAAGACATATCATAGGCAATACAATTACACATTCTCTTATACAAAACAAACATATTTGGTTAAAATGAAAAAAATCCCAACGGTTAAAACTGAAATTTTGTTAAAATTATGTTCAACTCCTTCAAAAATATGGATGATTGAGCATCCCTGGCGGAATTCATCTTTCGTCCGGAAATTTCCCGTCCATGCATAATCTTAATTAATGAAATATTTTAAAACCGCGGAAAGGTCCGTTCATTTGAATAAACTCGGGCTGGGGGAGGTTTTCGTATTTTGTTCCTAAAGCGAAGAAGCGGAATAATATTATAAGCAGAAAACGAAGAAGGGATTTAATGAATGAATATGAATAGGCTTCCGGTACCGGAGCGGATTGGCTCGAATTATCCTCGGATGATCAAAATTTAATTTCTCTTTGATGAATTATACATGTGAATTTGTACATGATATTTACCCTCAGAATTAATTATCAAGCACATTGATTGTGTTTTTTATTGACTGAAGCTTATTATTTTAAGTAAATACAGTAAAAATTGGATTTATTGATGTAGCTTCCCGTCAGTGATTTGTTTTATTTGAGCATATGTCGAAGTTGTTCCAATTGGTAGCGATTTTTTTATTCGTCGTATTTTTGGTAATAATTAGACGAAATTGGGCGGTTGGTATGGGTTCCGCCGCCCCGGGATAACCAATACCTCTGCCACAGGTTACCCCAAGTGGTTTGCTATGTACAAAGATATTGAAATATAAAAGATAAATGCTATGATGTCCGTCCGACTGTCGGCGGACTTCTACCTAATGGGAATAGTTGGCATACCGTAAGAATTTGTTTGTTTAGTTGATTTTTTGAAGGAGGGTAGTAGTATTGGTTAACTATATAATTTGAATACGGAAAGAATTCGTTCATTTGGTTTAACTTTCTTTTAGTTTAATCGTTCATCTAGTTTATTCGTTAATTAGTTAATAATATCGGTGATACCAGGAAGCACAGTAGTATTACCATATGTTTACAGGTTTATTTTATTTACATGTTTATTTTATGCACTTCTTTTTCTTTTTTTCTTTTTTTCTATTTTTATTGTAACTTTACCAATTTTCAACATCATTACGTACTAGTACCATGTGTTTACACTAGACTTCACTCAAAGTAACTATCCTTCATTGGTCACCATGAAACAGGCAGCCGCCTAGTATGGTGATTTAATGTATCTAATCTACGCAAATGTCTAATATATGAACATGTATTTTATGAATAAATAAATAAATAAACAGTCCCACCCATTAAAAACTGCGGATAGCACAATCTCTTATATTTCAATATATTTGGCCATGTTTTGTGATATAGCAGGAGTGCCCGGGTTTATGGGGTGAGGTTTGTCCGTGTCAAGGACTCTGCGTGTCTACTCCTGGACACACTGAACCCAAGATTCCTACCCACCCCCAAACATTTTTCCATCCCAGAACTTCATATCCTTTCTTTCCTTAAAAATACCCTCTTCATAGCATCCCCAAATATGACATAGGCCCTGAGGGAAGTTATATTATTCAGGGCCTCCCGTAAGGAGTAAAAGTTTAAAAACATTCTACCACTGCCCGGAGAGAGTAGAACTATTACGTCCTCAAACCAGATATGTTTTGATAATGAATGAAGTGGGGAAGGGAAAAAGATGGCGTAGATAAAATTTTGGAAATATTTTGTTTTTCAGTCTAATCAATAATCACAACTAAAGCCATTCTAAGCAATGTTGCGGTTACTAATTGAGTTTTTCCCCGCCGCTCTGGAAAGCGATTTGTCCTTTACAATAATACTCGAAAAAACATTATACACAGGGTAAAAATTACTGTTAAATTCTACTTTTGACCAAATGTTTCTCAAGAATTAACTTTTGATTTTTAAGTATATAATGACATAGGTGATGTATTTCGTCTGCATAGAAGAAATTTCCTGAACAACAAATGAAAACTGCATTAAGTACTAGGATCCACATTTACCTGCATCAAATTGCTGTTCTCCTGATAACGAGGGTTGACAATGACCGATGACCCGATTGATTTGGCCACCACCCTCCAGCGATTAGCCACCCCTGGACTAAAAAGGCTCTATTCCTCTCCAAACCACCCTCTACCCCTCCCATGACGGAGGCTGTGCCTGACGTTGAGATATGGGGGATATACATCTCTGGGATTCATTCGCCTAATAAACATTTACTTTGGTTACCGGGGCCAATTGGAATCGGAAAGATCAATGTACTATTGTACAGCTTGTCAAACAGAAACAAGGCCTAACTAACGAATACAATCAATCAAACATTCATTAAATCTGGCAAACCATTTTTTGCCTAATCAAGCGTGGAAATTTGACAGCAGGGACATTAATTTGATGGGGGGATGCTTTCACAAAACGTTGAAAACAAATACGTTTGAGTATGTCCTGAGCATGAGAGGGTAGATACTCAACGAAATAAACTTTTCATGTCAAAAATACATAATTTTTTTTTATCTTCTATGATTATATCATAAAAAACCATTTATCGTAATAAGAAGTTACAAATTGTAGGTAACAGGCAAATGAAAAATAACTTCGGGTAAAGTATGTAATGACTGCCCGCTTAACCGGTTTAATGACCATACTTGTCCTAGCTCATATAGGTCTCATAGAAATCGGTGTGTATCCCTTACTATCACAGTGAGAAGTATGGTGGAACGGTACGGTTGGAAAGAGAAAAATAATAGCTTTATATTCATATCTAAAAGTTCAAAATAAATAAAATGTACACCTTTATGAAACCAAAGTTTAGAACCGCAATTTGAAAAAAAAAATTGAAACTTGAAGAATTTTTTATTAAATACTAGCTGATCCGGCGAACTTCGTACCGCCTCAGAATCAAAAACTGTTGTCAACTTATTAGCTGAATTGATCTAAATTGTTTCTCCCTGCGTATCCTTTCCCCTCTCGCGTTCCCTCTCCCTCTCCCCACTCCACTTCTCCCCTTCCCCCGTCCCGCTAACCCCCCTTCCTGAGCTCCTTTCCCCCCCTCCCCCCTCCCTATCCCCCCCCCTCTCAATATTATACCCCTTATAATATTGCTGCAGTTCTTTCAAAATAGGAGAATCCGTTCCATACAAAATGTATGGGAAAAATAATTTTCTTGGGAGTGGAACACCCTTTACTTTTAGGGGTATGAAAAATAGATGTTGGTCGATTCTCAGACCTACCAGATAAGCACACAAAATTTCATCAAAATTGGTCCAGCCGTTTCGGAGGAGTATGGTAACAAACACCGTGACACGAGAATTTTATATATTAGATTTCCATATGAAAAGACAAAAAAGTGAGGTGGCGATAACATTTATAAAACATTTTTTTAATAAAATATGTATGTGTTTTAATTTTTTTCCGTTATCAGTAATTTCAGTTAGAAAAATCGGAAGGTGAGTGATTTTTTATTTTTTTTTGTGTTTGAATGCAAAATTTATACATTTTAAAAATTATGTTTTGTTTAGAATTATAAAAGCGTATTTTATTACCTTTCAAAAACGGCTTTTAGTTTTAAGATGTGTTCAGAAACATTCCAATTATTTGCATTTTATTGTAAAGCGAAAATAATTTGACCGCCGAAATTTTAAATGACAAACGATAATTTTATTACGTAAAATTTACTATCTACAATGTATTAAGCGTCGATGACACAGTGCGAGTTTACAAGCTAATATCTGGGAAATTCACTATCTGTTAGTAAACTCGCTCAGTGTCATCGTGTTACTTGCTAACTGGCAGATTGTTGACAATTTACGAAAAAAGTTGAAAGGTCGTCAACTTTACTCGCCACACGCTTGCTCGTGATTGGTTTATTTATGTTTTTCAAGATGGCTGCCAATAAACAGCTGATTTCGACTGTCAAACATCACAGAATTAGTTCACGCAGGCGTCGTTATTCTTGTTACTGGCGCTAGCAGCGACCTCAGTTTCCTACGCTACTGAGCGAGTTAAGAGTTTTGTGTGTCATCATGACAATGTCACTCGCCGATTTACCCGTTTTTAAACTTAGTAGATTGTAGCTTGTAAACTCGCTCTGTGTCATCGAGATTTTATGTAAAATATCATACTATGGCGACCAAATAAAAATATCACATCCTCTTCATTATTTATTCCCAATCTCCTGACTTTAATATACTTGCGTAGGTAGTAGGTAGGTACTATTTTATTCTCAACGTGTTGCCGAGTCAATTTTTCTCTTTCAACACTTGAGGTGCCTAAGAATTTAATAAACCCCGGCCCTCAAATAAATCTGTTTTTAACCCCGCGCTTTCCACGGGGTGCAAACAAAGCCCCCGCCCGCTTGTTGTTTCATTACTGGGGTAAAATATGTCTCCGTGACGTATGGTGGTAAATGACGCTAATACGTAACTATTAGGAACGTGGAATGTCGCCCATTTGGGTGGTGGGTGCCATACACCCCCAGGCATGCCGGGGTTCGCACCCCACTACATGTTCAAGTGAACATTTAACCGTCGAAAGTCATGTTTTTCGACTTGAAGCGGTAATTTTGGTATTCAATTGTTGAGAGAGGAATTCCATAGCATATTACAACGCTCTTAGAATGTCGAAAGCATCCCACATGACACGTCAATTTTGTAGTATTATGGCAAAATAATGTATATTTCCCTGATACTTTCAATTGTGAAAATCCTACATTTAATTTTACAACGGCATCATTAAACAATTATTTTAACATTACATGAAATATTTTAGGTAATTTTGTAACTACTAAAGGGAAATGATAGATATTTCTATTTTTGAGATTGATAATTCATGGTGGAATTCCATTATAATATATTATAATAAAACGAATATAAAACTTTATTCCACTTAATTTTATTCGACCGTAACCGTCTGAAGATGGCTTTGACGAGCTGAAACCGGTCTAAAATTAAATCTTTAAATGATAGATTTTTTTAGAGATTTTATTAATTTTTATATTATCATCAAAATTTTACACTAAATAAAATATTTTCACCACATACCAAAATTTTAATCGATTTTTGTTTTATTTCTTGCACTCTAATGGTATTTTATAACATTGCTTTTGAAAAAAAACTGTTTTAAATATTTCTGTCTATCTATCGTAAGAAAGTCTATAGAATTTGCTTGACGTGATAAAACCTTAGTAAAATCGTTGTCCGAAAATAGACATGAATGGTGTAATAAATGTAATTGTTTCTCCTAACATGAATGTGGTATTTTATAACGATGATTTAAGATTTCCCTGTTTACATAGGAAGCACTGTTATTTGTTATTATTTGAATAATATCGTTAATGATCTTTGAACAATAAATTTTTTGAATTAGATATATAAATACATTTTAAACATAAAAGACACTTACAAATTGATAAATACATAAACGTAGAGAGACAAATAATAATTCACCCACGCTTGGTTTCATGAAAGGTTTTATTAAATCTCTACAATACCACGAGAAACAATGTATGTTCAACATGATTAATATAATTGACGGTATTAGCACCGATTAGACGAAGACTGATCGTTCAATATGTAAGTGGTCTGAAAAAAATCAAAATATGATTGGAAATGATTTTTTACGGACAATGAATGGTATTACGTTGATGAATATTTGGGGTGTTGGCGCCACTCCACTTAATTTTTCTATCGTTTCTGCAAACCTTGCTTGGATTCTATAATTATTTGTGCATTAAACATCTGTACAATATTTAAAAACACTACAGACACAAAAGATGCATTACAACAAACGATTAATTGGCAATTAATTCAGAATTCAGTTAAGTTACTGAACTTACAACTTACAATAATTACAACCGTGTCAGAAAAAATCTGAAATCTTTAAATACTTGGCGTTTTGTATTTTTTATTGAAAAATATAATATTTTCCCTAAATAATTGGTTTACTAAGAAATCCTATATGAAACACATCTAAAAACTATATTAATGCATTTAGTGTTGAGTGTATTCTGCATATGACCGGAGTCGTCCTATTAAATTACTAAAAACAAATAAATGTCAGCAAACTTTTAACCTGAAAATAATGACGGCCTTCTACGAAGAGTTGCCAAAAACAAACTCTTCGATATTTAAGATAAAAGGTCCCCGATTTAATGATGTATTACTTCGAAAACTAGCTTTTAGCTTCCCATACTTCTGAGAGCACTTAACCCAGTGGCGTCTCGAGAAATGTGGGTTACACCAGATTGGGGGTTTGACTGTTGTAAAGGGTTGGGAGTGGAGGGAGATTGGAGTGAGGATGTTGGGGGGTAAGTCGGGGAGGCTGCCGCAGTGCAGTGGGACATAATCTTAACCCCCGGGGCTTTGATATTAAAGTGACATGCACAGAGCCGTCACTCCGTCGTGTCAATCTCGAGGAAAATCTACGGCACGGAGGACTGAGGTTACATATTGTTTGCACATAGACCGCGTTACGGAGTAACAAGATGTTAACATATTGCGTAATTAGTTGACTGATTGGGGTTATACGATATAACAACTTGTTATAATTTAGTGAGGATTATCACATATGATGAACCGTTGTTCTCACGATGTTAATATTTGGTTCACGGAGTGAAATAACATATTATATAACCAACCTTTCGATTGTTTTTCGTATGACTTGTATCCGTTTAAAATCGCAGGAAAAAACCATTATCACCGAAAGTTATAATTTATGAATAATTCGGTTATTGATTAAATAATTTTAAAAATATTAAATTAGGTTAAGATTATCTGTGTAATTTTATGATTGTATGGTATAGTTACTGCCCTCTACAAGTCTTATTGTGTTTTATTTTACACCAGGCTATACGTCGATAAAGCAGGTTTCTATTGAGCGTCCGGATGGCGCTTATGGTGAAACTGTCAGGTTGTCAAGAGATGTTTTGTTGATAAAAAGGATGGTTCCTGTAAAATCATTTTCTTTTTTACGACAAATAATCGAATAATGAACAAGGCTTGTTTTGTCTTTAGTTCTATTGAACGGAGAAATGGGTTGTAAACAATGGGTTAAAGTGTCCAGACATGTTAATCTAAAAGTTGTAAATACAAAACTGAGTTCAAATATCTTGTAATTAAATAGTCTTTATTGTGGAAGAAGTGATCCTACTGAATCCCAACATTATCATCTGTGACATTGCGTCGCCTTTTATTTGTCCAACGGACCATTAGAAAATATAGGAGGAGAAGGTTTTCTTTCATTATTTCAATAAAACATTAATAGAAGTGTTTAAGATAAAGCTATATCCGTAAAGATAAAGATCTTATTAGCTTTAATAATTCTTAGTTAAGTGATTAACTATCAATTTTTATACCTTTTTTTATTTTAAAATGGAGATTGAACAAAAACTAAAATGGTCTGTTGGACAAATAAGAATCGAGGCAACGATTGATTAACTTTTTTCTTTCTTATAAAATTATTTACAAACGAAATATAAACCACATTTGCACTTGAAATCGTGATCTCTGGACTACACTTTAAAATCGATTTTAATGTCTATTAACTATATTCCTGGCGATATAAGTCACACTGAAAACTCATACATTTTTGGCTTATGACTACCTCCTTAACTAAGGCTCCGTAATAAACGTCCAAAAAATAGAAGATGGTTTCGAAAGGGAGATTAAAATATATTAAATAAAAAACTATTATAATTAGGCGTGAATATTTAATTAAACACAATTTATTTAGAGTAAAGCAAACATCTCTTTAAATTTTATACAGCATTTATGGAAGCACTGTGATTTTTTTCATACATATAACACGTTAAATAACAGAACCAGATGTCTTTCCTAAAATTTTTGGAGCGTGCTTTTCGATTTTTTATATAATTATTACTTTTTCAACTAGCCTTATGATTAGATATTAAGTATCTAAAAATAACATGCATTTTTTTAAGATTTAAAAGCTTAACGTGTTCTGATGAAATATGTTCCATTATATCGTTAGAAATTCGGAATGCAGTGCCTTAATTGCACCATTTTTTAATGAAAATAACAGGGAAAGGATTTTTTTTTTATAATTCTCCTTCCGATCACCACGCACTTTAAAATGTCATATTTTGAATGTCGAAATATTTAAGTAATTCTGAACCAATTGATGACTCGTTAACAAAATGTTCAAGTTTTTTGTATATCAAGATCTATGTTAAAATCACCACTAAGTGCTTTCATACACCTAAGATATCGAAAGACATCTTCCATTTTACTTTTGAATAGCTGAAAACCTTTACGAACTTAACAAAAATTAGCCAATTATTACTTACCACGTAAAATAATCAAATCAAACTCAGTATAAAACCCCGAGAAAATTAGCGAAGCCTTCGAGATTCGCCGCCCAGTTTATCCGTATTCAATTTTTCTATTTCCCAACAGATTCAGTGCGGCAGTTGACAGCGGCAGATAACGCAATTATTTCTGAGCAGTGTAAATAATTAAGTCAATTACTCTCCACTCCAGGCACCAGGCAGTGAGGCCGATGGAAGATGCTGCGAGGATCAATAGTCGAGAGAGCAGACGAGAAATATTTCGCCTTGTTATTTTTAACACCTGATCATTAATTATTAGAGCTACATTGGCCGGGTTGGCCGTTATTCGATAATGGTGGAGTCATTAAACGCAGAATTACAAATATATCTCGGGAATATTCCTACGTTGATCATAACTGTTTGTTGATCATAACCAATTGCTTTATAGGTACTGTTTTTTTAGTAGTACTATCCGGTATTGAACAGTCACCTCTGGTCTGGAACTCCAAAATACCTGAAAAAGAAACGGGCGGTCCATTTGATGGATTCTCCCATCTTAACAGACGGATCGCTATCTTTAGAGCTCAGGCGTGGGGTGGGAATGCTATCCTTGTTCTACCGGTATTACAATGGAAGATGCTCCGAGGAACTAGCGTCATTGTTTCCTTCGGCACCGATGCATAGTCGGGAAATATGTACACAGTTGGCATTTGTCACATAAGAAAGGGTCGCTTCTTCGACTCGTTCTTATGTTCAACAGCTCGGCTGTGGAACGATTTGCCGGTCTCTGTGTTTCCTCCTTCCTGCAACATGGGTCTCTTCAAAACCCATGTTCACTTCTTCCTCTGCTCAAAAAGACCCTCTACACAGCATCTTCAAAGATGACATAGGCCCTGAGGGAAATCCTCAGGGCCTCCTGTGTGGAGTTAATGTTAAAAAAATGTACCACTTAATACGTTTTAGTTTTGGATCACTTAGGACATAAAGGGGACGTCATTTATGAAAGCAAAGGCCTAAATTAGGAAAAATAAAACATTTATTTTGTGTAAAACCACAAGTTTTCATCAATTTATTTACCGACCAGTTTCGCTTTGCTCAAATATTATCAGGGTACAAATTAATTCTAAGTTTTATGCTCGGGCAAGGCGAAACCGGTCGGTAAATAAATTAATGATTACGCAAAATAAGTGTTTTATTTTTTATTAAAAATGTCAAATCACAAAGTGATTGCTTTCTACAATAATTTACCCTAAATTAGGCCTATACAATCTGTATCACAAAGCACGACCCCAATGCACTGCTTGTATTATTCTCCTTTCCATGGTATGGGCGTTGTCTAAAACGTTGACTAAAGAAGGTGAAAGCGCAACACGGTATACTAACCCAAAAAATTAAGCACGACAATACGTTCGGCCGTGAAAAACTCAAATATCCAATATTAAGATCTGTCTAGTCCGAATATCGCAGTCAGGAGAACAGACATGTTTTATATTACAGTATCTAGCACCTAACGCTGTATTGTAAAACTGAGTTTCAATAAAAAATATTTAGAAGTATTGAAAAGACACAGCCAGCTGTGGTGATAGATCTCACCACCCGATAGTGTTTTAGTGCTACACACAATTAGAGATGACATAGGCCCGGGAGAGCTTTATAGAGGTGTAATTTTATCAGCCAAAAATCACTTTATACTATTAGTTAACCTGAAAACTGAAAATGATTTTCATCTTAGAATGTTTTTCAGGCGAACAACAAATAATTTAATGTATTTACTTATTTTATGTAGTTTTTCAACTACTGTAAGAAAATTAAATTAACAAAGTTTAAAATGAAGTAAAAGAGTAATTACATTCCTTCTCAAATAATGAATAAATTTAATTACAGTATTTTCTTAGCATTTGACTAAGAAATATTTGATTACTAAATATCTAAAACTTTCACAAAGTTTTAAACCAATGTAAGATTAGTTTTTGTAGTAGGTACTTATTTAGCTATTTAGCCCCCTCCGTGTGTTGTGAATGTGGATATAGCGGTCAAGATGATATATAAGTGTATCAGGAGCACAGGACGAGAAGGAAGTCTGAGACATGCTGTTACCGCCTGTGGTTAGGTCGATGATCGCTCACTCCATACCCGGCAACAAAACGCCGATTTCTTTAAACGGCACTAAGCAAACAATCTGTTTTATTTGTTTTCGACCGAACGCTTTCAGTATTACAAAAAAGTATATTTTCATGATGTGGCAATTAATCTAGTATTGGAATTATATTCTCTGATCTATAATCTTGAAAGATAGCTTCAAAGATCTAACGGCCGTTATTCCCAATCCTGCTGATCAACTGTTGAGCCGACATTTTGGTTCAACACTCCTTTTGCACAAATACACTCTTCCCGACACAACTATACGATCAACAGGCGAATTAAACAAATCACTTAGCTGATCGCAGTCTCAGATTGATCGATCGAAAAGTTGGAAACAACGATCGTAAGACTTGCTTTTTGAACCAACTTCTGGACTTCTGGACCAACTTCTGGACTCTTGATACCTTTCAAAATTATCCAATTTATTTAAACGATACAATGATAAAAAATAAACACATGAATGCGTCTTTTCATATCATGGTGTTTTTACAAGAATTTCCATCATTGAAGTGAAAAATTTTTTAGCACCGTTTTGATTTGAAACTCGATGAAACGAAAAAAAGCTACACTAAAAAGAGACAAACACATTCATCTATTAGATTTTGCCTGCAAGTGAATGAGATAGTATAATCGGTCTCCTCTTTATGCGGTGCTTCGTAGCCTATCGATCTCCTCTTTTTTCGGTGCTTCTTGGCCTCCGTACTCTTGTCTGCTTTAGTTTTCTGAAGGTTTCACTTCTACCACGAATGAATTGCACACTCTGTTTTTTTTAAATTTAAATTCTTCCTGGTGCAGTACAGTACAAATTCAAACAACCGTTTTTTCGTTGTTTGACGACCCAAAGCTTACGATATTTTAGCAACCTGTTATAGTAGTATTTATATGTAGTAGTAGTATTTATATATGAGAAACGTTATAATCTGCCTAACATCTGCACTCCTGGGAGGTACCTTTTCAGCCAGAGTGAAACCAGGGTACGAGGACACGAAAGAGGTGTATCGGTTTTTAGTACTCTATAAATTTATGCGCATTTATTTTTTATTGCACGGAGCGAGAAGGTACTGTATCGCATCAGATAAGTATCGTGGTTTCCGTAGTTATGCGAAAAAGGAGGAGTCAAGTAAAGCACTGAGCTTTTAGAAAAAGGGGACCAGAAAATGATTTTCCCTGAAGGGTTTGTGAGTTTCCATTCCAATGTATTATTTGTCTCAATTTTCGATTACTGACAAAATACTACATCATACAGTAAAATAAGTTAAATCACTGTTATGAAAGTTTTTTTTTTCTGAAAACAAAAATAATCTTTTATTTTTTATTTTAACTTTATGAGTAAAACCTCAAATTGTAATATTTAAATAAATGAAGACAATATAAGCGAAACTCAATCGAAAATCTGGAAACAGAAAAATCAGAAAAACATATTGACACCTCTGGGACTCGAACCCAGGACCTCTTGTTTTCCGGGCAAAAAGTCGAGTCCCAGAGGTGTCAATATTTTTTTCTGATTTTTCTGTTTCCAGATTTTCGATTGAGTTTCGCTTATATTGTCTTCATTTATTTAAAAATAATCTTCTTCAATGTTCGAAAATCCACATTTTAATTAATGAAAACCAATCACTTCGTATATTTAATATTTCATCAAAAATATCAACACATTTAGAAACCAAAGATTCCTTCATCAAGATAAATAATATCAATTTTATCCTAACGAAAAATCTTTGGTTTCAAAATGTTTGATAAAAATAATCCTTTTATACTAATTAAAAAGATCAAAACGACTATTAAAAAAAGTGAAGATACTAAACAATTTATTCTTAAAATTACTTACGTGCCTACTGTTTTCAAGGTAAAATGTTATTAATACTGAAAGCTCCGATTACGAATCAATAAAATGTCCATAACCTCTGCTAGCATTGGCGCTACTTGCGGCCAACGCTAAACCCTAAACCTGGAAAGGACATGCAATAAATAAGCCGGCGGCTAGCTCTGCACAGCCGGCGCGAGCAAGGTCCCTCTTAAACCCAGGGCGAGTGTCTGTGGTTCGCTTGTTAATTCCTACTCCCCTTCCTTTCCTCAAAATCTCCAGGTCTCCTTCCTCAATCAGAACACAGTTGTTATGCACGAAAAAGGGTTTTATTCAATTAAAGGTGAACAGGGTTCTACAAAAGGCCAGCATCGGCACTACACACATGAGTATTTGGCTATCTCTAATTAATTCTATCATAACGGGGGAAGCTTCTCTCAACTCTCTCTACACGTGTTTAGTGAATTTAAATGTCAGTTCTTAGCACACAGAGGGGTAGCAAGGTTCATTGGTACTCACAAGCAGGAGATAGGCGGTCGGCAGACAGGATTCTGGGTAGGCGTAAACCTCTTTAAGCACAATACACAATTAAAGTAAAACATCGTGAGCGTTTACGGAGAGCGCCTAGCGCGAATCACGGGGAACACAGTTATTCTGCCGAAGGCCGGCGAAGGAATGGCAGCGGGGAGCCGCTCGGCGCTTGGCACGGGCGCCGCGCGGTGCGGGGAGAGGGGGCGGAGGGCCTGTGCAAGGGGTCAATTCGCTATTAGCTCGCACGGGAAACAATTCCGTAACGTAACACTTCCCCCCTCGCCGCAAAAAAGGCGACGTGGTAATGGAGCAGTAGGGCTAAGAAATCCTCTTACCCTTCTAGCACTTGTGCCAAAAAAAAAACATCCAAGAGAAAGGGGGGAGAGAGAGAGAGAGAGAAAAAGAAAAAGTTGCTAGCTACAAAATAGTAGAAACAAAAACAAAAGAGAAAAAAAACATGGTGAACAAAGAATTATACATGAATGTACATGAAAGAGCAGTGGCATACATAAATATAAACAAGGACCTGCTGGAGAAAGGTACAAGGGTTATGCAGTGATAGAAAAAAAATGACTCTAAATTGTATCATTGGTCTGTGAGCTAAGTTTGCGTAGCGTGGTTTGCGTAGGATGTTTGGGGTGTTTGAACGTTGCACTGAAGTTATAAGGTTACTTTGTCACAGTAAGCTGGCCCGTTTGAGATTACACTCAAGGAACACTAGGGCCTTAAAGAAAACACGAAGACGAGAACGCAGGATGAGGCTTCTTGGTGGTGGAGAGGGTTCTACCTGTCACAGAGGTCAAAAAGGTAGCTGCTTCCGGATCCTGTGGGTGGGCCAGTATGACATCATTGAGGTACTGGAGAGTGGAATTGTAATTGGTGGTTGGTCCTTTATAGAGGAGGTGGTTTGTGTGCATGACAGCCGTTGTTGTGATAGCGGTTGGTACACTGGTTTGTATACAGTGGGATTGTTGGATGAACAATTGTTGGTATTGTTATTTGCGCAAGGGCACAGGAGCATTGGCATGATGGCAACAGAGCAATTTGCAAGGTGCAGCTGGAACATTTGCAAGATGCAGCAGGAACATTTGTATAATGGCAACAGGAACATTTGCGAGATGCCGCAGGAACATTTGTACAATGGCAACAGGAACATTTGCGAGATGCCGCAGGAACATTTGCACGATGGCAACAGGAACATTTGCAAGGTGCCGCAGGAACATTTGTACAATGGCAACAGGAACATTTGCGAGATGCCGCAGGAACATTTGCACGATGGCAACAGGAACATTTGCAAGGTGCCGCAGGAACATTTGTACAATGGCAACAGGAACATTTGCGAGATGCCGCAGGAACATTTGCACGATGGCAACAGGAACATTTGCAAGGTGCCGCAGGAACATTTGTACAATGGTAACAGGAACATGAACCAACTTAGAGCTGACGTGCTCGGGTTTGTTTGAGTGATGGTTTTGTGATGATACAATTCGCAACTACACGCACGACTCACACTAGGTTATGTTAGGTGTGGTCGGGTGCTTTTGGTACGTAGGGTTTGAAGGCATGGGACCTCCGTGACGGTAGTGAAGGCAGCATGAAGAGAGGCGCAGGTGTAGATAGGGTGAAGAGCTGCTGGTCTTCTTATTAATCCGGCGAAAAATTATTATTAGAACAAAATTCTTGAAGTTTACCTGCCTGGTAGACCAATGATGAAAAGGTTTGGAGAGAAACAAGGTGTGCATATTGAGAAAGATTGGATTAGTTTGACGTGTAGAGAGAGAGACGGAGAGAGAGTTAACTAAGTGTAACTACAGACTTATACATATTACAAAGGTACGTATTCAAGGAAGGTTCTGTTTAACCCATTTAGTTTTTTTTTAAACTAAATACATTTCCAAGAACACGTAGGTAAGGGTTTGTACGTATGACAAAATGCCCCCTTTCGAAAGAAGTTGGTCTTCCATGACCTATGCTCACGTCTATACGGTAGCATTTTTTCTACTTTCGAAGAACAAAAACATTGAGTACAAATAAGTTATAAAATTGGGAAAGGAGTAGGAAGTTGAAAGGATCCGTGTATGAAGGTTGTCCCATCTGACAAACGAAACGCCAAGTGCGTAACGCATATATCCCCATTCACGGATAATTTCGAGGAAGGGAAAGGGTGACAATTGGGAACATTTGAACGAAGAAAACTGCTGAGGACTCGGCTATTTCCGAAATTCGACCTCTGAGTGGAAGGTGAAACAAGGTCTACAGCAGTTATCCTGGCACATTACAATACCATTTGGTAGTGTAGGACAAAAGGAATACACTGACATAAAAAGACGTGTGATCTACACTTGGTAGGTCACACAAACATGGGGGTAGATATTATTTCGTTCGCACGATTCATGGTGAGTATTGTAACGTCTTCACGTCTCATGTACAGGAATGAACGATTTACAACAAATTTTGCCCAGTATTGAAAGATAGTAGCCCAATTACGTTCGAAAATGTGGGTCCTCATTCAATACAGACGGCGGGTTAAGCGGTTCTCATGCCAAAGGACACACGACCAACTTAGTAACATTTAGTTATGAGTATAAAGTAATTATAACGAACTTCTCGTATCATGGCGGATGTTTTGAGGATCTCTCCTATGATGGTAGATATTGTCACGTTTTCACGTCTCACGTGACAGGAATGAACGATTTACAACAAATTTTGCCCAGTATTGAAAGACAGTAGCCCAATTACGTTCGAAAATGTGGGTCCCCATTCAATACAGACGGCGGTTTTTGCAATGATGTAATTAATACGGCACTGCTGTAGCTTAATAATTTCATATTAGCATACGTTACAAGACTTGCCAAAAGGCGATAAACACAAATTTTATTGAAGATCTGGCCAAGATTTTAAACTTCAAACAAGAATAATGGTACAATAAGGGACAAAAGAAACTGATGTCATGATAAAATATTGTACCTCATAATGAAGTTGTATATGTACAAAGAACAATGTTAATGAAGGGACGAAACGTATTGTCACTTTTATAACAAATATTTTTCTCAGAATCCGACAAAATACGATTCTGGAAAAAAATAGAGCAATTGGGTTGAGCGCCATTCTAATTTTTGGAAAAAGAAGAAAAACCACAAGTAGCAACAAGGTTGCCCTTGAATTGTTTCGAATCCAGCGAATGTGACCTGATAGGTGTGTACATTTGGTGTATTCGAAACGATCCCCAATATACAACATTACTATGAATGTGTTAGGATGGGGTGAAGAGGAAAAAGAAAAAAGAAAAAACGGGAGGATTTCCTATTATAACGGAAATCGTCGCGACATTCTTACAATATGGTGCTGTGACCATAGTAGTGAGCTGCGGCAATGGTCTGACACCAATGGTTATTATACAGACTTGCACTTATGATTTTATATTTACAACATTAGGGTAGGGACGTACTGGTACGGCAAAAACCCGACACAAAACAATTAAAAAAAAGGTGATATGACAAGATGAGGCGATGAGGTGAGAAAAAAAAAACGCGCGGATGCTGCAAGAGAAAGCGACGTCTTGGAGCAGGAGTTTTCCGGAACCGTTGATGGTAGGAGGAAAAGGAGGCCCTTTCCCGAAGTGATCAATTTCAGGAAGAGGATGCATACAAGTATGAAAACGGTGCCCCAAGAGGTGCTCTTGTGGTACAGCAGGCAAGGCACGCAGGATGTACAAGAACATATAAAATTATGCAAAAAGAAAAAGAATGTACAGGAGTTAGGCTACCGTTGACATTAATGTGCCTTCGGGTGTAAGGATTACCTTACGAATGCCCATATGGGTGATTATTTACATTTAATAATTACATGTAACTCACGTCACTTATGACAAGAGTTTTACCAATTTGATAACGCCTGAGAACTTGATGTGATGGAATTTACTGATTCCGTCACAGTAAGGCATTTTGGAATTATTCCTAAGAGAAATCTTTCTATTTCTCAGGGCCTGTAGTAATTCTTCCTTTGTTGAAGTAAAGACGTGCGGGATTATACCCAGCGTAACTTGAGGAACTTCCATGGTGTATAAGATCGTATCAGAGTGACCTTATGTTGGAAAAAGTGAGAACTAGACTTGCAATTGGAAAGAAATTGGGCAGAGATTGACCACTGGGGACGTATTTTTTACAAACAAGTTTTTGAAAAAAAAAACTACGCGTTGTTTTTTATAAGTGTTTGGTTTATTTGAAAATTTGGGCAGGGGTTCCCCTCAAAAAACGTGATTTTGAGAAAAAATCCAGATGTTTTGAAAATTTGTTGAAAATTTTTCAAAGTCCAAAAACGAGAAAAATTTGGGCAGCGGTTTCCCTTAAAAAACGTGATTTTGTGAAAAAATCCAGATGTTTTGGGAATTTCTTGAAAATTTTTCAAAGTCCGAAAACGAGAAAAATTTGGGCAGCGGTTTCCCTTAAAAAACGTGATTTTGTGAAAAAATCCAGCTGTTTTGGAAATTTCTTGAAAATTTTCAAAGTCCGGATATGAAAATTTCACGGGCCGGGATTCACCTTAATGAAACACGTTTATAGAATTTATTCCGATGTTTTTGAAAAATGTTTGCAAATTTGCAAAAGTCCGGAAATAAAAAACGGAAACGAGGTTCGCCTTAAACGAACATGTTTTTAGAATATTTCCATTTCCTTTCCAAAGGGGGGTTCTTCAGAAAAAGAAGGAAATATTTTTTCTTTTATACAAGTTTTCGTGGAAGTATTTGTTTGAAAATTCAACAATGTCTTGGGGAATCGTTTCTTTATTTACGTGGCTAGACTGTAGCCTGATTTGAGCATCACCAATTATTGGTATTTATCCGCCGACTTCCTTTTGTCATAACAAGTTATATGCAGAAATGTGCATACGTAATGTAATGCCTGACTCGAGGAATCGACGTCAACGCGAACCGAACGTCTTTCAAATTATGTCGTCTGTTTCTTACGAAAGAAAAAAAAGCTAAATGATGAAACAGGCGGCAAAATTAGAAAAATGCTCAATTGTCAAAAGGTAGAAAGAATTTAATCCACTTGTTTCCCTTAAGCTGCAAAATATGCCGTTATATATACAGGCCAGTATTTTGCGAAATAGTCCCCTATTCGCAGAATATGTCGATATCAAATACAGACCAGCACACTGCGGAATAAGTTTATTAATAAAAACTGGTTAATTAACTTTCGGGAAACGAAGCGGGTAATTGGTTTATCATATACAGGATTTTAATTGTTGAATAACTTTGTTTTAAATATTTGTGTACATTTCCACTATTAATCTTGTATTTGAAACTAGCAAATTTAGTCGGTCGACACTTGTAAACACTATATTATTCACGACGGCAACTTTCTTGGTTGAGCACTTTACGTAGGAATACCGGTGATAATGTTTTGTCGAGTGACGACTCGAAAATGAAGGAATCGTGCCCGTGATAATTTAAATTGCAATTCGAAGTTACAATCGCGCCGGGGTTCTTTATGGAAATGCTAGACAAATTGGGAGTAACAAGACAAAACATTATACATTATAAAGTTTAAACAATTGCTGATTGAAGAACGAGACTGTGGGACCGTGAAGAGGGAGGAAAAAAAAAATGCCACACGTCGGGGGACAGTGCTAGCATTAAAACGCAAAAAAAAAGCACCACGTTGGGCCCAGTGCTAGCATTGGCGCTACTTGCGGCCAACGCTAAACCCTAAACCTGGAAAGGACATGCAATAAACAAGCCGGCGGCTAGCTCTGCACAGCCGGCGCGAGCAAGGTCCCTCTTAAACCCAGGGCGAGTGTCTGTGGTTCGCTTGTTAATTCCTACTCCCCTTCCTTTCCTCAAAATCTCCAGGTCTCCTTCCTCAATCAAAACACAGTTGTTATGCACGAAAAAGGGTTTTATTCAATTAAAGGTGAACAGGGTTCTACAAAAGGCCAGCATCGGCACTACACACATGAGTATTTGGCTATCTCTAATTAATTCTATCATAACGGGGAAGCTTCTCTCAACTCTCTCTACACGTGTTTAGTGAATTTAAATGTCAGTTCTTAGCACACAGAGGAGTAGAAAGGTTCATTGGTACTCACAAGCAGGAGATAGGCGGTCGGCAGACAGGATTCTGGGTAGGCGTAAACCTCTTTAAGCACAATACACAATTAAAGTAAAACATCGTGAGCGTTTACGGAGAGCGCCTAGCGCGAATCACGGGGAACACAGTTATTCTGCCGAAGGCCGGCGAAGGAATGGCAGCGGGGAGCCGCTCGGCGCTTGGCACGGGCGCCGCGCGGTGCGGGGAGAGGGGGCGGAGGGCCTGTGCAAGGGGTCAATTCGCTATTAGCTCGCACGGGAAACAATTCCGTAACGTAACACCTCTTATAAAATGCTTTTTTAAAATACACATTCAACACAACACAAATACATGACAAATATGCCAACATTTAAATTGAATAATAAAGGCATAATATATTTTGAAACAGCAATAAATAATCATATATTACTTTATAATAACCCATGCAGAACTATATTTGGATACAGAAGGTACAGCAGCATATTGACTATTGACTGCATGGACTTGCCGTCCTGATGAGACACTAGGTCACTGGTGCAGGATGCGACTAATGGCCTCGACAACACGGTGGTGACCGCAGCGTTCCAGCACCGAGCGCCACTCCTGAGTGAGCGCTGGGCCCGAGTTCACCCCAGACCACGCCCAACATAATAATTTATTTATTTATTTTATTTTTATTACTATTTATTTCGTTCTATGTGCTTGATATTTTACACCTAAAATCTTTTGTGTAAATATGTATAACTATATGGGACGTGTGGAATTGCCCTGTCCTCCCACTTCCTGGAATGAAACGTTATTATTTTATATTATTTATTGTGCTTTCAAACAAAAGAAGTATTGAATTTCAATTCTTTACATCAATTGATCGAAGAATCAGTGTGACAAGCGGTGTATTGCGTCCTCTCTACGCCTCAGTGATTAGGAAAGCCGAGCTCAGTATCGAGACAAAGATGGCAGTGTTCAAAACTGTATACCGCCCGGCGCTCACTTACGGCCACCACATATGGATGCTAAATGAAAGAACACGCTCTAGAGTCGAAGCTGCCGAAATGAGATACTTGAGAGGAGTAGCAGGGGTTACGAAATGGGATCATATAAGAAACTCGACGATCCGAGACGATCTAAACATTGAACAACTGCTGCTCTTCAAAGAAAAATTGCAACTGAGGTGGCTTGGGCATGTATTAAGAATGTCTGATGACCGAGGAAAATACCGAGTGCGATTCCAGAGGGTAGACGTCCAGTGGGCCGCCCCAGACACAGTTGGGCTAGGCAACTCCAGAAAATGTGTGAAGAGAGGATGGGACTGCCATGGACGGAGGCCGAACAAGTAGCACAAGACAGGAACGTATGGAAAAGCCTCGTCGATGCAGTAGGTCCCCGACCCGAATAGGATTAGGGGGAAGAAGATGATGATGATGATGAACTTCAATTTTAGGGCGCACAGTTTAAACTCGCGCTGTTCAAACAGGTTCGCCAAAGAACGTCAGATCATCCCTCAGAACACTCTTGCAAAATTTCTGAAAGTTTAAATCTTAAATTTCTGAAATCTCAAAAGAAATGGGGTAAATAAGTGAAATGAATAGAAAGTCGTAAAAACTCACACCTTCTTTAGGAACTTCGACTACATTAAACCATTTCAACCTTCCACAAATTTGTATGAATTTGTAATTCTCTCCAGTTTTCTTTATTTAAAGTCACGCGGAAAATCCACCGCAGGCACCAAATTCCCCATTTGCAAATGCTTTCAATACATTTAATCTAAAAAAAGAAGATATTATTATGGTAAAAATAAATTATGAGTGAAAGTGGATGAAAGAAAACATGTTCATTCCGGGATTTTTTACGTTTTTAAATTCCTTTGAATTTCGTAAAATATAATGTCGAAAACAGAAAATAAGATGTTATTTATCTGAGTTCTTTCCACGAGAATGCATATTTTCATAATACACTCTGTAAAACATGTGAAGGGATTTGCTCGATCGCTGTATATTTTTCGCGAAATCATTTTACCTGAATTGTCCCACGAAAGCTTATTTATTATATTTTATACCTGTCTAAATTTAATCCTCATTTTCACATCAGTAATGGTTTATTCAACGTATGTTTCTCCGTAACTATATAAAGATCATTATAAGATATTGGAATATTTTTTTAGGGAAATCAGTATTTTACAATAAGATTGGTTTATACTTACTTCCCCACTTTACTAACTAAGAAACCATTCATAGATTTCTTCATAACACTAATATATTGTATTCAACATTTAAACAGTGCCTATATTTTTAACTGTCAGGTATTACACACATATTTACAATAATAGGTACTCCACAATGCGCAATTTGTTTTAGTTGGGATATTAATACATTTTTAACACATTTTTAATTGCGAGTTAATATTTATTTTCTTTACGTTTGAAGATATGCACATCAGTGAGAATTTATGATATGTTGAACACAGAAATTGAAGGCAAGCATTTGGACTTGAATTTGTTTTTAAATGTTTTAATTATTTTAATGATTGCACGAACGCGTGTACCGCGTAGGTACTGGGGTAGATACTGTGGATATGTAGGTACTTAGTTAGAGCGGACGATTCTCTTAGTACCATCATGGGCAATAGACCGTCATTCAGAATTGAAACGTTGACTTGATCTGAATAGTCATGTACTTCCCCACCTTCCTCCTCCCAATCTCCTTCCCATCCCCACCTACCTTCAGCATCACAATATACCCCAATTGGAGATCCTAGCTGACTCCAGACGGGAGCAGTTGGAACTCTTGTGAGATATTCACATTAAAAAATGTGTATAGAATAGGTTCTGTTTACTATAAATAAATATGTACCACTATTTTCCGATTCTAGTAAAGTATTCTAAATAAAGCGTTCGAAGTCGCTTAAAAGGTTTTAAGTTTTAATACTTAGTATAAACTCCAGGTAAGTAAAGTTTATCCAAATTTGCAAGTAGTGGGTGTACTATTATACAGTACTAAGGTAGTGGCTTGCGATTTTCTCTAACAAACCGACTTCAAAGCAAGTCAGTGTAAGCGACGGCCAACTCAGTTCCGCAAGTTTGTGTTCCACAAAGGTACGTTTTTCACAACTGTCACTGCCTCCTTCTGCTAAAACTTCTCTACACTTTGAAAAGGTGGAACGTACATACATGCGGAAGTTTCGCAATCGATGGGAGAGTCCCCTCGTAACTACCTGCTTTGGTGATGAAAGCGACGCCCTCTAGATAAGTTCTTGGAAAATTGGCTCTAAATTACTAATTTATTTACACTTAAGCATCCTGAAATGAATGCTTTTTCATTTTCCTTTATTTTTTTGCCTTATTATTATTATTGGTTTAAATCTAGCGTTTTTAAAATGTATTGCAATACATTTGGGAAGCGTGTATGGGTACTGCCCCCCCGGGAACCATTTATTGGAATAGGTCATCCCAAGTGGTTCGCTATGTTTGGTAACTTAACTTAACGCAGGGGTTCCCGGGTTTATAAGGATTGGTTTGTCAAGGACTTGATGGCGATTGCATTTGCTACTGCGTGGCGGATCGGGAAAGACTGCTGAGACCTAACCTAGAACTCTCCAGTAGGACTCTCTCGATCTATCTCCTCATACCTTTTTCCTTCCCAGAACTTCATCTCCTTCCTTTCCCTAAAAATGCCATCCACACAGCATAACAAAGATATTTGGTTTTTTTATAGGTACCGTTGATAATTTGAAACCCACTTTATTGAGTAACTGACCTCCACACTAGCATAACCATTAAATTCATAATAAAGTAAATATTTAGAAATTTACGATCGATCAAATATCTACCAAGAAAATACTAAATTCGGTCGACTCTCCGAGGTGAACTTGATAATTATAATATTGTTACGTTGATAATTATAATTACTAGCATGCAGTTAAAAACCCGCTCCGCAGGTTTTTGCTGCTAGGCTCTGCGGCCGGCTTTTCAGCGGCTTCGCCCAGTTTAAGTGTGAGTGACCATTTTATAAATTCGATAGGAACCGGTTCCAAAAATAGGAGGTTCTTCGGAGCGGTGACAGCTAGTTACCGGGAAATAATAACTGCAATAGCCAATGACGTCATGTGTAATATATAGAAGCGTGGTTTTATCATTCACAACTGCCAGTTACAATAATAACCACATTATCATCAATCTCTCCGTACCCGGAAAGACTCACGATTTTACAAATACAACAGTTACTACCTATACCTTTTTTATATGAATACCGCACAAGAGTCCCAAATGCTCCCGTCTGAAGCCAGTGAGACTATGGCATCCCCAATTGGGGTATGTTGTGACTGTTGTGAGGCTGAAGGTAGTGGGGAGTGGAAGGAGATAGAGAAGAGGAAGGTGGGGAAGTACCTGGCTATTCAGATCTGGTCACCAAACACGGCTAATGCCATTTCAAGAAACGTTTCAATTCTGAATGGTGGTCTTACACAAGGGCGATACTGAGAGTATCCTCCACTCTGGAACGTGCCGCAAATATACTATATATTATTTTAAATGAATAAATTGGGAAATAACATAAATTAATTAAATAAAATTTATTTGCCATGCCAGGATTCGATCCCGCGACCTTCGGTGTGCGAGTCAAGCGCCTTACCGCTGGACTACGCCAGCGGCAGGTCCTCACGCGATAAGTTAGCGTAATTGACGCCAACTTTTGGCATTATTGGCTACTTGCTTGCATTCGGTTCTATAACAAAAGTTGCTTTTTAACTTCTAGTACGAAGATGGAAGATGTATTCGAAATCGGATTCTGAAATTTCATCCGTACAGACGCAAGCCTATTAATAACGTCCGATTTAATGAAAGTAAATTAGAAGTTAAAACATGTGAATTGGTCGGAAAATTCGGGGATCGATGTATTTTGTTCTACAGTCTAATTACACGGTGCACATGGAAATCAGTTTTTTTGAAAGATGTCATAAAAAAATATAATTATTTTTTTAGAGGATAACTTAACAATAGACACTGTCCTACTGAATAGATTAAGTCGAAAAGAAAGAGAAAGTTGTGAAAAAAGAATTTCATAATGAAAACTATTTTCTACTAAGTAACAAACTCCCATTAACTAATTTTTGCTCTATTTTAAATGAGTCGTGTTTTATTAAACATTTTCACAATTTTCGCATCGATTGCGCGGTAGAAATGAACCCTTCAGAAAACTAAAGTGGACAAGAGTGGGTAGACTATGAAGCACTCTTTTTATCAATGTGAAGGATGATTTTTTTCCATATTTTTGTCGTCGAATTCCAGTGCACCTTTTCTTCTTTGGAGTCTATAGATGTCGCTTTCTTATGTGTTTTTTTTACTTGTTCATTTTGGAGTGGTTTAGAGATTGGATATTTATTTTACAAAAATAAAAATATATATTTTTTTATATCGTAGGATTCAATCCTTGGTGTCTGTGTGAGTGTCTGGCCGCTGAGGATAGTCGGGCGCTTCATACCAATACACCAAACTGATTACTCGTGAAATAAATAAATATTTTATTGCTCTCTCATTCTCTCGCAGGCTAAATCCCATAGATGTATGTGTTTGTCTCTTTTTGGTGTCGTTCGCTTTCGTTTCATCGAGTTATGTTAACGGTGCTAAAAAAGTTTTCACTTCAACAAAAAAAAATATACAGGAGTTCCTTATTAACAAAAAATGTACAAATATATATTATGTTCCCTTTCACCTCCCGGGTCTATCTATAATGGGCGGAAGTTTAGATTCGAGGTGTTCGACGTTAGACGTTCGATGTTCGAAGTTTGAAAGTGGATACGTTTTAGAAACAGCTTTAATGTGCCGTTCTGCCACTCTTATAAAGCACTTCACTTGAATTTCAGATCGGATCGTTTCGTGGAATCACTTTGTATCGGCCAGTGTTACGGCTGAATAAGTAGCTTGTTGGATTTACAAAACGTGTAGTCCAGGTAATCCTTGCGTGAAATGTTCGATTTCAATAGATCCGTGAACCTTAACCCTGTGAATTATTCATTGGGCGGGGTGTTAACAATAATTATTTCAGGGAAGTGATTCGTATCTTCATGGAAATATCTGTACAACTGGAATTATTAACAACGGGTTGTGTTTTGAAGAAGTGTTTCCAAGAAGGAAACATGATGATGATATAATTTAAATAAAAATGGACGGGGTTGTTTTGCAATTATTATTACACACTAACTCGTTCCCGGCATGCGTTGCTATGCCATTTAATAAAAAAATTGTTTCTCCCTGCGTGTCTTTTCCCATTCGACCTGTTCCCCTTCCGCCTCCCCTTCCTCTACCGCGTCGCCTTCCCCTCTCGCGTTCCCAGTCCGATTCCTCCACCTTCCCTCTCCCCACTCCACTCCCCCCCTTTCCCGCGTCCCGCAAACCCCCTCCCGAGTCCCCCTCCCCCCTTCCGGATTCCACTCCCCCCTCCCGTATTCCGTACATTCATTCCCAATACATTCAGTTTTCAAACAGCAAGCATGCCACCTATTCCAATTTTTTACGCAAATTTCATAATGCCAGAGGTCGTATATGTTATTCTGATGTATAAGCCATATTATTGTTAAGTTTCATTAAAATACATTTAGTAGTTTTTGCGTGAAAGAGTCACAAACATACATCCACACAATCTTTCGCCTTTATAATATTAGTAAGATTTAGTAGGATATAATGATTGCAGTTTCAGGTGGAATTGTGATACTATCTTAGCTCCGTCGATCAAAGGATAAAAAATATGGAAAGCAGTAAAATATGATATACAACCCGAAGGAGACGGACCTGTTTACATTTCACCACAAAAAAAATCCTCGCTTCCCGAGAGTAGATGATTCAATAATTTATGAGGCGGGTATCGGTTCCGCCGCCCCTGGAACCATTTATTGGATAACCAACACCTCTGCCATTCGTCACCCCAAGTGGTTCGCTACGTTTGGTGACTTAGCGGATAGTGCCCGAGTCTGAGATTGCCGCCTTTAGCATTTCGGTCAGATGGGAATGCTGTATTTGTTTGTGCGATGGAGAGTGCTTCTAAAAAACGGCGTCCTTAATTTATTTGGCATCGGTGCAGAGTCGAGAGACATCAGACACATACCAAATACTCGTATTTGTGCGTGGTTGAGTTTTGCTTCACGAGAATGATTTGTAAGGTCTTTTGTTTTAAGATTTAATTTCACGTGTTATTTTATTTTATTTATTTTAGAGAAAGTTGACAGCAAATCAGAGATTAGGGAACGTACCCGTATTACGTGACCCACTTTTAGAGAAAGTTGACAGCAAATCAGAGATTAGGGAACGTACCCGTATTACGTGACCCACTTTTAGAGAAAGTTGACAGCAAATCAGAGATTAGGGAACGTACCCGTATTACGTGACCCACTTTTAGAGAAAGTTGACAGCAAATCAGAGATTAGGGAACGTACCCGTATTACGTGACCCACTTTTAGAGAAAGTTGACAGCAAATCAGAGATTAGGGAACGTACCCGTATTACGTGACCCACTTTTAGAGAAAGTTGACAGCAAATCAGAGATTAGGGAACGTACCCGTATTACATGACCCACTTTTAGAGAAAGTTGACAGCAAATCAGAGATTAGGGAAGGTACCCGTATTACGTGACCCACTTTTAGAGAAAGTTGACAGCAAATCAGAGATTAGGGAACGTACCCGTATTACGTGACCCACTTTTCACGTAGTATGGGTACGTTCCCTTTCATACAATAATACCTACATTCAATTGACAGCTGTGTTTTGCGCTACTCCCGAAATAAATAATTATTTTTTCTGTTTTTAGTGAACTAATGTTTCAGTGCATTTATCAAACTGATAAGAATCTTAATCTATACTTAGACAGTGCTTCCTTCCCACTTGTGATAATTGATTGACAGTTTTACAAAAGAAAACAAAAACAGGATATCAAAAGTGAATTCCAAGTGTCAAGTAAAAGGGAATATAGGCAGTGTTCGACCTTACAAACTAAATTCAGTGCTCAAAATGTCAACTACAGATAAAAATCTGAGAAGTAAAGGTCAAACAACCGGGACCAGTGCTACATCTGATCCCCAGGGAATAAATATTGATGTCCTGTTGGAGAAAATTGAGATGAAGATGGAAAAAAAATTAGAAACTTTTAAATCCGCAATCCTGAAAAAAATTGATGATGAAAATAAAGAGAACCGGAGCACAAGAGACTTCATCAGTCATCAATATGATGATATACATCTAAAGATGGAGACTATAATTAAACTGGTCTCGGAAGTAGAAACCATGAGAAAGGAAATAACGGCAAAAGATGGCATAATAAAGAGCCTTGAAGTTAGATTAGCAGAAGTGGAACAAAGAACGCGTGAAGATACCCTTGAATTTGCAGGGATTCCAGAAAAAGAGGTTGAGCAGCCTGCAGAAATAATTAAACGGGTGGCCGCTGCTGCAGGTGTCGACATAAAGTGCGATGACATCTTCGAAATCAAGAAAATTCCGGACCGACGACCAGGAGTCCCCCCAAAATTCCACGTCAGATTCACTAACCCCCAAAAAAGACGACAAATTCTACTGAACAGGAAGCTACTCAACCCTACCTCAACCCAAGGAAACGGATACCAGAAGATTTTTATTAGTGAAACCCTTGGCACCTACTTCAAAGATCTTCTGTGGAGGTCGAAGACTAAGGCAAAAGAAATGGGATATAAATATGTCTGGTACAAGGAATGTAAAGTGATGGTTAAAAAAAATGAAAGTGATAGAGTAATATATATCAAACACTCTGATGATCTTAAAAAAATTGATTAATTTTTTGAATTGAGAGCCTCACTTTTACAGGTCATTCACTGGGTCGATTCCCCTCAGTTCAGTGTGCCATATTGCTTGCATTTATTTTCAAACTGCAACAATAATTCACCTGTACCTCTTTCAATCAAAGGGTGAAATCCCCAGTAATGGCCACGGACTAGTGGAGCTCTCATTTAAGGGAATTAAACTATTTTTTTTGTAATATAAATTATAATATGGCTATTAACATTGATAACACTTACGAAGAACTAGGTGATCAAGACAATTTGTTTGTAACATCAGATGCGAAAATATGTAAATACCTAACAACCGATTCAAAAAATACTATTATTATGCACCAAAATATTAGGTCAATTAATAAAAACTTTAATGAACTCCAGATACAGCTTAACCACCTAAATATAGATTTTGATGTTATTATTCTCACGGAATGTTGGTTGACAAATATTTACACTCCTAAATTCATAAATAACTACTCTTCCTACAACTCGTCAAAACACGATAGTCAGAACGATGGAGTTGTGATATACACAAAAAATGACCTAAACTCTGTTGTAACTGAAATAAACATTATTGATGCTAGCTGTATGCAAATAATGTATAATAATGATACGTGCATTCTAGCAATATACCGCTCTCCATCTATTCGCAATATAACACCATTTCTTAACAGTCTAAATAGCATGCTCTCTAGTCTTTCCTACACTAAAAACTTAATAATTATGGGAGATTTAAATATCAACATACTTCCAAACAACCCTCACCATCAATGTAACGACTACCTGAACATATTAGAGTTTCATGGATTAATTAGTACTATCAATACACCAACAAGAATAGCTAATGAATCAACATCGTGCATTGATCACGTAATGGTCAAAACAAATAAACAAAACAAAAGCATCGTTTACAAATCAACAATTACAGACCATTACACAACAATATTCACATTGCAATCCGACACCACAAAAAACAGAAGAGATCAGTCAATCGTATACAATAATATTAATTTTGATAATTTAAAAAGTATAATTAAAAATAAATCTTGGCAAGAGCTTTTACAAATAAAAAACTCAGAGGATGCATGGAATTATTTTGTTGACTTTTTGAAAAATGAATTAATTAATAATACTACAATTTTAACAAAAAAAAATCCTAACAAAATTAAACCCTTGAAATCATGGATAAACTACTCAATTATCAACTGCATTCGTAGAAGAAACGTACTACACAAAAAAGTGAAAGAAAATCCTTACGACATAATATCACTAAACATCTACAAAAGATATAGAAATACATGCGGCGAAGTCATTAGGAAGGCGAAAGAAATCTACTACAGAGACAAAATCCAAGAAAGTAACAACGATCCCAAAAAATATGGCAAATTCTAAGAGAAGCCACAAATACACAAAACACCAAAGACAAACAGGACATAAGTAAACTTTGTATTGACGGACAAATTATTGACACCTCAAAAAACCCCAAGCTCGTTGCGGATTACATCAATAATTTTTTTATAAATATTGGTTCAAATCTTGCTTCTCGTCTACCAAATTGTGGAAATGATCTACCTGCTGAAACAGAACTTCAATTTCCTAAAAGAAGATTCAAATTTCAAACTGTTTCAGGGGAAGAGATTCTAAAAATAATCAATTCTCTTAAAAACACTTCTTCTGCCGGGGTTGATGGAATCACAGCTAAGATTTTGAAAACACTGTCTACGGAAATTACATTGCCCCTAGAACACCTAATTAACCTTAGTATCAGTCAAGGAAACTTCCCCTCAAACCTGAAACAAGGTATTGTTATTCCCATACATAAAACAGGTAACAAGACAGACATAAACAATTACAGACCAATAACTCTACTGACCAGTCTATCCAAAGTATTTGAAAAAATTATCAATGCTCAGTTAGTAAAATTTCTAGATAGCCATAAACTAATCTCAGCAAATCAATACGGGTTTCAAGAAAGCAAGAGTACCTCAGACGCTATGGCCGCCGTAACTGACTTTATTGTAAAAAACCTTGACAAAAGCAAAAAATGTATTTCAATTTTTTTAGACCTTTCTAAAGCCTTTGATACAATATCACACAGTAAATTAATAAACAAACTTCAAATAATCGGTATTACAGGCAACGAACTTAACTTTTTTAACAGCTACCTTGATGAACGCAAGCAACAAGTGAAAATAATGAACACACTTAGCAATCAGCGCTCAACTAACTATGGTATACCACAAGGTAGCATATTAGGACCGTCCTTGTTCCTTTTATATATCAACGACTTATGTAACATTAACATTCAGGGAAAAATAGTTAGTTTTGCCGATGATACTGTTTTACTGTTCGAAGCTGACACTTGGCTAGCTGTCTACAATAAAGCAGAAACGGAAATAAACATTGTAAAAAAGTGGTTAGATACAAATACACTCACATTGAACACCGAGAAAACTAAATATGTCACATCAAGCATAAATATAACAGGTCAACCTCATGATGATGCCTCTATTAGGATACACACATGTATGAATTCCGATGAATCTTGTCAGTGTCCGTACATTGAGCGCACTACACAGATGAAGTATCTCGGCCTCACAATTGATCCATATCTCAAATGGAATTTTCACACGCAAATAATTGCAAACAAAATAAGAAAAACCATGCACTTTTTCAGAACGATACGAAACTTTCTAGACTTCCAACACTTGAAAATGATTTATTTTGCAGTCTGTCAATCTGTTATTGAGTATGGTATCATAGCATGGGGAGGCGGTACTGCATCAGCACTAGATCCAATCATAAAGGCACAAAAAACGATTATAAAAATAATTCTTAGACTACCCCTAATTACGGACTCGAACTTTATCTTTAATATTATGAATGTGTTTGACGTTCGTCAGATATATGCAAAAACAATCCTCACTCATTTATACACAAACATACATAAATACTATGAAAAAAGACTAAATTCTCGCTGTAATCGAAACAATAACAAAGATTTACTACAAATTCCCATAACTCATACTACTTTTGGTCAACGAAGCTTCAGATACCTTGCAACAAGACTTTACAACATTCTTCCAATTAGTGTAAAAAAATGTGATTCACAAAAAAATTTCAAAAAAAACATAAAAATTTGGATAAAAAATAATGATAGAGCATTTACCGGTGCACTCACCCAAATTCGAAATTAGTAATGAACCAATGCTGTTATTATTACCAATGTTATTGTTATTGTTAATGCAACCAATTTATTATGTGATTACATTCTAATATAAGTGTAGGTATGTCCACAGCATTATAAATTGATGTAAAATAACTGCCTCAACACAGGCTAGCCTAGTGAGGCAGGTTACGAGAAACCTAAATGTATAATTACAAATCTCTACTCTCTAAGTACCTACTGTTTATATGTATATTGTTTTTTATTATTAACTTTTGTACTAATGTTACTTTTAAAATATTGTAAGATGTACTTTTTTCTTGTAGTTATAAATCTTCAAATTTTTGTTTAATAAAGATATATTATTATTATTATTATTATTATAATAATACAATAATAAGATAGTTAATTATAAACTTTCCACAGATAATAGTGAATGAATGATAAAGTTTGACATTGAAGGGTGTTTTCTTAATTAATTTATTTTTTATTTATTTTCTTCTTTCTGCGTTCTTGCATACAATATCTCTAATATAAAATACTGTTTTGTTTCCCCCTTTTTCCTCCTTTTAAAATCCTAAGCTCACTTTTTTCTCACTTTAAGAAGACCCAAATATAATAAATTAACCTCCTAAATAGAGTTAATGTATAATCAACCTTACATTAAACATTTTTTTTTTTTTAGATTTTTTTTATTTATTTATTTTAGCATATAAAATATAATTATACATTTAGATAATGTAGTAATTTGCGTACATGTTCATTTTAAAATACGTTAATACCACTCTTCCATGGAAGCATTAGCTTGTGTCTGGAAGAGTAGTGTACATTTTTAATGCTATATTTAAGTTCTTTAATTACAATGTGAATGTAAAAAACAATAAGTTGTAAGTTCGGTGACATGTAAATAGTTGCTAAAAACAATACAAAATTTAACTTATTTGAAGAACAGAGTATCACTTGGAAACTGAGTTATAAGTAGTTGTTCTTGAGATTAAATTAGTCGGAAAACTTTTTTTTTTGTTTTTTTTTAATATTATCTTTAAAATATTTTTTAACAGTGTTTATTAATTGGATTTTATCATTAATTTTTCTAATTTCATCCGGTAATCGGTTGAAAATAAGTCTTCCTTGATAAGTATAATAATTTTGTGCAAAGGAAGTGTTTAATTTTGGGCATGAGAAAATATATTTATGTCTACTACGGTTTTCAGTAATAAATTGATATTTTTCTTTTTCTTTTATCGTTTGAATCAATGCATTTCTATTGTATAGATCTTTGAAAGATGGTACTTGGAAGTCCTTAAATAATTGATCCGTTGGGTAGTCAGAAGGTTTTTCAATATGATTTTAATTATTAGCCTCTGCACAACTTCAATTGGGGAAAGATTAGTTTTGTATGCGGATCCCCAGCTAATGATAGCATATTGTAAAGTTGATTGAACCAAAGCGTAATATATTGGATATAAGATTTTTACAGATAAAAAATTTCTGATTCTTAAAAATATATAAATCAATTTTCTAATTTTTTTTACAACTTGACAAATTTGTTTCTTCCATTTCAAATTTTTATCGATAATGACTCCTAAATATTTGATTGTGTTTGTTGTTTTTAATATTGTGCAGTTTTGGATACAATAATTTTTACTATGCGTTTTGGAATTATCATGAATGATGATGTCAATGTTTTTAGGGGTATCATTTTTGTGTATTGCAAATGGAATACAGAACAAATGTTTTATCACCATTTAGTGATAGTAAATTTACATCGAAGAAATTCTTTAAAATATTTATGTCTTCGGTGGCTTTAAATGTTACTTTTTCTCAAGTTTTATCGCTAATTATTAATACCGTATCATCGGCATATGAAGTAATTTGGCCATGTAGTGGTTGAAAAAAAATGTCATTAACATATATGGTGAAAAGGATTGGTCCTATTACTGTACCTTGAGGGATTCCAAAGTCTGATATTTCTTTATCGCTATTAATCTGATTTATTTTTACGACTTGCGGTCGATTTTTTAGGTAGTTCGAAATCCATTTAATTGCATTGTCTTTTATACCTATATTGTTTAGTTTTTTTAGTAGAACCTCATGGGATATACTATCAAAAGCTTTTCTGAGATCAATAAATATACCGGCATATTTTTCACCTTTATCCAATGATTCGTTGATGTATGAGGTTACATTAGCAATAGCATCTTGTGTGCTGAGTGACTTTATAAAACCAAACTGGTTTTTGTGAAGAATTTTATTACTTTATAGGAAACTGACTAATTGATTTTTCACAATTTTTTCAATTGTGAAAAATCAATTATTTCAAAATCTTTCAATTTTTTCAAAATCTATCCAATGTTTGAGATTAGACAAATTGGGCGATAGTTAGTTACTTGTTGAGGATTTCCAGATTTATAAATAGGTGAAATAATTGTATTTTTATAGTTTGTCGGAAATATTCCCTCTGTTAAACTTAAGTTTATCAAATGAGTAATTGGTTTCACCAAATGAATTTTCATGGATTTTAGAAAATGTACTGTAATAAGGTCAAATCCGGGAGACGAACCTCCTTTCATGCCTTCTATTATTTTTAAAACTTCACTTTCTGAGGTTTTTTCAAATTTTGATAAATTACTATGATTTTGTACATTTTCAATCGTTTGTGTTTTCGGGTTAAAAGATTTATTGATATTTTTCGCAAGATTTTTTCCTACATTAACAAAAAAAGAATTAAAGATGTTTGCACATTGTTTAGGTTGATTATTAGCATCTATGATTTTATTTTCATGTTCAATGTATTTTATTTTTTTGTGTTTTTTTAGTGTTATCCATGGCTAAGTTAACTGTTTTCCATATTTGTTTATTGTTATTGTCTGTAGAAAGTATTTTATTTTTGAAATAGTCTTCTTTATTTTGTTTGATACAGTTTGTTAATTTATTTTTAAATTTTTTGTAAAAAGTGTATGCTTTTTCATTTAGAGGATTTTTCAATGTTGTTTTGTAAAGTTTTTCTGTTAAGTCCTTGTGTTATCCAAGGCTTTAAAATTCTTAGTTTAGATTTAATGCGGACTGTAGTTTCAGTAGTTGAATTTTTTATGTGTTGAGACAATATATTTTCAAAGTTTTTTGAGCAAGTCTCGGTATCATAACTATTTAACACGTTGTTCCATTGTTCATTTCTTAGTTTTTTGGATAAAATAGTCATATTTGTGTAGGATTTTGTCTTTGTTAGATTAAATTTTTTATGTTTAATTTTGTTATCATAGAAAAGAATGCATGCATGGTGGTCAGTTATATTCGTTTTCCAAACAATTGATTTCATTTTGTCGATATCTTTAATATTTATGTTAGTCCACATATGGTTTAAACAAGCTGGAGTGTGATTTTTTATCTCTCTCGTATTTTTGTTAATGCACGACATGAAGTTAAATTCAGTCATACAATTGATATATTCATTTTTGAAATTATTTTCTACGTTTTCATCAATGTTTATATTAAAATCTCCTGCAACAAAGCAAAGTTTATTTCTAAATTTTAACAGTATGTGTTTAAATTCATTTATAAATGACGAGATATTCGAACCGTGTGTTCTGTAAACAGCTATTATGTTGTAGTTTGTTTTGTCGAGTTTTAATTGTATTTCAATACAGTTTACTAGATGTATAGGATGTTCAGTTAGTTTGACAATACTAAATTTATCGTGAATGAATATGACAAGACCACTATTTTTATTGATGTTTATTTTGGTTGTAACATAATAATATTCTGGTAAATGATAGGTGGGTGATTCGTCTTTAGTAAAAGTTTCTGATAAAATTAGGATGTCAGGTTTTTTATTTAGATTGTTTAATTTTACAATTAATTCATCCCAATTTCGTTCCATACTTCGTATGTTGCTATGAAAAATGAAAATATTGTTGAGATTCTTTGAGATTATGTCATTACATGAATCGGTGTATACACACTCATATTCTTGTATTTTAAAATTATTTTCTAATTCATTAGCTATGAAGTCATCCATTTAGTAAAAATATTAATGTGATATTGATTTCTTTTAAATATTGTATAGAGTATTTTCAAAGTAGAGTGTGACATAGAGTTAGTAATACAAATACGGATTTTATAATGTGTAGATTGTTGAAGAATATTCCGGTTTTTATTGATCATATATTGATTGATCACATCTTTATCATTACTAGCATAGTCATTTACAATATTTAAATGCATATCTCGTATAATAATATTATTAATATTTCTAAAATTCAATAAAATGTTTTTTGATTCTACTATAAATTGTTGTAACGTGATAAATAATAACGAAAACATATTTGAATATATCTTCTCAGCACTAGAAAACATAACTGCTGATGCACTTATTAAACATTTTATTGGTATAAGTTAATGTAGTTAATCGATGGAAGTAATTTGGGAGCTTAATTATTTTTTGGGAATAATTTTTTTGAAGAATTTTGGTAGGCGGGTACTGATACCGCCCATTGTGAAACATTTATTGGTTAATCAACACCTCCGCCACAGGTTACCTCAAGTGGTTCGCCACGTTTAGCAAGGGTGCCCGGGTTCATGAGGTAAGGTAGGACAAGGTCTTGGCGGCTGATCTGTCTACCTGTGGCGGGCCGGATCGAGAGAGACTGGTTGAGGACGTCTTTTGACCTCTCCTCTCAGAATCCGGCGACCCATCGCCTTGCACCGCATTTGAAAGGATGGATTCATATGTCCGTCACTCCTGGACACACTAACCCTAAAATTCCTACATACCCCTCATACCTATTTCCTTCCCAGTTATTCCTCTCCTTTCCTAAATAGACTCTCCACACACAGTCCCCAAAGATGACATAGACACTGAAGGGAATTATTTTCTTTAGAGTCTCCTATGTGGAGTTAATGTAAAAGATGCTCTTCAAACACCTCATTGGGTAATAATAAATAATAATAATAATATATATCTTTATTGAACAAAAAAATTAAGATTTATAATTACAAAAACAAAAAGTACATCATAAGTACAGTAAAAGTAGAGTTAAAAAGTTAGATGAGTACAAAAGTTAATAACAGAAAACAAAATACATGTATTCAGTAGGTACTTAAACAATAGAGATTTATAATTATAAATTTAGGTTTCTCGTAACCTGCCTCTCTAGGCTAGCAGTAATTTTACGTCAATTTATTATACTGTGAACATACCTACACTTATATTAGAATAAAATCACGCAATACAATGGTTGCATTAATAATAACAATAACATTGGTACAATAATAACAGCATTGGTTCAATACTAATTTCGAATTTGGGTGAGTGCACCGGTAAATGCTCTATTATTATTTTTTTTCCAAATTTTTATGTTTTTTTTTAAATTATTTTGTGAATCACATTTTTTTATACTAATTGGAAGAATGTTGTAAAGCCTTGTTGCAAGGTATCTGAAGCTTCGTTGACCAAAAGTAGTATGAGTTATAGGAATTTGTAGTAAATCTTTGTTATTGTTTCGAGTACAGCGAGTATTTAATCTTTTTTCATAGTATTTGTGTATATTTGTATATAGATGAGTGAGGATTGTTTTTGCATATATCTGCCGAACGTCAAACACATTCATAATATTGAAGATTAAGTTCGAGTCTGTAATTAGAGGTAGTCTAAAAATTAATTTTATAATAGTTTTCTGTGCCTTTATGATTGGGTCTAGTGCTGATGCAGTACCGCCTCCCCATGATATGATACCATACTCAATAATAGATTGACAGACTGCAAAATAAATCATTTTCAAGTGTTGTAAGTCGAGAAAGCTTCGTATCGTTCTGAAAAAGTGCATGGTTTTTCTTATTTTGTTTGCAATTATTTGAGTGTGAATATTCCATTTGAGATATGGATCAATTGTGAGGCCGAGATACTTCATCTGTGTAGTGCGCTCAATGTAGGGACACTGACAAGATTCAACGGAATTTAAACATGTGTGTATTCTAATAGAGGCGTCATCATGAGGTTGGCCTGTTATATTTATGCTTGATGTGACATACTTAGTTTTCTCATTGTTCAATGTGAGCGTATTTGTATCTAACCACTTTTTTATAATGTTTATATCCGTTTCAGCTTTTTTGTAAACAGCTTGCCAAGTGTCAGCTTCAAATAGTAAAACAGTGTCATCGGCAAAACTAACTATTTTTCCCTGAATGTTAATGTTACATAAGTCGTTGATATATAAAAGGAACAAAGATGGTCCTAGTATGCTACCTTGAGGTATCCCATAGTGAGTTGAGCACTTGTTGCTTGCGGTCATCAAGGTATCTCTTAAAAAAGTTAAGTTCGTTGCCTGTAATACCGATAATTTGAAGTTTGTTTATTAATTTACTATGTGATATTGTATCAAAGGCTTTAGAAAGGTCTAAAAATATTGAAATACAATACATCTAAGAACATAAAATAATTAGGGCCCATCATTATTGAAGTCTTTTCGTACAATGGCGATATTTTTAGTTTTATTTTCCTTCAACATTTTACCCTTTATAGTACTATCCAATAATGATATATCTTTAAAAAGAAAATATTTTTGAAACCTTAGGGTAAAAAGTAGAATCTTTTTTACCAGAGCATCATGGAATGGTTGCCATTTAAAAGTACGTTTTTTGCCACAATAACCGTCTGTATCATCATCCACTCATCATCACCTCTCATCTCCACATCCGCCGCTGCAGCCTTCAAGGGCCTATGGTCTCTAGGGCCTGCGCGGGGCCTGTGGGCCTACAGGGCCTTCGAGGGTCTCAAGGATCAGTGGAAAGACCCTCTAGCGGCGGCGGACGAAACTATTACATCACGCCATCTTGAGCGCCCCATTGCCCAAAAAGCGAAACACTTGTCGCACGCAAAGGAAAATTGTTTGAAAATGGAAAATGCTATTCACGCCGTTTTGGTAGCGCAAGAGCCATAGAGTCTAGAAGCTTGAAAATATCTGTTTTCGTGAGATCTTTTCGAAAAAAGCTCGCTTAAATTTCAAAAATATTTTTTCGTAAGCACGCAGGTGCGATGCAGTTTTCTTTTGTTAGAAAATATCTCTTTGACATCCCCCAAAAACAAAAAAACGTAATAATATTTGACTATATCTTAACCCTTTCAGACCTGAATTGTGATTAATAGCGAATGCTTTACGACACCTTAAAGAATTTTTAAATTTTTTCATTATTGTAATGTTATTACTACTTTCATTTAAAATAATGTTCGGTCTTTAAGGAATAAGAAATAAGAAATAATTGTATGGCGTAATAATTTTCTTGACTACTTATAATAGCACAAACTATATATTTAACTAAAATAATCCTAGAATAAATTTAGGGTACCGATAGAATATACCAGAAGCCTATGCCACCCCAAGAAGATAATAGCTCGGATTGGAGCCATGATAAAAATTATTTCCGGGCCATTAATCGTCTCGGCCAAGGGACTCTTATGGTCTCACGGTCCAGGCTTCTTAATGCTTTCCTTAACGCCTTCGTCTCAATTGTGGAACACGGTTCAATGAAAGTATTAAACCTTTAAACTGGGACATTAAAATATGTAATTTTTTTAGTAAATAAATTTCATAAATCCGTAGCCAAAATAATAGGGAAAAAGTTTATGTTACTATGAAAGAAAAATCTTATAAATCTTTAATACTTTCCATAAGCAGACAGACACACGGCTCTCTTATATTGAATGCCTCTTAACAAAGAAAATAAATGGTACTTTATAATGAATTCCAGAAAATGATTTTTAAATCTCGCACAGTTTTATCGGAAAATCTGATTTATTAATGTTTCGTTACAGCTTATTCGTAGTTTATAATAAATAGTTATTTGTTCACGAGCTTATTTGCAAGATACTTAGTAATCCAGGGTCACTTTCATGAAAGCACATTCGTACATTATTATTAAAATGCTTACTAAATTTATTTTTATTCTGTAACCATGGACATTAAGTGAGCTTATGTTTATGCAATAATGATTGTTAGTGATTATTCATGTCATTTTCCTGGTCCCTACCCATACCTACTTACATACGTCCCTACTTACTTACATACGTGAAGTCACAAGCTCAGCGCTTTGGCAGTCTTCAAAGTGACATTCGTGTTCTAGGCTCAGTATCTTGACTCCTTTAGATAAATTACTAGTTTCGTGAAATCCTTCAAATTACAAATGGTGATCATCGGTGCAAAGTGAAAAGATGAATATGGACAAGACCATTATCCTGTCTTCGATGAGTTTATGCTTCCTTTTTCCTACCCTCCAGAAGGTTCCTAACAAAGATTACTCCGCGGCCGGTGTGATTACAAATTGAAACATTTTTGAATATTAATGACATGATATTTACATATTTTATTTATTTGCATCGCAAAATGATTTTAAACGCAAATTAATTATTAGGTTATAAATTGTTAACCCGTTAGTTCAATCCCCCGTTGGCCCAACTAGAAGTTACAAGTATCAATTTAAAAGTAACATTTTAACTTATAGTGATGGAAATGGAAGATTTTCAAATATTACCAGGTTATTCGAAATACAATTCAACGCACCTCGCAGTCGGCGGGGTTCGAAAGCAGAGCGTTGATCGCAAACGGATGCAAAGATCGCACTGAAGCAGCTACCAAGCCGGATCACCGCTCGTTTTTAGGGGAAAGTCTGAGCTGTATGCTATTGTCGCCATATTTTGAGAAACAATGTCAACGTCGCCGAAAATGAAGAACGGTCTTCTTGGACAATCCTAGTAGTTCAATTTGTTGCAACGATCAATCCAAGAAAAATTTTCGCCCAAAGACATAGGATTTTTACCAAACGTTACACAGCAAAATTTCATATACAGGTACACCTCCAACTTACTTTCCTGTGCCCCTATAGCCTGTAAAGTGTATAGTGTACACTTGTGCCCCAGTAGGTACTACATTAGGTACAGGGCACAGCGCACAACCTCCCCCGTAATAAGAAATGGGGTGGCTTCTGTTCGCCCTCGTTATTGTGTCGTGAGGGGTAACAGATTTTTATGGGCCAACTCACCCGTTTCAATATTGGTTCACTTTGTCTCTCTGCGACTTTTTCTCAGGCGAGGGAATTAAATGTTCCCTTATTAAAGGATATAAATACACGTAAGATAAGCCGGAGAAAATAAAATATCTTGGTAATGGTGACATTGTGCCGGTGTATGTGTAAAATAAATTAGGAAGTGATAATTATTGCTGATATTATTTTTGTGATCAATAGCTAACAATAGCTTCATAGAACGCACGTGAATCGATCTCATTATATGAACCAAGTACACATTTCATTAAAGAAGAAGATAACAATTAAAATCTAAACGAATATATGAAAGATAACAAGATACATGAAAATAGAAAAAGATAATGATCGCAAAATAATTCGGAAAGCCATAGTATCACTGGCTCCAGACGGGAGCTCCAGTAAAAAATATTATGGCTTTAAAAAAATATGTTCATATAGACATACACGGATAAACGCTGATTCTGAATATATAAGTTTTATATATTAATATTAAAGAGAGTTTTTAAAAAATTATTAAAAAGTTCATTTTTAATCGGGTCATAGAAATACGCTGTCAAGTTGGTATTATTGAAATATTTAGTGGTGACGTCACTGAACACCGTAAAGTCATTGTATGGGAATGTAGGTATGACACAAGCCATCATATTAAAAACGTTTCATCTTATTCGTATGTTTACATACTGTTTATAGAAATTTAGTTGTTGTGTGGATTGAAATATTATTTAGGCCTAAATAATTTAGTTTAAAAAATAAAGGTCTCTAATTAGTTTATCTCTATTTTTGAAAATATTCACAAACAACTGCACAAAAAAAATAGTAATGCTACTCTAGGGAGAACACTTCGAACTCTGAATTTCAAAATTGCGCCAGTTGAATAGCTGATTGTCCGATCTTCCAGTAACTTTTCGGGAGTGATGACGTCACACGATTCACTACACATACGGTGGTTTTCGGGGGATCTTGAAAAATTACTATTAAAACTAACTCTAAAAATAAAAATAAATGTGCAGTTATTTAAGGAAGGTCATTATTAAAAAAAAAGGATTAAAAAATTGGACTGGAGTTCCATATTGGGACTCTTGTGCGGTATTCATATAAAAATTAAAATAAAACTGTGACTCGAACCCAGAACCTCTCGTCTAACCGGGACGTGCGTGTTTACCAATTCCGCCATTGCCACGTTCTGTCAAAACGTTATATTTATCAATCTCATATTTCAAATTTTAGAATTATGAGATTGACAAATATGACGGTTTGACAGAAGGTGGCAATGGCGGAATTGGTAAACGTGCATGTCCCAGTTAGACGAGAGGTTCTGGGTTCGAGTCTCAGTTACGACCATTATCTTTTTCTATTTTTCTGTGTATTGTTCTCTTTCATATTTTCATTTAGATTATAATTATTATGGTCTTCTTGATATATTACATTGACGGAAATAACCTTAAAAAGTTATAAAAAGAGAGTATTTCTTATTAAAAATCAAGTCCTATTTTGTTTAAATCGGTGATAGTAAGTTCTACAAAAATTCTACAGAGGTAATGAAGTAAAACCCAGCGAGTTAATTTATATGGAAATATTTTCATGTTCTAACAAAAGAGAATATAAAATAAGAATTACCGGTAGTTGACAACAGCGCTGGGGTTGCAATTGTTATACGGTTAAGCCGCCTTTATCGGATTGTTGGATTAACCGCGTTCCTGAATTGGATTAAAATAACGATGAAAGAGGTTACATTTTGGTTACGGGAGTGCTTTCATTTTTTGCAGAATTTCGTAATCGTTTTCACAATGTTTAAAAAAAGGAAAAACATTTTGTCGGATTGTCATGAATGCATTGTTTAACAAGGTGAGAGCTCTGTTAAAAATATTCTGGAAGGGAATCAAGTATTTTACAGTCAAGAGATATATGAACATTTCTTTAGTGAAACTTTATCGCTTTTAGTGCAACTATCTCATCAACAATTAAAGACAAATGTTAATTTTTTTATAAGAAAAACTCTCTTTTATAACTTTTGAAGGTTATTCCCATAATGTTTATACCATATTGCGACCATTACCTTTTTTCTGTGTCTTGTTCTCTTTCATATTTTCTTATTGTTATCTTCTTCTTCAAATGATATAAAAGACAAATGTGTTTGGAATCACACATGTTCGATATTATAAAACAAAAGCGAGTCAAAAATATTTAAAGATTGAAGTAGGTACGGTAATATGTAAAAAACTAAATTTATTAATTTGAAACAATATTAGCCGCAAATGACCACATTCGGTAAACATACGGTCTCATCTAGGTGTATTCCTTGATGTGACTAGACAAAGAAGATACGGTCAAATCTAGGAATATTCCTGGATGTGACTGTATCTTTTTCTGATTTTTTTCTTTTGTTTCAAATTTTCTATTGAGGGTCAATAATATTGTCTCCAAGTCATTAAGTGAAAATAAAAATAAATTATTATTTTGTCATCTGTAAATTTACTTTGTAGCATCATTTTAATTAAATGAAAACAATAAACTTCATTAAATCAACACATGTACAGTGTTTATAAAGTGATTTGTTTTCGTTGAATTAAAATTCCGCCACAAATAGATAAAAGAAAGATTAAACTTCGTTTAAACCACTGTTTTATTATGAAATATATTTTTAAAAAATTCTACGTGCTGCAGATGCAAAGTTTCCGTTTGTTCTGAACATTGTAGATGATTTTTAATGAATTAAAATAAGATTTTAAAATTTACATCAAGAAATAAAAAGATTGCGGTATAGTTTTAAGATAATTTTTTCACCCGCTATGTTAGGGATGTTCCTGTTAGTGATTTATGTTACGGTTGACCCAGAATTATAGCAGAAGAAATTGACAATAGATATTACAAACAGTACATACATAGATACGTTTTTAGATTTTCACGGCCAAAAGTAGTTTCGTTAATTTCTTTTGGGGTGTTATGCCGTGTTGCGTTATCTCCTTCTTTAGCCAACGTTTCGGACAGCGTTACAATGTCCATTGTCAGGGCAGATGATGGACACTACCCTGATGATGGACACTGCAACGTTGTCCGAAACGTTGGCTAAAGAAGCAGGTAGCGCAACACGGCATAACACATAACACTCCAAAAACAAATAACCGATACAGTATAGATACAGATACAGAACAGTACAAGCATAGTATTTAGTTTTTTAAAATGTATTCAGATAACATCTGGACTCGTAGTATTGCAAATGAATGGAAAGAGAAGAAACAAGAAACTTTAGTTGGGTGTAGTTAAGAGTCAGAATAATGGAAAATATGGTGAGAGGTTGTATCAATATGAATGAAGCAATTGTATAAACAGGAACTGTCTCCACAGCTAAAAGATCTCCGGATTAAAAGGATGCAAGCGACAGCAGACCGTGTAGGCTTTCATCGCTTAGCCAGTTCTATTCTTTTATCTCACGGTTGAAAGATAAAAGGATATAAGCAGGAACGTGCTCACGACTGGAAAAATATAATTTCAGAGAAAACACAGCAGACTGTTTCTTTCAGCAGACGAAAATAAAACTAAAACAAGAAGGTATTGGCCCGCATTATTTATTTTTCACTAAAAGAAAGTGTGCTTCCATTTATTATTAAAAAAAATATATAACTGACAATCGACATGATCATTAAAGGGGATTTTACTTTTCCTTGAGAATATAGTTTTTCAAACGCTTTATAGACGACCTCCATAGTCCAGTGGGTAAGACTCTTGACTCACAATCCGGAGGTCGCGGGTTCGAACCCGGCATGCGCAAATACATTTTATTTGATTAATTTGTGTTATTTCACAATTAATTCATTTAAAATAATATATAGTATATTTGAGGCATGTTCCATAGTGGAAGATACTATCAGTATCGCCCTGGTGTAAGACCATCATTCAGAATTGAAACGTTGCTTGAAAATGGCTTTAGCTGTGTTTAGTGACCAGATCTGAATAGCCAGGTACTTTCCAACCTTCCTCTTCCCCACCTCCTTCCCCTACCCAATACCTTCAGCCTCACAACATACCCCAATTGGGGATGTCATAGTCTCACTGGCTCCAGACGGGAGCAGTGGAGATTCTTGTGCGGTATTCACTGTAAAAAAAAAAAAAATATAGAACTGTGCATTTCAAAAGCATTGAGAGCGTTTATCCAGCCAGCGGACGAAAATCCACATTTCTTCGAAAGTTGTTCTCACGATCGTGCAGGGCGGTTACAATGAGAAAGATTAATTATTCTCCGTACCAGCTTTTTTAAATTATAACTCAATATCGATTTTATTTCATTCCAAATTATCTTTAATTTATACCTTCATCCAAAAATGCTGAAAGGCGTGATGATAAAATTATTAAAATAATGTCCTTTTTGTAATTATTTTTTGATTATAAGTATTTATCATTTTTTAATAATGTCTAAATTTAATAAGAATGTTAAAAAAATCTGAAATATGTTAGTTCGTAAGTGCGCAAATAAATACACAAATGTACCAATTTTTGTCAAGAAACACATGTACATACATATTTTTTAATGATTTTATTGAAACTAAAATTAAAATTCTAAAACATGCGTTTGCTAGATAATGTATTGATTTATTTTACTGCATGATTATATTATTTGAAATAGGTGTGGTATAATACAAAATCTTTTTTGAACATTTAACAAATCTGATAAACGACCTATGGAATAACCTAATATAATAAAAATTTTAAAAAAATTCTCAAAATTTATTACATGCGAATGCTAGATAAAAGAACAATCTTTCGAAATCCATTTATAATTTTTTATGGAAAAGAGTCAATACGTCTAAAATCTCATTTGAAAATGACATATTTCTGGTTTTCTCTGGTAATGCCCTCTTATTATTGTTCTAGAAGAGCATTATTTTGGAGGCGGGTACGGGTACCGCCACCCGGAAACCGTTTATTGGACAACCAACACCTCTCCCATAGGCAAGTAGTTCGCTACATTTGGTGACTAAGCAGGGGTTAGGTTAAGACTAAGCAGCCCGAGTTCATGGGGTGAGGTTTGCCCGCGTCCTGGAGGTAGATGCGTCTGCCCACCTGCTGTGTGGCAGCCGGATCGAGAGAGATTCTTCTTTACATTAGCTCCACACAGGAGGCCCTGAGGAAAATAATTTCCCTCATCTTTGGGGATTCTGTGTGATACATGAAATAGGCACTAAGGGAAATTATTTTCCGCAGGGTTTCATGCGTGGGGCTGTCGTGAAAAATATATTTATTATGACGAATATCCAGTAGTTCTCAGGTAACGAATCAGTTAATTATGGCGACTATGTTTGATGAATTTGCGATATGTTGAAAGCTATGTTCGCTCTCTTATTACCTATATCTCCTGGTTATTTTACAATTTCTCCAATGACTCTTGGGCTATAAATAATGAAATATTATATTTTGGTCGTAATCATATCTAGAATTTCTTCCTTGAATTTAAAAAAATAATTCCTTATTGTATTTCGGAGAAAAGATTATCATACGATACATGCATTGCCTTTTATAAGGCTGCAACTTGTAAATCTACATATGTATATATGTAGGTACAATTCGGTTACAGAACTGACTCCAAATTTTATTTCTCCAAATTCCAATATTTGTGCTTACTCCCCTGCAGCACAGTTTCATGATATTCATACTGAAAATACTTCAAACATGAAGACTTATATATTTTCGAATTCAATCACTACCTTCAGGAGAAACTTAGACTTGCATATACCTGACGATCTCCTCACTTAGAGCCGCATCGTAATTATTGAATCATTTACCTACTTATGCACTGGCTCTATAACATGTTTATAAATGTATATACATGTAATTACAAGAAAACATTATCAGCAGTGATAGAAAATATATCAGTAACTTAGAAAAATATCAAAATCTGGAAAACAATGCTACTACGAGAAGTTACGCTAGCATCACCAGTGGAAAAAATACAACACCCAATATTCCAGTATACCCCATTATAATTAAAACTAAAAATGATAACGAAGACATAAAAGAAACCATCACGAAGAACATCAAAATATCTAAACTAGGAATCGGAGTAAGTAGCTTCAGGAAGACATCAAAAAATGAATTAATAATAAATTTACAAAAAGCGGATGATATGGCCAACATCAAAAATGAAATTACAAAGTTAAAACTTGAAGGAATACACGTTGAAAGCATTGATAAAAAAAGACCGTGCATGATCTTTAAAGGAATAGACGAAAAATATACACAAGAAGAATTTATATCAGATTTGATTCTGCAAAATGAAGACATAAAAATTATTTACGAAATGGACCCAAACCAGATAAAATACAAAGGAACCATACAAATTAAAAAATTTAAACAAAAAAATATAATTCTCGAAACCAGCGGAAATCTCAGAAATCTTCTAATTTCGAAAAAAAGCGTAAACCTAGGATTTTACCAAATTAAAGTAGAGGATTGCAACCCCCTAATGCAGTGTTACCATTGCCAAAAATATGGTCACACAGCAATGCGTTGCCTCCAACCACCGAACAAACCAATATGCCTTCATTGTGCGGGTGAACATAACCTAAAAAACTGCAACAATAAGAACGAAATACCAAAATGCATTAATTGCACAGAACTTAATTTAAAATTTAATACTACGACTCCAACAGACCACAAATCAAATAGTGAAAAATGCAAACACAGATTGAAAATGCTTAACTTTGCTCAAGAAAAAATTAATTATAATTCAAAATGACCGAATACATAGTAAAACAAATTGACGAAAAATACAAAATAAACCAAGAAATATGTCAAAATATCAAAGAAGTTAATAAGTGGTGCGTTACAAACAGTTCCCCCTTTTTATTACTACACATGAACATTCGAAGCATCGCAAAAAACCTTGATGAATTTTTGATAAATATAAATAATCTGTTTTTATCACCCGCCTGCATAGTGTTAACAGAAACGCACTGTAATAACGATCAACACATTAATGCACTACCCAACTACAAAGGCATCGCAACAACAACACCAATTAATAAAAATAGTGGTATAATTATATTTGTTCATGACGAGTGTGAAATTATTAACATTGAAGAAATTGATATACAACATGTAAATTGTCTAAAAATAGATATAAAATTAAAAAACAAATTATACAGAATTATAACAGTATACAGAACACACAAATCAAACATAACTAACTTCATAAATGAACTATATGAATATCTAAGCAAATTATCGAAAATTCTTACTTTTGTATGTGTTGATTTCAATATAAACATCTCTGCAACCATAACTCAATAGAAAAAAATAATTTCATTAACATAATGACACACCTCAACTTTAAATCTTGTATTAATAGTAACACTCGAGAAATTAAAAACCAAACTCCATCATGTATAGACCATATCTGGTGTAATATACATTTGAATGAAATAAAAAATATTAAATCTACTGTTTGGAAAACTAATATAACTGACCATTACGCGTGTCTTATATTACATGAGACAAATAAAAAACTAAATACAATACCCAAATTAAATCTTCCATATTCCCAAATAGACTATGAATTATTAAAAAAATCATTAATAAATGAAAAATGGGAAGAAGTTTTAAAAAATAAATGCACCAACCAAAGTGCCTTACTGTTTGAAAGAACTTTAACTAAACACGTTTTAGAAGCAACAAAAACAACACAGATCGTCCCCAATTCAAAAACAAAGAAAATTAAACCATGGATTACTCTAGGATTAATAAAAGCCATTAGAAAAAAAAATAAACTTTATAAAATAACACAAAGACCACTAGTTAACAATAAAATTATAATATATTATAAAAAGTATAAAAATATATTAACTACTCTAATTAGAAAAACGAAAAACGACTATTACTCAAAAATTATAACAGAAGCTAAAGACAATAATAAAAAAATATGGTCAACAATAAATGAAATAATAAATAAAAATAAAACATATAAGCACATATCCGAAATATCAGATGGGAAATTAATATATAATGTACAAAATAACACAAAAAATGTTGTAATATTTTAAATAACCATTTTAATAACGTTGGAAAAAACCTAGCAAAATCCATAAATTCGACCAATATATCAAATCCACAACACAGAACACAATGTCAAATAAATAAATTTGAGCCAGTCACAGAAGCCGACATTGAAAGAACTATTTCGGAACTAAAAGGAGGTTCTGCCCCCGGCTTTGATAACATAAATGCTAAGACAATAAAAGCGATGAAAACATACTTAATTCTCCCAATAACACATATAATAAACCTAAGTCTAGCAAATGGCGAGTTTCCCAATAATTACAAAAGAGCAATTATAACTCCCATTTATAAAACAGACTGTCCTAAAGATCCACAAAATTACCGCCCGATTTCCCTTCTATCAAATATATCAAAAATATATGAGAAAATTGTAAAAAAACAAATTTGGACATTCTTAGATGAAAATAAAATAATTAATGATAATCAATTCGGCTTCAAAAAAAATACAAGTACTCACGACGCGATAGCAAAAATAACCAACTATTTATATACGGCCCTAGATTCCGATAAAAAATGTATCGGAATATTTATAGACTTGAAAAAAGCTTTCGACAGCATATCACATAAAAAATTAATAAATAAATTAAAATCTATAGGAATTAATGGGAAAGTCTTAGCATCGATAGCTAGTTATTTACATGAAAGACCACAACAAGTAAAATTACTAAATCAAGTCAGCGATTCAAAATATAGCGATTTTTCAATACCCCAAGGTACAGTTTTGGGACCATTGTTATTTATTATATATGTCAATGATATATTCAATATTTCTAAATATGGAGACATTGTCTCCTACGCTGACGACACAGTCCTATTACTAAAAGCAAACACCTGGTCTGAATTAAACAAAATGGCAAATACAGATATCAATGCACTAAAATTGTGGTTTGATAAAAACCTGTTGACTTTAAATTCTAAAAAAACCTATTATTTACCATTTTTCATTAAAAAACAAGAAACACCTAAAGAAATAAACTTAATAATCCACTCTGTGACAAATACAGAAAACCACAAATGTAATATATCATGTTCAAAAATAGAAAGCAAAACTGATATTAAGTACCTGGGCATAACAATAGACCAGCGTTTAAAATGGTCTCCACACATAAATATTCTGAACAACAGAATAAGGAAACTAACATATATATTTAGATGTTTAAGAGATATTTTAAACGAAAAATTACTTAGAACCACATACTTCGCTTTCTGTCAATCAATTATACAATACGGCATTATAGGATGGGGCGGTACATATAAAAATCAAACACAAACAATTTACATATCACAAAAACTAATAATAAAAACAATTTAAAAAAAACCCTACTCATATTCGTCAGAACTTTTATTCAAACAATTTAAGGTCAGAAAATTAAGTGCATTATACTTTTATCATGCAACATTACAAATTTATAAAGATAATATTAAAAATCAAGTTGCACCCTTTAAAAATAACAGAAGTCTTAGACAAACATCAATACTTCCCACTCCAAAATGTAAAAAAAAAATTGGACAATTGAGTCATAAATATCTCGGAGCAAAATTTTTTAATTCATTACCAGAAAAAATTAGAAACATGAATACCAATATAAAAAGTTTTAAAACTCACCTAAAAAATTATACTGAAAACTTAAACTGAATGATATTAAAAAAGCAATACAATAACACCCCCCCATACACACAAGCCTTGCTTAATTATGGGGGTACATCAAATATTCTACTATGTAATTAATTACTGTATAAAATTTATTTGTAATTTATGTACCTTCTATTACTAATAAAAAAAAAAATAAAAAAAATAAAATGTATGTGTGTGTATATATACATGTATGCATATATAGGTGTACATTTTGCACACGTATGCATATACATAATGTGCATACATGTATAGTAAATGTGCATGTATGTGTTTACTAATATTTGATTTTGATCCTCCTTGTTTTATGTAAATACTTGTAAGTTAATTTATTCTTATTTTTTACAACTTACAGTCATACTAAGAATGTTAAGATGTATGGTGTGCTCACCTATAATCGGAATCATCGCTTCAACCATATTAAAAATGAAAATTAATAATTATAAATTGAAAATGTGAAAAATGTAGAAAATGAAAATGTTAAAAAGAAATTGTAACTTAATAATAATTATAATGTCATGTATTTTGTTGGCGAGCCAATAAATAAAATAAAATCATATTATATTTTAAATATATTTCATGAAATTAATAGTTGTTTTTCTGTTGTTTCAGGTAAGGAAACCCATTTAACACTTACTCGTTAAATTCCTGAAAACGATGCCTACTGGTAAGACGTGTATGCATTATTGTGTTAATCGTACATACGTATTATATATGAAAGGTCTGTCGTCTTTTAGTTTCGTTAACCCCTCAGGCTAATTTGTTCGCTTTTCGGAACAACCCACATACTCGTAATTCTCATGAAAATCTTTGTTCGTATTTTATTTTTAACTTTGTGAGTAGAACCTCAAATTTTACTATTTAATTAAATGAAGACAATATTAGCGAAACTCAATCGAAAATAAGGAGACAGAAAAATCAGAAAAAGATTTTGGCACCTCTGGGATCTTTTTCATGGAAATCGTTGTGGTTTTCTTACAATTTATAGACATAATATATTAAGAATGTTGTGATGAATGGCGTGCTCACCTATAATTGGAATCATCGCTATAACCACATTGAAAATGAAAATTTTATGTAATTATTAGTTATAACTAGCTATTAAAAACCCGCTCCGCAGGTGTTTTCTGCTTGCCCTGCGGGCGGCTTTTGGTTCGGGTTCGCAGAGTTAGTGTTGGTGACCATTTTATATAATCCAATAGGAACTGCTTCCAAAAATAGCCCACTATCATCTACCCAGATGACATTGGATGTATAAATGTAATGTTAATTTTATACCTATACTGTTATGCTTTTAAAAACATTTCATTTTTATGCGAATACTTCACTGCTCCTATCTGGAGGCAGGGAGACTATAACATCCTCAATTGTGGTACGTTGTGAGGCTGAAATTAGTAGATAGGGGAAGGAGATGGGGGAGAGGAAGGTGGGGATGTACCTGGCCATTCAGATCTGGTGACCAAACATGGCTAAAGCCATTTCAGTTTCAATTCTTAATGTTGGTCTTACACCAGGTCAATACTGATATTATCTTCCACTTTTGAACGTGCGGCAAAAATGCTAAATATTATTTTAAATGATTTAAATTGCGATTTAGATTTAGATTTTATTAAGCAAATAAGATTTATTAGCGCATTCGTTGGGATTTGTCCTCCGGATTGCTAAGCGAGAGCTTTTCTCCTCGACCACAGAGGCCGTCAAATATCTATGTAATTTAACAATTTTTCAATATTTTCTTATTATTTTCTACAGATATTATTTGAATTTAGCGTACTCTCACTGTATTTTAACAAAAACTACTAGGAATGGGGGCTCCATTAAAGCCAGAGTTAAGTTAGCTTCTCAGAAACTAGACGTACTGTACAGGGTCCGCAGATACTTTAATAGTACACAACTGCTAATCCTGTACAAATCACAATTACGCCCCACTGTTGAATTTGGCAGCCATACCTTGTCTGGAGCCCCAAAATACCTGAAAAAACCCTCGAATATGAAAGGGCGCTCTGTTTGATATATACACTAGTGGACTTAAGTATGAACACTTTTAGAGATTTCTTGTATCTTGTCGTTTACCTTATAAAAAAACAACTTATTTTGTTACGGAACCCTTCTAAGTTTTTTTTCGTGTTCCTTGTGCTATAGTTGATTAATAAAAGTACCATACAATATGCCATATGGTGATTCAAAATTCTTATCACTCTTTATGAGAAATGGGAGCAAACGCCTTAAAAATAACCAATTTTTGAGAATAATGTTTTTGAGTTTTGGCAACCCTACAATGTCTCGTCTTCTGTCTAAACCAACCACAAAGTGCAGAGAATCGTCGTGTGCTCCAATCAGGACACTTTAAGATGCAACACGATTAAGTTTTACATCCGTATTAAGTCAGTCATCCATTAAATAAAAGTGATTTGTTTTTTTTTAATAAATATTATTAAAATGGCTCCTAAGGTGCCAAAACGTGCCGATTGGTTGCCCAAAGAGAAGCAGAGCTGTTGCACTTTGTGAAGAAGGCTACACATACGAAGAAATTGCAAAAATATTGGGTGGAGAAGCTACCAAGTCTGGAGTAAGAAAGATTTGCCAACGCTGCAAGGAGTCTAAAACTACAAAAACAGTCCGAAAATCATCCAAAATCCAAAGGTTACGCCAAAAAATGAAAGGAGCATGTGTTGATTTATCCTGCAAAACTACCGTCAAACATCCAAAGATATTAACAAGGTCGTTAAAGCTGCTGGACTCGATATTACTGATATAACATTTAGGAAGAAATTTGGCAAGAATAATAAAAGTCTTACCAAAACATGAAACAGAGGCATAAACGGCTGAAATGGGCTGTAACACATAAGGAATGGATGTCAGAAGACTGAGCAAAGGTGATATGGAGTGATGAGACCAAAATTTTCACTTTTGGGAGTGATGGAATCAGATTTGTTCGTTGCCATCAAGTTGAAGATGTGATACCAGAATGCACTACCGCGACAATGAATCTTCCTCTGAGTGTAATGGTGTGGGCTTGCATAATAAGGGATAGTTTTGGACGTCTGGGAGTGGTAGAAGGCACAATTAAGGCTAAAAGTCATCAAAATGTGATTCTAGAGCCAAAATTATTGCTCAGCACAATGATTTGTTCGAGGGGAACCGCGGTAAATGCAATTTCCAGCAGCATGGACCCCCATGCCACATAGCAAAACGAGCATGAAATGCTTACATAACCACCATATTGTTGTTCTACCTTGGCCAGGGAACCATCTGGACTTGAATTCTATTGAAAATATCTGGTCAAGAATGAAAATACTGGTTTCAAGTCGCAAATCCAGCAATAAAAGAGAAATAATTGAAATAATTTTCTCAAACATGGTTCCATGTCATCAAACCTGAAAATTAGTGCCGTTTTGTGGACTCCATGCCTAGAAGACTTTGGGAAGTTATTAAACTTAAAGAATTTCCAACGAAATACTAACGTTAAATGCTAATTTGAAATATTATGCAAAATCTTCGTAATTAATAAATAATTTGTGTTTTGCCATGTCGTTGTTTTATTCAGCATTTTTGTTATTTTTCTAAGAAAAACATATAAATTTATTCAAAATATAACAGTATAATATGTTGTTGAATCAATTAGCTAACAAAATAATACTTAAACCCCAACGTGATTTAAAAAAGAGCGAATTAATGTCAAATATAAGAAATTTATGAAAAGTGTCCATACTTAAGTCCACTAGTGTACTCCTATCTTATAACAAACGGATTGCAATCCTTACAGCATAGATGTTGGGTGGGAACTTTGTCCTTGTTCTACTGGCATTTCAAAAGAAGATGCTCCGAGAAACTAGCGTCATTGATCCCCTCGGCATCAACACGTGTCCAACATGTATACAGGGTTGACATATGTCACAACAGTTCGACAGTGGAACGATTTGCCGGCCTGTATATTTCCTCACTCCTGCAAGATGGGTCTCTTCAAGATTCATGTTCACTACTTCCTCACCTCTAAAAGACTCTCTACGCGGCATCCACAAATATGACATAAATTATAAATGATATTGTTGATATATTTACTGACATAAATGTGCTACTGTTTGCCGATGACATGAAACTATATAAAGAGATTAACCACATTAATGATTGTATTATACTTCAAACTAACTTGATATATCTTTTTAAATGGTGCTCTATCAACAAACTAGCATTAAATATAAATAAATGTCAGTTCATTCATTTTTCAAAAATAAATAATCCTATTATTTTTCAGTATTTCTTAAATGATGAAAATTTAAATTGTGTTAGTGAAATTATGGATCTAGGCATTATGTTCGACAGTAAACTCACCTTTGTATGTCATATTAATAATATTATCAACAAAGCCCTAAAGACTCCTGGTTTTGTTTTGAGAGCTGCAAAAGATTTCAATGATTTAGACACAATTATTATGTTATATAAAACCCTTGTCAGATGCCAACTTGAATATAACTCGACGTTATGGTCTCCCTTTTACAACATTCATTCAGACAACGTTGAAAAGATTCAACGGAAGTTTCTAAGGTTTATAAACTATAAATTGCATATTCCTATACTAAACATTGATTACAATTATCTCCTGGATAAAACGTCTCTATTGAAACTTTCAGAAAGAAGAATAAGCACAGATTTAATATTATTACATAAAATACTGCATTAAAAAATTGACTGTTCTGAATTACTTCAATTTATCAATATCCATGTTCCCCAAAAATCATGTCGATATTTATTACCCTTCTACTTCAATAACACCAGGACACTAGCTTATCAAAATTCTCCGTTTCCGAGACTTCACAGTCTCGGAAATAAATATTCTAATCTAGGTGATATATTTCATCTTAAAACTAATCAGTATAAACGTTGTATATTCTATCACTTTTATTCTTCTAGGCACAAATAGATTTACATAATTTCTTCAATTTTTGTTAATATTGAATATGAGACTTCTTATCATTTTTATATAATAATATATATTTTTATTTTATTATTTGTTTTGTGTATTTTCTTTTCTCATTGTATTATATTTTCATCATTGTTTGTTACTTAACTTATAAATTATAATGTAAAAGCCCATCAGGGCGTGTAATAAATAAATAAATAAATAAATAAGTCTAGAGAGAAATTATTTTTCTCAGGGCCTCCTATGTGGAATGTAAAAAATGGTGTAAAAAAAAAAGAAAATAAAAAACAATATTTATCAAGTTCAAACTAAAATCTCTACCTACAATATATTAAATCCTCATGGGCGTTAAATACACAGATTTATGAATTTAAGTTTTTCGAGAAACAAAATTCTGTGGTATTGTCATCTTGTAAAAGTAACATGTTCGCTTTTACGTTTACGTGTAAATATATCCAAGTACATATTGCTGTATTTATTTTAACATTTCACTTGAAAACAGCCGCGCTATTAACAAAATAAACGTTCCCACAAACCAATTACAACCAAAACCTTTTTTCCCTCCAACGCGCATAACGGAGTGTCAGGCCCTCGTGTCGTAGTAATTGTTGAGTTTACGAATAACGAATTGCTATTGTGAAGTGAAGGATTTAACGGCCGTTACTGGGTCAAGTGATCATTCCGAATCCGGAAAGGCTGCATTGCGAGCAAACAATCAAATAGGGGGTGAAGGGGCGAGAGCGCTAATGGGACGCAGTGCAAATTTATGAATAAAACTACAAGGGAATATTCGCAGTAGTTGTTTTAAAAGCGCAGAAGTGTGAAATTCTTTCGCTGGACGATGAGTGGATAAGAAAAAAACAATTTTTTAAAAAAATTTGCCAAGGGGGGTCCTTACAAAGTTGCTCTTTTGTGTTTTAAATAAGCACTTTTGAAAATTTGTTAAAATTTTTTCAAAGTATTTGATTTTTTGAAAAAATTGGGCAGCGGTCTCCTTCTCGGGGTGAATATTCTAATTTTCACAAAGCACTTTTGTAAACTTCACAATTTCACTTCTAAAAGTGTTCACTTTATGGAAAAAAAATTCGGCCTGGACGGCCCTTAGGAAAAGTTTTGTTTTTTTTTCACGAACCACCATTGGAAAACACAGTGAAAATTGCAAATATTGTTTTTTTTTTTTTCAAATTGCCAAGGGAAGACTTTAGAAAAATACCACTTTTAATTTCACTGTTCACATTTGAAGAACTTCACCTCTTCAAAAAGGGCTCACACTTCATGAGAAAGAAAAACAACACGGGGTGTAAACGTTTTTTGATGAAAAAAAGTGGCCGACGGCTCCCACTTTGAGAATGAATTTTAATTTTCACGAAACACTTTTTGGAAAAAAACTATTATTCGTCGAAGCACAAAAAACGTCACTTTAGCCGTAACAAAAAACAGACGCACCCAAAACACCGTAAGGTCGCGTGGCTTGATTTCACAACTTTTGTTAATTTAAATTAAATAAAGATTCACTTTTTATAAACACAAATGTACACCTTGGGATCGGAAATAACCGCACTGTTTTTTCACTTCTTTTGTAAATATGTCACAATGTACCTAAATATTCATGGGAGAAGAACAGAAATCAACATTTCGTTATTTATAAAAAATATTCCCGCCTTATAACTGGAAGGTATATGTTTTGGAGGCAAACCGCGTTATTATTTTGCCGCGCCAAAACCGTCGCGTCACTGGGATGACGCAATCGACCGAACCTTCTAGAAATATTGCGCAGGGACACATTCCGGCCCGTAAGAGTATTATTTGCAATTGATGATTATTAGGTGTTATTCTGGATCAATAAAGCTGAGGAAAAAAAGGAAAAAATATGCCTCCCCGTTGGCCGGTGAAGAGACGAGCTCAGGGTGCTGAGGAAAAAAGAAAAAAAATATACCCCACGTTCTGGCGACAGTGCTAGATACACCTGAAACTGGGCGTACTGTACAGGGCCCGCAGATACTTTAATAGTACCCAACTGCTAACCCTGTACAAATCGCAAGTGCGCCCCACGGTTGAATTTGGCAGCCACCTCTGGTCTGGAGCTCCAAAATACCTAATAAAAACCCTTGACTCTGTGCAGAAACGGGCGGTCCGTTTGATAGATTCTCCCATCCTAACAGACGGACTGCAATCTTTAGAGCATAGGCGTCAGGTGGGAATGCTGTCCTTGTTCTACCGGTATTACAATGGAAGATGCTCCGAGGAACTAGCATCATTGATCCCCTCGGCTCCGGTGCATAGTCGGGAAACACGCCAAACACGCGCCCAACATTTGTACACGGTTGACATTACTCACATGAGAACGGGTCGTTTCTATGACTCGTTCTTGAGTTCAACGGCTCGGCTGTGGAACGATTTGCCGGCCTCTGTGTTTCCTCCCTCCTACAACATGGGTCTCTTCAAGACCCATGTTCACTCCTTCCTTTCCTCAAAGAGACCCTCCACACAGCATCTACAAAGATGACATAGGCCCTGAGGGAAATTATTTTCCTCAGGGCCTCCTGTGTGGTGTTAATGTAAAAAAAAAAAAAAAACCTACCTGAGGTGCCTACCTTCTGCCGACAAACTAGCTCAGAATGGTCAGCAGAGCGGGGGAGACTATCCTCACCAGGGTGGTAGGTTCTCGGAGGCGTTTGTGTGGCATCCCTGAAATAAGCTCAAATCCTACGGGCTGGGGGAGACAGTGAAACAAGGTGGCTACGGTAAATATCAGGTGAATTAGGTAGAATCCTTTCATAAACAACAATGGTACATAATACAGGCACAGTTAGAACAGGGTAGCATCAATAATCCTACCTAATTCGGGTGAATTTGGCCCTAAAATCTCTCTGGGGCGATCATTTATCTTCGCGTTGAATTTACAAGGAACACACGCAATAAAGGGGGTTAAATGGCTCAGGGTACTCACAGCAGCAGGCGGCTTGGAGATCGGTGTGGTGAAAGGAATTTAACCGTGCTTGGCATTTCGGCAAGTCACTATGCACGAACACAACCGCCATGGCGGCTTCGTGGAATGTTCCGGAACAGTGCGGAACGGTTCTCGTTACACGTGCGCTCTAAACGCGCTCGGGGGAAGAATGGCGGCTTCTGCCGGCCGTTGCTCGCGTTCCGCCGCCGTTAGCGCGCGGCGCACTTGCGGCGAGGGAGCGAAACTGTAGTCTGCGCAGTGGCGTGCGCTCCAACTTGAGAGGGGGCATTTCGTATATCGTAACAATATATAAATATATCGTATAAACGTTCATCGATTATGTATCTATGTAATTTGTTATTCTTATCTATGAGAATGATCACAAATTTTGGATAGGTACATAAAATGTCTTTTTTTTCAAAAATTTATTTTTAAAAAAATATTCCTTTATTTTTTACCAGCTATCGAACTTAAAAATAGTAACCTCAGTCTGCTTCCTTGTAGCCGGTTTTGCTTCGAGTTAAAGTGGCTCCTGCCTTTGAAAAAAGACGTTCAGAAACAACACTTGTTGCCACAATTGGTAAATGACTCTTTGTCACTTTAAAAAGTTTGGGATATACACCTTGCATCTCTTGCTATGTTTCAAGAATGTTTACTTTTAGGGTATATACAGCAGAAAGATATAATAATAGCATTTTACCCGATTTTGTGGGTATTTTAATTTGGGTGGGTTTTTCGATATTTCAATACGATATATTGAGTTTTTCGATATTGATATATCGATATCAGCGTATCGTCGATATCGATAAATATCGATATTTTTAGGAGCCGATCTATCGATATTTATCGGTTTTCCGATATATCGTTGCATCCCTAGCTTTAGCCTATACCATTTTGCCAAACCTGTAATAGACATTTTCCGGCTTTATAATTCTTTTAAGTCACTGTTTTTAATGTTTTTGTAGCACACGTATACCATTTTTAAAAGTTTATCACGATAAAGAAGAACTTTGACATTTAGAACTAGTGACTAAACATTGCTTGCGCTATTTCAAGCATCAAAGTTTTATATTTTAATAGTGGTTTCTTAGAAAACAGATTATACAACGAGTATTTATTTTTTGTTGTTATTTTTAACGTTTATGTAGATCTGGCTTGGCCAACCCAAATCGCACCTCGGGCAGCATTGACGACCTGAAATTTTCCAAGGGCCGCACAATTTAAGCCCCTGCATTCCGAATTTCTACCGATTTATGACGAAATCTTTCTATTGGACACTTTAAGTTTTTAATTTTTTGAAGATAACATATATGGTTTCATTTATAGAGCTGAAACGGTAATTAATAAAATTCTCTCGATAGAAAAAAAAAAACGCAAAGTACTCTTCGAAAACTATTAAAAATACATTTTGTTCTGTTACAATTGGTATTTAACGGGAACCTTTCAATTATCAAAAAACCAAATGGCACTGAATGGCCGTTTGATGACAGTGTTGCATTTGAACTTCTGCGAAACCACTGGGCCTTAAACATTTCCGCTACTCCACCATCTATAGCATTCGTAAAATAAACAACACAGATATAGGTACTTACTCAGATTCCAATTCAGTAATGTATGTCTTAAATTGGCGAGCGTATAAAAGGATATAGTTCACTGTTTTTATAACGACATACACGACTTGGTTCATAGATAAAACTTGAGCGATAAATTCTGTTGATGCAAACACATTCTGATTTTGTTAAATTTTGACTCCGACCCATCGACAATCAATTTTACAAACACTTTTTTTCCAATCTTAAAGCATTTTAAATCCCGAAAGCAATGCAATGCAACCTATTATCTGACAAACCAATTTCAAGCTTACAAACAATTCATTTACACCACGAATAGAGTGCAGTAAAGTGTCTGAAATATCTGTGCTTTCGTTGAAAACTGAAGAATACGCTTTAAAATCTTTAGGACGGATTGTTTAAAAAAATTTGAATAATTCGTCAAATTTGAAATAAATTTTCAAACTCTGTATAGGTTCTACTCATGTTCTGTTATTATATCGTTATAGGCCAGGTGCAAAACTAAAATAATCACAGAACTTGAATAGAACTTTCACAGACCTTGCAAAATAACTTTAAAATTTTTGAATTTTTTTAAATAACCCGTTCTTAATATTGTTACATAAATTCACAACTATTTCTTCTGAGCATAAAGAATATCATTAAGTTTGAAAATAATTTACTGTTATCGGGCAGAATATCCTTTACAATGTACACAGTCTTTTACTAATTCCCCGTCCATAAATGGTTAAATTTTTTTGCACCTTAGATTAACCAGTTTTGACAATATTGGATGATTGTAGTAACGATGAATATGCTTTGTTGAGCTTTTCATTGAGATTTAAGACTGGCAAGCTTATATTTTCTCAATGAAGACAATATTAGCGAACGCAATCGAATATATGGAGACAGAAAAATAATATAAAATATTCATTCTAGACTTACAGTAAATTCAATAGATGTCGCATATATTATTAAAAACAAAAATTTATCCAAGACACTATCTAGATAGCACTTAGTTTGGGTTTGAATCTTGCGTGAAATCATTCTTGAAATCATTCGTGAAGATGGCAGCCAATAAAATATGCGTTAAGAAAAATGGAGATAATGTTGGTAGTTCTTAGTCGAAGTATGATACAGTTAAAAATGACCGAATTGGATAGAGACACCTTAGCTCGGTGGTCAGAGCTATCGTCCGGAAAGCGAAAGGTCCTGGGTTTGAGCCCCAGAGGTGCCAATATCTTTTTCTGATTTTTCTATCTCCGGATTTTCGATTGAGATTCGCTAATATTGTCTCCATTTAATTAAATATATTATAATTTGAGACTTTAGTCATAAAATTTTAAAAAAAAATTTCACTTCCACGACAAATTTAAAATAATTACTATGTTCCATACAATAATTATTTTTTTAAAATGGTAAATTTGCTTTTCATTTCTAAAATTTAACGACAAACAACTGATGTTTTATGCATTGCATGCACGTCGTAAAGGGTCAATTTCTTTGATACTTTTACCAACATATATGTATTGAATACTTACCTTATTAAAAAATATAACTTTGAAGAAGTTCTTGCAAATTAAAAAGCCTAAAATGTGGTTTGAATAAAGATATAACCTAAAAACCATTTTCTAAAACTTCAATTTACAACATACGATTTTTGTATTATAACTTGACTAAAACTGGCGAAAACCACCACAAATAAGTGATAAATACATTATATACACGAATATAATAAAAAATCGACCGTTTTTGGTAAAAAAAACGCTATTCTTAATTAATAAACATTAACACCCACACTAACAATCCCTCTTGCACACAGCGGCGCGCGGCCAAAAAACCCCTCTGCAGTGTTGGTGTTGCCCGTTCGAAATAATTACATTTTAAAGATAATTTTTTTAGTAACAAACCTTGCACGGGCTTTGTACAACGTGCAACAAATATACAGTTTAACGCTCGTGCTGTGGTTTATTTTTAGTAAGGCCGTAATTGTGTTTATTTTACGTACATATTGTTATTTTGCAGATATTTAGGGAGCATGTTATTTTTAAGCTTTTACTAATTGTAGGTATATTATGTATATGTTTTTTAGTTGTCAGTTGTCATCAGATTTAAAATTTGTTACACAATTTTATCTCCTATTTAGTTATTAATCTATATTGTGTTTTCAATGTCAATTTGTGTTTTCTCAATAGTGTCCTTTACCAATATTTTGACTGGCTGTCTATTGTAAAATAATGTATCATCAGCAAATATTTTTATTACACAGTATTTGAAATATATTTCATAATTTTACACAGTATTTGAAACAAAATTTAGAATTCGGACATAATACGTACATACAAAAAACAGATGTGTCAGTTATTTCATCATGGTTGTATACTGTTATTACTAGTTTCCCCTCCCGAGGAATCTACTATTTCTAGAAAAAGAAGTCTCGGAGAGAAATCAAAGTATACTCTAATTGGTTTGCGCTTTGCTTAATTCATATTTTCCAGGCGAAATTGAACGAAATCCCGAGGCGAAATTGTTTCCTATTAATGGAAGCGCTTCGATTGTTTCAACTGCTACAGTTTTGTGCACATATTTGCATACCATCCAATCCCTAGTTCTATTTTCGCATTCCCCTGATTTGTCCGGTATTAAAGTGGTACAAACTATTTAAATTATCAAATAATTGGTTTGAACTGTGTCGAAATGTTTTGTATTTGCTTATCATATTTTAAATTTGCACCTTGGGTCCTATTGAATGGAGCACTGTAGAACAAATTGTAAATAAATTCTTGCCTGGTGAAATACTGTGTACTGTTTGATGAAGTAGACATCTTCATTATTAGTGTTCTGAATACACTTGAGAACTGCTTCGAACTGAATAAAGGTTTGTTTTCTACAAGTACATATTGAGTGATGTTAGTGTAATTATTGTGTTTTTAATACTTTTTGTTTGAGTGTATTCTTCTATGATACATTACAATTTCTGTATTAATTTGTTAAGTTGATTTAACTCTCCAGGATTTGGCAACGGTGAAATATCTCACTGAGTTTTGGAATGCTTCCAAGGTATATTAAATGTGCGATATATTTCTCATTTTTAAAGTTGTCTTCAAAACAAATTCCATCTCATTAACTAGATAAAATTATCTATAAAATGTTAGAAATTGAAATAAACGTTGATATTTCAAAGTAAAACCATTTAAACGTAAAGTATGAAAATGTTAACAAAAAACTTATAGAAAAATTTTGGTACGTAAAATTTTTTGAAAGAATTCGATATTTAGAAAAACAAATGCTTTTTTAAATAATAAGAATTAGTAAGAAAGCTATTGCTTCACTTTTCATGTACTTTTTATATGCAAAAAACAACACTAATGGTGGGTTTCTTCATTTACCGAGAATGCTAAATGCAATGCTAATAATATATTTTGTTTTCTTTCAACTTTCTACGAAAATATCCCGCTGATTTGTAATCATGTACTTACATTGATAATTTTTTGGATTTTATTAATGAAAATAAGTTAGTATGAATATTTGAGATAAATCGAGTAGAATATGTAAATATTTAATTTTTATATGAAGTAAGCATTGCTTATGAAATATGTTGGTTTTTTTAAATAAAAAGTAGTTAAAACTAAGTTTTCTTGATTTTTAATTAAAACAGTGCCAGAAGAGTAACAAATTATTAACATATCACCTATCTCCGTATTACAGAAAAAAGGATCAAAATACTTTTATATTGTATGTACACCCGGTCAGATCTGTCCTAAATGGAATAATATGATTGATAGTTAGCTGGTGAAGTCCTTCGAAGGGTTGAAGGGTTTATTATATTGTTAATTTTTTAAAATAAAATTATTATGTAAGTGCAATGATTAAAATAATCTAGGTAATGGAAAACGTTCTCGTCTTACTGACCATAATGATAAAAAGGTTTCCAAGACACATTTAAATTTTAAGGAAATAAAATAAAAACAAGTCACTCCACCATGCAAGGTGGAAATTATTCAAATTCATTCATTTATTAAATTAATTACGAATTAGCACAAAATAAAACTTCTTTAATCGAATTAAATATTGCACTTAATAATTCCTTCCCACCCATTTAATAAATGGATAATTTCCTATTTCTTACTGCAGCAATACAATTTCCCAGATATCTTCGTCCTTTTAAAACGAATTAATAATTCCAGATGCCAAATCAAATCTTTCATTTCGTTTTATCGACAGTTAGTTCCGGGGGTTAGCAGCTTCACACCCCTTCGGAGGTTAGAGGGGGGGGGGCAGAATAAGGGAGTGGGAGTGGGACACTTCCCCTCGCCGATCAATCGATTTTATCCATCCACCCTTTATAACTACCCGATTCTCGTATCAGCGGTGTTGCCGGAGACACGAATCGCAGATCACAAATATACAGGATGTTAAGAGAGGCATTTGACTTAATTTAACTAGTGATTCCTGACATTATTTGGAGTAAAAAATGTAAATGGAATTTGGGTTTCCGGTGACATTTTTTATGTTTTATTTTTAGGAATCACTGGTTAAAGTAAGCCAAGTACGTCCCTAAACACTGGTATAGGATACAAATGGTAATTTTTTTAAATATTCAAAATGATTATTTGATGGTAGCTTCTAGGATAAAATAGAAATAATTAAGTTATTATCCAATCACGGCTAAAACTATTTCAAGCGACGTTTTGATTATGAATGGATTGTGTTTCATCATTCTGATATTGATCTAGCACTCTGAAACATACCGCAAGTACCTATACCTACTATTTATTATTTTAGAGAAATTAAATGTTTAATAACGTGATTTAATCAAACGGAATAAATTTACTTGCTCACCCCGGCGTTCAAACCCGCGAGTTCCGAATTTGCAGTTGAGGGGTTTACACGGAGACCGGCATTAGGGAGTTGGCAACCGATTGATAATGATGACGAAGTGCCCATAAAAAATTGAGGCTTCTTATTGATCTAAATCTAAGTCCACTAAACGTGGCTTACAGCTTCTCAAACATTGACCCACCGAAATAAACGCTCCCTTCCCGGAGTTACCCTTTTCCCTTCAAGACAACCTTAACCACCCTAAGAAGGGTCACCCTTCAGAGGTGTACCGCATTCCTTTAAGTACCATTAGGAATTTTGCGGTATGCTTCTCAGTATTTGTTGATAAGTTTCTTGCTCTTAAGCGCTTTTAGTTAGGATTGTTGAGCAGAATTATAAATAAGTTTTCACAAAAACTCTTTAAATAATTTATCGTAATATTTTTAAATGCATCGCTTCGATAAGTCAATTTTTCTTCTTCTTCATACGATTGGAGAGAGTTGGAAGAGATTATAACAGACAGATAGGGTTATTCAGCTAGCCGAAGGTATCAGGCGTATTCAGTATTCATTCAGAACAGATTTGCCTTTATGAAACTGTTGAAGTGTCACAAAGGCGTTTCTTTAACATACAGTAAAAAATGCCACAAAAAGAAGGACTGAAAAATGGATGAGAATGATTGATCTCCTGGTCGAGGAGACAGATATTCCACATCTTCTTTCATCATATGTGGTTATAATATACAAACATAAGGAAAATTATATTTCACAAAAACAACGTCACCACTACCCCTCCACCAACCCTCGATATCACGACACTCGATATTCAAGGTGAAATCCAGTAGTTCCACCTATTGCCATGACATCTCTTGCACAAAAGCAGTTCTATCACTTAGGCCCAAAATTGCTCAACCTCATACCCGATACAGATTCTTGTTTAGTATTTATTTAGTATAATCATACCTGATACAACAAAATATCAGTATTTGATTACGAGACGCGAATAGTATGGCCTTATTTCAACTATTCTCCATCCCAATTTCTTTTCATCCAACAACATTCACAATATTATTTGATGGTGTCACATTCCTTCTGGTTTCTGAAAGTTGTTATATTTACGTGGTTATCGGATAAAATAAATCACGTTACAAGTTACAAATATCCCGTAATAAGGGTAAATAAAAATTCACATTTTCACTCGTATTGTTTTGACATTTCAACATTTTTAGAAATCTTTTTTGAAATCAATATTGTTAATTTTCACATTATCTCTGCTTATTTGATTTAAATTATATTTCAAACATTTTTTTTACCATCTGCCGAAAGCACACACGCATTGTTCATAATATAACATAATTCCAAATTTCAAATTTTAAACCAACAAATAGCCTGCAAATTTTAAAGTTCGGTCAGCGCCTGAGTACAATAGAGGCTTCGTGAGTCACAACAACACAAGCAATATTTTCCGCTTACTGTGGTGGTAGTAGGAGATTTTCAAGTTATTGACAGGTTGTTCGTAACCCGAAAATGAGTTAATTTTGTAATTTACGTCCACTGTTCTGCGATTAGCGTACACAAGACATTCAAAAACCGTCTTCTTTAAAATTGTACTTTACTGGAAGGTTTTGCTTTACAAGGGAAAAATGAAATAGATTGAAAATATTTTCAAAGCATCTATGTGTGAAAATTTTCAATGAACTCCTGGATACACTGACCCTCAGAATCCTACCCATCCCACTTACTTTTTTCCAGAATTTCCTCTCCTTCCCATTCTTAAGAATACCCTCCGCGCTGCATCCTCAAATATGACTTAGGCCTTAAGGATTTTTTTCCGGAGGGCCTATTGTATGCAAAATGCCAAAATAATAATTATTCAGAACTTGTCATTCATTGTCACAGAACAGAATAGAATTCATTGTCGAACCGTCATGATTTCTACGTCATTTAATTTGAAATATGTAGTACCACCAAAACAAAAAAAATCGCTTTTGATTTACAATTAACAATTTTTTTTACATTAAGGCCATAAGGAAAAAAATATTTTACCCTACTAAAGATGCAGAACCTAAATTGCTGCAAATAATACTACTCCTACATTTCAATAGGTATCCGTACAGTTTCGCAATTTAGTTTCCATACAGTTCAGCAATTTCCTTGGAAGTCGAAAAAATCGTGTTTACATGTACATAATAGGAGTCTCAATTGATTTCAATGTATTATTCATTTTCAATATATTATTGTCATGGTTTATTTATGTATTCACAACGTGACAATGAATAGGGTAGGCACATCTACTGTTTCTTTTTAATTTAATAAAACCGTGTTTTTTTTATTCTAAAGGTTACCTGAAATGACGCTTAAACCAATTTTTCTAGTTGCGCATTTGTTTTACATAAATTAAAATTTCATTTTAACGACCTAAATACTTCGTTATAAATGCACACATTTTATTAACAACCCAACTCAGGTAAATAAAGCTCTCATCCGGGGAATTGGTTGAATTCCCGAGATAATGGAAGCTAAACATCCAATCAATACTCTCTACATTCACTGAGGGATGAAATTCCAAATAAGTTAAAAAGTTGTGCTTTTAGCGTGATCCAGACAGCCGAAGCAAGGTGTTACTTTAGCCGGTGAATGAATAAGCAATGAGGGAGGTAGTCGAGAATACAACCGTTCCGGTACAGAATACAGCCTTCCTGATACAGATTTCTCTTCACACTTGCATGCCATCATAAATATGTCAATACGTATAGTAACTACACCTGTATGTACGTAAGGTGCCAATATATGTACGTATGTGTACGTAAGGTGCTGGTATGTTTAGGTTTATAGTCGTAAGGTGTCAGTGTATGTACGTGTACGTACGTGAGCTTCCAACGTGTGTACGTGATTGAATGTAACGTCCCAAGCCCCGCTTCAACTACGGCGGGAAGTGCTTGTCAAATAGTACGATGGAGTTTTAAAGACGTTTTGCTTCAGATTTTTGTGGATTTTGTTTGACTACTTTGCAGGTAAATATGTGAAGTATTGAGTGTGAGTTGACCTGACTGAATCGATACAAAATGTCGTGCTTATTTACGTTTTCAAGTGTATTTCAAACTTCCGGGAATAGCACAATAATATCAAAAGCATCTTGGATGCTCTTATGAAAATAATTATTGTTTTTTTCGCATGTAGCCAACGCTTTGCGGAATAAATAATTATAATAATGACAATAAAATAAGTTTGTTTAATTCACTGAACCTTCATCAGGGTGAATAAAATATATTGAATAAAATAGAGCTTACAGAGAATTTAAATTAAAATAGAAGAGGGAGAGAGAACATCAACTTTAGTGGGGGCCTACAGGAGGTACCTAAGAGTATCCCCATACCTTAATTGATAGAATCAAAAACTAAATTTCACGTCCACTAATAAATTCCTATATAAGAGTTCACCCATCTTCAGAGACAATAAAAACCATGATTGGCGTAGAATTTTATTCATAAATAAATTAAAATATGTGTTTCAAAATCCTGATTTATTTCAAAATCCTCATATGTTTCAAAATTTCCTACAGAAATTAAAGCCTGTTTCTGTACTTATAATAACCTAGGTTAACTTTTGATGAATTCTAAGGACAAAGAAAATAATTTAAGCCGATTTTACGTCTAGAAATATTCAAACAAGGATGGTTGAACACAAGAGATGCCTAAATAATGTAGGTTTTTCAGAATAAAGATCACTCGTTTAATCTCAGGAATAGATGCACTACATAGAAATGGAATAGGTCTGCGCCTTAAAAATCAAAATCGAAATAAATAAAAAAAAATCATTAAAAATAAATAAAACCAATTTACCATTTTTAACATTTTTCCCTTCCTGGCACCTACTTTTACCCTCTCCCTTTAAGGTACCTCCCCACCAAATTCGATGTTCTCTCTCCCTCTTCTACTTTTTAATTAAGTACTCTGTAACCCTGTACTTTATTTAATATATTTTATTCACCCTGATGAAGGTTCGGGTCAAATCGAAATCGGTTGGTTAAAAAATATAATAAAGTGGAATTAAACCAAGTTATTTTATTGTCATTATTATAATTATAATTTTTTGTGGAAAAAAAAACTGTTGAATTATAAATTGTCAGTGAGAAAATATAAATTGGAATATTAAATTATTTGCAGTAGAAATTGTTCGTATTAGAGATAGTAGTCTAACGCTAACTATTTTCTGCAACATATTCGGTTTTACATTGTTAATTCAAACTTTTTTAATTTTCTGAAAGGAAAAATTTTGAGCATTGTAGTATCACCATTTTTGTTTAGCGTTCTTCGTCCATATTTATTTATATGTTTTACTGTTACTTTTAATATGATAGCAGAATTAATTCAATAAAATAATTAATAATAAAATTCGATGAATTTTTCAAGACTATTTTCGTGACATGATTAATTTTCAAGTGGTTTGTGAAATGACAAGAACAGATTTGAACCACTTCTTTCAAGCTTATTATGTGTTATTTCCTGCCAATTTCAGAAATGCTTTATTTATTTTTCCTTAGAAATTCGACCACAACAACTGTCGTTGGAAGTTTGGGTAATAGTTTACACGCAAATAAATCAAAATAGAAAAATATTATTTGAAAAGGTGTGACACGTGCCTTATTCTACGAAAGCTCTTTCCATACCCTCGTCTTATTGGGGGACAAAAAATAAGCTTTGTTTCTTTCTCATTGCAATTCCACAAGTTCTTTACAGGCATTATTTGTTAACGTTGACCGTTTTTAGGCGATACCTAAATAACAATTTTATTTTTTCTACCCTGGGTTTTCTTGTAAACTATTTCATAGAGGTATTTATATCAATCACGTGAGTACACAAAGAACTACCTGACTTAATAAGACAATGAAAGAGTATAGAAGTTGGCAGCATTTTTGATTTCCAAAACATAATTGGTTCCATAAAATGTTTTTGTGGATAAATTATATTTCTTTGTCTATGTCATCTTTGAAGATTCTGTGTGGAGGGTCTTTTTTTACATTAGCTCCACACAACTTTGGGGATGCTGTGGATGGTCTTTTTAAGAAAGAAAGGAGGGGGAGTTCTGGGAAGGAAAAAGGTAAAAGGAGTGGGTAGAGCAAATGTGTCAAAGCGTGACGGGCGTGTGAATCTACCCCTCCCACTGCGGAGAGGTAAAAAGATCTCCCTCGACCAGTCTCTCCCGATCCTGTCCGCCAATTAGTAGATGAGCAAAAGCGTGTACTGCCAAGACCTAGACAGACCTCAAACCATGATCCCGGGTACCTCTGCTAAGTCACCAAACCTAGCGAACCATTTGGGATGACCTATGGCAGGGATGTTGCTTATCCAATAAATGGTACCTGCCTCCCAAACCAGACAGACGAAAACAAACTTTTAGAAACTCTAATGTGTAATATATTTGTGTTTACGTTAATTTTGTTTTAGGAGTGACCTACAAAAAGAAAAACCTGACCAATATTTCAAAAAGCTCGTTTCGGACCGTTATTTAATCCATGAGAGATTTATTAGCGTAAAATGCTGAAAGTTTGGCGCAATTTGTAATTTATTTTAGCAGCCGACGCACATTACAACACCAGCTCGTTTGAAGTTTTTGAAATGTAGCCAGTCAAAAGTATTAAAAAATCTCTCCCAATGGCAGAATGTAACCTCTGACGAGGTTTTAATGAATTTTCAAAAAGTCATTACTTAAATGTTAACTTTATTATGTTTGAATCCTTTTTATAAAACTATTTTCGTTTCATTCTGCAGTAGGCAAAAAGTTAGACAATTATTTATTTTATGATTTTCATTGTATCAATGAAATATTTCTGAATATTGATAAAATAATATATTTTGATTCTTGCTAGCTTTTTTTAATAAAATTTTTTGTTGATAGTTCTAGTTTTTATTTATTAGTTATTTCAAAAAATCAATAAATACGTATCATAATTATTATATTAATTTAAATTTTCAAAATGGTTAAAGCGATGATTCCTATTAAAAGTGAGCACACCATTCATCTTAACATTCTTTGTGTGACGATAAGATACAAATAAATTATAGTTACATTCAACAAGGTGGTTCGAAACCAAATCTTAGAAAATATGTACAGTTACATAGTGTAGTCTTCTTCTTCTTTCGTATGGTGGGGGGTCAGAGGGGGACATCTAGGTCTGCGAGCCAGTCTAGGGCCTCAGGCGTTGCCCTGTGGACCTCATAAATCCCGCCGGGGAATGAATGGAGCGGGCATTCGTTGACCACATGTTCGGTGGTTTGCACCGCACCGCATTCACACGTCGCCGACTCTTTAAGGCCCCATCTATGCATCATTTGCGCACAACGGCTATGGGAGCACCTTATTCTATTGATGGCAGTCCAGAGTTTGCGAGGCAATGAGAACCCAGGCTGTCTCTCAGTGGGGTCTTGCACGAGATCGGCGTTTTTGACGTTGGCTGATTGCCACTCAAGCTTCCACCTATCTTCTGGGATGAGAGGTGTTCGAAGGAGTCTTTCTCCTTCCGTCCAGAAGGGTTTTCGAGACTTTAAGCGGCATGCCGGGTGAGAAACGACATCATCGTGCAAGGGTATTTCGCTTTTTTGCAGCGCCTTCTTGTATTCCCTCAGTGTTGCAATCTCTCGCCTGATATTTGGCGGGGTTATATTTGCAAGTACGGGGAGCCAAGGAAGAGGAGTCGATTTTAAGGTTCCGCTGATGGTTCGCATTGTGGCATTAAGCTGAACGTCGACCATGGAAGTGTGGGCGCTTCTGGCCCATACTGGAGCACAGTATTCAGCTGCTGAGAAAACCAGGGCAATGGATGCCGTTCTGAGCGTGTTGGCGTCGCTTCCCCAGCTAGTACCAGCCAGCTTATTGACTAAGTTTAGTCTTGTCCTGGTTTTTTTGCCCACTGTTTCCATGTGTTTCCGGTAATTCAGGCTCCTGTCCAAAGTTATTCCAAGATAGCGGGGATGGGGGTCATGGTAAATATTTTTTCCATCAAACTGAACACAGAGTTTTGCGTTTGCCTGTGAATTACTGAGATGTGTAGTAACTATATGTACATGCATACATGTACACAATCCCACTCAAACCCAGAGCCAATGCATAAGTAGGTAAATGATTCAATAATTACAATGTGTCTGTAAGTGAGGAAATCGTCAGGTATATGCAAGTATAAGTTTCTTCTGAAGGTAGCGATTGAATTCTAATAAATATCCAAGTCTTCAGGTCGCAGTATATATATGTGTATGTATCTTAATAAATAAACAAAGTCGGGTTAATTACACCATTTATAACTCGAGATTTTTATGAACTCTGATTTGTTGCATTCCTCTCCGCCACGAGTATCAAAATAGATATTAAAACTTCGGAAAAATTCACGAAAAAAATTATTGTAAAGAAAATCCTTCTCCTCATACATTTTGTATGGAACGAATTCTCATCTTTCGAAAGAGCTGCAGGAATATTTTTAAGTATAATATTGAGTATTGAGTGAATTCCAAAAATTCAAAAACTTCAATTGTCAATGCGCTGATTGGGTTGCTATTGTTCTTAAACATATAATGCTGCCCATCTTTCGTACACATTCATTGTCAATGATTGAAATTGAGAAAAAAGTGTAAACGTAAGTCTGCACCCCTCTAAAGGAAAATACAATAATTATAATAAATTTCCCTCACACATATAAAGAAAATGAAACGCAATTCTCATAAGTAAGTTGAAAGTAAGAAAATCACCAAAAAATATAAATCCATACACGTCTCTGAAGCTGACAAAAATAAACCAAGGACAGACGCGCATCGATAATTGCTTCACCGTGTAATGTTTAAATTAATTAAAAAACTGAACTTAATTCATCTAATAAGTTAACACAACAATCATTGATTCTGAAGCGGTACGAAGTTCGCCGGGTCAGCTAGTTTATTACATAATCGAGTCATTCTTGATGTTGGTTTGATAAAACATGTATTAATACGATATGATCCAAAAGGTTTCAGTCTTTCTCGTGAATTTCGGCTTTACATTGAGATTAATCTGATTAATGATTAACAAGATAGCTTAACAAATATTTATTAAATAATGATAGTTTAAACGTAGTCAAATTTGCATTCGTAATCGTGTATCCATAGTGAAGCGTTTGAAATTTATATTCTTGAAATATGTTTGAGACAATCCCTCTAATAAGACGGTATGTAAAAAAATTTACAAAACACAACCTCTAGTAGTTCTGTTAACAGACCTCGCAGGTGATTTGAGATTTTCGCTGCTAAAAGCGTTATCATGATTTATTTTCGGGGGTTCCATGACAGTTGATCCGCCGACAATTGGCTTCCCGGTGTACTTATATACAATGTGCCGTCGGTTTAGGGAAAATACGTTATACCTAATTACACAAAATATAACTAACTGACCCCGAAGGGATGCGCAGAGAGGATGTACCGCCGAATAACAAAGTATAAAACAGATTTTCATTCAAATGTATCAAGGAAAAATCTACTTGTCTACATACTGTGTACACCAGCGCATAAGTACAAAAAATCGATATTTTATATATAAATTCGTTTGATATTCATACCAACTAGTCCAGGAAAAAATTGAAATCGGAATTCACGCCCCTTTATGGGAGGTGTTTAAAAATACTTTAGAAAAAGCTTTTGAAAGGTTGGAAAAGGTATTTGAGATTTTTTTTTGAAAGTTGATTTCGCGTTAGTGACGCGGAGTCTAACGACTATTCTGCGCTCAGTCCGGCCCAAACTGTTAAAAAATGGGTGTGGCAAGTCTGTAATCCTTGGGTGGACGGTATAGGGTTCATTTTGAAAATCCAAATTCGTCAAATGCCGGCCGTATTGTAAAATAACAACGCGAAAATGCAAATTTTATTTTATTTTTTGAAATTCGGACGTAAATGACAATTTTTTTGAGATTATTATAAAAGAAACTGAATTTGCCACATTAAACAATAAATCCTTTTTTCCTAAAAGGTGTTTATAAATAGGAGAGCTTGGACTTGAAAGTGTTTTTTACAGACCTTATACTTTATTTTTTTTAGGCTTATTAAAAGACTTATAAAAATGACCGAATTTTTAATGGCCAAGATGTGTTCTACACGCAGTATTTAATTGAAGCTTCTATAATACTTCTAAGGGATCAATTTTTCAAAACCAAAACATATATATATTTTAAAGTCGATTTTACGTTTGAAATTGGTAAGTAGGTAATGCACAAAAAAATATAATTTTATAATGAGTACCATTTCGGGGGGCCAATTGACGGCGGATCAACGGTCAGGTCACGATTTTCGGGGTAGTACTTTTTTATTTATTTTCTTATTGCTCTTACTCCTTCTTTAGCCACATTACGCAATTTTTTTACTACACTATTTGAGTTAAAATTGGTTCAATATACAGCCGTGGAAACGTATTTGTACAGCGCCTCCGCTAGGGCCACTGATAAAATCTTCAATGGAAATATTCAATATTATCTCGCAACCTGATCTCCTTGAAACAACCTCAGGGCGGGTGCTTACCCTCCGGAGGAGTTCCCATCACTCGAGTATTTTTCCTTGTCGGCTCTCGCATCAAAGGGTCCCGCGATAAGATGTGGGGCAAACTTTCAGGGCTCAGAAGCCGTGGGGCACTGAACAGGCAATCCATGGAAGTGATATCCGTATTGATTTTAAAGAAAACTGATGAAAAAAGAAGTTTGCTTAAGACCTTTTTAAACCAAACACTAGACGGGCCAATAAAATTGATATTGTATACAAGTATTAATACTGTGGAATTTGGCAGCCGCCTGTGGTCCAGAGCTCCAAAAACGAAAAAAAAACCAAAGACTTAAATGAAACTCTCACGGAACTAGAATTTTAACTTATTTGATGAATGTATAAATTCTGGTGAAATGTATTTAACTGGCAACGTTAATTTTATTTCTTTTCCGTTGTGGATCATACTTCTTACGATTATCAATTCTGTTCTGCAAGATTATCAATGATAATAGAATACAGGTACGAAATCCTTTATAAATGTCAAGCCTTCTCTACATATTATAAATTAAAGTCCTCCACCGCGTCTACCTGTTTATCTGTTCCCGATAAACTCAAAACTACATTATCACCAATGCATAGAGAGATCCATAAGAAAGATTTAGGCATTTAATTTATCAAGGTTTTGTCTAAATTGGTTGAAATGAGGGACGGGAGACAGAAATGAAAGGCGTCGGTCGATGTAAGAGTCAGTCGTTTATTGGGCTACGTAGCGGAGGGTCGGTGAAGCGGTAACAAAATGTAATGCAGCGTGCCGTGATGAGATGCTGCAGGCGTACGGAGGTGATGGAGATGGTGTGGTGAAGGTCAGCGAGTTGCTCGACACCTTGGCGGTGGAGATGACCTATCTTCTAGGCCGTTGCTCGTCGCTTTGAGTCGCGGAGATGAACGGTGGGTGGCTCGGTGAGCTGAGCCACCAGCAGGTAGTTCTGGCGAGGCGGAGCGTGGTACCATGGCAGCGAAGCACGATGGGGCTTCGGGGTGCCATGAAACGGTGAGCTGATCCCTAGACTGAAGGTGACGCAAGCCTTGTAAGTCGCGGGATGTAGCTGTTCTGCGGAGCTGAAGGCACGATGGGCCTTATGGCTGAGACGTGGTGTTGGATCTCGGGAAGCTGCCCTGGATGCGTAGAGATGCCATGCAGGAGCACTTGTGCGATCTGTTACATGTTGAGATATTGACCGACTGTTGAACTGATACTGACTGAGCGAGCGAGCGAATCTGTTGCTTATATAGCCGCAGTAGAGTAATTACTCTCACGGTAGGTAATACGTGCCACTTCGGCAGTTGACGAGAATGTTCGGCGCCGTACAGATATTGTACGGTGCTATCTCGAGACCTTTCTGGGCGGTGGCGAAATTAGTATTTATCGGCGTGGCAGGCGGCCGAAGTCCATCCTGCCGTCGTAGGTAGATAGGTACATAGGTGAGTGGCTTGCCAGCGCCGCGCGAATATCAGATGTTTCTCGATGTGTCGCCACAGAAATATAAAGCAGAATGTCTGAATGTGGTGGATAAGCCAGGCTGGCTCTGCAAGGTCGGATTTAGGAGGGGGGGCACGGGGCACGTGCCCCCCCAGACGGTATTTTTGTGTACTGTGGAGATCATCCAGTACATACTTAGAAACAAAAACTGTCTTTATTAAACATTTAATTTAACACTTTCATAAAGTTTCCTATACATACTTGAACTTGTAGAAATAAACTTGGAAAACCAGTTAAAGATCTCTGCCCACTACACTGTTCCATACCATGACCGTAACCGTAGCGGCGCATGCAAAAAAATATTCTTTGTATCAATCAGTACGAAACGCTGCCCACTAGACCGTTCCGTCACCGACCAACACCGTCGCATACCATGACCGGACTGACGGCGAATTCTCGATGACAATATTTTGCAGGTGCCGGTCCGCTCTATGCCTGGCACGCGACGGAACGGAACGGGCTAGTGGGCAGCGTTTCATACTGATCGATACAAAGAATACTTTTTTGCATGCGCCGCTACGGTTACGGTCATGGTATGGAACGGTGTAGTGGGCAGAGACCTACGGAGACCTACATACTAATATACGGGTATAATACGGTGTTAGCACGTTCTAGTGGGCATAGTTAGGGCGTAGCGTGTTTATTTCGTGTCTGATACGTTCATAGTACGGTCATGGTATGGAACGGTGTAGTGGGCATAGACCTTAATTGTTGATTTTTTGCCCGTCCGCCCTTCCCCCCCCCCCCACTCCCCCCCCCCCCCCCCCCTCCCCTAGATAAACATCCTGGATCCGCCCTTGGGCTGCTGTTGACAGCTGTTTCATTGCTTAGGCAGATAGATGCCCTGCCTTAAGATGGATACTGTAACGCTGTCCGAAACGTTGGCTAAAGAAAGAGGTAGCTCAACATGGCACAAAATATAACACCCCAAAAACAAATATCGAAAAAAAAAAATATATCTCTGTAAATTTATATACTTGAAGTTAAGTTTCGAGGGATTAAGGGGATTGTAACGTTGCAAGATACAAATAATAATAATAAAAATTATCTTTAACTGAAACCGAATTTGCTTCCGTTCCTAAAGTGAAAGGAAACCCAAAACTCATTGAGCACGCCTAACGCTCATCGAACACATCGAGCACTCGTTAATATTAGAGGCAATTGAATTTCACAAAAATTCCATTAATATTAATAGAGACGACGCGCGACGGGGTTGAGCTTGATAGTTTTTGATATTCATTGCTGGATGGCTATATCAAAACTAAACCCCGAAAACTACATCAATTTAACTAATTATTACAGGTACTTAAGAGGGTATCACCAGAGAAAACCAGAAATATGTCATTTTAAATCAAATTTAGACGTATTGATTCTTTTCCACAAAAAATTATAAATGGATTTCGAAAGATTGTTCTTTTTATCTAGCATTCGCATGTTTTAAATTTTGAGAAAAAAAAATTATTTTTCGTATAATAAGGTTATACCATTGGTCGTCGGTAGATTTGCTAAATATTCAAAAAAGATTTTGTATTATACCAAACCCATTTCAAATCATATAATCATGCAGTAAAATAAATCAATACATTGTCTAGCAAACGCACGTTTTAGAATTTTAATTTTAGTTTAAATAAAATCATTAAATATATACACGTACATGTGTTTCTTGACGAAAATTGGTCCATTTAAAACGCAATACATGACATTTTCCATACGCAAATACAATATACCCAACAACTGTCCTAAACCAATCATCCACTCGTGTCAACTCAATTTAGAAAATCCAGAAACCACATCTAATATTAGTTGCACGTGTTCGACCCTCAAATCATCAAAAGTAGTTAAATATTTGGGAATAATCATAGACATCATAGACAAACCTTGCTATTGAAATTAATAATAAATAAATAAATAAAATAACACTTCAATATACAGGGTTTTAAGGGACGTACTTAACTTAATTTAATCATTGATTCCTGACATTATTTGGTTCACAAAATGTTTTTTTTTCAACTAAAAACATAAAAAATTCGTAAGTATTGGAAAGTCAGGGGCAGGACGAGGGGTTAGTTGGCTGTTCAGCCGAATGTCACTGACGGCATGTGGAAGAAATTTATTTTTTTGAAAAAAAAAGACATCTAAAAATTCTAATACCCCAAAAATTAATCACGATGGTAGGTATCTACTTTTGGCCGTGAAAATCTCAAATCATACCTTGAATATACTTTTAATCAATTTCACACGAAGTGAGGAAAAATTGTGCTTATTTCAGGCACACGGTACACCCACAATATATACTTCTGTCGGTTTATTCCTCAGCGCTGGGGAATCTGAAAGCCCTCCGCTACAGTGTTTACATAGTTTTGTGCCGAAATCTTCACTAGAATAACAGCATTAGGCACCAAAAGCCGCTCAATGCGGGGCTGATTCGGAATTCAAACATTATTTCACAGAGATTTCGAATTCAAACAGGAATATTCGAATATTGGTTTATCTCAGTGGCGAAAGAGCTTCAGAGGGCGTTGGCGATGCTGGGCGAACAAGAAATTTACTTTATTAGAATAACAGGCTGCTTTCCGGCATTCGTTGCAATGTCATATTTAAAGAAATACTTTGTTTCTCCCTGAATCACCTATCCCATGCGTCCCGGTTCCTCTCCCGCGCTCCCTTCCTAGCTAGCAACATAAATTATAGCCAATATGTTATTCCGATGTACGAGCTATATTATTGTACAATTTCATTAAAATTCATTCAGTAGTTTTTGCGTGAAAGAGTAACAAACACACTTACATCCATACAAACTTTCGCGTTTATAATATTACTAGCTTTTGCCCCCAGATCCGCTCGCGTAGTATTAGGGGGGTTCCCACTCCGTCTCCTCCACCTTCCCTATCCCCTCCCCCTCTCCACCCCTCACCGCCCTTCATACCCGTTACATTCATTTTTCAAACAGCTCGCGAGCCACCTATTAAAGCGTAACAATCAAACACACGCATTTTCGCATTTATAATAATAGTATAGATTAGTATAATTTTAACTATTAAAAGGATCTCCACCGTAACCTAAACAAACAAAATGACAGCGCACGTCAAATAATTACTTGTAGTTATCGAGCAACACTTTGATTTTCGTCTGGACAATAAACGTATAATAAAAATATTTTCATAAAGCCAGAGCTTACTAATATATACAGCCTTTGGTATTGGCAAATAATGTAGCTTTCTTTAGTGAACGAATTTTTAAAGTCCATTCTGTATGTTTTACATGAGAGAGTAACAAACATCCATCCATTTATTCATACAAACTTTCGCTTTAATAATAATATATTAACAGGATATTGATATTGATATTGATATAACCAGTCGAGCGACGGACGAAATAAAAACTTTTTTTTCGGATTGCTTGCTATTTTTTGGAGCTCATTTTAATATTTTCCGCCCACATTAAAAAAAACCTACCTCCGAATTTAATATGGAGATATACAAACTGATTATAATAATACATAGCAAATAAATTCATTTATATTTTGTTGATTACTAATTATCACATATTCAAAAAACACAAAAAAATATTACAATATCGTAAACTTTTACTTAATTACTTAAAAATAAGGAAAAATTTTCCAAAATTGGCAGCAAAGCATTTTAAATAGTGTCATATTATGGCTTAAAGCGCTTCAGTGGATAATACTGGACTAGGCTATATTTTATTGACGATTTTCTTATTCAATGAATTAGAATTATTTTATAATTATTATTAAACAATAATTGTTTTTGTTTTGCCATTTTTACACATTGCTAGCGAGTTCTCGGCATGCATTGAAATGCCAAAAATTGTTTCCCTCTGCATGTCCTTTCTCATTCGTCCCCATTCCTCCTCCGCCCCCCTTCCCCTCCCACGTCCTCTTCCTCTCCCGCGTTTCCCCTCCACCGTCCTTGCTTTCCCCCTCCTCTCTCCCTGGGCGTGTGCACAACAACTCATCAAATTTTTATCGCAATCGAATGAATAGTATAGGAAATAATTTTAAAACGGCAGAACTACTATTATGGATAGAAACTATCTAACTAACTAACTAACTATTGCGGGTATGCGCACATCAAAACTCGAAACGCACAAAGGACAAACAAAGAAACATTCATTTTTATACAGGGTGTCCGGAGGTAAAGTGCATTAACTTCGGGAGGTGATTCTACTTGATGGTAGGAGTAAAAAAGATTAACAACTTTTTCCGAAATTCCAACCTTTTTTACCCATACAAAAAGACGTACCTACTAAAAATCCTTAGTGTGAGGCACGATCTTACTTGCTGAGAGCCTGCCGGGCGCCCGACTCGATTGTGATTGGCCGTACCGTAATAGCGGAAAATAATAAATCTGGCCGTACACGCCGGACTAATTTAATCTTTTTACCTCAAAACTACCCCTCAATGTTGGAATTTCGAAAAAAGTTATTTATCTTTTTTACTTGTACTGTCACGTAGAATCACCTCCCGAAGTAAATGCACTTTACCCCCGGATACCCTGTATATTAACCATCAATCAAATTTGGTACCTAAAACCAAGGTGCCTATTTAAAATACCTATAATTCTTAATTTGATTCAAGGTATTCGGTTTGGGTGAGTATCATAGGAGTACTTCAATTAAATTCATTAATTTAAAGAGTTCATTCAAAAATTGCATTTTGATTAAGAACGATCGATGGTTTGCAAAATTTCGTTCTCAAAGTCTGACATGGTTGACAGTTTCGTAAGAGTTTTTATTATGGTTATGGAAGATATTTTGAAAGTTTCAAACCTTTCCTACGCCTACTACAGCAATACATAAAGGATAAACAAACAAAAAACATTCATTAGACTTTTACTTTAAGGGTCAATTGGTAGGTACACCACATAAATAAAATCGGATTTATTTTTCCGAGACACTATCTAGGTTACAAACCAGTTCTTAGAACACTTGTTTCCTGTGAAAAAGGTCGTTGTCAATAATATGGAAAAAAATAGTCGAAGATAATATTGTTATTTCTAAAATTTAAAAAATGGGATTGACACATGGGACGTTCAAATAAGAGATGGCAGTGACCGAATTGGTAAGGCGTTTGTCCCAGTAAGACGAGAGTTTCTGGGTTTGTGTTGCGACCATTATCTTTTTAATTTTTCTGTATCTTCTTTTCTTTCTTATTTTCGTTTAGGTATTAGTGTTATCTTCTTCTTCAATGATATGTTACATTGATGTGAATAACCTTCAAAAGTTAAATAAAAAATAAATTCATTCGTTATTTCCATCGAATCGCTTTCTGTAGACATTTATTTAGGTTACGAAATATAATTATGTAACTGCAACCTCCAAAACTTTACAATCATTTGTTTATGTATGGGTATTTGATATTATTAAGGACTTGCATCAATTATTATTAGGCTCAATCAGCAATATCAAGGCTCCCTGTGTAATTACATAGAGATTTGAGATAGCGTTTCCATTTGTGGCAATTCCCTAGATTGAAAATTAATCTAATGGGTGTTCACAAATCAATGGAAAGATTATCGTCTAATTTAGTAATTGATTACTCCACATTTTTCCTGAATTGCGTACTATGAAATTGTTCACTTGAACGGGTCTTTAGTTAATTAAGTAATTAATTAATTAATTAATTTTGTAGATTAAGTCATAGGGATCGTTGGGTCCAAAGAGAATACGAACGAATGGGTCTAATAAGAGCAAACGTTAAATTAAGGTCACCAAAGAAAACGGTGACGTGAAGGAAAATTTAGTTTTCATGTCAAGGCATTTGTGGCACAAGAGTTCATCGCGTGTTAAAAAAAATCAGAGTGTCCAATTTACACGCGGTAGAAGTAAAATCTTCAGAAAACTAAAGTAGACAAGAGTGGGAAGACTACGAAGCACCCCTAGATGTATGTATTTGTCTCTTTTTGTGTTGCTTTTTCGACATTTGATCATAATTATAGGTGTACTTTCTAAATGACAGGTAACGTGTCAGGATTGCAGAACACGTACGAAATTTTGAAAAAAAAAATTTTACATTTTGATAACACATTTGGTAAATGTGTTATCAAAAGTAATGTACTTCTATTTATGTTTTTTTTGTTATTTGTTTTTGGGGTGTTATGCCGTGTTGCGCTACCTCCTCCTTTGGTGTAGCCGTCAAGTACCGGATAACAAGAACTATTGAGCTTAGCTCCGTCGTCTCTATTAATATTAATTATGTTTTTATGGATTTCAATTGCCTCTGTAATCAGGCGTGCTCTATGGATTTTGGGTCTTCCCAGGACTTCAGGAACAAATCCAAAGTAATGGCCGGTTTCGATTAAGTGCTCGGCGATTGCCGATTTGCCAATTTGGATGTGATGAACACTGTAACGCTGTCCTAAACGTTGGCTAAAAGAGGAGGTAGCGCAACACGGTATAACACCCCAAAAATATACAACAAAAAATACTGGCCGTGAAAATCTTAAATTCTATTTATGGTGCTAACAATTCGTGTTGGAATTCCTTTAGAAAAATTAGGGTGTTAAGTGACGCACTAGATTTACTTTAACCAATGATTCCTGACATTATTTAAATATTTGAGTAAAATACGCAAATAAAATTTTAGTCTGCGGTGACCATTTTTTCCATTTATTTTTTCAACTAAAAACATAAAAAATAGTAGGGATCGGAGAGTTAAGGCGAGTGAGAGGTTGGGCTGTTACTCGACTGAGTGACGAGGGACATATGGATTTCTTTTTTGATTTTGTAAAAAAATTCTTTCGAATACAAAGTCGTCGAAAAAGTCACCGAAGATCAAAATTTCATAAACATTTTTTACTCCAAATAACGTCAGAAATCACTGATTAAAGTAAGTCAAGTACTTCCCTTAATACCCTGTATGTTAAAAGAGTTCTAAACTTTTTCCAATAATTTTTTTATTGCCTGTTAAAACCGTCATAATGATTCCTTAAACTATATTACGATGAGGGGGGGGGGGGGGGTTAACCGGGCTTGCTATATGGTTATTTTATTTAATTTGTACGAATTTTCCTAACTTCGTCGCTACGTAGTATTTCAGGACTGAATTTATAAAAAAATGGTTTTTACCAATAGACGTCGTTAAATCGGTCTTATAGGACAATTTACTATTAATTAGGGATTTCTTTACATTAATTCCACACAAACGATTTCTCTCAGGGTCTGTGTCATCTTTGAAGATGCCGTGTGAAGGGGGATCTTGAGTTGTTTTTACTCATTTTCAGTTGCCAGGCACCGTGTCTATTACTATTATAATAATATTATGGTTATTATATCCCTTGATTGATATTTGCAAGGTGTTATTAACTTCTTTTCATGATCGGGTATAATGGACTTTTTTATATTGTAAACACTTTTGAATCTTGAGTCGTTTTTATTTACAATAAACTTTTATGGCAATATTTGATCAACACAAAAACTTAAGCTATGGCCCGGTCCCCACTTGATGTCTGTAATGTAGAGTAATTAAGTATTTTATATGGAAAGAATACGATAGATGGCGGTAAGCATTTAGCTTGCGCCATAGCTCGCCAGATGGCATTGGCGTACAAGAAGCAGTATCAGACATAGACTTTACGAGCTCCCCAGGCAAGAGCCCAGAGATTTACCTATCACCGAATAGTAAACAGTCATAGCTATCCAGCTAGGTTATTCAAGTAATAAACACATTTTATATAAAAGAACCTTTATTAATAATTAATATCTGCCGAGGAAAGGGCAGACATAACAACTGGCGCACCCGTAAAAGTATAATTGTGTGGAAGTTACGCGTACGAATAATAATTGGTGCTGGACACGGATGACTAAGTCACTGCTGGAGTGACTTGCAGTTTTGGCAAAGGAATCGGAAGAGATTCTGCTCGGGATTAAGGAGCATTTGTTTCCGTGGCTACGGGCTGGATAAGAAGATTTTTTGTTCTAGGAACAGAAGTAAAATACCGCAAGGAGGCGATCTGGTTGTGGATCATTGGATTGGTTTCAAGGTCAAAACGGAGCATTGGGTTAATCGTTTCAAGGACAAATCATTGGATTAATCAGAAGACAAGGATAAAACCCAGAGGGAGACCAGAAGAGTTCCTGAGATAAGTTCTTTTGCTTCTTTGAGAGGGATTATTTGTTATTGTTTTTTTTTTTGTTGATTGTTTTTGCCGATCTATCTGTTGGGAGTTATGGAATCGGGTAGAATACCACCGTTTTGCCATCTCTCCGGAGACTGGGGATTATTTCGACTTCGGATAGAGCAATTTTTCGTGATCCATGATGACAAAGCGTCTGTGGAGAAAAAACGGGCTTTTTTATTAAATCTCCTAGAATCAGAAACGTTAACCTTACTAATTAATATGTGTTTTCCAAGCAAAGTAACGGACTTATCTTTTGATAAACTTTTAGCGCTTCTCGACAAACATTGTAACAAAAATCGTTCAGTTTTTAAAGAACGGGAGAATTTTTTTTTAGCGAGACAACAACAAGGCGAGACGATAAGAGATTTCGCGGTTAGACTTCGTTCTTTAGCAACGTATTGTCAATTCGAAACGAGGCTTGAAAAAATCTTATAGACATGTTTGCAATCGGGTTGTTACCGGGGCGCGCGAAAGAGAAAATTTTTGTGGAAGGGAAAATGTTGTCGTTTAATGAAATAGAAGGACTTGCAGTTAGTATGTCAACTTTGGATAGTGCTAATACAGTTAAATCAGAAGTAAACCTGGTAAAAAAACGAGTTACTAGCGATGGGTTCAAGCGAGATCAGCGTAGGGAACGATCGACGAGCCCCAATGGTAGTTTTAACAGGAAACCAGCATATAGGTTAGGATCAAATTCAGGTACGAAATTTAGATCACCCTCGGGTAATGTTAAAAAACAGTGTTTCATTTGCAAAAGGAATGATCATCTATCGTTTGATTGTAAATTTCGTAATGCGAAATGTTTTAAATGTAAGGGCGTTGGGCATTTACAGAAATTTTGCAAGAATAATCCTATAAATCCCATTTTTGAAAATCACAGGGATAGTAAAGTTTTAGTTGCATCAATTAGTCCGATCACTGCTGAAATTGAAATTAATAACAAGAAGTTTACGGCAATGATTGATTCCGGTTCATCTTTATGTGTGATGCCGGAGGGTATTTTTAAACGACATTTTAGTTCAATCATTTTGTCACAAGACAAGCGGATTATTTCAGGTTATGGAAATAATCGTTTAAAAGTTGTAGGAAAGGCGATTTTTGATGTGAAATTTAAGGGTAGGAACAAAAATATTAATTTTATTGTAGTAATAAAAGGGACAGAATTAATTGTGTGTAGAGACTTTATGGAATGTTTCGATCTTGGGAAAACTTCTCAGGAGAAAATTAATTTAGTGACGCCTCAAATGAGGAATGGAGAAAAGTTTTTTCAAGATTACCCGGAAGTGTTTTCGCAAAAGTTGGGAAGATTTAACAAATATAAAGTCTATTTTAAAGTAAATCAGGAATCGGATCCAATTTTTTTCAATGCAAGGCCAGTTCCTTTTTCTATTAAAGGGAAGATCGAATCCGAATTAAGGTCGATGGTAGAAAAAGGTATAATCTCCCCGGTTACAAGTAGCGAGTTCGCTTCACCGATTTTTCCGGTGGTCAAGAAAAATGGGGATATAAGAATTTGTGTAGATTATAAAAGGAGTCTTAAATTGATTTCCAATTTAGAGAAATATCCGATGCCAAAGATTGAGGAGGTCATACATAAGGTTAGTTCGGGCAAAGTTTTTGCAAAATTAGACCTTAAAGAAGCATATTCACAGTTAGAATTAGCGGATCATTGTAAAAAGTTTACAACTATTAACACCCATTTAGGTCTGTTCCAATATAACAGGTTGGTTTTTGGTTTTAAATCGGCTCCGGCCATCTTCTTAAGAACAATATCAAGTTTTTTTTCGTTATATGTTTTTGGGGTGTTGTGCCGTGTTGCGCTACCTCCTTCTTTAGCCAACGTTTCGGACATCGTTGCAGTGTCCATCATCAGGGCAGATCCGGCAGATCCGGTAGATGTGTAATTTTTAGTCGTGAAGTGTGTGCTTATTTACTTCGAAGCGATACCGTGTCGCCAGCAGCACTAACTTTCACCAGTACAAAATACTAGTGACAAGCAGTGGCGTCATCGCCGCGGAACGGAATAGAAAGTTCATTAAAACGTGGTATTTATGCTAGCCAGGGGCAAGTCCGTTTGCGAGATGCCGACGGAAGTGGCTCCACCTCTTAATGAAATCTAAAATGAGAAATCACAGTGGTAAGAATTTAGGAAAAAATATAAAATAAAATAAAAAAAAAAAAAAAATTACAATTGTTAACTTTCACCAGTACAAAATAATCGTGACAAGCAGTGGCGTCGTCGCCGCGGAACGGAATAGAAAGTTCATTAAAACGTGGTATTTATGCTAGTCAGGGGCAAGTCCGTTTGCGAGATGCCGACCGAAGTGGCTCCATCTCTTAATGAATTCTAAAAATTAGAAATCACGATGGTAAGAATTTAAGAAATAGAATAACAATGGTTAAAGCGAATTTAGTCAATATAAATCAAAATGGTTTACCACGAGCTCGCATTACTATATACTTAGACATGGTTTTTTAGCTCTATTAATAATAAATGAATTTTACTAGAATTAGAATTACACTGGTTAAAGCGAATTTAGTCAATATAAAGTTATAACACAAAAAAATGGTTTACCACGAGCTGGCCTTACTGTATACTTAGACATGTTTTTTTGCGTTTAGCTTTGGTGTAACCGTCAATCACCGGATACCAAGAGCTATTGAGCTTAGCTCCGTCGTCTCTATTAATATTAAAAGGATTTTTGTAGATTTCAATTGCTTCCGTAATTAGGCGTGCTCTATAAGTTTTAGGTCTTCCCAAGACCTCAGGAACAAATCCAAAGTAATGGCCGGTTTCGATTAAGTGCTCAGCGATTGCCGATTTATCAGGGTGGCCGAGTTTGCAAGCACGAAAGTGTTCTGCTATCCTTTTGGAGATCGTCCTCTCTGTTTGGCCTACATAAACCTTGTCACATCCGGAACAGCTGAGTTTATACACTCCATCTGCTTCCAGAAGAAACTTAGTCTTTGCAGACCTCAGTAGGTCTTGAATTTTAGTTGTGGCACCGAAGACAGTCTTGATGCTATCTTTTCTCAACAGCCTGGCGATTCTGTCTGTCACATTGTGAACGTAAGGCAGGAAAGCGCAGCCTTTTAACTCTTGTTTAGCTCTGTCTTCATTTGGTGTAGATTTGGCTCTTATGATTTGCCTTGTCTGACTAGCTGGGTAACCGTTGCGTTCCAAAGAAGGAGGTAGCGCAACACGGCACAACACCCCAAAAACATATAACGAAAATGCTTCTGGCCGTGAAAATCTTAAAACTTATCCACAATATCAAGTGGTTTATTATTATTTCAGGGGTCGATGAACTTGATCTGTATAATAATATTGGCGCGGTCTGCGAGCGGTTGAAAGAATGTGGTTTATGTGTCAATACTGGGAAGTGTCAGTTTTTTGTTAAATCTATAGAATTTTTGGGATACGTTATTTCGGGAAGGGGCATTGAACCTCAAAAAGATAAATTGGAAGCAATTAAGAATTCGCCGTACCCATCCGACGTGCATCAATTGAGAAGTCTTTTGGGATTTTTTAATTTTTATCGGAACTTCATACCGAATTTGTCATCAATTTTAGAACCTTTGCATAATCTTTTAAAGAAGAATGCGAAGTTTGAATTTGGGAAATCATGCATTGACGCAGTAGATAAAGTAAAGTATCTAATGGGTTCTGATAGAATTCTCACTCATTATTTTCCCAACCTTCCTCTTAAGTTATATACAGACGCGAGCAGCGTAGGCCTCGGAGCCGTGTTATTGCACACATTTGCGGACGGTTCAATGAGACCGATCGAATTTGCATCAAGAAGTTTGTCTAGTGCAGAAAAGAAATACAGTATTCTAGATTTAGAAGCGTTAGCTATTGTGTTTGGTTTGAACAAATTCTTTCAATACCTATTTGGTCGGGAGTTTACTTTATGCGTAGATAATATGCCCTTGATGAGGATTTTAGGTGAACACAAAAACATTCCGGTTTTAGCGGCTAACAGACTGCAGCGTTATGGAATTATATTAGCAGGATTTGCGTATAAGGTAGAATTTGTTAAGTCATGTCATAATCATGCGGATTTTCTATCTCGGCTTCCGGTAGAAAATTCTCAAGAAGAATTTGAAGATGATTATGGATCAGATTTTGTGTGTTATGTAGATAAATGCGAGCACATAGATATCAAGCTCATTTCCACAGCTACAGAGACAGACACGGTTATTCAGGAAGTTTTAACGTGTTTGCGTAAGGGCTGGCCAAAACGAGTTGGTCGAGACGATATACTGTGGAGATTCTGGGTTAAGAGAAGCGAAATGTCCATAGTCAAGGATTGCCTTTTCTGGCAACATAGAATTATCATTCCGAGTTCCTTACAAGAACAAGTGCTAGAGTTATTACACAGATCTCATTTAGGAATAGTTAAAATGAAGGGCCTAGCAAAAGCTTATTTTTGGTGGCCATCACTGAACAATGACATTGAAAAAATGGTTCTAAAATGTAATGATTGCGCGGCAATGAGGCCGGCACCTCCTAAGAGTCACTTGTCAGTGTGGCCGAACCCTGGGTCAACTTGGAGTAGGGTGCACGTAGACTACTGTGGGCCATTAGCAGGAAAAATGTTTCTTGTAATTTGTGACGCTTTTTCCAAGTGGATCGACTGCTTAGAGGTCCCAAGGGCGGATTCTTTTAACACGATTAAGGAATTGAGAAGAATTTTCTCTAATTTTGGTAACCCTGATTGCCTAGTTTCGGATAATGGAACAGCATTTTCTAGTGTAGAGTTTAAAGAATTTCTTAAAGAGTATAACATAGAATTTTTAAATTCACCGGTCAAATTCCCTCAGTGTAATGGACAAGCTGAAAATTCGGTTAAAACGGTAAAATTAAAAAAAAAAAAAAATTATGGTTAGGAATAATTTTACAGTAAATTATGGAAGTAGATTATGTGATTTTCTATCTGATTATCGAAATTCGCCACATTGCACCACGGGATTAGAACCGGCAGTCTTGATGTTTGGTAGGAGACTGAAATCAACTTTCAGTAGTTTAATTCCTAAAACCACTCAGGAAGATGTGTCAGAACAGAGAAAAATAGCTAACGATAATATCAAAAGGAGTCAAGATAATCAAATAAGGAATTATGGGGGCGTAAAAATTAGGAATTTACATGTTGGACAAAAATGTCTGGTCAAGGACTTCCGTCAGGTGAATAAAGTTTGTTGGGTTAGAGGTATTGTAGACAGGAAAGTGGGTAAAAAAGTTTATATCGTTAGGATCTGTGATACTCCGTTGACTTGGAAGAGGCATATTGATCAGTTAAAGAGTTTATCTGTGAAATGGGAAGAGGAGAGTGAAGATAATAACCCACCCACCGCGTCTGATGATCGAGAGCCAACTACTCAACTAAGACCTTGGGAAGGGAGGCTCCGTTCAAAGCGTTCATAGAGGTCCCTCCCAGAGAAACAGAAGTACTTAAGTTGAAATATTTAAAATCATGACTATGTTTGGTTGAATTTAGTGTATAAAATCGTGTAAAAATGAAATATTTAAAATCCCATTTTTGTCAATTGTATAGCTTCTTTTGAAAAGAGCATGACTTGTATTTATTGTAGCCAGGGCTTGAGATTAGGTCGGGGAGGGTGTAATGTAGAGTAATTAAGTATTTTATATGGAAAGAATACGATAGATGGCGGTAAGCATTTAGCTTGCGCCATAGCTCGCCAGATGGCATTGGCGTACAAGAAGCAGTATCAGACATAGACTTTACGAGCTCCCCAGGCAAGAGCCCAGAGATTTACCTATCACTGAATAGTAAACAGTCGTAGCTATCCAGCTAGGTAATTCAAGTAATAAACACATTTTATATAAAAGAACCTTTATTAATAATTAATATCTGCCGAGAAAAGGGCAGACATAACAATGTCTAACGAACTTTCCACTAGGGCTTGGTTAATGCGAGAGAGAGTGTTTTAAGGGAACCAGACTTTTTATACCAATAAAAACATGGAAATTACCCTGACAAAAAAACCAACAACAATAAAGCCAGCGAGCAAAGCCAGTAACTGGAGACCTAACGGTAATGTGGAATATTAAACTGCTAATCAGTAACTCAACTTAATTAAACAGGATAAAGGTACATAGATGTCTCCAGTCTTCGCTATTTGAGATTCTTAATAATCCAATAAATTATTAAAATCAATGACATTAATCAAATAACTACAGTGGCCATACCATAGATGTCTCTAATAGTATTTCCAATTTTTAACACAAGGTTCGATGTTGTAAAGGGTGACATATTTTACATTGGAGTAGGAATAATATTATAATGGACCCTTAATTTAAAAAATGCTTATTTAAACAAAATTATTATTAAAACTTAAATTAAAATACGTTTTTAATATATCATTAAAAGTAATGAAACTCTAAACAAGGTGGGTTCTGGCTTGATTTTTTTAAAACGAAAAGCAACATCTGATAAGTCGTGCGCAATTATAGAATAAAACGACGCCATTTTGCCAGAAGAAATTATTTTAGTAGAGTAAATAATTTTACCGTGAATATAAGCCTTTAATCTTTCGGATGCACGTTTCCACCTGTAATGTCCTGGTGATCTACCCTTTCTCCTTATTTACCTCACCCTAAATCAAAAGTATTTGTTTCTTCGGGGTGTTTTTGGTGTGTGGTTTCAAAGCAATTTTTTTAATTACTTTTTCAGGAATTATGAAGCATTGACTCCCGGCTGTGTATTTGCAAATCCTTTACCATTTCAGCCATGGTAACGAATGTAATAGATAAGTTTTTGTTTACAAAGCGCCTTTCGGACAAAATTCGTAATGTAAAAAATAATAATGTCTCGTTGTTTCATCATTAGATGGGGCTGGCATCAAGGACCGATCGCGTGGATCTTTTCGTACCTAAGCTATCACGTTTGGTGATTTTTTTTATTTTCAAGGACATAGATTGCGTCTGCGCAAACAGGGTGTCCGAGCAAACACGATCAGGCTTTTAAATAAATACTTTTTAACTCTCGACAGGTTAAGATGCCAAACATAACATCCGTAACCATGTGGGTCGGCCGATGACCCCACGCAATTTTTTTTCGTTTTTTGACATTTAAACCATGGAAACCCCTTTTTCTTTTTTTTTTTTTGTTAATCCATTTATTGGGCAGGGAATATTACCTACATATGACAAAATATTTTTTTCCTGAGATCATCGATTTTTCATAGTTTTTTTTAAACGGCGCGTTATGCATTAATCCTTTGCGCAGGAATACCTAAAATACTAAAAATATATTTAATTTATTTAAGAATATATAAGAGGATAGTGATTTTGGGGTCTACCTTCGGCTCCATTGGCTGCGGGAGAGTTAAAGAAGTGCGTATTCAATTTTACATTGGATGATATTCATGACTGAAATAAGTTTTGAGAAATGGTACACTTATCACCAGTTTTTCACAAAAAAAAAATTGTCAACTCTGTTGCTAACTTGGTAGGTACCTATTTATTATTAACAGTAGGTGTAATGTATTGAAAATGCTTCCATCGGATGCCGATAGATACCAGCGGGGAAAGAGCTTCTATCAGTTGCCGACAGATGCCAGCAGAGATGTCCAGATAGGCAGAGGACGTCGAGAGCGGGTTTTCACCAGCCGACCAATTAGATTCAATTAGCAGCCTGTATAGACAGGTCGTGCAGCCAGTATAATGATTGTAAATACGTAAACTCACAATAAACCAGTTTTTATCAAGGACCTATTATTATTGAGCAGTACCCCCTGGTACTCCCCACAGAACAAATAATGTTTGATTGTAAAGAACACAGATATCGCAATAGGTTTAGCAAACAATATACCATCCACCACGCAGAACGCAGGACAATACCAGTAATAATTTACAATTTCACCGTTTACTTTGTTTAACTGCAGATATTACGCTAATTAACCCAATATTAATTTACTAGCGGGTACCCATCTCGAGCGAAATCACAATGCCTGAATGCTGGGAATACTCCGCATTTCATTCGACAAACAATAATGGAGCATTTAGCTTGGTATGTTGGCTCGATGGTAAACGGTAATACATGGCGGTTTAATGACGAGCAGCGTCTCAAAATGTCTAACAAAATACCAGGAGAGTATACTGGCGCGCGGGTGCGCCACCTCGTGCTTCCGATTAATTATGCTGACATTGGAGACACCCGGTGGCAGTGCCGGACTGAGGGTAGGCCAATCGGACATTGCCCTCGAGCGCGGTGTCTAAAGATTACTAAAATTACTGGAATAAATATGTAACTAACTAACTAACCGGCGTATTGTTTCTCCACAAACTCGATCTTGGCACACACTCCTTGCCCACTCACTTGGTTTGACTAAAATATCTGATTCACTTGATCGTGCTAAGAATTACTCGAGCGTCCCCGACTTCTTCTACCATTCACATTTGCGTCAAATATTCTTCTAACACTAATTTTTTCATTCATTTACTTTACATGCCCAACTTACATCAGCCTTGCATTCTTCGCGGATCTACAGATTTCTCACACGATCATACATGATTTTACCAGACATACGCCTCACGGATCTCATTTCAACAGCATTCAGTCTACTTTCATCCTTTCTCTGCCACGTCTCACTGCCATACATTAGGATGGATACCAGCACTCCATTGTGGACTGCTAGCTTCGCTTCTTTTGACAGTTTTTTTTTTATTAGCGCCAACGCCATTCGGTCCTCCATTAATGGAGTTTACCTACCCTTCTTTCAATATCTCTATCAGCCATCCAATCACTCGTAAATACACTACCCAGATAAACAAACTCATTCACCTGCTCCAAGTGTTCATCATTCACAACTATGGCACACTGTTTTCGTACTCTCTCTTTCAAACAAATTGGATTCTAATAATACGGCTATGATAAAAAATGTTATGAGTTGCACTATTTTAATGTGCGCCCTAAGAACTGAAATCCCCCGTTCCACCCCTGCCTTGGTCCTAAATACTCTATGACTGCGCGTGATATTACTGCTTCCGTTGCTGCGAGCCTGGTAGCCTGGTAGCCTACGGATGTGAGGAGGTTTTGTCTGTTGAGGTAGCTATTTTGGGACTCGTGTCATATTAAACAAATAAAAATGAGCTCCAAATTTGAGACAGTATTTTGTAATAACTTAACTAGGTACCGAGTACTCATTTAAAATTACAAAAAAATTTACACTCATTAAAATTTTATAAAAAACACAGGTTTTCAAATAAACCGTTCTAAAACTCTAAGGACCTCGAGCAAGAATGAGGAATTTGCAGTGCATTAATTACCTTGTTCGCGCTGATTATAGTGACAACCCAGCGAATTATTTTGTGTTTTATTTGGGAATAAATATTTATTCTATGGCAATGAATTATTCCCTCCCCCTCTCCCGATTTTTTCCCTCAGCACGTCATTGATCGCAATCAACCGCAGTGACAACGGTCTTCGCGTGAATTTATAAATCGCATATAAACACGCATCGCAAGATTCCTTTGGACACTATTTATATTCACAGTGAAACCATAAAAAAACATAGCGAACCATACTCATACTAAGAAATTGAGCACGCAGTAGAAATACTGAGGGACTCGATGATAGGGGCATTCGAAAATAGCTGTCCTCTGAAGACAAGTACCAGGGATAAAACGCCGTGGTGGAGCAGGAAACTGCAGGAGCTACGGAAACTAGTAAGGCAAGCTTTCAATAGGGCCAAAAAATCTGGAAACTGGGATGCTCACAAGCAATACCAGAAAGAGTACAAGGAAGCAATCCGGATAGTCAAAACAAACTCCTGGGAGACGTACTGCGGGGAAGTGGAAACCATCCCGCAGGCGGCAAGAATTCGAAAAATCCTTGCTAAAGACCCAGGGGCAGCTAAAGGCCCATTTCGGAAAGCCGATGGAAGCTTCACCGATAACTGCGAGGAAGAGTTGGAGGAACTGCTGGGGAAACATTTTCCCGGCTACAAAAAGTTAGAAGCAGGTGACACCGGGCCACCACCAGCCCGAGTTATGCGGGAAGGTAAGGACTGGGACACTGCAGCTAAAATAGTGACTCCCTCCAAAGTTAAATGGGCAATCGAAGGGTTCGACCCTTTTAAAAGCGCGGGAGAAGATGGTATCTTTCCGGCACTTCTTCAGAGGGGCCTAGATACAATCTTGCTTCCGGTAACTAAGATTCTGAGGGCGTGCTGCGCCCTCGGATACATCCCCACACCATGGAGGAAAACAAGAGTAGTGTTCATACCTAAACCAGGGAGAACTGACTACGACCAACCAGGCGCATTCCGTCCAATTAGCCTCACCTCTTTTCTTCTAAAGACAATGGAGAGGCTAATGGATAGGCACATAAGAGACGGGGCACTGAGAGAAAATCCCCTCCATGAGTTACAATTTGCGTATCAACCAGGTAAGTCGGTTGAAACGGCACTGCACAGGTTGGTATACAAACTGGAGCAGGCGCAGGCAACCGGGAACTAGCGGTTGGACTCTTCCTGGACATAGAGGGAGCATTCAATTGCACCACTATTAAATCCATCGATGAAGCGGCAGAAAGACATGGACTCGACAAAACCACTAGAAGATGGCTGAAGAACATGCTTTCAGGTCGGATTCTTACGATGAAAAGGGGTGAGGTGATACTCAGAGTATTGGTGACGCAAGGGTGTCCACAGGGGGGGGTTTTATCACCCTTGCTGTGGAGCCTGGTGGTGGACAACCTCATCAGGAAACTCAACAACAAGGGCCTGTATACTCAAGGGTACGCGGATGACATCACAACCATAATAAGGTGTTGGGATGCAGACACGACCAGAGGCCTCATACAATCAACACTGGCAACAGTGGAAGAATGGTGTGAAGAAACAGGGCTGTCGGTCAACCCGGACAAGACAGAACTAGTCATCTTTACACGCAAAAGGAAACTAGAAGGATAGAGCAATCCAACCTTCTACGGAAAGGAAGTAGAACCCTCTGACACGGTTAAGTACCTCGGAGTCATCTTAGATGCCAAACTGAGCTGGAAAAACCAGGTGGAGACTGTAAGCAGAAAAGCCTGTGTTCTCATGTGGGCAACTAGGCGAATCTGCGGCAGAACGTGGGGACTCAAACCCAAAATGATGCGATGGCTGTACACAGCCGTTGTAAAACCAAACTCATGCATGCAGCCTTGGTCTGGTGGAGGAGAACAACACTGAAAACATTGAGAGCCACACTCAACCACATACAGGGACTTGCAGAGGAATCACAGGAGCTATGCGAACCACTCCAATACTAGCCATGGGAGTGCTGCTAGATCTACCCCCACTAAACTTAGAAATAGAGGGGGCGGCGATGGCGGCAGCCTACAGGTTACAATGCAAAGGTCAATGGAGAGGTTAGTTGCCCAAAAACAGTCATACGGAAATCGGAACAAGACTGAGGGCAATTAGTCCGACAGCTGGAATGAAGCAGGACGGCAAACAAGCCGAATACTTCTTCAGACAGCAGTTTGATGTGATGTACCCCACCCGGGAGGAGTGGGACATGGTCCCAGGTCCAACCTTCAGACAGGAACTAATCTGGTTCACAGATGGGTCCAAAATGGAGGAAGGAACGGGGGCTGGGGTATGTTTACAGGGTTCCAAGAGGGAACTAAGTATACCTCTAGGAATACACTGCACTGTGTTTCAGGCTGAGATGAAAGCCATCTTGGCCTGCGCACAGGAGAATATACGTATCGGGTACAGGAATAAGAACATAACTATTTGTTCTGATAGCCAGGCAGCCCTTATGGCAGTGGAAAGTAACCGATGCGACTCCAGACTGGTGATGGAATGTAGAACCGTTCTTACAGAACTCGCTACCATCAATAAAATAACCCTGATATGGGTACCAGGACATAAGGGTATTGAGGGCAACGAGCGGGCTGACGAACTAGCAAGGAAAGGGGCGAAAGCACTACTTGCGGGATCTGAGCCGGCCGTAGGAGTAGCAGCTTGCCACACCAAATTACATATCGAGAGGTGGGTCAAATCCCAGCACTGGAAGGAATGGGAGAGGGCACCCGGAATGAGACAATCCAAAGTACTCATAAACGGACCCGACCCCAGACGGACCAGGAAACTACTCGATATGGACAGAAACTCGCTGAGGGAACTGGTAGGCCTACTAACGGGACACTGCCATCTCAGGAAAAACATGCAGCTATTGGGAGTGGAAAGCACCAGTAGATGTAGAAAATATGAAGAGGATGAAGAGACTCCAATTCACTTATGGTGCCAATGTCCTGCCCTGGTGGGAATTAGGCTCAGATACCTGGGGAGACATGTTGTAGAACCATAAGACCTAGCCACATATCCGATAACAACTCTGGTGAACTTTATTAAAGGGACTGGGTTATTGTTAAAGGATTGAGGTAAAATCGGAGAAAGTACAATCGGCCCATGGCCTAAGTACTCACGGGAACCAATGGTAAACCGTCTCCGCTTTAAAAAAAAAAAAAAGTACTCAGAGAAGTCATCTCACCTTTCAGTGTATTAATTTGCAGAGAATTCATCCCACCTCTACTTACCGCGAGTATTTTCCTTTAAAAAACCGTTTATTGTCATCATAAGAACACAGAAATCATTTTGCCGTGTTTGTCTAAAACTCCAGCCGAAACATTATTACTGAATGTTTACACATCCCTTTGTAGATATTATGCAACAATCTGTAATAGATATTGGTTGGAGAAATTACTAGGATGGCAGAAGGTCATGAGGTCAGAAGGTCGGTGGCTGAGTTGACATCGCGTTTGTGTGTTCCGTACTCGATTCCTCGACTGACTAAGTCCTTTATCACGACACAAGCAACATTTTCCATTTTTTGAGTTTGTGTTAGGAGATTTTCAAATATTATCAGGTTATTCGTAACCCGGGAATGTTTGTCTTTCTCTTAAAAAAATAAAAATTAAGGACATTCCAAAAATATTTTCATTAATGGTTTATTAAAAAAAAACAACAGTGTGTGCAATTCACATGCGGCTGAAGCGAAAACTAATCAGAAAACTAAAGTAGAAAAGAGTGAAGAGACTACGAAGCACTTTTTTTGCGAAGGATGATTATTCCATATTTTTTTCGTAGAATTCCAGTGCACTTTTTCCTATACATTTGGTCATCTTATTAGTATTTGTGGTTTCTTCCTCGGAGTCGCTAGACGTGGCTTTCTTTTGTGTTTTTTTTTTGCCACTTACGAGGACTTGCGTGGGACCGTAGATTTATCGTATTATATTGAAACCGAGTACCTGTGAAAAAATTAATATTTAATTGCTATCTTATTCTCTCGCAGACTAAATCCTGAAGATGTTTGTTTATCTCTTTTTAGTGTCGCTCGTTTCCGTTTTATCAAGTTTCAAATCAAAACGGCCCTAAAGAAGTGTTCACTTCAAAAACTTCAATGTGAGATAAAATAATATATCACGGATTAATCAATACCTAACCACAAAGATTTACCACTCTGTTGAATTCCTTGCGCTCTGAAGCACCTTTTGGAATGACAATTTCCAAAAGTCCTATTCAAGTTAAAGTACATAGTTCTATTCGACGATCAATTCTCATTAAGCGTCGTTTAGTTTAGAGTGACACCTCTGAGGGCGTGGGTACCAGTTTTGGCAGGGCTTAGCCATAAAGTCAGCGTGATGTTTCGACATTTGCCTTATGCCGGAACGTCGACCCTCTGTCAAATGTGGCTTAGTTAAACTCGGGGTTGTTATCGCTCGAAGTATTTATTGGTGTTTCCATTGTTGGGGAAAGTATTATTCGGATAGTAATTGGGACGTGTAAAGGTTTTTCATGTGAAAAAGATGTAGCTACAAATGACATGTCGTGATTTTTCTTTCGATTTTCTTGATTCCAGGAACAAAATTTTTTGATTTTTTTCAACCAGAAAAGTAGGTTAACTTGTTTTTCTTTATAAATTCAGCTTATCGCATTATTAGAAGGACCTAAATGATTATTTATTGTTATATTATGAAACAGGTTAAAAAATTAATGAGATTAACTAGCGACTCAGAAGAAGAAGACACAATGACTAATAAAATGATCAAATGCATTGAAAAAAAATTTAATGAATTAACTAATCAACTTATGAAATCTTTTAATGAACAAATAAAAGAACTTAAGAAGTCCTTCGAATTTTGCTCTGAGAAATTAGACGAATATGAAGAAAAAAACAAAAATAAAGAAATACTCATTAAACAACTTCAAGCAGAAAATAAAGAAATAAAACTACACATTAATAAAATGGAGCAAAATAAAAAACAAAACAATATTGAAATACAGGGTGTTCCTTTTAAGGAAAATGAAAATATCACAAATGTATTCAATAATATAATAGACATACTCAAATGTGATAAAGATACGATTAACGTGACAAATATTTTCAGAAGCAAAAATAAAAACCCGATGAACAAAAATACTGCCATAGTAGTATCTCTACAAAACAAAGAAAGTAAAGAAGTAATTATAGCGCATAAAAAAAATATGGTATTTTATACGCAAAAAACATAAATTTTGAAGAAAATAACACAATATATATTAACGAACAACTGACCCAATTTAATAAACACCTACTATACCTAGCTAAATCGTCAAGACTTGGGTACAAATTTATATGGGCAAAAAATGGAAAAATATGGATGAGGAAAAACGAAACATCTCCAATCTTACTCATAAGAACGCCAGAAGACATCCCCTCCGAATAAAGGATAATAAAACCACATAGCAAACTACTATCAATCTTTCAAAATGTCTGAAGAAAACTATATACACGAAAATTATAAATATTAAAACCCATGTGAACTAAATCACCTATTTAAAAATGTCAATTTCTCGATCTTAAACATGAATATTAGGAGTATAAGGAAAAACTTCGATGAGCTCTGTGTACTTATTAATAACCTAGATTTTTCTCCAAGCATAATTTTTTTAACTGAAACTCAAATGAAACAAGTAATTTCATATAACTTACCAGAATATACAACAATTTCATCTGCCTGTAAGCATACTGGTCATGATGGAGTTACTGTCTTCTGTCATAATTCTCTGAAAAATGTTGCCGCTGAATTTATTGAATTTAAAACAGCCAATGCAATAAAAGTAACTTTTTGTCAAAACAACTATAAATATCATATTCTTGCCATATATAGATCCCCTTCTTTAAATGATTTTTTATTTGTAAAAGAACTAAAATCTTTTATTAGTAAACTTGATAGAAACAATTTCACTTTTTCCATTGTGACAGGAGACATTAATATAAATATTAATGATAATAATACAAATGTGAATTGTCAAAATGAGTATCTTGGTTGTTTATCTAGCTCTGGACACATGTCTTATATTAACTCACCAACAAGAGTAACCTTATGTCACTCGGCATGTTTAGACCACATATTTGTCAAGTCGCACAAGGCGGTTAATATCATCTCTTCAATTCTTGAAACAAATATCACAGATCATTACCCGACCTCTTATGGACATCATTTCAAAAATACTCCTCTAAACCGAAATTCCGAAAATCTAGAAAAAGTAGACATTGATTATGAAACTCTAAACTCTTTACTTCGGTCAGAAAACTGGGAAAATGTGATATCAATAGAAAATCCACATCTTGCACTAGAGAATTTTCATAAAATTCTGAGAGATCATATTCTAAAAAGTCAAAGTAAAATAGTTGTCACTAACAATAAATATAGAAAAATTAAGCCTTGGATAACAGTTGGATTAATTATGTCAATTAAACAAAGAGATAAATTATATAGAGCAGCGTTTCCCAAAAGGTGTTCCGCGGAACCCTGGGTTCCGTAGAAGCATCACAAGGGTTCCGCGTTCCGTTCGGATTGTTGCAAGGATCATTGCAAGGAAGAAACACAAATACTTTTACAGTAAACGACAAAATCTCTTCTCTTAGAAAGAAACGTGTCTTCTGGATAGAATGTGTTGAACAGAAACAGTACCATTTTTTTTCTCTTTTAAACGAGTTTCTGGAAAAAAAGAGTTGCAAGTAACCTCAGATATTGAAAAATGCATTTACTAACATTTGATGGCCCTCAAGAAATCTCTGGAAGAGTATTTACCTGAAAAAAACCTGCAGGACATTGACTGGGTACAGAATCCATTCTTAGTTCACAGGAAACGTACAGCAACAGAGTACGAGACTTTGATAGATATCAAATGTTCTTCTTCCTCACAACAAAAGTTTAATTGAGAAGAAACTAATCTGGATGAGTTTTGGAATGGACTTAAAAACAAATATCCAGAAATCGTCGAGAAGGCTATCACAGTTTTGTTACCGTTTGTGACCACTTACCGGTGTGAAACTGATTTTTCGGCTTATGTACGCTTACACAAAAAAAACAAAAACAGAAACAGACTGGATGCAGCTCCAGATCTTCGTATTCAGCTGTTTGACACAAAGCCTGATTTCAATGCTATTTTAACAAAAAAATTAAAAAGATATCACTCTTCACATTAATGTAAGTTTTACACAAAACTTTAGATCTTTCTTTTCAAGGTAAACATGAAAGTATTCAAACTATGAGTTTATCTTTTTCTTATAAAAATAGGGTTCCGCCTAGAAAAGTATGATCGATAAGGGTTCCCGGGCGAAAAAAAATTGGGAAACACTGATATAGAGAAATGTTTAAATATCAAATAGATTGCCAAAAGAATAATCTCAGAACAATGCCTTATCTGAAAACAAAATATCTAATATATCGTAACTTACTCAATAGGCTGATACGAGACTGCAAAAAGAAATACTATAGTATACAAATTGAAAATGCTAAAAATAATCCTAAAAAAACTTGGAATATTATAAATGAAATTGCCAACAAAAAAAGTATGTCTTCAAATATTGTAAATGAGGTTATAATAAATAATGAAATAATAACTAACAAATCGACCATTGCAGAAAGCTTTAATAACTATTTTACAAATGTAGTAGACGTAGTACTTGAATCATCAGGCATTAATGTTAATGATGCTTATATGGAGACATATCCTCAATTAGATTCAAATAATGATTCAATTAACTCTATAGAACATTTTTCTACTGTTACATTTAATGAAATTGAAAAATATATTGATAACCTAAAACCATCCAACTCTAAGGGAAATGATGGATTATCTTGTGATACGCTAAAAAAAATAAAACAACATGTCCTAACTCCATTGCAACATATTTTTAATTTATGCCTCAAAAATGGTCATTTTCCAGAGCAATTTAAAATCTCCACTATAATACCTATTCATAAATCTGGAGATACGAATAAATTAGACAATTATAGACCTATATCTCTTGTTTCAAATCTCTCGAAAATATTCGAAAAATGCATCAAGTTTAGAGTCGTTGAACACTTAGAAAAATATAAAATTCTATCGAAAAAACAATACGGCTTTCGTAAAGACCTAAGAACCGAGGATGCGATATATGAATTGACAAAAAAGATATACTCATCTATCGATAAAAAAAAGAAATGTCTTGCCATATTCCTAGATTTAAGAAAAGCTTTCGACACCGTAAATCATAATTTACTCATTACAAAAATAAATCAACTCGGCTTCAAAAAAGACACAATAAAACTACTCTCTTACTATCTTACAGACAGAACACAAAAAACAAAAATTGGGAATAATTATAGTTCAGAGTCAAAGATAAAAAATGGAGTTCCACAGGGAACTGTGCTAGGCCCGATTTTGTTCTTAATTTATATTAATGATTTATGTAATTTTGTAATCCCTGGTAAAATTGTTTCTTACGCAGACGACACGGCAATAATAGTGGATGGTAATCATTGGAAAGAAACTTTTTCGAAAGCAACTGATTGTATTTCAATGGTTTCAACATGGCTAAAATACAACAAACTCGTTTTAAATTATAGAAAAACATTTTATTTGCCTTTTTATAAAACCATTAAAAATAAACCTACAGACAACCTTAAAATTAGAATCCATAATACTAGTTGCAATCAAGAAATGTGCTTCATGTGCAACGAACTCACTAATGTCGAAAATATAAAATATTTAGGAGTATCTATAGATATAAATCTTAATTGGAAAACACATATTAATCGAATCACTTCTAAATTAAGATATCTGACCTACATATTTTATAGACTTAAGGAAGTACTAAACATTGAAAAATTGAAAATGATCTACTTTTCCCTAGTGCAATCATCAATCACTTATGGCATTATAGGATGGGGTGGTGCACTTGATACATTTATTAAGCCTCTACAAATAATTCAAAAACACATAATTAAAGTGACTGACGGTAAGCAACTCAATCCGCTTTTAATCATAAAAGGGATGATAAAAGGTGCTTCTGACGATGACCTACTTAAGTCACTCAAAAATCAAAACAAAGATTGCGGTTTAGATTTCACACAGAATTTAAAAATTAAATATAAAAAAAAACCACAGGAACAAACTTCTATGCAACGTTGTCCTTGAGGCGTCTCCAAAAAATTGGAGATCTTTAATCAACGCTGGACGAATTAACGTAGGGTATCAACGTCTTATGGTCGAAGATCAGTCACCATTGATGCAGTGCTACCAATGCCTAGGTTTTGGTCACTCCCAACGTTTTTGCACAGAGAAGCTTAGTTGTGTTCACTGTGGTGAAGGCCATAAATATGACACGTGTCCCAACAAGGCCAAAGAACCAACGTGTTCAAACTGCAATGGAGGTACTAGAAACCACCGGGCAACAAATCCAGATTGCCCTTTCTGGAAACTTATGGATGAACGTTTCAGAGAAAGGGTAGACTACGTGGGCCACTGCTAAAGGCAACTTCAAGGAAAAAAAATGTTTTCATATTCAAGAATACACCACCAAAAATTCCTGTATGCGTATTATGTATATGAACGCTAGAAGCATCAGAAACAAAATTGACGAAATTGAAGAAACCCTAAAAAACATTACAGAAAAGGTACATATTCTCGTGATAACGGAAACCTGGCTCCGAAAAGGAGAAGAACCTTTTTTCAATATTACTGACTACGCTGGAATTTTTGCTTCCCGTGAGCTCGACCGAGGAGGAGGAGTCGCCATCTACATGCATAACACACTAAGCAATAAGAAAATAGAAAAATGTTGCAGTGAAAATACTTTTCTTGGAATTACGATCACGGCAAAAAATATTAAACCTCTCAATTTGTATGTTTTTTACCGTAAGCCCAACTCAAACATAACAGATTTTTTTGACTCTTTAGAAATAATTTTAAATAAAAACAAACAAGACACATTACTTTTTGGAGATTTTAATATCGATATTTCAAAAGAAACTGATATTGAACGGAAATATGTTCACACCTTAAAATCGTAAAACTTTTATGTGTGTAACACGATGTTTCCCACAAGGGTAACAAATAACACCAGCTCGTTGATAGATCATATTATCACAAATAGAACAAATGTTTCTGGGATTATTTCAAATATTGATGATCCCCTTAGTGACCATAATATACTGATATTGGATTACGAAAACTCTCTGAAAAACCTCCCCAATAACAGATCCCCAAAAAACCTCTCAAACGCTTACAAAATAAATTATCAAAAATTAAATACGTCACTTAAAACTTGTAAATTTACCCATTCGTCTGACGACGTAAACCAAAATTATAATAATTTCGCTGACTATCTTCAGAATGCTGTAAATTCATGCAAAACAAAAGTAAAAACTAATATAGGAGACAAAAGACTGAACTATACTCCATGGTTTGATGCCCAACTCGATTCACTTATTAAAGAACGAAATAGCATATTTAAACTTTGGAAACAAAATCAAGGAAGTATTTCTTTGACAATAGAAAAAAATAAAGCTCGTAATACTGTCACAAATTACAGAAGATATATTAAATCTATGTATTATACAAAATTGCTTAATGAAAACATGAATAAGCCACAACGAACCTGGAAAACAATCAACTCCATTCTCTCAAATAGCTCGCGAAACCCAAAAATAACTTGTAAATCTCTAGTCATAAATGACGAAGAAGTAAAGGGACCAAAGGAGATTGCAACTGCATTTAACGCATTTTTTCTCTCAGTTGGGGAAAGTCTAGCATCAGTAATAAAAACTTCAAAAACTGATGTGAACACGATCTACACGGAACCTCAAGCAAAACAATCTTTTAACATGATCAGGACAAATAAAAATGAAATCCTACGTGTCATATCTAACCTTAAGTCCAAAGCGGCAGCTGGTTCCGATGGGATAACCTCTCTCCTTCTCAAAAATTGCAAGGAGGAACTGGCAGATGACCTTGTATTCTTAATAAATCTCTCTCTATCAAAAGGTATCTTTCCAGACAAACTAAAAATTGCTAAAATAATTCCTATTCATAAAGACGAATGCAAAAAAAATGTCCAAAATTATCGTCCAATCTCTATACTTCCAGCTATCTCTAAAATATTTGAATGTATCATTAAAGAAAGACTATTGAAATATCTCGAACACAACAAAATTCTCACGTCAAAACAATACGGTTTCAGACGACGATCTAACACTAAATGTGCAGCTTTTGATTTTATATCAAATATACAGAAACATATTGATCACGGGGATTTTACGGCGGCAATATTTATTGATCTAAAGAAGGCGTTTGACACGGTGGATCATAACGTATTGATCGAAAAACTGAAACATTTGGGTATTGTTGGTACTCCTCTGGAACTTCTCCGATCTTACCTATCAAATCGCTTCTCGGCAGTAGAACTGGGAGGAGAAACGAGTGAGTTGGGTAAAATAACATGTGGAGTGCCACAGGGATCAATTCTTGGACCGTTGCTATTTCTTATCTATGTGAATGACATAACAAAGTGGGGTATTAAAGGAACTCTGCAACTCTATGCGGACGATACAGTAATTTTTTACAACAAACTGAACCTAGCGGAGCTTGAAACGGAAATGAATGCTGATATTTCTAAACTCACAAGCTGGTTAAGAATAAACAAACTAACTCTTAACGTAAAAAAAACTCATTATATACTTTTTGGCAACAAGAAAAATATCAGCCTCAATATCAAAGTTGGTGATAACTGCCTCGAAAAGAAAATGAGCACAAAATATCTCGGCCTGATCGTAGATTCCCAACTTTCGTGGGATCTCCACATAAATCATGTAAAGGAGAAAATTACACCCATAACTGGTGTACTTTATAGACTCCAAGGATTACTACCCGTACCTTTATTAACATCAGTGTACTACGCCATGGTACATTCACACCTTTCTTATCTCTGCTGTATCTGGGGATTTGCCTCAAAGAAATTGATAGCTGATCTGCAGGTGGTTCAAAACCGAGCTCTCAGAAATGTTTTTGGACTTCCATGGGATACCCATGTCAGAGACATCTATTCAGTTTCCGGTGTTCTTCCAATCACAGTCCTTCCTAAACATGAAATCACAAGCACCATCCTACAAATTACCCAACAATCAACTCACACTAACATCAAGCCACTTTACAATCAAGACATCCACACTCACAATACTCGAAATAGCAATAAAATCCGCATACCTCAAACACACACTACAAAATATGGGATAAAATCTCTGAACTATGTTGCCTATACACTATATAATTCGCTACCAGATATGTACAAGGGAATTCAGCAAAATAAAAAAAATCAGAGTAATGCTTTAAAAGAATATTTTTTAAGTATGTATAAGGATGAAACTTTGTAATTTTCTTGTCATGTTTCAATTGTCTTGTCTCTTTTCTCTTCTTTTCTTTTCCATTAAGTTTGTAATCATCCATATCTGTATAACCTTGTACCCTTTTCTTTAATTGTTTTCCATTGCTGTTTATTCTACTCAACCTGTCTTTTATTTTTCTTCTACATTGTATGTGAATCTTATATTTTAATATCCAAATTCCTATGTAAAATTTTAACTATTACCTCCCACCCATGATTTGTATGTTCCTCCTGTCCTAAAATGAGTTCTGTAACTCATCGGGATTGCTATAGCAAGAAATAAAAAACAATTAAAAAAAAAAAAAGTCATATATAACAAAAATAAAACATTCTCGACTAACTTATTATACAAAGAAACTAAAATATTTAATATACGTAAATTATTTATATTACAAACTTTGAAATATGTATTTAAAAACCAAAAATAATTTCGAAATAAATGAAAACAGAATGAGCAAAAGAATAAATAATATATTTTACACCCCAAAAACCAATACTAAATTATTGCAGACACATAGCAGTTTCATTGGTCCTCGTTCATTTAACCTTCTACCACTACAAACTCAAATGAAAAATAAAATGATAAAATATGTAAAAGAGGTAAAATTATGGTTGAATAATATAGATATTGAAAAGCTATTTCTATAAATTTATCCTTCCTTTTATAACACACTTTCTGTAACTTTCTAAACTGTAGTACAATATGTTTTCTGTTTATTTTTTTACAATAACTAAAAAAAAACAAAAAAACAGTATGTTTTTTCCATATTCTATAATAGCTGAAAAAAAAAAACCTTTTTCACTTGTTCTACCTATGAAATACTAATTTTATATTTTATATGTTTTTTAAGTCTATTTTATACTTTGGGTACTTAGAATTATAATATTTTGTTTTAATATTACCCACACTCAGGCAGTGCCTTAGTGGGTTTTCATTTCTTGTTCATACTATTTGTTATTATATATTATGTTATTATATGTATACTATTTGCTATTATACATTATATGTACAAAGAAATGAGAATAAATAAAGTTTAAAAAAAAAAAAAAAAAACCAAAAAATATTTTCGGTTTATGAAATTGCAACGACGAACGTATTGCCCAGGATATTAGCAAAATTCAAAATATACCTAAGTTACGTCAAGCCCTCATATTTATTATATTTTTGTTAGTGTAACTGTTCTAACCAACTACAACATGCTGTTTTCCCGCAGGCGTAGGCAGAGAACGAACCGCCAAACAACTCAGGCTTGACATCCACGCTTTGCCTCATTCACATTAATATATCGTCTCATATGTACCTCTCTATTATTCCCGACTGGCCCGATTCACTTGATCGTGTCATATTTTCTTTGGGCGTCCCCGACTTCTTCTACCATTTGCGTCATATATTCTTAGGAGACACCTTTCTTCGTTCATTCGCTCTATATGTCCAATGAGAGGTTTCTTTTGTTCTGTTCCTTTTTTTATCTGAGGATTCCTTCATAAATGGTTTTACCATACACACGCCTCAGGGATCTCATTTCAACAGAATTTAGTCTACTTTCATCCTTCCTCTGCCAGTTCCATGCCTCACTGCCATACATCAGGGTAGGTACCAGCACTCCATTGTGAACTGCTAGTTTCGCTTCTTGTAAAGTAAATAAATAAGTTTATAAAAATCTGCTTCGTGATTATGACTAAAAAACTTTATTACATGGTTTCGACTTTTACCACTGTAAATACCTAAAAAAATGAACACAAAAATACGCGATCTTATAAACTATTTTTTCAAAAATTTTCAAAATAGGAACGGTGATGTTGCGATCTGAACATAAATAATTCATTTCGCAGACATCCGGCAAAATGAGGCAATATGAACATTTCAAAACGCCAGAGTCAGTTCAACGCAGTTCACTGCTTCCAAAAATCGAGATTTACTGCTTCCAAAAATCTCACAAGTTATCTAATTGTTCCCTTTATAACTTAAAACACGAATGTAAATTTCAGTGCTTTGATTAAAGTAGGCACTTCGACCAATTGGCCGCAATTATTATGCTGGGTAATCTAATCTTATAAACAAACCCGTAAACCAAATATTGTTTTCACGTGCTGTGGAAAATTACTGAATTTTTAGTAAACTTTCTCCTTAATAACTTTTTAAAGAACATGATCTCAGGAACACTGTTCAAGAATCTGAAATCTAGAACCTTCGCAGCTTTCTTCGCGTTCCAACTTTAGTAATAACCATTTCGTATGTGAAGTAAGTTTAAGGAAACTGATTTTGAAGTGTTCCCCGAACAGCTTTCCTTTGAGTTTTTATACGATTCAAAACAAAGCACGAAAATTAGGCGGGATAAAGAAGAACGAGTCAAGTGAAAAATTTGTTTCTGACAAACACGGTCGCTGAAACAACGACGATTTCATAGTTTATTTGCTCTTTGTTCTGTGAATAAATGGTAGTTTGAATAGAAAACTTATGTAAAGATACTACGTTTGACAGATTTTAAATATACAAAGGGAATAAAAATACTTGAATAAGTCCTGAGGTAGGAGATTCCCACATTATTGTAAGAAACCACTTTTCAGGATCGAAAATTGGTTTAAAATAGCTCCATCTCTTTAGCAATCTTAAATATTATTAACCTTCATGAAGCAGATTTATGGGAAATATTGGTAGATATACGTCTTTTTTTAAATAATAACATTATCAAATTTAATTTTAAATAAATTTCTTAAAATTAAAATAGAGTAATGAAAAACAATTAATAGATATACGTCTATTAATTTGGTATTTAGTGTTGACAAATTGTGTGTGCAATGGTTTGGTTATGTAAAGATTTTTTTCTCAATGATATATTTTTTAAAAATTAAACTTTTTTCCCCTTAATTTATATCTGGCCATAACCGGTGTAAGCCCATTGAGGCCATCTTCAGACTGGTACTATTATTTCTTAAACGTCTTCACGGTTGACATTTGTCACATGAGAACGGGTCGTTTCTTCTACTCGTTCTTATGTTCAACAGCTCGGCTGTGGAATGATTTGCCGGCCTCTGTGTTTCCACCTTCCTACAATATGGGTCTCTTCAAGACCAATGTTCATTCCTTCCTCTCCTCAAAAAGACCCTCCACACAGCATCCCAGATGACATAGGCCCTGAGGGAAATTATTTTCTTCAGGGCCTCCTGTGTGGAGTAAATGTAAAAAAAAAAATGTGGATTTTCCCATCTACGTTGCTGCGTCGTATTTGACAAGTGAATTTCCAGTTTTTTTAGCTATTACCAGTATATATAATTACCTCGGTATTTTAGATTACTTTAATATTTATTTGGGGTATACTCATACCCCTTACCCCTATCCCAAACCATTACCCTTAGCCCTAAACCTACGCCTTGGGGAATACTCCTCCCATAAAATGTTATGAACATAAATCATATTCAAGGGAATGATTGTACCAGTCTGAAGATGGCCTTAATAGTTCAAATATAAATTAAGTGGAAAAAATTTAAATTGTTTTAACATTTATTATTGTAATTTAAGTCCATCACAAATTGTCAGTAAGCATAAAAAATAGATTTTTTTCTTCCCAAATCTTGCTTTTTTTTAATTGCAACTGATATTCGAGTATCACATTAAACCGTATTGCCACTGAGATATAAGAAGTGTTACATACGCTCCACATGGGTAACTCTTAATACTAAACATATTACTAGTGTGCAGTTCACACGTGGTAGATGTGAAATCTTCATGTAACGAAAGTAGACAAGAGTGTACAAGCTACGAAGCACCGCAAAAAGAGGAGACCGATCATTCTATCGCAGGCTAAATCCTATAGATGTACGTGTTTGCCACTTTTTAGTGTTGCTTTTCGTTTCATGGAGTTTCAAATCAAAACGGTGCTGAAGAAGTTTTCACTTCCAAAATAAATATAACCCACCCAAAAAATCAATAGATTAGACCAGTGGTCTTCAACCTTTTTGAGCCGGCGTACCCCTTGTTTCTTACTACAATTTTTTTTCCCGTACCCTCTATCTATCTTTTTTACACGTGTATTGAAAGGCGTGTTTCTTTTGTAATTTTTAATACTCTCATGAATTTAGCAATCACGTCACACAAACACAATTAAGTAATGCAATTTTATACAGAGTGTAACACGACTTCAGGCCTTTTAACCTGTGATTCTACATGCGTGCCACATTATTGCGTACCCATAAATTTGGCTTCATGTACCCCCAGGGGTACGCGTACCACAGGTTGAAAACCACTGCATTAGACAAAGAACATTGTAGTATACATAAAATGTAGGATTTTATTAAAACGTATTTAACCGACCGTAGTTAGTAGACTGAACCTCGCAATGGCAAAAAAAGAATTTAATGAAGTAAAAACTTCTTTAGCACCGTTATGATTTGAAACTCGATGAAATGAAAAAGCGACACTAAAAAGAGTCAAACACACAAATCTACAGGATTTAGCCTGCGAGAGAATGAGAAAGTATAATTGGTCCCCTCTTTGTGCGGTGCTTCTTAACCTTCCCATTCTTGTCTACTTCAGTTTTCTGAAGGTTTCACTTCTACCCCGTGTGTACTGCGCACTCTGATTTTTTTGGATTAGTAACATTACAAAATCTCCAGTTTTAATGGCAAAATTCTCATATCCAGAGCATAAAATTGCCAATACTTATTATATCTATTTAATTAACGATTGTGCGCAATATGTATCGACCGCTTTGTGATGAATTTAAAAGATGAATTGACGTCAAATCCTTGACAGCCTTATTTGCGTTGGAAAAAACCGGGGCCATAAGTAACTTAGCCCATTTGATAGGGCATTATTTAGCCTCAATTAAGGTGCCAGCACGTGAAATTTTCTAAAATATATATTTTTTTAAGCCTGTCGGAAAAATATTAATTCTATAAGTACAATAGTTTAGCCGAATGAAAGTTTGCTAAGAAAAAGAACAAATAAACTAAACAATATACCTTTCCAAAATAAAATAAAATATCATTGAAGAAGAAGATAACAATAATGATCTAAACGAAAATATGAAAGACAACCAGACACATAAAAACAGAATAAAGACAATGGTCGCAACAGGGACTCGAACCCAGACCTCTCGTCTAACCGGGACGTGCGCGTTAACCAATTTCGCTATTGCCACCTTCTGTCGATTTTTCGAACACAAGAACGAGTCGAAGAAACGACCCGTTCTCATGTGACAAATGTCAACCGTGTACAAATGTTGGGCACGCGTTAGGCGTGTTTCCTGACTATGCACCGGTGCCGAAGGGATCAATGATGCTAGTTCCTCGGAGCATCTTCCATTGTAATACCGGTAGAACAAGGATAGAATTCCCACCCGACGCCTCTGCTCTAAAGATTGCAATCCGTCTGTTAAGATGGGAGAATCTATCAAACGGACCGCCCGTTTCTGAGTCGAGGGTATTTTTCAGGTATTTTGGAGCTCCAGACCATAGATGGCTGCCAAATTCAACCGTGGGGCGTACTTGTGATTTGTACAAGGTTAGCAGTTGTGTACTATTAAAGTATCTGCGGGCCCTGTACAGTACGCCCAGTTTTTGGGAGGCTAGCTTTACTCTGGCTTCAATGGAGCCCCCATACCTGAGCTGGTCACTTAGGGTTACACCAAGCATATCAATGGAGGGCCTGTTCGGAAGATTGCTTCCGTTGAAAGAGACTAGATTTTCATTTCGATCCCTTTTGGACGTAATCAGACAAGATTGGGTCTTTGAAACATTAAATTCAACGAGATTATTTTTACCCCAAGAGAAAACACTCTCGAGGTAGCCGTCCATTCTTTGCTTCAAAGCCCTACGAGCTGTTGGAGTTTGTGAGCCCTTTGGGGGCTTGTCAAACAAAAAGCTATCATGAACTGTACTGTCATCCGCATAACAGTGAATTGGTGCACATGACAAAAGGTCGTTGATGTGCAACAAAAACAAAGTTGGAGACAGAACCGATCCCTGCGGGACGCCAGCATTTATCGAGTGTGAGGAAGAGGTGAAACCATCGACTACCGTCTGAATCGACCTCCCCCTCAAGAAATCGGCAATCCACGTACACAAGGATGCGGGAAGTCCGTAAGAATGCAGTTTGTTGACAAGTCCTCGGTGCCAAACCCGGTCAAAGGCCTTGGAGATGTCCAGTGCAACCGTTTGGGTCTCACCGAAACGTTCCAGGCATCGCCCCCAAACATGCGTCACATACGCGAGAAGATCACCGCACGAGCGGTTCCGACGGAATCCGTATTGACGGTCGTTAATAATTTTGTTCTTCTCGAGGTATGTGAGCAGTTTGTCGTTGATCACACGTTCCATCACCTTAGACAGAACTGATGTGATCGCTATGGGGCGGTAGTTGGCCGGGTTGGAGCGGTCACCCTTCTTTGGAATAGGATGGATAACCGCTTTTTTCCAACCAGAGGGCACAGAGCCAGTCTTCAGGGACATTTTAAAAAGCTTCGTCAAAATTGGAGCTAATTCTGCAGCGCACCTCTGCAGTACCAGGGCAGGTATTCCGTCGGGCCCACTAGCTTTATTAACATCAAGCCCTCGTAAAACATGGATTACTTCCCGATGCCGGATCCTCAACTTTTTCATATGAAAACCGCAGTGAGGAACCGACGTCGGGACAGCACCTTGGTCATCGAGGGTTGAGTTATCCGCAAACATTTTACCTAGTAAGTTAGCCTTTTCGGTGGCGGTGTTTGCTAGTGAGCCGTCAGTTCTGGTAAGAGTTGGCAGACTGGATTTGCAGAAATTGCGACCTATTGAGCCCGCAAGTGACCAGAATTGCCTGCTGCCATGCGGTCAGCTTTCTGCTGATCTGCTGGTCGTGCTCGAATTTTGACCTATTTATGATTCTCTTGGTTTCCTTTGCCATTTTGTTGTAAGCTGTTCTGTCTTCGGATGTTCTAGATGTGAACTTCAACCAAGGTTCGTTATGAACATTGAAGTCCCCCAGGACCACAAACTCTGCCGTAGGGTAGCGGGGCAAGAGGTCATCAATAGTGTCGCTTAAGTGTTTGAAGAGCTCGGACGTGTCTGATTCGCTCAGGTTCGGTGAGCGGTATAAACAAGCGTAGAATCTTACCGTACTGGAAAGATTGACGCGTACCCACATTACGTCGAATCTGGAGTTTTCCAGATTCAACAGTCGCACACAGTTGACGTCAGCTCGACTATAGAGACAGATACCTCCTTTAGATCTGAACTTGCCTGCGAGAGTGAAGCCCTATAGTTCCATAATATGAATAAATTTGGATATATTTATCCAAGACGCTATCCAGGTTGCAAACAAATTCTTAGAATGATTGTTTCCAATAAAAAGGGTAGTTGCCCGTAATATGGAAAAAAGAATAAGTCGAAGATAATATTGTTAATTCTAAAATATGAGATTGACAGACCTGACGGTTTGATGAAATTTAGCGAAATTTATACCTTCATATAAGCTCCCCAGACTGTTCTGTGCGTTTACAAGAAGATCTTGACCGACTGACGAATTACTGTATCAGAAATAAGCTTTTTATCAATATTTCTAAATGTTGCAAAGTCACATTCACACGTAACCGTGTGAAAATACTGCATGATTACACCATTTCTGGATTGCTGTTAACAAATAAAGATAATATACGTGACCTCGGGGTTCTTTTGGACTCTAAACTTACCTTTGCTAAACACGTTGATAACATTGTCACTAAAGCAACAAAAAGTCTAGGCTTTGTACTAAGAACATTCAAATTTTTCAAAAATACTAAAACTTATCTGATTCTCTACAATTCACATGTTCGTCCTGACCTGGAACCTGGAATACTGTTCACAGGTTTGGAACCCGCGCTATATTGTTTATGTTAACAGGTTAGAAAGAGTTCAGGAGAAATTTCTCAAATTCCTCAATTTTAAAGCATTCAATGTATACAATTCTTACGATGAAATCGAGAACCATTTTCGAATCACGAAACTGCTCAACAGGAGGCTTGTCGCTGATCAGATGCTCCTGTACAAAATTATTAACTCGAAAGTTGACTGCCCGGAGTTGCTAAATAAAATAAATTCCCACGCGCCGACTCGATATAGCAGACAAAATACCCTTTTTTAGATTGATAGATGCAACACCAATTCCAACCAAAATGAATTTATGCAAAGGGCATGTAACTACTATAACCTTAAATTTGCACGTTTAGAAACACTTGCTGACATATTCAATGCTAGTTACTTTCGCTACAGAATTTCATTGTATAACATTCTACTTGCGAATAATACTTAACACATATTCATGATGATTAATTTAATTGTACCTAATATTTTTAAATTACCTGCGTAGCAACTTTCCCTTATCCCTGTCCTCCCCTTACCCGTCCCAATCCAAATACTTGTTTTGCACCCTATTTTCTTTACAGTTATAATCGCATTTATTGTATTGTTGTGTTTTTATATTTAGGTTTATCACTTGTTGAATCTACACCTGTATTATATATATATATATATATATATATATATATATATATATATATATACATCCCGCTATCATTTCTGCGTCCTTTCATCGGATCGACATTACTGCGTCTATCTGAAGGACTCGATTTTTCATAGTTTTAACTAATGTATATTCTATCTTTTAAGTGTTTGATTGTTGCTAGGTATTTAAATTTTTGAAAAATATTAATTTAAAAATATACAAAACGGAAAAAACGCCCTTCAACGTCTCACCAATCTGAACTCCTTTCATATTTAATGTAGTGAGGCGTCCTGCATATTCTTTCTTTCATTTTGTAAACAATGTAGGGTCCAATTATATATTTATTTTCATGTTGACGACAAACGGACGTCTTGCAACGTTGCCATTTATTCATTCAAGTTTTTGGTTAAACGACTTTAAACGACTGGCCCATACGTTGCGGAATCTAACCAACTCGGCGGCAATGCGCTCGTAAAATCTATTGATGAATAAGCAAGAACAAAAATAAATTAAATATATTATCAATACGTACAAAGTGAAGTCGCTCAAAATGTATGTGCGCATAGATCTTTTAAACTACGCAACGGATTTTTATACGGTTTTCACCAATAAATAGAGCGATTCAAGAGGAAGATTAACATGTATAAAACATGCTTATTATAGTAGAGAAAAGCCGAGAAATTCAAATATTCAATTTAGACAGCGGGCAGTTGGCAAGCGGGTAGTGTGGATTTTATAAAGGTTGGGTAGTGGCATTGTGTTTCGTTAGCCACAGCATCATGTGGCCTGGTCTGCTAGTATAAAATAAAATAAAATTTGATAATGGTATGTAGTTTTAAAGAATTAACTCTGAATATAAGTGGGTAATTATTAAAACAACACGATTATCAGTAGAAATATTATGTAACCTATTAATTATAAAGAAACTTCGGAACAATAAGTCACTCATTTCTAGTATTTTTTTGCCATTTAATATCTAATGGTTTGTAGAAAACACAAAAATAATTGAAGCATAAACGTCAATTTAGCGTACATAGTCTTTTTTCGCGTTTGTTTTACTGATACCAACAAAATAAAAAATATTATCTAAAAATTAAAAACAAAGTCAGAGTATGCAATTCACATGCGGTAGAAGTGAAACCTTCAGAAGACAAGATTGAAGAGGCTACGGCGCACGCACAAATAGGAGACCGATAGGCTACGAAGCAATACACAAAGAAGAAACCGATTACACTATCTCATTCTCTTACAGGACAAATCCTATAGATTATAGATGGTCTCTTTTTACTGTCGTTACTTTTCGTTTCATCGAGTTTCAAATTACAACAATGCTATAGAAGTTTTCACTTCAAAAATACTTTTAACACATTATTTAATATATTAGATACCTAGCACCTACAAGTATGAAAGCATACATGTGTGTAACAACGCGAAACGAACCACGAATTTTGGGAAAGGAATGAAGTATCTGCAAGTGGCGTTTCGCGCCGTTTGCTGTTGTTTCATTCCTTTCCCACAATTCGTGGTTCGTGTCATTCGTGTTACACGCATGAAAATGCAGCCTAGTACAGACATTTTGGGAGGCGGGTATAGGTACCGCCGCCCCGGGAATTATTTATTGGATAATCAACAACTCTGCCATAGATCACTCCAAGTGATTCGCACACAGCGTCCCCTAAAATGACATAGGCCCTGAGGGAAATTATTTTCCTCGGGGCCCCTTGTGTGGAGCTAATGTTAAAAAAAAATCTGGAGCGTAAAGAATGTCCCATGACATGCGAAACAGGCATGTTTTTGTGGCAAGAAGACTGGACACAGTGATTTAATCTAATTTTTTCTGGCCAATACTTTCATATAATTTTTTGTGTCGTAATTTTATTGATCATCGAAATAAAAATTCTTAACACTGTCAAATATGAATGTATAACGATTGTTTAAGGCGCCATATACCCGCTCAAAAAGAAGCAGATGGAGAGATGTGTAGTTACAAATGTTGGAGAGAGCGCGTTAATATTTAAAACGAAAAAATTGAAGTGAAAAGGGTGAAAACGTTTAATAAAACACAACTCGTTTAAAATAGAGCACGGAGAACGGAGAACATCTAAGTAGCATTTAAAGGTACACTGTGAATTTTTTCGTACATATAACTTCTAAAATAAGTGAAATGAACGTGTTTAAATTAATTTGCGGAGCATACTTTTCGATTTTTGTCTATCGAGGGAATTTCATATGATTTGCACTTCGTTGTAGGGAACGTCTAGATATTATCTTCAAAAATAACATATTTTTTTAAGAACTTTAAATGTTTAATGTAGATATGTAACAAATCGGTAGAAATTCGGGGAGCGGCGGCTTAACGAAGTAAAATAAAAAAAATCTTTGTTTGAAAAAGTAAAATAAAACGGAGAAGTAAAATTAAAATGATAATGAAAAAACAAGAGACTTATTTTAAATACATAAAAACATTGTATTAAATTAGCTCCCCGCAGGAGGCCTTGAGGAAAATAATTCACCTCAGGGCCTGTCATCTTTGGGGATGCTGGAGTGGATGTGGATGGTGGAGGGTCTTACAATAATCTTAATTGAATATTATCTTATCTTACGGGACGTATGAATATATCCCTCTCATTGCGGTGCAAGGTTATGTTCCGATAGAGTCCAGCTAGAGAAGTCAAAAGGTCTTCCTAAACCAGTCTCTCCCTTTCCGATCTGCTACGCAGTTGGTGGAAAAACGCATCCGCCGCTAAGATCCAGATAAACCTCTCCCATTGAACCCGGGCACCCCTGCTAAGTCACAAAACGTATCGAACTACTTGGGGTGGCCTGTGGCAGAGGTGTTGATTATCCAGTAAAGCTTCCCTGGGCGGCGGTACCCATACCCGCCTTACAAATTAATGAAAAACAAGTTATTATTAAAAAAACGTTTATTTAAGAGTTTGTCCATTGCAGGTACCCAAAAAAGTTTTTTTTTAAATATGAAATGCATTGTGAAAAAAATTGTGAAGTTTGAAAAACTGGTTTAATAAAAATACTATTTAGACATTTGGTACTCTAAATTATGAAAAAAAAAAAATAACCGCGATTAAATTAATTAAAACGACCGCGCATTCGTTTCTTGTTAGTGTATCTTTTTATATTGACTGCACAGAGGAAAATAATTTTCCTCAGGAGAGGAAAGAGTGAATATGTTTACATATAAATTAATTAAATATAAATTAGAGCATTTTTTCATTTCAATTCAAGAATGATGACTTATTTCTGGAATATAAATGGTTATAATATCGCTCATAATATCAGCGCGTCGATTTAAAATAATGGTATATAAAAAAATCAAACGTAAAGAGGCCCGGCCGGCGTTGACAGTCAATAAATGTTTTATCTGCCCGGAAATATTCAATTATGCTTTCATAAACATCGCCTCAAAACAATTATTTTGAGTTATGGATGATTAGTTAAGATAAGGATGCGTAATTTGCAGTTCAAAAATATTATTAGTCGGCGAGATGAGATGAAAAAGTGTGCTGCGTGGAGGTAAAATAACGCATACATTTTTACGCTCTTTGTCTTCGATCACATTCATGTTTCATCTCGTAGGTATAATTCGCATTTTAATAATTTTCCATTTAGGAGGCGGGTTTGGGTACCGTCGCCCCGGGAGCCATTTACTACACATAACCAACACCTCTGCCACAGGTCACCCCAAGTGGCTTTCTACGTTTGTTGACTTAACAAGGGTTCCCGGGTTCTTGGGGTGAGGTTTATCTTGTCTTGGGAGAGACTGGAGGGAGACCTTTCTACCTCTCCAGTTGGACTCTCTCGGAACATCATCTTGTACCGCAGTAGGAGGGATAGATCCATACGTCCGTCATTCCTGGACACACTGACCCCCAGATTTCTACCCACCCCTCACACCTTATTCTTTCGCAGAAATTCCTCTCTTTCCTTTCCTTAAAATACCCTCCAAACAGCATCCCCAAAGATGACATGGCCCTGATGGGGAAATATTTTCTTTAGGGCCTCCTGTGTGGAGCTAATGTATAAAATAATTTTACTTATTCTATTTAAAAATTATTCGAAAATAGTAATTTCACGAAGCAACGCAATAAATAATCCCTTTGTAGAAAAAAAAATTCACAGTAGGTACATATGTTTAGAAAATTATAAAAAGCTCCAACAGTTCGGTCATTTAACATGCTATTAATATGAAAAAAAATCACATTGTTTCTTTAAATGATACTTAACTCAAATACCTAGAGATTTTTTTTGAGTGAGTCGTGTTTTATTAAATTTTTCAGAACAATCGCTTACGTGTATTAATTGTAATTGTTTCATGATATCTCCCTTTTAAAGCATCTTCAGTAATCCTCTCACTTGTCACCAAACACGGCTAAAGCCATTTCCATCTACATTTCAATTCTGAATGGTGGTCTTACACCGGGGTCAAACTCGGAATGTTTTCTACTTTGGTACGAGCCGTAAAAGTTACTACAAATTATTAATAATGAATATTTATATTCTGAAAAAAAAAACACAAATTATTCAAATAAAATATTACTTGCGCACTCCGAGATTTGAATCCGCTACCTCTCAACCATGGAGGCCGACAGTTCCTGATTAAAGTAATTTTCGATTTTCTTGTACGTCTTAACTAACTAAAACACACAGAAAGCGGCATTCCTTTCCTACTTACTACTTACTATGACGATAAAAATTTAGGTTGAATATTATTATAATAAACTACCAAATTCTGATGGTTTTATTTTCATTTTTTAACTCAGAATTTTTCAAAAATATGCAACGTTAGTCTCTGAAGACCTTTAGAAGAACTTGAAAAAATATCATTTCTAGTAAATTAGTTAAGGCAACTTTGTCCTTATTTTTAGAAATAAGCCGTGATTGAATATTACTCGAAATTAAACCATAAATTTCAATTCACTTTTCAAATAAAACGCTTGGCAAATTCAATATTAATAAAAAAAAAGCTGTTGGTTAACAACGGCGTCTTTTAGCGATATAATTTTTTTTTATTTTTTTATTTTTATTTTTTTTTTACATGAGCTCCACACAGGAGGCCCTGAGGAAAACAATTTCCCTCAGGGCCTATGTCATCTTTGGGGATGCTGTGCGGAGGGTTTTTTTAAGGAAAGGAAGGAGAGGAGAGTTCTGGGAAGGAAGAGGGTTTAAGGGGTGGGTAGAAATCTGGGGTTCAGTGTGTCTTAGTCATCCGCCTCCAAGACCTAGACAAACCTCACCCCATGAACCCGGGCACCCCTGCTAAATCACCAAACGTAGCGAACCACTTGGGGTGACCTATGGCAGAGATGTTGGTTATCCAATAAAGGTTCCCGGGGCGGCGGTACCCATTCCCGCCTCCCAAATTGAAATTATATGTATGTTTGACAAGATGCATATTTATTGGAGTCGTATTTGGCGCCAATTTTGATTAAAATCAACGAATAAATCAAAAATGGTTGGGTTTAATGCTTAAAACATCATTTGTACATTAGAATTAATTTATGTGTATCAATAATTTCGACGATTTGCACATTTTCTAGACAAAACTATGATTTAAAGTTCTTCTCTGTGAATTTTAATAAAATCATATTTTGCAATGTGTGATGTTTTATTGTGACTGATCTGTTCTCGTCGTTCCAGGAAACAGAAGAAACGCAATCAAAAAGCGATGTTGCCAAATGTAGGAGTTGCAATACGCTAGTCAATGAAACGTATATTTTGCTAAAAATATACGCTCGTCTACTGCAGCGCCGCGGTTCGCCGCTCGCGTGACAAAGCCCTGAACTAAAATAGCATATTTCAGTTGATTTAGGTACCAATACCGCGTCTGGCTTATTTTCGTTTTTGGATTGTTGGAGGGTACAGGAGTGGGGAAAACTTGAAATTACATGTGTTCAATCCTGCGTCCGTATACCGGACGCAGAATGACGGTCGGACGCAGGATTGAATGAAAGTGGACCATTAGAAGACGCAGCAATGATAGCGGGATGTATATATATATATATATATATATATATTTTTTTTTTTTATATATATTTTTTTTTTTTTTAATTGCTGCTTTGTCCTATTTTTTTTTCCTTTCTTAAATATTTTAGTTTACTTTCTGTTACTTTTATGTTACTTTTATGTTTCTTAATACCTATCTGTGAACATTAATAATTGGTCTATTTTTTGTTATCCTTTTATGTATATTATGTTATAAAGACTGTTTATGTTCCTTAAATAAATAAATAAATAAATTATCTCGTTTAGATTATTATTGTTATCTTCTTCTTCATTAGTATATTATTTTTAGGGAATAACCTTAAAAAATTATAAAAAGCGAGTTTTTCTTATAAAAAATTTAAAATAAAATTATCACAAGGATTCTGTGACTAAAACGTCATATTAAAATAGAATTCCACTATGATTTATTTCCTGTTTTAAAATAAGAAATAATAATTATACATTTTTTTCATTAGTTCCACATAAGAGATTTATTTATTTATTTATTTGAGACACAAACAGGATAATTATACAACATTTTTGTGGGTAGTATATAGTACAAATATAAGTATCCCTAGATTAATGTGTGTGCATTAATCACAAATTATGCATTTTCACAGAAGCAAACTCTTGAAAAACAACGCATGTGTTATTTATACATATCTTGAAAACCTAAATACAAAATTGAAATACATAATAATAACAAGTATACAATATTTATAAAGTATTTACTGAAAAGTAATATAACAATTTTATTATTTTTTTTAAGTGCACAAATTGTGGAGATATTTTTTGAAATATGTTATATTATTTGCAAAAATATCTATGGAACTGTGTATTTTACAAGATCATTGTATGACCGAGACATTCTAGATATAGGATTAAAATATCCAGTATTATTCGTAAAAATTTCAGTCCAAAATATGTTAAGGGTTCTTGTAGATTTGGGCCTGGCGTATAACTTAATTTGGTTTACTAAGTTACTGTCTACACGATTATTCACAATTTTATAGAGCATTAAGAGGTCATTTATATTTCGTCTTTTAACTAGACTCTCTAATTTGAAATATGTAAGTCTTTGTTCGTACCCGTCTAGAAGATGGTGGACACCTGATCGGTAAGACAAAATCCGTGTAAATTTTCTTTGGACTGATTCAAGTCTAGATACCTGTGTAATATAATGTGGATTCCAGCTGTTGACCCGTACTCAAGAACACTTAGGATTAAGGAATTGAATAGAATTATTAGGCTATTAGAATTCTTAAACAGTTTGGTTGATCTTACAATAAAACCTAGTAATTTATTTGATTTACTCACAATGTATTAAATGTGTTGATTGAATGCCAGTTTGTTGTCAAATATAATTCCTAAATCTTTTATTAATTCAACTGTTTCGAGATTGTGACCACATATGCTATATGAATATAGAATTTTGGTGGTGTTCTTGGTGAAGTTTATAACTTTGCACTTAGCAATATTCAGTTCCATTTCATTGTCAACACACCAGGTAGATATTGTGTTAAGGTCTTGTTGTAAGAGTTCACAATCATCCTGATCCTGAGAAAAGTTCGAGATTTATCAAATACAATATGAAATTATCTTTAAAAAGTTAAAAATTGTTTTGTTCATAGGTAGGTAGTATAATTATTTGGTTCTGCTTAGCATACTTTTGTTACACAACAAAACAAAGTTTACCGTACAACCAGTATCATGTTACCGAAACTCAACACAACACGCCCTTGTACTGGGCAGGCAAACACACTCCAAACATGTTCTTCTGAAAGATTCAAATTAGTAGGGGCGGTAGAAGCTATAGCCACTGAACTAGCTGAAGCAGAAGGTTGTATGTTGAACAACCTACACTGGTACTGGCTGGGCTGTGCTTTGCGAGTTGCTCGGACCGCCGGACAATGCGAAGCTTTCTACCCACCCTTAACCGTACAGTGATTTCAGTGAGGCTGCCTAAATAAATATGAGCTTTTGGGGAAGATCGCACGCCATTCGATTAAAGAATTGCGGTTTTTTTCAAAAGTTAAAAAAATTGTTTTATATTGTCGATGGTCTATTTCTATGCAGAGACATCTAAAAAATCACAGATTCCTAAATATGGCGTTTGAAATTTAGTTGAACTAACATTTTGTCATAATGCAATAATTGATAGTGAATAAATAAACTGACTTGTATAATTAATATTGCCACAGATTTTTATAATTAAACGAATCACTTACTGATTGGTGAGATTCTCTTATATTTTAGTAAAAACAAGAGGCTATTTGAGTTGTTTCTGTGATGAAGGAGCAGAGCACAAAAAAACATAACGAAATTGCATCACTATGAAAGTAGGCCATCGTTGGTTCTTGTGCATTTATTTTCCGTGGTAGGTTTTTTTTTCTTAACGTTTTTGTATCTTTTATTTTTTAAACTCTATTTGAATTTTTATAACTATTATTATTTATTAACTATTTGAATTTTTACAAGCTTATCTAAATTGGCGACTGAAGTGGGAACAATTGAATACTTTTTAATCTGAAAAGTTATTTAAGTTGTCGAATTTAAAATACATGCAGTTGAAAAATAAGTAGGTAGTTAATATTATGTACTCAAATTGTAATAATATGGTCCAAAGAAAGTATATTATTTAGCCTGTGTGAGTCAGAAATTCGCGTGAAAACCACTTTTTTTTTAAATTTTTTTTTTTATTGTGTATTTATTTAGATATAAAATTTGACATGTTATATCTAATGTTTTCTTTTCTATGACTACTACAATATTATTTACTACCTACTGACTAAAATTTGGACTTTACAACATTAAGACATAATCCACGAAAAACTGTAAGACTTTTAGCTTCCTTAACATTTACAGGGAGTTCATTGAACATTTTAAAACCTTTATAATAAATATTATTTTGTGTTCCCGATAAATTTGTTTTAGGAAGCCTAAAATCGTTGCAGTTTCTCGTAGGATAACAATGAACTGTACTGTTGATTCTAACATTATTCATCATATAATCAGGTAACATTTTATTTTTTAATTTATTTAATTTTAATCTTTGCCACACACTTAAAATATTGAGTTGGCGTTGCATGGTTTTTATCCTGGTATACCTGCTACAGCACAATATAGATCTCATGCCTCTGTTCTGAATTATTTCCATTCTTTTAATTTGTGTTTTATTGCTCAGAAAAATTACACTTGAGCAATAATTCAGATGGGATGCTACAGTTGTGTTATAGACCAATTTCCTAGTTTTAATGTATAATTTTCCGTTTATCCTACTTAAGAAATTAATCTTTTTGGCAATTTTTTTAGTTAGCATTTCAAAGTTAGAGTTAAGTTTTAACTTATTATCGATTATGATTCCCAAATATTTAATTTCTTCTACCTCTTCAATAGTTTGATTGTCTATATTTAGGGTGATAAGTCCATTTTGTTTTTTTCCCTAATACCATGAATTTACTTTTAGTTACATTTAATTTGAGTTTATTTATGCATAACCATTTAGATATTTCATGACGTTCACTTTGTATTTTTGACAATGCATATGGAAGGTGCTGTGCGAATAAGTACCTACATATAAATATTCAGCAAAAGAATTCTTCAAATGTTTCTAATGATCTGGAAATATTTCAAAATAATAGAAAGACATCTTATATTGACATCAATTGGATTATCAAGTTCTTGGTTTAGAGTTAAAAACGTAATCACAGAGTTACTATCGGAATAAAATATCATCACAGATGGATTGAATGTAGATAATTATTTATTTTCATCAGACCACAATTAGCAAAACAACACTTGGTTCAAAATAAGTATTCTTGTGTATTTTCACAAATCACGTTTTCATGACACAAATACTGTGTACACATATACATGACTACATAAACTAACTAACTAACCATCACGCCGTTTCCCCGCAGGGGTAGGCAGGGAGGACGGACCGACAACTCGATCTTGGCACACACTGCTTGTTTCGTTCAAATTCATACATTGTCTCATACATGCTCTTCTACTATTCCGACTCTTCACATGGCCCGATTCAAGTATCTAATTCACTTGATCGTGTCATGTCTTCCTCGGGCATCCCCGACTTCTTCCACCATTCATGATGACTTTGCAAATTTTAAATCCGCATAGTTAAAACACATTGCTCGATCTCCTGCATTTTTGTAGGAATTGCTGGGTTCGCTTGTTAATTAGAACAGAGAACCAAGCAGTTCCTACAAAAATGTAGGGGGACCGAGCCATGTATTCTGAGCCCACCCGCCCATGGAGAAACTGAAAAAAAACTAGTTGGCGACTCAATCGCTATCCACGGGAAAGTAACTTGTGAATTTCATTGGCGGTCCGCACACAGACAACTCGTTAAAGACCAGCCGAGCGATTCTGTATTGCTGGTTCGTTATTTTATTTATTTATTTAACTTCTCACCATACATTCTTATTTTTTATTTTTACATACAAAAAAAATTAACCTCACTAGGACTAGGCCTGTGTTGAGGTTAACTTTTATAAATTTGAGTGATTTTACACACACAACATACTAAAATACACTACATTTAAAACACTAAAATATTATAATAAAGTAAGAAATAAAAATATCATATTAGTGACCAGATGGGTAATTTAAGTATGAATTGTAACAATATAGACCATAAATAAATCTTTAATAATAATAATAATAATTGGATAATTTGTATAGCGCCGTTTTTGTGAAAAATCACCTCAAGGGCGCTTTACAAATTATTATGAATCCTAGGCTCTATCTAATTTTATTATTTTCAAATAGATACAGAATCATACTTACCTGCAGGACACTTCCGACAAAACACACTTTATTAGAAAGTTTATGCTGTTATGGGGAAGATACGACTTTGCACGTGGAGGACATTATATTCAAAACACTGGACATTGCATGAGTTTTACATTTGTATTTATATTTAACAGAAGATTAATGCGAAAGTTGAGTTTATATTTATGTTTAAAGTCTGGAGAATTTTAAGAATTTGCTTTTACACACTTAGTTATTTACAATGTTGCGAGCCGTGAAGGCGAAGGTGAAAGTTTTTTTTTTTACTTATGGATACGACTGTAAGAAAAGATGAGTTTTAAGTTTAGCTCTAAATTGCGCTGAATCTGTGATCATTCTTAACTCGTGTGGCAGTCTATTCCAGGCTTTAGGTCCCGACACTCCGAAAGCACGCTCACCGAATTTAGTATCTGGTGTGCGCTTTGGTTCCTTCAACCTTCCAATCGCTGATGTTGCTGCTGACCTGAGGGTTGATTGTCGAGAATTGGAATTTTCTGGAATACACATTTCCGATAAGTAAGTCGGAGCCATTCCGTTAATTATTATACTTTAATTACTATACCCACCAAGAAACAAAGCTAGTTCAAAACATTTATGGTGACACTCCAATTTTGGCAAATGGAACTCAAATAAAATTATATTGAAATCTTATTATTTAAAAAAGGACAAGGATGAAAAAATAGTATGTCAATCCTCTGTTAACACAAATATCTTAACATTCTTTTTAAATTTAGCTAACGAATTGGAAGATTTAATGTAGTCTGGCAGAATATTAAACATAATTGGAGCTTGGTATAAATAGTTTCTTTGGCCAAAAGATGTTTTAGTATGTATTGCCATAAAGTTCATTGTTGAGCCAATTCTAGTGGTATGGATTTGTTGGGTTCTTTCTGCAGATTTAGTATTGATAAAAAATGTACAAATTATGTTTGTAATGTATAGCTATTTTATACACATAACATTAGTTTCCTTGTAAAGTAGTTTAGATGGATAACGAATTTTTTTTTTGTACATGACTTTAAGAATTAATTTGTGAGCAATATTTAGTGGTTCTACATTGGACTTTAGACAGGATCCCCAGCAAACTATATTGAAAGAAAGTCGAGATTGGACTAAGGCATAATAGACAGATTTTAATTTCTCTTTATCCAATACATGACGAAGTTCTTTAAAAATATAGGTAAGTCTTCTGATATTTTTGTTAACATGTCAATATGGTCATTCCATCTCAAATATTTATCAATATTTACACCTAGGTACCTTATATAGTCTACTCTTTCTAAAGGGTGGCAATTACAATTACAATTTTGCAGATAATTGTGTATAATTAGATTATGAGTGTAATTAGATAAGGGACTTTATCTCCTGTCAGATTTGAGTGATTTTTACACATTTACGGTCACATATTTTACTTTAGATAATTTTAAAGACGAATTCTTGCAGGTATGCATGATTATTTATTCTTTTAATGTACGTTGTACAAAGAAAAGGCAAATAACAGCCATAAAAATCACACAAATCTGACAGGAGATCACGTCCGTTATCTAATAAAGATCCCACAAAAGATGTAGAATCCCTCAGCAGTTGTCAAAAGCGACGCGGCGACTAGTGCTCATCGCTGACAGGTTGCAGTGGTAGCGCCTCACGACCTGTCAAGTTTTCGATAATAATTTGCATTTAATAGTAATTTGCGATATTTCAGATCAGGAAAACACATTATACAGGTTGATAATTGATAAATTATATTTTTGTTAAACCATCTGACAGTGTTACTGAAATCGTAAAGTGAGTTGTGCTGTGAATTGAGTTGCCAACCAGTTTTCGGTTTCTCCATTAGCGAAGGCCCTTACTGTGTAGATTTAAAATTTGCAAAGTCATAATGAAAACGTGATTTGTAAAAATAAATCAGAATACTTATTTTGAACGAAATTTTTTTTCTGATTGCGATCTGATAAAATTGAACAATTTCTACAGTTTGGTAAAATTTAACATATATTTTTTTAATCTTATGTTTTTCATCAAAATGCCTTACGGTCCACCCTGATTCGGGGTCCGTTCAGCCTAAATATTTACATAAGACAACATCTCGGACATTGCATGTTTTGCTTACATCACTCCCCGTCCGGCGCGTGTTTGCCGGGGAAATTGTGTGAAAAGGTTTTTGTGTCCGGACTTTCCAAAGAAAAGGGCCGGACATTAATGTATCACATGGTTCAGTGTCCAGTCTTGTGTTGTGTTGTATATGTGCCCCACTCCACTGATGAGTTTAGAGCCACGGAATGGTGGTATGATAAAAAAAAATATGTTTAAGGGTTTTAAATGTACGTATATAAAAATAAATATAAATTCAAAATAAGGAGTTATTGAGAACTCACTATGGGAACGATATAATATAGTTGAGGTATAAATATATACTTCATAAATAAAGCACAATTCTACCAAAAATTTTAGAGTTAAGGGAGTGTTAATACATTGCTCGACGGCCTCCGTAGTCGAGGAGTAAGGCTCTCGACTAGTAATTCGAAGGTCGCGGGTTCAAGTTCCGGGGTGCGCGTGTAAATTTTATTTCAATATTCTTTATAAAAAACCGACATGTTTTGTGAGCTATGCTCACTTCCACTTAAAACTAATTACAACAATAGACAGACTTAAAGGTTTCAATGGAAGGGTGGGAAGGGAGAGGGTGTAATAGGGCGTAATTTACTATTACCCCCTTCCCCCCTCCCCTCTCCACCTTCACAGCTTTCCATTGACACCTTTATTCTGTCCATTGTTGTAATTAGTTTTAAGTAAATCCAGAGGAAGTGACACGAAACATGTCGGTTTTTTAAAAACAATAAGCATGGTAAAAATTGAGAAATTTATTAATTTTCAGTAAAAAATGGTGCCATAAAATAAGTTTGCTATGATTGAAGACGAAATTTTATTAGTGTTATTTTCACAATTTATTCATGTAAATAATATATAGTGCTAGCTGGTTCCCGGCATGCGTCGCAATGTCATATTCAAATAAATAAATTATTTCCTTTCCCGTGAGTCCCCGTTCCCCTCCTGCATCCCTTTCCCCTTCCGCGTTCCCCAACCACCTTCCACACCAACCCTCTCCCCTCTCCCCTCTCCCACCCGCGTTCCATATATTCAATCCCAGTACATTTAGTTTTCAAACAGTTCGCGAGCCACCCATCATAATTTTATTATTCAAATTTTCATTTTTATTATATTATAAATATTCATTTGCTTATATTATAAAAACAATCAATCAAATTTGGTACCTAACATAGGTAACTATTTAAAATATCTTTAATTTCAAAAATCCATAAACAGCTCTTTTAATAATCGTCAAGTTTGCTGAAATTATCCAATTTTCTGCACATTTTTCTTCCGTAAGAACTTTTTACAAAGTATTAGAAAACTTAACGACAATGAAATATGTAAAGTCATTCTGAAGTTATGGCTTTACCAAGGGAAATAGATATTTGCGGCACGTTTCGGTGTGGAAGATACTCCCAGTATCACCCTGGTGTGAGACAATCATCGGAATTAAAACGTTGCTTGCTTGAAATGGCTTCAGCAGATCTGAATATTCTCTAATTATTATTTTTAATTGTAAAACTAATGTTTTTAAGACAAGATTTTTTATGCATAGCACAAAGGGTAACAATTATTATAAGCAATAATTATCAGCCTGAAACACTCATCCACATTGAAAAATCTTCCGAGAAAAGATACATGACGCCAACGGGACTTGAACCCGTGTCCTCTCGATTGCCGGTCGATTGCTCTGACCACTGAGCTATGGCGGCTTATCTCGTACCCGCCAAATGATTCAATATATGCTAGTGGTCAGAGCAATCGACCGGCAATCGAGAGGACACGGGTTCAAGTCCCGTTGGCGTCATGTATCTTTTCTCGGAAGATTTTTCCATGTGGATGAGTGTTTCAGGCTGATAATTATTGCTTATAATAACTGAATATTCTCATTTCTTTTTCGTCCTCACTACTTTAAGCCTTGCCTCAATTGGTGAATGGTGATGCTATAGTCTCACTAGCTCCAGAAGGGAGCAGTTGGGATTCTTGTGCAGTATTAGCCCTAAAAAAATGTTTTGGTAATTGGATGCTGTTTTCTAGTTTGCTGTGTGTAGTGTATAAAAAATTCAACTGAAGGTATTTCGGAAGAGAAAATTAAAATGATAATGTCGATGGCTTTTATTAAACTTTTCTATTATTTCATCTCGTGTAGGCATAATATGGTTCTGAGTCTTGTATATATAAGGGAGGTAAAATGGGGGCTGGGAAGGAAGGAAGAGGGGTGGTTAGGGCATGTTTCCGTAAAACGTGTAAAGTGGAATGTATTGTTTAGGGTTTCGCTTCTTTGAGACTAATCACGTGTGCTCTGTTACTCAGTAAATATAAATAAGTGAAAATGAGAAACGTTTCCGCCGTTTTTCGGACCGAACTAAAATAACGAAATTACATCTTACGATAAATTTTCATAAATATATTTAGGAACTCTCGTTTTCGTGGTGATATTATTTCTAAATGACGCCTTGTATTGTAATGAAGTAACGAGAAATTACGAGTTATTGATAATGTATTTGTGTCGTTTTATGTCTTTTAAAAATTTTACAATTATCTCCACCCGTTTGGGTGGTTGTGAGGCGTATTAACCGGGAATTAAATAAGCGAAGGAAGACCTTTTGTTGTTTCATGGACTCATTAGCACCATAAATGAACCCACAAGAGTCAACTTTAATCAAATCAACCTTTTACCCACCCAAACATGTATTGACCACATTATGTTAAAAACAAAAAGATCGTACCAATCCATAATCCATCACTCAACAATCACTGACCACTACTCACTTATCCTAAAAATAAATACCACAAATAATCCTGAAGTTAAACATTCCAATACCTCAAAAACATATAATAAAACCGATTTTTTAAAACTAAATGATAGTTTACATAATAAAAAATGGGAAGAACTTGTAGAAAATAATACAATTAATAGAGCATGGTCACTTTTTATACAATGTATTCAAGACGAATTTAATAATAATACTGTCGTCACCGAAAAAAGTCCTCCAACTAAACTTAAATTTCTAAAACCGTGGATATCAAAGGGACTTTTAACAAGTTTCAGTAAAAGAGACACACTTCATAAACAATGTAAATCAAACCCATATGATATCTATCTTATAAATTTCTATAAACGATATAGAAACTTATGCACACGGCTTGCACGCATATCGAAAGAAATATATTATAAAAATAAATTAGTTAAATGCAACAAGGACCCTAAAAAAATATGGCAAATTCTAAAAGAAATATCCCACACAACTACAATGAAAAACGAAGCCATAACTGAGATTAAAATAGATAAAGAAATTATTAAAATATCAGATCAACCACAAAAAGTTTGTAATTATGTAAATAATTATTTCGCTAATGTAGGCAAGGTCTTAGCGAGTAAAATCACAACAAACTACGATACCTCTAAATCCGCAAACCACCACACACACACACAGGTATTGCTCCATTTAAAATACCATACATTACCCGAAAAGAAACACTTAAACTTATAAATGACCTAAAAAATACAAACTCACAAGGCAGTGACAGAATTTCACCGATAACACTAAAAATATTAAACTCCGCACTTCATATCCCCCTAACTATACTCCTAAATCGGTCCATTAAAGAAGGCATTTTCTCAACAATTTTAAAAACGGGCAAAGTGATTCCAATCCACAAAAACGGAAATAAAGATGAAATAAATAACTACAGACCAATTACAATTTTAAACACACTCTCAAAAATTCTTGAGAAACATATCAAAAACAATCTGTTAACTTTTCTTAACAAAAATAATATACTATCACCCAATCAATATGGATTCAGGGAAAATATGAGTACCTCACATGCGGTAGCCTCTGTAACAGACTTCCTCAAAACAAATATAGACCAGGGCAAAAAATGCCTTGGAATATTCCTAGATCTGGCAAAAGCGTTTGAAGATCTATTTGATAAACTAAAAAATATCGGAATCACAGGAATAGAACTCAAATTAATTGAAAGCTATATGGGAAATCGCACACAGTATACCTCTATAGAAAACACATGTAGTGACAAGGAACAAGTATCCTACGGAGTACCCCAAGGCAGCGTACTTGGTCCAATCCTATTTCTTATATATATTAATGACCTGTGTCACCTCCAAATAGACGGGGAAATTATAAGTTTTGCTGATGACACTGTGTTACTCTTTAAGGCCAAAGACTGGAAAACATTAACCCCAAAAGCAGAACTTGGCTTAAATATTACTAAAAAATGGCTCGACTCTAACTTATTAACTTTAAATATAGATAAAACAAAATTCATAACTTTCAGCATAAATTCGAGAGGCCAACCCTCCAATAACATCCACCTTAAAATACATTCCTGTCAATCAACCATTGATATATCAACACAAACCCCATGCGACTGTCCCCCAATTACACAAACGGAAAATATTAAATATCTTGGTATATACTTCGACCGTTATATAAAATGGGATAAACATATAGATTCGGTAGTAGGAAAACTAAACAAGTTGATTTACTTTTTTAAAAACTTGAGAAATATTTTAAACATATGTGATATAAAAAATATATACCTCGCACTTGCACAATCCATAATGGAATACGGCATTATTGCCTGGGGCTGTGCCAGTAAAAAATACATTAATACACTGTTTAAAGCTCAGAAAACCCTAATAAAAGTAATACTTAAGTTACCAATACTAACACCCACATCAATCATATTCGAAAAATTCCCAGTGCTGAAAATTCAAAAATTACATTCAAAACAAATACTAACTTTCCTTTACAAGAACTTATCCACATTTAACATTTCACAAAACTCTCGCAATACTAGAACAAGACATGCTCTCCAACTACAAATACCAAAAACAAACACATCCTTTGGACAAAAACACTACAGATACCAGGCTATAAAACTATACAATTCTCTTCCTACACAATATAAAACAACTAATATTTTTGAATACAAAAAAAACATAAGAAACTGGCTACAATCTTTCTAACTTTTAATTTATAATTTTTGTCGAATTGAAGTCGATTTTATATTTTGATTTTTATTGTTTCTCTTCTTTATATTAGCTATTAACACTCTTTTGTTTTACTATTCACAATTTATAATTTATAATTTACTTCTGAAAAATGTCCTCCACAACACAGGTGAACTCCTAGTGTGGAGGACAATATATTAAACCTTTGTAACATAAATGTACTAAGAATAAATAAATAAATAAAAAAAGATTAATGTAGAGAAGCTAAGGTAATAATAACGTTCGATTAACGAACCGTGAAGAAAGAATTGAAGAATCGAATGGTTATTGGTTATCATGCTGGAGACGTTGACTGTGATCGCGTACTCCACTCTGGTCAGATAAATTTCTTACTGGTGCTCTACCGTGAACCGTATATATACAAAAAAGATCATTTTCAATTAGTTCAACTTTATTAGGGTAAAAGAAGAAAAACATCAGGATTAAAGTAGTAGTTTTGTGATATTTACAAGAGAAAATTTGTTGTTTTACTCATAAAGTTAAAATAAAAAAAATTAATAATTTAAATGCTTTTTTCTAGATGCGACCGTATCTTTTTCTGTTCACAATTTTCTTTTGTGAGTCGCTAATTTTGTCTTAAATTATTAAATATATAAATTTTATAAAAAATTCCATATTTTTAGATTTCTTAATTTTTTTTACATTAGCTCCACACGGGAGGCCCAGAAAAAAGTAATTCCCTTCAGGGCCTGTGTGATCTTTGGAGACGCTGTGTGGAGGCTCTTTTTATAAAATAAAGGAGAGGAAGTTTTCGAAAGGAAAAAGGTATGAGGGGTGTGTAGGAATTTTGAGGTCAATTTATCAGTTTGTCAGTGATGGATCCAACCCTCCCAATGCGGTGAAAAGCAATGTTCTGAGAGAGTCCTGCTGGAGATATCAAACGGTCTCCCTCAAGCTATTTATCTATCACGTTTTATAACTACTACTGGAGATATCAAATGGTCTCTCTCGATCCGGCTTATCACGCAGTTGGTGAGCGGACGCATCTGCCACCAAGACCCGGACAAACCTCACCTCATTAACCCGGGCACATTTGCTACGTCACCAAACGTAGCGAACCACTTTTGGTGACCCGTGGCAGAGATGTTGGTTATAATAAATTATTCCCGGGAAGGCAATACCCATAAATTGAAAAAAATGTAATATTTCACATTTTCGGGTTTTCATGTTCGCCAAAAAATACACAGCATCCCGAATTAAATTTCCTAGAAATCTGAACACCCTTTCATCCTGTGTCGAACCTTGTCCTATTTCTATGACGATAGCACTCACAGTTGTCAAGTCAAAAACTACCCTTGTGTTATTCAGGGCTCCGGGGTGGGGGGGGGGGGGAAGTGTTTAGTGCCTACATAGATCACCAGTCAGGGGTGGCCGGACTGTCTATTGAAGATCGACGGACAGGCGCTACAAGAAAATAAATATTACAGTAAAAAATTGTTTTAAAAAAGTCCTAACAATTTGACGTCACACGAGTACCTGTAAACAAAGTTTGTGGATAATTAAGAAATCGTAAATAGCTTTTTATGTCTACTATGTGCTTTTCGCTGATTTTAAACTATTCATTTATTTGTACACGCCCAATTAGGGCTTTTACGAATGATATAATTAAAAACACATTTGATGTAATCAAATAATTGAGTGATATAACAATTAAAATAAAAATAAAATAAGAAACAAAATAAAATATAGGATTAGAGAATATTAGTAATGATTAGGGAAATAAAAATAGAGCACATTCATATAAATTTCGATACATATTGAAAATTTATAAACATTTCAAAGCTATCAAGATAGACATAAAGATTTAATAACAGTGTTTTTATGGGCTGATAGACATTCAGTACCGTTGGTGTTCATATAATATTTATTCCCTGCACTGTGCAGTCGGTTTTATTAATTTTATTAATTTGGGAGGCGGGTATGAGTACCGCCGCCCCGGGAACAATTTACAAGATAACCAACACCTCTGCCATAGGTCACCCAAAGTGGTTTACTACGTTTGGTGACTTAGCAGGATTGCCTGGGTCCTGGCGGCGGATGCATCTGCCCACCAGCTGCATGGCAGGCCGTATCAGTAGAGAATGGTTAAGAGAGTCCCTTTGACTTCTCCAGCCGTACTCTATCGGAACATTCGCCTTGCATCGCGGTGAGAGGGATTGATTCATACATCCGTCACTCTTTAACACGCTGACCCCTAGATTCCTACCCACCCCTCATACCCTTTTCCTTCCCAGAACTACCTCTCCCTCTTCTACTAAAACTCTCCATACAGCATCCCCAAAGATGAACAGGCTGCGAGGGAAATTATTTTTCTCAGGGTTTCCTGTGTGGAGCTAATTTTTGTACGAACCAAAGATATTGGAATACAGCGCGAACAAACTTTCCGTGTGTTACATAAAACCTGCTTGGCGAAAAAATAGCGAAAAATGCTTTATGGATGTTTACTCCATTTCAAGTTTTGAAAATAAAATTGGAAATACCTGCAGGATTGACTTCTGCGCTGACCCCGCCACCGCTCATGTAGCCCCACCGTACCCCCAGTGGAGCCCGGCTGAAAGCTGTGTGGACAGAGCCAATATTTGTAGAAATAAGTTTGGCCACTATTATTGGATTAAAAGGCCTTGACAGGGGGGATTTTTTGAGATGGGTCCTTAATCGAATTCCAGTGGAGCGTTTGATTTACACCCTGACGAGACTTATTTATAACGGATATCAAACAGATTGAAATCTTACTAGTATCGAAATAAACGATTTGGTGCAATGGGGTGCAAAATATTTCTTTCAGCACACAAATATAGACGGCATCCGTGGTCCAGGGGTACGACTCTTGATTCACAATATGAAGGTCGCGGATTCGAACCTGGCGTGCGTAAATAAATTTTATATGATTATATTGTGGTATTTCACATTTAATTAATAAAAAAATAATACATAGCATATTTATATTAGCTCTGGTATAAAACCACCATTCAGAATTGAAACGTTGCTTGAAATGGCTTTAGCCGTATTTGGTGACCAGATCTGAATAGCCAGGTTCTTCCCCACCTTCCTCTCTCCATCTCCTTCCCCTCGCCACTACCTTCAGGCTCACAACATCCTCCAATTGGGGATTCCATAGTCTCACTGGCTCCAGACGGGAGCAGTTGGGACTCTTGTGCAGTATTAATATAAAAAAATATAAAAAAAATAAATAAACGAGCGGAAAAAATTATTGTTGAAAATCACAATATTTTTTTCTTATTTTAATTGAAATTACACAAATATTTTACCCTGTAATAAAACAATACTAGTAGCTAAAAACCCGCTCCGAAAGTTTTTGCTGCTAGGCCCTGCGGACGGCTTTTGGTTCGGCTTTGGCCAATTTGACTGTTGGTGACCATTTTATAAATCCGATAGGAACTAGTTCCAAAAATAGCCGGTTACTTGGATCCACTGTACAAAGTAACCGCGACAGGCAATGACGTCATATGCAAAATATAGCCGCATGATACTATTATTCACAACTGCCATTTATAATAATAATCATATTACCGTCAATCTTTCCATATTCGAAGAGGTACACAAATTTACAAATCCGTGGTGCTTATACCTGCTAGGGGCACGTCCTCACGCGATCTGCTAACGTAAGTGGCGCCATCCTTTGACATTATTGGCCACTTGCTTGAATTCGAAACCGAATTACAAAAGTAGCTTCTTAAGAAACTTCAAGTACTTACTCGTAGATGGCTTTGCGTACGGCACGGCATCAGATTTGCATTCTCAGTCGGATTCTTAAATTTCAACCGTACAGACGTTAGCGTCCTACATATATAATAACGTCCCATTATTAACATTAAAGTTTCATAATGTTAATCATTATAGCTTATGCCAAAAGCTGAAAACAAGTTAGAGGAACTGCATTCCTATTTACGAGGAAGTTGCAAAGAAATGACAATTGGTGTATTTTTACACTCGTTGATAAATTTATGTATTATTGAAGGGTGATGTGGGAAAAAGAAAAAAAGTTGAAAATACAAAATAAATAACTGTAGAATCAGCAATAAAAATATTAAATGTAGTGATTATTGTCTAAAAAGCATAAAAAATAATTAATGAAATAATTAAAAACACTTTGTTTTCACCACGATAATCTTTATTTAAAAAGTCAACATGTTTCAAGAACGATATTCTCTTCATCAGGACATTATGTGTACTAAAACTAAATGATCAAATATAGAAAGACGGGGGTGGGTAGAAATGGAAGTAGTGGGGGAGGAGAGAGGTGGAAAGGGGTGGTGCTTAGAAGATCAACAAGGGGGAGGGGGGGAGGGGAGGGGGAGGTGGAAAGGGGGGTGCTTAGAAGAACAAAGACAAAAATTACAATGGAAATATGTTTAAGATAGGGTTATCCACAAAATTAATTTGATTGTTAATAATATTTAAATTTCTATTGACATTTTTATTAATTTCTAATATTTCTGAAAGAAATATTCATTATATTTTGCAAAGCCGTGGTTCAGTCGACAATGCGCTGAAGCAGTGCGACGAAAAAACGCGGCTTACCGAGCCTACAACACATCTAGAACATCCGAAGACAGAACAGCTTACAACAAAATGGCAAAGGAAACCAAGAGAATCATAAATAGGTCGAAATTGGAGCACGACCTGCAGATCAGCAGAAAGCTGGCTGCATGCCCGCATGGCAGCAGGCAATTCTGGTCGCTTGCGAGCTCAATAGGTCGCAATTTCTGCAAATCCAGTTTGCCACCTCTCACCAGACCTGACGGCTCACTAGCAAACACCGCCACCGAAAAGGCAAACTTATTAGGTAAAATGTTTGCGGATAACTCAACCCTCGATGACCAAGGTGCTGTCCCGACGTCGGTTCCTCACTGCGGTTTTCGTATGAAAAAGCTGAGGATTCGGCATCGGGAAGTACTCCATGTTTTACGAGGGCTTGATGTTAATAAAGCTAGTGGGCCTGACGGAATACCTGCCCTGGTACTGCAGAGGTGCGCTGCAGAAATAGCTCCAATTTTGACGAAGCTCTTTAAATTGTCCCTGAAGACTGGCTCTGTGCCCTCTGGTTGGAAAAAAGCGGTTATCCATCCTATTCCAAAGAAGGGTGACCGCTCCAACCCGGCCAACTACCGCCCCATAGCGATCACATCAGTTCTGTCTAAGGTGATGGAACGTGTGATCAACGACAAACTGCTCACATACCTCGAGAAGAACAAAATTATTAACGACCGTCAATACGGATTCCGGCGGAACCGCTCGTGCGGTGATCTTCTCGCGTATGTGACGCATGTTTGGGGCGATGCCTGGAACGTTTCGGTGAGACCCAAACGGTTGCACTGGACATCTCCAAGGCCTTTGACCGGGTTTGGCACCGAGGACTTGTCAACAAACTGCATTCTTACGGACTTCCCGCATCCTTGTGTATGTGGATTGCCGACTTCTTGAGGGAGAGGTCGATTCAGACGGTAGTCGATGGTTTCACTTCTTCCTCACACTCGATAAATGCTGGCGTCCCGCAGGGATCGGTTCTGTCTCCGACTTTGTTTTTGTTGCACATCAACGACCTTTTGTCATGTGCACCAATTCACTGTTACGCGGATGACAGTACAGTTCATGATAGCTTTTTGTTTGACAAGCCCCCAAAGGGCTCACAAACTCCAACAGCTCGTAGGGCTTTGAAGCAAAGAATGGACGGTTACCTCGAGAGTGTTTTCTCTTGGGGTAAAAATAATCTCGTTGAATTTAATGTTTCAAAGACCCAATCTTGTCTGATTACGTCTAAAAGGGATCGAAATGAAAATCTAGTCTCTTTCAACGGAAGCAATCTTCCGAACAGGCCCTCCATTGATATGCTTGGTGTAACCCTAAGTGACCAGCTCAGGTATGGGGGCTCCATCGAAGCCAGAGTAAAGTTAGCCTCCCAAAAACTGGGCGTACTGTACAGGGCCCGCAGATACTTTAATAGTACACAACTGCTAACCTTGTACAAATCACAAGTACGCCCCACGGTTGAATTTGGCAGCCATCTCTGGTCTGGAGCTCCAAAATACCTGAAAAATACCCTCGACTCTGTGCAGAAACGGGCGGTCCGTTTGATAGATTCTCCCATCTTAACAGACGGATTGCAATCTTTAGAGCACAGGCGTCGGGTGGGAATGCTATCCTTGTTCTACCGGTATTACAATGGAAGATGCTCTGAAGAACTAGCATCATTGATCCCTTCGGCACCGGTGCATAGTCGGGAAACACGCCAAACGCGTGCCCAACATTTGTACACGGTTGACATTTGTCACATGAGAACGGGTCGTTTCTTCGACTCGTTCTTGTGTTCAACAGCTCGGCTGTGGAATGATTTGCCGGCCTCTGTGTTTCCTCCTTCCTACAACATGGGTCTCTTCAAGACCAATGTTCATTCCTTCCTCTCCTCAAAAAGACTCTCCACACAGCATCCCAGATGACATAGGCCCTGAGGGAAATTATTTTCCTCAGGGCCTCCTGTGTGGAGTTAATGTAAAAAAAAAAAAAAAAAAAAAATATGACATTTCTGAAAGAAATATTAGAAATTAGGGAAAGTGAAAACCACTAACGTTAGTGTGTAAAAAATTTTTTTTTAAACCAGTATTTATATCAAATGAATGATTCAATTTAATTAGGTAGTTAGCAAATTCCGAATAATTATTGCTATTTAGACATCTCAAATGTTCCTTAATCTTCGTTTCTTAATTTCTGCAAGTTTTACCTATGTAAAAATGGTTGCAGTCATTACAATTCAATTGGTAAACTCCGGATTTTTTCATTTTTTGGTCTTTGTCCTTGTTATTTAAAATATAATTTTTCAATTTATTATTTGTATAAAAATCAGGCTGTATTGGATTAGGAATTTTTTTCATAATTAAATTGAAGGTTAACGACTTATTCGAACACTTCATCAAAGATTTTAACGTTTAAACACAAATCGCGATTTCACATTTCGTATGAATAGTGCTTTGGAACCGTCTGCGTCTGTTGAAAAAAGGACAACCACTTAAATAAATATTATTCCGTTCGTGCCTCTTTCCGACAACCCCGAATATTAAATACGATGCCATGAATTTTGATAGACGCAAATGTCTCGGAAATGTAAATGAAAAACATCGTAAGTAATACATGAATATGCATAAAGAATAAAACATTTGCAGACCACTTTGAAAGCGTACTAAAAATTTAACGTGCGTAAACTCCCGATTAATCATGTAAACATCCCCTTTTAGATTAGCATTCTGGCCAAATACCCCGAAATCTGTTACCCTCAGAGACAAGAGAGCAAGTATTTTCATAATAAACCACTCTAATTACACACGAGACTGAGGCTATTGCGTCTTGAATAATTTATCAACTCCACTTGCTAGATTCAAATAAGGCTTAGTTTGGCTTTTAGCCGTTTCGGTCATCCCCCAGGAGATGTGGGAGGGAGTGTTCCCATGTGCCGGAGTTTTCTTCTGAAAGGTTCTTTGGTGGAATAACTGGAAACTTGGGTCTTCCGGCAGGTTCGTCGACCATTGCAAGTTCCAGGAGGGAATTTCCAATTCACAAAGCAATACAGTTTGTGGCGGGCGGTAATTATTGCGAGCAATAAGCGAAATAAGCTTCAGTGGCCGTTAGCGTTCACTATTCAATGCTTCATTGAACGGTGGTATTGAATAGTTAACTGTAAAATACCGAATCTAACAGAATATCTGTAAACTTAAGTAAATCACGAGAATAGACGAGATCCAGAATGTTTACTTAACTTGAAACAGTGTAATAATCAATATAGAAAAATGTATGTTGACAAATCAAAATGTATGTTGACAAATCAATAATACCTAAATGAATTAATTATGAATTTGCAAATTGGTGAAATGCTATGACCAGTGATTACGCTTGGATGTAAATAGCGACAAGCTCTAAAAACAGTAGAAAGCCGTGGATTTAAGAGGCACATAATACCATATTTTTATCCGTGCAGTTTTTTTTTTATATAAGTATATAGCCAAACGTTGGTTTTCTTTCAAATATCCCTTTTCCGACTCCCGGACCTCAGACAGACCGATGATGATTTGATTTTTTTGTTCAAGAGAAAATTTCGAATTAATTTCACAGGATTATTTATTAATTTATTTAACGCCGTAGGGTTTGTACATATAATTAAGTGCATGTTTTTATTTAATTACAATGAAAATAAAGAGTTTCAAAATACAGGTAATATAAGATATAAGAAACAAAATATAGTTACATAAAACATAAGAAACTAAGTATACGTTACATAAAATATAAGAGTTGTCATTAAAGTTAATATAGAATCCAAGTTAATTAAAAATTGATAATCTGCCAGTATCCTCCACTTCAAAAATAATGTTTAAAAAAATTTGAAAATTGGTGTTCACATTAGTTTATGAAAAAAAGAAGAAAAAAAAGTAAGGAAGAAACAGTTGGCACATATGGCGTTTGATGTTGGCCAAGTTGAAATTATTGTCAAATACATCCATATTAGTATTTGTTACCATGACTATGTATTGGGGAATGCAAACTATGGTTGGAATGAGATGTGCGAGTACGTGAATAAAATGTTAATGTTTTTCTAGCTGTTCGTGTACGCACATGCAGAATTATTAATTGTGAGAGTTAACAACAATTCAATATAATAATTTTAATAATAATACCTTAATAATTTTGATAAAAAGGCTAGGTCATTTTCTAAGGTTGGAATATTTAAAATACTCAGAAACATCGCGTAATTTATGTGCTCTAAATGGATGTTAAGTTTAAAATTTACGAAACATAGAAATTTACTTTGCATTCTTTCAACATTATGTATTGGTTTGTCTCTGTACGGCGTAATGATGGCTGATATCATATTATATTTATCTTTCAAAGAAACCGCATCCAAAATTTGAGTTCAATGTAAATTTAATAGTTCATATACACAGCGTCACAGATTGACGTTTCTCAAACAGATTTCATATTATAAAAAACTTTGTAATATTTGGTTTGTCGCAAACATTTCGTTCCAGGTTATTTCCTTTCATGTCACGGGATTTCAAAAGACACGTGTAGTACGCATATTTGAAAATTCCATCCTCGGAAAATGCTTTCAAGATATGGACAGGAACTTTGAATTATTTGAGGAATGGTTTTTCTCATATCCTACAGAATATCAATTTTTTAATAATAATTATTTGCGTTACGCCGATTTTTGTTAGAAATCATCTCAAGGGAGCACACCATATAGACTCAGCAGCGAATTATGCTTATTAACATTGGGTGTTATTTGTCCCAGCAACCAATGTAAGAACCATTTTCACTCGGGTAACCGTAGAAAGGGTGGACGAGTGCGTGAGTTGCACCATATTTAATACCTTTAGAACAATTTAACGAGTGTAAGCGAGGTAATTCAAATTATAAACACCTGGTTAGCAGTAAATATGTAAGGAGAGCATTCCCGAATAGATTATCTAAGTAAATATCGCATTACCGGGAAAGAAGAGTAGTAAAGCTCAAGCAACAGGGATTAAATATTACAGAATTGCGCCATTCCCCGTGCTTCAAGCTTACAAAGCCAAAATTTATGTGACACTTTTCCATGACTCTTTAAGAATAAAATCCTTAAAATATTTTTCAAGCACAACCATTATATTATAATATTCTAATTTTATAAGTAATATTAAATATCTTGTGACATTTACTTTTTACTTACCGAGGTTACTATATATGCGTGTTTATCGTGTTAAACGGGTTCTCCAAAAAATTTGAACAAACAATTCATCAAACGTTTGAAGTTTATTTTCACGTTCCGTGTAAGTTCCATTAAAGTTCTGTTATTACATAATCATAGACCAGTTGCTTCTTAAATCTGAAATAATGACAGAACTTGAAAAAGACTTTCACAGAACGTGAAAATTAACTTCGAGTATTTGATGAATTTTTTTTTATTAATATTTTTTTTGGTACATACATTGGTAATTTTACAATACATACAAGCTTTTTTATATAAACATTTAAAAAAGTAGAGAAACATACAAATTAGCAGATTAACCAAAAAAAATTCCACATAGGCATCGCCAGTTCTTGGGTATACTTGTGTGTTTTTAATAGTTTAAATTTACTCATATACATAAGTACATTATATCTTTGAAGAGATTAAAAAATAAAATAAAACTAATAAAAAATAAAATTAGTGCTTACTGAATTACTATTCAAACGACATTTTAAGTTACATCAGGTTGATGTGACATTACAGCAAGTAAGTGTTTGCATCAACGGTATTTGTCCAAGACTTTATAACATTTTTGTATTTGCTGTAGGAGGATATGTTTTTACAATTAATTGTTCACATTTTTTTAAATAACCCATCCTTAGACTTTAGACAGGTCAAAAAATTATATTCTGAGAGAATTGCGTACAAAATTTAAACAGGTCATTTAGAGATGTGAAAGGTTTAGATTAGATATTTAATAATGTTTTCAATATTTCCGCGTTAAGAGGGCATTACCAGAGAAAACCGGAAATACGTCATTTTCAAAAAAGTTTTTAGACGTTTTAACTCTTTTCCACAAAAAATTATAAATGGATTTCGAAAGATTGTTCTTTTATCTAGCATTCGTATGTAATAAATTTTGAGAAAAAATTTTAATTTTTAGTATAATAAGGTTATTCCATAGGTCGTTGGCAGATTTGTTCAATTTTCAAAAAAGTTTTTGTATTATACAAATAAATAAATATGTACGTACATGTGTTTCTTGGCGAAAATTGGTCCGTTTATGTATTTATTTGCGCACTTACAAACTAATATATTTCAGATTTTTTTAACATTCTTATTAAATTTAGACATTATTGAAAAATGATAAATACTTATAATCAAAAAATAACTACAACAAGTACATTATTTTAATAGTTTTATCATCACGCCTTTCAGCATTTTTGGATGAAGGTATAAATTAAATCTAATTTGAATTGAAATAAATTCGATATTGAGTTATAATTTTAAAAAGCTGGTACGGAGAATAATTAATCTTTCTCATTGTAACCGCCCTGCACGATCGTAAGAACAACTTTCGACGAAATGTGGATTTTCGTCCGCTGGCTGGTTAAACGCTCTTAATAACAAAATCCAAAATAACAAAAAATGAGTGTCATGGTTTAGGTCTAGGGCTGCAAATTATTATACATTCTGATTTCCGAAATTGTGCGTGGTGCGTAAAATTATTCAAGTTCAATGAACTTTTAATTTTCAATATTGGAACTGATAAAGTTTAAATAATATCTGACGATCGATAAAGTAGGTAGTTACGAGTAGCAAAATTATTATATTTGAATTAATTGAAATTGTATTTCTTATTTTTAAATGTTTGACAGATTTCATAATTTTAGTTTATCATCATTCGAAAAGTAAATTTTTTCAAGGCAATAATCCGTAGGCAAATATTTGTTTTATTCCTAATATTTTCAGCTTCACAAATCCCACAACTAGCTATGATATCTTCAGATTTATCACGGGTCTGCGCTAGCGCGTATATGTATATGTAAATTACAACCTTCAATTAATTCAATAATTAAAATTATGAAAACTTTTATGTAAAAAAATAGGGTGTTCCGATAGAACAGCGCACAGTGGATAAAATCTGGCCATAATCCGCGCCAGTGAATTACAAGGATTTCACTCTTCGCGTACGAAACTGTGTATCGCCGTGCAGTGTGCTGCTATGGTTTGTAAAATGTGTTCCGCGTACACTGTTATTACTTTGCGAATACCTACCAGGCTACCAAAGCCAGTTCTAGGTAAATATGTTGATTAAATGACACATTCATGTTGATTATGGGACACATTCATAACGTAATTCCGACATTAGGCTAGGGAAACTTTTGTTTTCAGTTTATTGTTTTTCAAAGCATAATCCCGTAAAACCGCTATTAAGCAGTTTGTCAACATGATGTTAATGTTCAATGATAATGTTTGTTCAATGACAATGCTTGTTCAATTACGATGTCACCATGATACAGGCAGCTGCCTAGTATGGTGACCTAATGTATCTTCTCAAGTAAATGTATTAATCATGTAACATATACTTATAAATAAATAAAAAATAAAATAAATAAATAAAAAAATGTTTATTTTATTACAATGTTGGTCTAATTACGATGTTTGTTCAATTACAATGTTTATTCAATTACATTTATTTTTTTATTATTAGTTTTTATATACATATACATGTAATATAATCATGAGTAATTGCATTTTCAGGTTACAATCGGATTAAACTCAAATCATTAAATACTAACATGCAACATTGATTAGAAACAGTATAAACATATATATGTATATAATACATGTTTGTTCAATTACAATGTTTGTTCAATCACAATGTTTTTCGATTACAATGTTTGTTTACTTACAATGTTTTTCAATTGCGATGTTTGTTCAATTACAATGTAAACATATATGCATAATATTATTACTACACAGACTTGCTGTCAGCTTGCAGACCAATTATACTACTGGTCGTATGCATGACCTGTCTGTACTGGCTGCTAATTGAATCTGATCGGTAGGCTGGCGAAAGTCGGTCCTCAAGAGCCACTGTCTACCCGGGCACCCCTGCTGGCGTATGTCGGCATCCGATAGAAGCTCTTTCAATAACTTACTAGTTTTAAATATTAAAACGGCTGAGCACAACTTACAAATTTCAAGCACTAAAAATTCGATCGGACAATAATTTTGCAAAGTTTGAGCATCCTCGTCCTGTTACCATGCACTCGCAGTATGCACTCGTTGCAGCTTCAGCATTGTGGATGCCGGACCCAAACACGAGATAACTTCCGGTTATAACAACGGACGTGACTCATAAATGTCGGCTTGCAGACCCGCCAACTTTATTCATACAGTAATGCCGTTATCAGTTTGAACTTTTAAACAATGTTGTAAACTTTGTCCGTGGAAACTTTTTTCTACGTGCGATGTTCGTGTATTTTGTACGACGGGAGATATGATTTTGTTTTATTTGTAGTAACGGATTAAATATACAAGAATCATATTGTCTCAGATTATTTCCATTCCAGTAAATTGACAGAATATCAGCCAATTTTTCATATTTATATTTTAAGATTTGTATCTCCCTTCAAATAATAAACACTTCACGATATTGACTACTGAGTTTTGAATTCACAATTTAGGATTTACATGATGGAACACTTTAAATGCGACAAATTACTCTTGGGGGCCGGTTCCCTTTTCAAGAGAAAAGGCGAGTAAGCCTTGTTTGTTATTCGATTATTTTACAGAAAAAGAGGCAGACACTAGAGGAATCGGTTATTTTATAAAAACTCAGCACATTGATAAAATGTATTTACATGTAAACAGGAAACAACGCCATGATGCGCAATAGCACACAATTTTACCGTCCTACAGTCTGTCGATACATAGGAGCACTCTTAGCGAAGGCTTGAACCTTTTAAGAAGGCTAATTGACGTAGAGGGCAGTAATTACACGATAATAATTTAGAAATAAATACAATATTGACCTCTTACCTTTGATAAATGACCTCTTGAAAACAGACTCAATTTGGACTGCTCCATACGATGTTGAATCAGAAAAAAACGCAAAATATTACCGAATAAAGCGGTGAGACAATTTTCGAAGTACAGCAAATATTAAATAATCAATAGAGAAATTAGATATAACGAGTGTTAAATAAAGAATATTATATGACATATCGTTCGAATTTTTGTCTACAAAGTTTTTATTAAAATTTTTACCGACTTACTTTATAGATAAACTAAAATACAATAAAGATTTAGCTTACATTTAAAAAAATCAATTGCCATCTACGGAATAACAATAAATTAATTTTAATACTTTTAATTTGTAAACATCTTTTAATCTATTGATGCCTTTTTTTAATATGAGCTTTAATGGGATTCCCATACCTATCAAGTTAGGTGCGTGCTTAGAATGTGAAATACTATTCTATTGGTTGAATACATTTATGTAAAAATATTTTAATTAAAAACAGGCAACTAATAAATATTAGAGTGTTCGTTTAAATTGTTGGATTATTATAATGTTTTTGGGCAGAGATCCTTTCGCCCACATCGTGGTGGGTTTTTGGTAAGGCAACAAAGGCAATGGTGGTCTGCAAACAAATTTTAATTACCTCTGTAAATAGGTGTAGGGGTCTAAAACAAACGGAGAAAGTTTCAAAATAATTTATACTGAGAACATTAAACCGTGTCTTTAAGAACGTTTGAAACATCCCTAACCTAACCTAACCAATTTAATTTATAATTTACAATTAATTTACAATTTTATCTTTCAAGTACGCGCGCGCGCCGGAATGTGGGTAGTCGTATGTTGCCGGATCGCTAGTTACCAAAATGAGGTACCTGAGAGGTGCGGCAGGGGTTACGAAATGGGATCATATAAGAAACTCGACGATCCGAGATGATCTAAACATTGAACCACTGCTACTTTTCATAGAAAAATCGCCACTGTGGTGGCTTGGGCATGTACCTACTAAGAATGTCTGATGACCGAACTCCGAGGAAGATACTGAGTGCGATTCCAGAGGGTAGACGTCCAGTGGGCCGCTCCAGACATAGTTGGGCAAGGCAACTCCAGAAACTATGTGAGGAGAGGATGGGTCTACCATGAACAGAGGCCGAACAATCAGCACAAGACGGGGATGTATGGAGGAGCCTTGTCGATGCAATGGGTCCCCGACCCGAATAGGATAAGAGAAAGAAGATGATGATGATGATCTTTCAAAGCTTTACACAAATTTGGGAACTTATTAAAATGGAAAATTTTGTTTGAGAGACGGATTAAATACTCTTGAATTGTGAGTTGAGTTTTGAAAATGGATCCGTTTTTCTGTCTCGAAAATTGTAAATCGGTAAATAGATAAGTCTGCTGTCTACATTACATTAAATTCAATAATGAGGTTTATTGCCAATTTGAAAAAGTGTGTTTTTCATTAAGTATAAATCCCATAAAATGAATGTTAACCCTGGTGAATCTCATCAGTTTTGGAATCGATTTTATAGGAAATTTTTTTATTTGAGTTTTTGGTTTCGAGAAAATCGAGTCCGAAATTGGATTTTTTTGGGTCAATATTGAAAAAAATCGGTCACTTCGGGGTTCAATATATTTTTAAATGCGTTGAAGCGTTGACTTGACTCCTATAGTTTTTTTTATACTAATAAGTTGTAAAATTAAAAAAAGAATAAAATTTTTTTTTAGATGTTTCATCGTTGGGATTTTTCAACATTTTCAGGACACCGTGTATAGTGGGTATATTAGCGATACGTTATATAACACGATACACTCTTATTAACACCCTGTGGATGATAAGCCTTCAGAATCGGTTGCATTGGTTCAAATGGCATCCACAACAACAACCAATTGGGGATGCCAAAGTCATACTGGTTCCCAACGGTTGAGTCTATTGAGCAGGATGAGGAGTGATGGCCTCTGTGGTCGTGGGATAAGTCTCTTAACTCACAATCCGAAGATCGCGGGTTCGAACCTGGCGTGCGCCAAATTTTATTTATTTAATTAATTTGTATTATTTCACAATTTAGAAGAAGTCGAGGACGCCTAAGAAAGACTTGGCACGACCAAGTGAATCAGATACTTAAGTCGGGCCATATCAAGAGTCAGAATAATAGAAGAGAATGTATGAGACGTTGTACGAATGTAAACGAGGCAAGAAATGTGTGCCAAGACCGGGATGTTTGGCGGTCAGTCCTCTCTGCCTACCCCTGCGGGGAAACGGCGTGATGGTTAGTTAGTTAGTTAGTTTCACAATTATTTCCAGAGTGGAATAGCCCTGGTGTAAGACTACCATTCAGAATTGAAACGTTGCCTGAAATGGCTTAAGCCGTGTTTGGTGACCAGATTTGAATAGCCAGGTACTTCCCCACCTTCCTATTACCTATCTCCTTTCCCACCCCAATACCTTCAGCCTCACAACATACCCCAATTAGGGATGCCATAGTCTCACTGGCTCCAGACGAGAGCAGTTGGGACTCTTGTGCGGTATTCATGTAAAAAAAAATGTGACGGCCTCTGTGGTCGTAGGGTAAGTCTCTTGACTTACAATCCGAAGGCCGCGGAATCGAATCCCGGCGTGCGAAAATAAATTTTATTTAATTAATTTGTATTATTTCACAATTATTTAATTAAAAATAACAAAGTGTATTTGCGGCACGTTCCAGAATGGAACAATCGTCTCAGTATCGCCGTGGTGTAAGACTACCATTCAGAATTGAAACGTTGCTTGAAAAGGCTTTAGCCGTGTTTGGTGAACAGATTTGAATAATTCCCACCTTCCTCTTCCCCATCTCCTTCCCAATTGTGGAAGCCGTAGTCTCACTAGCTCCAGAGGGCAGCAGTTGTGACTCTTGTGCGGTATTCACATTAAAAAAAGATAAAATCGAACGATGAAAATAAAACGATATGGTGATTAAGATATTTTACGTCGGAGCATATTTTACAAAGAGTATAAATTTACCTTTTATAAGTACCTATAAATATATCCCAGGAGATTCGTTAGTTCGCTAAAACTTCGCCAGGGGTATGGGCGTGTGCACATAATGCGGAACTTCCGGAAACTTCGTCAATCACGAGAGTCTCCACCACCTGTCAAATCGGATGTGGCGGTCCAACTTCACGGTGCGCTGTAACGGTTGGGTAACGTGGTTCGAGTACCGGCTAAAGTTTTCTGTTTATGTTACGTGATACACCCGTAGACATAACAGGACTCTAATGAGAAGTTTTTGGAAGCACAAACTTCTATCACATATTAGTGGGAAGACCCAAAATTTAGTCCAATACCTAAAAATCCAACCCCCTTCGAAAATCGGGCGTATTTTGTCAGAATGTTAAAATATTTCCGCTTTGCAATAAGATGCAAATAATTGGTATATTTGTGAACGTATACAAAAACTAAAAACTTATTTGAAAGGTGATGAAATACGCTTTCAAATATTATCCTTATAAATGACCATGTAGGTATTTTTTTTAAATAAAAAACTTTTTTAATGCAAATTTAAAAAGGTTTTAAAAATGGCTTACCTTGCGTTCTTCTAACTAAAATTACTGATAATTAATGAAAAAAAAATAAAATACATACATATTTCAAAGGGTAACAATTATTATAAGCAATAATTATCAGCCTGAAACACATTGAAAAAATCTTCCGAGAAAAGATATCTACATGCCGCCAACGGGACTTGAACCCTGGTCCTTCTGATTGCAGGTCAGGTGCTCTACCACTGAGCTATGTCGGCTTTATCAATTTAGTTTACCAATTAAAACATACATACTTTATTAGAAAAGTGAATAAAGTGTCATTTATTTTTGGGGTGTTATGCCGTGTTGCGCTACCTCCTCGTTAGCCAACGTTTCGGAGGTAGCGCAACACGGCATAACACCCCAAAAAAAAAAAAACAAGCGACATATTCTTTAAAATCGGTACAGATCACGCTTGTGACACTGTTTGTTTTGCTATGCATTTATATAATAGTAAGGCATTGTTATAATTTCCAGTAGCGATAGCATTATGCCCATAACAGCAAATACGCCCTAACAACATCAGCCCGTGTTGCCCGGTCGTGCGGCGCACATGACTTTACGAGGGCTTAAGAGAACGTGTTTTCGCTGTATTCCTACAAAGGTTCCCACAAAGCCTCCAAAGCCCGACGCCGGAGCTTTCATGCGGGAACTTACGGTGCAAAGTACACTCTGCACTTGCCCCGTGTGGGTATTGCAATGCGTAGAGCGTTGAGAAATTAAACGGGCCGCAAGAGTGCAGAATAAGGCATCCAGTAGGTACTAGGGTGCACTTTGTTGGGTTTTCAGCAAAACGGCTCTATAGATTTGATGAAGTTTGCTTATTGAAATTTTATTGAATGTATTTTGTTTTCCGTACTCAAAACTCACGCTACATAACATACTCACTCATTACCCGTTATTCAAGAATTGATTTAATAAAATTCCTATGTGAACACTAAATTTCTTTTTATGTGAGGTTAATTTAAAATTTCATCTAAATGATAAGATTTCTCTCTAATGAAATCATAACCACATACACAAGTTTTAAAATATTTCACTTTTGTTTTCACACAAAATTATTTAAATGTTAAAATACTTGAATACAATAATTATATCATGTGATTGTTATGATTCATTAAAGTTGCGTTAATTTCTGAGGTAGGTAAGGAATTTCTACAACCGGTTTTATAAACTCAATCAACCCCTCAGTCAGACCTCGGGTCTATTGTGTCAGAAGGTCAAAATATTTTCGCTTTGTAATTAAATCCAAATAAATGGAATTCTTCTGAATGCATCCAAAAACTAAATTCTATCTTTGAAAGGTGATGAAATAAGCTTTCAAATTTTGTTACTCGAAATACACATATAATTTTGTAAATATAAAAACTTCGAATGCAAACATTTTTTTTTACATGAGCTCCACACATGAGGCCCTGAGGAAAATAATTTCCCTCAGGGCCTATGTCATCTTTGGGGATGCTGTGTGGAGGGTTTTTTTAAGGAATGGAAGGAAAGGAGAGTTCTGGGAGGGAAAAGGGTTTAAGGGGTGGGTAGGAATCTGGGGTTAAATATGTCCTGGTCATCCGGCTCTAAGACCTAGACAAATTTCACCCTATGAGCCCGGACACCCCTGCTAAATCACCAAACGTAGCGAACCACTTGGGGTGACCTATGGCAGAGGTAAACATAAAAACGTTTTAAAAATGGCTCACTTTACGTTTTTTCTAACTAAAATTACTAATGACTGAAAAAAATAAAAAAACACACATTTTTTATTAGTCAAATTTATTATAAACATTATATATAACAGAGGTTGTGGTTTCATGTAAAAATCATTATCATTATCATCATCATCATTATCATTATCATCATCATCATTACATAGTATAAAATGAAGTCGCTCAAAATGTATGTGCGCGTTAATCTTTTAAACTACGCAACGGATTTTCATACGATTTTCACCAATAGATAGAGTGATTAAAGAGGAATGTTTATATGTATAATACATGTAAATTATATTAGAGAAAAGCCGAGAAATTTAAAGAAAACATATTTTTGTGTGATTTAAAACGGCTGGCGGGCCGTACTATAGTCACTTTTGAAATTCGTTCTACGGAAGAAATTGGAAAATAGATGTCCTAGAGTAAGTAGGTATTTAATTTGAATTATTTTATTTTATGAAGTCGCTCAAAATATATGTGCACATAGATCTTTTAAACTACCCAACGGATATTCATGCGGTTTTCACCAATAGATAGAGTGATTCAAGAGGAAGGTTTATATGTATAAAAACATGCTTATTCAATTCAGGCAGCGGGCAGCGGGCAGCTGGCAAGCGGGTGGTGTGGATTTTATAAAGGTTGGATAATGGCGTTGTGTTTCGTTAGCCACAGCAACGTGTGGCCGGGTCTGCTAGTTACATAGTATAAAATGAAGTCGCTCAAAATGTATGTGCGCATAGATCTTTTAAACTACGCAACGGATTTTCATGCGGTTTTTACCAATAGATAGAGTGATTTAAGAGGAAGGTTTTCATGTATAATACGTGCTTTTTATAGTAGAGAAAAGTCGAGAAATTCAAATATTCAATTCAGGCAGCGGGCAGAGGGCAGCTGGCAAGCGGCTGGTGTGGATTTTATATAGGTTGGATAATGGCGTTATGTTTCGTTATCCACAGCAACGTGTGGCCGGTTTGCTAGTAATTAATAAAAAAATTCCAAAGTTTCATCAATTTTCTTCAAATTGCGGTTGGACCAAAGATATTGAAATATAAGTAGATGTGCTATCTGCTGTTTTTACTATGTGGGTCTGCGCTTCCGGGTGTCGCCGATATTGTTTACCAATTAACAAAAAAACTAAAAGAACAAATAATTAACGAATAAACCAAACGAACGTTAAACTAAATGAACGAATTCTTTCCTTATTCAAAATATATTGTTAACCAATATTAATGCACATTTTAAAAAAATCAACGAAATGAACAAATTCTTTTTGTATGAAAACTACACTAATTAGCGCGTAGTCCGGCGACAGTTGCGCGGACACCATAGCATATCTCTTCTGTATTTGAATATCTTTCGGTTGGACACTAACGGTTTAATAAAGGTGTACATTATAATTATTTTATGGTTAACTTTTAGATTTGAATATAAAGCGTGGTGATTTCTCTTTTTAACACCGTTTAGATCATATTTCTAACCATAATAGTAAGAGAAACACAGTGATTTTTATGAGACCTATATGAGTTGTTCCAAAAATCAAACCAATTTACCTGTGGGGTTAACTAGCAATGCCTCAAAGTCAAACAAATTAGCCTGAGGGGTTAACAAGCAATGCCTTAAAATCAAACAAATTAGCCTGAGGGGTTAACTAGCAATGCCTCAAAATCAAACAAATTAACCTGGGGAGTTAACTAGCAATGCCTCAAAAACAAACAAATTAGCCTGAAGGGTTAACTAGCAATGCCTCAAAATCAAACAAATAAGCCTGAGGGGTTAACTGGCAATGCCTCAAAATCAAACAAATTAGCCTGGGGGGTTAACTAGCAATGCCTCAAAAACAAACAAATTAGCCTGAGGGGTTAACTAGCAATACCTCAAAATCAAACAAATTAGCCTGGGGGGGTTAACTAGCAATGCCTCAAAACACAAAATAATCAACACGAAGAGTCTTCATGAACGCGTCTTACAATATTATTTATACCTAGAAAACTCATTATTACTCTTTATACAGAAATCTATTAAAAACGTATCATCATCAAACAGTATTAATAGGCTAGCATCTGCGTGGTTGAATTTCAGAACCCAGCCACGAGTGCATGTCGGACGCCACGTTTAATGGCCGCGCCTCAAATAACATCTGTGTACGTGGAATTTCACATAAAGCTACTGTTATAATTCGGTTTCAAATTTAAAAAATTCGACGCAAGATGTCATTACTTCCATCAGCAGCTCGCATATGGATGTTTCCCCCTAGGTATAAGTGCTACGGATTTATGTACTTTTAAGTATCCTTCCGGATTTGGAAAGATTGACGGCAATACTTGACGAAGTTATTATAAAATAGTCGGTTACTTTGTCACTGTTACTTTGTCTCAGTGAATCGCCGATGGTGACCAGCTGTCACTGGATCACAGTGGATCCGAGGAACTGGCTATTTTAGGAACCAGTTCCTATCGGATTTATAAAATGGTCACAAACACTCAAAATTTCTGTGTATTTAACTTTCTGCCATCAGCCGTTGAAACAGGTTTCTGCAGATGTTGTTAAACAAAGGAAGTTAATTAAAGGCAACTAGTGCCGCCGTACTATCTACCCTCCTTTCACAGTTCGGATAAATGGACACAGAGGGCTTCCAGATTACGGGACTACAATGGAAGACTTAATTTGTGTTCCAGCTTGCCTGGCCTGGAGTCATTATTCATTTCGGAATAATGCTTGTTAATACAGCAATTTAAATTGTTTTTGAGTTTTGTGTAAATGGCCTCGCAGTAAAATTATTGATTTCGCTTGATTTTGAATAAAGAGCACATATCATTTCTGTGGTCCTACTCGTCAATAAAAACGATAAGAATTGTGTCATCTTTCTTCCATTTGATTCAATCTATGATTACTTCCACAAGCCAAACAAACTAATAGATTGTTTTAGAAAATATAAAAAAAATGAGTGCAATATAGTGAGATGGGATTGGGCGGGAAATTGAGTAATCTGAAAGTACGAAATGTTGGCTGTTATATGCTAATGATGCGGTGCTGATTTCTAATAGTACGGAACATCTGAATCTACCGAAGTCTCTCGTGTTTAGGATGAACGAAGTATTTATGAAGAATGAGTTAATGATGAATGCAAGTAAGTCTATAGTCATGGTCATGATGTTAGAAAGATAGAGTACGAAAACAATGTACAACATAGTTGTGAATGATGAATACGACTTGGAGCAGATGGATGAGTTTGTGTATTTATAAAGTATGTTTACGAGAAATGGGAAGACTGAAAGAGATATTTGAAGAAGGGTAAATGCAAGTAACTTCATTAATGGGGGACTGAACGCCATTGGCGCCAACAAAAAGCTGTCCAAAGAAGCGAAGTTAGCCGTCCACAATGCAGTGTTGGCACCTACCCTGATATATTTGCAGTGAGGCGTGGAACTGGCAAAAGTATGAAAAGTATACTGAATGCTGTAGAAATGAGATCCCTGTTTGGTAAAACCATGTATGATTGTGTGATAAACGTGAAAAGAACGCATGTAAGATTAAGAAAGGACTTACAGATGGTTTAGGCATGTACAGCGAATGAACAACGAAAGGAGTGTAAGGAGAATATATGACGCAAATGTGAATGGCAGAAACAGGGTTTTTTTACCAGAATAAAGTCACAACCGACTCTTTTTCTTTTTCAAAGATAGACAATCATTCCCCGGTTACGAATAACCAGACAATATTTGAAAATCTCATGCTACCACCATAATAAGTGGAAAATGTTGCTTGTGTCATGGTGGAGGACTTAGCCAATTGAACTCACTACCCCTGGGTGGAAACCAAACGCGAAACCAGACGCAATTCAGCCATTGACCGGTCAATTCACTTAAGTATAATTTTTACCCATGATCATACGATAATTTACCTATCTAACTAATATACTCTATTGGAGACGCTATGGAGTCTTCCACAATTAAAACTCGAACTGCAACTAATTAAGAAATTAGTATAAATATTTTTACAGTTCAATATATATGGGATGGTCCGACGCTCTGTAGGGAACCCGCTTGCGCAGCGCGGGTGTAAACTCTGCGACCTAAAGCTTAAGTTTAGAGTTACGGAATTCAATACTCCGTTTGTATGTAACCACTATGAAACCATACATGAGTTTACTTCAATGGAAAGTCAGAGATACATACTGTTTTTCGTAAGTATAATGTTCTTGTTTATTTTATTGGCCGGAAGCGAATAGAACATTAAATTTATAACTGCAGTACAGGTAAGCTGCCCAAGCTCTCGTATTTAGTGTTGTAGCCTTAATAACGTTGTAACTCAAGTAATTACAGTGATTTATTTTGGGGGTATTATGCCATTTTGCGCTACCTCCAACTTTAGTCAACGTTTCGTACAGCATTACAGGGTCCATAATCAGGGCAGATGTGTAATTACCATTATTTGAATTGTAATTCTGTCCGAAACGTTGGCTAAAGATGAAGGTAGTGCCACACGGCATAATACGCTAAAGATAAATCACTGTAATACTTTTGGCCATGTAAATCTAAAATCATATCAAACTAGTAATCGTATTCGAACTGCGTTATTCTTGAGATTTCCTGAATCTTCACAAAGAAGTCAATACCTTGTACGTTTTTGCTGTTAAGCACTTGCATACTGCTTACTAATAATGTATGCAGGGACTCTGGAGGTCCAGAATCGTTAGAAGTAAATAAATGTAGCTTCTTTTAACAAAAAAAAATAGAATCTTGCGAGGGCCTTGAAGGAGTTAACATCTGTTAGTTATACCAGGGCGGGTAAGTGGTGGGTAACCCTTGTACAGGGACAAAAACTTTCCACTGAATTTATTCTCAGCGGATATTTATATTGTAGACGTATACAACTAATTATTTAATTGCATCGGTTATTTCGACCTAACATATTTTCTTTATTTGCAGATCTGACGTGTGCTGAGAAACTCCTGAAATTTATAACGTAAAAATACAATGTTTACGCCTCTTTGAGGTAATTTTCAATTTAAACAAATGTGTAATTGTGATTAGATTTATGTAATTATGTATTAACTGAGTTTTTATAACTGGATTGTTCTTATGTGGGTGAGAATATCTGAATATCATAGATGTCGATAGATTAGTTTGTAATACGAAGTTCTGCTACATCCCAACAGACGGCAGCTGAGTTAGTTATCAGAAGAGTACCATCTATCACCTTTCGTGCCTTAGGTACGAACGGTTACGATAATGGCTCCAGTGTCGAAGGCTCTAGTGAGATTGAGCGTTCTTCCTCAGTCAGCTCGCCGGTGAAACAGAACTACTTAGAGTCTAGCCTAGGAAGGATGTCTGTCCTGGTTCCGCGACGTTTCATCCCACATCCCAAAATATCCCCGACAACACATCCCGCTATAAAATATCTACTAAAACCTAACCTAACAAAAAAATTGGAAAAAATTAATACAGACAATAAATTTTTGTTATTTGTATTATTTTTGTTCCATTATACTATTTTTGAACAATAATTTATTATCTTTACAAGATGTTTGTATTATTTTTGTCCCATTTTTGGTTAGGTTAGGTTAGATTAAGTTTTAGTAGTCATTTGGTTACGGAATGCTTTGTCTGTAGGATATTTTGTCGGAGTATATTTTGTCGGGGATATCTTGTCGCGAGATGAAAACGCGCATTACTATCTGTCCCATTTAAAATTCATTGTAAAAATTCATGATAACTAAATAATCCAGTAATCATTTGAACAGTATAATTATTGGAAGACACCCAACACATCTCAAGTTGTCTTACTATTGGAAGTTAAGAGACAACATTGAACATATGGGTTCAGAACCAAAGCTCTTACCACTTCGCTACGAAGTTATCACAAAGGTTGTAGGTACCTATTCATAAGTCTATAATAATGCTACACAAAATTAGTATGTCGGGCTGTGTTAAGTACAAGATAATACTTGAAAAGAAAGATTTAAGAGGATAATAACTTATTCTTCAACAACTCTTTTCAACACCGAAAACTTTGGGCATTATCGTTGCTTGAATTTCGAATAAATTTACATATTCTTAGTTAAAGGATCTCTTGATAAAAAAAAATTATTTCGCAAAGTTTGTTCCTCTCTGCTTCTCCTCAGAACACAAAATTACTATCATCTCCAACTAATCTGAAGCCCCTCTCTAAACCCTGTTCTTCAATTTTCCCTCTCGTTTTTAAATATAAATCTCGGATATTTCATCCTCCAAAACCATTATTTCAATTTATACTTTGTAAAATTACCAAAAACCCAATATTGTTAAATTCTATTAAAACCACTCAAAGTACCTCACCCAATTTCATTACACGGTTTTCATTCTTTGACAAGTTAATCAGCGTTTCCATCCAGATAATAAATTAAAAATCTATTTTTATACATTATGCAGATGAAAAGTTCAAGGTAGTTTATTTATGAATTTATAAATAAACTTCCCTAATGGGCTTTTACATTCTTTGTTTATAAGTTAAGTAACACAGTACTTTTAAAAACTTTAAAACCAAAACAATAATGAAAAAATAATATAATGAAAAAAAATGTAACAACAAAAGCATATAGTATGATATAAAATCTTCGATATCCTTGGTCGAAGTATAAAATACATTGGTAAAAATGATAAGAAGCCTAACATAAAAAAGAATATGCAATATAAACAAAATTGCAGAAGTTATAACACGACTATTTGTGTCTAGGGAACGTACCCATACTACGTGACCAACTTTTTGCAATTTTTAACCCCCCCCCGGTGACCAAAATCCTAAGCAACCCGCCGCTCATTTGTATGGAGCGTGACATTTTGAAGACCCCCCCCCCCCTAAAAGTGTCACGTAGTATGGGTACGTTCCCCTAGGTGTATTTGAATAAACAATGTTTATATTAGATGCGTTTTAAGATTTTCACGGCAAAAAGCAATTTCGTTATTTGTTTTTGGGGTGTTATGCCGTGTTGCGCTACCTCCTTCTTTAGCTAACGTTTCGGACATCGTTGCACTGTCCATCATCAGGGCAGCTCCATATGCCGGATCTGCCCCGATGATGAACACTAGATGTAGTGAACGTATGTCTTGCAGTATGAAAGAGACATGCGTGTATGAGTGAGACAGCATGCGGAACGTATAAAAGGCGTGAATGTTGTCCATTCGTCCTCTCTTGTTATCAGCTTCCTAAGAATAACCTTGTACAACAATCTCGGATTAAATACACATAGTCTACCCACGTCTATTATTGGCAAACACCCCATACTGAGATCATCATATCTAAGGAATCTGGATCCATCATAAAGGAGTCCAGAAGTAATTGGGATAACCGGCCACGGTTACCACACTAACTAGCGCAACACGACATAAAAACCCAAAAACAAATAACGAAAATGTTTATATTGGTTAATCTTAAGGTGAAATATATCTCCTAGATCAGAATATTCATTTCCGAGATTGTGAAGTCTCGGAATCGGGGAATTTTGGAAAGAGAGTGTCCTGGTGTTGTTAAAGTAAAAGGGTAATAAATATCGGCAAGATCTTTTTGGAATATGGATGTTGATTAATTGGAGTAATTTAGAACAGTCAATTTTGTAATGCAGTATTTTATGTAATTATATTAAATCTGTGGTAATACTTCTTTCTGAAAGTTTTAATAGGGACATTTTATCCAGTAGGTAATTATAATCAATATTTAGTACAGGAATATGCAATTTGTAGTTCATAAACCTCGTGAACGTATGCTGAATCTTTTCAATACTGTCGGAATGAATATTATAAAATGGAGACCATAACGTGGAGTTATACTCTAGTTGGCATCTGACAAGGGTTTTATATAATATGATAAATGTTCCTAAATTATTGAAGTCTTTTGCAGCTCTCAAAACAAATCCAAGAGTTTTAAGGACCTTATTAATAATATTATTAATATGGTAAACAAAGGTATATATTATTTAGCTTTAAAATATTTGCGTTTAGTCAGTAACCCCGATTTTTAAGAAAATCTTTGAGATATTTGACTTGATTTTTTATGAAAAGCAACGGGAAGATTGGATAGCATTCTAATTCCTAACCTAACGATAGATTGATGTGATGTCCGAGGGTGCCCTATCAAAGTGATGGGCATGATCTTCCTAAGATAGAGTTATGAATATGAGTGGCGGAAAAGAGAAAAAAACATTTGCATGAAAAAAATGATTTCATTATTTGCATAGGGGAACTTCTCCAATTTCAATCCGAGTAGAAATTCTTTCAGCCAATCTGGTTTGGTTTTTCACCTAATCTTCTCCTAGTTTCTTAACTAAATTAAAACAAGTTTATTTTCAGCTTATACTACCGGTTTCGGAACTACCATCTTCATAAATATAATTAATGTCAAACATTGGTGCCTAATAAGTGATAAGAACGTTTTCCTCCCAGTACTGGGTTGGGATCGGTTCTATCGATTACGCCGTCCTCTTTGCCAACGGAAAATCGTTACCCGTTACTACATTTTATTTCATCGTTAAACGCGGGGATAATTGATCGTTAAACGAATAACTGTTCCGATGGAAATATATTTCAATTGCCTTTATTGTCAGCGTGATGTTAACATCACGCAGAAAGCTATATTATATTGAAATTTATAACTGCTGCTTGTCTTGGTAAAGCGAGGCTTTGAGTTTTTGTTCCTCGATTTCTACTGTCGTATGTTTTACTTTCATTAAAATTTTATTTTTGCTGAGCATTTCATTGATTGTGAGAATAGAATATAATGAGCTATATATAGATTATTATACAAAAAAATTGGAAGCATGCAGTTGCAGATTATTGGGAGGCAAATATCGATACCTCCGCCCCGGGAACCATTTATTGGATAACCAAAACCTATGCCATAGGTCACCCCAAGTGGTTCCCTATGTTTGGTGACTTAGCATGGGTGCCCGGGTTCATGGGGTGAGATTTGTCCGGGTATTGGCAGTGGATGCGCCTACCCACAGCTGCATGGCAGGCCGGATCGGGAGAGAACGATTGAGGGAGTCCCTTTGACTTCTCCATCCATACTCTCTCGGAACATCGTCTTGAACCGCAGTGGGAGGGATGAATTCATACGTCAGTCGCTTCTGGTCACACTGACCCCCAGATTCTTACCCACTCCTCATACCCATTTTCCGTCCCAGAACTTCCACACCTTCCTTTCCCTAAAAAGTCCCTCCCCACAGGAGGCCCCGAGGGGAATTATTAAGCTAATGTGAAAAAAAGACCTCAAAAGAGACTTTTGAAAGACTAGCGTTATAGTCTCGTCATATAAGACATGAACAGAGATCTGGAATTTTATCAATGAAGTCTTTCTGTGGCCTGATGAGATTTCTTGACCAGCCTTCTGTACATCATATCTTAATAGTTCATAGTTATGAGGGGTAGGTAGGAATTTGGGGGTCAGTGTGTCCAGGAGTGACGGACGTACGAAACCATCCCTCCCATTGCGGTGCCAGGTGATGTTCCGAGAGAGTACGGCTGGAGAAGTCAAAGAGACTCCCTCAACAATTCTCTCAGATCCGGCCTGGCACGCAGCTGATGGGCATACACATCCGCCACCAAGACCCGGAGAAACCTCACCCCTCTGACCCCCACACCCCTGCTAACTCACCAAATCAGCGAACCCTTGAGGTGACGTATGGCAGTTAGTCACTCAAAATCCATATCGAATATATATGTATATTTTAACAATCGGCAATCACAATTTGTGAGGCGAGTATGGGTTCCGCCGCTCCGGGAACCATTTTTTGGATAACTAACACCTCACCCCTGCGTTACGTTTGGTGACTTAGCATGAGAGCTCGGGTTCATGGGGTGAGGTTTGTCCTGGTCTTAGCGGCGTGTCTGCCAACCAGTTGCATGGCAGGCTGGATCGGGAGAGACTGGATGAGGGAAACATTTTGATTTTTGCACAGTAGTGGAATAATGGATTCATACGTCCGTCACTCCTGGACACATTGAACCCAAGCTTCCTACCCACCCCTCATACCTTTTTCCTCCCCAGAACATCGTCTTCTTCCTTTCCCTAAAAATATCCTCTACACGGCTTCCCCAAAGATAATATAGGCCCAGAGCGAAATTGTTTTCCTCAGGGCCTCCTGGGCCTAAAAAACTAAAAGTTTAAACGCTCCATAAAACCTATGTATTATACATACATATTCGATGTAGGCAATCCTCCTAACAAGACTCGACCAATTGCCAATTTGCTTAATTACATTGAAGTCCGATATCCAACCGATATCCTATTGTACTTGCGACTCTACATTCTACACTCTACAGTCACGCGATTCGTATCGTAATTCCGAACGATTCGATTTACCACGTTCTAAACAACTGGATTAATTGACAATACATGTGAACGTTCTCTGGACCGATCTATGTGCAATTAGGACGTAACATTGAAGTTACCAGGAATCTAAAATGCTAATCATTTACAAAAAAAATCTCTTCGGTCTCTCGTTTACGTTACATCAAATTTTTAAGAATTTAATACCGTTCAGTGATAATTGTATGCCTACATTATCAACATAAGACGATTTAATGAGTGCGTATGAATATTTTTTTCTCACCATGTTTGACTAATAGGTAAATGTAATGTTTGTGTTAATTAGAATCAAACTTAATCACAGGCATCTGTCGGCACCTATTAATTTTTATTTTAATACACTACAGCAAATAATAACGACAAACTATGCTCGTATTCTTGGAGGAATTCAATTTATTCATTTTAAAAACATCACAAAATTATTATTTCAAAGCTCTTTTAGAAGAGATAAAATATGTATGATTAGATAAGCAGATTTAAACAACAAAGCTTGCCATGTAAATTGCATTTCATTCATGTTAAACATATCGATATTCGAAGTGATTCTATTTAACAACAAGACAGTTCTTCCGACTGGTATGACATGCTGTCGGTGATGGAGATAACCGTCGAGAACGTAGAAACTGATGTTCTCCGTGATAGTCGAGTTTTCGAACCATTCACGAATCAGTCTGAAGAAACGTTTTACAATTAGCATATACTTTCTGACTCATAGAGGTTCATACCGAGCATGCCCAAGTGAAAGTCGGTAGGGTAAAGCCACGGGTATTAACCATACTCCCTCAGGTAGAGAAATCTCGGAAATTTCTTCCGAACCTTCTCCAGCATGAGGGAATACTTCACTTGGTGCGGGCTATACACCACCAATCCACTCTCAAACCTACTCATAACTAAAGCAAGTATAGTACTCTTACGGGAAACCAATGTTTATGGAAATTACTGACCACCGAAATAAAACCTTGGGAAACTTTACTGGAGCATTGGTTACATAGTCCGCCAGTTCTGTTTTCCACCTTCTTTGAGTTCAATAAATTGAGGGTTGGCTATCATCAGGACTATAGTCATCCTGCAGATTGCAGTCCCGAACAACTCAGAACCACTGCACTATCGTAGGTACCAATAACGTAAGTATCGATTCCTTGAGGTGCGACTTCTATCATCCCCTAGATTATCAGATAGTTAATGTGACAATTTTGCCCCTTACGATAAGGTCATGGTATTAAATCTTTTATTTGCAATTCACAATCTTTAAATACTCAATTAAAAATAGCAACTTTACTTACCTACAAAAATATCTCCATATTTACATTTTATTAAATGTTCATTACCAACAATTTTTGCTGGTAATGTAAGCTTGATTAATAAATGTCCTGTTTGAGCCGGTAAGAAAAAAATATCATAATTTTAAAAGGCATTTATTGAGGGATCATGGGGTGAGGTTTGTCTGAGTCTTGGGGGTGGATGCATTTGTCCACCTATTACGTGTCGGGCCGGATGGGGAGAGGCTGATTGAGATAGACCTTTTCCATCGCCTTGCACAGCAGTGGGAGGGTAGATTCGTACGCTCATGGTCACATTGATCCCCAGATTTCTGCCCTTCCCACAAACGTTTTTTTTCTTATTGCCTCTTCTGTGGAGCTAATGTAAAAAAAAATTATAATAAAAATCACTACACCCGTCTAGTTTGTTTCACAAAAATCCAGAAACACCTTGCTTTTGATGTTTCCTGAAATGAAACCCTTGAATAACAAACCAAACTGTATGAAGTAGTTATTCATTTTTGAATGCCATAAAAACTGAATAGAATTTTTTACAAAGCTAAGTTTTCCGACCTTTTGTTTTGTTTTTATGGCAAAACTTTCGCAAAACGCTGTAAAACGACCATAGAAATACATTCTCGAGTCCTCGCTTTTAACGCCGAGAATTGCCGAGGAAATTAGCATTGTCCTAATTTTCTTTTAATCACCTTTGGCGTGGGTAAAATAACGTTAAATTGTTTCATACAGCGGCACCTCACGACAATAAATAACGCAACGGTAAAGTAACGCAAATCTGCGGTAATTAAAAATAAGAGCGGTCGTAAACCAAACCGTGCTAAAACCCGGCATTATTACAGTAAGTAGGCTCTAATACCGCTTTATAGGTGTGTTACTGTATATTGAAGAAGTTCTGATTTTAGTGCAGACATTAATATTCCGTGAATTCTTAATGGCAGGCTGGATAGGGCGAAAATTATTATACCCATCGTAATAATTTAACGGAGAAAATTCAGAAAAATCGGCGTGAAATTATTAGCTCCAATATTATGAAATATAAAAAGAGCGGAGAAAATACAAAATTTGCTTCGTAATTTTACATCGTTAAAAGCATTTTAACATCATTTTATTAAAACCTCTTGCATCAAAACATTAAAAAAAATTAATTACTAATTAAGGCTCATCTAAAAACATATGACTATCAACAAATTGTTAATTTGGTGTAATTTTTATTTTATTTTAATTTTTTTTTTAATTTTTGGCAATGGTGATTAAAGATACATATAAAGTTACATCAGTTACATAGTTACATAAGGTTTTAACAAAGAAACAAAAAATTGCCTTTCCTCACCATAAAGAGACAATGCTTTTGTGGTTGGTGAGGGAATTCTAGCTCAATTAGTAAATTAAAAGATCATGTAAAAGTTAGTAATAACGGCTATTGTAAATAATAAGTAAAGTTAGAAAATCATGTACCCATAATTTTAAAAATAAAAAATTTGATGAGTTTCAAAATCATAATATAAAATAAAAATCATTATAAATTAAGGAATTATGTAAGTTAGTAACAAAAATTATTGTAATTAGTAAAGAATATGTAAGAAAGAACGCAAGATTTATACAATTGTAGACTTAAAGATATAGAAACTAAGAAATGAGGGAGAAAGAAGGAATGAAAGATTTATAAAATAGCAAACTTTAAGATATAAAAAGTAAACATATTTGGGACTTAAGGCCTAAGCTACACGAGCGGTTCTCCCGCTGCGGGAAACCGCTCGAGAAAGCTGGCAGCACATATCAAACTACACGGGTGGCGGTTTTCTGCCAAGCTACACGAGCGGTTCTACCGCCGCGGGAAACCGCCCGATCCTACCGATCAACAACATTCTCTCGCACGAAATGATGCAATCGCGGGAAACCGCCCGTGTAGTTTGAACTTGCGGTTTCCCGCGGCGGGAGACCCGCTGCATGTTGCGGGCGAATTTCTCCCGCGAGCTCCCGCGGCGGGAGAACCGCTCGTGTAGTTTGCGCCATACAACGCTCATAGTAAATTGTGTCTGCTGCGGTTTCCCGCAGCGGGAGAACCGCTCGTATAGTTTAGGCCTAAATAGCAGTTTTAGGTAACTTTTTAATTTGGGCTTAAATTTCTGCATATTTTCGATAGTTTTTAATTTTAATTGGAGTTGTAATAATAGATTATGCCTAGATAAAGTTAGGAATTTTGAATGTGTAATGAAAATAGACTTTACCTAAATAACTCAAAATGTCAAATAGTTAGATTTTTTCGAATAAAAAATCCAGTGATATGTAATTACAACATTGATAACAATGCTCTTCAGACTTTAATACAAATTAAAGACTTAGGCATAATTTTCGATCAAATCTTTCATTTGTTAACCATATAACAGAAATCTCCAACAAGGGCTTAAAAATTTTGGGATTTATAACTAGGCTAACTAGAAATTTTAACAATATAAAGTGTATTAAACTGTTATACTTTGCCTATGTTAGAAGTCAACAGGAGTACAATTCTCCCGTCTGGAACCCACATTATAGTATACATGTGCAAGCTGTTGAAAGAATACAAAACAAATTCTTACTTTACTTTACTTACGTTTTCTAAATTTTAGATTGGATATTCCAGCAATTATGTTGAACTGCAACACTATTTTAAATGATATGAATATGCTCAAATTGTCAGACAGAAGAATTCTCACTGACTTGGTATTTCTATGTAAAATTCTAAATGATTTAGTTGATAGTCCGGTATTGAATTGATAAGCTTCCGGATTCCACAACGTAATACTAGAAGTCATGATTTATTTCAGTGCAGAAATTATGTAACTAACTACCATATGTATTCCTCTTTGCCCAGAATACTAATGGAGGAAAACAATTCTACCAAGTCATTGGACATGTTCAATTTATGTTTAAACAAATATAAAACATTGTTACTGAGACAGTTCAGTTATGTACACTGAATGCTGTGTTTTTCTTACTATTCATATGTAATGTAAAAGCCCCGAAAAAGGGCGTTAATAAATAAATAAATTAAAGGACACTTAATATGCATTAATTGTACTATACATAAGGCTCCTTTGTATTATTCGCTTTTTTTAATAAAATAAATATTTATTGTTATTTACATTTTTTCATCTCTAAAGGGCATTCTGTACAATAGGATATGAAATTATCTGGGAGATATTAATACAATATGTTCGTTATCTATCTATCTATCGATGAGTTATTTTAAAATAATATTTTTCCTGGACGCTTTTTATAAAATTTTGTAGAAAAACATTGAGATGGCTTTTTTAAATTAAAATTAATTATGTTATTTTCAGGTTTTGCAGGTATTTTAGTTTTTATTTTTGACAGCTATTTCAGCTTACAAGGCCAATTTCAAGCTGTTTGAAGACAGTTTGAAAACGGTCTTGTAAGCCGAAACAGCTGTCACAAAAATAAAAACTAAAATACTTGCAGAACTTGACAATAACATTATTAAATTTAATTTAAATAAATAAAATTTTAATGAACTAAATGGAGTCTTACGAATTAAACACAAAAACAATTAATATATTGAGATGGCTAGTGGATAATACATTTTATCTGTGCAACAATAATATTATTTTTAAGACAGATTTGGGTGTTGTTTCATCACAGCCACCTAGCGCTCCTTAGAAAAGACGTGGTGGTCAGGAAATTAGTTTATATAAATAAATAGGTATGTATATATGAAAACCATGAAACCGATGAAAAAATAAACCACTTTTATCGCATTGCGGTGTGTAACAGACGTTATGGTTTCCTTCATAATCGTATGTGTGTGCAAATTCGTCAGACATGTTGCCTCCTGCACGGTTTGGCAGTAAAACGAAAAGCCCTTGGAGTATGTTCCCTTTTCAATACAAGATCGGGAATAAGTTTCCTTCCAATCCCCTTACCTGGAACTTAAGAGCAATAAAAGGAAATGGCCAATCCGCCCTTGTCGAAAGAAATGCTCACATTCTCAGTCTGCCCACAAAATCAGCTCGCCTATCGTAAAAATAAAACGGACAATGGTAGGGCTAGTTTAACATTAATATTTATTTTTTATTTCAAAATTCTATACAAATTAAATCTGCTAAATATAAAGTAAAAGAAAACGCTTTATTTCCATTGTTTTAAGACGATTAAAAAAAACATGTGTGCAGTTCATACGCGGTAGAAGTCAACCTACTAACCGTGTCCCTCTTTTCGGTATAGGTACATATTTACCAAATGCAGAAGGATCCTTGTTCAAAAATAAGATAGAAATAATTATCAATTACCTTGCGTAACAGAGTGTGAAATATCGTTGAATTGTCAGGATTCGCAGCACTCGAGGAATGCAAATAAATAATTTATAAATATATTCCTGCGATTTGAAAGTGATCTAAATATAATATCTGACAGGTCACTTCATGGAGTTCGTTGAACGACTTTTTTATAATTATGTTAGGCTATTTTAAACCTGTCAGATTTCAAATATTCAAATAAATCCAAATGCGCACATTTCTCAATAAAAGAGCAAATTTAGTTCTTACCTTTGTAGTATGTACCAGTGTGTTAAAAGTTGTAGCATTCCGTTTTATATCTCAACCAAAAGGAGCCTTTAGCGCAGTTTGATGCTTCGCAGGTGCCGTAGTGCGTAATTTCCGTTTCATCCGAATTTCAAATCACTCTCACGGGGCCAAAGAAGTTTAACTTTAAAAAATCAGAGCGTGCAATTGACACGCGGTAGATGCGAAACCTTCAGAAAACTAAAGTAGACAAGAGGAGATCGATGGCTACGAAGCACCGCAAATAGAGGAGACCGATTATTCTGTATCGTTCTCTCGCAGGCTAAATCCTATAGAGGAATATTTTTGTCTCTTTTCAGTGTCGCTTTTTCGTTTCATCGAGTTTCAAATCACAATGCCGCTAAAGAAGTTTTCGCTTCAAAAAACGTCTCATGATTTTTTTTTTAATTTGGCGATAGTCAAAGGGCCTCCCTCTAAAAAAATACTGGAATTCGGCCAGTTATGCAGTTGGTGGAAGATCCGCCGCCAAGACCTAGATAAACCTTACTCCATAATCCCGGGCACCCTAGCTGAGTCACCAAAGAGGTATTGGTTATACAGTGAAAGGTAGTATTCCAGCCTCCCAAATTGTTTCAAATATTAACAATATCTCAATACATTATGTCATCATGTCTAATACATCGTAGTGTCTTTGTATTAAACTTATATGCTTCGCTTAAATCGGCTGCGCTCTAAATTAGGATCTCCTCGTCTGTAAAACGATAGCGTGTATTTGTATTGTATAATACATGTTTGTAGGTACTACACGTTGGCACTTGAAAATTGTATTATCAACAATTGTTCCAATTTGATGAAAAAACAAGACTATTCCCCAAGAATCTAATTTTCCGACTTTTACACCAAAAATAGCGCTTTTACGCATTTGAAAAGCTACTAACAGAGTTGTTCAATATTAAGGCAGATGTTTCAGACAATTTAAACATCAGTTTCCAACAAAAAAAAACAAACCGAAAATGTAGTAATGAAAGCAAACTGAAGCGTAAAAACCACCCTTAACCTGTCAAGGGCCAGGGTTTTTTGGAAAAATTTTTGGAAATTACCTTAAGAACAAGAATGGAGGAAGCTATTCTGACTTTTTCCTTGGTACAGTTTCTTTATACAAAAAATTTAAAATCGCATCCAAATTATTTGAATTAATATTCTTTTTTGAAATTCCAATCTCGCGCGCGGGCGCGTTCCTGGCCTTTGAAAGGTTAAAGCTAGTTAGAGAGGGAAATATCCTTAATTCTAAAGTTAGGGGCTTAGCAGAATCTGCTGTGCAATATTTAAGGGGAAATACTTTGCGGCGAAAACTCAATATTTCTCCTTGTTCCGAAGTTCTTTTAGTAGACATCGACAGAAAGGGAGAAATGGAATATCGCCAAAATATGCGAGTGATAAAACACCCTTTTACATTTCATTTGATTAGCTTATAATCTGTCACGTTTATTAAAAAATGATGCTGATATTATAAGTCAAACTAGTTTTAGTTTTAAATTTTTGGTCCGAATAATACACGAAAATCAGTGAAGCTATGTATAGCACTCACTTTTGGAATATTAAGTAAATGTAATAAAAATGATGAAAGTCATTGTTTCATAACGCTGATGAGTTTCATTCAGGATCGGAGGAATCCAGATTTTTGGAATTCCGCACATTAAGGGTGCCTACCTACACGGTAGACAGGAGTCAAGTACCGCATTATCGCCAGTCCGTTGATAACCATCATCGTATCGTGACATTTCGCTCTACGTTGAAGTGTTATTTATCTTATCGTAAAATCTTATAAAGTGTAATCCCTATCGTATTGTATTGTATGCTTTGTGTGAACTTCTTATATGACTCGTGACTCAGATTTCTATCGTAGATTATAAAATAACTCCAATTATCGTGCGCTTATGGAAATATCTGTGATTGTAACAAGTGTCTACGTCCCCTAATGAAAACCAAGCCAGAAGACACAATAGCAGTGAGTACCACTTAATCGTGAATTACCTATCTTGTTCGGTGGTCGGGCATAACTCGTATAGAAATCCATAAGCGTTTTTAAAAAGCAAAGAGTGGCCGCAAGGTTATACTGACCCCCGTGCATTGTCACGAAACAGCCATCAATACTGCAGTCGTAAGAGCCTTTTTGCAAATATCATTTTCTGAGATGCAAATCTTTCGTGTTTATCAACCAAATATAAAAAAAGCTTATTTAGGTTAATGTTTCAGATCATGTTTGCTAATTTCAACAACATTAAACCAAAATGATAAATAAAACTGTGACCGGACATTCCAGAATTAAACAACTTTCAGGTTCATCGGGTGAGATGTATTCTGGTATTTGCGATTTGGAGAGATCATTTGACCTCATAGAGACCGATTTGGAGAGATCATTTGATCTCTCTAGCTAGTCTCTCTCCATCGCCCTGCGCCGCAGCGGAAGAGATGTAATCATACATTCGTCACTCCTAGACACACTGACCCCCAGATTCCTTCCCACCCCTCATAGCTTTTTCCTTCCCAGATCATCCTCTCATTCCATTCCTTAAAAAAGACCGGCCATTAGCATTCTCAAATATGTAACAGACCCTAATAGAAAGTATTTTCCTCGATGGCTCAATGTGTGGAGTTAGTGAAACAAAATGTATAGAAAATCATTAAAAAAATGAAGGAGAGTCAAAAAGTCCTCAACCAATTTCAAGCAAACGCATCCGTCGCCAAGACCTGGACAGTGGACAAGCCTCACCGTTCTATTCACGAACGAACGAACCCGTTCTATTCTGACTTGATCTTCAAGTATATTTTTACAAACTGTACAAAAAATGTATGAATTTGTGATTTTCCACGGAGAATAAAAATACAAAGAAAATAGTCCGCCGGAAGTGGGCGCTATCGCGTTCTACCATTTCACAGTAAATTTTCTCAATAAGCTGCATAAAAGCTGTCCAATTAAAACCACGAAATAAGCCTTTTTCATTACCACCGTAAATTTTGTTGAATTTCGAAAACTTAAGAAGAGAAGATTGCCCTTTAAAAACAAATGAACAAAATTTTAAACAGTTTTGTGTACGGATAGCTGAAAGGTTTACCTCTCTGAACGAAGGAACCTACTTAAAAAATAAAGTAATATTTATTGGAATAACAGATTAAATTACATTGGTGGGGTGCAATAAATTGTCGATATTTCAACATCAGTGCGTTTCACTGTAATTAATTAATGGTGGTGGGTTAGCCAAATTTAGATGCAAATTTCTTTCATTGTTTATTTGTTTATTATGGTAATCATTATTTATTTAGAAAAAGAACTCAAGGCTGTTAATATCTATTTTAAACAAACCAGAGACAAATATTTGAGATGTACTTTAATTATACCCACTCAACAAACATAATATAATGTCTCGCATAAAAATTAATATATGAAATTTATTTCATGCTTAGTTAAAAGTTATGCAATATACTTCGAATTTTAAATTGGTAATCTTGGTTTTAAGATAAATATGGATAACCCATTTAATACGTGTATAAACATTAGGTGCCTACCTACGCCGCAATAAAAATAATTTTCATAAATATTTTTAGGGTTATGTTCACAAATCGGCGCAGCAAAATACCCCTTTGGGAATATCTTGCCGCATTCCGTATGTATTGTATAAAGCTATAAAAACCCTCTTAGCCGTGAACCATCCCTAGACGGCAGGTTGTACCGGAGTACTGTAGGTAGAGTGTAGAGTAGGTACCAGCTGGGTAGGTTTTAGGTTCTAGGTAGCCCGCATAAAACCTCTGAATGCAAGGATCGCCAAAAATACGAGTGCAAAACTCGAGTACCGCCAACTTTAAGTGCTTTATACATTACGGCTATTGTGGGGTAAAGTTCCCTTTGGGGGAAACGGGCAAAATGGTATTTATTTTCCGCAGGTAGGGTGGAGCCTGGAGAGAATACGGGAGTAATGAGGGAATATTCACGAACTGCAACAAAAAATAGCCGCTTTGATTACGCCGTGTTTACAATAATTGTTTTTCTTTTAAAGAGAAATTTGTGTAAGCACCTAATTTACTACCCAATTTGTGTTCTGTTTCATGTAATATTTAAGTAAGTTCTTTGATGGTAATTATTTGCCAATTGTGCCGTAATTAACGATTGCTGCTTAAGGCCCGGCTTCCTGCATTTCTACTGATTCATATCATATTTTCCATTAATAATTTATGTCTTAAAAAAACATATGTAATTCTTGAAGATAATGTCTATACATTCCCTACGCCGAAACGGTAATTATATGAAATTCCCACGATAGAAAAAAATCGCAAAGTTTGCTCCGAAAATTATTATGAACACTTTTTTCAGTTATTTTTAAGTTATTATAAAAAAATATAATTAATTATTAAAAAATTAACAGTGTTTCTTTAAATGCTGTTTTAGATATTCCCCACGAGATTATTGCTCTATTTTAAACGAGTCGTTATTTATTAAACATTTTCACAATTTTTGCTTGAATATTATCGTTTTTATGGTACCGCGCGTTTTCATCCCGCGACAAAATATCCTCCGACAAAATATCACTTGACATAATATCCCTAGGACAAAATATCCTATAGAGAAAACATCCCCCCACAAGGAAGGAAGGAGACAGAGCAAGGAACTTACATTTCGATTTGAATTTTAAATTTGGCGCCTAAAGATTTTGTTGGGTTAGGTTAGTTTAGGATATTTTGTCGGGGGATATTTTTTCGCGGGATGAAAAGTTGCGGAAACTTTTTTTTAATATGTATTAGCGCGCTATCTCTAACATATCTCTCCATCTTCTTCTTTTTGAGCCGGTACACCGCGCCTTAACTGCATAGTACCCGCTGAAAAAAAATTGAGATGAGTATTAATGCATCGATCAGAATCACGAAATTATTTATGCCATTCTGTTCGTTTTATTATTTCTAGATGTGAAATTAATTCGATTTTTTCACAAACTTATTATTATTTAAATAAAAATACCCTCATATACAGCTCGGATAGAAGACTTTCAACTTATGTCGAATAGAGCGAGTACGATAATCAACTATCAGTTGGAATTTTCTACCATTTTTAGAGCAAGTGTACCTTTCTAATGCTTAACAAAAATATTCGAGATGTAAATTTATACTTTTTTTTTTTTTTTTATTTATTTATTTTATACATTTTACAAATATAAGACAAAAAGTCCCGATAAACTACTTTTTAGCAGTTTGTCTAACGGGTTCTTTACAATAAAGATCTTATTATAGAGATTTAAATAGTTACATTTTTACAGTTAAAGATATAAAATAAAATTAATTTTTTTTACAGAAATATACTTAAGTAGATACATTTTTACAATTATAGATATAAGATAAAATTAAATTTTTTACAGAAATATACTTAGATAAAAAAAAAAAATATATGAAAACATGAATAACAATTTTAAAGTCTTTAGAATAAGTAATATGGTATTGTAAGCTAATACAAATGAATTCTTTCCATAAGCCAAGTCTTCAGTAAGTTCATTAATTGTTTGTTTTGGGTACAGTTTTTAATTTCAGCTGGAAGCATATTTAAACAACTGGGAATCATGTAATTTAACGTTCTTTGTCCATATTTATTTGTATGTTTAGGTACAATTAGTCCTTCATTAAAGTTAAAACGAGTATTATGGTTGTGTTCCAGCCTGTTTATATATAAAGGGTTATTTATGTGCTGAAATATAATTTTGTACCACATAATTGCTCTCACTGAAAGAATTTTGAGACTTTGATAAAAGTATGGAATATTATGCCTTTCTTTGTATAAATTTTTTTCAGCTAATAATTTAACCAATGAATTTTGCACTGATTGAACATGGTCTATATTTATTTTACAAGAAAATCCCCAAGCTGTTATTCCATACCTTATAACAGATTCAGCTAGAGATAAATAAATTATTCGAAGTGTGCAGAGAGGAACAAAAAATTTTAGTTTATACAATCTGTTTACAATTGATCTTAATCGTGCACAAACTTTGTTTATTTGTATATCCCACTTGAAAAAGCAATCAATAATAACACCTAAATAAACATACTCTTTAACTAGTTCCATATTTTCACATGTACACGATGCTGGAATACCATTGTGTAAGCAATCTGATGTATGTGTCTTTATTTCAGGTGTAATACATACCTTAACATTAGGGGATCTTATGTGTAACAATTTAGTTTTTTTGGCATTTATAATTAAGCCAGAGTCGTGAGACCATTTTAAGAGTTCAATGTAGTCTTTTTGTAAAAGATCTATACAAGTTTGCAAATCACTGCTAGAAATAACTAAAGCAGTATCATCCGCGTATACAAAGTACTTTACATGTCTAAAAATGAATTTAATAAAAGATACATATATAATATACAGGATTGGACCTAATATGGAACCTTGAGGAACGCCGGCAAAAAACTTCTTTTTTTTACTTAAAGATTTTAAGAGTTTTAATTTCATGCATCGGTTGTTTAGGTAATTTTCAAAAAGTTTTAGTAGTTTTCCTCTTATTCCTATAATTTCTAGTATTTTAAGTAATTTACCGTGATCAATGGTATCAAAAGCTTTCGAATAATCTATAAATAAGACTAATGTATGTTTTTTACAGTTTAATTCATTATTTATCATGTTGGAAAATTTTTGAAGCAGCAATTCGGTACTCTTTTTTTTTTGGAAACCGTATTGATTAGTGTCTATTATAGAAAAATCTTCTAAATATTTTATTAATTTTATTTGAATATATTTTTCAAGAATTTTTTCTAGAGATGGCAAGATACTAATTGGTCTGTAGTTACCCAATACAGTGTGGTCACCTCCCTTATATATAGGTCTTATAATACTACATTTTAAATCATCGGGGATTTTAGCTTGAAATAAGATTCTGTTTATAAAATGGGTTATAATTGGACCAAGGATTAAAATATGTTTTTTAATATCTTTCATCCTGATATTATCAATTCCTGGGGAAGAAATCTTCATTTGTCTAACAATACTTTCTATATCCGCCGCTTTTGCCCTCGGTAGGTACATGCTTTGAGGCATCGCCTCTGGTTCAAATTCAGTTGTCTTATGATTGCACTTGTGTAACATATTGTAAACACTTTCAGAGAAATAATCAACAAAATCATTAATTAAAACTTCTTTTGTTCGATCTTTCAACAGATATTTAGAAGCATTTTCATCACAGTCATTTTTACATTTAGTTCCTAAAATTTTATTACACTCCTCCCATGTTTTTTTTGAATCTTGAAAATAGTTTTTGAATTTATCATTATAGTAAGAAGTTTTTAGTTTAACTAATAATTTATTTAACACATTTCTAAAACATTTATATTCTTTCTCGTAATATTTGTTTGTCGGAGCATTTTTCCAACGTTTATATAAGTTATCTCTTTTTTTAATTTTACATAAAACATCGGAAGATATCCAATCGTTTTTCGCATAAGGCCGGGTTTTGGATTTTTTACTTATCACAATTGTGCTATTTTTATACAAATCATCAAAATATTTTTGAAATTTTGAGTAAATAATGGTACAGTCATTTTCTTCTAGAAGTGATTTCCAATCATAATTTTGGACATTATTATCGATATGTCTCTGCGAAAGAATCGTTATATTTTCAGTTTTGTTTAAGTTTATTTTTTCTTTAGAATCTAACCGAACATTTATAGCCGTGGTGTGGTGATCTGCAATGTTATAATCACATACGCATGAGGAGATTGAACTCACACCTGTAAAAGCTCCAGCGGATTGTCTTCCGCTAATCCTTACAAAAAAATGATCGATACACGAGCTGTTTATTTGCTGTTGAACTATCACTTCTCTTGTTACGTCATTTATACATTTTATTAAATAATTATTTGCAAGGATATTTTCATAAGTTATTATGACTGAATCATTTCTATTTAATAAATTTAAATTGATGTCACCAAAATATATGACACTTTCATTTGGGTCAATATTATTTTTAAACACAGAAGATATTTCAGACAAAAATGCTTGTTTATTGAGATTCGGAGGTCGGTATATAGCTAAAAGATTTAAATTTTTATTATTTTTAAGTGTCAATTTTCCAAAAACGTTTTCAAAATATATTGTGTCTATAAATATTTGCGAGAAGGTAAGATTATTTTTTACATATAACAAAATACCTCCACCGGATTTGTTACTTCTGCAATAGTGATATGAATTAAATCCGGGAATTTCATAGAAACCAACTTGTTCTGAACGTATTGCTGTTTCACAAAGCATAAGTATGTCAATGTGATTTATACAGTTTTTAAAATAAGCATGAAAGAGGTCCCAATACTTGCACATCGACCTAATGTTTAGTTCTACACAAGTTAGATTATTTGTTTCACATTTTCTTGTAGTCTGCATTTGAATCCATTCATGCAAATTATTAACTTTACAATAATTTACATCTCTTTCATCATCAATATAACTAAAAGACATTTTTTATTTGAAAATATTCACCTGAAATCCTACCATCAGTATGCTTAGAATGTAATAGGAGCAAAAATATAAATAAACAATTATTTTAATGAGAAGGTAACATGTCACGATGTTTTCAATATAAAGTGAATTTGTTTTAGTCATACAGTTTGACATATACATTAAAAGCCTTACATTCATTTGCTGCCAACAACAGTATAGTGAGAGTTTACATATCACATATACATGTAAATTAAATTGATGATCTTCATTAATGTTAATTATCAAAGTACTAAAATATAACAAAAATATATTTAAAATATATTGTTGCATTTTTTTTGATATGATAAAATTAATATTCAATATTTTGTTCAGCAATTGCGAGCATTTTTTTATATACCTTACAGTTGTTTTTGTCATTTGCTCTATGATTAACTGGAAATGTCAATTTATATTTTTCATTTTGAATACAACAGTTTTTGCAATTTGGTTGTTTGTCCTTGTTCCCGCAATCGCTGTGTGTGTGATCGAGACCGCAGTATCTGCAAACAGGCTTTTCGTCCTTCTCTCTCTGCAGACATCTTGCAGTACCATGTCCGAAGCGTAAACAGTGGTAACATTGCATAACTGGATTTGCGTCTTCAAAAAAGATTCTTTGGTATCCGATTTTAATTTTATCTTTGTTTAAGAGTATTCTCCGGGTTTCACTATCTACTTCGACCACATAGTTAGATGTATCATTAAATTTATTTTTAATTATTTTCTTGATGTTGAAGACAGGTTTATGTTCATTATTTTCTGACATAATTTTAATTTCTTCATTTTGTTCGATGATGTCACAAGTGAAATCTTCTTTATCATAATCATTAAATATTCCCTTGAAAATTAAAGTAGGTTTCTTTTTTGATAATTTTTTAGTATCGATATCATTTATTACTTTTGAGATCTCCATTTGTAATTTTTCCGCGTCCTCTTTTTTTAAACACTCAATGATGATTCTGTTTCGAGATATTTTTTTGATGCCTTCAATACATATTCCCAGTTTACTAATTTTAATATGTTTTTGTATTTTTTTAAGTATTGAGTCAGAAGTGTCACTGCTTGTTTTAGGACTAATCATTAGACAATATTTATTTTTTATATTTTTTTGTTTATTTTGAGGGTAATCATATGTTTTATCTCTATTAGCGATTTCTGTTTTATTTTTATCTTCTGACATTTCAATTGCCAGGTTACCTAATAACGATAGTATATTTGTGGCTTTATTCGTCACAATAATTTGTTGATCTTTACTGAATTTTTTGCTGGGATCTTGTACTGCGAAAAGTAGTTCACTAACTACCTCCTTTGCTTCTTCCATAAATTTGTGAAGATTTGCCATATTTATTTTTTCGCAAAACTTACTCCACTTTACACTTTTAAATCAGTAGTACTGCACAAATATTATTATCACCAGTTTGACAGTTTCAGAATGTTCAAATATTTATTTTTTTTAACTATTGTTTGTAAAAGATGTATTACGAACTGATTATTATTTTTAATGCCAATCAATAGTGCGCACTTTGCTTCATTTAAATATCAGCTTCACTGTTTGTTTTCGCCAAATCTATCTACTTTGCGGAGCACTTGAATTGGGAGCAGAAAAATATGCAGCCTGTCACTGTAAACTTGTAACTTGTACATTTATACATTTTTTAAAGTTATTTTTTAGGACTTCATCATTTTAACGGACGGCTGAAATGTTAGTGATGACATGGTGAAATTATTGGTTGTTTTTGTGTTTAATTGATAGAACTCCTTTTAATCTTTTTTCACTTAATTTGAATAAAATTTAATAATGTTATTTAATATATATTTGAATATTGCTTTTAGAACCATTAATATTAGGAACAAGCCTTAAAAACTCAAAAAGTAGAAACCGTAAACTTAATTACAGTGGGATATACGAATTAAAATGTGACAACGCCGACTAAAACGCCACTTACAACGGACAAATGGTTAGAGCTTTCTATACTAGATTAAAAAAACATATACGCAGTACGCACGATATTATAATAATAAAAAACACTTCTTCAAAATTCGCAGAACATCTCTTAGTGAATAATCACGTTCCACTTAACAAGTCTAAAGCATTACATATAGAAAGAAAGGATTACATATAATATGACCGGTCAGAAGTTGAGTGGGCATAGCGCTTGGGTCCCACCCGAGCTCGCGTGTTCGATTCCTCGACTGGCTAAGTCCTCCATCACAACACAAGCAACATTTTCGGCTTTCTGTGGTGGTAGTACAATTTTTTCAAACATTGTTGGGTTATTCGTAACCCGGTAATGTTTGTCTTTCTTTAAAAAAAAAATTATTTATGTATTAAATTTGCTTGAACAATAAACGAACGAATGAACATAATGTAACTCTAATTAACAAATAAGGAAAATTATTTATTCCCCACTTCTTAGTATGTTTACAAAACCTAAACAATGAAACACACAAAAAAATCATAGCAGTAACGTCATTATTAAACAATTAAAAACCCAAAAACATTTAGCGCGGGGAAAACAGATTTAAAAGTACTCAACATAATAGATTATCTACTGTCTTAATTATTTTCTCATTAAATTGGTTTAACCGGTAACAAATAAATTTAGACACCATCAAAAATTGAAATTTAGAATCATGTAAATAAGTCGTCTCAAAGTGGTTAAACCAGTTTGAAAATGGCCGTGTTAGTTGAAACTGCTGTGACAAGGATAAAACTAACTTATTTAATTTAAATGAAAGTAAAAAAAAGAAATGTTAATTAATCTCCACAGGTAGGTGTATATTTTTGCTTTTATGTTACGTATATAAATTTACCAAAATGTACAGATTTACAAACTTATTCGTACATCCGGCCAAAATGGTAACTAATGAACGAAGAGATTAATCAAAAGACACCAACGAACATTATAATTTAACGGCATATTCTTACAAAATCTTACAGCACTTCTCTTACCAATATTACCATTCCAGTAACAAAAATCTAACCTCCATACTCGATAATGTGGTACCTTCATATTACTTCATTAAGATAATGGTCACAACAAAATATCCTCTACCAACAATTGCACCATTAACAGAATCAACTGGACGTATTATTTAAATGCTCTTAATTCATTCATGTCTTGTTTCGTAAGACCTTTTTAAATGCATTCGGTTTACGTTCCCAGCCAAGGTAAGACCACTCCAAGTATTTACAGAAGTTTTCTCTTATTTCCGTACATTTGGTGCACCGCAGCACCCCTGGTAAGGAGCGCTTCATTGCACAGCGGGTAGTTTTCTAAGGGCGGACTTCTTTACAATCCGAATGGACCCCCAAGACCTACTGTTTTATTTCTCGGGACTAATTTGGGGGTGGTTGTTAGGGGGTGAAATCTGTAGATAATAACCTCGTAAAATCATCCCCCGCTCATTCAACTCTCACAAAAATATGACCAAAGAATAAACGAGGAGATTCAAAATATTGTATTCTGATAATGAAGGGTTTTGTCTTCTTGGGCATTCAGTTTTTTCTTGTGAATGTCTCGTTCAGATGCAGAATTTTTCATTGTTTTAAATTTTATTTATTAAGACATTTCTCGGTGCAGTTGAATAGAATTTGTAGTGCAAAAGACATTTAATTTTTACTGTTGGAAGTAAATTAATCTAAATTAATTACTAATTTTGATCTGAAAATTAAATTTAAATGAGAGTTTGCCATAAAAAAAACAATTCCGGCCCTAAAGAAAACTTTTTTGCTCTGAATGAAATGTTATTTTAAAAGATCTTGTTAGTTTTAGCATCTATTGAAAGTTTAAAAAGGCTACGCAAAATTATACCAGCCATTGCGTTGGAATCTGAGAGCATCGATGAAAACACAGATTCTACAATCTAAGGGCTTACAACACTTCCTTAAAGTCGAGATTTTCTAGAAGTCCCAATGACTTCGGGCAGTTGGAATTCTTGTGCGGGATCATCATTTTATCGGTAACGTGACTTTAGTTTTGATTGTTATAATGATTTTCGTAAGAACACTAATATTAAACATGTGCGGGTAATTTAAACAGCCAGTTTCTTGAACCGTTAATTATTGGTGGAATTCCACGGTAATAACTATAATAAAACCAAACATTTACGCACAAATAAAGTAAATAATAAACCAACACCAAATCATTTCCATCTGATAAATCGTAATCTTTATGACCTTGCAACAAATAATATTTTCCCTCTTTCATCTGACCACCGCTCGTCCTAACGAACGCGTTGCACCATGGTACATCTTCCACCCCAATTGATAGTGGTAGTAGCTAGGGGTATATAACTGCAAGTTTTATCCCTATTTGTATCATGGTTGTGACGTGGATTGTAAGGGTAGTTGTGGCACGTTAGAAGTTGAACGACGTAGAGTATCAGTAAGAACGATGTAAAGTAAATTCCATTATGATTGATTTTGAATGGCGTTATAAAATGTATATATTTTATTTATTGGACTTTTACAGAATGCAGATAGGCACTCACAATTAAGACATATTATATAATAACATTACTTTTGAACAATTTAATAATTATTATTATATGCACGGCTATTTCCCTCCGGGGGCAACCCTCAGTTGCGATTTTACCTACTCGTATATTGTTGCTTCTACTATAAACTTGCCAACAGGAGAGTTATCTTGTTTTTAAATAGAATCACTTAGAATATCGATATGTTTAACATCAATGAAGCACAATTCAGACGGCAAGCTTTGTTGCCATTAGTTTAAATCTGCTTATTTTTCCTAAGTAATTTCTTTCTTTTAAAAACGCATTTAAATGTTAATTTTGTAAAGTTTTTAAAATTGAATTGTATCCAAATATACAAATGTGCAGATCATACGCGGTAGAAGTGAAACCTTCAGAAAACTAAAGTAGACAAGAATGGGGAGGCTACGAAGCACCGCGCAAAGAGGAGATCGAATATTCTAACTCATTCTCTCGCAGGCTAAATCCTGTAGATATGTATATGCATTTGTCTCTTTTTCGTGTTGTTTTTTGTTGTGTCGAGTTTCAAATTACAACGGTGCTAAAGAAATTTGCACTTCAAAAATGATCCTTTCAACGCATGTACAAAGCATGTGCAGATGTCCAAGCATATTGTAAAAGCCATATTTTTACGCTTTCAAATTTTATAATTCAAAATCAACATAAAATTTTTTAAACATAAAATTTTGCACGCAAATATAAAAATGTTTTAAAAATGTCTTACCTTACGTTTTTTCTAACAAAAATTCTAATACTTCTAGATGATAACGAAAAAAACAAACATTTCATTAGACAAATATATTACAAACGTTATCGTCTTCTCACTTTTTTATCGTTTCATATAAAAAAAATTAATAAATTTGCAAAGCTTCATAAATTTAATTAAATGAAGACAATATTAACAAAACTCAATCGAAAATCTGGAAACCGAAAAATCAGAAAAAGATATTTACACCTCTGGGACTCGAACCCAGGACCTTTCGCTTTCCGGGCAAATGCGCTGACCACTGCGCTAAGGTGTCGATATCCGATTCCGTCATTTTTAACTGTAATTTCAATTTGCAATTCGAAACATTTGTTACATATTTCTATATTTTACTTCTTTTGTAGTTATCTTTTTGAATAGGTAAAACATGGTATTGTCTCTTTCTAACACTGATTAGAACATATTTCTAACCATGATAGTAAGGGAGATACAACGGTTTCTATGAGACCTATATGAGTTGATCCGAAAACCGAATAAATAGACTTTAAGGGTTAAGCAAATTCGGCCGCACATTGCCCGTAGGTCCTGCCCAGCTCCATGCAGGATCGAGCGGAGATCGGGGGTCAGGAAGTTACAACCCCCGTGGGAAATCCCCGACTTCCGGCCTGGAAACGTAGGTACTTCCCACTGCCTTCCATCCGGGTAGCAGCCCCCGGAGACCCGGGCAGACAGCAGTGGAGCTGCTAGACAAACTGCCCCAAAACTTAGCAGACGCTGCAAGTTTGGCTGATTACTGAAATATACAAATGGTTAATAATAATAATATTTGAATAATTTGTAGAGCGCCGAATTTGTCAAAAATCATCTTGAGGGCGCTGTGCAATTTATTATGAATTCTTAGGCTCTATCTGAGTTTATTATTTACAAATAGATACAGAAACATACTTACGTGGGAGGTTAATTCAGATAAACACACTTTAATTATAAAGTTTATGCTTGGAGAAGATACGAATTTGCACGCGGTAGACATTAAAATTAAAACACTGGGCATTGCATGATTTTATATTTGCACCCCCATCACTGTTGGCATTATATTTATAAGTAGATTAATGCCAAAGTTGAGTTAATATTTATTTTGATTTTGATTTGGAAAGACCTGAGAATTACGTGTAATATGTGAAGGTTGGAAAATGGCAGCAATTTTTAAAATTACCAAAACCAATGGTTTCTCCGTCCGGATAAGCGCATAATGAAAATTAAAAACTTTTCGTAAAATAGTTAGGTATCATAAAACATTCATATAAAATAAATAAAATTATCATAAAACAGGTAATTATTGAGTATATTATATTAAAATAAAAGGAGTTGGGAGGCGGGTCGACACCCCGAGAACCATTTATTGTATTCGCAACACCCCTGGCATAAGATTCCCCAAGTGGTTCGCTACGTTTGGTTACTCACCAGGGGTACCCGGTGAGGTTTGTGTAGGTCTTCGCAGTGGAAGCACTTGCCCACCTACTGCTTGGCCGGCTGGATCGGGAGAGACTGGTTGAGAGAGACATTTTGAACTCTCCAGTCGGAATCTCTCGACTATCGCCTTGCACCGCAGTGGGAGGGATGGATTCATACATCCGTAACTCCTCGACAGATTCATATCCATATTATTCTTCTCCGAACTTCCTCTCCTTCCTTTCCCTAAAAGACCCTCTACACAGCATCTTCAATGAAGCGGCTGGCTCTGAGTGATTTTTGTTCCTCAGGGCCTCCCGCGTGAGATGTAAAAAAAACACATTTTCTATTTTCCAAATTTTTCTAGTTATCCAACCCTTCGCGTAAGTTAAAATTTTAGGCCTTTATAGAGCTTGTTGATTTTTCTCCATTGAACGTAAGAATTACGGGTCATTCATGTGACCTATTCACTATTGAAAACTTGAATCTGTCGGAGAGATTTTATCGGAGACCTTTTTTTTCTTTATTTTTGGTACATTCATTGGTATAATTTTACAATATATGTAGGATTTTTTATATAAACATTTAAAAAGTAAAGAATAATACAATTAGTAGATTAACCAAGAAAAATCCCACATAGGCATCACCAGTTCGTACACGTGTGTGTTTTTTAAACAGTTAAAACTCTACGCATATACTTACATACATTATATTTGTAGAGGAGTTTAAAAAATTAAATTAAATAAACAAAAAATAATATTAGTGTTTACTGAATTACAATTCAAACGCCTTGTTAAGTTACATCAGGTCACAGCAAGTAAATGTTTGTATCAATGGTATTTATTCAAGACTTTAATACATTTTTATATTTGCTGTAGGAGGATATATTTTTACATTCAATATCTGTAGTCTTATAGAGCGAATTATACATTTTTGGTGTAATAAAATACGCATGTCTTTGCGCAAGCCTACTTTTACACAGTGGAACTTCAAAAACATTTTAACCTATTGCTAAATCTTTTTCGTTATTTGTTTTTGGGGTGTTGTGCCGTGTTGCGCTACCTCCTTCTTTAGCCAACGTTTCGGACATCGTTGCAGTGTCCATCATCAGGGCAGATCCGGCAGATCCGGCAGATCCGGTAGATATGTGCCGGATCTGCCCTGATGATGGACACTGCAACGATGTCCGAAACGTTGGCTAAAGAAGGAGGTAGCGCAACACGGCACAACACCCCAAAAACAAATAACGAAAATGCTTTTGGCCGTGAAAATCTTAAAACTTATCTATTACTAAATCGTTTACATTTTTTGTTCATACAATGATAATATTAAAAATGGTTTAATGTTACCTGCCTTGAAGTTTTAATAAAATGTATAATATGTAAACCAAGTGAAAAATGACATCACTTTTTTATTTTTCTAAAGCTGGATGAGTGCAAATCGGTAATATATTATGTAATTATCTTTTTAGGTACCTGACCTGTTTTAAAAATCATAACCATTGTATTTATAATGGTTAAGTATGTGTATTTAATGATGAAATTACTTTACATACCTGTACGTATTTCGTCATCTGAAAAAATATTTCATGAGATTTATGAATACCTGGATGATTTTCTTGCGAAAACGCTTTTAAATTGAATTCTGAGATGTTATTTTATGAGGCTATTTATTTTTCATTTGTGAATTTCAAAAATTAATTATGGACCATATTTTAAATAAATACAAAAATTCCACGTAAAACCGTAATAAAGAATAATACAATTTTATCGTTTGCCGTTGTGTAAACATTTATTAATATCCAAACAAATTTCCATTTTCCTAAAATTGCTGGTATTTGTTCAAGGCGTATGATTGCCTAGAAAAATCTTTATTATTACACGAAAATTCTAAAATTTCTTTCAACTAAAAGGTACCAATGTTAGATCAGTGATGGGCAGTAGTAAAAGATAGGTAGGAAGCAGGTTCAGATTTGAAGTGGCAGGGTTGAGTAGATTTGGGGTGGTGGCCACAAAAACTGTGAACGCTTGTCTTTCCCCGGCTTGCTGGAAAAAGTTCTTTCGGCTCGCAAGTCTTTTTTGTTGACACCTGGAATCACGGGAAAATACTTATTAGCATTGCGAAAAAAGTTTTTTTGGGTTATAATATTGTTTTTCGCAGAATATTGAATTGTTCTCGAGTAGGATACGATTTAATTGAGAATAAAGGACATTTCTTGAATCATGAAGGTCGTGAGACCAAATTGAAAATATTAGAAAGAAAAATACAAATAGACATATGTATATCGTATTACATTTATTTTATGAATATAATTCTTCCAGCAATTTCGCATCTTTTAAAAAAAAATATTTTGATTTATTGTGTCTTTACGTGGGTATAATTTTTACAGTACAACTTATAACCTAACTAGGAAAAGCCAGTGTTGAGGTTAACAATTCTACAAAGTAACAAAATAGCACAAAAATAATATAGGTATTGAAGGAACGGTATTGTTGCACGTTTCGTAGAGATTTATGAGAAAAGTATTTTATGATTTTTTTCTGAATCGATTCAATTTTCTTTATATGTACTGCATAAAATGGAGACCACACAGTTGACGCAAACGTTGTCATTTGGGAGGCGGAAATGGGTACCGCCGCCCCGGGAACCTTTATTGGATAACCAACACCTCTGCCATAGGTCACCCCAAGTGGTTCGCTACGTTTGGTGATTTAGCAGGGGTGCCCGGGTTCATGGAGTGAGGTTTGTCTAGGTCTTGGAGGCGGATGACCAGGACATACTGAACCCTAGATTCCTACCCACCCCTTAAACCCTTTTCCTTCCCAGAACTCTTCTCTCCTTCCCTTCCTTAAAAAGACCCTCCACACAGCATTCCCAAAGATGATATAGGCCCTGAGGGAAATTATTTTCCTCAGGGCCTCCTGTGTGGAGCTCATGTAAAAAAATAAAACTCTAGATGGCTACGTAGGTACATATTTGCAAAGTATAGTTGTTTGATAATTACAGTGTTTGTGAATTCTTTTGTATTTCTTACGATGAAACCAAGCATTTTTGCTGCTTTATTTGTCATTGATATAGTAACTTACTATCGAGAATCACACCTAGATCGCATTATAGTACTGACGTTGATTCTAGATATTTTTAAAATGCATATTTTTATATTTCTTCATATGCTTTGATTTTTATATTCTTTAATATCTTTTCTACTCTATTATGTTATTTTATACTCATCTCCTCTTTAATAATTAATTTATATCTTGATATCATTATTTTATAATACTTTATGTTCTCTTACATTATGGCTTCTAGATTGTTATTGCACTATACGTAAAATCGACTACCATAACACAGGCATCAGCCTAGCATGGTTATCGAAAAATTCAGAAAAAATAATGTAACCAAAATATGCAGTGAATAAAGAAGATTTTTTAAGAAATGTGTACCTGCTAAGTTGAAGGGGTTAGTACATTATACTAATAATAATTTCACATCCACGGTGGTTTACCAATTGAATAAAGTTTTCATTTTAGTAAGGCTGTATACAGTGTGTACTGCAGTTTATTTGTAAAACAATTTTATAAAGAAATAGAAAACTAATAAAATGATAAAGTTTGTTTACTTACGTTAAGCGAATATTACTCTGTAAAGTCACAAAGATTAAAAGTCTAAAAATGTAATATTTTTGAAGGTTCTATTTCCCAGGTGGCAAGGTGTTAGAGATTCTGGTGAGGCAGGCTCGAGAGGAAGTAAATTAGGGTCCGGTTACTGACAGCGGCCTAAATTAATGCGTTTCCCTTAATGCACGCGCCATATCCGGCTGAAAAAATCAGGCCTTACTCCTGAAATTCCCGAAAGAAAGGAATTACCTGAAAACAGGAAGGAAAAATGTTTAAAAAACAAAGGAAATTTTTTTTTTGCGTTATTTTGCGAAATTAAGCCATGTCCGGAAACAGGAAGTATAACAAAATATTCAGGCTGCGTTGGTAACATTAAATTTAAGGACGCGTCTCTATTTTGTTGGATTTAAAAAATAAAGTTGGTACCTGCAACGCAACAGTATTTTGTACTTTTCTTGCTAAATAGTTGGTACGAGTTCATATGCCATTTTTATTTTCTTTGTTCTGGGGCTTGGCCTCTTAAAGAGAATTTTCTGAATCTATCATTTAGTTTTTTTTTTACGTGATCTCCACACAGGAGTCCCTGAGGAAAATAATTTCCCTCAGGGCCTATGTCATCTTTGGGGATGCTGTGTGGAGGGGTTTTTTTAAGGAAAGGAAGGAGAGGAGAGTTCTGGGAAGGAAAAGGGTTTAAGGGGTGGGTAGGAATCTGGGGTTCAGTGTATCTTAGTCATCCGCCTCCAAGACCTAGACAAACCTCACACCATGAACCCGGGCACCCCTGTTAAATCACCAAACGTAGCGAACCACTTGGGGTGACCTATGGCAGAGGTGTTGGTTATCCAATAAAGGTCCCCGGGGCGGCGGTACCCATTCCCGCCTCCCAAATTGAGATATTTGAAATATTTCTTTGTGACATTTAAAAATAAAGTTTTTGCAAAATTTGGCAATGAAATAACTGATTCGATGTTTTTTTATGTGATACCTCATTGAGCCATAGGACTATGGGATCCCAAAATTTGAAACAGGAGGGGGAGGGAATTTGGAGGATTTGGAAGTACCCACCTTGCTACTAAATACACATCTAGCTACTGAAAACAGCGATTTGTAAATATCATATAAATGAATTACAGAGCTAAACGGGACTTAAAATGTAATACTGTCTAAGAGATAATACGCTAAATACATATTACCATCTAGCTCCTTAGGAATGGGCGAATTTTATCAGAGAGTCAAAATATTTCCACTGTATAATTTTCTTAAGGTCTCAAATTCAAATGAAACGCACTCTGTTTTAAATAAGTATTCGACAATTTATTTACAGTTTTACTTTAGACATGACTTGCATTATTCTTTGACTCTACATGGATTAAGATCCATAACCGCTCGGTCCCGGGGATCTAAGATACTCCTATTTCGTTGGCTGCTTCGGGAAAAAATATAAAATGAAAGACGCACATTGTATTTATAAAAAATGCTAGTAAAAGAAACCTACATAATCAAAATAAATAACACACATCAACTGTCAACGAGACATAGCTAGCTGGGTTAGATATCTACTTTACCAACTGATGATTAGTTACTAGAACACATAAAAGGGGTTCAGCCAAGTGCCGAACCATATTTATTATGATTTTTATAAAATATTATATTTAATATGAATTTTATTCCAAAGAGGACGGTATTAGCAGGTTATTGATTTTAACATCCGTTTTACAATAAAATCCAAATAAACAGAATATTTCTGAACGTAACCAAAAGCTAAAAACTGTATTTTGAAATAAGAACAGAATACTAACATAAGTTTACAAATTTAATTATCATTACACAGTATAAAATGAAGTCGCTCAAAATGTATGTGCGCGTAGATCTTTTAAACTACGCAACGGATTTTTATGCGGTTTTCACCAATAGATCGAATGATTAAAGAGGAAAGTTTATATGTATAATACATGCTTATTATATTATAGAAAAGCTGAGAAATTCAAATATTCAATTCAGGCAGCGGGCAGCTGGCAAGCGGATGGTGTGGATTTTATAAAGGTTGGGTAATGGCATTGTGTTTCGTTAGCCACAGCAACGTGTGGCTGGGTCTGCTAGTTATAAATAAAAATAAAGCATTTGATATAAAACTTTTAATACAAACATAAAAGTTTTAAAAATGGCTAACCTTAGGTTTTCTATAATCTAAAATTACTTATGACGAAAAAAAAAAAACACACATATTTGATTAGGAAAATGCATAATGAATGTTGTTATCACCTTTCGTTTTTGTCGTTACATTAAAAACTAATGAATAAAAAACATCGTTTTTTTTATATTTTTTCTCAAATTGTTATCGAAAACTTTGGTTTTATAGAGATGCACATTTTAATTTTGCAATGGTTAAGTCTTGATTTGACTATAAAACGTGGAGTTTTCTCTTTTTAACAACGTTCAGATCATATTTCTCACAAAGAGAGTAAGGGAGATACAACGATCTGTGTGAGCTGGGACATATTTGGTCTCCTGTGATTATACGGGTTAGAAACAAATAATATGATATTCTCTAACTGACTTCGTGTTTTCTGCAAAATTTCAGCGTGGTAAGAATTTATCGCAACGTAAGACACCGAGGAGATAGAAACACGATTTCTGAGTAAGCTTTATCTGAACAGACTCCCTTTATTTCTAGACATTCTTTTCTCCTACATCTGACTTCTTCCCGCTGCTCTGTTATACTCCTCGGGCATTGTTCCTCGTTCCCCGTTCCTCGTTACCCGATGCTACTTCGACCCCAGGAGAAGTGATGATGCAACGATTCTGGCAATTGCTCGAATCCACCTTGACTTTTGCTTTTTGCAGGTGGTTCGGTTTCTGGAAACAAACTCACCGCTGCTTTGCTAGAGCGAAATAATACAAAAATAGACAAGAACAGCATCACAGACTATTTCTTAGGTGTAGATTGTACCTACTATCCTACTAACTAACTCTGATGAAAAATACACAAACCTGTAGGTGGAACATCTTGACGGAAAATATTTAGATTTTTATGATCAACGCAATTTTTTAGAAGTGCGCCTTATTTGAGCATCTATATCGCCAACTAACTATCTAGTAGAAGTACAGGTATTATAATATTATTATGCAAACAAGTAAACAACTCAGGCCTCGGGCATATTTTGTCGGAAGGTTTTGCAATAAAATCCAAATAAATGGAATATATCTGAACGCATCCGAAAACTAAAAACTGTTTTTGAAAGGTGATAAAATATGCTTAGAAATTTAATAAAACAAAATAAACATATAATATTTTTTAAACACAATTTTACAATATAAAAATATACGTTATCGTCAACTGTTTTATCGTTTCATGTAAAAATAATTAATAAAAAATTCCCAAAGTAACATTATTTTTTTTCGAATTTCGGTCGAAAATTTTTGATTTAGAAAATTAGACATATAAAATGAAGTCGTTCAAAACGGATGTGCGCGTTAATCTTTTAAACTACGCAACGGATTTTCATACGGTTTTCACCAATAGATAGAATGATTGAAGAGGAATGTTTATATGTATAATACATGTAAATTATATTAGAGAAAAGCCGAGAAATTCAAAGAAAATATATTTTTGTGCGATTTAAAACGGCTGGCGGGCCGTACTATAGTCACTTTTGAAATTCGTTCTACGGAAGAAATTGGAAAATAGATGTCCTAGAGTAAGTAGGTATTTGATTTTCCCTTTTCAAATATCCAGTGTTGCATTGCAAGCATTGTATAATTAGTGGCGAGTTAATTAGTTTATATGTATAATACATGCTTATTATAGTAGAGAAAAGTCGATAAATTCAAATATTCAATTCAGGCAGCGGGCAGCTGGCAAGCAGATTGTGTGGATTTTATAAAGGTTGGGTAATGGTCATAGACGAAAATTAGACATTTTAATTATTTTGTGGTCAATTTTTTATAATCATCATCATTTCATTACATAGTATAAAATGAAGTCGCTCAAAATGTATGTGCGCGTTAATCTTTTAAACTACGCAACAGATTTTCATAAGGTTTTCACCCTTAGATAGAGTGATTAAAGAGGAATGTTTATATGTATAATACATGTAAATTATATTAGAGAAAAGCCGAGAAATTCAAAGAAAACATATTTTTGTTTGATTTAAAACGGCTGGCGGGCCGTACTATAGTCACTTTTGAAATTCGTTCTACGGAAGAAATTGGAAAATAGATGTCCTAGAGTAAGTAGGTATTTGATTTTCCCTTTTCAAATATCCGGTGTTGCATTGCAAGCATTGTGTAATTAGTGGCGAGTTAATTAGTTTATATGTATAATACATGCTTATTATAGCAGAGAAAAGCCGATAAATTCAAATATTCCATTCAGGCAGCGGGCAGCGGGCAGCTGGCAAACGGGTGGTGTGGATTTTATAAAGATTGGGTAATGGCGTTGAATTTCGTTAGCCACAGCAACGTGTGGCCGGGTCTGCTAGTTTTATATAAAGCGTGGTGTTTTATTCTTTCTAACACCGTTAAGATTTACAATTAGGGAGGCGGGAATGGGTACCGCCGCCCCTGGAACCTTTATTGGATAATCAACACCTCTGCCGTAGGTCACCCCAAGTGGTTCGCTACGTTTGGTGATTTAGCAGGAGTGCCCGGGTTCATGGGGTGAGGTTTGTCTAGGTCTTGGAAGCGGATGACCAGGACACACTTAACCCCAGATTCCTACCCACCCCTTAAACCCTTTCACAGCATCCACGAAGATGACATAGGCCCTGAGGGAAATTATTTTCCTCAGGGCCTCCTTTGTGGAACTCATGTAAAAAAAAAGATTATATTTCTAACCATGGTAGTAAGGGAGACACAACTCGGGAGACTCAACTTTTGTTCGACAATAATAACCGTATTCAATGAAAAGCATAAATTTAGTAAACATATTAATTCCCATCGACTACTTTAACGTATTTCAAATGCACAATTTGTCTGATAATTATTAGGTATGGGAAAATATCAACAAAGGATTTGAGGCCTTTGAAATTTTCAATAATCCCATAAAATATCGAAAATTACGGTATCCGTGGAACAATTTTATCGGTGGGATAATACAACTCATTTCATACGGCTTATCGATATATTGGACGTTGCAACGTAAACACGTAGATTACTTGTTATCAAAGCAACGCAAGTCTTTTTTTAACTTTACAAAATACTATAAAATTTTAACCACTGAATGTGTAAGTGTTTCGTTTCGATTGACTTCAAAAGAACCAATTATGAATTATATTTCTTTTACCTACATATCCTGCTATTCGACCAGAATTTATTTACGTATTTATTTCTATTCTCGGACATGCAGTTTACATAAGTACCAGAAATATTCACATTTTTTAAATGAAAACTTCTTTAGCACCATCGTGATTTGAAACTCGATGAAATGCATGCGAGCGACACTAAAAAGAGACACGCACGTACATCTATGTCAATAGGATTTAGCCTGCGAGAGAATGATATAGCAATGAAATATTTGTTTATTTCATAGGTACTCGGTTCCAATATAATACGATAAATCCACGGTCTCAGGCAAGTCTCCTTTGGTCTACTGGTATAAAGCGAATCTTAGCGGTCAGACATTCAGCGGACCAAGGATCGAATCCTACGATATCCAAAAAATAAAAAATAAATTTATGTATTTGTAAAATCAATATCCGATATCCAAACCACTCAAAAATTAACAGGCAAAGAAAACACAAAAGAAAGCGACTCCGAAGAAGAAAACACAAATACTAATAACATGACCTAATAGCCCAGTCATTCCGTAGTTAAAAAGGCATTTAGCTTGCAAAAAGTCATGTAGTAGCGATTTTGATATATGTTGTTAAGATTGGGACTCTAAAGAAAAAAAAAAGTTTTCGACCTCGGGAGGGTCGAGCTCGATCCGCCATCTTGGATTGAAGGTCCCAAAAATCGGTTTTTTCAAAATAATTATGAAATGGTTAATTTTACAACCAAGTTGTTCAAGATGAACTTAAAGAAAACTAAATTACGTACATTTTATGTTTGGAGTTTTTTTTTGTAAGTCTAATAGGTAACGAGTTACAGTGGCGGAAATGTGAATATTTTTCTAAAAAATGATGAAATTCCCAATTTGTGTTATTTTTTCGGGTTATTCATTACATAACTAGCTGTTAAAAACCCGCTCCGTAGGGTTTTACTGCTAGGCCCTGTAGGCAGCTTTTGGTTTGGCTTCGCCCAGTTAGTGTTGGTGACCATTTTATACATAATTATATTATATAATATATTTTTTATCATATAATTATAATAATTTTGTTAACTCATTTCTACACCACCATGAGGTAGAGAACATAGCGCATTTTTTTTTATTGTGGTATCCCCTATAGGTCTACTCCACAGATATACCAGATGGTAGATTTCGAAATTATTTTATATATTGGCTATTGCGTAATGATATTTTTTTGTTGATGCCGGTTGGTTGATATCGACATCTTACAACCCGCTAATGTTGTTCCAGAGAATGTGTATTTTGAAGAAATCCGACGAAGAATTGAAGGATTACCTTAAATTCGAACTCGCCCCATTTCCTTTGTCGCTTTTCTCTAAAGAAGGAATGCGCAAAGTTACGAAATCATCATTTTATGGTGTTTTTGAACAACTTCCAGAAGGCGTGCAACTTGAAGGTAGCAAAATTAATGTTGTGGATGGAGGATACTTTTACATAAAGTTGTATGGAATCGTAATGATTTTTTGGGATCAATTTGCGAGAAGTACGTTCACTATGTAAGACATCACTATGGATCACATGCAGTTATTGTTTTCGATGGATATCCGCTAGATGATGGTGAAAAAAAATACAAAAACCGCAGAAAGACTTCGCCGATCGAAGAAGCATATGTCTGCAGATGTTCTTTTCAATGAAACAATGCCAGTTCAAGTTTTACAAGAACGTTTTTTAGCCAATGAAAATAACAAAGTCCGTCTGATTTCGATGCTTACAAAGCAATTTATACAGGCTGATTTTACAGTTAAGCAGGCTGAAGAAGATGCTGATGAGTTGATTGTCAATACTGCGATTTCCTTGTGTTCATCATTTGACGCTGTATTTGTTATTGGCGAAGACGTTGATCTCCTAGTTCTGCTAACAGCATTGGCACCACCCGAAAGAAGTATATATCTTCGCAAACCCGGGAGAGGCAAAACTTTTGAAAGTCTGTATTCCGCGAATAGTGTGAAATACAAAGAAGCGGCTGAGAATATTCTGTTTCTCCATGCCTTTAGTGGCTGCGATACAACATCGTCCTTCTTCAACCAAGGAAAAACAAAATTTTGTTCACTTGTACAGAACGACACAAGACTCAATGCCATAAAAGGGAATCTTCAAACAACATGATGCAAAACCAGAAGACATAGCAGATGCAGGAATACGGGGGTGACATGGATAAGGAAACCTTGGAAGAAGTCCGCTACCAACGTTTCGCAAAGTCAACAACAAAAAGCAAATTCAATCTTGCCTCTTTGCCACCAACGAACGACGCTGCACGGTACCATGCATTTAGGACGTACCACCAAATCCAAAAATGGTATGGAATCCAAAAAAATCCAGAAAACTGGGGCTGGAAACCAGTACTGTGGCACCAACGGGCTTGTTCCAGTAAGAATGACTAAGAAACCAGCACCCGAGACTTTATTGAAATTTATTTCGTGTAATTTAAAAAAGGATGCGGCGTTGCATGTGGCTGCAGGAAAGCTGAATTGAATTGTTCTATTGTGTGTGGGTGCTGTAATGGTCAAACATGCCGAAATATAATAATCCTTCAATTCTTCGTCGGATTTCTTCAAAATACACATTCTCTGGAACAACATTAGCGGGTTGTAAGATGTCGATATCAACCAACCGGCATCAACAAAAAAATATCATTACGCAATAGCCAATATATAAAATAATTTCGAAATCTACCATCTGGTATATCTGTGGAGTAGACCTATAGGGGATACCACAATAAAAAAAAATGCGCTATGTTCTCTACCTCATGGTGGTGTAGAAATGAGTTAACAAAATTATTATAATTATATGATAAAAAATATATTATATAATATAATTATGTATAAAATGGTCACCAACACTAACTGGGCGAAGCCAAACCAAAAGCTGCCTACAGGGCCTAGCAGTAAAACCCTACGGAGCGGGTTTTTAACAGCTAGTTATGTAATGAATAACCCGAAAAAATAACACAAATTGGGAATTTCATCATTTTTTAGAAAAATATTCACATTTCCGCCACTGTAACTCGTTACCTATTAGACTTACAAAAAAAAACTCCAAACATAAAATGTACGTAATTTAGTTTTCTTTAAGTTCATCTTGAACAACTTGGTTGTAAAATTAACCATTTCATAATTATTTTGAAAAAACCGATTTTTGGGACCTTCAATCCAAGATGGCGGATCGAGCTCGACCCTCCCGAGGTCGAAAACTTTTTTTTTTCTTTAGAGTCCCAATCTTAACAACATATATCAAAATCGCTACTACATGACCTTTTGCAAGCTAAATGCCTTTTTAACTACGGAATGACTGGGCTATAATGTATAGGAGTTGCACTAGTATTCGTATCTCCCCACTCTTGTCTACTTTAGTGTTCTGACGGTTTCACTTCTACGCGTGTGAATTGCACAATCTGTTTTTTTTTGCTTTTTTGAAATAGGTAATTCAATTTTTTTAAATAGGCAATTCACCCTAAAAAGAGTGTTTTTAATAATTTTAGTAACAGTTTGGATAAGTACTAATGTTTTATGAGCATCTCACTGGGAGAACCTGTGGTGAAATGTTAGTATGTTTCAGATAATGTGTTATTATGTTGCCATAAGTAAAAACACAGCATCGTTCTTGAGACCCTCAGGAAGGATATTGTGGTTCCACTCATGTCGGCAATATTGTATATTAGGTTAGTAACAGTTAAAGTACATCGTAATATTACACAGACTCAATGTAGTAACAATTTAGTGAAAAGAAAAGGATACTACGTGAAGTGAACTTAATTTTATGAGGTTAAAATCATGTATTGGTTTCATAGTGCTTTCACACAAACGAAGTATAGAAATCCGTAAGTCGAAACTTAAACTTTAGGGTCGCACAGTTTACACCCGCGCTGTGCAAGCGGGTTCCCCACAGAGCGTCGGACCATGAAGAAAAGAGAATAAAACACTTGTAAACAGAAAGAAGTAAATAAAAAAAAATAATTTTACAACAATTAATAATCTACTGAGTAGATCTAATTATGTATTTAACTAGCTGACCCGACAAACGTTGTTCTGCCACATAAATTATTTCTAGAGAATATTTTGGTTGTTAAATAATAACGAATGTATTGTTAGTGTGTGAGGATGGGATCTATGACAGACAGAGGAATGGAGCGCTGTAGACGATGACCGCCGATAAAAACAAAAAAAAACAAAAAAAACATCAACCATTCATTTTCTTAATTCAACGTATTTTATTAAAAGTTGAACATAAAGTGAAAAAAGTCATATATTTTTTATCTTAAAGTGGGAAAATGAAATAAAGAAAATCAAAATTAATTTCGAAGAGCATTTGAGTGTACGATATTTTTTGTCATTCCGTCTTTAGCCAACACAAATAAGCTCGATGGTTTGCCCACGCGAGAACATGATGCCGAATGAAATATCAAAATGACGCATCATTTATCAACATAAATAATTTCTTTCTGTTTGAAATACGAACGACAGTTAAATTTGTTTATACAAAAATACTAAAATCGCGATTGAGAAATGGGAGGGTGGGGGTGGGAGGGTTAAAATTTGGGGTTAAAGGTATTTTTTGATACCAACCAAAAAAATATCCAAAAAAAATGTCTAAAAAATAGATTTTTTCTGCATAGGGACACCCTAATCACCTAGCGGTATGAAATGTACTTTAACTACTAAAACCAATTCTCATACCTATTAAATATACATAAAAAATTCATAAAAATCGGTCCAGCCTTTTCGGAAGAGTACGACCACAAACACCGTGACACTAGATTTTTTTATACATATAAGATAAGATATAGGTACTAATTAATTTATATTGTTTGGAGTGAATATAATACATTATGATAAAATCTCCACTATAATACTTAATACTTTTATCCAATATTTATTTGTATTTATATTGATGATCGAAGATGAGATTTTTGTGAGGCCTGATCGGTGGTTTTTGTATGATTAAAAATTAATGTTGTTCCAATAATGGCAAGGCTAAAATGCAATTCAATAGATGTTATTAGTATAGTTTTAGTAGTACGAAATTTTTCTATATTCCTACCAGTGGCGTAGCGAGGGGGGGCGCCCCAGTAGCCACCCGATGGGGGGTGGCACCCGACCGTGGAAAAAAAATTACGAAGAATATTGTCACCAAAATATTGTACACATGAACACGGTCTGTTATTTATATTGTTGTAGCTCTAGAATTTTGTGTTGGTCGGTCTTTTATATGCGAAAATAGCCACCCCCCCCCCTCCAGGGTGGACTGATTTTCGTCGATTTTGAAGTCGAAAGTAACATTTTGAATTTCTCAAGTCAATTTTAATTGGTGGGATGGGACGGGGGGGGTGACACAACGTCCCGGGGGTGACATCCGCCCCGGGTGCCACCCATGCTAGCTACGCCGCTGATCCCTACAGATGGCAATTAAGTATGATTTCAGAAGAGTAACCATCTATCGTCATTCGTGTCTTATATTCAAACGGTTAGCCTCCTCTTAACGATAACTTTATAAATCAACTAGTAATCACACTAATCTCAAACTTATTTGGAAGTTTCCCGAAGCATATAAAGTGGTATTAGTTAATTAGATTAACAGAAACAACATCTGGCGCAGCCGGAACGATTTATATTGATTACAGCATGTCAAAAAAGTTAACATAAACATTACTATTACATAGAAAATAGGTACGAACACCAATTGTATACGTAATATTGTTTCTTTGCGGAAATAAGGAACCCCTAAGATTATATTTTTACTTAGTTATGATAAGTTTATTTTTCACTACAATTTCGTTTCTTTTACAAAATATTGTATACGTTTGAATATTTTTTGAGTATCCTTAGGAACAATGATCTTCTATGTGTAGAAGTGTAATGTTTGATATTATTCACAATCAAACACTATGGGTTCTGTGGTGGTACTTCTCAATAACAATAGGTCCTTGATACAAACTGGCGTATTGTGAGTTGATTTACAATAATACTACAAGTCACACGACCTGTCTATACTAGCGGATAATTGAATCTGAGCAGTGGGCTGGCGAGAACCACTCTCGACGGCCACCGCCTACCCGGGCACCCCTGTCGGCAATCGACGGAAGCACTTTCCCTGCTGACATCTATCGGCTCCTGATAGAAGCTCTTTCAATACATTACAAGAAGATAATCTCCTCTTGACAAATTTCGGGATACACTTCTCTGCTGATACAAGTATGTAATACCTGACGCCATTGAATGACTGAATATCCTCAGAATTCCATTTTGTCTTACACAAACCCCTCAAACTATACAATATATTATTATAAAATGCAATGTCTCCGAGAGCGTGCTATATAGAATATTGTACAGAATGTACATCAAAATGTCAAGTTGAAAGGGTAAAGCATCCTTACTATACAACGTTAAAATTATCCCCATTCAGACGTGCGTCGTTCACCTCCCAGTCCCGCCGTTAATCGCAAAAAAAAACACCAAACACCGGCCGTAAATCCACCGCTCCAATATCAGCGATATCACGCACAAACATTGTGCGTCCCCGGGCTATCGTATGTCGACATCGGAACGTGGGTCCAACAGCTAGCTGACCGCTCGCCTCTACCTCTCCCCGGGGAACCGAGGGATGTAATGTTCATTGATGCTTGCTAGCAGGAGACGTGACCTCCTCGTTCTGTCTGTGCTCCCGGTAACTTAAATGCCGAATTCACAAATTTTGCGTGCTTGTTTTTGCGTAGGTAGTAGGTATTGGAGTTTTTGGTCAAATTCAGGAGATTTTTTTCGTTGATAAAGCCGGAATTCAGAATTTTTGTGTGCCTTTTGAATTTTAGATTGTTTGGAAAGTTCAAAGTTCAAATTTCACGCTCCTATAAAAATCTGAATTCGCTAAAATGTTAACATTTTTAAAAAGGTTAATGAAATAACGCTGCCCTCTACGTTCATTTCAATGTTTTCCTTTCTAATTTGGAGAGGCTAGTTTGAAACGTTATTATATCTTGACATTTCCAGGGTATCAAAAGAAGGAAAGGTCTATATTTTATAGCATTTCATACCTATCACATTTCGAAAAATTGCCACTTAAAAAGCATCCTTGGATAATGCAAATAGTTCTGTGAACCGTTAAAAAACTCTTATAATAAATCAAAATCGAAATATCCTCTAAAAATTATAAGATTTTTAAGTACTTACTAACTTAAACACTACCTACTTTATTATAAACTAGCAGACCCGGCCACACATTGCTGTGGCTTACCTTAACGTTATAACCAATGCCATCTGTTAATTTGCAAATATATCAAATTTACAACACCCGCTTGCTTGCTGCCGCTGCCTGAACTAAATCTTTGAATTTCTCGACTTTTATCTACTATAATATTCATGTATTATAAACCTTCCTCTTGAAACACTCTTGTTGGTGAAAACAGCATGAAAATCCGTTGCGTAGTTAAGCGCACTAAGCCCACATACAGCGGGAGCGACTTCATTTTATACTCTGTAAAGATTGTAATGTATTTTATCTAAAAATATAACAAATTATTTCTACTATCTAATGAATTAATTGCAAAATGAAATGCGTTTAAGTCCATGTAAACATGACGATTTCACATTTGAGAAAATCATCTTTACCGAATCATTAAAACGGCCCCCATCTTGAAACGGAAACGGTAACGTGTAAACAAATTTACGGACAGTAGAGATGCAAAACGGTCGAGTTAAAGTAGGACTTCGCTAAGTTCAGGCGATTACAAAAACACAATGTATTCCCTTATAGCTTCATCTTAAAATGAGTACATATTTTAACTGCAAAATTTAACACAGACTTACAGCTCAAGCTATTCTTAAGAAACGTTTGAATTTTTAAAACGTGATGCAGATATTCGAATTGCGAAAAACACGTAAATAATTTACCATTTTTTGTTCTTATCTCGTCGGATACCTAACCCGCGATCTCTGGGCCAATCATTATTGCTCTACCTCTCTGCCACGAAGGTCGTCACTAAGTTATCTAGATTCCTAACTTATTTATTGCTTCCATCGTTACTTTTTTACAGCATTATTCTCACCAATCGTAAAATTCCCCTGACTCTCAAGGGAGCGAAACTTTAAAGACAATACAATATTTCAACACTCCAGTATATTATACGCTGACACTTTTTACGGCCAGCAACACATGTGCAAATAATCCAAACCCCCTGTGGCCATAAATAACCCCAGTCCAGGCCAAGAACCCGGAAGGCGGGGGTAAGTTTGGCCACTGCCAACTCTTGCACCGGCAATGGTACTAACCATTAAAGCCCAACTACCCCTGCTTTATTTGAAAATATGGCACTGATAATAATCCCTACTGTTAGATGTAAATAATGCCGAATGTTTGTGAACATTCAATTATATCCAAGCGATTACTTTGTCAGCAGATGTTTCAATTTCGGGTTGGACTATTTCAATTGGATTGTAAGATTCATTGAAGAAAGCGGGTTAAGGATTTAATAGAACTTTTCCTTTTATTTGGAAGAATTACAGAATAATTGTGTTGCATCAATCTAGATTTTTAATGATTTTATTGAAAGCAAAAATATCATAGCCATCACTTTAGAACCTGTCAATAGTGGTGACGTGCATTTCTCGGGTAGCTATGATGTTCGTTGTGGTCAATTTCTAAGTAGGTACGTTTTTGATTGTGGATTCAAAGCATCCAAATATATCAAACCGATGCCGACGGTCCCGAAGAATAATGTTGGATCCAAAGAAGAGATGTGGTACCCGCAGTTTTTACTAGGTGAACGAAATTAACGAAATTAATAAATTCTTTTCGTATGCAAACTACTCCGATTATGTAATAGTCCGCCGACAGTCGCGCGGAGATCATTTGAATATCTTTGGTCGGATCTGATGTTGCCAATCCAAGTTGCCATCGCGTTTATCCTGTGTTCAATTCCTCGGCTGTCTTAGTCCTCCATCACGACACAAGCAACATTTTCCGCTTACTTCGGTGGTAGTAGGAGATTTTAAAATATTGTCAGGTTCGTAACCAGGGAATGTTTCTTTTTTTATAAAATGTTCCACTCCGCTCTAGGCTTGTCGAAAAAATATCGATATTTCGAATTAAAAATATCGATATTTTTACCCGAAATATTTTGAACCGATATGTCGATACAAAATATCCAATATCGAAAATTGTATCAAAAACGATATTTTTTTAAATTTATGTATTTAAAGTCACTAGAATCCAAAACCGTATAGAAACGAACGGAAAAAAAGTAACTGTATTGGGTCATGACATCTGGCGGTTGAAATTTTAACTATTAATAGCTTACAAATCTATTGTCTTTGCATTAGTATTTGTGATCACCAATACTATCTCATGTGTTTCGGTACATACACAGAAATGTATGCTATTTTTCGCCATTTTTTTCTAAGCCACTCCTATGTGTTGGTTCCCAATTGTCTATGATTTTTGACTATACCTTGTTCCAAACACGAAGTCCTTTTTGACAGATTAATGCGCCACTAAAATGTTACTGAGACGCATACAAACTTTATATGCATCTCAGTTTACATATAAGTTAGAAGACAGCTTTTTAGTTTTTGATATTTTTGTAATTATTACGTAATAAAAATGAATAGTGATAAAAATACCTTCATTTTTATTGAGATTTTTGTACATTAAAAAAAGCAAATTGTGTACAAAAATTACTATTGCTAATATTGAGCTGAATACACTATTTTTTTATAAACTCAAAATCTCTTGAAAATTTGACCGATATATCGATATTTTTTCCTCGATATATCGACGTCGATATTGATATTTTAATAAATATATCGATATTTTTTTCACTTTCGACATACCTACTCCGCTCTCCTGGGTTACCATGAAAAAAAATCGCTCTCGTCACTTACCTAATCCATTTGGGAATGCAGAGTTCAGCAGGCTCCGAGGATTTTGATAAACTGGGACTAATGTGTGGTATTCGCATTTTAAAAGTTTTTTTTATATCTCTGTAGGTACGAGTACGTGAGGCCATACAATAAAATAATATGTAAATATTTACTTTTACTTGACCTTTCAAACGCAAATTATATTTTCACACTACAATTCAAAATAATAATAGCGAAAGCTATTTCGATTTCATAAAATTATTTTTAACTTTAGGCTCATCTATCTCCATATCACAATTAGGTAACAGAACACTGTTACATGAACCCCCCCCCCCCCCCCAATAAAAATAAAGCGACATTTTTAAGCCTTCAAAATGTGCCCATGACATAGAGATGTATGAGCATTTTGAACTCAAATCCATAAGTTTTGTATGAAAAAGGCCGTGCTATCACTTCTTACTTCATTTGAATAGGGTTCTAACTTCATTTTACCTTGTTCAAATATACGAGGTGACAAATTTTGCACCGCAGTGGGAGGGATGGATTCATACGTCCGTCACTCCTGGATACACTGACCTCCAAATTCTTACCCACCCCCTACACCCTTTTACTTCCCCGAACTTCCTTTCCTTCCTTTTCTAAAAAGATCCTCCGCACAGCATCCCCAAAGATGATATAGGCCCTGAGGGGAATTATTTTCCCCAAGGCCTCCTGTGTGGAGTTAAGTGAACGTACCCATACTACGTGACCCACCTTTTGCAGTTTTTAAACCCCCCCCCCCCACCCCCTCGGTGACCACGTGTAGTATATTCCAAGACCCCCCCTTCCGCTATAGTTTTCACGTACTAAATCATAAATACGGTTTTGAATCATTTCTTGCTAACAAAAAGTTTAAAAAAAATTATTTGGCTTATGTTTGTCTTTATTAATACGGCGCTTGCTGCCTGACGTCAAGAGTGCATGCATACCTACATATAATTACAAGTGGAAAAATATTAAAAAGCTAGCGGAAAAATCATAAAAAGATTTCTAGATTGACTACGTGATAAAAAACCTAATCCCCCCCCCATTGTGAACAAGCGTGGTATTTTGAAGACCCCCCCCCCTAAACAGGTCACTTAGTATGGGTCTAACTTTTCCTAATGTTAAAAAAAAAGATTTCTCATAATCTGATACGTTTTTGCCGGATCTACCCTAAGATAAAGTAAGGAGGTAGCACAACACGGCATAACACGCCAAAACCAAAAAACGAAAATACTCATAATTTATTTATCAATCTCCGATTTTGAGGTTGAATCTTGTGTTATGTATTGTAATTGAACATATTGAGAGGATAATATTTAAATAGGACGTATACTTACCATTCAGAACATACCTAAACATGTAAATAGAACCATATGCAACCAGCTAAGGCTTAATAATTCATTGCACAAGGTTCTAATTACATTTCCCTAACGCAATTTCAAGCTACGGCGACGTTCTATTTAAATATTTTCCATTAAAATATGATAAACTTAAATACTTTAACTAAAATTGTTAAATAGATTACGAAAATTCGTATCAACACACTTTGAAACCTTAGAACATGGTAAGGCGAAGTTAGAACCCTATCCAACTAAGGTGTCAAGTCAAACAATAATGCGCCTCGTAATAAGGATCAACTGTTAGTTACAAACAAAATAGAGAGTGTAAGTGATGTTATAACTTTGTAAAATAAATGATTATTCAAAATGCTTGATGTTCAGAACTATGTCATAAATATATCTACGAAAATACCACATATTCAGTCTGAAAATTATTTCGGGAATAGAAATGAATAAAAGAAAAATGCTTTGACATTCAAAGGTCATTTTTGAAAATAATGTCAGTTAGAACTATATCCAAATGACGTGACGACTTATGCGAAATATTTTTTGCCAAAAAATCAGTAAGTACCGTAAAGTACACAAAAATTCTCTATAGCTATCGATGTACCGTGTATTAAAAAACACGAAAATACTAAGGGGTTAATATCTGATTCCAAATAAACGCATAACAATAAAAGTCGAAAGAAAGACGTTCCGCTGTTTGTCTTCTTCTAGATCCTATCTAAACGTGTCGTAATAAAAAAAATTAAAATGTTCGCCGCCAAAGCGACCGAAGGGAATAAGAAAAAATCGCAAAATGGCAATATATCACTTATGTAGATGACATATGGAATTATTCGGGCGGGCCTCGCGAGCGGGCAAGGTGTAAATCATGGTGCGGTTTTTGTAAGAGGATTATGAATTATACATCTGATGCTCGTTGAAAATATGGTAATAAGCCGGAGTTTTGGCGGGGTTTTGGAGGGGTTTTGCCTCCCTGAATAACGGGCCGAAGCCGGTTAATGTGGAAATCGTAAAAATCGAACGATTTTTAAAAAGTTACGCGGCCATTTTCGGAAATCCCGCGGGAGGGGCCGTTTGGCGCGTTTTGCCAAAAATTGTGGCGGAAAATTGAAAATGGAATGATTTTGATTTTTTATTCCCCGCAAAGGAATGGTGCCACTGGTGTTTGATCAATTTTTATTGCATTTTTGTTTAAAATTATTTTTATAGAAGGTTTTTTGGTCGCAGGTTAAGAAATAATAATATCTAATTGACTTGGTTATTTTTTTCCACAGCTTAGACCTTTGACGGTAACAAAATATATATATATATTTTTTTTTTTTTTTTTTTATTATTTTTTAGCATATAAAATATAATGTACATTTAGATGATGTATTAATTTGCTTACATGTTCATATTCAAATATGTTAATACCACTCTTCCATGGAAGCGTTAGCTTGTGTCTGGAAGAGTAGTGTACATTTTTTAATGCTATATTTAAGTTCTTAAATTACAATGTGAATGTAAAAAACAATAAGTTGTAAGTTCGGTGATATGTGATTATAAGTATTTATCTACTATCAAAACAATTTTACTGTTTGGATAATGTGTCCAGAATTATTGTAATTAGTTGCTAAAAACAATACAAAATTTAACTTATTTGAAGAATGGAGTATCACTTGGAAACTGAGTTATAAGTAGATTAGATTAGTCGGAAACTGTTTTTTTTTTTTTTTTGAGATTATCTTTAAAATATTTTTTTACAGTGTTTATTAATTGGATTTTATCATTAATTTTTCTAATTTCATCCGGTAATCGGTTGAAAATAAGTCTTCCTTGATAAGTATAATAATTTTGTGCAAAGGAAGTGTTTAATTTTGGGCATGAAAAAATATATTTATGTCTAGTACGGTTTTCAGTAATAAATTGATATTTTTCTTTTTCTTTTATAATTTGAATCAATGCATTTCTATTGTATAGATCTTTGAAAGATGGTACTTGGAATTCCTTAAATAATTGATCCGTTGGGTAGTCAGAAGGTTTTTTTAATATGATTTTAATTATTAGCCTCTGCACAACTTCAATTGGGGAAAGATTAGTTTTGTATGCGGATCCCCAGCTAATGATAACATATTGTAAAGTTGATTGAACCAAAGCGTAATATATTAGATATAAGTTTTTTACAGATAAAAAATTTCTGATTCTTAAAAATATATAAATCAATTTTCTAATTTTTTTTACAACTTGACAAATTTGTTCCTTCCATTTCAAATTTTTATCGATAATGACTCCTAAATATTTGATTGTGTTTGTTGTTTTTAATATTGTGCAGTTTTGGATACAATAATTTTTACTATGTGTTTTGGAATTATCATGGATGATGATGTCAATGTTTTTAGGGGTATCATTTTTGTGTATTGCAAATGGAATTACAAATGTTTTATCACCATTTAGTGATAGTAAATTTACGTCGAAGAAATTCTTTAAAATATTTATGTCTTCGGTGGCTTTAAATGTTACTTTTTCCCAAGTTTTATCGCTAATTATTAGTATCGTATCATCGGCGTATGAAGTAATTTGGCCATGTAGTGGTTGAAAAAAAATGTCATTAACATATATGGTGAAAAGGATTGGTCCGATTACTGTACCTTGAGGGATTCCAAAGTCTGATATTTCTTTATCGCTATTAATCTGATTTATTTTTACGACTTGCGGTCGATTTTTTAGGTAGTTCGAAATCCATTTAATTGCATTGTCTTTTATACCTATATTGTTTACTTACCGATTGTTTTAGATGTTTCCACCATTCCTTCGTAGGAAAGTATAATGTTTTTTTTTAAATTATTTTTGTTTTATTAACGAGCCCTTTTATTAACTTTTTTTATTAACGAGCCCTAAAAGCTGGCTTCGCTTTACAGTTTATTTCGTCTCAATATAAAACCCAACACTATTTTTCCAAAATAGTTTTTCTTTGTCGACCGATAATAAAACATTATGTAGTACAAGAGACATGCGATAATTACTTATTTTACCACATTGATATGGATAAAAACTCCATAGCTCCTGATGGAAATTATTATGCCACCAATTCACGGTATTTTAAGAAATTTCTGTATTTTGGTTAATAATTTTACATGTTGAAAGCGTGGATGTAACCCATGGATTATATTTTTTTATTTCGATAAGATAAACTTACTTACCTAAATATTAGCGTATTTACGAACAATACATAGACGGAAATATTTACCCAATAAAAAATAAATTGAAGGTGTGTACTTGTTTACTTGTTTTCTTTTGGTTTAATTAATTACCCTTATTAAATAATTATAAACTTGATAATAGCAATTTACTAAATGTACAGGGTTTTCCAATAAGATGTGTTATTTTGATATTCAAAGAAAAATGCCATTTTTTAATATAAATGATTGGATGTTTATTTCATTATAAAGAGGAAGATATGCCGTTAATTAGTGGAAAATAACATCAGGCAAATGACCACCACGACCACGCTCACAGGACCATATCCTTTTCATGAAATTTTCCATAACCAAATCGCAAAGTGGCTGCCCTATGTCCTTGATAGCCTCACGAATTACATCTTTGAGGTCTTGAATCAACGCTGGGCTGTTGGCGTAGACCTTCTCTTTCACATGGCCCCAAAGGAAGAAGTCACAAGGTGTTAAATCACAAGATCTCGGTGGCTAATTGTGATCACCTTTTCGAGAGATAACACGGTCCGGAAACTTTTCCCGTAAAAGATCAATGGTTTCGTTGCTTGTGTGGCACGTAGCGCCGTCTTGTTGAAAGTAAACGTTGTCCAGATCAATACCATCCAATTCCGGCCATAAAAAATCATTAATCATCTCTCAATAGCGCAATCCATTCACCGTAACTATTGCTCCAGCCTCATTTTCATAATGAATTTTAATAATTTCAATGCATTGTTGAAGCGTGTATCGTTCCATTTTTATTAATGGCGTAGTTTCTACTTGTCAAATTTCAAAAAATGGCAACTTCAAATAGCGGGCTATTCAAAATAACACCTCTTATTGGAAAACCCTATACTTATAATAGAAAAAATTAAAACAAAATGTTAATTACGAACCCTCTTCCAGTTGACGAATCCCTCAGTAGGGTATTATTTTCTCATTCTCTTTATGTTGTTTTTCACTTTTTATAATAATAATATTTGGATGATTTATACAGCGTCGTTTTGTGAGGAATTGCCTCAAGGACTCCGGTAAATGGCTAATCATGTTTATCCATGAACATTATCACGAACTTATGATGTGAAAACGTATATGTTCACAGTTTAACTTCATGCTACATACTTTTATCTGTGTTTTTTTTATTTCTTTTTTATATATTCTTTTCCTACCACGTTCTGTTTTCTTTAATCTTTTTTATTTTTTTTTTATTCACAAAAAGATACATAAATTACAATAAATTTTATACAATAATTAATTACATAATATATGTATTTGATTTACCCCCATAAATAAGCAGGGCTTGTGTGTATGGGGGGTGTTATTATATTGGTTTAATTTTTTTTAATTATTCAGTTTAAATTTTCGGTATAATTTTTAAGCTGAGTTTTAAATTTTTTTATGTTACAGTTCATGTTTCTGATTTTTTCAGGTAGTGAATTAAAAAAATTAACTCTGAGATATTTATGATTTAACTGTCCTATTGTTTTTTTACATTTTGGAGTAGGAAATATTGACGTTTGTCTAAGATTTCTATTATTTTTAAAGGGTGCAACTTTATTTTGAATATTATCTTTATAAATTTGTAATGTTAAAATTGTTTGTAATATAAATATATTATATATTATGAATTTTTGCGGAAACTTCGCTGGTTCATGCAACCATATAATATGTAATTACTAATTCCCTTAATAAAATATGTATAACTGTTTGTTTCCCTAATAAACTTTAAAAAATTTAAAAAAATGATATGCTATGGTGCGACAAAGAAGTTTTTAAAATAACCATTTTATTTTTTTTCCGTTTTACGTTGGGCACTGAGCAACAACGCGTTCAAGGAGTACAAGAAGTAAAAACGAAGACAGCGCCATCTGCAATACAGGTTTGCGCGCTCGCTTATTTAGCAAGAACACCGAGCGGAGTGTCTTAGTTTGAGCCGATGTCGATAGATGTCAGTGCGCTCCAATATTTATGTTTTCGATTTGCATGCAGAACAGTATTGACTGGAGAACATTTTTTTATTTCTTACTAGGTACGTGAGTTTATAATGTTTACCTATAAAGTTTAGGTACATCATATTTCCACATCTATTGAAAATGATGGTAAACCACTTGAATTATATTGGGTGGAACTATATTATTTATTTTTTGAAATGCACTTTCATGAAAGTGTTTATTTTTATATATTTTTCACAAATATGTGTTACAATTTTAGCTTCAAAGTAATATTTATTAACTTGCGACCGAATAATAATTAATTTAGTGATGCAACCTACCCGTCAGGTTAGGATATTAGCTATCATTGGAGAAATCTCAGTATCATCTTCTACACTCTCCAACGTCTTTAACCAACCTTTTTTCGATTCGGTTTAAAAATGTTTAAATGTTTAACGGTTTAATGATTTAAAAAGTACGTGCAAACTGAGATTGACGCATCCATAGTAATCGCTTCCCCTTTTTTACACACCTTTAAAATAGGCAAGTACCTACATAGGTACCAAAAATGCATTCCATATTTTTGGTTAGTCAATCTTAATACCTTAAAACGGGTTACACCTAGTGAGGTAATTTAATTTATGAAGGGAATTATCGTAGATGATTACAATATGTTACATTGTATGAAACTGTTTAAAAGATATTTCAATAAACGCCGATTTATCGGCACTGAAACTAAAACTGAAAAAATACGCAATAACATCAACAACAAATTGCCTCTTAACTAAAAACAAATGAAGTTCATCAGCAACCATTTATTAAACTCAGCCGAACAAGCTTGTGCTATCAGGCAAATAAATCGCTGATATAACCGAAGTTTTCCGAACGCGAGCTTTCTCCATTGAAAAGCTTTCGGGCGGGCCCCAGTCGCCTCGACGGAGGAATAAAGAATAAAGGAGGTGGGTAGCAAGCAGGTGTGACGTGTGACGCGGTTGATATGTGTGTAATAGTATGACACGGTCCTCTATACATGTGCCACTTAGCGTTAATACGTCAACCCTTCAGCTAAACTGAGCACTTAACTCAGCGACGACACGACGCAACAACTGAGTTTTTCAATCAGAGTTTCTTTGAGCTCATTCATTTTAAAAAATTTCGCAAATGTGGGAGTTAGGTATTGAAACAGCTTTTGGAGTTATCCACATATCCCAAGGTCCTGTTCGAAATATTGTCTTCCCCTTTGTTCCTTACTTGGGAATCAGGTAAAAAGTCAGACGACTACATCCTCCTACCGCTACCGATGCCAGTTTAAAATATTATTTGAACGATCATTTTGAAGTACCCAAACATCAGTTGAAATATTGTCGAGATCGTAATCACACCAATTATCGAATCTCTCGCAAAATCGCGTTCATATAAGTTTTATGTGAAATTTAATGTTAACAGTCGGGTATAACTATGCGTCCAAAGTGACTAATGGATGAAGAAGCAAATTGCCACATTTGAAGCTAGGGCTTTTTCCCGTCACTCTTTTCCCTGTGATAAAAAAACCGCAATCGAATGTTATTTTATTTCTTGGTTAACTATTTTACAGTCTGCTTAAGTTGCCATCGGGCATTAAATGGTGGGTTTTGACAAATTGATTGAAAGGTAAGGCCTAAAGGTTCAAAAAATAAGTTTGTAACAAGACTTTTTATTTGTTTTTTTTTACGAACAACCGGCTGGAGCCAGTGAAACTACGGCATTTCTAATTCAGTTATGTTGTATGGCTAAAGATAGTGAGGAGGGAAAGTATATTGGAAATAGGGAAAGTACCTGGCTATTAAGACCGTTGTTTGAAAGCCATTTTCAGGCGAAACTGAAAGTATCTTCCACTCCGGAGGGTAACGCAAATATGATTTTTAATAAATTAATTGTGAAACAACCCAAAATAATTCGATAAAATTTAATTGCGCCTGCTGGGGTTTTAACCCGCAATCTTCGGGTCTTTTATAGCACACAATGAATTAATAAAATAGAATCCTTGTTAATCTTCAATTATATTTTATTTATTTATTTTATTTTATTTTAAATACATAAACGGCTATACTGCCTTTTATAAATAAACATATAATAGAGTACAAAAGTAAGAAAAATAATATCATTACGTAATAGTAGTTTTAAACTTAAAAATAACATACAATTATTTTATGTATCACAACAAAAAAGAACAATGAGAAATATCATCATATCATTTCAACAAGTCCATATTGCGTATATAAAGTTACATTATGGAAAAAATAAATAACTTAAAAACTGAAACTTAAAAATAACATACAATTATTTTGTGTATCACAACAAAAAAGAACAATGAGAAATATCATCATTTCATTTCAACATGTCCATATTGGAATGAAAATAACGATGCATACCTGACCGTTATTATTATTACTAACATATGTCATTTATTTTTTTAAATCTAGTGCAGTTCACATGCTTGAAAAGTGAGCTCATAATAAAAGCGGCCAATGCGGTACTGTGCGTAGGTGAGGTTTCTTCTCTCGCAGGCTAAATCTTATAGATGTATGAATTATCATTATTATTTAGTAAACTAATGTCTTGAACAATAGTTTACCAATTAAAAAAAATAATCAATATTTGACAAGTTAAAGTATTTCACCAAAAAATGTGAAATTCTTTGTCTCGACGCCACCTAGTGGGAGATTCAGCACTTACGATGCCTTTCCCACAAAAAAATTAAGTTGGTTGTTTTCAGGTGGAAAAATGTAATAAGCAGTAATTGTTGAATGAAACACTAGTAAGTATTGAATTATTTGGCGGGTAGCAGATAAGCCGACGTAGCTCAGTGGATAAAGAGCATTTGACCGGATATCAGAAGGACGCGGGTTCAAGTCCCGTTGGCGGTATGTATCTTTTCTCGGGAGATTTTTTCAATATAGATGAGTGTTCCAGGGTAATAATTATTGCTTATAATAATTGTACGTATTATCTCTTTTCAATGATGAATGTAAGTAAGTCTAAAGTCATGGTGTTTGAAAGAGAGAGTACGAAAACAATATGCAACATAGTTGTGAATGATGAATACTCGGAGCAGGTGGATGAGTTTGTGTATCTGGGTAGTATGTTTACGAGAGATGGGAAGGCTGATAGAGATATTGAAAGAAGGGTGAATGCCATTAATGGTGGCCTGAATGCCGTTGGCGCTAATAAAAATCTGTCAAAAAAGCGAAGCTAGCAGTCCACAATGGAGTCCTGGTATCTACCCTGATGTATGGCAGTGAGGCATGGAACTGGCAGAAAGTAAGCTGAATGCTGTTGAAATGAGATCCCTGAGACGTATGTGTGTTAAAACAATATATATTCGTATGAGAAACGTGGATATCCGCAAAGAATGTAAGGCTGAGGTAAGCATAATGAGTAAGATTAATAAAGGGACCCTCAGATGGTTTGGGCATGTAGAGCGAATGAATGAAGAAAGTAGTGTAAGAAGAATATACGACGCGAATGTGAATGGTAGAAGAAGTCGGGGACACCCGAGGAAGACATGACACGATCAAGTGAATTAGATACTTGAGTCGGGCCATGTCAAAAGTCAGAATAATAGAAGAGAATGTATGAGACGATGCATGAATGTGAGTGAGGCAAAGAGTGTGTGCCAAGACTGAGTTGTTAGGCGGTCCGTCCTCTCTTCCTACCCCTGCGGGGAAACGGCGTGATGGTTAGTTAGTTATCTCTTTTTAGTGTCGTTTCCGTTTCATCGAGTTTCGAAACACCGCACAAAGAGGAGACCGATTTCTCATCGAGTTTCAAATCACAACGGTGGTAAAGGAGTTTTTACTTCAAAAACATCCTACCCACTAGCAAAGACAAAAAAGCTATTTTCTAAAAGCTTTTTATTAAAAACCGTACCGATGGTGAAAGAAGGTAGCATTACTATTGATCTATATGTACTTGAGAACGAAGCCACTTTAGAATCGAACTCAAATTACCCTGATATCTAATTTTAGCTCGATTATTGTATTTAGATCAAATATTATTACACTTTATTTATCTGTCATCATAGGGCTCATATTTCATTGGCAGGGGCGATATTCAACATTTGGTTGTTGTTGTTACGTATTAGGTGGGTGATTAGTAGCTTTTATTTTATTGTTCATAAATTAAAATGTAACATTTTATAATTCTGTGAAGAGTCCAGTACCTCCTTCCTCTTCACGACATACTTCGCTTCTCTACTCCTTTCAGCCTCACCACATATCCCATTTTGGGGATGCCATAGTTGGGGATCCGGAAAGTGTGGACAGCAGTAACGCAAAATATAATAAATAAATTCCAAAAATGCTTGAAACTCATTTACCATCCGGATTTTTTGGTGACCAAATGATATCTTTTTATTTAACTTTATTTGGGTTCAGTTCTATAAACATTAAACAGATGTATAATTTAAAGTATACTAGCCGACCTGGCCATGCGTTGCTGTGGCTAACGAAACGCAACGTCATCTACTGGTTGATTACCCAACTTTTATAACCGACGCCATCTGTTAACTTGCGTACAAATCAAATAATATATATTTCAACCAATTTAAACAAAACCTTGACAAATTTTATACCTAAACTATCCTCATGAATCACTCTATCTGTCGGTGAAAACCGCATGTGAATATGTTCAGTAGTTTTTGAGTTTATCGCGAACAGACAGACAGATGCGTCAGAGGACTTTAATTTATAATATGTAGAGAGAGATATACGTATATACGATTTAATGTGTTTTCAACTAAGCGCATTTCAATTACCCTAAGCACACTATATAAATATTTTATTATTTTTACTAGCAGCACGTTTTCATCAATCAATTACAGCTGAAATCCCCGTCGATTAATAGCGGCAACTTCTCGAATCACACATCGTTATCCCAATAAGTTTTTCTACGATTACCTATACAGGTAGTATGTATTTCTTTTATTTCCGAACAAGCCGATCAGAGTTAGAAACTTGGGGCTGGATAAAGTTAACGGCGATGACTGCTTGTTACGTGCCTTACGTCACACAATGTAACTACACCATGAATTCAGAAAAAAAATCACGGAAAAAAATTACGTTACTTCCAAAACTGTTTACGAATTACTTAGCATTGTTAATTACGAGCTTCAGATGCACTTGTAATGGGCTTGATTTGGGTGATAATATGTGTAGGAAAAACAAGGTATGCAAGGAAAAAGGATAACCAATCACTTACCTCTGTATCTCTGCGACGGATCACACAGTGTAGTTATATCGTTCCACCGCGATAGTTGGAGGTAATTATCTCCACAACAAAACGAATGAGTACGAAACGGTATTATGTGCTTCCCAGATGGTCAAATTCCTTCTTGTTGGTTAAAAACGAGATTGTACAGTTTGTACACAAGAGAAACAACAACTTGCTTGCAAGGTAGTTCCAAAACTTCTTCTATTTTCAAAACAAATGCACTCGAATTTTCACTTTTTTTTTTCCTTTTTTCCAAATTTCAAATACTTTAATTCTTTTCAAGCAACGTGACGGTTAGTGATAGTTTGGAACTGGATAATCCCGGTAGAAACTAAGCATATTCTCATTTCAAAACAAAAAAAAATAATCTTCATCATCAAGTCTCGAATTTTTTGCTTGTTAAGACAGAAGCATGCAGAGCATTGAGCCCTCGATGCCTGGGTTCGAACCTGTGGATTATTTTATCTTTTAACATTCAATCGTGCTTGGTCTATCGATCTTCCAGTTGATAAGTCAGGTATCTCTGAAAATTTGAAATTTAAGTTGAGGTGCAGTTAAATGTAAAAGTGTAATCTCTGTTTGATACAAAACTCGTTTGCATTCAAAATTTCTATGTTTTGAATATTACATGTTTATTTCGAATTATAAAATTTGAAACTTCATTTTATCACCTCTCACAGACAGTTTTTAGTTTTCGGATACTTTTAGAAATATATATTTTTTTATTGCAAAGAAAAGATATTTTGACCTACTGTCAGAATATGCTCGAGGCCTGATGAGTCAATAAAATAAAGCTATTCGCACGTCTTCCTTGGGGTTCAATGCCAACTCAGAATAAAGTCAACTCTCAACACCTCTTTGAAAAGTCATTAAAAGCGATGAAAAAAATAATTTTAAAATATTCCTTAAGGCCTGACCAAACCGCGTCCACGGTGACGTGCACGGGAGCGTCCAAGAGCGTGCAGAAACCGTTCACACCAAACTAGCGATCAAATAGCGTCCGTGGTACGTTGATGCCGTCATTCGTGCGGTATAGCCCGGAAGCTCTTTAAATAATTATGTTTGGAGACGAAAGCTTTTGGATTAAGCTCAAGTCTGATGCGTCCATTTCCACACAGGCAATCGAGATATGACCCGAGAATATCTAATTACAATTTCAGATTATGTAAAGCAAGGCGTGTGTTGGCAAATGCTTGGAAGCAAAAACATCAAAAAAATATACTTCGATAGTAAAAGCTTCATGTGTGTTGCCTAATTATTTGAGATCGAATAGCGGAAATGTGCATTATGATAATAATTTACTACCTCCATTGGATAAGAGCGCAAACGGTTATCTCAATATGGAAATCAATAATCGTGGAAGTACAAACTACGCGTTCAGTGTACGTGAAAACTTTGTTAATTACTTTAATTCATAAAAAGTATTTGTGCAATAAAAGTGTAAATTAAATGTTAATTCATAAAAATGCCTATGTCCTATAAAATATTAATATTTTTCTGTAGTAAATAATAGCTGCTTCCAGCGTTCGAATCCAACATGCGCGATCTGATCTCCCCGCCGCGTGCAGACGCTGCACAGGACGCCGCGATCTGGCCGCGGCGGCCGCCGCGGTTTGAACACGTCGCTTCAAGTTCGTACACAACAACTGACCGCCACCGCGGACGCAAAATGAACGCGCCGGTTTGGTCAGGCATTTAGCCCCAACCTAGCGTAACCTATTTAACCATTTTTTTCACCACTTTAATGACTTTTCAAAGGAGGTTCTAAGTTGATTTCATTGTGAGTTGTCTTTCATTCTGAGTTTTTCAGTCACCCTTTCATGCGACTCCAGATACTAATATCTACAGCCTGTATGTTTGACGAATATCTACAGCTCATATGTTGAACTAATATCTACGAACTTCAGAGTGTTGATTAATATCTACAGAGCGTAGGTTGAACTAATATCTACAGAGCGTATGTTGGATTAATCAGCTAAATGTGTCCAATAGTCCGATATTAGGGACTTTTACATACATACTTACATAAATTAAGTTTTTTTAATTGCATACGCAATATTACGTTATTCCGATATGCTATACATAATTGCAAATCCAACCTCTACCAGTACTGTAGATATTCGTCAACACTTTGGTTCTCATAGATATTCGTCAACAGTTTGAGCTGTAGATATTCGTCAACACTTTCCTTCTCATAGATATTAGTTCGATTTTTTCAATTTTTGGAATTCCTGTAGATATTAGTAGACGCCTCCTTTCATGCAGTGATCTCAAATGCAATATTTTTGGTCAACGTGGCAACCTACACATACACAAAATTGTGAGCCTTTTTTCTTTTTTCTTCGCTTAAGTATTATAAATAAACATATTTTCAATTTATTACACATTGCGGAATAGTTTTAAATTAGAAGTCCAAATTAGTCAAATAATTGCGCGCAATTGACTGTTCGCGATTCACAATTATTTTTAATCGTCGTTAAAACGCGAAGCTCTACGCAAAATAGAATATTTATTGCGAGAGTTTAATTATTTTAATTGCTCCGCAATAATAGGTCCTGCAGTGTCATTAAACACGACGCCATCTAACGGTCTTAATTCGCACTGTTAATTCAAAATAAGCAATTATTATGAAATTCCGTTTTAGTGGGATTTTTCGAATCACGGAGCGCAGTGTTGCCAGTCGTCGGAATTTCCGCTGAAAACAGGGCTGGGTTGGTTGTTAATATTTTATAATTATTTTGATTGTACCCTATGTTGTCTATTTGTAATGAAATGTGACAAAATAAAGCATGCACACGATGTTCGTAAGGTATAAATTAATCTGAATAACTATGTTTTTTTGTAAATCGGTTAAATGTTATGATTTGTAATCTCAAGTTGCGAATGTTAGGGTTTTAAATAATTAGGTTAGGTTCAATTGTATAAGGATTTTTTGCCTTTGATTTTCTTTTAAATTCAAGCATTGATGATTCCAAGGCATTGACTAATAAGAGTAAGTACATGATTTTTCCAAAATAATTTTTTTTATTGTTTCAAGTCTATTTTACAAATAAATAAGTTCAGCAATATAATTATTATTACGCGTGACAGCTGTTTCGCCTTCTGAAGGCATTATCAAACTGTGGTTTAAACCACTTACAGACGACACATTTACATCACTTCTAGATATGTACTTATCGTGAAAAACTTAATAAAATAAAAGAAATAAGTTTTACACGATAAGTATAGCTCATAATATGTAAGTGGTATAAACCAATGCCTTCAGAAGGCGAAACAGCTGTCACACATAATACTAGTTACATAGCAGATCTTATTTATAATAAACTGTTATGATAAATTAAATAAAAATATTTTTAAATATATAAAAGAAATAAAACATTAAAAAAAAAACATTTTCTACGCTTGCTATTTTCTCTTTTAACAAAAAATAGTATCTGTTTACATCACTACGATAAAGAAGTCAACAAATTTTTCAATGAACTACATTTCTAAATCAATTTACAGAATTATATTCGTCCCTGCGAAGAAACATAAAGACAATCTGCCTTTGATTTAGGTATCTTTAAAATACGAATTACTAACTTTGATTTCAGACAGGTTGTGGCCCGCGGTCCCAGGCTTCGCCCGAGGCCCGCGACACCTCAATACGCCACTGCTTTTGACGGGAAATGAACTACGGAAAACCTCCCCCAGCATTCCGCCAGTAATTAAATGGAAATAAGTAGTAATTTTCCAAATGCCAATCTGCAGCGGTAATTATATTTTCCTGCAGAAAATTGAGCCACTGTTTAGTACTGTGTACGTGTACAGTCGACAGTTTTACGGCGCCAGAACATGTTGCATGCGCCGTACTAATATTTGTCGTGAAAAACCCGTAATGTTCCTAATGCATTTTAGAATTGTGCATTCAGGTATTCGCTTCATGCAATACTCATGTTTGTTTTATTTTCCTTTTAATAATGTGAAACAAGTTGTTTTGTAGAAAAGCTGGTGGAGACATTATATTATCCGGTATTTATTTAACTAAAAATCAGACAATACTTTCAAGCGAATACTATATACACAGCAATAAAGTGAAGCGAACAATGACTGTTTTTCATTAAATTTCATTAAATACTCACTCAAGCATCATAACTTGCTTAATAGATTTAGGTGTACTAATCGAGATCAACTAAACTTTTACTAATCTTGTTATAAATCTACGTGTTTATTATTCTTGTACAGTTACGTTTGAGGATAGGTTATTATTGTGGAACTGAAAATATGGATATCATCACATCAACTTTCGATAGAACTGGACACGCTTAATACGAATGTTTAAAAAAAATAGATTCACATTAATTACTTTTAATTTAACATTTTGCATTCGGGGAATGGAAAATAACGCATTCGAAATTTCAATTGCGTAGATTGAAAATTTACTTTCGCGTATGAGACCGCGTCAATATGCAGCCATTTAAAATAATTCCTGCCATTTTGTTTCGTAAAGTATTCCTGCTTCCAGAACGTAGCCGACATCATGCATATGCATGAAATGACGCGTAATTATAAAAACACAAAATTTATATTTTATTTTAATATGCCTCCCAGGTTCCTAATGGTTTATACGGCAAGCAGGGTTTATTTAACGGGTAGGTGTCATTATTCTAATAACCTTCTTTTCTAAGGCACAAAAGCCTTGTTTCATTTTATTGTTTTTCCAGAATTTCGCCAAACTCGTGCTTACCTGGTAGTAACATAACTTCTGGCTCCTCGTTATGTTACAGTAGTATATCAGGAATACCGGCATAACAAAATGACAGAAATTATTGTAAATGGCTGAGAATTGGTGCGTTCTCGTACGCAAAAGTAAACTTTCATTTTAAGCAATTGAAATTTTGAATGCATTATTTTCCATCGGTCTTTTATAGTAATTAAGGTGAATCTAAAGGTTTTTTTCTAAAAAATATTTGTATTAAGCGTGTCCAGTTCGATCGAAAGATTACCATAAAATTTTAGAAATCATTGTTTTCATTCTGCCATGGAATCAAATAATTGTCTTTATTTTATAGTTTAAAAAACACACTGGTTCACTCACTAACAAAATAATAATGAGTAGTAAAAAAACTATTTTGAAAATTGAAATACATAAATGGAATAATGACTTAATTCAACTAATATGTTAACGATCCCGAATTATTCCCATATTACTAAACTAATTGATGCGGAAAATTGAAAGTGCTTTATGTACGTATAATTATTTTCCCTTGACAAATATATACAACCACGGCTCATATTATATTATTTACCTGTATTTCCTCAATCAGCGGTACTTAATTTTAAAAGTTCATCTCTTTCCAACAGCGACATTCGTCTCTTACAAATTGAAACTGATGCTGAAACTGCGCAGTAAGGTAAGTGCATAATGGTTATAAACGTTTGCCTAATGAACACTTTGGGTATTTTGTATTAGTGTATTTTCATACATGTTACACATTTAAAATTCCTTTTGCAAACGTAGCTGGACTTTTTCTACAAAGCGTGGATATCCCCACGGCGTATTTTGATTCTATGGCACCAACACTGTGGTTCCCAAGAAAAGAGCCTACCACTGGCTGGAAATAAAAGCTTCAATTAGAATCTAAATAATGTTTTGGTTGAAATCAAGATTTAACAACGTTTTCCACGTACTACGCAGGCTAATGAACAAATATGTATGTCATAAGATATCAAACTAAAACGGTCATGCATGCCGGTGCGAAAAGGAAGAAGATAATTTTATTGTTAAATGGAATTACTTGAAAAATTGGTATATTTTACATCAATTAATAGACTAGAAACAGCAAGCTTTGTTGCTGTCCGTATAAATTCTGCTTTTATATGTATATTTATTTCTTTGCCTCATGTACTTAGGTACACTCATCAATATCATCATTAAAAGCGATTATAATTATATTTTGTGTCATAATATTAGTCTTTGCTCAGTTCTATCATTGTACCTGTTGTCTATGGTATACTCATTAAAATTACAATATAGAAATTCAATCCTACTAATAAAGTCAAAAGTGTGACTCGTCTCCAACAAATGATTGGCAAACTCCGAGAAATTATTATTACCTATTGTTTAAACATAGCATATGTTCTTTTATCCTTATTTAATTGAAGTGTGATAATTGTGGCTTCTTTTATGTGATATATTATAATATAACGAATATAAAACTTTATTCCACTTAATTTTATTTGACCGTAACCGGTTTTAGCTCGTTAATTATATAGGTAAAACTTCGAGAAACTTTCAAAATAAGGAGGTTCAGTTGGATAAATTGGAAATCTTAGAAATTAGAAAGAGCGAAAATTCAAATTTAATAGACATTGAAAAAATATTATTAATGACTCATTATTGAACCTGTTCCCTATGTAATTTGTGCATTATTGCCTCCCTTCCCACTTCCACCTTTATATTGACACCGTTTAGTCTGTTATTATAATTAGTTTTAAGTAAACCCTGAAAAGTGAGCATCGCTCACAAAATATGTCGCTTTTTTATAAACAATAAAAGCGGTTTAAACAAAGAAATCTATTTTTTTTTGTTTTATTGTATAACAGATTTTTATCCAATTACTGTACAATTTTCTCATTTTGACAGTCTTAACACCTAGAAAGATGATTATTATACAAAAAAATCTTAAGGCTATCTAAAGAAGAGTTATATATATATCTAGTGTTTCCGATATTTCGTTCATCAGCACCATTCCTCTTGTCATGCTATGCTGTGCTAGAACATCTGTTCTGCCGTATGGTATTTTGAACAAGTCGTGTCGACGACTACGGCTGAAATTTTCAGGCACGTATAAGCCATAACATTCCAAGAGGAATGGGCTGTCAATACGGTTATGGATTATGTTAAAACTAAGAATTGCAAGATTTGTATGACGTCTAGTTTCCAAGCTAAATCTATTTGTTGCCTCAAGTAATTCCATATGGTGCATGAATCTCGGGTACGTTCCATGCATCCGCATATAGACATACCTAAGGAATTTTTTCTGAATTTGTTCTAGCATATTAATATATTTCGCTTGGTGCGGAGTCCACACACCACTGGCATACTCCAGCTTACTTCTTATGACTCCATCAAACATGGCTATCATTGCATCTGGGTCATCAAATTGCTAATTTATTTTGAATTAAAATGGTGGCACAAAAGCACTGAAGAAATGCACTTAATTTTAATATAGTTGTTCAATAAGTGTGAAATTACACATATATGTATATCATTTACACAATCACAATAATTAATTGAGAGTCTTAAAAGCTCATTTTGGTCACGCACTTGTGAGAGTTTGAGATAAAGAACATAATTGATCAAATTAACAATTCTTAATTATTATAAGCAATAATTATCAGCCTGAAACACTCATCTACATTGAAAAAATCTTCAGAGAAAAGATATTTGCCGCCAACGGGACTTGAACCCGTGACCTTCTGATTGCCGGTCAGGTGCTCTGACCACTGAGCTATGGCGGCTTATCTAATACTCGCCAAATAATTCAATACATACTATTGTTTCATTTAACAATTACTGTTTATTACATTTTTCCACCTGAAAACAACCAACTTTATTTTTGTGAGAGAGACATTGTTAGTGCTAAATCTCTCGCTAGGTGGCGTCGAGACAAATTATGTCTACATTTTTTGGGGAAATACTTTAACTTGTCAAATATTAATTATTATTTTTTAATTGAAAAACTAACGTTTAAGACAAGATTTTTACGCAGAGCAAGAGTAACAATTATTATAAGCATGTAGATGTAGATCTAGTTTTTCAATGTAGATGAGTGTTTCAGGCTGATAATTATTGCTTATAATAATTCTTACCCTTTATGATATGCATAAAAATCTTGTCTTAAACGTTAGTTTATCAATTAAATAATAATAATTAACAATTCTTAATTTGATGATCTTGATTTCTGTATCTTTTGAGAATCGAAAAAGTTTAGTATATGTTTGAGAGAATGAACAAAAATTTTATGAAAGAAACAATTCTAAATTAGAATTGATGACTTTGATGTCTATACAGGGTGTCCGGGGGTAAAGTGCATTAACTTCGGGAGGTGATTCTACATTATGGTAGGAGTAAAAAAGATAAATAACTTTTTCTGAAATTCCAACTTTTTTTTTCCCATACAAAAAGAGATACCTACTAAAAATTCTTTGTGTAAGGTAGCACTTACCTAAGTTAGCTTGCCGGGCACATTTGTTGCAACGTTGCTTGGTGTGATTTGACCTGTATCCATGGAAACCGTTTGTAAACAAAAACAAGACCGAGAATTTGGCGTTTATATTAAACCAAATGTAAAAAGATAACTGCACTTAAATAAAAATTGAAGACACGCTTTTAACGATTAAATTGTTATAAACTAATTGAACACTTAACTAATGTCATCGCTTTTAACTGGTTTAACAAATTTTCAAAATGTCCACCTTCAGTTTGTAAGCAAGCATGTAAACGTAAAGTAATATTATTATTAATTCGAACGTTGTGGCGTATTTCATTAATAAATGTCTGCCCTTTATTTGTTTGTAAAGTAAGGCATTGACCTAATAATTCAATAACAAAATTACGCGGTATTGGCACAATAATTCAATGATAAAATTACGCACAAATAAACACCATTTATAAGCTAGGCAGGTTAGGCATAACTACAACGAAGTAAACAAAAGTAAGTCTGAAAAAAAACGCGCACTGAATGAAGTTGTTCCTTTTTAAGTCAGTCTTAATAAATACACACTAGATGAAGACACATTAAATCAACAAGTTTTGACTAACAACAATAAATATTTTAAAGTGAAACACTACTACGCGAGTAAAATTGTTACATTCGAATTCAACACTGACACTGAGCGCTTGGAGCGGGGATTCGGCAATAGTGGAAAATAATAATGCCGCCGGCACACGCCGGTGTAATTTTATCTTTTTACCAGAAAACTACCCCTAAAAGTTGGAATTTCGAAAAAAGTTAATTATCTTTTTTACTTGTACTATCATGTAGGATCACCTCGCGAAGTTAATGCACTTTACCCCCGGACACCTTGTATATCTTTTGTGAATGAAATATTGTAATTTTGATGAAGTGGATTATTTCTAAAATTATTCCTAAGCCTGTGAACTTGTCTTGACGTTTGGGAGACACTGTAATAAAACGTTGTACCGTCTAATTGAAAACAGCTTAATTCGTTTTTAATGCTGTCAATTATAATTATCGTGAGTTGGCTAGCTGGTTGGGGTTCCGAGAAAGAACTAAATATTTAATGAAGTGCAATAGTAACGCTTTTGAGGACTGTTTGACGTAGCAAAGGACCAAATGGGCGACTTCAATTTCATTTCGACGATTAGTCAAAGCTTTTGATGGTATTTAGTGATGTTGGCTCGTGAACCCTCGATATAAATGATCCACTTATTTCATTACTTTATAATGTCTGCTCGATGTACAGTGAAAGCGGCCGAAGTCACTGATATTTTATTGCAAACTTTTGAAACTAAAATTCTTTTCGTGTAAAAACCTTTGGTAAAAACCATTTTAAGGTTTTAACTGAATTTCTGACAGATATTAGATTTTTTAATTGATAAACTAATGTTTAAGACAAGATTTTTATGCATAGCACAAAGTGTAACAATTATTATAAGTAAAAATTGTTACCCTTTTTCCTACGCATAAAAATCTTGTCTTTAACATTAGTTTATCAATTAAAAAACAATAATTAATATTTGACGAGTTTAAGTATTTCACCAAAAAATGTAGACATAATTTGTCTCGACGCCACCTAGTGGGAGATTTAGCACTTACAATGTCTTTCCCCTATAAAAATAATTTTGAATAATAATTATTAAGTACGAATAACCGTGGCCTTACGAACATAGTTATTATTTGTTGACACGGTCGATCCCGTGGAATAATGAATTATTTTCTTTCTAAAACTAGAAAGAAAATAATTAGTATTAAGACTATTTTAATGTTTAATGGGTAAACAAAAAATGTGGAGCTGATTATTTTTCAAAATGTTCTCGCAAAGGAAAAGGAATACTTAAAAATTGTGTTTTAATCTATCTATCTATCTTATCTTATCTTTTCTATCTATCTATCTTCTTCTTCTTTCCTATATAAATAAAAATCAATCGCCAAATTGTATGTAGGCACATAACTTTCGAACGACTGCACCAAATTGGATAATTATTTTTTTTGTGTGTTCGTTATTGCCAAGACAAGGTTTGTATAAAAGAAACGGTGAGCTCTGGCGTAATCTAATTTGTATAAAAAATTGCAATAGGTGGTAGGCGAGATGTTTGAAAACTGAATGTACTGGGACTGAATGTATGGAATGCGGGAGGGGGAGGGGAAACGGGAAGTCGGGAGGGGGAGAGGGAACTGGAGAGGGGGGCTTTCGGGGCGGGGGAGGTGGAAGGGGAACGGGACGAATGGGAAAGGACACGCAGGGAGAAACAATTTATTTATTTAATGGCATATCAACGCATGACGGGGACCAGCTTATTTTAATAATATACAACAAAATATGGGGTAAAGCATTTTTTTTCCAAATAATGTGGTTTGTATATTATTAGGTTTGTTTATTTCACTCAAATAAAAGCTTTCCAATTTTTCCATACAGTTTTGCAGGTATAATTATATATTTATGTATATAGGTAACATGAAATAAACACGTCAAGCATAAAGCGGCCGTAGAATTTTGTATCCATTTTAATGGTAATTTGGAACGCTAACAATATTTCATTTTTTCCACGTCTCATTTGCAATGTAAAATTTGTTTGTCGTTAGCAAATACATTCTGTGTTAAATTTAAATAATAATTGCAGTGCTAATGCATCGTTGTGAAATGTGAACATAATTTAATTAAAAGCGTTTTTTTAGTATTTGTATAATCGAGAGACTTTTATTGCACAGAATTCAGCTTGGCACGGATAACTTTGCAGGCGGTCGGTAATGGAACAAAATAAGCTTTGTTTTTAGTCACTTGACTATCAAAATATTGTCAATTGGTTTCTTTTAGGTAAATTATTTTTGACGTAATGTGAAATGAGAAAACCCATACTCCCGACTATGCGGGAAATAATTTATACGTAAGTTATACGTGAAATCCTATTTAGATACTATTTTGATTAATCTTTACGACGAATCGGCTTACAGTATGAACATCAAAAAATATGCTACGGATAAATCGAAGTTTTTACTAGCTTTTCTTTGTATTAGAATTACAATAAAATTATTATTTACGTAACAAAAAATATAAGCGTAAACCACAAAAAAAATGTTTTTTCATGACTTAACTATGAAGTAATACAAGAAACAATTTTTAAAAAATACCCCTCTATGGCTAAGACTATTTTTGAGGTTTTCCATGTTCTAACTTTTTTCGTTCTTATAAAATAATGCACAAAATAAATCAAAACCACGTGCAAATAAGACGCTCGATTTTAAAATTTTCGGCATGAGATTCGAAATATTTCTAGCGTTTATATTCCTCTTAAGGCGATCCACTAGTTCACTACTGTGCCGTGGACAGTAGTTCTTCGGTGGACGCCATAGGGGTCACTTTGAATAACCGAATTCGCCGACCAGCGGCCGTATTGTAAAATATCAACGCGAAAATGCATATTTTATTTTATTTTGGGAAGATTGGGTGTAAATATCAACTTTTTTTGCGATTATTATAAAATGAACTGAATTTGCCACATTACACAATAAAACCATATCCGAAAAGGGGTTTATAAATAGGAGAGTTTGGACTTGAAAGTGTGTTTTTTAGACCTTATACTTTATTTTTTTATAGGCTTATTAAAAAACTTATAAAAAAAATGACCGATATTTTTATGGGCCAAGGTATGTTCTACACGCAGTATTTAATTGAAGCATCTACAATACTTCTAAGCGATCAAATTTTCAAAACAAAAACATATGATTTTGCATTATTTACTATGACTTCATCTTAACCATGAAAAGAGTTCGTTGTTGTTGTTATTGGCCAATCACAACCGTGCAACGTTACTACAATCACGCTCGGTAAGCTCACTGAAAAATTATCGGGTAAGTTTGTACCTCATACTAAGGATTTTTAGTAGATGTATTTTTTATCGGAAAAAATGGAATTTTGAAAAAGGTTGTTAATCATTTTTACTCCTACCATCATGTAGAATCACCTCCCGAAGTTAATGCACTTTACACTTTACCCCTATACATCCTGTATATCATTGTTATCTTTATACCGACGGTATTCACTATCGACAATTTATCATTCACTTTATTTTAGACGATATTTAGATTTAGAGGATGGTCTAGTCAATCTTAATGGATTAATTTTGCATTGGTAACACCCTTTATATATCGATTAATAATAATACCTATTGATTATAACTTTTCTGAAACTATTAAGTACAAGCTGATTCGTGGTATTTTACTAGGGTGATGTTTACCATATAACATTGTAATTCTAAACATAACCTAATTTCACGTTGCATTTTATGGGATTTGAACACGCAGCAACAAGAGATCTAAAAGCGGGTAATATTACCACTACAGAGTCACATTCGTTTTCACGATAGGTGAAAATAAATATTTTACCAATGTGATTTGATGTCGCTTGTTTGAGCTGTTCCGGGCAACGAACCCAACTCCGCTTGCGTGATTTGCCTGCAGTCAATTATTGTGGCCGATAGGAATAATTCACGACCAATCAGTCATAGACATCTGAACCGCGCATACGGACACGGATTTTCACCAACGGAACGGTGGAAAATAAAGCTATTTCTTTTATTATTTAGACATTGAATTGTTGCTATTAATTTATTGTTATTTTTATGTCTCATCGCGATGAACTTTCGGTTGAGTGTTGAACATTGGCAGGTGTTTGCCATATTTGTCCTGATTGAACACAAGTTGTAAAGGGATAGAGACGCTAGTTCCCTATAACATTAAATGAAATACTGATGGGATAAGCACAGATTTCACATACGGAATGCTTGTGCTTTTAAAATATTGCAATCCGTCCATTAAGATAGAGTCAATTAGCAGAAGTATTTCACGTTTTCTCCAGGGTTTTCTCTGATCTTATAATGTATTGATTAAAGTGTGGTACATATTTATAAAATAAATACTATAAATATCAAAACATGGCATCCACAGAAATTTTTTTATAACATAATTTTTTCAATGTTTTACGAGAATTCGGTCTTTGGTGCAAAGGACCTAAAGAAAAAACTTAAATCTTTTCATTTTATATCCGAATCCATTTGGCTAAAATTGAAATGATTTTTGCATGCATCTGTACTTAAATTTTAGTATTTTTTTATTTTTCAAAAATTCCAAAGCCTCATTGAAAAACCCGGACCGTAATAAATTGATTTGCAAACTAATAATGAAGTTATGGAAGAGATTACATTTTGACATTTTTGTCTTCTCGGAATTATGTGGAAAATTGATTTTATTTCGAACTGTCATTAGAATATAGCATGCAATATTTTCATTTCGCCGAAATTAAGGAAAAAAGCAAAGTTTGCATTTTGAAAACAGGAGAAAACGATGTACCTACTTTTCTAACAGTCCTAGAAAAATTAAAGTGATATAATATTATATTTAGTCGTACTAACACTTATTGTATCTTGATTTCTCGCTAAGCACTTGCATACTGCTTACTAACAACGTATACAGGGACACTGGAGGTCTAAATTCGTTCAAAATTAAATGTAGATTCGTTCGAGTCCTTGCGAGAGCCTTGAAGGAGTAACCATCTGTTATTTATACCAGGGCGGGTAAGTGGTGGATAACCTCAAGTCCTTGAAAAGGTTTAATAATAAAATATCGTAGTTTTTTTTTTCGTCATGAGTCAATGGTTAATAAAACTGAAGAAAAGAATTTGACTAAATAACTAACTGTCGTCTCATACATGCTCTTCTGTTATTCTGACTCTTGACATTGCACGACTCAAGTATCTGATTTACTCGTGCCATGTCGTCTTTTTCGGGCGTCCCCGATTTCTTTTTTTTTATTTTTTATTTTATTTATTTATTACATAAGATACATTTATACAGCAAATATAACATAATAATAATATTTCAAAATAACTGTAAATATTAAAATGTATACAAGTGTTATTATGTCTTGTTTGTCTATATTAGTTCCTAGCTAGGCAGATTGCCCGTTCTAAGGAACCAAATTCTGGTGAAAAATTCCAAAAGTGTATTCTGTACCAAAAAAACAAAGTGTTTTTTTTTGTAGATTAAATACCTATAAGTATACTAAGTTTTTACTGATTGTGCCATTTAATATTAACCATGTAAAAGTTTAAGTTTTAAGTGACATTATTTAATAATTTTTCAGACTCAACCCTACCTAAGCCAATCAACCATTTATTTATTATTGAACTGATACATGTCATTTTGCATGTTTTAATGTTTAATTCTGGGGGGATTTTATTGTATAATTTCGGTTCCAGATATGTATATGTCATTTGGAACTTCGACGTATTGCTCCGTGGGACCACAAGATCCTTTCTGGTGTGACTTCTTGTGATGTATTTATGATCAATTTTATCAAGTTTTTCTAGATTTTTGTGTACGTGGATAATAACCTTTTTTATGTAGTTTTGACGAACATCAAGTACATTCAATTTTTTGTAGAGCTGATCGCTAGAAAACCTATAGGGTTTACGCATAATGACTCTAATTATGGATTTCTGGGCCTTCACTAGAGGATCTAAAATTGTTCTACCTGCCGCTCCCCAACCAATACAACCATACGTTAAGATGGGGTTGCATAATCCGAAATATATTTTTCTTAGGTCTTGCTGTTTGATTATATTTCTTAATACAAAGAATATGTGAATCAATTTTCTCACCCTTATTGTGAGGTTGTCGATGTGATATTTCCACTTAAGGTGATTGTCTATAATAACGCCTAGATATTTGATGTTTTTCACCCTTTCCAAAACTTCACAATTGCAGATAAAATCAGTATTATCGGAATTACAGTTATGCTTATGTGTTTTTATTGTGTGTGATGTACTAGGTTGTCCTTTTATAGTTGAGCTGAATCTTATGTATTTAGTTTTTGCTATATTTAGTGTAAGTAGATTTTTGTCAAGCCATTGTTTTATTGCTTTGATTCCACTTTCAGCATTTTTATGTGTTTGAGTCCAGTCGTCTCCTTCAAATATAGCTACCGTATCGTCAGCAAATGTAATAATTTTTCCGCCTACTTTTAGCTCGCATAACTCATTTATGTAAATTATAAATAGAAGAGGTCCCAATGTGCTTCCCTGCGGTACCCCAAAGTTAGTCTCTAGTGATTTACTCACTGTTTTGCCCATTTTGAGTTGCTGGCTTCTACCCGTTAAGTAACTCTTTAACCATTCGTAGGGCATACCTACAAGGCCAATATTTTTTAATCTTTTGAGGAGTAATTTATGAGAAATTGTATCAAAAGCCTTGGCTAAGTCTAAGAACAGTGCAATGTTTTTCTTTCCGCGATCTATATTTCCAGAAATATGTTCTGTAAGTTGCGCTATCGCGTCGTCCGTTCCCCTCCCCGGCCTAAAGCCGAACTGATTTTTGCTTAAAAGTTTTCTGCTCTCTACATAGTTACTTAATCTGTTTTTAAAATTTTTTTCTATAATTTTTGAGATAGCACTCAACAGGGATATTGGCCTATAATTACCCACTTGGTTTTTGGGTCCATTTTTGTAGATTGGTACTACTAAAGACTTTTTAAGATGGTTGGGGAAATCCCTGAAGTAAAACTTTTATTAAAAATGTTCGATAAAGGTGATGCAATATTGTGTTTAATAATTTTTAGTATATGTGTGTTAAGACCGTCAGGACCTTTCGAATGTGTATTGTTAAGATTGTCAATAATTTTTAAAACCTCTTCGTTTGTCGTAGGTGAGAATTGAAATGAAAAAGAATTGTGTTTTGTTTCTATTGCAGATGCCAGTGAATCTTCAGTTTCCTTGGTGATACTTAAGATGTTTTCCGCAAGGTTAGACCCAACCGTTGTAAAGTATTGGTTAGTGTGGCAAGCAATTATGTCCAAATCAGTGGTGGCTGTGTTTCCAATTAGGAGTTCGTTAATATTAGGGTCAATTTTATGTTTAGTATTGGTAATTTGTTTAACAATGTTCCACATGTTTTTACTAGATGGATCTTGGTCGAGTTGATGCTTATAGTACCGTTCTTTTGCCTTACGTATAACATCTTTACAAATGTTACGATACCTACGGTAATTCTCTTGTTTAAGAGTGTTTTGTGGGTCTTTGGTCGCCACTTTGTGTAAATGATTTCTTTTGTGTATAGCTTTTACAATACCACTGCTAATCCAAGGAGTAAGTTGTATTTTTTTATGTGCAATGAGTTTCTCTTTTGAATTTTGTGTTATATGCATGTTGATTTTGTTAATAAATAAGTTGAGTGCGTTGTTAACATCAGTCACTCCACACACATCTGTCCATGTTTCATCATTTAGATCCCTAATTAATCCCTCATAGCAGATGGTTGACGTAAACTGATTATATTTTACTTGCTTTTTGAGAGATATGTTTGGAATGCTTATTGCTGTTGTATAGTGATCAGTTATTGTATTGTGTATAACAAATGCATTGGAAGCCATAATATTTCTGGTATTTATGTGATCTAAACATGACATGCTATTATTTTGAACCCTGGTAGGAAGTGTAATATTTATTGCGAAGTTGTTTTCTGCCATGGCGCACAAGTAATCGTGATATTGTCGGTGTATAATTCCAAATGTGTTAATATTTATGTCTCCTATCACTATTTGTTGTTTAAAATCACTACATTTTTTGAGTTCAGATATGAGATTATCCAGAAATGGATGTATGTCGTGGAATGATGGTGATCTATAAATGGCTAAAATACATAGATATCCATTAATTACTATTTTCAGACAATTTGTTTGACTGATACAAATTTCTTGAACTCGAGAGTGGATGTCATCGCGAATGTAAGTTACGACTCCACTGTTTTGATTTAATTGTTTTATTGTATGATATTCATGATATCCTGTAATTTGTTTTGCGAGATATGAGTCATTCAGTCTGCATTCTGTAAGGATTATTATATGAAATGTCGCAGTCGACTTAATGCTATCTAAAAATAAAAGAAAGTCATCAAGATTTTCCATTGTACGGATATTTTGATGTATAATGTTAATTTTGTTACTCCAATTAAATTCTTTGAGTTCATCAATTTCTTCTATGATAAATTCATTGTTTGGCTCTCCTATGCTATCTACTTCCATATATGCGTTTAAACCCATTTTATTTTATTTGTATTATTAAATTTTATCTTAGGATCGCTGAGTTTTACGCCTGTATTTAAAATTGCAAAGGGGGTGATTAGACAGTATAAATATTTTAATTTAAGAAGTTTGGTATTTGTTGATGGAGATAATGCTAGTGTTTGGTTCAATAATAGTTTGAAATACTTTGTGTATAATATGGTGATAAATGGGATGACATGATAGTGATTTTGATGTTTTGTGCTTGCTGTATGAAATAATAATAATAGTATAATAGGAATAACAGTACCTTGTAGTCATTTAATGTCCGTTAGCTTTTGCTCCGAATCTATCAGTATCGGCCTCGAATTATCGTCCCTTTTTGCAAAAATTCTCCCAGCCTTTGTCCAGACATACCTATAGCTGTGTTCCCGTGCTAACTGCCTGGTCAGGAACCATAATCGTTTAGCTTGAGAAGTTAAGTGTTCAGAAACATATATTGGGTTTTTGGGACCTGACATACCTATAACACTTGTATTCATTTTTTCCTCTATATTTTCACTTTGATTAAATTTTTTTATTGCAGAGTGCAAATGTTCTTTATGTGTTACTGAAGTTAGTTTCACAATTACTGTCCGTGGTTTGTTATCCCTGGCTTGAGTAGGATTTTTTCTTCGCGTAACTCGGTAGATTTCTTCGATGTCCTTTGATCCTAGACTGCAGTTTGTTGTTTTGCTTATATTATATATAATGTCTTTTAAGTTATCTGGTGTTTCATCTTGAGTTTCAGGAATTCCGCGAAATTCTAGGGACTTTAAGTTTACTTCCCTATTTTTCTGTTCCGCGTCAGTCTCCAATGCCTGGATGCGGCTTTGTAAATCCGTGTAGACTTTCTTCTGTGATATTTCAACATCATTTATGCGTTTTCTCAGTTCGTCGTGTTGATCCGATATGAATTGTATTGATTTTATAATTTCTTTGTTTTGTGACATGATCAATTCATATTTTTGGGCATATTTGTAAAATTTTTCCTCAACAAAATTCATAAGAGCTGTTTTAAAGTTATTTAATTCCGTTTTGAAAAGTTCGGAGGTCAACAGGCTTTGGATTCCGCCATCTATGGATGAAGTTTGTAAGTTCTCTGTGCCGTTAGACTGGGCGTTTGCAGATTTTGATGTTTGTATTGTCTGTTTAGCATGTTGAACGATAGATGGCTCTTGATCATTTGTAACCTCAAACAAAGGTTTGGTTTTGTTATTTTTTATATTTTTTGGGCACTTTTTGCATCTCCACTGTGTATTCCTAGCACCATGGCGTGGGTTATCCACTATCTCTGCGCATTTAAGATGGTAGTTATTATTACAAACACTACAAGAAATAAATTCAGATGGACTGTCAATATTTTTATCACATAAAATGCACTGTGTATTCATATTGATTTTTAAATAAACAAGTGATTTCGAGATGGATATTTTTCGTATATGTTGTTGATAGTGGTAGTTTCACTTAAGTTTTTTAAGGAAGGCACTTTTTGTTTTTTATATCGATTGATTCGTTTAGAAAATATTGACAGTTTGTGAAAGTTTTTAATAAAGACAAAACACTGAAAATAGGCCACTTCGTAGCATAAAAATGCACTACTTAGATGCGCGATCTTCGATTTAGAATATTTGAGTCGTTTAAACTTGGTTCACTATTAATTTTTTGTTGATTTTTTAAATTAGTTTGATGTAGACATAAAATACGTCAACACTAGACTCTGTAGGTGGAATGATCACAATTTTATCATTCACATTTGTCTCATATATTCTAATTACAAAATTTGAAACTGTTAAATTTAATTAACTAACAGTATTTTTCTTCCTGGATGTTGGATAGCCAAAATTAGCATCTGGAACAAAAATAAATTATATTTGGCTGGTTTGGTATGGAATTTTGTATTATTCCTTCAGACCTCGGGCATATTCTGTCGGAAGGTCAAAATATTTCCGCTTTGCAATAAAATCCAAGTAAATAGAATATTTATGAATGCATCCAAACTGTTTTGGAAAGATGATGAAATATGCTTTCAAATTTTATAAACCGAAAGTAGCTGAGTGGGCATCGCGTTTGGGTCCCACCTAGGTGTCGCGTATTCGATTCCTCGGCTGGCTATCATCCAGGCTCCATCACGACACAAGCAAGATTTTCCGCTTAGTGTGGTGGTAGAAGGAGATGTTCAAACATTGTTGGGTTATTCGTAACCCGGGAATGTTTGTCTTTCTTAAAAAAAATCTAGTTTTAAAAATGGCTAACCTTACGTTTTTCCTCACTAAAATTACCGATAGCGAAAAAAAAAGACACACACGTATTATATAATTTACAAATGTTTCATAAACGTTATCGTTAACTCACTTTTTTTTTCGTTTAAAAATAATTAATAAAAAATTCCGTTTCCATTTTTTTTAAATTGTGGTGAAAAACTTTAGATTCATAAAGGTGTGCGTTTTAGTTGTTTTGCATTTTTAATTTTTGATAAAAAATGGTGGGATTTTATCTTTCTAACACCGTTTAGATAATGTTTTTAACCAACACAGTAAGTAAGGGAAACACAACGATTTCTATGAGACCTGTGCGAGTTGTTCCGAAAACCGAACAAATTAGCCTAAGGGGTTAACAAAACTGGAAAATAACTACTACCATACCAAAAGTGATCTTAAAATAAGTCAAAAGTATAAATAAAATACTTTTCCACCTTACTTATAACACTTCCGTCGGCCTCCGTGCCTCTGACATAAAAATATTCGGTAAAATGTTCCCTATATACCTACCTTTATTTCAGGATTTCAAAATATATTCTTTTTCTTTCGTAATTGTGTTAAATATGATGAAAAACCTTTTTTTAAATTTTTTATAACCAAAGGGAAGAAAATAATAATGATTAATTTGGGGCTTGCTAAGCGATGCCCGAGGCGCTACATCGGTAATATTCCAAACTCTCTTTCATTTTGCTTAGAATACTTTACAAACTAATTATGGAACAACTGTCGAAATTTAACCCAGTCAAAAAAATTATCTTATTGCCGGCATTTTAATATTCAATATTTTACAATATTTTTAGTAATAATAATAATGATATTAATTGCATAACTTTTGGATGACTTTTTTTGGCTTTTTCAAATATTTTTTCTTCAAAATCAAACAAAAAAAAATTCTTCTACATTTCGTCACTGGTCACTCAGCCGAGTAACCGACCAATCCCTAACCGCGTCTCCAACTGTCCAACACCTACAATTTTTTTATGTTTTTGTAGAAAAAATAAATAAAAAAAATACCAAAAATGTCATGGGAAACCAAAATTTTATTCACATTTTTTACTACAAATAATGTAAGGAATCACTGTTTAAAGCAAGTCAAGTACCTTAACATCCTGTGTATAGTGGGGTGTAGTGAAGATTCTACATAGTATATTTTTGTTATAAAACATTAGGTAATATAAATTTGCTCAAAGATGAGGGTGTTCTTCGACAACGTAGTTTTTTAATACAATTGTTGTGATTGTTTATTTCGAACGTGCGTATTACATAGGTACACTAGAAATTAAAGCATTAGGCCTATTTGACATGATATGAAAACATACGTACTAGTATAAATACACTACTTTTTATCTGTGAAAAATCTCGAGACATTGACTTGTAAAGATGGAAACTGAGATATTCAGTTTGCACAAAATCAAAAAATATTAGTTTTTGAATTTATGCTAGATACCTATCGTGGTTATAAACAAAGTTATTGTTTTACTTAATTAATTATTATTAACGGTTAATAGCAATTTGCTCCCCGATAGAGTTTTTTCCTGGTTCATACAATCATGTTTCTGCATTATAGTTTAGGTAAAATAAATACAAGAAGTTAACAAATTCGTTCTTCTTCCATCAAATCGCATTACATTAAAAAATAATAAACAACCCCAAAGATTCATTTTTCACATGCAACCACCGCGCCGGCTTCACAAAATACTCTCAAAACAAACCCGCACTTAATTCCTTCCGCTCAGTCGGCGGATCCATCATCAATAAAATGGCTGATCGGCTGAGTCTAGATTTTAACCTTTGACTATCCATCATAATGCAGGTGTTATGTTATGAAAAACTTCAACCAGCCCTACACTTCAAAGGATGCAAGATTCAACGAAATATGTTATGAAAGAAAGCTTTCAAAATAAGTTTCTAATACCGATGAAGATCATTTTTGTCTTTTGCTCTTATTCAATAGTCAAAAGATGGTAGGATAATGATGGCATTAGCATTTGGAGGTTGACGGGAATGATGACGGAATGAGTAAGAAGTATCAGGACTTTCCCGTAATCAAATAATGCTCAAATCGATGAAACAAGAATCCTAGGACGCCCCGGCCGCGTATTTCCAATCCCTACCGCATTACAGTCGCGCTACCGACTGAAACGCGGTAGGGATTGTAATGCATATGTAAATCACCTTACAAACACTATTTCGTTTCAGTCGCCTACGCGCTTCGTTGCTCTTTATGTTTCTGTGAGGGTGACGATCGTAATTATAGAGGGGTTAGCAGAGAGGATGGACCGCGTTTTTTTTAAACTTAATTGTTTTTTACATTAAAAATTTATTTCTTAAGTTAAAAAAAAGCTTTCGTGTATCCCACGAAGTCGGCTACAGTCGTATCTAGCTCTTGTTTGTATCAGGGATACCAAAATAACAAACAATGACGGAATGGCCGCAGGATTGTAGCCGTATCGGTTCGCGAAGTGAAATTTAATTTTATGCAATTGAAAATTAAAATGCATCATTTTCCGCCGCCCGTGATGCAAAATGTTTTCCTTTATAGTGATTAAGGCAAATCTGAAGTTTTTTTCTAAAAATTATTCGTAATACGGCGTTTTTTTTATACTTCAAAAAAAAAATTTACATTGAAGTATAAAAAAAACGCGGTCCATCTTATCTAATAACGGATGTCACCCTCACAGAAACAGATAGAGCAACGAAGCGCCTAGGCGACTGAAACGAGGTAGTGTTTGTAAGGTGAATTAGGCAATAGGCATTACAATCCCTGCTGCGTTTCAGTCGGTAGTGCAGCCATTGTCTTCGCATAATTATATCAAATATTTTTTTTAAATGTAAATACTTACCGCACTGTTCAAAGTTTCCGAAGCAAGCCATGGCATCGCCAAATGTGGTATGTTGTGAGGCTAGAGGAACGGGGAGGGTAGGAAATGGTGAAGAGGGAGGTTAAATACCTGGCTAAGCAAATTGAGTAACCAAACAAGGCTTAAACCATTTCAAGCAACATTTCGATTCTGAATGGTGTTACTTCAACAGGGCGATACTGAAATTATCTACCAAGGGTTTGATCGTGTAAAGAGTCCTTTTTCTGGAAGATTTTGTATGAATGTTAATTAAACGAGTGTACATTTATTAAAACACAATTATATAATTTTAAACATTGTCTGCTCGCCACTGCGGTAATATGGGAAAATGGTTAACTAGGCAGTTATTAAAATTACGAAGGTATTTTATTTTCTTTCTAATATCTTGTCCGATGAACACTCGAGAAACCCATAAAAACACTAATATAAATCCTTCATCCTTTATTTTTCTGAACGTCCTTCCTTTAGCAGGTGTTTTTAGGGATACGAAGCTACACGTGTTTTAAGGGTTGTTTCAGGCTGGAGCGCTCGGGTGGCTAGGGTGGTCGCGTGACCAACTTCATAACAACATGGCTACCGGCGACTTCCTGCCGCGCGGGGAAGAATAATATGATGGAAACGGTGTCGGGGTATCGTACTACCTCACATTGCCATACAAGAGACTTTAAGGAGCTTGATTAATTATTTGACTCTGTTAAATAATTTTTATGTTTTCATTTTGCGTTTATTGAGGGAGTTATCTCGGATCTGAATTTGGGGAATTTAGGAATGTTTTAAGGATATTCGGAGGTTAAGACATTTATCTTATTTATTAAATAATAACCGATATAATTTTGTTATTCAATTCAGTTTGGGAGGCGGGAATGGGTACCGCCGCCCCGGGAACCTTTATTGGATAACCAACACCTCTGTCATAGGTTACCCCAAGTGGTTTGCTACGTTTGGTGATTTAGCAGGGGTTCCCGGGTTCATGGGGTGAGGTTTGTCTAGGTCTTGGAGGCGGATGACCAGGATACTCTGAACCCCAGATTCCTACCCACCCCTTAAACCCTTTTCCTTCCCAGAACGCTCCTCTCCTATCTTTCCCTAAAAAACCCCTCCACACAGCATCCCCAAAGAGGACATAGGCCCTCAGGGAAATTATTTTCCTCAGGGCCTCCTGTGTGGAGCTCATGTAAAATAAAAATAAAGTTCAATTTGGCAGCCACCTCTGGTCTGGAGCTCCAAAATACCTGAAAAAAATACCCTCCACTCTGTGCAGAAACGGGCGGTCCGTTTAATAGATTCTCCCATCTTAACAGACGGATTGCGATCTTTAGAGCACACGCGTCGGATGGGAATGTAATCCTTGTTCTACCGGTATTACAATGGCAGATGCTCCGAGGAACTAGCGTCATTGACCCCTTCGGCACTGGTGCGTAGTCGGGAAACACACCAAATGCGTGCCCAACATTTGTACACGGTTGACATTTGTCACATTAGAACGGGTTGATTCTTCGACTCGTTCTTGTGTTCAACAGCTCGGCTGTGGAATGATTTACCGGCTTCTGTATTTTCTCCTTCCTACAAAATGGGTCTCTTCAAGACCAATGTTTATTCCTTCCTCTCCTCAAAAATGCCCCTCCACACAGCATCCCAGATGACATAGGCCTCGAGGGAAATTATTTTCCTGAGGGCCTCCTGTGTGGAGTAATTCAATATATGTATACTAATGTTTCATTCATGAATGAAACACTTATATATTGAATTATTTGGCGGGCAGGAGATAAGCCGACGGAGCTCCGTGGATAAGAGCAGTTGACCGGAAATCAGAAGGACGCGGGTTCGAGTCCCGTCGGCTGCATCTGGTATCTTTTCTCGGGAGGTTTTTTCAATGTAGATGAGTTTTTCAGGCTAATAATTCTTACTTATAATAATAAAACAATATATACATTTTGGAATTCGTATGGAATTCAATCTGAAACACTATAACATAGTATAATTCAGATCATGCCAACCAGTTTTAGAGACACGATGCATTTGGAGAGCAGATATAAACTAAAAAGTTATTTGTTATACATCTGTGGGTGTTCGATTTAATAAAGTACCTGACTAAAAAAGTTGCAATATTTCATTCGATAAAAAAGTTACATTACCAAATATAACATGTTTAATATATATGTTATAAATTATTAAAAAGCAAATAATTGATCTTTCACCATGTGCTATGATAAAAGATGTCATAAAAATACTACAACGTATTCGTAAAAAATCGGGCACTTGGCAGTTTGTTTAACTTCATGCATCAATATTTTTTTATGCTTTCCTTTCTTATATGTAGAGAAGTAGTTTCCATGTAACTTTTATGAGTTCCAGTAGGTTTACCCCCTATCCAATTGGTCGTTCGATGTTTTTATGACTAATTATGGAGGCTTTTTCCACGATCACGTTTTTCCGGATAGGTTACTACTATTTCGAAGGAAATAAGTTGGAATGGATACCGTAATCTTATTTTTTAAATTTATTTAGGTAATTCAAATTAAATTTAATAATAATGTTATTGTTATTACAGCGCCCTTGAAGTGATTTTTCACAAAAACGGCGCTATATAAATCATTTAAATATTATTATTATTATCAATTATTATCTCTTTGAGACAACTTATTTATTTAGGATTTTAAACTATCAACTTCCGAAGGTGTCTACAGTCTGTCAAATAAGAGTAGAAAGCATGGGAGGGCGCCACTGTCGTTCAAATAGCAACACTAAAAATATAATCTTGGTGTTAATGTAAAGCTGTTTAACCTACATTTTAATTAAAAATTAAAAAAAAACATAATAGTGGAAAAAATATTTTTTCATTCCACTGATCTCAAATTAGAATTGCATATAGGTATATTATTATTATATCCTTACAATTTTATGTTAATATAATGAAGAAAAACGATATCGTAATAAAATATAAAGCACACTTTAGAAATTTCTTACATTTATTTAATATTAGCTTAAGTACCTACCAGCGTTGTTCAGGCTTTAGATCATGTCTCTAATTTTAGATCTGAATATATTTAACTTATTCAGAACTAAAAGTAGTGTAACTAAACTCACCATGAATGATTCATCCTTTCTACATACTGTTAAATTCAATTATGTTAAATTAAATGGAAGCCAATCACTTTGTAGAACACAATTTAATCAAATTACGTCATTAAGTAGGTACCTTAACAACAGTGCTTCCTCGATTTAATTTTTTTTAGGATCAAAAAAATGTATTTTTAAATGTGTATACGGTGTTCTGCATTTTTAGTGTGATTGCACTTTAAAATAATATTTGACAGGTAAATTGATGTTGCCGGCGTACAAATTTTGTAATTCAATTTTTTTTATATTTTCTACTCTTATTTGACAGACTCTAAATTGATTTATTACCTGCCGCCAGAAGCAGTGGTCGTTCGGTCAACCTCGGCAGCATTCGTGTCTTCGGCAATTGAACATACACATCTGTCGGAACTTGATAGAAGCTCTAAGCCTAAGACATCTATTGACATCGACGAAAACTGTGTCTCTCAAACCACTCAAATCCCAACTCCCAACTATCGTTCATTTCGACAATTAATAAATTTGTCTTTCTCATCACAATTGCTGGTAATTTTGTCACGCATACATTAGGCAGTTTCAACTACACATCTGTGTGTTTATTATACATTGACAAACTACAACTTATTAAAAAAACAAGCCAACCGGTTTCAGCACACACCTGCCTTCGTCAGTGCATAAATGTTTATATCTGCCCTGATGAAGGTTGACGAGTTCTTGTTAATGAAGAGAGTGTTGTTTGAACAAAGGTACGAGTACATATTAACTCTTAAACGAATCAATATATTTTCGACAAAGATTGGTGTAAGAAAAATTAAAAATATTTAACTTTTCACATAATTTTTTAAGTGATCCGGTAGTTAAACCACCACAGTTGGCCGCCAAAAATAAAAATTATGATTTTTTTAAATTATTTACCAATTTCAAACCTAAAATGGATTCAAAAATATCTTCAATAATAAATTGTTATTTATTTTATTTTTATTTATTTAAGTTTTTATTCCAGCAGGACTGGGAGGGTAGTGCAATCCCAGTCTATTTTAGTTATGGATATTTACTAACAATTTACTAACCCCGATCAAAGTAATCCAGAAACTAATCATTAAAGTAATCCTAAAGAAACCCTCCACTTATCCAACAGAAACACTTTTCGCAGATTTCACGGTGCCTCGAGTAGAGAATATCTTCAAGAAAAATGCAATTATCCAAATTTACAAAGATAATATCATCAAAAAATTTGAAACTCACCAATCAAAAAGATATGAAGACAACATCAAAATACCAAAATTTAATACCAAACTAATGCAAAACAATTATATCTATTTAGGAATAAAGTTTTTCAACAACCTTCCCATTGAAATAAAAAAAACCAAAGACATCAATATACTGAAACTTAAACTGAAGCTACACTTCATCAGCAATAATTAACTAAATAATTACCTGTTTTTCTCTTTCTTTCTAATCCCTATTTTATTTAGATTTTTCGAATTTCACCTAAGTGCACAATATTTTAGTTATTTTATTACAGTTATAATTAGTGTAACTCGCTCATCAAGCACAAGAACTAGCTTCTTCTTTGATGAGATTGCAATTTTTAAATAATTTCTGTACCGATATTTTGTAATTTATATAACTCCACTGTACAATTATATACCTATATATTAAATAAATAAAAAAAATATCAAATAAATTTATTTACCGTGTCGATTTTTTGTACTTATGCGCTGGTACATACAGTATATATGCGAGTATAATGTACTTTTCCAAAAAACTTTTACTAATGTTCAATTATTTGAACTTAAAATGGATTGTATCGCAGATTTTCTCCATCTACGTTCTCCACCGTGCGATAGCTCCATTCCTATAATAGACATGCGTGTCTGAATGGCCATATAAAGCATAATTTGATCAGAATGGAAAATGACGTAAGAAGGGTGGTTTAAAGTAATAAGTATACCAAGGTATAGATGGGGAAATTTTTTAATATTAGGGTAATATTAAAAATATCCAATTATGATAGTAAAGAATGATGCACGCAATCATAAATATAAAGACAAAAAATCCACATAATGTAATAATTACATTTTTTTTCGAATCGTGTTCATGTTTTTTTTAATTTTACATTAGCTCCACACAGGAGGCCCTAAGGAAAACAATTTCCCTCGGGGCCTATGTCATCTTTGAGGATGCTATTTTTATGGTGGGTATTTTTAAGGAATGGAAGGAGAGGAAGTTATGGGAAGGAAAAAGTTATATAAAGGGTAGGAATCTGGGGGTTAATACGTCCAGGAGTGAAGGACATATGAATCCATCCCACCCATTGCGGTGTATGCCAATGGATCGAGAGAATCCGACTGGAGAGGTCAAAGGATCTCTCCCGATCTCGCCACGAAAATTTGAATAACCCTCACCCCATGAACCCGGGTTCCTCTGTTAAGTTACCAATTGTAGCGAATCACTTGGGGTGACCTATAGGTTAACCAATAAATTGTTCGCGAGGAGGCGCGGCGGTGCCCATAACCGCCTCCCAAATTGATACATAAAAAATAGTGCGGAAAAATAAGAATGAAACGATGAAGATATGCACTTTGAACCTGTAATTTTTTTTAAAACTAACCATTGGTCACTCTAAGCAACACTTCTGAAATCCCAGTTTGTCAAACCTCTTATGGGCAAAGAAGTTTTAAATATAATGCTTCAAAGCTGGTAAATTCTCCACCTACTGACATTAAAAACACGCAAACTAAGAGTTCATTTTAAAGTATAATCATTGATTACCTCCAATAAACACATCCATCAGGGGTATTTCATAATATTTGGCCGGTCAGTGGTTGAATTGACATCGCGTTTCTATCTTTAAATAAAAGTATATTTCTTCTAACACAGCAAACTTATTTTGTGGCACCATTATGATTGAAATTAATAAATTACTTGGTTTTTACCACTTTTATAAAAGTGGTAAAAACCAAGTAATTTATTAATTTCAAAAGTATATTTATAACGTAATGTATATTTCTAAAGAAAGTCAAATATTCCCGGATTACGAATAACCCGACAATATTTGAAAATCTCCTACTACCTCTACAGAAAGCGGAAAATATAGCTTGTGTTGAGATGGGGGAGCCAGCCGAGGAATCGAACACGCGACGCGCGACGCCCGGGTGGTACCCAAAAGTGATGCCAACTCAGACTACAGACCAGTGCCTACTGTGTGTATAGTGTATATAATACACTGCATGTATGTACATTTGACTAAGTTTCACTTGCCATTTTTCTTATCATTTATCACAATGCCTTTTTGTCAAATTGAAATTTAATTAGCCTACAATCACTCTGTAAATTGCCATCTCAACACAGGCGTTTCACACCTAGTGAGATGAGCTATAAGTCATTACTGTAATCAAATGTACTATTGGAATAATGTTTTTTTTAATCTACGTTATTACCATTTGTACTAGACGTTTGTACATAAACTAAATATAATAGGGAGCTGGCCACAATGACACGCCAATGGAGTTTCGTACGCCAGTGGATTTTGGAACGCCACTGGTCTTTTAAATGAATTTACTACTTTGACAAAAAATGCTTCTAGGTATAATGGCAAAACTGATTTGAGTACTGGATTAAAATAAATATTTTTCACTTTGGAGACTGTGGGAGACTGGGGTTTTTAGGTTACTGGGATACTGGGGGAGGTAAACTGAATCTAAGACTGATTAAAACACTTGAAAAGAGGTTTGAACTTGGAGACTGTTGGTATCTTGAGTTGGTATCTTTCTTCTTGGCTGATAGTTTTGAACTGACTTCCTACCGGTTTGACTTCTATTTTTATAGGGCAAACTCAGGTCGGACTTTTGGGGGACAGAACCTCCTTAATTTTTCTAAGGTACTTGTTTTAGGTAATTTCCCTGGTCGCTACGATTGGAAGTCAGCTGTGTCAAAATTATGTGTGATAGTTTTTGCCATGATCTTACCAACTTAGGATACCAAAGCCTCACATCATTTTTATTGTGTTTACAAGAAAAGGTACAAGTATACATATGTGATATAAGGTACAATTTTAAACAGTAAATATTTTTCTTAAAGTGCAACAATCACTGATAGACGTCAGTTTTTGGGTTGTTTTTGTAGCATATACTCATTTTTAGGTGATGATGTTTATTTCTTGATCCAAATTATTCCCAATTTCTCGAAATTGAGCTCCAAATTTTTTGGAACATGAATTCGCTGTCGTAAATATTTACGATTCAGATTTTTCCTTTGTTCAGAATTGACCAATAGTGGCTCGGCTGGTCGCATGGTGGGGGTGACGTAAATAGACAGCCAATTCCTTGGCGTTGATCATTGCTGTCTAGACTCCCTTGTGGAAGTATTAGGTGGTTATTTAGATGTGTTTTCTAGTCCAATGAGGCTGCCGCACGTATTCATTATCAATTTCATTAATGTTTTTAATTGATTAGTTAGTTAAAGGACATAATTGCGTTGTAGACAAATCATTTGGAAGGGGCACCACATGCACTATTCCGCTAGCCAATAGCAGCACTCAGATTGTCGTGCTCGCGGCACGGTACTCAGTGACAGCGTAAATTCTAATCTTGAATTTCCAGGGTTGTCATATGCTTTCGCGCACTCGTTCATTGCACACGTATTCCTATGACACGTTCGATATACCATTGGGTTCTGAACTTGCAACAAATTCCAGAAAGCTAAAGCTCTCTCCGCTTCTCATAAATGTATTCAATAATGCTTGAGAGTTTTTTCTTGTTCATGAATTTAATTTTGATTAAGTCAAAAACCTTCGTCAATATTTTTAATAGTGCGATAAATCAAGCCTTATCGGTAATCCAATAAATACTCGATGACTGTTTACAGGTAAAGTAAATATGTGTCGTGAAGTATATGCGATAACAATAAACAAAACAATCTGACAGCACTCATCAATCTCACCCTGAACAACTAGGTGTATTAATTGTTTGTTCACTTACCCAGCGATCGTCAACCTTGTAATAGAAATCAGAAAAAAAATTATCTTTTTTAATATTTTTTGCGCTTAGGTACTTCATAATAAATATGTTCATGAAAGAGCTTATTGCTTACAGCGATAACAATACAAATTTCAGAAATACTCACTACGTATAAAGTGATGTTTTAAGGTGATCCACTAGTCCTTGAAAAATTCGAAATCGGAATCCCTGCCTCTTTTTGGGAAGGATTTAAAAATACATCAAAGACTTGGAAAGGTTGGGGAAGGTATTTATAAGTTTTTTACAGGTTGATTTCGTAAAGGCCTTCGAAAATATTAAATCCTTTCAAACGTATTGTTTATTATAATAACAATTAAAATTTGATAAAAATTGATTTATCTTTAGTCATATTTCAACCATTTTCGTTTCTCCAAGATGAAACGGAATACATTGATCGCGCCTTAGTTGAATTATCTAAGTCCTTGGATCGCGTACCTAAACGATTTCTTTCAAATCGAAGAGCTTCTTTGGTCACCTACATTAATTATTACGTCAGTTACTTTGCATAACGAACGACATTATTCAAAATGTTTTATATATTGATAGCTTAAATGGCACTCAGGGGGCCGCACTAAAATTTGTCAATGATAGTCGGAATATTTCTTAATAATTGGTGACAGTGCTCGCAAATATCGAAAAATGACTACTATAGATAATGGATTTAGTCAATATCGTATCGTTTTATCGATCGTTCGTGCGAGACTTCCTGGAAAGTACCCCAAATACATGAAAAAGAACACGTATTTCCCAGATCGGTATTCGAATCCACGGCCTATGGACCAAAGCTAAAGAGCCCGCTGTACATCAAATATCCTCAAGTAAAATGACAAAGAATACTGTGATCAAAGAGTATTGAAAATAATTGTTCATAATTGTCCTAAGACCGATGCTAAGGGCCTTGCTAAACAACTTGTTTAAATTTAACGCAATTAATAAACAACCATTAATGCATTGTTAGTAGTCGTTTATTAGTAATGCCATTAGCCATTGTAAAATGAAAAAGGTTAAACACGCCTTAACCCCACATAAGTCCAATGTTTGACGTGTCAGCGAGCGGGCGCAAACAGTGGCGGGTCGAGAAGTATCGCTTACAACTGGGTTGATATCGTGTCCTGTCGTATCACAGCGGGATGATTTGAAGGTTAAATTGCCGGCTGACGTTTACCCCAGACCATTTTTCACCTCCCTCACCCCCCTGTCACGGGGGTGGATAGGTTTACAGGGGTTAAGGACGGTTCATACATCACCGCCAAGCAGTTGATGACAAGCGGCGTGCTGAACAAATATTATCTACCTTGAATTGAAACTTTCGTTCGGCTGTCTTCTTGTTTTATGATTTGCATTTGGGGTGTTATTGGGGATAGAATTTAGATTTTTGTAGAATTTTTTAATACAGAGTATCCTTAGTACCGTATAACTAAATGTTGTTTGTTAAAACTTTATTAAGTGTTAAATAAATAAAGATAATATTTAGATAAATAACAAATACTTAGATTTTACTTCTTTTTTTTTTAATTAGGTTTGTCAACAGTGATTCACATCAGGTTTTCACAGATACAATTACACTAAACATGGATGATGCTTGTAATAATTCTATCTTTTGATTCTCCAGATTTAACTTGGTTTAATATTAAATATATAAAACTCTCCTCGTCATCGGCAAGACAGTTGATATTTCTATCTTTTGATGCTGATTTATTTTATTTTTGGAATTCTTTCATCCCTTCAAGTTTTCTTGAACTTTTCTTTTGGCTCTGATCGATATTTAAATTTTTAAGGCTTTGCATGTGTGTAGTAGGGATGGAAAATTCCTTCCCTACGTCACACAAGCCTTCATGAAAATTGGACCCTTATTTTCTTTGATAACTACAGAAAGCTACTTAAAGCTCCCTTGCACTATATACCTTTAGAGATATATGTACTTAACTAATTAATACGTTATTTACGACCTTGAACGTAAATATTTTCGTATTTATGTTGTAATTAAACTCCATCAAACATTGTGTAATTTTTTTGATTTATGATATGGGACTTTAATTACTTTCATTCTTTGTGGTAACTTCTTGATTCTAGTCAGAGCGTTGAGTTTCAAACTGTATTGGTCTCTCTCTTGCAAATCTAACTTTAAATAGTTTCTCTAAATGAACTAACTTTCCTCCGTCGCTTATTATGTTTTCCTACATCCTAACGAACTCGTAATTAACCTGTACTAATCGAATTACGCATGTTTAATTGAACAAATAATTAAGTATGACTCAAATGGTTAATTGTTAGTAAATTTGATTATGATTGTTTTGTATCTGCTTGTCATCTCTCCAATCCGATTCAGCTGCTATAAGGTACATATAAAGATGGGTTTAGTAGGTTAATGTAATTAATAGATTGCATATTAGACGAACTCAGAATACCCTTTTACTGCCGAAAATTTAGCTCCTATCCTCCTGCAAGTTAACAGGATGGTCAAGGATCAACTAGAACTTCGCACAGTCAGCCGACGCGATTTTCCAGAGGGTCTTAGTACCTTGTTCTGTCAATCTTCCATGTCGTCGTGCACGTCATTCAGGCCTTTCCTCGAGTCCCGAAACCCCCAAATTCCATCTCCTCCAAGGTCTACTATTTACTTAGGGCGAACCGGTTTCTTCCTATATGCAATCATATACTCACGGTGTTGTGTAGAGTTACGGGTCGTGAATCCTCCCTCTACGTACAAAAACTGATGTGAGAGTAACTCTGTCGAGTCTAAAACGCTAATTGTAAGCGGGTCCACATCAACCAGTGTACAGTACATAGAAAGATATATATGTAAACATACGTTTGGGTAGGATTATAACTCGCAATTTTGAGTCTAGCCAGTCTCAAATCCCGAGCTCGGATTTCGTGGAAAGGAATTCTGCACAAAACCTTAACCGATGACCGAATATATACATACCAAAAGTGGGAAATATTAATAGATACTAGTATAATAAGCAATTATCTCGGTTTGTTCTGGAGTGCCGAAAATTCCAAGCTTTTGATTGATTTGGTTGACAATTTTCTTTAAGAGATTGCCATCTCTATTATGTGTTTGGTTAATGGTCCTTGATTTTTTAAGGAGCGACCACTGCCTCCTATTGTTGAACTGTTTTCTAAATTTTCCCCCAAGGTACAACTTTTGGTAAAATTTTTACTCTCCCGTGATTTTTCAACTGCTTCATGTAAATTATTTATACCTATAAGAGCAATTATTTCATAATCTTTCCCCGATTTTTCATGTAGTTCTTCAATAATCTTTTATCTGACTATCCCGTGATTTTCAAATGTTCGATGTACCTATTAGCTACCTAGGAGAGTAGTTAATCCATAAAATTTTTCTCAAATGTTCAATGATACTCTTCAAGTTCTTTTATTTGACTAGCCTATAATAAATCTAATTACTTTCAAATTGTTCAATCCTAAATATCTCTTCAAGTTCAAATTAAAGATTGTGTTTAACCCCTTTTTTTTATATATATAATTGCGCAACGTTATGGTGTTGCCCTATCCTAAGGTTGACATCTTCCTAAAGCATTCAACACAGTGCCCTACTGACCGAGTTGTTTTATAAACAATTTTAGTTATGTCAACATTCCCACTGGCCTCGTGACCTAGATCCAAGAACGCGTGACACCCGTTTACCTTTAAACATCCCGAATTCAATAATGGTTATTTCTTTCTCGCAAATGTCTTAACCTGATCCCAAATAAATATAGTTATAATTTACATATTTACATATATATTTTACCTCAATAAATAAATATACTGATATATATATATACAATTTTATTATAGTTGAGGTAAATTCTAATATTATAACTCATTTTTTTGATCATTTTATATTAGCTGAGGTTATAATAAATAGTATATATACTAAATAAATACAAAACTTTGACTTGGAAATTTGTCAAACACATAACTATTTTTATTAGTTACGGATAAATGCAAAGATAGGCATTCGAAATCGAAACCTTTACTTTTAATATAAGTGTGTTTCTTTTTGATTAAAACTTTCTTGGAATATATATATATATATACATATATATATAAATATATCTATTTTATATATAATATTTTAATATAGGTACATATCACATATTAAGCAAGTAATACTTTGTTATAAAATTAATTCAAATACCAACTGTCTGCTGCATGCCGCTATCTCCTCGGAACCTAGAAAATATTTTATTTTAATTTTTAATAAAACTTACCCCTTTAAGGTTTTTATCCGACCGGGAGCTACACGGTAAACCTTGTTATGTTTCCTTACCTAATACCTACTCCTTTGTTATCAACTAAATTCAAATAAAATTCTCCGACTTCAATTTTATTCCATTCTCGTTTAATCTAACTAAATTAATTGATGTTTATCGTTCTAACTGCATTTTTTTTTTCAAAACTCGTTGGTTAACTTAACACTTTTTAAATTAAATTTAACAATTAATTACTTATTTTGTGTTCGTTTTCCCACCGTACTTTTATTTCGCAACAAAGCGTTATACAACTAAATACCGAACAGATTATTATCATGCTTATTTATTTATTATTTATTTCAACTTCCAGATTTATTATTATAATTATTTCATCGTTAAAATAATACTCCGTTTAAATTATAATTTTAAACAATAACTACTTCACAATTATTTACGAAATAAAAGATTTATTATTTTATTTTGTTTGTCACCGAACTCTTCTATTTTGCAGTAAGATAACGTATTTCACTATTTATTTAAACTTTCCGAAATAATTATTATTATTAAGTTACCACAATCTCATTCAACAACAATTTAATAATTTGTATTATTTATTCTAACGTCTATATTTATTATTATTATTTTATCTAACACTAGATTAATCCTGTGATAAATTATTACGTTCGATTTGCACTTTATTTAAAGGAACTATCACCGTTATGATAACTAACACTGGTTTTTATTTTTTTTATTTCGCTACACCAACAACACTTTGATTATAGTACTTTATTTAAAACACTCAGTTTAATTAAAGATTTTCATTGAACTTTTCCGTTTAATTGGATGCACTTAATTTTTTATAACTTCTTTTCACTTTTTATTATTATTACATCACTTTATTTAATTACCACACCGACACTTGTCGCGAGATTACTAAGTCCCAAAATATGATATTTATTGATTATAAAACCGAATTTTCCACTAATCAAATTGTATCTATTACAGAACTTTTTAACTTTTCACAATTAAACAAAACGTAAACTTTATTTCTATTCCCACTGATTTTAATTTCTTTAAATCTTTATAAGACACTGGCTCGAATATGAAATTTTTCTAAGTCCTGTGATTCTAACTAGTTAGGATTTTTCCACCAGTACATTACCGAACGTATCGTCACGCCTCACAAACTTCCGCTTTTCAAAACCCCCGATGACTAACTAAAAATCACTAAGTCCTGTCTTTTAAACCCCTTTCAGGATTAGAATGGCCTATCTAAGCTATCTTTGATCCACGAATTTAATCTCTAACAACTCGAGATTTCATATATCGATTCTGTCATTTTTGTTTAACTGTCGTTAGGTCCACCTTTCATGACTTTGTTCATGCCCTATCTCGTTTAAACATTTTTCCAGGATCGGACCGGCGATATTACGTCAAAATGCCCCTCATTCCTTTTGTCTGTTGGTCATACAAAATTAGCTCAAATTTCATAATTTTTTAGTTATTTTTTTTCTCAATTCGTAAAAGGTCCGTCTTCGATAACTATATTTACGTCTCGATTTTTCCGTACCTATCACAAATCATGATTATCTCCATATCGAAATGTTTACTATGCAATTTCGAGTTGCAATTTTTATAATTTCCACTCTATCTCACTGCTACTTGTATGAATTTTTCCATTAAACCCGTATTTTCTCTATTTACGTAGTATATCTGAATTTTCCCCTTTCCCCTAGAATTTTCTTGTATTCACAACACTCTTCCTACGAATTTCCTCTTTTATCCTTATGTTATTATCCACATCTATATGATTAGTTACATTCCAAGCCAAATTTATTGTTTTCATCGATACTTCTGAATTTTCATGAGTTTTCCTTACGGAATCATCTTTTAATTGTTTTTATTTTCTTTTTTACTACCCCCCGTTTCGTCTTCGATGTATGTCACCTCTTAGAAAATTTCATTTTCTATATACTATTACTTTTTATGTTATTTTCCACATTTTTTTTTTTTTAGGAGAAACTTCCACTTCGGCCCTTAAATATATGTCAATTTTTATTACTTCATATGGATCTTCCCCCAAATTCCGTCCCTTTCTTCCCTGAATTCACATTAATTTAAAATTTGACATGTGTTTATGTCTGGGTTTCCGAGGTGTTGATCAATAACTCAGCTTTTATTCGAGGGTAATAAAATCTAATCGTTTTTAGTTAAAGTAAACTGTCCCTAAGACCAATGATAATTTTTATCGTCCCAAAAGCCATTAAAATGGGTTTAATCGCCTAATACCATGTTCGTTTTCTGGTTGTTTTAATAACAAAATCACGTGTGGGGTCGTCAACTCAAATAATGTTTCATTTTTCCTTACAGTCTGTCCTATTTCCCATAGAACTTTCGTCAAACAACTGACGTAAAACAATTCCTTTGTTTGCCTTATCTACTGCAATGTAACTAGAATGACCTCCCTATTCCAAATATATAACGATATCTATTTAAACTCGTCTGAAAATGCAAAATTAAGTCGAAATCTTATATTGTTCAATAAACACTTCCGTTTAAACGTCCATTTTTTTCATTAGATTATCTTTCCAAATCGTTTTTTCCTGACGTGACAAAAGTGACATTCCAAATTTCCAGCGTTTTTCTTCCTTTTAAATGTAAAATGTACGCTTTCCTTTTAATCTGGTTTCCCTGACCCTCTATGTACTCGTTATACGACTGAATAACCCTACAGTAACTTTTCTTACGTTTTACACGTCTTTTCTTTAATTTTCCTCTTATCATAAATCTCTAGCTATTTTCTTGCCTAGTTTTTCCAACATAATATGGATTAATTTGTTCGTTAACGGCGGTCGTCAACACCTTCATTGCACTGATTGTTTATCTTAAATCTGGGGTCATTGTATCTAATGCACCGGGCGTGAGACCCTGTTTACATTATAGTGTATTGATCTTTCGGTCGGTGACGATATTTTTTTCCATAAATCTCTGCTTAATCGCTTAGTTCAAAGTCCATTTCTTTGTTCAAAATCTGAACACGCCCTCCATTCTGTGATTGGTTTCATTAATTATTTATAGCTTTCTGCTTAGACCTGATTGGCTGTTGATTTCAACTATTTATTATTACGCTGATTAATGATGATTTCTAGCACCCTCTGTGTTCTTTTCATCAATACTCATCTCAATCTACTTAATTGTAGATCCCTATCGTCAACAAGAATTCAATTTACTTTGAACCGGTAGATGTCGCAGGTGTATCTGTTTTATAATTAATTGGTATTTTCTTTTTGAATTAAAGTGGGAAGCTACAATATTTTCTTATTTTCACTGTTGGTTAATGCAATTCATTACAGTTCCCTCCTCTGAACTCAATTTGCTGTGGCTAACGTTGTATTTTATTTAGGCGTCTTCTTATTATTATTTTTTTTTTTTTTTTTTTTTTTTTTTTTTTTTTTTTTTTTTTTTTTTTTTTTTTGTTAGACACCGAAATTGTGTTCAAATTTAGGCCAGCTACCTTTCCCTCCCCATGTCGTTATTCCTTATCTATTCTTCGTATCCTATTGCTCCCTATCTCCCCTCCTCATTTTGTTATCCCCTATCTCTCCTTCGCATCCTATTACTCCCTATCTCCCCTCCTCATTTTGTTATCCCCTATCTCTTCTCCGTATCCTATTGCTCCCTATCTCCCCTCCTCATTTTGTTATCCCCTATCTCTTCTCCGTATACTATTATCCCTATCTTCCCTCCTCATTTTGTTATCCCCTATCTCTTCTTCGTATCCTATTGCTCCCTATCCCCCTCCTCATTCTTTTATCCCCTATCTCTTCTCCGTATACTATTATCCCTATCTTCCCTCCTCATTTTGTTATCCCCTATCTCTCCTCTATATCCTATTATCCCTATCTCTTCTCTGTTTTATCGGATTGTTAACAATCTTGAATTGAATCTCATTGTATTTTCTATTTTCTTTTCGCGTAGATTTTACTTTATGGAATTTTCTGTAATTTTGATAGACTCAAAATTAATCTCTTTTTGCTGGAACACGCCCCTCGACTCGCGTGTTTTGGTGGTCCCCAACCAAATTGGACTAAGACCTCCCTTACAATGATTTAAGTAAAGATTGTTTACAATCTCGCGGCCTTTCGACCAACTGAAAAGCGGGCGGTCTCTTGGTGTGCAAATAATTGTTTTTGTTTGTAAGTATAAGTTTTTGTGAAATGTATATGTTTTCGCACGACCTCACCCAATCCGACAATCAGTGGTATACATGTTCTATATAAATTTTCCAGCATTTTTTTTTTTTCTTTATTTAAACTTTATTGTCTAATCCTTAATTTCTAATTGTTATTTCATAGTTCATTCAAAATTGTCCTAACCTAAGTGTTACCCACTCTAATTTGTAATTTTCATAAATGTTCTTAATTATCCTCAATTGGTTCAGCGTTCCCGTTTTTCCCCGTTTTTTTTTTCGAAATCTAACTATTTATATCGTAATTCTAATGTTACCTTCTTATTTTTACCTAATTTCTACCACATCTCTACAGATAACATTTTTATTTCAAGATTTCAAAACATTTTTCTTTTCTAACTCCTAAGCAATGTTTATTTAAAACTCTATTCTATAAAACGTACCATTATGTGTGTCATATAATATCTCTAATTCTTTTCCTCTTAAGTGTCCTTAATTACCTAACAAAATTTTTTTTTTCTTTTCTATTCACTAGCACATCAAAAAAAAACCCCCCTTTTTTTTTTCTAAATTATAAAATCAAAATTAACGAATATTTTTACCTTACTCTATTTCTATATTTAAACATGATTGTCGCTTATTAAGAAACTTGTCCACTCACTCTTAAAGACTCGACGACGACCCGCCCCTCGCAAGCAAACTGATAGCCTAACATTTTAGTAAAGTTTCTTTCTTCCCCTACCCCAAGACGTATCCTAACATATTTTTATTTGTATTTCTCAGTCGTTTATTTATTTATTTATAAATATTTTCAAATATTTGCAAATTTCGCATTCTATTCGTTGACTTCCACTAACTTTAATCCTGATTGTTGTTCCTTGTTACTCGTGTAATATCTCGCTAAATGTATGGCGCTATAATCTCCTTTTATTTCCCGAGTTACCGGATCAATTAGGGTATACGTGTTACTGTAAACTACTGATCCGATGACGTACGGCCCTTCGTAAAGTAAGTTGAATTTCTTAATTTGTTTTCGCAATAAATTTGACTGTGTAATCTTTTTCAACTTGACCATGGCTCCGATTTCATAGGTCACTAGTCTTTTATTGAGATTATAATATTTTTGTCGATTTGTAGCGCTTTTCTCCAAATTTTTTTGCGCCACCATTCTAATTTCATCTATTGTTTTCGTAGGTTTTCCACACCCTTGAGTATACTTGTCTAAACTATAAGTTGGTGGTTTCCCGAAAGCTATCTCGTTTGGTGAAAATCCTGTTGAACAGTGTATTGAATTATTGTAAGTCTGCTCTATTTCTTTAAGGAAAGCTGTCCATTTTGTATGTTTTTCGTGACAATAAATACGAAAAATTCTTCCTAGTTCTTTATTTACACGCTCAGTTATATTCGGTCCAGGATTTCGCACTGAAGTATGTACGATTCGTATGCCCATTCTATTCATGTGACTTTCCCATTTTTTTGACGTAAATTGAGATCCGTTGTCAGTTAACAAAGCATCTATTTGTATGATCTTATTAAAATCTTCTACACAATTTAACACGGTCTTAGTACTTGCTATCCTTAATTTATATAATTTTACAAATCGGCTGAAAGAATCCTGGATAACAAATATGAATTTTACGCCACCCATTCCCCTCGGTAATGGTCCGTATAGATCTGCCATAGCTAATTGTCCTACTTCTTTGGTCATAATTGATTTACTTGGCCCTACAGTTGGTCGAATTTCGCGCTTCGCCATCTGACAAAGGTGACATCCTCTTACTATGCGTTTTATGTCTCGGCTCATACCTGGCCAGTAATACCTGTCTCCCATAGCTGATCCTGTTTTGAAAATTCCCCCGTGCCCAATTTCTAAATGTATCATTTTTATTAACTCCTCAGTCAATTCCTGTGGTACTGCTAAAACCGTTTTGTTTAGCCCTGTGGTGTAATACAAAGTTTTACCTATTTTCTTGTAATTTTTTAAATACCTATTAACATTTTTGTCGGTGGTCCGAATTTTCCCTTGCGCAAGTACCCGAAAATTTCTCCCAAAAATGTGTCCTGTTTCTGTAGTTCTGTTATATTTTCTAAGTGTTTTCGAATGTGTTGTCTACCTTTAACCGCAAAAGCTGCTATTTCTGGGCATGTGTTTTTCTCCTCCTGCACGTTTTCCGCATCACAAGAGTAACGAGATAAAATGTCAGGTCCTATATTTTCTTTTCCTTTAACGTACTCTACAGTGAAGTTAAATTGATTTAAATACAAAATCCACCGAGTTAGGCGACTACTGTACATCTTCCATGTCTTCAAAAACGTCAACGCTTGATGATCTGTTCTTATTATCAAATGTACTCCTCTTAAATACGTCTCAAATTTATGTAGAGCATATATTATCGCCCACAACTCTTGCTCCGATGTGGTCCACTTTAACTCTGGTCCCCTTAAAGCTTTGCTAATAAATCCAATAACGTGGTGGTTTCCTTCGTTATCTAGCTGGTATAACTCCCCCCCTATTGCAAATCCCGAACTGTCTGTCTGTAAATAATATGTACTATTTGGATCATGATGATGTAAAATAACTGTTTCTAAAAATAATGTTTTCACCTTTTCGAATGCACGCTGTTCTAAGTCACCCCACCTCCAAGTTCGATTTTTCTGAAGTAAATCACATAAAACACGTGTTGATTCCCCATATTTATTCGCGAATCTACGGTAATAATTGCAAAGTCCAAGGAAAGCTCTAACTTGTTTGATTTTCTTGGGTACCGGAAAATTTTTAATCGCGTCTATTTTTTCCGGATCCATTTGAACTCCCAAAGGCGTTATAATATGTCCCAACATACGCACTTCTGTGAATAAAAATTGACATTTTTCGAGTTTACAAGTCATGTTTGCTGCCTCTAACCTCTCAAGTACCGCGTCTACATGTTCGAAATGATCTTCTTGGCTCCCACACGTATATATTATTAAATCATCCAAGTAATTAGCGCAGAATTCTCTCAGTCCTGGCCCGAGGATTTTGTCCATTCCCCTTGAGAAACTCCCAACTGATGTCGTTAACCCCTGCGGTAACACCTTGTATACATACGATTTTCCATTGTACACAAACCCGGTATATTTACGACTCTCTGGACTGATAGGTATCTGGAAGTAGGCTGAATTTAGATCTATCGTGGTGATGAATTTTACGCCATGAAAACGCTGTATTATTTCAGAAGTTAATGGCGGTTTCTCTACTTCGGCGTGCATTCTAGTATTTAAAAATCTAGCATCTAAAAGTATCCTAACCGTTCCGTCTTTTTTTAAAGTAAACGTTAGAGGACTAGAAAACTGTGTGGCCTCCCTACTGATGATTCCTAGTAATTCCAATTCTCTAATTTTTTCGTCAACTTTATCTCTATAAGCAAAAGGTACAGGATAAGATCTCTTAACGAAGGGCGTCTCGTCCGTCATCTTTATTTCGTGAGTGTACAAAGTTGTGAGACCCGGTCTGTCTCTAAATACATTCTTATGTTTGATTAAAATCTTTTCCAACCCTTCTTTTCCTTTTAACTCCAATTCTAGCCCGGACACAAATGTCGTTATTCTACGCTCGAGACACGCCGTATCATTTATTTCGGGGTTTACTTCGATACTAATTATTTTTCCACTTGCGCAATTTTGATTGCTAATCTCACCTTTAGGTTTCCTATAAGTTATCGATGAATTTACCAATTCTATTTCCCTTTTACCAACTTCTGTTTTTATTTTCAACTTCCTATTTTCCCCACATTTAAACTCAGCTGTATTTTCGTCTAACCAATTGATACCTAATATAACGGGCCTAATCAACTTGGGTATTATTAAACATGGCGTATTTATTGTAACATTTTCAAATCGTAGTGGGACTAAAACCAATCTAGATATTCTCTGACTTTTGTGTCCTATAGCTACCTTAATCTGTATTGCTGTTACTGGCATAATCGGATAAAGCGTTTCATCAGTTAAATAGTTTTCGTAGAATTCTTGTGCTACACACGTGATCTGACTTCCGGTGTCTATTAAACAATGAACTTCCGTGTTATCTATATGTGCTTTGGCTTCCGGTAATAACGGTAAAGTGCTACCCTTTTCTACTTCCTCATAATCTCGGTCCTCAAAAATGTTGTTAAAACCCCTAACTTCCCTACCCAATTTTTCTTCAATCATTTCCAATTTATTCCATTCGTCAGTTATATGTTGCAGTGAATTGACGCACACTTTCACACTCATTTCCTCCTCTGTTCTCGTTTCTTCCGCTCCATTTTTCCGTCTTTTTACGTACTTTTCAGCTTTTACTGGGGCAGTCATTCCTTGTTCATCCTTTCCTAATCCTTTCGTCGGATTCCACCCCCAACTCATCATAATCTTCAATGCAGTGTTGTGTCTTGGCGCCGGCGTCCCTCCTCCTGTGTGAGTCGTATCCATGGAGACTAATGAATCAACCCCCGTTCGTTTCCCGAATTATCTGCGACCACTAGCTCCTTCCCGGTTGTAGGTATTGTAGAATTTCCTTTTGGTGAACTGCTAACTTCGGTGCATTTGCCGCAACTAACGCCTTGGCCCACACTTTCTATCGCGTGTATCCTCCTTTTTATGGCGTGGTAACGGTCACGGTATTTGTCCTTCTTGCTAACTTCCTCCCCACTCCTCTTCTTTAAGTTCCGTTCTTCTGGCGTACATACCATTGTATCTAGTTTTCGAAGAAACTCAGCGGCGACAATCTCGTCTCCTGATTGTCCCGAAAACCATAGCGATTGAATTTCCTTCGGATAATGCCTCATAATTTCGTCGACTATGCCCAACGGAGTGTCAGTAATCTTCAAAGCCTTAGCAAGTTCCCAATAGTTTGCGAAATGAGTGAGCATGGATATATTTTTCTTGGCATCATATACCCCCTCTGCAAGTCGGCGGCGAACTTCATTTTTCTTAATGTCTCCCCAATAGGTAGCTAAAAAATCTCGTTCGAAATCTAACATAGTCTCCCATCGCTTATTGTACAATTTCGCCCACGATTTGGCTTCCCCTTTTAAATTCTCTCGTACGACAATTAAAGGATCCGTACGTTTCACTTTTCTAGTGTATTCTTTTAAATCCTCGAGGAAACTAATTGGATTTTGATTTCCGCCGGAGAATGATGGTCGCTCCTGCTGCGGTAACATTTCCACGACTTGGAGAACGTTTTTCTGCGCATTATCCTCTCCTATCACCGCCACTGTTGCTGGGTTTTCCAACTGCTTCTCTAGTTCCTGCATCTTATTGACGAGTGGTGCTAAAGCTGCCTGAATTATCGTAGTTATGTCTCCTATGTTTACTGTTGAAGTCTCGGCTGCAATATTTTCCCCGATTGCTGTCACTAAAGCCTGTGTTTTCCTTCCTGTTCCACGTTTCCCCACCATCTTCTTAAATTTTCCGAGTTTTGTCGGCTAATGTTTATATTTTCCTTACTAAGCGACAACCTTATAATCTCTATTTTAATTTTCTAAATTACTTTATGTATATGTTTTCTTAATTTTTTTTATTCTTTTTTATTTTTATTTTCCTTTACTTCGTTAATCTTATCTTCGATTTCTTGTTCCTTTTCCTCGAGTTTTTCCTGTGAAATTATTGGTTTATCATTTTCATGTGGAAAATTTATTTTTCCACACTCCCTCTCAACCTTGCCTTGTTCCCCTTCTGGCTGAGCTCCCTTGTCTCCTCCCATATTCTCCACACGCAATGTAGAATATTTGGAACGCTTGAATATGTTTCTAAGCTCATCTTCCGTTGATATTTCTCCAACATCTCTTTCTGTCGCATCCGCCTTCCTCTTTTCGGCCATTCTCGTTTTAATGAATTTAAATTATCGAATTAAATATTGACTATATGTAATTGAAAAGTTTTTTTTTTTTTTTTGGAACCTGCCCCCCTATAAAACACATTATTTTCAATTATATTATAATTGTTTGCATAATGATTGCAACCCGAATTAACCCAACTCTACAAACGCACAATTTATTTCAAATGAATGTAGGTAGTTGTAAAACACGGAATGAATATTTTTACCCTATTGTTAATGAATATCCCGTGATTTTCGTTCAAACAATAATTATTTATTGTTTAGAACGTCAACCATTCCTTCATGGTTTACAATACCTATTGATACTTTCGCAAAATCTGTTTTGAATTTGCAATACCTATCAAAACAGATGTTCGCACATCAATTTGCAAATACCTATCGCAAAATCTTGTTTAGAATTCGCAATACCTATCAAAACAGATGTTCGCACATCAATTTGCAAATACCTATCGCAAAATCTTGTTTAGAATTCGCAATACCTATCAAAACAGATGTTCGCACATCAATTTGCAAATACCTATCGCAAAATCTTGTTTAGAATTCGCAATACCCACTGATATTTTCGCAAAATCTTTTTGAATTCGCACTTTTAGAGTTAAACCTCTTTTTTTTTCGAAGTCCGAATAATCAAATGTTCCATTTTATTTAGGTATATATCTTTAAAACATTCGTCTACGATATCAAAAGTTCTCAACTCGACGTATGGTTGAATGAATGCATTGTTTTCATCAACATGACCTCAACCAAACCCTTTAAAATGTATTTTATTTTATGTTCCTTAGGTTTTATGTTATGACTTTTTATGTGATAATCTCCACATAAAACATAACATTATCTATAAACAATGGTCACATTATGTAGATAAGTTCCCCCTTTTATCTCTGAAATGTGTTTCCTCTTTCATCGAAACCGAATGTTGATGTTATTTTTAACGGATGTTTATTTTATAATGCCTCAAAGTGATGCGTGTTATTTTCGATGTGTCCCACCTTTAAATGCTAGATGTTTTTTTTTTTGTTATCAGTATCTTTTCGATGCTTACGATCTCCGCGTTATCTCGAATCACATTGTTTACATTACGGTCGTTAACATTCCTGACCCAGATATGTCAATTCTTAACTCATAATATTGATAATTAACGGCCTGCCTTGACTAAATTGTTTACATATGGCATATCTGACCCACATTCTTTTATTTACAATACGTATGAAAGGGTTCTTATATTATCTCATAAGCAATTAACAAATTCATGGTCACTTGATTTAACACTTTATATTGACACTTTTTAAAATTATTTTAAAACTGTAGAGTTTATTCGTTAACACTTTTTTTTTTCTTTTTTTTTTTTGTATTGTTATGTTTATTTATTTCTTTATAAATAATTTTTCTGTGTTTGTTTAACGTCGCACTATTCTGATTTTTTTATGAAATTAATTTCACTTCAATTAAAATGAACTTTTTTTTATTTTTTTTTATGATACGTCCTAATTTTGTTATTATTATTTTTTTTTTTCCGGTTTTTACAATAGATTGACCAATAAAGTTTTTCAACCCAAACTTGTATAACTCTGACTCCTGGTCCACGGCTTTGCAGTGTAATAATTCTATCTTTTGATTCTCCAGATTTAACTTGGTTTAATATTAAATATATAAAACTCTCCTCGTCATCGGCAAGACAGTTGATATTTCTATCTTTTGATGCTGATTTATTTTATTTTTGGAATTCTTTCATCCCTTCAAGTTTTCTTGAACTTTTCTTTTGGCTCTGATCGATATTTAAATTTTTAAGGCTTTGCATGTGTGTAGTAGGGATGGAAAATTCCTTCCCTACGTCACACAAGCCTTCATGAAAATTGGACCCTTATTTTCTTTGATAACTACAGAAAGCTACTTAAAGCTCCCTTGCACTATATACCTTTAGAGATATATGTACTTAACTAATTAATACGTTATTTACGACCTTGAACGTAAATATTTTCGTATTTATGTTGTAATTAAACTCCATCAAACATTGTGTAATTTTTTTGATTTATGATATGGGACTTTAATTACTTTCATTCTTTGTGGTAACTTCTTGATTCTAGTCAGAGCGTTGAGTTTCAAACTGTATTGGTCTCTCTCTTGCAAATCTAACTTTAAATAGTTTCTCTAAATGAACTAACTTTCCTCCGTCGCTTATTATGTTTTCCTACATCCTAACGAACTCGTAATTAACCTGTACTAATCGAATTACGCATGTTTAATTGAACAAATAATTAAGTATGACTCAAATGGTTAATTGTTAGTAAATTTGATTATGATTGTTTTGTATCTGCTTGTCATCTCTCCAATCCGATTCAGCTGCTATAAGGTACATATAAAGATGGGTTTAGTAGGTTAATGTAATTAATAGATTGCATATTAGACGAACTCAGAATACCCTTTTACTGCCGAAAATTTAGCTCCTATCCTCCTGCAAGTTAACAGGATGGTCAAGGATCAACTAGAACTTCGCACAGTCAGCCGACGCGATTTTCCAGAGGGTCTTAGTACCTTGTTCTGTCAATCTTCCATGTCGTCGTGCACGTCATTCAGGCCTTTCCTCGAGTCCCGAAACCCCCAAATTCCATCTCCTCCAAGGTCTACTATTTACTTAGGGCGAACCGGTTTCGTCCTATATGCAATCATATACTCACGGTGTTGTGTAGAGTTACGGGTCGTGAATCCTCCCTCTACGTACAAAAACTGATGTGAGAGTAACTCTGTCGAGTCTAAAACGCTAATTGTAAGCGGGTCCACATCAACCAGTGTACAGTACATAGAAAGATATATATGTAAACATACGTTTGGGTAGGATTATAACTCGCAATTTTGAGTCTAGCCAGTCTCAAATCCCGAGCTCGGATTTCGTGGAAAGGAATTCTGCACAAAACCTTAACCGATGACCGAATATATACATACCAAAAGTGGGAAATATTAATAGATACTAGTATAATAAGCAATTATCTCGGTTTGTTCTGGAGTGCCGAAAATTCCAAGCTTTTGATTGATTTGGTTGACAATTTTCTTTAAGAGATTGCCATCTCTATTATGTGTTTGGTTAATGGTCCTTGATTTTTTAAGGAGCGACCACTGCCTCCTATTGTTGAACTGTTTTCTAAATTTTCCCCCAAGGTACAACTTTTGGTAAAATTTTTACTCTCCCGTGATTTTTCAACTGCTTCATGTAAATTATTTATACCTATAAGAGCAATTATTTCATAATCTTTCCCCGATTTTTCATGTAGTTCTTCAATAATCTTTTATCTGACTATCCCGTGATTTTCAAATGTTCGATGTACCTATTAGCTACCTAGGAGAGTAGTTAATCCATAAAATTTTTCTCAAATGTTCAATGATACTCTTCAAGTTCTTTTATTTGACTAGCCTATAATAAATCTAATTACTTTCAAATTGTTCAATCCTAAATATCTCTTCAAGTTCAAATTAAAGATTGTGTTTAACCCCTTTTTTTTATATATATAATTGCGCAACGTTATGGTGTTGCCCTATCCTAAGGTTGACATCTTCCTAAAGCATTCAACACAGTGCCCTACTGACCGAGTTGTTTTATAAACAATTTTAGTTATGTCAACATTCCCACTGGCCTCGTGACCTAGATCCAAGAACGCGTGACACCCGTTTACCTTTAAACATCCCGAATTCAATAATGGTTATTTCTTTCTCGCAAATGTCTTAACCTGATCCCAAATAAATATAGTTATAATTTACATATTTACATATATATTTTACCTCAATAAATAAATATACTGATATATATATATACAATTTTATTATAGTTGAGGTAAATTCTAATATTATAACTCATTTTTTTGATCATTTTATATTAGCTGAGGTTATAATAAATAGTATATATACTAAATAAATACAAAACTTTGACTTGGAAATTTGTCAAACACATAACTATTTTTATTAGTTACGGATAAATGCAAAGATAGGCATTCGAAATCGAAACCTTTACTTTTAATATAAGTGTGTTTCTTTTTGATTAAAACTTTCTTGGAATATATATATATATATACATATATATATAAATATATCTATTTTATATATAATATTTTAATATAGGTACATATCACATATTAAGCAAGTAATACTTTGTTATAAAATTAATTCAAATACCAACTGTCTGCTGCATGCCGCTATCTCCTCGGAACCTAGAAAATATTTTATTTTAATTTTTAATAAAACTTACCCCTTTAAGGTTTTTATCCGACCGGGAGCTACACGGTAAACCTTGTTATGTTTCCTTACCTAATACCTACTCCTTTGTTATCAACTAAATTCAAATAAAATTCTCCGACTTCAATTTTATTCCATTCTCGTTTAATCTAACTAAATTAATTGATGTTTATCGTTCTAACTGCATTTTTTTTTTTCAAAACTCGTTGGTTAACTTAACACTTTTTAAATTAAATTTAACAATTAATTACTTATTTTGTGTTCGTTTTCCCACCGTACTTTTATTTCGCAACAAAGCGTTATACAACTAAATACCGAACAGATTATTATCATGCTTATTTATTTATTATTTATTTCAACTTCCAGATTTATTATTATAATTATTTCATCGTTAAAATAATACTCCGTTTAAATTATAATTTTAAACAATAACTACTTCACAATTATTTACGAAATAAAAGATTTATTATTTTATTTTGTTTGTCACCGAACTCTTCTATTTTGCAGTAAGATAACGTATTTCACTATTTATTTAAACTTTCCGAAATAATTATTATTATTAAGTTACCACAATCTCATTCAACAACAATTTAATAATTTGTATTATTTATTCTAACGTCTATATTTATTATTATTATTTTATCTAACACTAGTAACACTAGATTAATCCTGTGATAAATTATTACGTTCGATTTGCACTTTATTTAAAGGAACTATCACCGTTATGATAACTAACACTGGTTTTTATTTTTTTTATTTCGCTACACCAACAACACTTTGATTATAGTACTTTATTTAAAACACTCAGTTTAATTAAAGATTTTCATTGAACTTTTCCGTTTAATTGGATGCACTTAATTTTTTATAACTTCTTTTCACTTTTTATTATTATTACATCACTTTATTTAATTACCACACCGACACTTGTCGCGAGATTACTAAGTCCCAAAATATGATATTTATTGATTATAAAACCGAATTTTCCACTAATCAAATTGTATCTATTACAGAACTTTTTAACTTTTCACAATTAAACAAAACGTAAACTTTATTTCTATTCCCACTGATTTTAATTTCTTTAAATCTTTATAAGACACTGGCTCGAATATGAAATTTTTCTAAGTCCTGTGATTCTAACTAGTTAGGATTTTTCCACCAGTACATTACCGAACGTATCGTCACGCCTCACAAACTTCCGCTTTTCAAAACCCCCGATGACTAACTAAAAATCACTAAGTCCTGTCTTTTAAACCCCTTTCAGGATTAGAATGGCCTATCTAAGCTATCTTTGATCCACGAATTTAATCTCTAACAACTCGAGATTTCATATATCGATTCTGTCATTTTTGTTTAACTGTCGTTAGGTCCACCTTTCATGACTTTGTTCATGCCCTATCTCGTTTAAACATTTTTACAGGATCGGACCGGCGATATTACGTCAAAATGCCCCTCATTCCTTTTGTCTGTTGGTCATACAAAATTAGCTCAAATTTCATAATTTTTTAGTTATTTTTTTTCTCAATTCGTAAAAGGTCCGTCTTCGATAACTATATTTACGTCTCGATTTTTCCGTACCTATCACAAATCATGATTATCTCCATATCGAAATGTTTACTATGCAATTTCGAGTTGCAATTTTTATAATTTCCACTCTATCTCACTGCTACTTGTATGAATTTTTCCATTAAACCCGTATTTTCTCTATTTACGTAGTATATCTGAATTTTCCCCTTTCCCCTAGAATTTTCTTGTATTCACAACACTCTTCCTACGAATTTCCTCTTTTATCCTTATGTTATTATCCACATCTATATGATTAGTTACATTCCAAGCCAAATTTATTGTTTTCATCGATACTTCTGAATTTTCATGAGTTTTCCTTACGGAATCATCTTTTAATTGTTTTTATTTTCTTTTTTACTACCCCCCGTTTTGTCTTCGATGTATGTCACCTCTTAGAAAATTTCATTTTCTATATACTATTACTTTTTATGTTATTTTCCACATTTTTTTTTTTTTAGGAGAAACTTCCACTTCGGCCCTTAAATATATGTCAATTTTTATTACTTCATATGGATCTTCCCCCAAATTCCGTCCCTTTCTTCCCTGAATTCACATTAATTTAAAATTTGACATGTGTTTATGTCTGGGTTTCCGAGGTGTTGATCAATAACTCAGCTTTTATTCGAGGGTAATAAAATCTAATCGTTTTTAGTTAAAGTAAACTGTCCCTAAGACCAATGATAATTTTTATCGTCCCAAAAGCCATTAAAATGGGTTTAATCGCCTAATACCATGTTCGTTTTCTGGTTGTTTTAATAACAAAATCACGTGTGGGGTCGTCAACTCAAATAATGTTTCATTTTTCCTTACAGTCTGTCCTATTTCCCATAGAACTTTCGTCAAACAACTGACGTAAAACAATTCCTTTGTTTGCCTTATCTACTGCAATGTAACTAGAATGACCTCCCTATTCCAAATATATAACGATATCTATTTAAACTCGTCTGAAAATGCAAAATTAAGTCGAAATCTTATATTGTTCAATAAACACTTCCGTTTAAACGTCCATTTTTTTCATTAGATTATCTTTCCAAATCGTTTTTTCCTGACGTGACAAAAGTGACATTCCAAATTTCCAGCGTTTTTCTTCCTTTTAAATGTAAAATGTACGCTTTCCTTTTAATCTGGTTTCCCTGACCCTCTATGTACTCGTTATACGACTGAATAACCCTACAGTAACTTTTCTTACGTTTTACACGTCTTTTCTTTAATTTTCCTCTTATCATAAATCTCTAGCTATTTTCTTGCCTAGTTTTTCCAACATAATATGGATTAAGTTGTTCGTTAACGGCGGTCGTCAACACCTTCATTGCACTGATTGTTTATCTTAAATCTGGGGTCATTGTATCTAATGCACCGGGCGTGAGACCCTGTTTACATTATAGTGTATTGATCTTTCGGTCGGTGACGATATTTTTTTCCATAAATCTCTGCTTAATCGCTTAGTTCAAAGTCCATTTCTTTGTTCAAAATCTGAACACGCCCTCCATTCTGTGATTGGTTTCATTAATTATTTATAGCTTTCTGCTTAGACCTGATTGGCTGTTGATTTCAACTATTTATTATTACGCTGATTAATGATGATTTCTAGCACCCTCTGTGTTCTTTTCATCAATACTCATCTCAATCTACTTAATTGTAGATCCCTATCGTCAACAAGAATTCAATTTACTTTGAACCGGTAGATGTCGCAGGTGTATCTGTTTTATAATTAATTGGTATTTTCTTTTTGAATTAAAGTGGGAAGCTACAATATTTTCTTATTTTCACTGTTGGTTAATGCAATTCATCGCATGCTATCACTTATTAAAGACAAACACAACATTGATAACATAACACTTACATAACACTTACATATACATTACATTCATTCGTACATAAAATGTTTTTGAACCGTCTGTATACGCTGAATATGAACTTTGTAGGTTGGACTCCATACAGCACTTGCGTACTCCCAACATGATGCGGATGAAGGAATTGTACATTTTTGACATGGGATTTTGAAAATGTTCTGACATTGCTGCATTACGATAAATAGGAATGTTAGAGGGAGCGCACTAATATTAAATACGAAAATGTTTAATAAAACACGATTCGTTTAAAATAAAGCAAAAATCTCGTGGGGAATGTCTAAAATAGCATTTAAAGAAGCAGTGTGATTTTTTTCATGCATATAACCTGTAAAATAACTGAAAAAAACGTGTTTATAATAATTTTAGGAGCATACTTTGCGATTTTTTTCAATCGAGGGAATTTAGTATAATTGCCGTTTCGGCTCGTCAAATGTATAGATATTGTCTTAAAAAATAACGAATGTTTTTTTTAAAGCTTTAAAACTTAAAGAGTTTAAGGAAAATATGTAACTAATCGGAAGAAATGCGGAAAGCCGGGCCTAAAAAATAATACACATAACAATCAAAATAATACGATGGTTCGTGAAGTGCCGTTTTTGTGAAAAATAACTTCAACTTGTGTGACAGTTTCAAAGACAGTCCTTTATTTTTGGCTGCTATTTTAGCAGCAAATTGATTTATTTATACTCGTATCTTAGAAGCTTTTTAACATCATATCTTTTTGTAGACTGTGTTAAGATACGTACCAATCTTACTTTGACCAGAGATAATTTGGGGTAAAAGGTGTAGGTGGTATTTTGGTCTCACCTAATATCCCGTTATGTTTCGTAATTAGGTACTTCGTAGGTATTTCATACTACTGATTATACAGGGTGGCCCTTAACTGTATACCTAGTTTCAATTAACAATAAATAAATAATGGTAGAACTTAGACATGTTTTATTAATATTTTCAAAAATTAAAATAAATGGAAATTTTAATGACATTAAGTTTTAAAAATTATATTGTCCAAGTGAGCTCCATCAGCCTGTTGACATTATCTAAGGCGGATTCGAAAATTCTCAAAAAACACGTTGACAAGTTGCCCGTGGGATGACGTTAATTTCCCGTACAATGTTTTGTTTTAACTGATTTATTGTTGTCGGATTGTCTTCACAGATTCTTGATTCTAAGTATCCCCATAAAAAATAATCACACGGGCTGAGTGGGGGCCACACAATGTCTCCTCCTCGTGAAAAGAGTTTTCCGGGGAACATCTCCTTCAAACGGTCCATGGACAGTTTAGCAGTGTGATAGGTGGCGCCGTCCTGCTGAAACCAGCTCCTAGAATTGTGGCCTTGAAAATCTTGAAGACCTGGGACCAAGAACCCCTGAAGCATCTGACAATAATTCTTAGATTTCACTGTCATAGCAACTCTCCTTTCGTTTTCAAAAAAATGTTGGCCAATGATACCCCTAGCTGATATTGCAGCCCACACAACGACCTTCGGGCTATTCAAGGGACTTTGATGCTTCTGTCGGGTGGTCTTCTTCTTCTTCTTCTGTTCTCAGACCAATACCGGCAATTTTGTTTATTAATATGGCCATTGATATGGAAACTGGCCTCATCGCTGAACATTATGTTGAAAAAATTGTCAACGTTCCAGCATCGCATTGGCAAAATTAAGTCGAAGATCAGTATCATTCGGCTTCAATTCTTGCGTCAACTGAATTTTATAAGCTTTTAGATGTAAATCGTGGCGTAAAATTCTTTGTAACGTGGTCCTTTGGATGGCTAAGGCTTGGCTTCTCTTGCGAGTAGTTTGTTGTGGATTTTCCCTCACTGATTCACTAACACGCTGAATAACTTCTGGTACCCTCGCTGACTTCGGGCGGCCTTCATTAATTGTTTTTACTGTTGAGCCGGTTGTCCCAAACATGTTGATCCATTTCCGAATAGATTTTGCGCTTGGTGCTTGATTAATGTCTCGTAAACCGAAATGAGCAAGGTACATTCGGTGAACGGCTCCATGGCGACTAAAATTTCCATGAAATAACGCGTCTAACGATACCTTCCGAACCGCGTTCGCCCCACGCATTGTTAAAAAATTAACGAAACAAACCGCGAACACAGTTAAGGTCCACCCTGTATAATTTGTTTGCTTTTTTCTCTAATCTCACCTAAATGTGCATAATATTGTATTCTGACATAAAATATTGAATAATTTGCTGTTTCCTAACGATATTTTTTAATTTGTTCCAGGTATGTTCTGAATAATTTACTCGTCTCACTTCAATAACTGAGAGTGGAACATTATTTCAATATCTACCTATCAGAGACCACCACCCTAAATCTACAGGTATTTATAATAGTTTAAGTCCCAACACTATTGACGGCCTCCGAGGTCGAGAGGAAAGGCGCTCGACTTTCGATCTGTAGGTCGAGGGTTCAAATCATGGCGTGCGGAAGTAAATTATGTTTGACTGATTTTTGTTATATCACAATTTACTCATTTAAAAAATAATTTTACTTATTTATTTATTTATTGCTTCTTCACAATTTAAATACATTTTTTTAGCATGTAATTATTAACCCCACTAGGGTTCGCCTGTATCGGGGTGAGTAATTTCACAATTTAATAAAAATAACAACGCAAATATCGGTCATTACCCAACAGTTAAGTAAAAGCAAAATAACAAAATTTGAAAATTAAATGATAAACGGAGAAAATTTGTAGAAAAAATAATATATAAATTAACAACAAAGTGTTGAGAGATCAAACAAAATGTTATCATTAGTTTATATATTGTATCATTAGTTCATACCATTTTTCATCATACAATTATTGCTAACTAGATTTTTCCTTCTGCCTTACAGTTTTCTCCAATTCATCAGGATTCCATAATTCCAATTTCGCTAAACAGAGTCAATTGTATGGTCTCAAAAAAAAATTATTTTGTTGACGAGCCAATTCATTTAGACATAATTGCAAAGTATGATAAATATTATATGACGTGTAATGTAAATTATATTTGGCAAACTACATAACACATTTTTTCAATCTACCTAGGCACTTCCTATTTATGGGTGAATTAATTTCTGTGTGGCAAACGTCAAATTTTTTCGTTTGTTTTTTCAGTGCACAAATTGAATTGTGTACACAAAACCGCTTTTGCACAAATATTGCGTCCTTTATTCGGTTTTCCAAATCGAATAAAGTGAAAAATGATGACAGTTCCGCGTTCTGTATTTGATTTGAACCGTCCAATAGAAGAGCAGCAGAGCTGGCTAGTGTTCTAGCTCGCAATTGAGTCGTTATAAGGAGAGGGAACGGCAGTAAATATATATAGACAGAATAAAAGTAACACCTTTGAAACAATGAAATAATCTGCTTTGTAGCTTTTGCTTTGATCTGCCGCTCAAGCAATGTGTAACGTTTTTATTTATTTATTTTGTTTGTTGGCCCGCCAACAGAAAACATCGCACATGCATTATTATTAATGCATACATTATTATTACATTAGTTTACAATTTGAATATGGTTACAGTGACAATTCCAATTAAAGGTACGCCCACCAATAATCTAAATATTCTTAGTATATTAGGCATGACAGAGTCAGGTATTTTGCCTTGAGCAGCGGTTCTGGACTTGGGTTCGATTGAACCCCAGGGGTTCGGTGAGTAAGTCTGGCGGGTTCGGCGGAGGTCAAGACACACCCCCAACTCATATGATTCATGAGTATGTTGGACATAAAAACGAAGAAAAAGAACAGATTTTGTTGCGAAAATGACATGAGAGTGGTAGTTGCCAAGGTAAAGCCGAGCATTTCTGAACTGGTCTCTGAGAGGCAACTGCAGAAGTCACACCGATTTGCAGTCAATATTCATCATTATGTTTTTTCTTCGTTTATGTGTGAAATTCTTGTTTTAATGGTTTTGTTCTTAATGGTTTTGTTAATTTTGTGCACATATGTATAAATATATACCTATATTTTGAATTTGAAAAAATCATATTTTATTTTTTCAATTAAGAAGGGTTCGGTGAATGCGCATATGAAACTGGTGGGGGTCGGTACCTCCAACAATGTTAAGAACCACTGGCCTAGAGCCTGCGTATAAAAAAATTATGTTTGTGATAATGTGATAATTATGTATTATGAATGCCTTACATTTTTCTTTGTTTCCCAAATTTTTACCTTTTTCCTTTACTGTTTTTTCTTCTATATTCACTGCAATAACACTGTTTCTTACATATTCGATAATAAATCGATTCTTGAACCTAGACTGCTTCTACTATTCTACTGTATCGTATAGTATTATTATGCGAATGGAATCTGTGAATGTTCACTTTACTTAATACTACATATAAGTACCTATATACCCAATATAAACGAAACCTGTCAATTTGACTGTCCTAGAACGGGAGACTTTCCTAGTTGGGCAGTCAAAGCTTCTTTATACTGTTAACGTATTCTTTATAACATAACAAATAAATAAAATAATGTGGTACATATTAATAAATTATATTGCAAGTACGTACATAAAACTGGGAGGATCAAATTTTAGAAAATATGTGCATACACGCTTATGGGTACATCTAAATGCTTACATACATTTATATGTATTTGCATACGTGTGCACACTCTACACATACATATATATGCATACATGTACGTAAACACCCGCATAATACACATTTATACACCTGGATCCGCTTATGATGGTGACGGTAGTGGGAGTTTTTCAAATATTGTTAGGTTATCGCAATCCGGAATTCTTTTACTTTCACATCTTCTTTTACTCTCTCTCGTCTTATTTGAACGGTAGTTCAGTGAATCTTTGTATTTAATTAAGGTTAAATGTAAAGTACGTTATAATCTTTCTTTTGTATCTATAATAAATAATTAAATAAAATAAATAAATAAATCTACGCATTCACAGATGGCGCCAATTAAAATATTTTAGGTTTTTAATAATTTTTGCACGTTAAATAAATAGGCTTGTCCATAAACAACCCCAAATCTTTCAAGAAAGGCTGACAAATCCAAAATTTGATTGAGTCACCGATACAAAATTGGAATTTTCAGCCTTTCTTGAAAGATTTGAGTTTGTTTATGGACAAAACTATTTATTTATATTCATATTAATATAAACAATTAATTCACCTTAATATTTTAAAGCACAAGTGCAAAAAGTGTTAAAAATCTAAAATATTTTAATTGGCGCCATCTGTGAATGCGTACATTATAACGTACCTTACGTTTAACCTTAAGATTGCGTCACAGTATTTTTTTAGAAAACTTTTCAACGTATTAAAACATCCAATTTCGGGTCACTCAAAAAATAATAACAGTAGGACCTATTTTTACTTTTACGATGATTAAATATAAAAACACTGTTATGTATTAATTATTCATTTAGTTTCAACTTCTTTCAATAGATGTCGATAGCTTAGTTTGTAATATGAGGTCCCGTGTATAGCAAGTGATAGTAGGATATCTTCGCTTCGAGCTGATAATTTTCTAAGCAGTTCTTAATTCTTCTGGAAAATGCAACACGGCTAGTCACTGCTACCCAAAAAATATCAATATTAGTACTTTAACCAATGTTCTTTGTGTATTCAATAAAACCAATTTTGTATCGTATTTGGAAATTCATGGGTAGTTAAACTAAAGCGAAGCAAGGAGCGAAAGATAATCGCGTAACTAACATGAAAGCTTGTACTGCATTTCCTTGTCAAAAACACCCGGCGCCGGCGCTGAAAGCGGGGAGAGGTCTGAAGCATAGAAAAGTGACTTGTGTTTTGCTTTTATGTTTACCTATTGCCGTATGGGGAATACATATTATTATTCGCACATAATATTAGGTAGATACAACTTGCAAACATCGTTATTATTATTTATTGTTGGAATTAATAATTTGTGTATTTCTCAACTACTTTACAAAACACTTTAAAAAAGCCAAAATCATAAACAAAACAGAGTAATTTCGTCTAGAAAATCAAAAAAATAGTCGTTGAAGCCACTTACTAAACCTTTGAAAACTACGTAGGTACGTTCCGAGATGGAATGTCTCATAATATCGTTCTGGTGAAAGACCACTATTCATTTCGAAACGTTCGTAAAAAACCTCTGGAGCCAGTGAGACTATGGCATCCCCAATCGGGTTATATTGGGAAAGTAGTAGAGCACAGTCGTCAGGTGGGAATACCTGTATTGCAATGGAAGATGCTCCGAGGAACTAGCTTCACTGATCCCCTCGGCACTGGTGCACGGGCGGGAAACACGCCAAACACGTGCCATATGTAAATGGTTGACATTAGTCACAATCTTCTTCTTTTTCTTTGCCACTTCCCACTTTAAGTGGGGTCAGCTCTCCTAATCAATCTTTCATGTTTAGGAGAGGGTTGTTGTGGTTATAAATTTTTACGGCCGGTTACCACTTGACGCCAAGGTTGTAACCCTCCTGGAGGGCTTGGGAGCCGCCGTTGACCATAAGGTTCCTCCGCCGCCATCCCTACAATGCACCCCAACCTGGGCACATAGCTCATCCAGCGACCTCTACTCCGAATATATCGGAGAAGCCCGCAGGTGAGGTTTGATGCGGAGTTTTCTCTCCGGCCTTGTGGTCCGCGGGAGGTATTTTATTTCCCTCCTACCTTTCGAGCAAGCTGCTATACTCGCTCGAGAGGGCATTCCCTTATCCGCCACCCGGGGACGCGGTCTCTAGGGAATAAGGCTACCCCGAGACACATTAGTCACAATCTCGGCAAGTTAAACAGCTCGGCTGTGTCACGATTTGCCGGCCTCCATGTTTCTTTGATCCTACAAAATGGGTCTCTTCAAGACCCATATTCACTCCTTCCTCTCCTCAAAAAGACCCTCCACACAGAATCCTCAAAAGAGATATCCCGGGAAGGGAAATTATTTTCCTCGGGGCCTCCTGTGTGGGGTTAATGTAAAAAGTATGACGGTGAAGGAGATGGGGAGAGGAAGGAGGGGAAGTACCTAAAGGTTGTCTAAATCTGGCAATTCAGATCTGGTTACCAAACACGGCTAAAGCCATTTCAAGCATCGTTTAAATTCTGAATGGCGGTCTTAAACCAGGGCGATACTGAGAGTACCTTCCGTGCCACAAATACATTTTGAACTATTTTTAATTAATTATTATGAAATAATACAAGTTAATCAAATAAAACCGGCGACCATTCGATTGCGAGTCGAGAGTCTTACCCCTCGACCATTTAAAATGGCTTTAGCCTTTTAACCCCCATAAGATACCCAAACTTCGAATTCCTTAGTACCACTGGCTCCGGACGATAACGAATTTGTTTATTTTAACATAACATGATTTTCATAAAGTATCTACGCATCGTGTAATGTTCTCCGCAATGGGAATTCACATGTGTTGTGGAGCATTCAATATAATGGTTTTCATAGTGAACATCTTGATCACGCCTGATAGGTACCTGCTCGCTTCAATATTAGAACCTTAAAGTACCCATGTTACACCTTTCAAATGAAAATGAAAATTGTGAAAATTTTCACGTACCTGGGTATGCCGTACAATTTCAGAATTTTTCGTTTTGAAATTTTGGTTGATTTATTCATGGAACACATAATAACGAAAACAAGTTTCGAATAAGCCAACTTCATGAACAACAACGCATTTTTTTTTGTTTTTGAGAGCACAATGTCAGTAACACTGAGAAAATATATTTCGGATACCTTCAAGTTTTATCCATAAGCATCACACATTTTTCCGACAGGGCAGGCAAAGAAGTTGGCCCGCCACATAAGGGAACGTACCCAAACTACGTGACCAACTTTTTGCAATTTTTAACCCCCCCCCCCCCCCCGGTGACCAAAATCCTAAGCAATCCGCCGCTCATTTGTATGGAGCGTGACCTTTTGAAGACCCCCCCCCCCCCCCTAAAAGTGTCACGTAGTATGGGTACGTTCCCTAACTTAAATTCAGTGCGACTTTTTTAGATGATAAGCACAATGTGGGCATTTAAGGGGAAAAAACAAACAACATTTAAAATAGATGTTTATTAAATACACTGGCGCAGACCTGCGAAAATCACGGGATATTATAATTCAGATCATTGCCATTCAAAAGATGGTCTGAAATTTACGTTTCCAATGAATACCGTTACAGAACCACTTAAAAAAATTCGACATTTGTCAAACTTTTTAACAAAAGAGATACAATTTGGGATTAAATAATTGTGTACCGCCGGCCCGGGAACCATTTATTGGATAACCAACCCGCCATGGTCGCTCCAAGTGATTCGCTGTGTTTGGTGCCCGGGTTAATGAGGTGAGGTTTGTCAGGTCTTGGCGGTCTAAGCGTTTGCCTACCAAGGGCACACACCAAAGTGGCAAGCCAGATCGGGGGGACTGTTTGAGGAAGACCTTTTGACCTCTCCAGCTGAACTCTCTCGACTCATCGCCTTGCACCGCAGTGGGAGAGATGGATTAATACGTCCGTCACTCCTGGACACATTGACTCCATATTCTCATTCACCCCTCATTTCCAGAACTTCCTCTTTCCCCTCCACACAGCATCTCTAAAGATGACGTAGATTGAAATTGTAAGAAAGTAATGTTAAAAAAACATGTTTAAAAAAATAATTAAATTATTTTGGTACCTACCTCTTCGCTTATCTAAATCGTTGCTACTATCAGATTTTAAAAATCCAAGCAATTCTCTGTCCTAGAGTTATTGAAGTGGAGTTGTGTTATCAAGTACCGTTTTTTATCTAGTCTGCATAACACGTTCGATATACTGCTTTGAGTAATTTTTTTGATTGATTCTTATGTAGACTATAGTTTATAGTAGGAATCCAAAACTTTAGTCGGTTCTACCCCGTAGGGCTTATATAGTTCGACCCTAAGCCTTATGATACGCCAATAAATATTATGATTTTTCTATAATTGCTACTTTTTGCAAATTTTTTTATTAATTTAAAAAAAGACCTTAACTTTTAGTCTGAATTCAAAAGATCAGTCGGTTCGGTCGCGAATGTCTAGAGAGTACGACTTTTAAAGTTCGACTCCAAGCCTGCATCACGACCATTAATAAGATGAATTTTCCACGAATATTTAATGAACAGAGACAAGAGATAGACCATGAAAATTATTATTTTTATAATAAAACGTGTCTCCATGAAGGTATATTGATATTGAAGATAGATGTGTTATGAACAGAGAGTTTGTTACCTAATGTATTTAAAGTAGATATTGTTTGAAGTACCCAATTTAGAAAATGATTCACGAAATATCACAATGGTCTAACACCCTCTGACGATGCTCATCAGGCAATGTGTACCGTAATCAAATCAAATATTCAAATCCTAACATCAAAAGAGGGTGTAGGAGTATTTCAAATTTATTTTAAAATACCCGTATAAAAAATATAACGGCTGGTTGAAAGAATAACCGAAATAATTGCAGGGCCGGGTTACGGTGGTTTTTTTGACGCGAGGCCCTCGTGGGCTTAAAAAAAAACAAAACAAAAAAATTTTAATTTAAAAAAAAATAATGTCACCTCCTCTGTCGAAAAATCACTTTTTTAATCAAAAAATTTTTGCAAATATCTAATATGGATTATTTCATTTAGTTTTGTTCTAAATTATAAAATGTAGGTAAATAAATAAATCATATATTCGTGATTTTAGAGGCAACTTCGGCGTTTCTGTGAATTGTGATATAATGAAAATATATAAAAAATTAAACATCATAAAGAAGCATTTGTTTGGGAAGAAATTTTAATTTATCTACAACAAATTTATGTTAATGAAGTAAATCGTTCGTTTGTAATTTGCATTTACGCCCATCAAAATCCGGTTTTTACCATGTTGGTTATTTGTTTTATATTCAATCAAATTTCTGTAGCAAATAAAGCAAAATTATTTTTCTAAACAATCATCAAACTCACAAATAATTGACAAAGTTGCCTATAAAATCATGTAAAAAAACTTTACTAATCTATATTTTGTAAATTAAAACAGAAATAAGTATAGCAGCACATCCATACTAGATATCACTGAACGTTTTGATTATAAAAAAATCAGTTTGATTAAGTATTTTTCCTCAAATCCAAAATTAAGTTTTGCGTGAAAAGGTCTGCGCAGCCGCTCTCCTTGTATATTATTCTTTCTCTCCCGTTTACGCACTAATTAGCTTTAAGACACAATTAAACTCTTATCCCTATGCAACTTTAACACTAGAAGCTTTTTTGGCTTTAATTAATTTAAGTTTAACTAACTTCATATATATAAATCTTTGTATCATATCACCTGTTTTCTTCTTACAAATAAATAATAAAGAAATCATGTTATTTTGTAAACATCGGTGGTAACATACCTGATTCTCGAATATAAAACTTTTTTATTTTGTTCGAAAGTTATAGATATACACGCATCTTGAAATATATGTACACTGTTAATGCATACAAACTGTTTCCCGGCCTGGCAGCGTTTGATTTTCTTTATTACCATCATCTTCGTGATCATAATATTTTAAAAAAAATGTGAGAAGGCCGAGAAACGACTGCTAATGAGATCGGTTGAAATGTAAAAAAAATAAAACAAAAAGTTTGGTGATCGTTGATTTGTTGCTGGCACTTAGGATTTATAAATACTTTTTTAAATCAACCCTTTTCTCAACTCCTATCCCAGCCCTGCCTAGCGCCTAAGCCAGGATAGCAATGTAGCAGGGTAGCAGGGTTGCCACCTCTCGACACTTAATCCGGCGCCCCCTTCCCAGATTGGATCCGGGGAATTGGGCGCCCGCCGCTTCATCAGTCGCCCATATGGCGCCCAATCCGCCCAATTCCAAAGGACTTTGACTTTGATATTATTTTTTAACGTTATGTGATGGTTGGGTCACTCGGTTGTGGAGGATGAAGGGTAATATTTGTTTATTTTTTTATTTATTTTTTAGCGCGGTGTAACCTGTCCGAAGCCAGAAATTTTTTCAATTTCAAATGCAACGATTAATTTTGCGAACAAAAAATATTGCGTTGCTCTAATGATTAATGTTTGCAATAAATAACATCACTTTTAATTTGAATCACAATTAACAACTAAATTTCGTATTGAATTTAATATCTTACTTTACGGCCGCGGCGTGCAGCAAGGTCACCATTTAAGGCCTGTCTTATTCTAAAAAACAATCAAGCTGGAAAATATTATATATTTGTAGTGATTGGTGCATATTTTTTATTTTTACGGTTGCGGGAATAATAACAATTAATCTTTAAATGAGGTTTTTCAAATACTACTCCTTAGAAATTATATTGTAATCACATTTGTTAGTACCTTACCTTAAAAACTGAGCCTTGCCATAATTTTGATAATATGAATGTTACAAAAAACTGATCATCGTAATACACACTAAAGTAAATTAAATGTTATCTCATTTAAAAAAAGTTACTCTAAATGTGTTATTTGTACCAACAGCGTAGAATACCATTACAAATCATAAAAACCGTATGTGATATAACAGATCCTCGAAACATCATTCTTCCCTCACTAGCGTGAAGTGAGAGTTGCCATAATGAAATCGGAACTGCTCTCCAGAGAGAGGGCTAATATTTTTTTCGCCCAGGGGTGCCTCCCTCCCCCACCTATCTACCACCCCCTTTCACCCTAGAGGGTAACGAGTAAAATTATATAGCCTGCTTTGTTCTAGATTGTGTCTAAGATGGTTTTAATCAGCAAGGCAAATATGAACTGGAATTATATTCTATGCAAAAGAAAAAATAAATACTCCAACCAACATTTTCTTTGATGTGTTCGGTTCTTTAGAAATAATAATCACAGAATGATGGGGTTTTAAATTACAACAGCTCAGACGTCATGTAATATAACTTGAAGAATACGTGTGCTTTTTAAAAGTATTCGTATGTCGTATAGGGTAGTCATTCAAACGTGTCTATTGCAAAAGAGATTTAAAATTTTCACTCCTTTTCCCCGAAAGGCATCATATTATTGTGTTTTTAAACGGCTAGAGCACTAACTAATGATGTTTTTTCTCTGCGTCAGAAGGCGGTGGGTAGCGGGTTCGACTCCTGATTCCGGAGATAAAATTGAGTCTAATTTTTTCTATGACATGTTTTTTTTTTATTTGAATACCTTACAAGATTCCCAGTTGCTCCCGTCTGAAGCCAGTGAGACTATGGCATCCCCAAATGGGGTATGCTGAAGGAAGTGAGAAGGGAAAGGCAATGGGGAAAAGGAAGGTGGAGAAGGTGCTATTCAGATCTGGTAAGCAAACACGGCTAAAGCCGTTACAAGCAATATTTCAATTCTGAATGGTGGTCTTACACCAGGAGTGAGTATCTTCCAATCTGGAACGTGCCGCAAATATAATATGGGTATATTATTTCAAATGAATTAATTATGAAATAACACAAATTAATCAAATAAAATGTATTTTCGCACGCCGGTATTCGATACCGCGACTTTCGGATTGATAGTTAGTCAAGGGCCTTGCCTCTAGACTACGGAGGCCGTATTAAAATAATTAATTAATTAGTCTAATTAATAATTTTGTTGTTAATTACAAAAGTGCACACCTATCGCTGCACTTGCAACAAATTGCTACGAACGTTTTTTTTCATTTCAAGATTGCTTTGACGATTTTATGATTTTTTTGGTATTTTTTATGATTGCTTTGCGGAAGAAATTGAATTATCGATAATGTATGTACCTGATCCTATCCACCAATCTAGTTCATTTCGTGATGTAGTTGGTTATTTTGTAATAGTTTGAAATTATAATTCACAAGTAATCACCTGATGAAGTAAGCACCCAATAATTAAGTTGGTTGCTACGTATCAATTCAAATTTGAATTCCTAATTGGAAATATTCTTTGAACAAATCGAATCCAGCATTTCTTTTGTTGCCCAAAACATACCACGAACAACAGAATTTTTCATCGGGCAGTTCCAAGTAAGCAGCCAGGGAATACGGAAGTTTGTTTCGACGAGAGACGACATATACTTCGGTGAGATCGCCATTACCTGCGAGCTAATACTTCGGTTAGTTTGAGTTTATTGATTTACCATTTAATATTTTGTTCTATTTGAACTGGTGCCCTTGTAGTCATTTTAACATCTTGAGATTATTTTTAAAATACGACAAGCTATCGATTCATTTATTAGTTTTTTTTACTATTTAGTTTCTGTTTCTAAAGGCTAAACACGACCCTGATGTATTAGAATATTATTTTGTTAGAGTCTCATGTTCTGATTTTATTATTTAATAATATAATTTAATTGTTGCCACAACTCTTTTATTTATAGCTAATGTTCTATTAATTGACGTTGACATTGACGTCCAAATGTGGTGTATATTTGTAAAGCATTAGGTACATTTTTTTTTAAATAATCTTATTAGAAGGCAAATTTAATCATGTGATTTTTTTCATGGAAAAGAAAATTGTGAATTGTTACCACACACCCAGTGATAGATTTCGGTACAAAAATAAAATAGGAGACTTATTACTATTGCAATTGCCTTAATATTTCAATCTTTCCTGTTTCCCGCAAAGAAAGCACGCGGGTAATACCTAGTTATGTATGAAGCCGGCAACCCACCATGAAATTGAATAAAAAAGTCGTTTTCTGAGGGCGTTGTTGAATCCCGATCCAATGTTCCATACCAAATCACAATCCTCTAATAAAAGTGGGCGAAACACTGAGAGATTACATATTAGGGATCATACAGATGGTGGAATATTTTAGGGTGTGAGGTATCCTGATGGAAAAAACAAACATTACGATAGATATTGTTTTTCATACGAAACGTAAAAAAGTAGAGCAGTAGAGTACAAAACATTTTGTTTTATACTACTGTGGTAAAAATTGTAACGATTGTCCTAAAAAATATTTCGATAGTGAGTGTAGGGACACGAGAATATAGTTGTTGAAGAATTTGTGCAAGTATAAATTTGTACAGCTCTAAACCTGATAATTTTTTAGTACAATTAAAATGAAACAATGAATGTTTTTCACATTCATTTGAACATCATACCTAAACATGTTTTTGGATTACATTGCGACATTTGCCAGGAAGTATTTAATTTTTTTTGTTTGTTTGACAATCATATTCTTAGCTAGTAGATATATCGTTAAATATAGTTTGGCAAGAAAGTGTAAAAATAAAATAAATTGGAGCTAAACGTTTTCATTACTAAGGCAGCACCGAATTATATGACGTTTCCTATGGCTGTCATGTTATCGCATGTTACGGTTGATTTATTGTCTTAAATCTGAGTAGAAGATCGCCGATTTGATAATATTTTTATTCATTGTTTGCCTGAATTTAATTAAAATGAATAATAATAAAAATAGTGATGCAAGAGGGGTTATATTCTGCGTTTTTCAACGCTGCCTAGCCGAGTGTCACGCGAAGAAGCTTCTATCTGATTTAGAAGATGTTTACAAACGAACTACAGAAATAACTAGTAGGTACGTAGTATAGTTTGTTTAATAAATTTCATTAGTATTACAAGATTTATGCCAATTTTCGAGCGATAATAACCATTACAATCTGATTTGAGGTTATGTTAAAAAATTCGAATTTGACATTTCGATTTGACAGTTAATATGCTGCCACAGGAAAAAGGGAATAACTCAATAAAAAAATAATAATATGCCATTTCTTTAAACTCGTAGAAAAGTTACTTTTTTCTCGTTTTCTCTTTTTTTTTTCTAAGTGAATATTATCTAGTGTGTGTTTTTAAAACTACCTTCTATAATAATAATTTTAATGATGTTTTTCACACACAGGTAAATGTGAAACAACGGTAAGACGAATCGTCAAGGAAGGGGAAAAGGCAGATGGAAAATTTGAAACACTGGGAAAACGGAAAATGGGCATAATAATAATAATATGTAATAGCATAAGTGCTGATGATTGGAAAAATTGTTGCAAACATGTGATGAAAATTGAGGCAGAATATTATGCACGAGGCAGTACTATACATATATGATGATATCGATGAACTGCATTTAGATGAAGATGAAGATACGGAAGAAGAAGAATCACACAAGGACAAAGACAATAATTACATGTCGGGTGTTGAATTAACAGACTTAAATTTTTAAGTACCTACGTTTTTATATCGAAATAAACGCCCACTTAAAACTTGTTTTGTTTTATTTTGCTTCTATTAAATTACAGTTTTTTTTGCAAATTTTTTGAAAATACAAATACGCTATGAAATATGCATTTTGCCAGAAGTGTTTTTTTAAAACATACATTCTTTGTCTTATGAGCCATCTTGGTGTTGCCATTTAAAACTAGAAAACGATCGCAGCGCCATCATTTATTTTCTACACTTAATTGCCAAACCGTACCTCAAGTTATTATCAGGTAAGTTACAGGGTTATTTAGCTGCGGTATCAATAATTATAATTTATATACTTTTAAGTTTCGTATAATATTCTATAATAATTCTATATCAATCACGACTCGATTGAACTTGGATCAACTGAACGCGATTGGTACTAACAGAAAAAAAACTGTCAAGAGAAGGGAATCTAGCAATCCACAATGTAGTGCTGGTACCTTGCTATGTATGGCAGTGAGGCATGGAACTGGCAAAGGATGAAAGTAGAACGAATGCGGTATAAATGAGATCCCTGATGCGTATGTGTGGTAAAACAATGTATGTAGGTGTGAGAAATGTGGAGATCCGCAAGGAATGCAAGCGGTGATAAGAGCTTAATGAGTAAGATTAAGAAAGGGACGCTCAGACAGTTTGGGCATGTAGAACGAATGAAATAAGAAAGGAGTGTATATAGAATACAATATGCGAATGTGATCGGTAGACTCATAATAAATTGTACAGCGCCGTTGAGGTGATTTTTCACAACTAACTAACCCTCACGCCGTTTCCCCGCAGGGGTAGGCAGAGAGGACGGACCGTCAAACAACTCGATTTTGGCACACACTCCTTGCCTCGTTCACATTCATACATCGTCTCATACACGCTCTTCTATTATTCCGACTCTTCACATGGGCCGACTCAAGTATCTGATTCACTTGGTCGTGCCATGTCTTCCTCGGGCGTCCCCGACTTCTTCCATTCACATTTGCGTCATTTATTCTCCTTTCACTCATTTCCTCGTTCATTCGCTCTACACGCCCAAATCATCTGAACGTCCCTTTCTTAATCTTACTCATTATGCTTACATCAGCCTTGCATTCTTCGCGGATTTCCACATTTCTCACACGATTGTACATGGTTTTACCACACGTATGCCTCAGGGATCTCATTTTTACAGCATTCAGTCTACTTGCACCTTCCTCTGCCAGTTCCATGCCTCACTGCCATACATCAGGGTAGGTACCAGCACTCCATTATGGACGGCTAACTTCGCTTCTTTGGACAGTTTTTTGTTGGCGCCAATGGCGTTCAGTCCTCCACTAATAGAGTTGCCTGCATTTACCCTTCTTTCTATATCTCTGTCAGCCCTTCCATTTCTCGTAAACATACTTCCCAAGTACACAAATTCATCCACCTGCTCCAAATACTCATCATTCACAATTTATCCAATTATTATTAATAGATTGTTACATACCACATACAATCCACGTTGTAAGAAATTAAACAAAATGTTTTGAAAGCTCATTTAAGTCGATTTTTTTAACTATATATTGACGATTATTCCTTGATAAAGAAATTTTCTCGTCACAGTAATAACAAAATTGTAAAAATCAATATTTTGCATACAAACTCAGATACGAGCAATGAAAATGTCTCTATATATAAAATCCTTCCCCCTTGTACCTACTGCGGTAACCAGACATTATTATTAAAATAAATTAACTGAAATTTGCATGATTGCCCCACTAGAGATTTCACTGTACCCACAAGGCGAATGTCATACGCATATACGCAATAAGCATAAGGCATTCCGCTGATAGCTCTGTCGCAGCCTTTCCTTACTTCCCTCGATCGACGCATGTGTCAGAAAGGGAGGTTACAGCGGAGCTCTCAGTGGCACGACCATAGCACGGCGTATGGGGTATATTGCAAATGCAATAATAAATTCCGTGGCAGAGTCGTTAGGCCTCTGAGTTTACACCCTTTGTTATGCGGGGCCGCAGTTTGCAAGTTGGCGCAAACTTTTCAAATGAGTAATTAGATATTCCACATGCACTCCTCATGTCTGCTTAAACAGTGACTCAAGTTTGTTTTGGAAAAGGGATTTGCAATTTGTTGGCTTTTTGGTTCTCAAAACATAGCAGGATCAAAAAAACAAAAAAAAAATTATCTTGACAGAAGAAAAAGTTATGTTTAAATGATCTGGCACTCTGAATAGATTAATTATGTATCTACACTATTATCGTAACAATCAGTTACTTTCGCTGCAGTACCTATGACAAGCTCCCTTGCCTTGGAAGAAAAGATCATGGCATCAAAAAAAGTAATGTCCAGAATCTATCAAAACATTAGTTGAATTGGCTTTCATTGTGTTTATTAAGAATGATCACCAAGATGAGATTTGTCCGAGTGTTGATTTTCCCCATATTTAGAGCGAATGAAAGAAAGTGGATAGACGCCCTCGAAATGTGATTCCATGGACAGTCAGACGAACAAATGTTTCCATTCTGGAAGAGCTAGGCATTTACAACAGACTCTCAACTATCCGCCCACAACGTATTTTTAGGTACTCTGGACACGTTGCTATCAAACTGGAGACTCCATCTTGTGCAGGCAGGAGAAGAAGAGTCACTGGAGTGACTAAATATCACTGGCGTCCGGTAGGTCGGTGTCCGCATCTCTCTAGAGGAGTTTTGCATACAATGAAAATTTCAGTAGAGTTCACGATCCTTATCACTGAGGAACCGACTTAAGAAGACAATGTTTTTGATAGTGCCATGAGAATTAAAGACAAAAATTAATCAGGGACATATTTGTCCTAACAAAAATTCAATATGATTACAACCGTGAAACAGTGTTTTGATCTTATTTTAACAATTAAAAATCAGTGTTCAATTCACATGCGGTAGAAGTGAAACCTTCAGAAAACTAAAGAAGACATAGTGTGAAAAATAGTGTGACTACGAAGCACTTTTTTATCAATGTGAAGGATGATTTTTTTCATATTTTTGTATTTGTAGTTTCTTCTTCGGAGTCGCTAGATGTCGCTTTCTTTTGGGTTTTCTTTTGCCTGTTCATTTTGGAGTGGTTTAAAGATTGGGTATTGATTTTACAAAAATAAAAATATATTTTTTTGGATTTCGTAGGATTTGATCCCTGGTCGGCTGAGAGTCGGCAAAGGTTCTTCTGGCGCTTTATACCGCTACACTAAAGGGGACTTGCGTGAGACCGCGGATTTATCGGATTATATTGGAAACGAGTACCCGTGAATAAAATAAATATTTTATATCTATCTCTTTTTCTCGCGGTCTAAAAGCTATAGATGTATGTAATTGTCTCTTTTTAGTGTCGCTCATTTCCGTTTCATCTAGTTTTAGATCACAACGGTGCTAAAGAAGTTTTCACTTCAATAAATAAATATGTGCATCGACAGTTTATTCAAATGAAATAAACAACCCGACAATTTGTTTTAGTCATTTACTTGCTAGCCATTCTCTTCCACGCGGTATGAATGATCTTTGTAATTATTTAACTGCGAAACAGTGCAGAAAATTAGCAGCGATAATGACAATAATCACAAATAAGTATTATTTATTATATAATCCCTTGAGAATCATTGCGTACACATTTCTCGCAAAGCAAAGTGCGTCGGTTGCTTTGCAGTTTAACGTCCTCAAAAGCCTTTGTACACAATGTCGCGCAGACACCACGCACAAATACAATTAGACATAAATCTTCAAGAACGCAGAGGTCTTAGGGGTAGATACTGGAGACCGTATTACAAGTGGTTTCATTACAAAATTACACAGGCGTGAATTACACGTACCAATATAACACTTCGAGAAATAGGGACGGAATTACACATGAACGAAATAGCTCTGAGAGAATTAAACCTAGTGGGATTACACACATCAAAAAAACTCATCCTTACCTAATATTTAAGAAGTTATTAACGTGTGTAATTCAAGAAGGTGTAATTTAAGTAAATGTGTAGAGTAGAGTGGAAGATAATCTCAGTATATTCCTGGTGTAAGACCACCATTCAGAATTGCAACGTTGCTTAAAATGACTTTAGCCGTGTTTGGTGACCAGATCTGAACGCCAGTTATCCCACCTTCTTCATCCCCTCTCCTTTTCCTCCCCACTACCTTCAGCTCCACAACATACTCCAATTAGGGAAGCCATAGTCTCACTGGTTCCAGTAAGTTGTGAGCTGTTGGGAATCTTGTGCGGTATTCACATAAAAAATGTATAATTTCTTTCACGTTTAATCCTATCCGTATGTATTTATGGAAGTCGAATATTGGTTCGTGATATTCACTCCCGTGTAATTATTTCATCCTCAAACCATTACAAGCATACAACCAGGCTTTGAATTGAATTGCAATGTATGTCGAGCAAAGATGAGTTGATATTTTAAAATTTTAAATTTGTATAAGTTGGTATTACAAAACGAAACTGATGTTAGTTGAAAATGTGTAGATTTTGAATGAATTCTGCTACCAACCGAATTTTTGATCAGTTTTTAAGCATAACGGTCTAATTCTATTGTGTTTGAAACAACTCAAATGTCTCTTATGGTAAATTGCTTGGAACGCGAAATTAAAACAACTACAAAAGCAGTTTTTAGTAATGTAAACAATTAAGGATGGATTTCACATTAGAATTTCATTAAAATATTTTTTGTAATGAAATAAATGGATGATTCTGAGAGGCTTGTTTAAATAGAAAATCTGTTTATTTGATATCTGAACCAGCACAACATCTAACGGCGAGCTTTGCCATCGTGAATTTCACACACTTATTTTCTAAACGGAATTAATGAAGTGTTTAAATAAATTCATTTAATTCACTGTGTTTCTTGTTTGCGAAAAAATTATCAGATGGGCGGCTAAATTCACAAATATTAAATTATTCCGTTTTATTTTCGAATCGTGTAAAGCAGGCTGCTTCTGACATACTGTGTCAAATTTTGGAGTTCTAATGTTCTCATTTTTGGTACCCACAACATGAATCTTGGGGACAAAGTTTCAGCATTTGTGGGGAAGAGGCCGAGAAAGGGGTGCCTAATTTAGCAAAAGAGATGCATGGATAATGACTGCATGAATGTTGAATGCTTCCAAGTGAAATACCGAGGTATTTACTTCATGTTTAATGTTAATTTGGAGAAATGATACCCTTAGAAATTCTTTTTGGTAGGACTGAAGAAGTTGTGAGAAAAAATACTTTACGTATTTTTTTACTAAGTTGTGTATTTTTAGTCTAAAATCAAATTATTAGTAGTAGAAATAGTAACTAAATTGGTTTAAAGCTAAAAATCTCTCAAATTATAAGCTCTAACATCATTGAATGTGTAAAGTTTTTCTTGAATAAATTTAAGGTTTTAATATTTCTATTTTTGAAACTGACCGTTCGTGGTGGAATTCCATAATAATATAATAAAGCAAATATGAAATTTATTTCCACTTTCATTTATTTGGCCTTAAACTATTTCAGCTTCCTAAATCCATCTTCAGACTGGTACAAATTATTCTTAATCTACGGTTCATAGACATAACATATAGGGTAGGGTGGAGAGGGGTGGTCTACAAGGATTTTATTCAATTATATGGGTTTTCTTACATTTGTTAGATAATTACATTACATTTTTTAAGTCGTCTTTGACTGTCAAATTTATTATAATGGATGTCTTGATTGTAAAGCGGCTTGATGTTAGTGTGAGTTGATTGTTGAGTAATTTGTAGGATGGTGCTTGTGATTTTGATGATTTAGGAAGAACTGTATTGGAAGAACACCGGAAACTGAATAGATGTCCCATGTCAGAGACATCTTCCAATCACAATTCTTCCTAAACATGAAATCACAAGCACCATCCTACAAATTACTCAACAATCAACTCACACTAACATCAAGCCACTTAACAATCAAGACATCCACACTCACAATACTAGAAATAGCAATAAAATCCGCGTACCTCAAACACACGCTACAAATTATGGGATAAAATCTCTGAACTATGTTGCCTTTAGGTACAATATATAATTCGTTTCCAGATATGTACAAGGGAATCCAGCAAAATAAAAAATTCAGAGTAATGCTTTAAAAGAATATTTTTTAAGTACGCTTAAGGATGAAACTATGTAATATCTTGTCATGTTCAATGGCGTTGTTTTTTTTCTCTTCTTTCCCTTTCCATTTAGTTGTAATCATCCATATATGTATAACCTTGTTCCTTTTTTTCTTTAATTTTTTTCTATTGTTGTTCTACTCAACCTGTCTTTTAGTTTTCGCCTATATTGAATGTGAAACGTATATTTTTAATATCTAAATTCCAAAGTAAAATTGTAACTAATTCCTCCCACACATGAATTGCATCTTCCTCCTGTCCTAAAATGAGTTCTGTAACTGTAGCAAGAAATAAAAACAATAAAAAAAAATATATTTTATGTTGGTTTCATTTCAGTAGGCTTAATTACCTGGAGTTGGTAGGTAGCTTACTTTGATATTGTTTGGGGAATACCTGACAAGTAATATATGAATTATTAACAACCTAATTTTATTGTTATCATGTCTATTCTTAATTAAAATCGTTATCACCGGTAAGTTTCTGAGTTGGCATCGCGTTTGGGTCCCACCCAGGCGTCCCGTGTTCGATTCCTCGGCTGCCAAGAAATACATCACAACTCAAGCAATATTTTCGACTTACTCTGGTGGTAGTAGGAGATTTTCAAATCTGGGAATATTTTTCATTCTTTACAAAAATATACAAATGAAAAGGAATTTTTGATTGATAGATTGATTCTTAAAGAGACGTGTTAGGCCACAAAATGTTAGGACACAAAATTAGGTTGTTTCATATTTGTTTATTATATTAATTTAGGTTTTAGCAAATATTTCAGGTTCCTTCTTTTTTTTACATGAGCTCCATGCAGGAGACCCTGAGGAAAATAATTTCCCTCAGGGCCTATGTCATCTTTGGGGATGCTGTGTGGAGAGTTTTTTTATAGGAAAGGAAGGAGAGGAGAGTTCTGGGAAGGAAAGGGGTTTAAAGGGTGGGTAGGAATCTGGGGTTCAGTGTGTCCTGGTCAAACGCCTCCAAGACCTAGACAAACTTCACCCAATGAACCCGGACACCCCTGCTAAATCACCAAACGTAGCGAACCACTTGGGGTTACCTATGGCAGAGGTGTTGGTTATCCAATAAAGGTTCCCGGGGCGGCGGTACCCATTCCCGCCTCCCAAATTTAAATCCTAATAACAATTTCACCATGAACACTCAATATTTGAAAAATACCTATTTAACTGGATGTTGGTTTCACATATTTCAATTCAAAGTATTGGAGTGAATCTGAATAGTATCTAACTACTTCTGAAATTATATCAACGATAGTTTAACGCAATATAACCCTGATGATGTTATTGCAATTATATTCTTAAATCTTATATTCTTAGATTTTAAATTAAATAAAAAACCCTTTAATGATTTATTTGATTTTTTATCGAATAATTTCCAAATAAACGACACTCACATAGACGTTTTCCAAATACGTGACGATGTGACAAACGGACTTTATAAAAGTAAAACCAGGCTGCACTAGTTTCCTAACAAATTGTCTATTACCACCCGCAAACAGTTTGTAAATCCTCTGTAGTCGATGCAGTGCAAGCCTCCCACAAAAGTCCCGCCTGCGCCTCTGTTGCTATTTTTTAATTAATCTTCAGCAGAATTTGAATGTCCAGGGCAGGAAAGGAAAACATATTTTACAGGAAAGTGTGGAATACAGATAATACTTTTGTGAAGCTTTGCAAAATCGTCGCTTTAGAATTGATCAGTGTGTTTCATACCAATACTATGAAACTTTTTGGAATGGTTGTTCACGATATCTATTAAAAAATATTGATATTTTGATTATCATTCAGACTGACTGTTACGACCGATGTTAAGGCCCAATTGCAAAACTTAAGAGGACCGTAATACAGAGGACAAGAGAATGACGGGAAAAACCCTATATTTTAATTTGCCGATCAAGGGTCACAATTATACAGATTGGCACAATTAAAATATCACATAAATTTATATGAATACGATTTTCGAAAGAAATTCAATAATTGCCGTTATCACCAGCGCGACAATATTTCAACTGACAGTGCGGGTATTTTAAAACTTATTATTCAATAGCACAAGAGGGCTTTGTAATCAAATCTTTTCAATCAATATTAATTCAATTTGTATGATTTTTGTACGTAATTGTCTCTCTCATTCAAATTCAAATGCCACAATTATCCATACTATTTTTTTTTATTTCTAATATTATTCCTATGATTTTGTGACATATCTGTGCTTATGGTATAAGTATGCCGTTGATATTAAATATTAAATAAATATTTCTAGCTGGCCAAGTAGGTAGGAAAGTAGTCATCTGCTTTCTTCTCCCAAGTAGGACTGTAAAGAAACGATGGGGACAATGGGAGACGAATAAATTGAACAGGACCTCGGGAAATGGATTAGTCCCAAAGCTGTTTTAAACTAAGCATTGACATACCTATATAAAATTGGAATGATAAAATTTATTTTTTTCATCCAATTTACAAAGAATTTATCAAGCTTTATGTAAGCTTTATTATATGTATCACCTTATTAGTTTTGCAGTTTGATTTGTTAAATTTTGTAAACCGCTAAAGGAGGAGATAACAAACAAATATTCCATTGATTTTAAATTTATTGATTTTTTGGTGTCCAGAAAAAATTTACACCAATAACGCCACTGACTAACCGTGTCGTTGAATTTTTTAACGGCTGTTTTTGTGGTATAATATTAATGGTTCTATGATCAACTAAAATAAATAAAATCAACTCAACTCAACAACTTTTTAACAGTCATTTAAAGCTATGAGAAAAAATTAAAAAGTAGAAGCCTAACAACCAAACCTGACTTAACCTATTAAACAATTTTTTTATACAATTTTTTCATCACTTTTAATGAGTTTTCAAAAGAGGTGTTGAGTTGAATCTGAGTTGTCCGGTCACTAATAATATCAACAATGCATGTATTGTGGAATTGTAATATTTAATAAACAATTTATTTGGTATATATATGTAGGTACCTACCACTTTGAACAAAATATGTGCCTACGACTTTGAATAAAATTTAATAATTTTAATACCATGGTGCAACTACTCGAAAAACTAGAAAGATAATAATTTTACTAACAAACAAACTGCTAATCGAATTTTTGCCTTGAAAATATCTGCAATAACTAACTATAGTGTATTTGTAGTGGTACTTCAGTACCTACCTAATTTTTTCCAGCTTCGGTTGGTAATGGCAGATTCTTTATTCTGAATCTGTCTTATCAAAGGGTTTTTTTTTATTCTGTCGGTAATGAAGTTGGTTCGATTCCTTTGAGCGGTTATCTGAACATAATGAATTGCTGCATGTCTAGCGACGGTGGGGGCATTTCTATTGGAAATTTCCTCCCCGTGGCAGTAATTAAGATTCCTCACCTTTTTGCAAGGCTTGTTGTTGAATACAAGATTTTGCAAGAGTGAATCGTGACAAATTTTGATTATTTTTGAGTTACCAGACACTAATTCTATGCAAAATTGATTGTAGCTTTTACGTGGAAGTAAACAGCCAACCTAGCTAACTAACTAATTCTATGCAAAATTGATTGTAGCTTTTACGTGGAAGTAAACAGCCAATCTAGCTAACTAACTAATTCTATGCAAAATTGATTGTAGCTTTTACGTGGAAGTAAACAGCCAACCTAGCTAACTAACTAATTCTATGCAAAATTGATTGTAGCTTTTACGTGGAAGTAAACAGCCAATCTAGCTAACTAACTAATTCTATGCAAAATTGATTGTAGCTTTTACGTGGAAGTAAACAGCCAACCTAGCTAACTAACTAATTCTATGCAAAATTGATTGTAGCTTTTACGTGGAAGTAAACAGCCAATCTAGCTAACTAACTAATTCTATGCAAAATTGATTGTAGCTTTTACGTGGAAGTAAACAGCCAACCTAGCTAACTAACTAATTCTATGCAAAATTGATTGTAGCTTTTACGTGGAAGTAAACAGCCAATCTAGCTAACTAACTAATTCTATGCAAAATTGATTGTAGCTTTTACGTGGAAGTAAACAGCCAATCTAGCTAACTAACTAATTCTATGCAAAATTGATTGTAGCTTTTACGTGGAAGTAAACAGCCAATCTAGCTAACTAACTAATTCTATGCAAAATTGATTGTAGCTTTTACGTGGAAGTAAACAGCCAACCTAGCTAACTAAAAACGATATTTAAATACCTATTCCATCTCCTAGTTATATTAATAAGCGAGATAACTGTATAAGTCTAGATAATACATAAAATAATACCGTACAATGAGCATTTTGACCTAACAATAATAAATAATATTCTAACCTGTCGAATTTACGCAAGATACAGGGCAGACGCAGCCTGACTCTCTTACCAATCGTCTTGCACTGCGGTTGGAGAGATATATTCACACGTCCATCACACCTGGATACAGTGAGCCCCAGATTTCAACTCATTCCTCGTACCCTTTTCCTTCCCAAAGCTTCTTATTTCCTTAAAAAGGCCATTCACACATCGTCACCAAATACGTCACAGGCCAATTATTATTTCCCTCAAGGCCTCCTGTAATAAGATAATATTAATAAATTTAAAAGAAACTTCAAATCGAACAATACAAAAAATAGAATAAAAAGGCAACGGTCGCAACTGGGAATCATTTTCACTGGGGTTTTACGTCATTTTTGGTGATCTCATAATACTTAAATCCTTGATTTACAAATATCGTCCTCCACTAAAGCCATATGACAGTTGCCTTTTTATAGTATGTGTCTTATTATTATAAGCAATAATTATTAGTCTGAAACACTCATATATGTACATTGAAAAAATCTCCCGAGAAAAGATACATGCCGCCGACGGGACTCGAACCCGCGTCCTTCTCATATACGGTCAACTACTCTTAACCACTGAGCTACGTCGGCTTATCTCCAAATAATTCAATATAATATGTACTAGTGTTTCATTCAACAATTATTGCTTCCAACATTTTTGCTTCTACAAACAACCAACTTTATTTTTATATGGGAAAGGCATTGTAAGTGCTAAATCTCCCACTAGGTGGCGTCGAGACAAATTATGTCTACATTTTTTGGTGAAATACTTTAACTCGTCAAATATTAATTATTATTTTTTTTAATTGATAAACTAATGTTTAAGACAAAAGAACCCGCGTCCCGCGTCCGCGAACTCGAGTCCCGTCGGCGGCATGTATCTTTCAGGCTAATAATTATTGCTTATAATAATTGTTACCCTTTGTGCTATGCATAAAAATCTTGTCCTAAACATTAGTTTATCAATTTAAAAAATACTAGTATGTGTCTTGTTCTGTTTCCTGTTTCGTTTAGATTTACTAATAATATAGCGTGCCCAACATTTGTACACAGTTGACATTTGTCACATGAGAACGGGTCGTTTCTTCGACTCGTTCCTGTGTTCAACAGCTCGGCTGTGGAATGATTTGCCGGCCTCTGTGTTTCCTCCTTCCTACAACATGGGTCTCTTCAAGACCAATGTTCATTCCTTCCTCTCCTCAAAAAGACCCTCCACACAGCATCCCAGATGACATAGGCCCTGAGGGAAATTATTTTCCTCAGGGCCTCCTGTGTGGAGTTAATGTAAAAAAAAAATATATCTTCTTCCTCAATGACTGACCATTAAAAAAAGTTTAAAAAAGTTTCTTCTTGTCCATTAAAAAAAAGTTATTTCTCCGTAGAGAAACCGGTTTCAAGGCAATGCAGTTGGTACAAGGGTAGCAGAGAGGGTAGAAGACATCAGGAGTTAATAAGGGCATGTTTTTAGAAGAGATATTAAGCCATCAGCGGCAGGCTGCGTCCTTTGCGAGATAATAACGTCCCAGTACTGGCCAGTAGTGCCGCTAATTCCAGAGAAACGGTGTTGTTCGCAATGTAGTGTCGAATCTGGAATGCTCTTTGCTGGGTGTGAGAAATATTGCTTCGTATTCGTGAAATTATTAGTGGAATTTATTTCATAAATTGTCATTGTATGTAACCGTCTCAAATATATGTAATTTAAAATACGTATGCATTAGGGCACAAAATTCTGATTTAACGACTAGGTTTTTTTTACATTAGCTCCACACAGGAGGCCATGGGAGCAATTTCCCTCAGGGCCTATGTTATCTTTAGGGATGCTGTGTAAATGGTCTTTTTAGGAAAGGAAGGAGAAGAAGTACTGGGAAGGAAAACGATATTAAGGATGAGTAGGAATTTGGGGGTCAGTGTGTCCAGGACGTATGAATCCATCCCTCCCACTGCGGTGCAAGGTGATGCTCCGAGAGAGTACGGCTGGAGAAGTCAAAACGACTCTCTCATCCATTCTCTCCCGATCCGGCTGCCATGCAGCTGGTGGGCAAACGCGTCCGCATCCACGGACAAATCTCACCCCATGAACCCGAGCACAGTATTTTCTTATATTAGCTCCACATAGGAGGCCATAAGAAAAATAATTACCTTTGAAGACCTCTGTCTTCTTTGGGGATGCAATGTGGAGGGTCTTTTCATGGAAATAAAGGAGTGGAAGTTATGGGAAGGAAAATGCACGAGGAGTGGATAGGAAATTAGACTCAAATTTGCATGTACGACGTACTTTTCTCGATATTTTTTTTATTATTTCAATAGCAAGATAATACATATGACATAACTTGCGCTTGACATGCTTTTCTGGCAGAAATGAGACGGGACATTATTAGAGTACCTAATTTAAACTATCCTTTAAATCTATTTTTTATCAACACCTCAGCCACAGGTCACCCCAAGTGGTTCGCTACGTTTGGTGATTTAGCAGGGGTGCCCGGGTCCATGAAGTGAGGTTTGTCTAGGTCTTGGAGGCGGATGAACTGGACACACTGAACCCCATATTCGTACCCACCCCTTAAACCCTTTTTCCTTCCCAGAACTCTCCTCTCCTTCATTTCCTTTAAAAAACCCTCCACACAGCATCCCCAAAGATGACATAGGCCCTGAGGGAAATTATTTTCCTCTGGGCCTCCTGTGTGGAGCTGATGTAAAAAAAAAATTCAGTGGGAAATACAAAAGTCCGGTGAAGAACTTGAATAATTTTATTATCAAACGAAAAGCGTCTTTAGTACAGTTAATGAGGCATTTTGCAAATTAAAAAAAAAATTAAACTCTCCTTTTTTAAATTTCGAAAAAATGAAAACATTTGAAAATATTTGAATTCCATCGTAATATGCAGAAAATGTTGCTTTTGTTATTATGAAGGACTTCTCGTGCAGACGATTGAACCCACGACGCATGTGTGGGAACCCGATGCTTTGGACTATTCGCTATTAACTCCCATTCTAATATATTTTGTTAGTACCTATGTACCATTCCATTCAAATATGCTCAAAACAAAATGTGGCAAATTTAACATACGGGGCGAAACCTTTATGTGTATTACTTCCATTCGGTTAGACAGTCGAGGAATAATTCATTTCAAAGATTTGAACGAAAAATACTTACCGCTTTTCCGTACAATATTACAAATTATATTTATTGTTTAATTAATTATACAATTTTTCAATGTGTAAGCTGTTGCCATTTCAAATAAATCCTTTAAGTTTTAGACCCGAGCATATTTGTACGTGCGTGAATTATTTATTAAAATGTTTTCCATTCACATAATAAATGTAATGTCTCATTCATTTCCCCTGTCTTTAATAACAACCGACACCCACAGTATTCGCATGGGTAATTGCTCGCTCAGGTGGAACTTATTCCAATTACCGCGGACCCGGGAAACCCGCGAGATAATAATTACTGCAAAGACCTTCAAACAATATTTGTCTACTTGGGCGATCAAAGTTGTCAAATGAATTGCCGCCGAACAAATCTTCTACCCCCTTAAATGTTACCTGGTGGTAATGATCAAGTATTTGAGGCTTAGACATCCCCAGATATCTAAAAATAGTGGGGAGTAGCTTCATTTACTCTTTGGTCGGATTTCCAATAATATGATGCGGATGGATGCTGCATTTGGTTTAGGACATAATCATATTAATTCACGATACAAGTTTTTGTATTGAACACAATGACCCCAAACCTGGGCATGGGTATAGAGGAGAAATGTAACTTCCACATTCCACCTGGCGCGCTTCTAAAGGTCATTTTGTTTGCGCTGTACAAGCATGTGTGCATTACTTTTCAGCCTATAGGCTGCCCTCGTATAATCGTATTAATGCAAGTTTTTTCGGACCAACAACGTCAAGAATGACTCGATTGTACAATAAATACTGCGAGCATGAAGACTTGGATATATTTACGAACGAATTCAATCACTACCTCTAGAATGAACTTATACTTGCATGTACCTTACGATCTCCTCACTTAGAGCAACTTTGTTATTATTAAAGCATTCACCTACTTATGCATTGGCTCTACAATATGTGTATGAATGTGCATGTGTGTGTCTGTGTGCATGTAAATGTATGCATATGTACGTGTAGAGTGTGCACACGTATGCATATACACTTTTATGTGAGTACATATATACGTCAATATGTATGTACGTATTTACTAATATTGGTTTTGATCCTCCTTGTTTTATGTTGAGATGAATGTTGTGCTCACCTATAATTGAGCTCATCGCTGTAACCGTGTTGAAAATTAAAATTAATATAATAATTGTAATGCGATGTATTCTCTTGGCGAGCCAGTAAAGGAAACAAACAATATACCTAGTCATAGTTATAATAATGACGTTATATATTACAACTACACTCGCCATTGTCTCCCAAACTCAAGATACATACAATGTGGCAAGTAAGAAACACTCTTTTGTTTTCTGTAAATTCTTAATTCAAAAATTATTCATGCATGATAAAGATAGACATTCAAAGAATGTGTGTACATGAAAGTCATAGATATAGGGCGGCGTTATCATTTGCACTGAATACTATTTTCTACATCACGGGTGTGACTAAGATGACAAGATACGCTTACTCGTTTACACTAAGACGAATACGGAATACTACATGAGACGACCTTCTGTCAAAGGTTTTCTTTCCTATACTTAATTGTTTACTGTCTCACTTAATGGGGATAAAAATCTTCCTAAAACAATCGAAATAATTTTATTACTTACTGATAATACTACTTACTTACTGGTATTATCAGAGTATCGTCAGCACTTGCTAAGCCTCACGTCTTACTGAACAACGGACAAGCAAAGGCGTCTTGTCTAAAATTTCGACACAAAAAAATCTTTCGTTTCATTTACCACGGTACAAATAATAAACAAACACAAAAAACTGAACAAATTTCAAGATTTGAGTTCTTATAAAATATTTCAAATCTGGTATGATTTCTTCTTGCGTCTTACTTTAGCCTCGACACTATGAGATTGCCTAATTCCAGGCGTTAGGTGTTATCCTCGTCTGTTCCTGGAAGCTTACTCCGCTAACTCGAGCTTACGCCGAGATTATGACGAACATCTCCAAGACAAAACCAGGATGTTGTGTTTTGTTGTTGCCTACTGATAGTCCTTGTTTGGAACAGTTATTTTGGATAAATAGACCCGCGCAGCCTGTATTAGTTTTGTGATGTTACGTAGATTACCCTCCACACAGCATCCCAGATGACATAGGCCCTGAGGGAAATTATTTTCCTCAGGGCCTCCTGTGTGGAGTTAATGTAAAAAAAAAAAAAGATTGAATTTCTCAGATTTATTATTGTAAGTAACTGATATGTTAAGTATAGCGGTTTTTGTAGGCTTACTGATATTGATATCAAAATGTTCCTTAAACTTTAAAAATCCTGCACATTAACAATTAAATTCGCGTTAAGTGTTACGAAATCACGACTTACAAATTCAATCGAAGATCTAAGCAAAATATCGCAAAATATTAGAATTCCGGATATGCAAATATATTTTTCTGCGTTTACCATATTTAATTTCTTATTCTAATTCGATCGCTTAATCCCTAGCATGACAAGAGAATTAAAATATTTATGATGTATATATTTTTATACGTTTACTTTTGTACATTACTAGAAATAAATGCGTCATCGAGAGATGCCGAATATTTAAAATTATTGAAGGAAGAAGATTAAAATAATATTCTAAAGGAAAATATGAAAGAGAACTGGACACAGAAAAAGACGGTCACAACTGGGACCCGAATCCAGACCTCTCGTCTAATCGAGACGTTAACCAATTTCGCTATTGCCACCTTCTGTCAAACTTTCATATTTGTCAATCTCATATTTCTAATTTTTGAGATAATAATATTATCTTCAACTAATTATTTTTCCACATTACGGGCAACTACCCGATTTATTGGAAATAATCATTCTAAGAATTGGTTTGCAATCTGGATGGCGTCTCGAATAAACATATCCGATTTTATCCATATGGAACTTTTGAGTTTTTAAGTACAAATGAATATTATTTTTTTTATAAGAAAAACTCTCTTTTTATGACTTTTGGAGGTTATTCGCATCAATAATGAATTATTATTGTTAATTAAGAAAAAAAAATCATTTGAGATTATTTCTCGGTGAACAAAATATGAACCTAGAGTATGGTCAACGTCTTGATAACGGTATATTAAGATCCTGGATAGTATTGACCGCTTATATTTTTAATACGTCGTTTTATCGTTGGAACTTTAATGATTCTAGGTATAAAAATGATACGTCGTGAAAGATAACATGAAACTTTAACATATTTTCCCAGACGAAGCCGAAGTTTAAAATATAACCTATGACGCGTTCAACACCCTGAGAAGTTTAGGGGTGTTTTAACTGTCATCCAGTGAACCTAGAGCACATTCTTAAAAAGATGTTTATATCCAAGTTACGACAATTTTAGTCTTCCACCAGCAAGAAGTAGTAGAGTTATACTTTAAAGTTTGCTCCACTTTCTGATAATTATTTTGCGTTTGTGTTAATCACGGAATCATCATCCCGGAAGTTGAAATTTCAAAAAAATTCATAAAATTTATGTGTTTTTATATTGCCTGTATGCCCATGTTAATGTAATGAAATAAACCTTTTTTAGAGTTTGTTCAGATATCCTAATATTGGATATCGTTGTGTAGCCGTTAGTCGTCGAGGATTTATGCTACTAACCGAAATTTCGAGCCGGTATTTAGAATGCCGATATTTCGGCATTAGGGATTTCAGTTTTTGGAATTTTACATGGTTAGTTTTTGGACGCTTACTGAAGAACAGATAAGGCGACTTGAGGCATTCGAGATGTGGATCTGCAGAAGAATATTCAAAATAAGCTGGATGGACAGAGTTACGAATGAAGATGTTATGGTTCGGATGAATAAATAAAAAGAAGTTATTAAAACCATAAATTTCAATATCAAAGACATGTGATGAGACTTCCAGAGAAGTACGAGATCTTGCATCTCATAATGCAGGGAAAGATTGTCGGAAGTCGGGGCGGACCCTGGATGAAGGAGTCATAATTGCTGAAAAACCTGAGACAGTGATTTGACCAGTCTACTCTAGAGCTGTTCCGGGCCGCAGTAAACAAAGTCCGCATAGCCAACACGATAGCCAACGTCTCTTGAACGGACAGGGCATGAGAAGAAAAGACATAGACACTCGAAATAGCATCTGTAATATTCCTGAAACAGGTGTGCAAGTCGTAAAAGTACTTGAAGTACTTGTTTTTCCCCTTATTAGCCTTACATTTTGGTGTATTTAAAAATATCGTACGGTCAAAATATGTGAACTAGCAAAACAAAGTATTTTTAATCAAGAAGTCGGTGAACGAAAGTTACTTCTGATTAGGCTAATTTTTCCAGGTCCTTCAATTCCGTTATAAGAAACACGATATTCTAGAAAATAAATATTCTATTGCATGTTTTCCTATTCAATATCCAACCATATTTCAGTAATATCCGAAGAGCTCTGTTTCTTTATTTTTCCATTTTCGATGTTTCTAGCATCATCACTAACGGTACTTTTCTACATAAATGTCAGTCCAATGATTGTATATTGTCCCTGGAATAGAAAATAACTTGGACACTGTCATACCCACACAATGCGAGAAGAGTTCCTTTCAGGTTTCTTCTATGAGAATACATATATTTCGCATTTACTTTGCGTGGGAAAGTGAAAGATATGGCCACTGGGGAAATATGCAGAGTTTATGGATCATGCACCTAATATGGACATGGACACGTCTTATTAACATGGGAGTATTCCTGAATTCTTGACTCGATAAGACAGTCACATACCTGCAATGAAAATTTCTACAAATAGAATGTTATCTTATCTTATATGTATAAAAATCAATATATTATATTTCCACGTTTGTGAGTTGTCTATGCATTGTTATATTAAGCATAGCAAATGTTTGAAACTTTCAAAATACCTTCTATCCTCTCTCGCGAAGGTTTCTTGGTTATTATAACCACATGACAATACATCAGAAAAGTTTTTCTAATCATTACAAAAACTCTTACGAAACTGTCAAAAATGTCACAATTTGAGAATGACATTTTGCAAGCCATCGATTGTTAAATCAAAATTCAATTTTCGAATAAACTTTTTAAATTAATGAATTTAATCGAAGTACTCACCAAAATTGAATACGTTGAATCTAATCAAAAATTAAATATTTATTTTAAATGGTTACCTACGTATGGTACCAAATTTGATTGATTGTTCTTATATTATACAAAAATGAATGTTTGTTATATATGAAAAACGAAAATAAAAGTAAAAAATGCAATAGGTGGCACGCGAGCTGTTTGAAAATCTGAATGTACCGGGCTGAATATGTTAAACGGGAAGGGGATCGCGGGGAGGGTGGTTTGTGGTAGAGGGGAGAGTAAAGGCAGCGAAGGTGGAGGAGGAACGCGTGATGGAAGGGGACATGGGAGGCGAAGGGGAGGCGGAATGCAACGGGATGAACGACGCAGGGAGAAACAATTTCTTTATTAGTGGCAATGCAACGCATGCCGGGAACTCGCTAGTTCTGCTATAATTTGTTTCGGCGTATGCAATTTAAATTGTTTTTTATATATAGTTATATGAGTCGCTCACAGAATTCGTAAACGTATGAAAGTCGTTGTGTAATTGGTAAATCATGATAATTTCAACAAATAAAAAACAAAACATTGCTATTGTATCGTTTCAGGTGAAAATTAATTTGAAAACAATTTTGAGTTTAAGTGTGTCAAAATTGACATATCATATTTTAATAATACCTAAAGGTAGTAAACACTTCTTGTTGACATCAGTTTTTTTTTAATTTTTATTCGTAGATATTACATTTTTGACAAACAAACTAATATGGTGTTTTTATTGTTTCAGAAGTAATCCAGATAGCTCTCCATTACTAAGGTATTTTTTTAACTATCTAAATTATTTCTAGCCTAAGAGATGTTGATGGTACTAAACATTTAAAAAATTTTCATAAGAAGTAATTACTTTGTGGTTAGACATTATATTATAAAAATAAAACAACACTTTGTATTTAACCACAGTTTCAGTTATTATTTTATCCCGAGGAAACTTAGTCCAAAGCGAAACCGGTAGATATATAAATAATAAATTCGTGGTTATACAAAGTGTTGTTTTATTTTTATAAAACATTTTAAAAGTAATTATAGAACATACCCCTAAGTGAAATTTTCTATGTTTTTATTAATTAAGTGTTATTTTTATCTGGTTTAGAGATGGTCTTAATTTTTTTTTAGATGAAGGTGATTTTACATTATTTTAAGAAATAAATTTATTGCTTTTTCTCATTGATTTCTAAATTTATCTAAAAAAAAAACGCTATTTATTTTATATTTTATAATAAAACAAACATAAAACTTATTTCCCACTTAGTCCACAAGTCGTTGCCTTAGTTCTTGTTTGTTCAATAGACCCTTAAAAAAATTACAAGAGGAGAAGGTTTTCTTTAATTATTTCAATGAAACATTATGATAGTTATTTAAGATAAAGCTATTTCCGTAAAGGTAAACGTCTCATTAGTTTAAATAATTCTTAGTTAAGTGATTAGATAACTATCATTTTTTATACTTTATTTTTAATTTTAAAGTGGAGATTGGACATTAACTAAACTGGTCTATTGAACAAACAAGAACTGAGGCGACGAAGTATTTTAATCAATTATATTAATTTAGAATACCCCTCTCCCCCTCCACCACACGTTATGTATATAAACTTAGGTTAAGAATAATTTGTACCAGTCTAAAGATGGCTTTAACAAGCTGAAACGTTTACGGTCAAATAAATTAAAGTGAAAATAAGTTTTATATTTGTTTTATTACAATAAGTATAATATAATTCAATAATTGTCGTTTTCAAAAATAGAAATGCTAATTATTTGAATTTCGTGCCATGTGCGTTTATTTGATTGGTATTTATAATAAGAGATGCACATAAAAACCTGCTTGATTTATCTGAATGAGTCAGAGCACACTAAATTAAACGCATTTAATTTATTGATGCTATCGAAACAGCTCATTTGAACAGCATCAAAGCACGAAGCGCATCCAACGTAATTAATACATTCCGTCTAGGAATCGAACGGGTGCACCCCTTTAGGATTTTAAAATATTGCACCCCACTTCACCACCATTATTCCGGCTCACTCACCCCTGAAATATCCCCCGGGACGTCCCCCGGGAATCTCCAGGTAGCGGTGGGGGAGGAAACTACCCCTATGCTGGGAGAGCGTAGCCAACCAGTTTTAGTGGTCATTTTAAGAGTTCCATGGAATATGGCGTTTTTATTAAGACTGTTTAGATGGCGTTTACTTCCCCTCCCATAAAAATCATTATAATGTATAAGCGTTTCTGCAGTCAAAGTGTGCACTTTGTTAGTACCAAAATATAATACTGGCTCTTTGTTAGTATCAAAAACAATCACGTCTCAAAATTAAAACTTCAGCAGTACCATGAAACAGCGAAATTTAATTAAATTAAAACGAATCACTTTTTAAAACAACATTATTTAATCAAAATTATCTGCATGTTATGAAACAAAGAGTTTCTTCGTCATGATAAGATTAATAAAAATAACAGAAGACAAACAACCAACAAGAATTACACAGAAAAATAATTTAGTATGTTTTTTAAATGTTTTGTTTAAGTTTAGTGCTGCTACTTCGTGAAGATATTGAACACAGTTTTCTCTTTTTTTTGGACAATATTATTTTTTATTCAATTTATTTTTCCCTAATTGTCTAAAAATATTTGTAAGGTTCTGTTTAACCTCTGCTTATATTGTAGGCGAATTCAATAATTAATCAGATAGGTATGTTTTAAGATTTTCACGGTCAAAATATTTTCGTTATTTGTTTTTGGGGTGTTATGCCGTGTTGCGCTACCTCCTTCTTTAGCCAACGTTTCGGACAGCGTTGCAGTGTCCATCTTCAGGGCAGGTCCGTCAGATCCGGTAGATGTGTCACACAAACAAAGAAGGAGGTAGCGCAACACGGCATAACACCCCAAAAACAAATAACGTCAAAAATTAATGTTTTCTAAATATTTTTTTCTTAATTACTGTGCATTTGTGTTTTCTCCATAAATATAAATAAAATTTTACAACATTTATGTAACCTGCAATATTTTCTGATTACAATAAAAAGTAAAATGTTGTGGACGCCTCCCTTAACCTTAACTGATCATTTACGTTCACTAGGGGTCGGTCACGGTTCGCAACCCTGTCACAATCACACGAGGCAAACACACCAATATGTACCCGACTGCAAAAAAACACCCGCACCCATTATTTACACTATATATTACTGATTTATATCGGCTAACGAAGGTTTTCGAATATGCATGGGTGTTAAAAGCATATATTATGCTAACCGAATCTGCAAACACAATAAAATTAACACCTCTCTGGCTTATTGCATAGAGACATAGCTCGGAGCACGGAAACATGCAACTACCAAATGAATATTTAATGGCAAGTAAAAACCCGACCGTCGCCTTATTTGTCCAAACGACCATTTTAGTTTTATGTTCAATATCTTTATCTTTATCTTTATCTTTATCTTTATCTTTATCTTTATCTTTATCTTTATCTTTATCTTTATCTTTATCTTTATCTTTATCTTTATCTTTATCTTTATCTTTATCTTTATCTTTATCTTTATCTTTATCTTTATCTTTATCTTTATCTTTATCTTTATCTTTATCTTTATCTTTATCTTTATCTTTATCTTTATCTTTATCTTTATCTTTATCTTTATCTTTATCTTTATCTTTATCTTTATCTTTATCTTTATCTTTATCTTTATCTTTATCTTTATCTTTATCTTTATCTTTATCTTTATCTTTATCTTTATCTTTATCTTTATCTTTATCTTTATCTTTATCTTTATCTTTATCTTTATCTTTATCTTTATCTTTATCTTTATCTTTATCTTTATCTTTATCTTTATCTTTATCTTTATCTTTATCTTTATCTTTATCTTTATCTTTATCTTTATCTTTATCTTTATCTTTATCTTTATCTTTATCTTTATCTTTATCTTTATCTTTATCTTTATCTTTATCTTTATCTTTATCTTTATCTTTATCTTTATCTTTATCTTTATCTTTATCTTTATCTTTATCTTTATCTTTATCTTTATCTTTATCTTTATCTTTATCTTTATCTTTATCTTTATCTTTATCTTTATCTTTATCTTTATCTTTATCTTTATCTTTATCTTTATCTTTATCTTTATCTTTATCTTTATCATGAAGTCAGTCACGCTGTATGTGCGCTTAGAGCCTAAACTACGCAACTAATTTTCATGCGGTTTTCACCAATAGATAGAGAGATTCACGAGGAAGGTTTTTAGGTACATAATTTGTCGAGGTTTTGTTTAAATTGGTTGAAATACATCATATATCTGGCCAAGCGGCAGCGGGCAGCGTGGTGTGGATTTGATTTAACAGATGGCGTTGGTTATAAAGTTATTTCGTTAGCCACAGCAACGTATGACCGGGTCTGCTAGTTAAAAATAAAGCATAAAAAAATATAATTGATCACTGAACTAAGAATTATTTAAATTAATGAGATCTTTACCTTGACGGAAATAGTTTTATCTTATACACCTACCATAATTTTCGTTATTTGTTTTTGGGGTGTTACGCCGTGTTGTGCTACCTTCTTCTTTAGCCAACGGTTATTCTTGTTTCGGGCAGCGTTCAGTAAGAGCGTTCATCATAAGAGCAGATCCGTCAGATCCAGCAGATCCAACAGATCCGGCAGATCCGGCAGATCCGGCAGATCCGGCAGATCCGGCAGATCCGGCAGATCCGGCTGATGATGGTCACTGCAACGCTGTCCGAAACGTTGGCTAAAGAAGGAGGTAGCGCAACACGGCATGACAACCCAAAATGTTATGCCGTGTTGGGCTACCTTCTTCTTGTAAAATTTGGAAAATTTAAAAACGAACCTATTATAATGTTTCATTGAAATAATGAAAGAAAACCTTCTCCTCCTGTGAAATTTTCTAATGGTCGTTGGACAATGAAGTACTAAGACGACGCTATATCGAGTTCCAATTATCAATCCAGTGAACCTATTGCATCCTAGATTTTTGTTGAGGACGTCGTAAGGCGTCAGAAAATGAGGGAGAGAAATGGGTAAAGAAAAAGGATCGGTTATTTATAACAGGTGTTTTACAAGGCTGTAGCGCCTATAGTTAGCATAGTTTATCTTAATTCTCCTCACTAAGGGGTCCTGTGCTGAGGTGGACTAATTTTATATATTTAGTAAGGGGTGTCTTCTATGTCATTTTGGTGGATTTTTATAGTGTTTGCATAAAACTGTTAAAATATTTGCATACATCCAAAACACAGGCTTGTTTTCATTAGGTTCAGAGATAAGTACTTTTAAAAGCATTACGTTGCGATCATCCATAAAAGAAAAGCTTGCATAACTCTAACGTGTTTTAATGATAAGACCAAAATTATTTTATACTCGTTTCTCTAAAATTCAAAGCAAAACTTCAAATACCTTTAGTTATGATTAAAAAAAAATGTGCTTCTCAGTTTAAAAAAATCTCTTATTATTTTCACGGACGGGCAACTTAATTAATTATCAAAGGAAATAAGTGAGGCGTTCTATTATAATGACGTAGGTTCGGACACGTGTTTGGAGTTATCAAATGCAAATTATATGGCTTGCGAAAATACAATAATGTACTCTTACTTCAAACAGCGGTTTGTTTTCGGTTGGGTTTTAGATTGGTTGGGTCATGGTTAATATTATGTAGGGGGCAATATGTCCTAGGAACATTTTTTATCACACGGAGATTATAATGTATGGTATTATAAGGACTGCGGTTTGGTAAAATCCTTCAAGCCACAAAATAAAAATTTTACAAGAGAAGATAAAAACGAATATTTACAAATTTTGCAAACCTAATTAAAAACTTGTTCTCAAGTTCTGTTATTATTTCGTGGGCCGGTTATTTCGCGGTTCTCGTATTATAATAACAGATATTTCCAAATCATACCTACATGTCTACAAATAATAAAGGAAGCAATGCACTTTCTGAATATTAGATTTACACTTGGGTCTCCGTTGCAGAAGGTTAGTATATCATTTGTAATTGACGGAGTCTAGTGAAGCCCTCTTTTAACTCGACCGTTTTGCATTCCTGTTTGCACTTTCCGATTCCGTTTTTAGATGGTGGTCGCTTCAATGATTTAGTAAAATTTATTTTTTCAAATGTGTAATCTCCGTACTTATTTGAACTATCTCTGTCATATTTTTTCATTATTATAGTAAAAAAAAGGATAAGGTGCTCCCATAGCCGTTGTGCTCACATGATGCATAGATGGGGTCTTAAAGAGTCGGCGACGTGTGAATGCGGTGCGGTGCAGACCACCGAACATGTGGTCAACGAATGCCCGCTCCATTCATTCCCCGGCGGGATTGATGAGGTCCACAGGGCAACGCCTGAGGCCCTAGACTGGCTCGCAGACCTAGATGTCCCCCTCTGACCCCCCACCATACGACAGAAGAATTATTATAGTACCTACCTGCCTGCACAAAATAATGCGATCTTAATAACGTGTTTTCATTATTTCCTGCCTTGAAAAAAATAATTTGTAATTGAGAAAGGAAAGTTTTCTACGGATAAATTGTAAAATTACCTATTTGAAATTTAAAAAAATGTTTCATAAAATATGTGATAGGTATTAAATTTAGGAGGTTGGTTTGGGTACCGCCGCCACGGGAACCATATATTGGATAACCAACACCCTGCCATAGGTCACCCCAAGTGGTTTGCTACGTTTAATAACTTAGCAGGGGTGCCCGGATTCATGAGGTTCGTCTAGATCTTGGCGGCGGATGCGTTTATCTGCTTACTGTATGGCAGATAAACGCATCCGCCAATTTCAGAAGAAATTTCGGTTTCGATTTATTAAATGAGAGAAAATTAGAAATATACTTTTTTAGAACGCGATCTACTTTTCACATAACAACTTTGACGGCTGGCGTAGTCCAGCGTTAAGGCTCTTGATTAGCACTCCGAAGGTCGTGGAATCGAATCCCGGCGTGGCAAATTAATTTTATTTGATTAATTTGAGTTTTTTCACTATTTATTCATTTAAAATAATATATAGTATATTTGCGGCAAGTTCCTGAGTCGAAGATACTCTCAGTATCGCCCTGGTGTAAGACCACCATTCAGAATTGAATCGTTTCTTGAAATGGCGTTAGCCGTGTTTGGTGACCAGATCTGAATAGTCAGGTACTTCCCCACCTCCCTCTTCCCCATCTCCTTCCCTTCCCCATTACCTTCAGCCTCACAACATACCCCAATTGGGGATGCCATAGTCCCACTGGCTTCAGACGGGAGCAGTTGGGACTCTTGTGCGGTATTCATGTAACAAAAAAAAACTAGTTTAATATTATTTATTTATTTCAAATATTAACGCCTTTCGGCTTTTACATAATATAACATAGTATCAGGTATAACCAAGGTATAACTATAACATGAAATAGACAGCTCTGGTGAGCTTGTAAAACAGCAAGAAATAGAAAACAGAAGTTGAGAAAGGTTTAGATTACAAACCAAACAATAAATACGGAAAAAATATATTTATATAATTTACTAGCTAGTTCCCGGCATGCGTTGCTATGCCATTTAATAAAGAAATTGTTTCTCCCTGCGTGTCCTTTCCCATTTGTCCAGTCCCCCTTCCCCCTCCCCTTCCTCTCCCGCGTCCCCTTCCCCTCTCGCGTTCCCACTCCGCCTCCTCCACCTTCCCTCTCCCCATTCCACTCCCCCCTTCCCCTGTCCCGTAAAACCCCCTCCTGTGTTCCCTCATTATCCTCCCCCCTCCCCACTCTCGCATTCCACACATTCAATCCCGGTACATTGCATTTTTTTATCCAAATTTCATAATGCCAGAGCTCACCAATAGTTTTATACAAACCTTGTCCTGACAATGACGAATACAAAAAAAATAGAATTATCCAATTTGGTGCAGTCGTTCAGAAGTTATTCGCGTACATACATTTCGGCGATTCATTTTTATTTATACAGATGTAAATAACTTAACATAAAGAAGAAGCACGTTGAAAATGTTTGATGATTGGTAAATAATAAGTAAAATATATTTTAAGTACGGAAGGTTTCATTAAGACTTCGAATAAGTAACAATATTCACTTGATATTTTGAGATTTATTGTTAGTTATCAAAAACCGAATTTACCGCAGAGATTACGAAAAGCTCTCCTGCTACGCGGTCAGCAAACCTTTCCTGTTGTTTTGCAATCATATTTGAATATTTACAAAACGATACACCGTTTTAATTAACAAAAGTCTGATCGCACGTTCGCCCTCACAAAGAAGACACATAAAACACTCTCATCCCTTAATAACGACCCCGTTTCCTGAACAAACCTGCGTAAATTTTATTAAATGAACATAATCCTTTCATTGTTTTGAATGGGGGTACGAGCCACCCTACCTTAACAAACGTATCCACGTGCGCGTAGATGATTTGAAAACAGGCCACCCTTTCGAACACCCCAAAGAATATCCATATTATTTAATCATAGTCGTAGTGACTTAAGTCAAATATTAAAAAAGTGATATAATCATGATTCTGTATTTTTTCTTATTGAATTGTTAAAGGTATTTCTCGTGTACTTCTTTCATTTAATTATTCGTTCATCTTGATTAGTTTTACAAATAATTAAACGACTGCCCTATTCTTTGGGGTTAAATTTATTATTTTTATTTTTAATTCAACAATTTCAAGGATTTTTTCCAATGTCGACTATCCGTAAACTTTGCCATTTTCTTAGCAGTCATCATGTTTTTTTCTTTGGGTGAATGCGTTGGTTAGGCCAATCGTTTTTTTTTCTTTCTCCCTTACGATTAAACGCAAAACGTTTAAATTTTAGACCACTTACAAAAAAAACACCCACATTATTGGTGGTTATTCAGTGGTGAAAAGTTTAAAAAACATTAATTAATATGCCCTTTGAAATTAGAGAAATTAATGCCACACTTTAATCTAAAATATTAGTGTAGGAAACTGACTATGAATGCTCTTTTTACGTTAAGTTGAATATATATATATATACATATTTTTTTTTTAATTAATTGCCTTATTACTTGTAAATTATATGTAAATATAAAAAAAGCTTTCTAAATGTCGATGAAAATGTTTTAAATTTATTTTAAATTTTATGTGACCCAGAGTAGCTTGTTATAAATTAATATGATTCTCATTTGTATAATATTACTCCAACACAATTTTTTTTTTATATTAGCTCCGTACAGGATGCTCTGAGGAAAACAATTTCCCTCAGCATCTATGTCAACTTTGGGGAAGCTGGTTGGAGGGTATTTTTTGGGAAAGGAAGGAGAAGAAGTTCTGGAAAGAAAAAAGGTATGAGGGGTGGTTGGTAATCTGGGGTCAATGTGTCCAGGAGTGACGGATGTATGAATCCATCCCTCCAATAAAGCAATGGGTCCAGAGAGTCCGGCTGGAGAGGTAACAATCTATTAACCCAAATTTTCAATTTGGGAGGCGGGAATGGGTACCGCCGCCCCGGGAACCTTTATTGGATAACCAACACCTCTGCCATAGGTCACCCCAAGTGGTTCGCTACGTTTGGTGATTTAGCAGGGGTGCCCGGGTTCATGGGGTGAGGTTTGTCTAGGTCTTGGAGGCGGACGACCAGGACATACTGAACCCCAGATTCCTACCCACCCTTTAAACCCTTTTCCTTCCCAGAACTCTCCTCTCCTTCTTTTTCTTAAAAAAAACCCTCCACTCAGCATCCTCAAAGATGACATAGGCCCTGAGGGAAATTATTTTCCTGAGGGCCTCCTGTGTGGAGCTCATCGTATGTGCCGACAAGACCTAGACAAACCTCACCCCAAAGCTGTCACCAAACGTAGCGCACCACCTGGGGTGACCTGTGGCGGAGGAGTTGGTTATCCAATAAAAGGTTTCCTGGTCGGCAGTACCCATACGCGCTTCCCAAATAATACACATTGATCCTGTTTTGAATTTAAACGACTTATCTCACTTTATCCCTGAGCCCACCAGAAACACGATAGGTTCAAATAATTGAAACAGTAGAATGGGTTGAGTTGCATTAAGTGCATTACCAAGGGCATGAAATTATGCAAATTCAGTTCGTCCCTTGGTTACACAGGCCTTAAAGGTAATGAGATTTTATTAAAATAATTCCTGTTCCGCCAATGCGTTTGGTATGATTTTGATTGTACAAAGGTAATGAATTACGCGCATTAATTGGGACTGTCATTGAAATAACTAATTATTTAATGATTTTCCCGTTTGCATTCTCCCGTGCGTTAACTATTGGGTTTAATAACTCTTTCATTTATATCGGTCTAATTATACGATAAAATCATTAATTTAATTTCCATTTAATGATCGAATTGTTATTGGCCCGACGGGAATGTCATCATTACTCAAATTTATTTTAATTTGTTACAAATTTATGGTCATTGAGTTGAAATTATGAAATGAAAAGATTACATTGTGTTTTGTAATTCAATTACATTAAATTATTTCTATATCTGCCTTTCAAATAGTCATTACCGAAGCAGAACTATTTTTTTATGTTTAAAATGCGCTAATTTAGCGTCCGTTACTTGTTCGTTAATAAAACTTTTCATTTTTGGAAAACATCTCTTTAAAGGCGCTGTGAAAGCTAAATAATAATATAAAACCCGAGTTATATTACCTCAAAGAAGCTTTTTTAACTTTCTGAAACGAAGAAGAAGATAATACTAATAAATCTAAACAAAACGTGAAACAAAACAAGACAAAGAAAAATAAAAAAATGTAAGGGTCTCGACTGGGACTCGAACCGGGGTTCCAGCTCTTACCGAAAATCAACTCTTAACTTAACCAACTTGACCATTGGGACCTGTATTTTTTCTGTAATATTGGTCGATTTCATTTTCAAAATTTAGAATTAACAATATTATTAACTTTTCAAAAATTTGGCATTTTTTTCGGATGGTCAAAATATTTTCGATTTTATATTAAAATGCAAATATATGGAATATTTCTGAGCACATTCTAAAACCAAAAACTGTTTTGAAAGGTGATGATATACGCTTTCAAATTATAGAATTCGAAAAAAAAAACTTTTTTTTAATTGTAAAATTTTTGCATACAAACATAACAAAGTTTTCAAAATGGCTCACCTTACGTTTTTTCTAATTAAAGTTACTGATAATAAAAAAAATAAAAACACGTACATATTTTATTAGACAAATGTATAACAAACACATATTGTAACCTCACTTTTTGGTCGCTGTATGAAAAATAATTTATAAAAAATTCCCGAAGTTTCAAATTCTTTTTTCAATTTGATTCAAAACTTTGTTTACATAAAAGTGTACATTTTACTTTTTTGGTTGCTTTTTTTAGATTGGAATATAAAACGTGGTGTTTTTCCTCTCTAACACCGATTAGAACATATTTTCAACTATGATAGTAAGGAAGTTACGGCGTAAATATGGTCTCCTGTGATTAAAGGGGTTAAATTAATGTTTCTTTGATTGTCTCTTATGCTTTCCTAAACCATTCACCCGATTTTGATGAAACTTTGGGGATTTTTCTTTTTCAGCGATGGTTTCTGTGTAAAATAGTGACCTCTGGCGTTATGAAATTATTTCCTATACTACCAGGATTTTGCTCAGTTGTTCTCAGTTGCTCCAATCCAGGATGGTTCGACGCTCTGTGGCTATAGCTCTGTATAGATCTGTAACTGTGCGCCTTAAAGTTCATAATCAGACTTATGGAAATCAATACTTCGTTTATGTGAAAGCATTATGAAACTATACCTGATTTTGTCTGGCTAGCCAGTCCCTTCGCAGGAATCTTCAATCCTTCAAACAAAAAATTAAAATTAACTAACCCGGCACGAGTTTGCGGTGGCTAATGAACCACAACGCCAATCTACTAGATGGTTATCCAACCTTTTAACTCACACTGCCATCTGTTAATTTGCATACTAATCAAATCCACACCGCCCGCTTGCAGACATTCTCCTTTAATTACGAGTATATATTTCAACCAATTTACACAAAACCTTGACAAATTATATATTTAAACCTTCCTCATGAATCACTCTATCTATTGGTGAAAACCGCATGAATATCCGTTGAGTAGTTTTGAGTTTATCGCGAACAGACAGAAACGCGGCGGAGGATTTTAATTTATAATATGTTGAGTTTAATTATTCCAATAAAAAAGTTAAGTGGTTGAGATAGATTAAAAAACTGAAACTGATGATTAAATAAGGTGAAATATTGTTTGGTCATTAGGTAGGTAGATGTCGCGAAGTACAAAAAGTTGTAGAATTCTGAAGAAAAAAATATGTTTATGTTTCAAACGACCACTTTCAACAAAACTCCTTACCTTTGAACTCGTAATTGCGTCGTATTACCTTCATCTAGTGAAGTTAAAAATAAGAATAAAAATATTTAGTACTCGCAGTATTCGTAACTCTATTCCGTTCAGAAATATAATATTATATAACAAGGATTTTTGTCCGAGTACATCCATTTACTCAGTTACTTGGACAGAGTAAGGAATGTAGACACGTTATTTTTCGTCCACCAATATATCACTAAAAAAAGTAAAGCAAAATAGTAAACTGTGAATAATGGACTTACTTCAAAAAATGTGTAAGTATAGTTATGCAGACTCTTGGCGACTTACAGATAAATAATAAAATAAATGATAACGATAATAACTCTCAAACGGAATGGTAATTAATGAAATTTTGACCACTTGATGATTTAATAATTTTAGTCGAATAATGTAGCTTTTTTGTTTTATTCTTGATTTTAAACACCCGCTAAACCGAAAACAGTTTGTAGCAGGAAACATTATTTTTTTATCAATGATATTTTTTTTACTCTTTTTCACTACTGTCATATTTCTTACCGCGATTATCGTTACGAATTACCTGATTTACCAATCAAATATATCGTTTTTAAAAATAACTATTTTGAGTGCCTGTGGTTCATTCATTAAAACATGCAAGTACCGACGGAGGGATTCAACTTACAACATGCAACATAACTTACCGTGAGTACCTTTGTCAGGTACCTTGCAATTTGGTTTATTCCAACGCTCCATCGAGATCAAAATATAGCTCGCCCGGGGTGGATATTCAGTTACCACTTTATCCCTAGTTAGGCGGTGCCAATAGCATGCCTACCTCCTAACAGCCACTTAAGTTGGTAGTTGCTGTCCATGATTAAACATTGGTAATGTTTTAAATGAAGACAATCTGACTTTTTAACGATCTACTTGCACTTCTCTTGATTATTTTTACAACGACTACGTTTTTGTTTTCTATGTTATTGGCGTACTGACTGGTCGCGTGCTGAAAATACAAGGTGACGCAAAAGTTGTCACCACATGTTCTTTGGCTGTCATTTTTTTATGAATGAAAAAAATTCATTCTGCTTTTGGTTTGTGTTTATTTGATGTCATCATTTTTTTCCATTAAGCCGAGAAAATGAAATTTATGACCATATGGGCCTTTTCCAAAACTTCCGGCGATAGGTTCTCGCATTCTTGACGGATATTCTCTTTGAGGGCTTCAAGAGTCTGAGGCTCATTGACATAGACTCGTGACTTAAAGAAACCTCAGAAAACGAAGTCTGGAAGTTCCGGCCAGTACAAATCACCAAAACGAGAGATTAGGCGACCCGGAAGAGCGTTTTTTCAAAAATTTTCAACGTTCTTGAGGAGTATAGCGATTCATATCTTGTTGACGTGTATTTTGTTTGTTTACTTCACAAATGTCAAAGCAGAACTAACATTTGCGGCCATTTACACAAATTATGGCATCTTTCGATAGGGAGATGACTTTTGTGCCACCTTGAATTACGGAATATGCATTCTTTGTTTCAATGATTCCCGATATTAAACTTTTTCATCAAAAAGTACCTGATTCAACAAATATATACAAAGGGCTTTTAAAGCAACGCCTTCGGTAAAGATTTAATATAACATTGAAACACGTTTACTTGAGTGATTTGGCTGTTTATTGTGAGGGGGTTGGGGGGTGGGGGTGTGGAAGCGTGGGGGTTGTGGGAGGGTGTGGGGTCAGACAAAGGTGCAAGAGGAGGGGGACTGTGTGAAAAGCTTGAACTAATGAAAGTCGTGGAAAAATGTTACTTTGGAGGGGGTGGCCTCCTTCTCTACATCAGGACGTCCATAAAAGGAAACATTGAAGAGAATATTCTGACGCTTGAAATATTGTCATTGTTAACTGGTAATTCCAAATGCCGAGAAATCTTCTTTTGTATGATTGAATCTTTGAGAAATAATTGATTTTCGATTCCTTTTTCATTATTCATCATGAACTGGATAAGGCGGATGACGTAATCCATGGCAAAGAGATAATAACGTGACATATTGGATAAATTTTCCAATACGAATTTATTGCCAGTATCAAAAATAGGCATTAAAAAGCGATAATATTTCCCAACTCTTCTATTGCTTTTGACACAAACTGGCTACCTTACCTAAATAATATTATTTACATTTATTTTCGAAAAGTTTTCCACATTAAAATTCCATGTTCAGCATGTTCAGCGTGCAGTTTATGTGCATTTTAACGTGTAATAATAATATATATTAATGAGGTACTGTTCAATGTTGATAACGGCGGTTACAAACAATGTTATTCGAATGTGAGTTTCATTTAAATATTTACAGAACTGGAGCAAACAATAATTAATAAAAAAATTTACCAATACAAAAGTTTTAATTTCTCTGGCAATTTTTTAATAAAATTAGTAAGTAAAACACAAAATGTATTACGGTTGAATTTTTTTAACTGTTTTTTCAGTTAATATACGATTTAAATATTACTTTTTTTAGCATCATTACAATTTTTTTTTAACATTATAGTTAAAACACTAATCATCACATTAAAATCTTTGTTTTTTGTGTCTACTTTTAATTGTAAAGTGGATATATTGCATTATTTGCTCTTTTAATTCGTAGACAGACATATAATATTAAATTGATTCCGTCTAAAGGGAGAATAGAGGCAACAAAGAGAAAGCATTAATCCAAGAGCGATTTAAACGTAGGTATATCCGATACGGTTTGCATTCACGAGGAAAATGTATTTTTCTTTAAGGCTAGTAGCAAATTGAAACCGCTTTGGAATGTGTTCAAACGGAGTTTTTATACACTTTGGAATTGCTGTAGAGGTATAGAACGAAACGAGATACGTTCACATTATTTATTTGTGTGTATAAAATAAGAGCGGAATAAAATATTTCTTGTGGACTTTCCTTTGTTAAAGAGACCCAATTTAGAATCTTCAGGTTTAAGGCTTGATTGACAGAAGTAAAAGGGACAATTTGATGGTTTTTCTAGCCAAAAAGCTGACAACGTTAACAAAGCTCTTCAAAATTGACTCTTTGAGAGGCTTTTTATTTTTAGTTGTCTAACTATCGTGCCTTTTTAGGTTTGTGGTTATTTTGAAGCGCCAAATAGCTTATTTTAAAACAGTGTTCGTAATTTAAATCAGAGTGCCTTTGAACTTCGCACGTAGGCACCAGTACTACAAAACAGTTTTTATTTTATTTTGCAATTCGTCTACCGACTGAAATTTTCAAACTGAGTTTTAAGTATCAATGTTTCATTTGGGAGGCGGGAATGAGTACCGCCGCCCCGGGAACCTTTATTGGATAACCAACACCTCTGCCATAGGTCACCCCAAGTGGTTTGCGACGTTTGGTGATTTAGCAGGGGTGCCCGGGTTCATGGGGTGAGGTTTGTCTAGGTCTTGGAGGCGGATGACCAGGAACACAAAACTCCAGATTCCTACTCGCCCCTTAAACCCTTTTCCTTGCCAGAACTCTCCTCTTTTTCCTTTCCTTAAAAAAACCCTCCACACAGCATCCCCATTGATGACATAGGCCCCGAGGGAAATTATTTTCCTCAGGGCCTGCAACTCATGTAAAAAAAAAAGAAACACCAAATATTCAAAGAAATGTTTTTTTTATTTACATTCACACAGAAGGCCCTGAGCAAAATTCTAGGCTTATTTCAATTTTGGGGGTGCTGTATAAAGGGTCTTTTTGAGGAGATGATGGAGCGAATACGAATCTTGAAGAGAACCATGTTGGCAGATCCTTCCACAGCCAAGTTGTTAAAGTCAAGAACGAGTCGTATCAAATTAAGTTTTTGATTAAACGTCTTAAATTTATAAATCATGAATCACATCTTGATGCCAAAAAGCTTGTTGCAGTGATTAAAAAGATGACTAGAAACCGAAATATATATTTTATATGTTCATATATTTTTACTATGTACCCTTCGTAAAGCATCCCCAATGATGACATTATGTTTGGAAATTATTTCTCTCTCTTCCTACATACACTATTTAATCAACCACAGGTATAGGGAAAAGGTTTTTTTGCAGAGAGGAAGACTCCAAAAATTTTAATCTTGCAATGGATGTGTTATACGTATATATTTTTAAAAATAAAAGCTCCTTGAACATTTACCGAACAAATATATTATATTATAAAGCACTTTCCTCAAAGCGAGTGGATATCTCTCCCCCTCGAGTTCTGCTAATACATTTCATTAACAAAACCCACAGCTAATCTAATGAGAAAATTTTGAGAGGATTAATTAAAACCGAGAGAGTCGGAGGAAACTGCCTTTCTTATCCCCGCAACCCTCCTCTTTCCTTCTTTTCCCCTCCCGCCTCCGGGCCTCAGGTCGGAGGAGATACCACTGATCTCAAAGAACGGAACATAATACAATATTCATCCTTTTCATTTTGTGATATTGAAGGAGTAAATAATTAAAAATTTCATTATAGCTGAGACAATCTTAACAATTTGCTTTAATATGCCAACATAAATGATACGTCTTTTCTACGGTATTGAAAGCTCCTTGCGGTACCTACTTATCTGGTTTTCCAATTTATGTACATTTCGTTGACGTCATACCTATAATATTACATACAACAAGAATACTGCTTATTGGTCCTCATTTTCAGAACCGCCAAAAGATTTTTTTATTTATTTATTCACGCCTTGAAAGCTTTTACACGTATATGTTATTATAGATACATAATTTGTTCAGGAGTATAATAATAAGCGAATAGTATATAACATAATAAACTAAACATTAAGGATATAAACAGGTACAATACAAGCAGGTATATAGTTTAAAAATCGTGTAAAGTTGTACAAAGGAATTCAATAAATTTAAGTATATATGGTAAGAGTAAAAAAAAAGTGCTTAAAAGATACTGTGAAAGTAGTTATAGAGGATTCTTTGATATTATTATAAACTTAAACATGATTGGTTTGTTCTAAAGCAAGTTTTATAGAACACAGCTAAACTAACAGAGCTGTAAATAGTACATATGAAAAAAAATGATTTGCATTATCGTAAGAAGTTATGCAAATAAACTCGATAAATTTATAAAATAATGGTTTTATGACAAGAGCACAAAAAAGTAAGTACTTAGGTAATATATACGTAAGTATTTAAAGTTTGTTTTTAGTGTCTCATATTTGGAGAGATCATCGAATAAAATAAAAATATAATATAATCAATAATATATTACAATAGCACGAGTACCAAGATATAGGTAGGAATATGTCATTAATGTAAGTTAGTTATTATAATTATAAAAATAAATATAAACGGATTGTTGTTATGTTTGTTTCAGCAACCTTTATTATGCATACATAGTAGGTTTTTAGCAGATCTCAGCCTAATTAATATTACTTTAAAAGGAGCAAATGCTGTTAATTTATAGTTTTATTATAAATACTCTAATAAGTTGAATTTATGTTTGGACACTGCTTGTTCAGTACATGAAGCCTGTGGATAGGAGAGTTTATGAAAAAAACATTAGCAGCCTTGGAAACAAAATTTTACAGTACGATTGTTTGAGCAGCTACAATGAATTATTTATTTTTTATTATTTATTTATTTTTAAATACGTTCAAGCAGACTGGGCGAATGCTGAAAATTTAATCTGCCATATGACATAAATGTTAAATAAAAATTACAATAAAAGAAAAATAAACACAGTAATGTCAATTAAAATTAAACGTAAGAGTGTGTCTGAATAAGGAGCTCCATTGAATGCTATTTTCCAATCGAATGAAAAACGTCGATATAAAAAATGATTTAATATCCAATAGATAAAAATGAATCTCATATATGAATTTAATGTTTTCTATGTTCGTAAATAACTACATAAGGTAGAAGATACAGTGTATAGGAAACATTTTTTTTTACATGAGCTCCACACAGGAGGCCCTCAGGAAAATAATTTCCCTCAGGGCCTATGTCATCTTTGAGGATGCTGTAACGAGGGATTTTTTTAAGGAAAGGAAGGAGAAGAGAGTTCTGGGAAGGAAAAGGGTTTAAGGGGTGCGTAGGAATCTGGGGTTCAATATGTCGCGGTCATCCGCCTCCAAGACCTAGACAAACCTCACCCCATGAACCCGGGCATCCCTGCTAAATCACCAAACGTAGCGAACCACTCGTGGTGACCTATGGCAGAGGTGTTGGTTATCCAATAAAGGTTCCCGGGGCGGCGGTACCATGGTAGTAGAGTGTGAAATAATCGTTAACTGAGGGTAAATGGTTAAGTAATAATGTTTTGTGAACACCTCACTAGGAGAACCTGTTCTGAGGTGTTCGCATGTTTGAGATAAAGTGTAATTGCATATATGTTTAGTAACCGATAGAGTACATCGTAATAGTACGAGTATCTGACAGTATTTTTTATCAATTTGGGAGGCGGGAATGGGTACCGCCGCCCAGGGAACCTTTATTGGAAAACCAACACCTCTGTCATAGGTCACCCTAAGTGGTTCGCTACTTTTGGTGATTTAGCAGGGGTACCCGGGTTCACGGGGTGAGGTTTGTCTAGATCTTGGAGGCAGATGACTAGGACACACTGAACCCCGGAAACTGAATATTTTTCAATCACTGAACCCTTCCTACCCACCCCTTAAACCTTTTTCCTTCCCAGAACTCTCCTCTCCTTCCTTTCCTTAAAAAACCCTCCACATAGCATCCCTAAAATTGACATAGGCCCTGAGGGAAATCAGGGCTTCCTGTGTGGAGCTTAAATAAAAAAAAGTATTAATATCCTAGCGATTGTAAAGTTGAAATTTAAGAATCCGACTCCGAGTTCAACTCTGACGCCGCGTCACGTGGAAACCATCTTTGAACGTGAAGTTTGTGACTAAGCTTCTATCGTAATAGAATGGAATTAAAGCAAGTAGCTTGTAATGCCAAAAGATGACGCCACTTACGTTAACAGCTAGCATGAGGAAAGTCGGCCGGCAGGCGAAAGTATTCATGGGTTTGCATTTTCTTGAATCTCAACTGGGCGAAGCCGATCTAAAAGCCGCCCGCAGGGCCTAGCAGCAAAAACCTGCGGAACGGGTTTTTAACTACTAGTATAAATAAATGCAATAGTGAGAATGTAATAACAATGTAGACAAAAGCAAATAAATACTTAACATATGATACTTCACTGTTAGAAGCGAAATGTGGGGATACAGACAACTATGGTGACGTCATCTGATTCAAAATCGAATACAGCTATTAACTCTTCATATCATGCGCATTTTCACCACTAAAACAGAATCTTAGTATCACTTTTTTTTCTTTTCTGGTAACGTTCTTGCTAAAAAAACTGGTATTTAAGTAAGTCGGTGAATATTGCAAAAAAAATGACTGAAATTCTTTATTCATTGTAAAAAGATGCCTTCTTGGAAGAATCGTCGAAAAACAAATATATTTATTAGTGTGCTATCACACATCAAAAGAAATAGTCTCTCTGACGCTAAGTGGGATGTATGGCCTGAGCGACCCATTCTTCTTTGTTTCGTCCTTTAGGAGAAAATGAAAGCTTTCCTTCACGGCCAGGCCAAGTCTGGCAAGTCTCGCCAGAGCACATACACAAACCCCTTTCCTCGCATCCTTGGGGAAATTCAAAGGATAAGGAGAAACAAGGAACAGCGCCGTACTTATACAGCAAATCTGTCTTAATTCTGGATATTCTCCCGCTAGAGAATTTGCAACATCGAAAAATACTCCGACCACTGCCATTTTTCCGAAAAATTTTCCTGGTTATCAATGTGGAAAATAATTTTCTCGCAGTTTTTCTACAAATCTAATGCTGATTTCGTTTCACCCTACTGAATAGAATAACCGATAGAAATTAATATGAGCGTGACTGGTGTGCCCGAAATCTATATACAGGGGAGAGGCCCCTCCTTCATACGTTACATATGTATATAAACCGTAGACTAAGAATTATTTGTACCAGTCTGAAGATGGCTCTATCGAGCTGAAACCGGTTACGGTCAATAAAATTAAGTGGAATAAAGTTTTATATTTGTTTTATTATAATATATCAAGAATTATAGTTCATTTAAATATGTACCTATGATAGGTACCAAATTTGATTGATTATTGTTATAATATAAAAAAATAAATGTTTTAATATGCGAAAAATTAAAATTTGTTTTAAAAAAATGCAATAGGTGGCACGCGAGCCGTTTAAAAACTGAATGTACCGGGACTGAATATATGGAACGTACGTACGTAATATATGGAGTTACGCTGGAGGGGGTTCGCGGGAAGGTGGAACGGGAGAGGGGAGAGGATAGGCGGGGAAATTGGAGGGGAACGCGTGAGGGGAGGGGTCACGGGAGGGGAAGGGGTGGCGGAAGGGGAACGGGACGAATGGGAAAGAACACACAGGGAGAAACAATTTCTTTATTAAGTGGCATTGCGACGCATACCGGGAACTTGCTAGTAAAATATAAATTTCAATTGATCAAACATTAATCTAATTATTATTTTTTTAAATTTTTCACATCGATACAATTATGTTCAATTTTACAAAAAAACACCTTATCTGTGAACAAGTTCCGCTACGTAATTAGTAGGTATTACACGTAACAGCTATTTCGCCTTCTGAAAGCATTATCAAACATATTGATGATTATGAATTGAATTTTAAAAATGTTTAGAATCTTGGAAGAGCTAAAAATGGTGGATGGTGTATTAGAATACATTTAAAAAGCCGTCTTTTTTATGCTAGTTTAATCAAAAGCACTTTGAGAAAAACATTTTGCCACTTATTTGTCGTATCTTCTCCAGGATTGAGAGAAATAATTAATTTTTAATTAAAATGACCTCCACTGCGCTTACTCTTTCGCTCATCGTGCGCCTTATGAAATAAATTTCCCTCATCGAGACGGAGAGAAATGCCTAAAACTTTTTTTTTCCTTTCAAATTTTCTCGTGCCCACTTTCTCTCCAATGTTCTCCTGTCTCTCTTTTTTTTTCTCTTATTTCATATCTCTAGCGTAGCCAACTTTACCATGGCCTCTTAATTAATACTCTGCCAAAATTAAGATAGTCGCTTAGCCTTGTCAGAAAACTTTAAGCCACAGTTTCACTGCTTCGTTTTGCTTGCAGGTATGAAAGAAACACTTCTCATGAATGTCGCTAGTGTAATTGGTATGTGAACTAACCCGTATCTACCACGCCATTATACTTTAAACTTTAACCACGCATCAAACCTATTGAAACAATCTGCAGAGAATACATCGACACATAAAATCAAACAAAAGGTTTCGGTCTTTTTTCACATTAGCTCCACACAGGAGGCTCTGAGGAAAATAATTCCCCTCAGTGCCTATGTAATCTTTGGAAATGCTAAGTGGTCTTTTTAGGAAAGGGAGGAGAGGAAGTTTTCAGAAGGAAAACGATTTTAAGGGTGAGTAGGAATCTGGGGGTCAGTGCGTCAAGGAGTGACAGATGTATGAATCCATCTGCGGTGTTTCGAGAGAGTACGGTTGGAGAAATCAAAGGGACGCCCTCAACCGATCTCTTCCGATCCAGCTTGCCATGCAGCTGGAGGGCAGACGCATTTGCCGCTAAGGCCCGCACAAACCTCACCCCGTGGTGTGATTCAAAACAAAAAATATTTTCATATTTCAACAGACTGACAGATTAACGCCAAACTAAACATAATACAGCACCGTGTAAGTTTCATAACAAAGAGTTTTTTTTTTTGTGAGCATTCATTTATTTTTTTACAAAAGATGTAAGTTTCCCACCCCAGATTTTCTTTGTAAATTAACAGTGAATATTTTTGCAATACTTTAGTTTGAAGAGTTGAAATGATGACAGGATATTTTTTAAACCAAATAATAAATTAATGAAGAATTTGTTGAAATCTGGAAGCACTGTATTATTGTAACAAATAAATTGTAAACGTTTTTTCACTGATTTAACAGGACTCTTTAAAAACACTTTACGCCTGCTAATATTAGAACATAATAAAACTGAATTCTCACATTTAAATGTTCAATGCATTGTAAAAGACGCAAGACACCTGTTAATAGTATTATAATTTTCCATGCAACATATTATTATCACGGAGCTTTTATACAGACATATCTCGAAGCTCGGCGAAGCCGGGAGCTTTCGAAGGCTTAAATTACAGGGAAGCGTCCAAACGACACGAAGTTTTTCACAAAAATGTGGCGGATGAATTTTTTAATTAACCGTCTCTTGATAAAATATAAAAGATAAGACGGCGGAGTTAAACTCGTAGGAAGTAGACGCTGTTAAGATCAGGGCTGGGTGATTAAATTTTAATGAAAAATTTTGCGTTATTCTTTGTTAAATCGGTGCTTAAGGACCCCCTTTTTAAAATCGTGATTGGATCATTAAATTTGGTTCACGATAAGAAAATAAAAGTCCAGCAAATCTTATATCTTATAATTATAATGTTTATATTTTTATTATGCAATTGAGAATAACTTACAAACACACAAATTTACTAATTTAACCATTTTCTTATAACTAAACGCATACAGCTTTGCCTGTAGGCGGTCACCGGCGATCCATCGATTCAATAACGCTTATTAAATATATACATAGCTTCTGTAATTTTTTTGGGAAGCATATTATATTATTTTACCCGATCAATCACATTTCATTAAAAAATTATCTTTAATCCAAATTAATTTCTGTTTTTCATGCATTTCTAAGAAAAATCTTCGTTATTGTTGGAGGAAAATAAGTTATAGATTTTTTTCTTGTTTCTTTTTCTTGTTTCATTCTTTATTTTTATTATTCTTGAATACTCTTCCATCGAAGGAAAGTTATCAAAGAACACTTTTAACCATGAAGACCGTATGCAGGAATAATCGCAGAAATGTACTCGTATCAGTAATGAAAGTTTTAATGCCATGCGGTGAAGCATTTACCTCTACTATGTTTTAAACCGAAGATTCAAGATCAATAAAAATGGCATCAATTTAATCGGCATTAAAATATTTATTTAAAGTGGTAACTAGTACTTTTGTGAACTCATGTCCAGGAAAGTTCGTTTTAAATTTTCTCTTATTTAATAAATCGAACATCATACGATCTGTAAGTAGGTACTTAAATACCCACCAACTTAATTGTGCATATTTCATAAAACATTTTTTTCTTTTCAAATATAGTCCAGTAACTTTGTCGGCTGAATGTATGGGGTAGCATGTGTTAAATCCGGTAGTTCTGATTTTTTGCAGACTTATTTATGATGTTGGTCTAATGAATAATCCAAGTTTTCGACCTTGAGTGCCGACCGCAACTTTGTCAAAAATCGAAAAAACCGCGAAAAAATCGTTATTTTTTCAAATTTTGGCGATTATAACCCTAAAGGACTAGTTTTGAAAAAACTTTTATCTGACGTTTTTTAAGTAAACTAAATTTTCTATAATATGATACTAGAATTGTCTCTGTAGACCCAATATTTTCTGAGATTAAGCCTTTCAAAGTTTGTGACCTCGAGGGCAAACGGCGAAAAAATCGTTTTCTTTTTCAAATTTTGGCGATTATAACCCTAAAGGACTAGTTTTTGAAAAAACTTTTGTAAATTGTTTTTAAATTAGACTAAATTTGGTACAATATGATACTAGAATTGTCTCTGTATACTTAAAAGTTTTCGAGATTAAGCCTTTCAAAATTTATCTTTTTTTTCGAACTTCGCAATTTTTTGCAATATTTTAGACGTCACTCGAATAACTCTAGCGGGATGAAGTTTCAATTACCTCCGACGTGTGAAGTCACGAATGCGACCCACTTGTAACACGTTTATGACTGGTACGTGGTATGACTGACAGTATACTCTCTCGATGGACATTAGGCATGGTGTATCTACATAATATCTGCCATTAAGTAGAAACATACTGCGAGGTTACCACTGCAACAACTGAACAACATGTTGACATGAGACCATCTCGTGGCACCAGATGAATCAGATACTGAAAAACTCTGTAGCTGGTTTGCACAGCACCCTCCATTCCTTACAACAGATTTCATTATGTCCATCAGCAGTGGCCTGGTTGGAGAATCTAGTGTCAACAGCCACATGGCTCTAGAGATTGGGAGAGAATCAATGCTAAAGATGGTTGGCCAGAATTTCCAGGAAGTTAAATTCAAATGTAAAAACAATGTGGTGTCCCTTTTTTCAGCTGTACGAACTATTACTGTTGGCAATGAACAGGTAACTGTTGATCCTCTAACATTGTTTCACAGGTTGTGTGTCTTAAAACAATCGGATGAAGAATTGCGAGAGTTCTTCACTTACGAACTGTCACCAATCTCAATGTCATTGTTCTCTGAAGAGGGGATGAGAAAGGGCACAAAATCCACCTTGTATTCAGTATTTGAACCTGTAACCTTAAATGAGAAGCAAGGGTTAACGAATTTCGTAGTAGTGGATGGAGGGCATCTACTTCACAAAGTTGTGTGGCCTCGAAGCTCATCATTTTTTGCGATAGCTGACAGATACATACAGTACATTATTGCTCACTATTGCACAAATGTGGCAGTAGTTTTCGATGGTTACCCCGTAGATGCTGTACAGAAAAACACAAAGAACTCTGAGCGTCTTCGAAAAGCCAAGTTACACTCATCGCGAGAGATAATCGTTGATGAGAAAACCGTGGCACAGGTTCCTCAACAGAAATTCTTGTCAAATGACAAAAACAAGATTCGTTGCATAAAACTGCTGATAACAAAAATGGGATATCACAACATTCAAATACTCCAAGCAGAGGAAGATGCTGACAGGCTCATCATCACTACAGCTGTAACTGCTGCCTCTACCTATGATATAGTGGTAGTCGTTGGTGAGGACATTGGTTTGCTGATCATCCTTACTGCGACCTCAAACCAACGTGATTTTTTTTGCAATAAATGTGGAAGAGGCAAAGCATCAGATGCCATGTATTCCAGCATCGCTTCTTCAATATCCTCTTTGAAAACAGCGCTTTTCCTCTTCATCCATGCCTTTAGTGGTTGTGACTCGACATCCTGCTTCTTTGGCTTAGGGAAGATACAAATGATGTCCATAGTCGAAAAAAATCCGGACGTTGAAAAGCAAGCTGCGATTTTTCTCGACACCAACTCTACACCTGACGATATAGCAGCAGCAGGAGAACAAGTCATAACTGCTCTATATGGAGGCAACCCCGACACCCATAACCTTGACGAGCTGCGGTACCAACTATTCGCCAGGGCTGCGACGAAAACCAGCCTTAATCTAGCCAGGTTACCTCCTACACGAGACTCTGCTGGATTTCACTCCTTGCGGACATACCATCAGGTAAAAATTTGTCCTTGCATCAGTTACATATCATTCATCATTTTCTATTCTCATGTACAATCTTCTTACAGGTTCAGGCGTGGTTGGGAGCCACACTGAACCCTCTCTCCTGGAGGTGGATATCCACGCCACAAGGCCTCAACCCCAAAATGATGACCAGAGATGCAGCTCTACAACACCTCTTGCGGATGATTTCTTGTGGCTGCACGAAGGGTTGTGGGAACACGTGCAGCTGCAGGAAGGCAGGATTAAAATGCTCATCAGTCTGCAGGCACTGCAGCGGGGCCTCTTGTGATAATATACCTGATGTGGAAGTAATAGATATCCCAGAAGGCAACGATCTGACCGACGTCGAAATGAAGGATGACTTGTGGGCACAAGACGTCGACGATTCGTCACCATCTCCTGATGGGGATATGCCATCCCAATACGTCGATCCAGATACGGACGAACTTCAACCGGGACCTTCCAACAGGGCTAAATTATTTTAATTTTTTACTCCATTATTCGTAGCTTAGCTTAAACATCATCATCCCATCATAAAAGTACAGGGCTTTGATAGTATAATCAGGGTCAAAATTCATTCAAAACGACAGAATTGCAAAAAATTGCGAAGTTCGAAAAGAATGATAAACTTTGAAAGGCTTAATCTCGGAAACTATTGAGTCTACAGAGATAATTTTAGTATGATATTGTAGCAAATTTAGTTTACTTTACAAACGTTTAAAAAAAAGTTTTCAAAAACTAGTCCTTTAGGCTTATAATCGCCGAAATTTGAAAAAAAAAAACTTTTTTTTCGCGGTTTGCGCTCGAGGTCACAATCTTTGAAAGGCTTAATCTCGGAAACTATTAAATCTATAGAGACAATTTTAGTATCATAATTTACTTTAAAAACGTAATAAAAAAGTTTTTTCAAAAACTAGTCCTTTAGGGTTATAATCACCAAAATTTGAAAAAATAACGTTTTTTCGCGGTTTTTTCGATTTTTTACAAAGTTGCGGTCGGCACTCGAGGTCGAAAACTTGGATTATTCTTTAGGCCAACATCATAAACAAGTCTGCAAAAAATCAGAACTACCGGATTTAACGCATACTGTGATGTATAAAGTTACTGGACTAATAAGGAATTACACAATTTTTTCAAACAAACATCATTATCTCATTCAAAATCTTTTCTTCAAACTTTAAGGCAGGTGGAAGCCATAATATTGATAAAATGTGCATAAGAAAGTCTAAATAAACACAACTATTTCATAATAAGAAAAATAATTATTACTGAATGTTAAAATTGAGATGTAATTTATGAGAAAATTTACAGAGAGACGAAATGCAAAACGATCAAGAAGAAACAGGTCTTCTCTATGCTCAGTCAATATATCTCTCTGTTTAAAATCATAAAAAATATGTATGATTCATCTTTAATTAATGTAAATATAAGACCAAAATTCACGAAGAACCATAAAACCTTTTTTTGATTCATACTTACCGTATTTACACAATTTTTTTTTCACACCAACTTCAAGAATAACTCGATTATATAATAAATACTGCGACCACGAAAGCTTAGATATAGTTTCAAATTCAATCACTGCCTTCAGAAGTACCTAACTTACATATACTTGCATATATACCTGATGATCTATACGCTTAGAGCCGCTTTGTAATTATTGAATTATTCACCTACTTAGACATTGGCCCTATGATATTTGAATATATGTATTTGTGTGTGCGTGTGGATGCATATATATTATGTAGAGTGTGCTTATTATGCATAAACACACATGCATAATAAGCACACTCCACACATGTATATGCATACACACGCACTCACAAATACATATATTCAAATATCATAGAGCCAATGTATAAGTAGTTACTAATATTTGATTTTAATCCTCAATCCTTTTATGCACAAACTTGTAATTTAATTTATTATTACGTATTATGAACCTATAGTCACACTAAGAAACTTGAGATGAATGGTGTGCCAATCAATAACGATATTGAAAATTTAAATTAATGTAATAATTATAATATGACGTATTCTGTTGGCGAGCCAATAAATAAAATATATAAATAAATACATTTTATTTAAAAATTAGTAAAAGGAAAATAATAACTTTCTGTCATAAAACTTGTCAGATCTGATTCATATTTTGTGCAAGTCGTTTAAAATGCAGAATGAGAAAAACGAAGCGAAAGGTGTGTAAAAGAACTTCAAGGTGTGGAACAAATTAGATTTCATTGAGAATTGAGAAAAGGCTTTGTGCCAAAGTAACATCTTCCTTCTTGGGACGGGCGGCGAGCGAGGGCGGCACTGCGGCACCGTCTGAAGGGTGGTAACCTGAAATTGCTAATTATGACAAAGAGGGAGACATTTCATTTTATGGACGTTGCCGTGATTTTTTATTAAATTAACAATTTTTAACGTTATGACATTATTTTCCCCTCACTTTCGGTGAATTTTAGGCTTCATTTAGTTATCTTTAGTAATCTAAATGCAGTAGGTTCAATGTTCTTTGGGCACAACGAAATTCTTCATTTTTTTATATCTACCTATAAAAAATTACGAAAAATGTAATTCTCTTTTCACATAAGTATCTTCACTATAATTATATAGAAGTCATATACAGGGCCATCGAAAAATGTGAATAATATTTAAAATAACTGTTATAAAAAACTATTAGAGGTCATTTCTGCGTATACAGTATTTTTAATGAACCCCCCGAAAACTAAATCCAAAGGGGTAAGGTCAGGACTTCTTGGAGGCCAGGCAATGGGGGTTCCTCTACTAGGATACTGAAAGGCAGTCGTAGGGGCGCCCGCGGTCGACTTTGGCTACTGCGCATAGCAAGGCCACGCCACCTCCAAAACAAAACTTACATTCACCAGCTAGCATTCAGTGACAGAATAGGCCACTTGCATGGACTTCATAACGACTTGGAAAAAATCGTGTGGATAGAGTTTTTTACTAAGATTACGAAAATGTTAGTAAAAATTTTTAGAAATGTACAGTTTTATTTATTTTTTGTCACTACATTGTCACTACATGAAAATGTCCCTTCGCCGAAAATGTTCCTATTAATTTTATAAAATTCCACACTGATTTATTTTTTTATATGGCATCACTTTGATTTCAGGCGAATTTTTGAATTCGTTCACTAGATTTATTGTTTGTTCTCTGCGAACTTATCATTTGGTTTCACTTTTTGACAGATGTTCTGAAGAGAACCCCGTACTTTTAATGATCTACGGGGTTCTCTTCAGAACGTGCAGATGATGTCGGTACGTGTTTTAGAGGTATAATGATTACGGTGCTGATTTTAACAAAATTAAATTTTATAATATTCTTATTATTATTATAATTTACAAGTTCAAGTATATTACATTGAATTTAGTAATATAGACGCTGTTTATTATAATGATTTATGGTCAATAAGATGGATCAAAGAAAAAAAATATTTATGAGATGTAATATTTTTGGTATGCCTCGTTATTCTCCTGTGCCATTCGTGTGGAAAACGTTATTTTTTTTTTAAATGATTTTCGGCTATGTAATTATCGTTTTTTCACACCTATAAAATTATGTCCCGTCTTTCCGGTTTATAAAAAATGGTCTGATTTATCGGATTGAAATTTTCAAAAAATCCCCAGGGTTTCAAAAATACAATTAAAAAAAAAATAAAAATACAGAATGTCTTAGAATATTTGCCTAAACCGGAAATTTTTTTTAAAAAATTTGATGCAAGTGGCCTATTACACGTTTAACATAAAGGATTTCGGTGCTACAATTTTTTTAAATGTTGGCGTGCTCGCTTTCCCAACGGCTGGATTAGTAGAGGAGCTCCCATAGACAGACTAGACATCTGAAGAGCGACGAACGGCGCACACGTCGAAACATACTAAGGTACGAAAAAATCCTGGTAAAATTCCTAGTAAGACAAAGATCCTGGGTTCGATTGAGACCAGTTGCGTCCGTTACATCTATACATGTATATACATATATAGAAAAATCTCATGTCACGGTGTTTGTGGTCGCACTCCTCCGAAACCGCTCGATCGATTTTTATGATTTTTTTAATGTTTATTTTTTATTAGTTTTTATACACATATACACATGTAATATAATCATGAGTAATTACATTTTCAGGTTTCAATCGGATTAAACTCAAATCATTAAATACATTGATCAAAATCATTATAAACATATATAACCTTTACGAGAGTGTAACTACTCGTCTGTAATATTTTTGTTAGGTATGAGAATAGGTCGTAAAGTATATTTCATTCCACTAAGTGATTACGATGTCCCTATCCAGAATATTTTTTCTATTTTTTTGACATTTTTTTAAAATTTTTTATTTGGCATCAAAAAATACCTATAACCCCAAATTCCCATCCTCCTACTCCAACCCTGCCATTTTTAATCGCAATTTTAGTATTTTTTTATGAACAAATTTATCCGTCGTTCCTATTTCAAACAGAACGAAATTATTTTCGGTCATCGTCTACAGCGCTCCATTCCTCTTTCTGTCATAGATCCCATCCCCACACACTTACAATTTATTCGTTATTTTTTATTAAAAAAAAATATTCACTAGAAATAATTTGTATGAAAGAACGGCGCGGGCATTTGAAGCAGACTGAATGCTGTTGAAATGAGATCCCTGAGGCAAAATGTGTGATATAACCATGTATGATCGAGTGAGAAATGTGAAGATCCGCAAAGAATGCAAGGCTGATTTAAGCGTAATGAGTAAAATTAAGAAAGGGACCCTCAGATGGTTTGAGCATGTAGAGCGAATGAACGAAGCAAGTAGTGTAAGAAGAATATACGACGCAAATGTGAATAGTAGAAGAAGTCGGGGACGCCCAAGGAAGACTTGGCACGATCAAGTGAATCAGATACCTGAGTCGGGCCTTGCCAAGAGTCAGAACAATAGAAGAGCGTGTATGAATGTGAATGAGGCAAAGATTGTATGCCAGGACCAAGTTGTTTGGCGGTCCGTCCTTTCTGCCTATCCCTGCGGAAATGGCGTGATGGTTAGTTAGTTAGATAGTTCAATAGATTATTTTTTACTTTAATGGATCATACCTACTAATAACTAATTATATTCATATATAATTTTGTTTTACAATAATTTATACAACCGTCTAGTTATTATGAAAAAGACTAAAACTCCGATGTTTTTTCAGGTGTCTATGCCGTGCGTCGTTTGGATAATGCAGCAAAGTAGCGTAAACTGTTATAAAAATGCTAATTCTAAGTATTATCTTCGAATAAACGGGAGAAGTGTATTTGCCATTTGCCTCTTAGACCGGACTTTATAAAAATTCCTGCGCCGGAAAATAAAACTCATAACGTATGTTTAATAAGTGAGATGCTTCTTCTTTTATACGACGATATAAAGGCTGCATTGAGAGGCTATATCTGGTCAGGCGCTCCCATGAAACTTTCAGATCGCCGCCGTTTTATTTTCAGTGCCGTCGGTAATGTAGGGAACGACCACTTGACTATGCAGAGTGCATTGCGCTATTCGCTTTTATATGTGGCCGAAGAGATCGTAAAGCTAAACGGTCAGTGGGGCAATTTGATGCCAACGTACAAAAAGGGAGTTATTATCTATATTCTTTTGATGATTGGCTATGAAAATGGACTGTCTTTTTTATTGGATGTTTGTAATGAAAGGTCACTTAAGCAATCCGAAGGCAACTTGTAGGAAGGAATTTTGGAATCGATATTGTTAAAAAGGATATAGTATATACCTACATTTGTCCTTTTCGTCGAAATTTGAGTTTTGCGGTTTTATTAAATGAAGAGGAACTCGTATGAAGAGAGTCGTATTCATTTTATTGAAAATGCTGGAGTAGAGCAAGAATGTTGACTGGTCGTATAGTTCCTATATAGGTCGTATATCCCCCTCAGCAAGTCCTTGACCGAGGGGGATCCTCCCAAGAGTAAAAGGAAGCCAAGAAAGACTACCGACAAAGTCAAAACTACCGACCTTGGTTCCGATACGGACTCGGAAATGGAGGTTGAGCGCGTTATACACGTCGAGACAGGCGTACCAATACCTGGCACCAGTGGGGCAGCCATTATCGGCATTCACCCCCCAACCCCCATCCAAGGAAGTAAGAAGAGACAACGGCTTGACTCTCCTAATAGCCTAAAGAGTCTTGTAGAATCCTCAAAAAGGGTGATACCAGCTATGGAGAAGTGCCATAAAATACGTATGATTGTCATGGACGGTACGAACAAATTGAATAAGGCTGACAAGAGTGCCCTCAACGTTATTTTGGACGACTTAATGAATGATATTACTAACTTGATGCTGGATCTAAATACTATGACCACCAAGAGCTCCACTATCGACCAAATGCTTAACGCCCAGTCCAGCTTGAACCAGAAGCTGGACTCTGTTATTAAGGTGCGCCCACCAGTAATCCAGGAACCTCAATTGAGATCCTACGCAAGTGCTGCTGCCGGCTTGCCGAACTCAAAGAAAGTCTTAATTAATGGTTATGAACGCCCCATCCCTCCTAAACCATTGACTATTCTCGTCTATCCGGATGCTCCTGAAGGGAAAACATCGGAAGGTACCCAGAAAGACCTCGAAAAGGTCATTAACCCAAGGGTAGATGACTTTCAAATCGTACGGACTAGGAAAATTAAAGGCGCAGGCATGGCACTTCAAGCGAAAGGGAAGAAGGACCTAGATAATATCTTAAAGGCTGGATCCAAACTGGCAGCCAGCGGCCTTAAAATGGTCACCCCATTGGGACGTTTGCCTAAAATCGTCGTGTACAATGTTCCGAAGGGGGAACCAGCATCGGACCAAGCCCTATTCACGGAGATATACAGCAACAACCTTGATGGGCAGACAACCCTGAGTATGGAAGACCATCTTCGTACGATGAGGCGGGTCTCCCTCTTTGGGAAGAGGGATAATCCGACCATGAATATGGTTCTGACGTGCCATCCGGCCGCCAGAAAGGTACTACTGGACAGCGGGATGTGCTTCCTTGGCTGGATTGCTTGCCGCGTACGGGATTATACAGGAGCCACTCGTTGCTTCAAGTGTCACCAATATGGTCACATATCGAAGAGTTGTTCTCAAGACCAAGTATCGTGCCGCCACTGCGCCGCTTTGGGGCACGACCTTGAGACGTGCCCCAATAAGGCACATCCCGCTGTCTGCGCTACTTGTACGCGCTTTAAGAAGCCGGCGGATCACCCGACGGGTGATAGGGACTGCCCGGCCCAAAAAGCAGCAGTGGAAGTAGCCTTCCGTATGACTGATTATGGCTCGTCCTAATCCCCTCTCCCTAGGTCAGATTAACCTCCAGAGATCCCGGATGGCCACGCTGGAGGTGCTGAGGGTCATGTCTGACCTCAACATTGACATTTTGCTCATTCAGGAACAGTACACCTGGGAAGGTAAGACCCCAATTAATTTTCCGGGTGCGGTACTCGAAGTTGGCCGCTCTCCAGGGGCGGGAGTCCTGATCAACACCTCCTTGATCAGTCCCCTCCTTCTGGCTGGTTTTTCTGATGAGTACCAAACCTGTGTATGTATTAGATTTGGCGATACTGAGATCTTCTTGATCTCAGTTTACTTTAAATTTGGGAACCCGGTTGGACCCCACATCCTGAGTCTGACGCGCGCGCTCAACGCGCTTAAAGGCCGTAACATAGTTATCGGAGGTGACTTTAACGCACGCTCACCATTATGGTTTGATACTAGTGATCGTAGGACGGAACGTTCAGACGCCGTTGAGGACCTGATTGCCGCGCAAGGTCTTAGCATTATTAATGAACAGAGTTCTTTTTGTACCTTTTCGAACATACATGGTGAGAGCAACATTGATCTAACTCTTTGCTCTGGATCTGTTGCGACCAGGATTTCAAAGTGGACAGTCCATGAGTGCGCAATAAATTCGGATCATAGGTTAATCACTTTTACGGTTGGTGTAAATAAAACTGAAGCTCCAAGATCCTCCTGGAACTTCAACACCACTAGGGCGAACTGGGATAACTTTGGGGAAGCGCTACGAGATACGCTAAGGGATTTTCACCACGTAGCAGCTACTGATCCGGATAATTTGGGGAATTTTTTCAATAGGGCGGTTGTATCTGCTGCCAACTCGTCTTTGGGAAGATTAAACCCAAAGACTAGTATTAGGACGCCGTGGTGGTCACCTGAGCTGACTTCGCTGAAGGGGGCCTACAAGAGGGCCTACAGGGCGCTGGGGCTGTCCAGGAGTGGCGGCTGTACGGAGGAGGAGACGGTTGCACTTCAGGCGGGCCTCAGATCTGCCAGGTCGGCCTTCAAACGGGCTGTTCTCCTAGCGAAACGAGCTGCTTGGCATAATTGGGTTAAAAACGTAGGTAACGCCAACCCGTGGGAAATCCACAGCGCGATTGAAAAATCCGGGAAAGGTTCTGACCGATATTTGTCAACAGTAATTGGAATAACAGATGGGAGGAACGCTGAGACAGTGGATGTGGCCTCCACACTCGAAACACTATTGGGTGAGTTAGTTCCTGTAGAATCAGTAATTGGGGAAAGTGACCACCACAAACAGATAAGAAATCTGTCACGGCTGCCACCTAGAGTCCTCGCCCAAGAGGATAACTTCATTAGAGTCACTAAGGCAGAAATTGATGTGATTATTAAGGGTTTGGGTCCTAAGAAGGCACCAGGGCATGACAGGCTCAATGGCGTAATAGCGAAGCAAGTTTGGGTCCACGCCAAGGAGGAGCTCTTCCAGGTGATGGACACGTGCTTGAGGAGGGGAGTTTTCCCCTCTGAGTGGAAGCGTGGCGTGCTCCGGATTATACCTAAGGGGAACGATAAACCACTCACCGACATCAAGGCCTACCGGCCGATAACGCTGCTTCCCGTTTTAGGCAAGGTCCTGGAGAAATTACTGAGGGAGCGGCTCCGTCAAACCTTGTCCCCGGCCAGTGACCTCCAGTTCGGTTTCGTCCCCGGGAAATCCACGGTGCACGCCCTGTCGTATGCGCTTGAATGGGTGAAGGCTTGCCCAAAGAGGTATGTAGTTGCAATATTCCTCGATATCACTGGTGCCTTCGATCACGCCTGGTGGGCAATGATACGTACAAAGGTGAAAAACAGGCGGTGTTCCAACTTACTGTTCCAAGCCATCGATGACTACCTTTCTGATCGTACGATTACGATCAGTTTCGGTGAGTTTTGTATCCAGAGGGAAGCCGACATGGGATGCCCGCAGGGCTCTATCCTTGGACCCGACCTGTGGAACATCTCCTTTGACGACTCCTCCAGGTTACCCTTGCCTGAAGGATGTATCGCTGTCGACTACGCTGATGATAAGTTGTATCTGGTCGCTGGGGACAGCAGAAAGGAAGTGGAGAGTAAAGGCAGTGAAGGTTTGCAGATGTTCCTTGACTGGGGTGAAAGAAACAAGATGACCTTCGCTCCCCACAAGACCAAGGGCCTCCTGATGAAGGGCTCTCTCAGTAGAGCAAGAAATCCTACCATCAGAATGGGAGATTCTAACATCCGCTTTTTTGAAACAGTGAAATATTTAGGAGTTACTCTAGATCGATCGTCCTCTTTTCTGGCTCACGTCAAAGAAGTATCCAGCAAGGCCCAGGCTCTCTTCTTGAAGCTGAGGAGACTCTCCACAGCTGAGTGGGGATTGCGTAATCCGGCTCTGCGAACGCTATATAGGTGCGTGTACGTGGCGCAAGTCTCGTATGCCGCCTCTGTGTGGGAGCACCGCCTGGACAATTCGCTGATTCTCTTAGCTCTCAGGCGAGGCCAACGAACCCCCTTGCTGGCACTCTCTGGTGCGTATAGAACCGTTGCTTCGGACGCTTTACCCGTTTTGGCTGGCATTTTGCCAATCGATCTGGAAATCAGGGAAGTGCTCACTAAGCAGAAATTAACCAGAGGAACCCCGGCCACTCACCTAGGCGTTGTTCTGACACCGGGCGGGCCGGGGACTCTCCCTGGGCTGCTTCGTCAAATGAGGGATCTGTCGCTCCAAGAGTGGCAGGTCCGTTGGGATAGAACGAATAAGGGAAGATGGACTTTCTCCTTCTTCCCATCAGTTAAAGTCAGAATGGAAGGGGTCTTTCTCAAGCTGGACCACCACATCACCCAGCTTCTATCCGGCCACGGGGAATTCAGGGGGAGACTTCACGCCCTCTCCCTGTCCCCTCACCCCAACTGCGCCTGCGGGTGCACGAACCAGTCGGCGGAGCACATTCTGTGGCAGTGTGAGATAATGACGGACGCAAGAGAGGAAATGCTCGATGGTTTGGATGTACCTATCAGACCAGTGTGGAACACTGATCTGGTATCGAACAAGAAGAACTTCGAGTGCCTGAGGAAGTTTACAAGGACCTGGGTTGAGAGATGGCCTGAGCTTAGAGTCGCTGATTAGTAGATTTTGACACCAGGTGTACTTGTTCCTGACTTATCACGGACTTTCTTTGCTTCTTCTCTACGACCAATATTGCCCAGGATGTACAGTATTTATGTTTTCTTTCATGTTTATTTGTTTTTCATGCCCTGCGTCATTGAACGCTCATGTTTTTATTTCAGGTACTTGGTTTAATGCCTTACACTTTTATGTTATTTTGTAACATATACTTTAGTTATGATTACTTTTTTAGTTTTTTTAGAAACGATTATTTTTTTTTAGTTATGATTACCGCGTAGAACTGAACTCAGTTGTTTGTTCTGTGCCGTCCTTCTCCCCATATAAGGGGTTGGACCCTGGACCGAGTCCCCGCCTACTCACCATGGACGGTCTTATGGAACTGGTGGAGTTGCACCTGTCTGCCGCGCCACCCCCCGTGACATGAAGAGGCTGGGAAGAAGGCTGAACGGCATCCGAAAGCTGTCCGTCCCGCCTCCGGCGACCCGACGCTTTTCTCCCTAGGGTCTTCTTCTATGATTTCCAGTTACTTTCGTCTAGGCACCACCGGCTAGCTGGCTTAAGGACGACGCCGCCGGTTATCGGGAGGCCGGACAATTAGCCTTCTTCATTCTCTCGGGAACTGCCGATAGTCAGGTTGCGGTGACACCAGTTCTACTCTGTATATATACATTATTTTTCTTTTGTTTATTTTGTCTTTTATGTACAGTGCCCGGTGCTGCCCATCGGATTGTGTGTGGTCTTTCGCTGTCATGAGCTGATTACTCATGACGGCTGCTGTCATTTTGGATTACTTTATTTTTTATTTTTTGTTGATGTTACTAACAACTTGTTTGACTGTCCATGAGGCTCACTGCTTTTGCATTGACACCTCCATGGGCTTTAGAATTGTAGAGATTGACCATTACAGTACAGTCCTGTAGGCGCGTCCGCATACCGCTACCTAACACAGTATGAGGGGACATTGAAGGTCTAGATTCGTTACATTAAATGTAGAGTCGTTTATTCAAAAAAAATTAGATTCTTGCGAGAACTCCGAAGGGGCGACCATAAGTTGCCTATACCGGGGTGGGACAGTGGTGGGTACTTCAATGGTCGTATAGTTGAAAGGATGTATTACCTCCATTGAGTTGGAAATTCTATTCCGGTTGGTATTTTCGCATAAAGTTGGTTCAGTTGGTAGGATTTGTAGCAAGGATGGTGGATAGCCGACCACTAAAGAGCTTCTTTCGTTAAGCATGCGATGAAAGGCTCTTGGGAGATACAAACTTACATGGCTGGAGTTGTGAAGGTCAGAACGGTATCGATAGATATAAATATCGACAATTGAAGTGTTTAAATATATCAAATTGCTTTCCTATTTTAAAATGTGTAGTAGTTTCTTTTAAAGTCTTCCACTAAAAATAATCAATTTATCCACGAAAAAGTCGATCTTTGGATATGTTGAAAAATTTTATTGCTTTTATATATATATATTTTTCATATAATTCTCTTAAAGCCTTCTACTGAAGCAATTTTATTTACTCTTGATAAAATCGAAATAAAAATTGTGGTGGCTCTTATAATTCATATAATTTATTTTTATTTTATTATTGTTTTATATGCTTACTAAATTAAAGAAAAAACATAATAATGCCCTACCATTATAATGTATAATGCCCTACCATTTATTAATAATAATATAACTCCTCAATGGCGTAGAATTTTGTACATTAGTAAATTCTCTTCCCTTTGCACGTCAACACTTCCATCAGAAATAAGGCCGGCCTTCTATACTAACAATAATTTAGCTAAACTCCTAACTAATTCTAAAGATACAGAAGATAAATTAAGCCACTCTGGCATTTATAAACTTAATTGTAACGATTGTTCGGCCACATACATAGGTAAAACAGCGCGCAATGTAAATATTAGCGTAAAATAACACGTCAGGTGCCTTACAAGCACAGGTTTCTCAGAATTTGCTGACCATTTAATTGATACTGACCATACATTTAATATAAATACAGGAGTAAAAATAATACATATAAATACAATAGGAATACGCCTTAATAATTTAGAAGCATTAGAAATAACCAAGTCAAAGAAACTTAATGGCCATATTTTAAACAAACAGTTAGAATTAACTAACAGCCCGATTTTAAAGTTATTCCCTTTCTCTCTATGTAACCCCCACCCCCACCCACCCGTGACTCCGCCTCCTACCCTTCCACCAACCAGTGTCTGATGTTCTCTCCCTCTCTTATATGCTCTCTCTCTTTCTTTTGTCTTAATCTTAGAATCTTAACTCTGTACTGTAATTTAGTTTTTAAGTTTATTGTCCTGAAGAAGGTTGAGTTCAACCGAAACCGGTCGACGAATATAAATAAAAATAGGTGGTTTTAAACAAAGTACTTGTTTCATTCTATATAAAGAAAAACATGACATTGTTTAAACAACACTATAATATAATCAATATTATCAACATGTTTCGAAAATTACGTTTTTAGTTTTCGAATGATGATAATATTGATTATATAGTGATGTTTATACAACGTTATATGTTTTTATTTATTTATTTTTATTTTTTTTACTTTGTGAGTAAAATCTCAAATTATAATATTTAATTAAATGAAGACAATATAAGCGAAACTCAATCGAAAATCTGGAGACAGAAAAATCTGAAAAGATATTGGCTCTACTGGGACATGAACACAGGACCCTTTGCTTACATGGCAAGTGCTCTACCGACTGAGCTACGGAACCCATATCAAATTCGGTCACTTTTAACTGTATCATACATCGACTAAGAACTATCAACATTGTCCCAGTGGAGCCAATATCTTTTCTGATTTTTCTGTCTCCAGATTTTCGATTGAGTTTCGCTATTTTTATTAAAAAAATAACGCCACAAAGTGTATTTGCGAGGTTTGAAGAAGTAAATATCCTAAAGTATTCTGCCCTACCGAATCAAAATACCGTCTAAAGTGTCATCCCCTAGCATAGAGGACAATGTACAATATCTGTAAATAAATAAAATGTTTTTATGAATACTTATTAAATAAAAGAAGAGGAGATAGCAGAATACAGTCATGAGTGACGAAGTTTTCCAAAGGCAACCAGGGCTCTTCTAAGGTTCCACTTAAGGTTGGTAATATTCTTAGTTAAAAATTTACCTCAATTCAATTATAAATAAATATTATGTACAATTATATAGATCGAAGGTGGTATGTGCGCAATGAACCGAAGCCACTAATTTTAAGGCAAATAGGAAGTGCCTCATAAACTTAAAAGTGATTTCATCAATCTCTAGTTAAGGTGAGCCCAGTTGCAATGGGCTGATGATTTGAACAGCACTGTAGACTTCGTATGAACATCAGCCTAGTTGCTTATACCCAAAGCTGAAAGCAAGAAGGCTAATGAAAAACAAAATAATAAATATGTTTCCAGGGCGCTTTTAGTAATGAGAAAAGAATTATTAGATTCACAAAATTTCATCCCTGTTTTCAATTTTCATTTTGAATATATAGTGAAATATCGCCAAAACAAATAATAATCCATTAAATTAATTCATATTACCCTTCTAAGGGTAGACGGAGGTTGTATTTTATTCTCACTTTCCAGCAATAACCCGAGGTGCAAGGGCGCATTAATCACCCTGCACTTGCTCGTAAGTTAGACCCTTATTTATTGCTTGCAACCCTGAAAACCAGAATCAGGGCGAATGTAATGAAATTATTTCTCTGTAAAACAACAGTAGGATTTTAGACGAAATTTTAATTATTTGTTAAGAGATTAAAAATGTATACAACGAATTCTTGAATACCAATATACCTAACGTTTGACAGAAAATCCTCAAATTTGCAATTCGTTTTTTTTTATTATTGTATAAAAAATTGCATACGATTAGAATTTATTACCCGCTAAGCTACTGCAAGTATCTTATCAGCAGGAGATTAGTTCCACAGATTAGTTACAACAACAAATTAAATAATCATAAACGCATTAGCGTAGCAACAACATACACATACTCGTATAACAACATAAAACATACCTACCAACATTGTGATATGTAAATGTTGAAAATAATTTAGAATTAGCATTTTTATGGTGAAAAACAGTGAAATAGGGAATTTTTTTTTTAAATATCATGAAACAGTTGAGCTACATAATAACAGCAATACATTAGTAGTTAATCACATACTTGCAATTTAATGCATGGTAAGACAAAGCAAAATATAATCTTAACACATGAGGTGACTCCCTAATAGCCATGATTTTAACATCAGTGAGAATTTGGTTATAGAGCGATTTTCTTAAATTGTTAAATATTAATGGGATAATATATATTATTATTGTTAGTATATATATATTTTGGTGAAAGGTAGTAGATAATGTATATTCAATTGCATGCAGTCCAGACACACGAAAAACGCATGTCTAATATTTACGCATGTTAACAGGTAGTTTCTATGATTCAGTAGAAGATCAGATCTACATTTCAACTCTTTGTGAATAATTAGCTTCAGTTTTGCGGATATCTAAGAAACATAATTATATTATTTTTTAAAATATTTAATAGAACCTCCGTACAATTTCCCCTTTCACTCGGAGAAACCGAATGGTATCTTGTGTGCAGTAAAATAACTAACACGCGGCATTCAAGAGATAACTTAGGACAATCCAGTAGAAATAATAAAAAAATATATCTATTATGAAAACATGAATTTGAAAAAAAAGAAATTTCATTAGGTTGCTACCGAGACGATAACTCAGATCCTTTGTCTTGTGCGGAGGATGCTGTTACCAACTAACTCTACAACCGTAACCCTATTTTTCTGTCTTATATAGTCTGCCTTTTCTGTGCTTTTTGAATTCACATTGCTTGAATATTATTTATTATTGTTGTCTACATGCTAGAAGATTATCTGCGGTGGCAGGGGGGGTGGACTGCACGGCTTTTTTTTATTCATGTACAGTTATATTCTTAAATATTGTACACATTTTTCCTTCAAAACAAGAGAAAGGTCACTATATACTTCCCACACCTTAAAGCAGAATATTGATACTCCTTGATGAAATGATGCATACATGACAAAATAGGAGGAAAATAATTACTGTCTACATCTGATTTTAAACTCTTTCGCGTAAGGCCCAGGCAACACCCGTGTACGTGTACAGATTTGAAAAACCAAAAGACTTTAAATATTAATTTATTTCAATTACTAAAAACTTCCTCATGAGCTGATTAGAAAACATGAAGCATTGAGTGAAGTATCGGAGAACAATGCAATAAGGAACCCCCTGCAAACGTCTCGTGATTCCTATCATGAACAAGAAGTAGCAGATTGAAAATTGTTAGTTAATTCAACGATAACGTTTCATTTTATCATCGCAAAGGGTCGGTGTAGGGCAATAAAGTTCTTAATTACGACTGGAAAGCTTGCCTTATTTATCGTTAAAGTTTTTTTCCGGAGCCATTCATTTCGTTCGCGTCGGAATTAACGCTGGCGTTTGTATCTATTTACTCGGCTCGTTCTACAGTATTTACGACCCTCGTTCGTTTAATCACTTGAATTAATTAGTCGTTCGTGATTGAAGCGTATTATTTTTTTACAAAAAATAATTATGTGATAACATTAAATCACAGTTTTTCAATCTGATTGCAGAACGCACCGTTCACAATCGCGTTTATGAAATATGGTTGTGATAAGGGCAAAACACTGAATACTCTGATGTTACAGAAGAACATATTTGTTTAGCATAAAATACGACGTGTTATATATCAGTGAAGTTAAATAAGGCATGGTAAAAATGTGTTTCTCTGCTTTAATAGTAGTTCTGTGAACAGTTGACTTCGAGTAATGTGGATTAGTCCGATTTGACGTGCTTGATCCGCTGCCGCGGAATAAAAATGTACTATAAAACAAGGCTATCATCTTGACAGGATTGATCGGACATGGAATATACAAACAAATTTACAGACAGACGAAATGCAAAGCTATGATCAATTCAGTAAAATGTTTTTTTTTTCTGTAAAAAAATGTATTAATTAACTTCTAATCGAACGTCTAAAAAGACAAATATTTTTTTTTTTTATAAAGAAAGACAACATTCCCGGGTTACGAATACATCAACAAAGTTTGAAAATCTCCTACTACCACCACAAAAAGCCGAAAATGTTGCTTGTGTTGTGATCGAGGACTTAGCCAGCCGAGGAATCGAACACGCGACGCTCGGGTGGGATCCAAGCGCTATACCCACTCAACCACTGACCGGTCAAATTCAATTTCATCTTATGCGTCACTGTTATGGGAAATCAATGAACGATGATATTTTTTGATACCAGTAGTGGACACAGGATTTTTTTTTTCATAAGAAGCAATTACTTTGTGGTTAGACATTATATTATAAAAAATAAAACAAACATTTTATATTCAACCACGAATTTATTATTTTATATATCTACCGGTTTCGCTTCGACCAAGCTTCCTCGGGATATAATAATAACTGATTAACTGAGTTATTATTATATCCTGAGGAAGCTTGGTCAAAGCGAAACCGGTAGATATATAAAATAATAAATTCGTGTTTAAATACAAAGTGTTTGGAAACAGGAAAGTTGGGAAGGTAGGTAGGTACTGGTTTAATTAGCCTTCTACCTGCTGATCATCTTAGTAACTAAAAAATAACTAGGCAGCATAAGCACAAATAAGAATAAAAATATTATCTACAAAATGGTAAATTTGTAATACACGATTATGCTCCTCGCACTAAGTGCAAAATCTAATCATATCTATCTATCTATCTATCTAATCATATCTATCTATCTATCATCTAATCATATCTATCTATCTATCTATCTAATCATATCTATCTATCTATCATCTAATAACTTCAACTTTCCATTTCATATCCTACTCCACGTCCTTCAGCATCACAACATTTCACTAAGTGTAGATGTCACGGTTTCACTCACTCGGGGCAGTTGCGACTATTTGTATTGCGATATCCACAGAACAAATAATATAATACTTATATAAGCAACACATGCTTTGTTCTATGGAGATATTGCTATGCTAACGAGCATTTTCGATATGAGGACCTTTCACCGCGGCGACTCTGAAAATATCTCCCACTTCAAAACGAAACCCAAAAATTGATTTATTTATTTTTATTTTACGGAAATTGAAAGTTAAAAATGTGGTTGGTTTATACATGTGCACTTTACTTAACTGAGAAACCAATTACGGATTTCCTCATCATACTAATACATTATGTATTTAACAATAAATCAGATAAAATATATTTTTGAATGTAGCTATTACTTTGTGGTTATCCATTATAGAAAAATGAAATAATTTAACCTTGTATAAACCACTTATTTGATGCGCAAATCCGACCGGTTTCGGAACAAACGTTCCTTCGTCAGGAAAATGTTCCTTCATAAGCTTTCCCTGACGAAGGAACGTTTGTTCCGAAACCGGTCGGATTTGCGCATCAAATAAGTGGTTTATACAAGGTTAAATTATTTCATTTTTCAGATAAAATATACCTAAACAAATAAATTATCCATTTTATTTGGGAAAACTTATTTAAGATAAATGAAACAATTTTACTTTGTTTGAACCACTTATATATTTGAGTAAAGCCGACCGGTTTCGGAACGACCGTCCTTTCTTCAGGGCAAACGTATACTGATTTGACAGTTACAAAATAATGGATGGGAACAATGTATTATTATGGCAGGGGTGGAGCCGTTGCTAGGTATTAATGAAGAGTGGGTGGGTATGGGAAAATATCCATGATTGGGCTATAAGACAATTTTTTAATTTGTTGATAATAGATTCATTATTTTTAAGGGATTTTTTCATTTTCAAGTCTTCTAAATCTTATTATTATATTATATTTATTCTTCTTTGGAAATAAAAAAAATCCCTTAAAAATAATGAATCTATTATCAACATGTTCGTCATGTCATGTTTAATAGTCATGTTCAATTGTCGGGTTTCTTTTCTCCTCTTTTCTTTTCCATTTAGTTGTAATAATCCATATCTGCATAATCTTGTTCCTTTTTTCTTTAATTGTTTTCTATTGTTGTTTGTTATACTCGACCTGTATTTTATTTATTCGTCTATATTGTATGTGAAACTAATATTTTTAATATCTAAATTCATATGTAAAATTTTAACTATTTCCTCCCACCCATGATTTGTATGTTCCTCCTGTCCTAAAATGAGTTCTTTAACTCATCGGGATTGCTCTATAAAAGAAATAAAAAATAAAAAAAAAACAAACAATCAAAAAATATTGTCTTATAGCCCAATCATGGATATGTTCCCCTACCCACCCACTTTTCATTAATACCTAGCAACGGCTCCACCCCTACTATAATAATACATTGTTCCCATCCACTATTTTGTAACTGTCAAGAGTATACGTTTGCCCTGAAGGAGGAACGGTCGTTTCGAATCCCGTCGGATTTACTCAAATATATAAGTGGTTCAAACAAAGTAAAATTGTTTCATTTGTCTATGATAACCACAACCACATTCAAATGTGAAATTGGTAAAGAAACAGGAAATAAAAATAAAAATCATGAATAAATATGGGAATTAATCATTAACGATAATGTTAGTAATTATTCTTAAATTGTAATAAAATATGGTGACTTAGCAGGGGTGCCCGGGTTCATGGGGTGAGGTTTGTCCAGGTCTTGGCAGCCGATGAGTCTGCCCACCTGCTGCTGTGGTGGGCATAGTCGAGAGAGACTGATTGAGGGAGATCTTTTATCCTCTCCAGCCAGAATCCCACGACCCACCACCTTGCACCGTAGTTGGAGGAATGGATTCATCCATCTGCAACTCCTGGACACACTGACCTCCAAATTCCTACCCACTCCTCTATTTCCTTCCCAGAACTCTCCTTCCTTTCCTTAAAAAACCCCCCTTACAGCATCTTCTAAGATGACACAGGCCCTGAGGGAAATTATTATCATCAGGGCCTCCTGTGTGGAGCTAATGTTAAAAAAATAGATCTACACAAATGAACGAATTCATTAAGGTTTCATTAGCTCAATTAGTAATATTTCAATTTGGGAGGCGGTTACCGCCGCCCCGGGAACCTTTATTGGATAACCAACACTTCTGCCATAGGTCACCCCAAGTGGTTCGCTACGTTTGGTGATTTAGCAGGGGTGCCCGGGTTCAAGGGGTGAGGTTTGTCTAGGTCTTGGAGACGGATGACCAGGACATACTGAACCCCAGATTCCTACCCACCCCTTAAACCCTTTTCCTACCCAGAATTCTCCTCTCCTTCCTTTCCTTTAAAAAAAACCTCCACACAGCATCCCCAAAGATGACATAGGCCCTGAAGGAAATTATTTTCCTCAGAGCCTCCTGTGTGGCGCTCATGTAAAAAAAAAAAAAAAACGCCTATCGGGAGGATCTGCGTTCAATTCTCAATTACGATCGTTACCTATTTTATTTTCCGTTTCATATTTCATTAAGAGTTGTTCGTGATCTTCAATGACTGAATAAACTCACTGTTCCCATCTTAATAAATCTTATATCTACATTATGTATCTCGTTAACAAAGTTCCGATTACGCTATCCCAACAATTTGTGGAAGAAGAGTACCCAATAGTACCTTAAAATAGCCCATTCCGTCCATCCCTCCCTTCCCTATTAGGACTTATTTTAAAACCAAATCCTTCCTAAAATGTGACTTTAAAAGTTGAGTCAAGATTCCATTTCCAAGTTGCTTAATTTATCGAGTCGTAAATTTTAATATTTCGAAATGACTTTTCCAGCGCTAATTTTTGTCCCCCCCTATCTCCCCCTACATTTTTTCCGTAATGTTCCCGATTTATAATTTTATTTTGTTTTGCTTAGTCTGTCCCTTTTTTGCCGAATTGAACCCGTAAATAAATAAAAAACCGAATTCATTCTCACTTTTACAAGGAAAAGTTTAGTTTCGGTTTTGCTCGAAATTTACGTTAGGAAATTTATGGGTCTGTTCTCTTGCAAATGTATGAGGCTTTTGTTCGCGTTTTAATGTGTTTTTTTTTAAAGATTTGTAAATGAAATATACGACTCTCGGTAAAAACTTTTTTAATAATCCGAGAGAATATTCGGATTTGAAATTCGTAATGGGAATTGTATTCATCGTAGGAATTTTTACAATAATTTTGCTTGGAAGGCAGTTATTTTTAACGATTTTTTATGTTTTCAGAAAAAATATGGTTTGTTACAACGATCGTCCAGTTGATTAGTCAGACATCTCCTGTGATGATGATTTAGTTAAATACGCAATTATACAAGGTGTTAAGGAACGTACTTGATTTACTTTAACCAGTGATTCCTGATATTATTTGGATTAAAAATGAAAAAGAAATTTTAGTCTCCAGTAACTCACTGATGTATTTTTTTTAAAAACATTAAAAAATCAGTCGGCATTGGACAGTTAGGGGCGAGGTTGGTTAGTTACTCGGCCGAGTGAGCAGTGAAGACATGTATAAGATTTTTTTTATTTAACTTTGGGGAAAAAATATTATATATAGCCTGATCCCTTGCTTGATTCACATTTTTACGTGTTATTCTGCAATTTTTTTATGTGGATTTTTGCATGACCTAAATTAAGTTTTGATTTGTCATCTTTTTTGGAGCAACCTTGACAACTCCTACCATCCGCATGTGCTTTAGATATTGTCTTAATATTATTTCAAGCTATTAAACATCCCTCTACATGTCTATTGGCTTTAGATTGAGTTCGCGTGGCCGTTTACCGTAAAATATTCCATCTTTGTTTCACCTTCAAGTCAAATGCAGAAGTAGATTATGTACCTACCTATCTATACTTAATAAGTATAGAAATACTTGAATACCCAGGGACTATTTTTTTATATGAATACCGCGCAAGAATCCCAACTGCTCCCATCTGAAGCCAGTGAGACTATGGCATCCCCAATTGGGGTTTGTTGTGTGTCTGAAGATAGTGGGGAGGGGAAGGAGATAGAGAAGAGGAAGGTGGGGAAGTACCTGGCTATTCAGATCTGGTCACCAAACACGGCTAACGCCATTTCAAGCAACGCTTCAATTCTGAATGGTGGTCCTACACCAGGGCGATACTGAGAGTATCTTCCACTCTGGAACGTGCCGCAAATATACTATATATTATTTTAAATTAATAAATTGTGAAATAACACAAATTAATCAAATAAAATTTACTTTATCGAATAAAAAAAACTTCTTCAAACTAACCGAGATTATAAATTAAATTTTGGTGATTGATTTTGCCGTGCGTGTATTTGAAGAATTTTTTTGCCTTGAAAATTGATTTAAAATGTTTTTGGGTTTGAAAAATTCCAATTGTTTCGCTGAGGTTTAGATTGCTCTGTGACCTTTACTGCGTTGTTACATTCGCCAATAAATTTCAGTTAGTAAAATATGTAATCAGTAAAAACAAGTAGATTTTTTTTATGGTCATCAAAAAATAATATCGGGGAAAATCCGTGTAATGCTGAGTAAAGAAACGTTTCTGTAACTAATTTCCCATGAGCATTAAAATAAATTAAACCTTTCATATCATATTATAAGATGATGGTAAAATCGTATCAACTGATCAAACGTAATCTTGGTTCCAATTTTATGAACGAGTAAGTTTGAGTGAATTTCGTTGAAGAACCCAAAAATATAAATAACTTGGAAAGATTTTGAAGGTTTTGAGGCTGACTGATCTAGAGAAAAAATACTTCGAAGGTTAGATTCATTTGTAACTAAACACGCCATAATAATCACAAGTAACAAAAATTATTACTATTTCATAGGGCCGGTATTTTTTAGCAATGGTATCACTGGGTAAATCTTACCAGGGCTCCTACTAAAGAGCACCTTGACGGACGTAAATCTCTTTCATAGCGAGCATAAAAAGCAATTGATATACCGGCTGATAGCAAGATTCATAGAAAAAGCGTTCAACATACTGACCTTGAACGAGTGTGCTTTAGACCACACAAATGAAGTAAAACTTCTTTAGCTCCATCTATATGATAGGAAGAGAGAAAAAAATGTGCGCGCACACTGCTCTTTCTTGCTCCTACAGTGTGATACAGACAATAAGCTTGCACTGTGACTTAGATATACGAAACGTAACTGGCTATTAGAGAAAGAAAATGTGTGCTCGCACCTCTCTCTCTTCCCCCTACAGTAATATACGAAACGTAACTCTATCTTTCTATCTTCACTAACCTTATCTCCCTCTCAACTACCGTTCGCCTCGCTTTTCGTAATGCTCTCGTCACGCATTCACCAGCTTACTATCCAAGTCAAGCGTGCGTAAAGAAGTATTACTTCAAAAAACGCGTCGGGCCGCTTTCGAAATTTTTAACGCGTGACGTAGTTTGAAGTAAAACACCTCCACTTGTACTACAGTTAATTCAAATCTCCCAATAGAACATGAACTTCAAGCTACGTCACAATTTTAAGCCAATCACCGCTCTTCGATGAGCTAACCTTGTTAAACGCATTTTCTACGAACCTTGCGCCCATAGTGTTGGGGTCCAAGATCGGCGATTGAGATAAATGTTGCCAGATTTTTCGTAACTTCGGGAATATTATTCGCACTTTTGTTCATTTATTAACTATCTATTCCGATTAAAAGTGCGATGTAGAGATAGAAGAAAGTAAAATTTATGATAACTTACATTATAAGTTACAACTTTACATCATATAAGTCCCTTGTAAGTGAATAGCGATCAAAACTGTAATTTTTTTTGATACATCAGGAAAGTAATTAGTAAACATTTACGCAAACACATTCGCGCTCTCATTCTTGCATCATTGCTAAAACTAGGTTACATAATTAAAGAAGTTAGCCTGATGTAAAAGTAAAATAATCGTATTATGTAATAAATTTAATTTAAAAACACATTGTTAGAATATAGACAACAAAATTCTAAATGCGTTGTGGCGCCATCTATATTAATACGATGTGTAACATTTTTAGGATAATAAAGGTTGTCATTTGTCTATTACGAAATAGCGACGTGTTTTAAAAGGTTATGGGCCCAGCACGCTTCCGCTGCTTCATAATACATCCAATTATGATTGTCTATCATAATCAGAAACTATTTTCTTAAAATTTTGAATAGAAACGTTCCAGCCAGCAAGCAGTACAAGCATACAAATTGAATTAGAAATCAAGGTGCAGATGTAAATCCTTGAATCCGGTTTCATTATAAATAAGCAAGGTATCATGCAATCACGGAGTCATAAGAAACACAAGAAGCAGCCTTGTTGATTTATTTGTTGGGGATACTATCTTTCTAGACTTCTCATCAGTCTAGTTTCAAGTTAACAATGAGCTTAATTCACAAAAGCTCTGAAGCGGTGAAGGTTCCGTCTAAGGTTGTGAAAGGACATTTTAAAGGCTTCTCGGCATCTTTTTCTCTACTTCCGCTCCGAGACTAATTTCTGTGTACATTTCAAAAGGCTTAATTAATGCAAAACAAACAAAACTTTTAAGACATCAAGAGGATTTGAGAACGATAAGAAGATATTAAAATAGTAACTGAAGTCACGAATGTAAAAGAGGAGGAATGTTGCATTTTACTTCTTTTCAAGAAGAAAATTAATATTTTTGAAGAGTTGAAAGTTTGAAACTAAGAACTTTTCACCTGGTTGCTTTTCACCAAATTAATATTTTTGAACTCTTCACCTGGTTGATATAATATCAACCTTAGTTTCAAGCTTTTAACTCTTCATAGTAAATATTATAAAGGGCAAAGCAAGTGGCCCAATGTGAAATAATATTAGAGCTTTAACAGAACTTATACAGACGTCCCCGTGGAAGCCAAGAACAAAGGCGCGAAAATTTGGCTTCCCGAATTTTGCTTAAATATCCGTATAAATACGAAAATGAACTGATATTGTTATAAATTTTAAGATTTTCACGGCCAAAATATTGTTATTTTTACATAAACCTGAATAGACATCCTACGTGAAAAAACACATTTCAAAGATGATAATAAATAAATACCTTTATATGCATTTGAAAAAGGAACAAAAATGCTAAAACTCACGACTTTTCAGTTTTGACAGCGGTCTGAAGTCACAGATAAATTAATTACAAAAATTCTAGAATTGCCTGCTGAATGAAATTTTTTACCCTACCTATGGAGATATTGGTGCAAGCGATTTTGACCTTGTTTTCATACAGTTTCTTTGTACATAAGGGTCAAAATGGCATATAAAGTTTTTTTTTCATAGGGGACACCGGTGTCCCCTTGGCCTCCCAGAGCTGGGACCATACGTTAACAGAACTTGAACAAAACTTGGACAAAACTTGAAAATTATATTATATTATTATTATTAAGGATGGGTTGTTTCACAGAATTTGAGCAATTCGCCAAAATTGAAGCTCAAAAGTGGATGTTCTTTTCAAGTTTTGTAAATATGGGGAGAATAGTGCAAACCCACAAATTCGTTATATTTAAGGGTTATATGTATTACATACCCAAAATATTTTAAAGATAAAAAAAGAAAAGCCGATGAATATTATTGTACATGAAATAAAAAAGTAGGTATTGAAAAGTTTTGGTCCACAAATATTTTAATAATAAGAAGATGGAATACCTACACGTCATTCTGAAATCAACGCTAAATTTTATTATAATCACATTTCTAATGGAATTATATATTAACTAGACCGGACCTGTGAAATGGGATACTATTGATTGGCAAGCTGAAATTGTTTATAAAATATATGCCTACAGATCATTGTCTATCAAAAAATTAATTAGTGAGGCGATTAGAAATACCGAATGAACATCGTCAGTAAATTTAAAAATTATTATTGATTAAAATTTTTTTTAAGTTTAAAAAAAAAAATTTTAAAATATAGAATTCTTTTAATACATTTTATCGCTTGTGTCAATTTCGCACAATCAGTTACAATTTTGAAAATAAATAGTTTTTTGAACGTTAATAATTTTACTCATTACATAACGCATCACAAACAACCAAAATCAGTAGGTATGTAGCAAATAATAATGTATGCAAAGAATAAGGCTTGTTTATGATTTAGAAAAATCGTGATATCAAATATCAGAGGCCACTCAACTGATTCGCATAAATACAACGAAGAAAACATTTCTTTTTTCGTCAAAAATAGTCAGTCTAGAATTTGATAAGTTTTAAAATTTTCACGGCCAAAAGCATTTTCGTTATTTGTTTTTGGGGTGTTTTGCCGTGTTGCGCTACCTCCTTCTAGGTAGCGCAACACGGCATAATATCCCAAAAACAAATAACGAAAAAAGTCTAGAATTTTTCTTATTGTTAAACAAATTTTATATTCATTTACTTTTAATTGCGATTCTAGTGTCCACCTAACGGTGACCCAACAATTCGTCCTGCGACAATTCATCCGGCGACAGTTCATCCTGCGACAGTTCATCCGGCCGACAGTTCATCCTGCCGACAGTTCATCCCGCCGACAGTTCATCCCGCCAGCAATTCATCCGGCAACAATTCATCCTGCCTGATCATTTAGAAGATTTTAATTAAGTAAGTACTCAAAGAGGATATACGGCCGTACAACCAAAATCGATATACTTATATCTGAAGGCATCTTGAGTGGAAATCCGCTGTAAAAATATTTTTACTAAATAGGTTAGGTTAGGTTTTTTTTTTTTTTTTTTTCCTGAATGTTCTTTCTATTATTTACCTTACACTGCGGAGTAATTCAATTTGAAAAACAGAATTAAACCAAACGCTTGTACGCACCGAATGTAATCAGATTTATTTTTTTTTTGTGCAAATTTGTGCAACTTGACGTGGATCGAAAGAAAAAATATTTATAATGAGTTTAGAATGAATTTAAATAAGAAGGAATTTAATTGTGATTGAAGCTAAACAACGGAATATTATTTTAAAATTTCTTACTGTTTGCTTTTCGGCTGGTGAAAGAACACTCGGTTAGGTTAGGTTAGGTTAGGTGAGGTTAGGTTAGGTTAGGTTAGGTTAGGTTAGGTTAGGTTAGGTTAGGTTAGGTTAGGTTAGGTTAGGTTAGGTTAGGTTAGGTTAGGTTAGGTTAGGTTAGGTTAGGTTTGGTTAGGTTAGGTTAGGTTAGGTCAGGTCAGGTCAGGTCAGGTAAGGTTAGGTTAGGTTAGGTTAGGTTAGGTTAGGTTAGGTTAGGTTAGGTTAGGTTAGGTTAGGTTAGGTTGTACGGCCGTATATCCTCTTTGCATACTTACTTGAAGAAAAAATCTTCTAAATGATCAGGCAGGATGAATTGTCGCCGGATGAATTGTCGGCGGGATGAACTGTCGGCAGGATGAACTGTCGGCAGGATGAACTGTCGGCCGGATGAACTGTCGCCGGATGAATTGTCGCAGGATGAACTGTCATGGAACCCCACCTAACATAGGTCCCCGTGTTACACTATTTATAAATGGTATTGAAATTAGGTATTCACTAATTATTTTCCTTACGCCAAAAAAAATAAATAACATTTAAAATTTTTTTTTTGAGTAAAATCTATTTATTCACGCCCTTAGGGTTTTTACATGAAACAAGTCTTAATAAATTACCTTAAAGCTATAAAATTATTTTAAATAAAAAATATATTTAAAACCAGTATTAATACCTGCCTAGAGTAAATAACAAAAAATCACTATTAAAAGAAAAAAGTAGGGTATAAATATGGTAAATATTAACACAAAAAGTAATTTACATAATTTATTAATTAGGTAAACAAAAAGTTTGATATTTCATGTTTAAATTTTGGTATGAAATTAATGAAAATATCAACGAAATTGAATGAATTTATATCCAAACCTGTGTGCCTTTGGACTGGGGAATGAATGAAATTTATACCTGTATATATGTTTTTTTAAAGGAAGACAAACATTCCCGGGTTACAAATAATCTGTCTATATTTGACAATCTCTTACTACTACCACAGTTGGCGGAAAAAGTTTCTTGTGCAGTGATGGAGGACTTAGGCAGCCGAGGAATGGGTGAAGCCTGGGTGGGACCCAAACGTGATGCTAACTTAGCTACTGAGCATTTGTATATTTTTCGAAGAATAAACTAAAGAACAGCTCTGGAGTAATCGATAACTCGGTAACTTCCGATGATTCCGAGATCGGTTTCATCGTTGACAACTGAATCAATATTGACGGGGAATAAATAATTATTAAATATCAAACGCCAAGCAAATACGTAAAAATATTAATAAATTGACCATGTTACATTGAAATACTAACCTAAATATGCATTGGCAGTCAGCATTTTGACACTAAATGGGAGTTAATTAGGTAATGAAGTCTTTTTCATAATTATTTTTATCCACCATTTGTTTCTCAAGATCGAAGGGAATAAATTGGTTGCATCTTAATTGAATTGTTTAAATCTATGCATCGCGTTTAAGACTTCTTTCATTTCCAAAAGCTTCGTTAGTGGAACTGCATTCATTAAGTAATAAGCCAATAATTTTGCATAACGAACGACATTATCCAAACAAATGCGTATATTAACAGTTATCCGAAACTTATCAGATGCTAAAATGTATCAATCGTGGGTCGGAATATTTCAACTAATTTATTGACGATTATCGCAAATGTTAACTGAAAAAATGACCATAGAATGACGGATTTGGTCAACACCGTATTTATAATAACAATAATAATAATTGGATAATTTGTAGGGAGCCATTTTTGTGAAAAATCACCTCAAGGGCGCTGTATTATGAATTCTTAGGCTCTATTTAATTTTATTATTCACAAGCAGATACAGAAAATTTACTTACCTGGCAGGTCACTTCCGATAAACATACTTTAATTAGAAAGTTTATGCTTGGAGAAGATATGGCTTTGCACGCGGAGGACATTATATTTAAAACACTGAATATTGCAAGATTTTACATTTGCTACCCCCATCACTGTTAATATTACATTTATGAGAAGATTAGTGGCAAAAGTATAGTTGATTTTGTAAATTTTTACACAATAATCCAGTGAAAAATATTATGGCTTAAAAAAATATGTTTATAAAGACCAATGACCACAGCTGATTCCGTATATATAGGTTTTATTTTATAATATTAAACGCAGAGTTTATAAAAAAAATATTAAAAAGTCAATTTTTAAACGTGTCGTAGAAACACGCCGTCAAGTTAGCATTATTGAAATGTTTAGTGGTGACGTCACTGTTCGTCGTGCCGTGACGTCACCATAATGTCATTGTATGGGAATGTAGGTATGACACAAGCCATCGTATTAATTTATTATATATACTGTTTGTGGAGATTTAGTTGTCGTGTTTATTGAAACATTATTTAGGCCTAAATAATGTTTCAAAAATAAAGGTATCTCTTATAAGTTTATCTATATTATTTAAAATATTCAAAAACTACTGCACAAAAAAAATAGTAATGCTACTTCTAGGGAGAATACTTCGAACAATGAAATTCAAAATGGCGGCAGTTGATCAGCTGATTGCCCGATTCTATAGTAACTTTTCGGGAGTGATGACGTCAAACCATCACTATACATTGGGTGGTTTACGGGATCTTGAAAAATTAAAACTTTGACAATTATTTTAACTGTTAGAAGGTCATTATTCATTAAAAAAATTGGACTGGAGTTCTTTATTAGTTATTTACAATGTCGCGGGCAGAGAAGGTGAAAATGAAAGATTTTTTACTTTATGGATACGGCTTTCTGAAAAGGATAGTTTTAAGTTTCAACCATGCTGGACCTTCTGGAAGTGTTAGTCTAGTGTTACGAATTAATTAGTATTTGGAACGGTATTATGAGTAGTTTAGGGAACGTACCCATACTACGTGAACAACTTTTTGCAATTTTTAACCCCCCCCCCCCCCCCCCCCGGTGACCAAAAACCTATGGCCCCCGCCGCTCATTTGTACCAAGCGTGACATTTTGAAGACCCCCCCCCTAAACGTGTCACGTAGTATGGGTACGTTCCCTTAGTTAAAAGTACCAAAACGCTCATAGTTCTTTTGCAAGATAAGTCGGTAGTATGGAAAGGTAGTCTTTCTTAGTTGCACATACTATTTGACCCACCAAAAATTCTTGTACGTTCTTTGATATAAACTTAATAAAATATATTTATTTTGATTTAGATTCTTAGCGTATCAGCCCTCGAAGTATTATTATTTTCTAATCGTATCAATAACGATGTGCCAAAGCAATACCCCACCATTTCGACCCCTTGAAAGTTCGATTCCAACCGTACCTCATCTTCTAAGTTGTTATGACCCGGCTATTATGATACTTAAGGTCAAATTAATATCAGACCCCTAACGGTCCGTGGCATTCACTTCAGAAGTATTTGGTGCTGGAGTAGGAGCGGTGCTGGGGTTCAAACCCACGACCTTTCGGCAAGTCTCCCCTAATCATCCAAAGGGTAGCCCAACTGAAATATTACCCGAGACGGACCTGTTTCTTTTCTTTGTGAAATGGGGCTTCACCTTTAATAAAATATTTTTCAAAATATGTAAGCAAATGTATTCCAGATAAATGTTTTAGGTAACCTTAAGTAAACCGGATACGATCAGTGTCAATTTTCAATACTTAGGAGTATATCGTTATCTGTGGGGTAATTGAAACGATTGATAATCGAGACTCCCCATTGACGGGGGGAATAATGGGTATTTTGATTAATAGTATAGGTCCCACAGGAAGATTGACAATCGTTCAATCAATTGTTTTATTTACAGAGCTCTTTGAAATTCTAAAAACTTTATTTCATTTTACTTACGATTGCATTATTATTATTTTTACGTTAGTTCCACACAGGAGGCCCCGAGGAAAATTAGGGCCCTCATCTTTGGGGATGCTGTGTGGAAGGGTAAGGGTTTTTAGGAAAGGAAGGGTAAGAAGTTCTGGGAAGGAAAAAGGTATGAGGGGTGAATAAGAATTTGGGGTCAATGTATACAGGAGTTACGGACGTGTGAATCTATCCCTCCCACTGCGGTACAAGGCGACGTTCGGAGAGAGTCCTTCTAGAGAGATCAAAAGGTCACCTTGCACTGCAGTGGGAGGAATAGGTTCATGCCTCCGTCACTCCTGAACCCACTTACCCCCAGATTCCTCGTACCTTTTTCCTTCCCAGAACTTCCTATGCTTCCTTTTCTAAAAAGACCCCCACACATCCCCAAAGATGACAGACGCCCCGAGGAGAATTATTTTCTTCAGGACCAACCGTACACATCTAGTGTTAAAAAAAAATCACGTGAAATTGGTCAATATTTTTCAAATGTCACAATTATTTTTTTCTGAACTGAAAATTAATCATTTTTTCATAAGAAAATTTCTCTTTTATAACTTTTGAAGGTTATTTCCATGGAAAAAAATTGTTGAAGATAAAATTGTTTTAAAAATTTTAAATATGAGATTGACAAATATGACGATTTGACAGAAGGTGGCAATGGCGGAATTTGAAAACGCGCACGTTCCGGTTAGGCGAGAGGTTCTGGGTTCGAGTCCCAGTTGCAGCATTATCTTTTTTATCTTTTTCTATTTTACTATATCTTGTTCTCTTTCATATTTTCGTTTAAATTATTATTGTTATCTTCTTCTTCAATGTTATAGAAAATTAATCAATATCGTTGGTCTGTTTCGAGTCTAGGAGTCCGAATATCTTATTTAAATTGATGAATTTCAGTTCTCTTTTAAATTTTTATTGATCTCATTTCTAGGAATTCAGGTTCAGTGTTTCCACCATTCCATAACTCCCATGACCAGCGTCGAAACATATGCGATCAAACTCGTTGAAAAGCTCTTCATGAAGTCTCATGTCACTTAAATAAATATCTACGATGATCACCTGTCTACAAATCAGTCGCACACTCGTCCAAATCATTTGAATACTTCTGATTAATTGCCCCGGGTTTGGCCGGTAGTCCGGTGAGCAATTACGATGGTCATTCATTGTTGGAAAGCTCAAAGAGTGGGCCGCGTTCAATCGACTGTAAACAGTGACCAACGTGAGACCGTTTGCGAGCTTTGTCGATGGCGAGCGAAATTTAATCCTTGAGCTTTTCGTTCACTCGAATTTCGCGTTTGATTTTGCGCCGCCCTATTCAATGGCTCCCATTTGAAACCACTGTCAAATGCACACTAGATTTTGCTTACATTTAAATTTTTGAACTACAATTTTGTTCATAAGAAATATAACATAACACCTACCTATATTTTTATACGTTTCTATTTCCAGTTGCATGATCAACCGAAAAAGATCGGAAAAACGAAATAAACTAAATTTGGAATAAGAGCTATTGAGTTACGTCATGTAACAACGGTATTAACCGCCTGAATACAGATGTTTAGACATTTAAAAAAAAATAAAAACACAATGATCAATTTATATACTTACAAAACCAACTTGCTAGCTCAATCGGGAAGGTCTCGTGTTTGCAGTCTGTTTATACAGACTTAATTCAAGAAGATTACCAAAACAATAAGATTAGATTATATTAATATAGGGAGGTTTCTTAATAATTGAAATATCTCTTTTTGTTATTAAATTATCTTGTGAATTTATTTAGATTGATTCAACGCTTCTAGGGAAAAAGCCTTAAATCCCCAAGCTATGTAAGTTAGTGATTTTGAAGATAATAACAGAAAGGGCTGATTGGATAATACATAATTAACTCTCGACAGGCCAAGATGCCAAATATAACGTCCGTAACCGTGGGGGTCGGCTGATGACCCCATTTTTTTTCTAAACTTTTAAACCAAAGAAAACACTTTTTCTTTTTTTGATATATTTTTTTTTGTTATTTATGTTTTTGCAGGGAATATAACCTACCTATATTTGACAAAATATTTTTTCCTGCGATCAACGATTTTTTCACATTTTTTTTATGGCATATTATGTATTAATCCTTTGCGCAGGAATACCTAAAATACTAAAAATATATTTCATGTATTTAAGTAGATATAAGAAGGATAGTTATTTTGGGGTCTACCTTAGGCCCCAGTTGGCTGCGGGAGAGTTAAGTAAGATTTATGTGCGTTACACCGGCAGGATGGACATCATCAGCTATCATCACTGAGTTGATTTCTAATCAATTTGCTTTGATTCTTATTTTTCTACACGTGTTGCGGATAATAGTTTGAATTGAGATCGAGTGACGTGATCGACCTTCACCTCTAACTTGGAACCAGAAGACCGGCCCGGGAGCTTTCGTCATCCCCCGCGGCCGACCGCCTCTCCTCCCGTCCCCCCTCCAACCCTGACCAATTATACGTCAGTGTTGCTCCCTCAAAACAAAATATTAAATATCCGGTACCTGACGCAAATCATCTTAAAGGGGGGGGGGGGGGGGGGAAGTTAAACATTCAGGAAATTATTATATAACAGCTATTGAGGAGGTATGATTTTTAGGAATGAAAGCGGTCAATACCAACAAAAAAAACCCCAGGAACTACCTTTTTTTTTCAATTTTCTTTGTATTACTAACCTATTTTTTTGCATTTTGTTTTTCCTGTTAAGCACTTGCATACTGCTTACTAACAACGTATGCAATGACACTGGAGGTATAGATGCGTTCAAAATAAATAAATGTAGCTTCAGATACGATTTTAGATTTTCACGGCCAAAAAATTATTTTGTTATTAGTTTTTGGGGTATTATGCCGTGTTGCGCTACCTCCTTCTTTAGCCAACGTTTCTGACAGCGTTGCAGTGTCCATCATCAGGGACAGAAAGGGGGAAAAAAATGTAGCTTTGTTTAACAAAAAAATTAGAATCTTGCGAGAGCCTTGAAGGAGTAACCATCTGTTACTTATACCAGGGCGGGTAAGAGGTGGATAACCTCCACTGCTTGCAATGTCATTTTCAATATGAGGTATGGTGCGTTGGAGCCGGATTCGAGAAATTTTCTTATCTCCACCCCCTTATTTTTTCCACCACCTACCCCTCTCCAGTGGATTAAGTTTTTTTGACCCATAGCACCTTTTATTTTAACACATTTTTATGGGGGGAAAATTTTTAAAGTTAAATATCGAAAATATACGTACTGGATATGTTGAAGCTTTTCCTAATGTTTCGAAAGAAGCTGTGTAAGTTAATACCTAGTCAATAATGTCATTCTGTCACAAAATTTGACTTACATTTTTAGATTGAAGATACATATATAATTGAGAAATGTAAGGGGCAGATGTTAAATGAATATACACTAAATGCAGTATAAATGAGATCTCTTTGTTATGTATGCAATAAAAGAATACCGAAGAAAGCACAACAAAAAAGATTAGAAAATGGAACTTGGTTTGGATGTATTACGTAGAGTGGTTGCACGTAGAAGTAAGCGCTGTCGAATTTCAGCACAATAGAATCGAATATCTTAAATTAAATAACATTTAATATATAAATAACAAAAAATCGACTTAACCGCTAAAGATAGATCCAGTATTTTATCATATACTTTTGTGATTATCGCACTAATTTTATTTTATTTTTTATTTTTTTTTTATGTTTACCAAACCTAAGAAATATTATGCACTTAAATGAGTCATAGCAATAACGTCATTCTAAATCAATTAAGAAAACCCTTACACTTAGTGCAAGGCAAACCAAAGGGAAATACTCCGAATCCCACATTAGCACTCTATAAAATATAATAAGTCGTCCGTACGTGGCTTCACCACAGTTTGAAAATGACCTTACAAGTCGAAACAGCTGTAACTAAAACACTAACCAAAAAACTTGCAGAACTCGATAATAACATAATCGAATTTAATTTTAATTAAATTTCTAAAAATTAAAATGGAGTTCTACGAATTAAACACAAAAACAATTAATAATTAATTAATTAATTAATTATCGCACTAAACAAAGTTCAGAATTATCGACATTTCTTAACTAATTCATTACAAAAGGATCGTTATTTGAACACATCCATTCTGTAGACATTTAGGTAAAATTGGATACTGTATTATCGATCCATCCCAAACACAAAACAGGGTGGGGGTGGAGGCTTTCGACGATCATTTGAATCATTCGTGAGGGGATGCGATAACAGTATTTAACTGATTGTCGATTGTTGGGTGAAATTCAATCCATTGCCCATATGTTGGAATTTAGAGTTTTCCCCTGCAGCAGCGTGTTCGCTCCAATCCGCTCAGTCCAGATATTACCTACCTTTCAACGTTTGTATAGCTAGGTAAATGTTAGCTTGCATTGTGTACACACAATTGAATTTATTTTTCTGAACAGTCGAGGTGTTTTTTTTTTTGTAATCCCATGAAATTGTCGCGTATTTATAATACAAGTCTGTTGTCAGGAGTGGAATTTAATCATGATTGAAGTCATGAAACATCAAACAGTAAACTATGGAAAAGATCATGATTATAAAAGGTTATTTTACGTAGTTTATTTTTGAAGTGAAAACTTCTTTAGCGCCGTTGTAAATTGAAACTCGATGAAATGGGTACTAACAAGAGACAAGCACATTCATCCATAGGATTTAGCCAGCGAGAGAATGAGATAGAAATAAAATATTTATTTAATTCACGGGTACTCTGTTCCAATATAATATGATAAACCCAAAGTTCCACGGAGGTCTCCTTTGGTGTAGTGGTAAAAAACGCCTGCAGAACCTTTGCAGACATTTTGCCGACCAAGGATCGAATCCTAAGAAATCCCAAAAAAATATATTTTTATTTTTCTAAAATCAATATCCAATCTTCAAATCACTCCAAAATGAACAAGCAAAAGAAAATAGAAAAGAAAGCGACATCTAACGACTCCGAAGAAGAAAACACCAATACTAATAAGATGAAAAAATATATTTAGGAATTGGTGCACTGGAATTCAGCGACAAAAATATGGAAAAAAATCATTTTTCATATTGATAAAAAAAGTGCTTCTTAGTCTCTCCACTCTTGTCTACTTTAGTTTTCTGAAGTTTTCTCTTCTACTGTGTGCGAATTGAAACCGGTGTAGGAAGATCCATGTGATGAAATTAACTATTACAAAAGGAATTAGGTTAAACGTTAGAGCTATGTAAGCCAAGGGTCGATAAATAATAAATACTTTCCACTTAACTTCAATTAAACTTAAATCGAAAATTATACTATTCAAGTTACAAAATTCGGCCTTCTAGTCGCTGGTGTGTAAACCCTATCGCTAATGTATTCGCTGCACAATGTTAATGCAAGTTTTGGATTTTGCAAACGCGCTGGCGCATTAGTAAGCCTGCATATTCCCGCTCGGACACAGCTGCAAATCAATGTTCCGAGTATTATTTCGAATTAGATCCTAACCGAACAATCGTGATACGATTACAACAAATTTCGTTCGATAATAAACATTCAACGCGGTGATTTCATCGGGAACCTGGTAAAGGGTTTTAACGAACTTAAAATGGTTTAGACAAATTCATTTATGCATCCTGTTGGGGAAAATTGAGCGAATATTATTAATTAAGGCTTTGGTAAAGTCTGTGCGTGAAGTGAAATTAATCAGTATTTGAAATAAGGGTTTATATACTCGTATTTGAATACCGCCCAAAAGTCTCACTGAGAGCGAGTTGGAATAGGCCACGATTATTATTGGTCAAACTGAATAAAAATGGTGAGACATTCGGAAAGCAAAAGTATTTAGGTCAAACTAAAATTTAATTTGACCTGATATTTAATATCTAACCCGGTTCCACGACAGTCGATCCGCCGACAAATGGCTCACCGGAGTACTTACATACAATATACAATACACAGTAGGTTTAGAGAAAATAGGTAAACCTATTTACACAAAATAAGACTAATTCACCATGTAGAAAGAATGTACCGCCAAATAACAAAATTATAAAACATATTTTTTTTAAATGCGTCAAGGAAAAATCTGCTTCTCTATATACTTTGTATACTAGCGCGTAAGTAAAAAAAAATCGACACTATAAATTCGTTTGATGTTCATATTAACTCATTATTAGGGGTATTTTTAAAGTCGATTTTACATTTGAAATTAGTAAATAATGCACAGATAATTATAATTTTTTAGTGGGAATCAATTTTCGGTGGATCAATCTAACCTCCATCATCATCATGATCTCACCATCTAGTGTTATCATCTCACCAATAGGCGAACATCGGACAGTCAATTGTAATTCAAATTTTGAAAAAAAAAAGCAATTAAAATAATTTTCCGATAAAATACTGTATCCTTCACCAATCAGTTCCAATTTTAAAAATCTGAAATCCAGAGATCATTGTACACGAGATACAAACAGACACAACCGAATCTAGTATTTTTAATTTAATTAGAAACTTATTGTTTATACAAAATTAAATTTGGATAAAGATGCTCGAAGCGCTCGCAGCTTGGAGTTTATTGCGTGCCTTGTCAATATTTGCCTTGGGGAATTCTACCAGTGGATAACGTACCCAATATGTTTGTGTGTTTGCCCGAAGCAGATTCTATGCACGCACAATGCACCAATATGCATGTCTGGTAGGTAGATTTCCTAATGCACACATACCTAATGCACTGCTACCGACATTCAAAATACCATGCAATTCAAGCGTGCGTGCAACGGAGCATTAACGATTACGGCCATCATGAGCGAAACATTAATTCAAGGAATGTATTGCGGATTCTGTGTTCATAGAAATATCATAATTTTAAGCGCCCTTGAGGTGATTTTTCACAAAAACGGCGCTCTATAAATTATCCAATTTATGGTATCATTATTATCATCATAAAATACTAATTTACTCTAAAATACTACCCACTCGGACCCTCATGCTTGTTTTCGTGATAATATAACATTACCAGACATATGTACGACGTACGACGCGTACCCGAGTTATTAAAGTGTATTTCAGCGTTTTAGTATTTACTGTATATATATATAATAATATAATATATTACAGTGCTAAACTCCATATTTTAAATGTGTATTCCTTTGTTTAAATTTCTTAGGGTTCATTTTAATTTTAGTTGGATTTCAAGGTTTGGCAAGGGTTTGTGCTTTTTTTTTCATTTTCAAAGGAGCGTTTTTTACTAACCGACTAGATTTACTAACAAAATATTCTGTGATTTTTCATTGGTCTGTGTTATTCTATTCTTTTCTTTTTAAAAAGAAAGACAAACATTCCCGGGTTACGAATAACCCGACAATATTTGAAAATCTCGTACTACCACCACAGTAAGCCGAAAATGTTGCTTGAGTTGGGATGGAGGACTTAGCCAGCCGAGGAACCGAACACGGAACGCCTGGGTGGGACCCAAACGCGATGCCCACTCAACCACTGACCGGACAGAACTATAAAATAACTATATTAAATAACTAATTTCCAACGCATGTTCGCTAGTGCTAAAACGAGATCGGAATCTGAACTTAAACAAAGAGTATTATAATGTTGATTATTTTGACAATTCATCCATAACTAACCATCACGCTGTTTCCTTGCAGGGATGGACAAAGTGAACGGACCGCCAAACAACTCGGTTTTGACGTACACTTCTTATTTCATTTGCATTCTTATATCGTCTCATACATATTTTTCAATTATCCTGACCCTTGAAATGGCCTAAAGTAGGTACCTTATTCACTTTATTGGCATTCCCGACTTCTTCTACCATTCACATTTACGTCACGTATTCTCCTCACTAAAGAAGTAATTAAAACTATAAAAATCCAAAAACTTCAATTTCTTGAACATGTGATGAGACATCCAGAGAAGTATGAGATCCTGCATCTCATAATGCAGGGAAAGATTGCCGGAAGACGGGGCCCTGCAAGAAGGAGAACCCCATGGCTGAAAAATCTGAGACAGTGGTTTGGCCAATCTACCGTAGAACTGTTCCGGGCCGCAGTAAACAAAGTCCGCATAGCCAACATGTTAGCCAACGTCCGTTGAACGGACAGGGCACAAGAAGAAGAAGAAGAATTCTCCTCACACTCCTTTCTTCGTTCATTTGAACATGGAGTGTAACTCAGTAACTCATTTAGTATAAGATTCCTCAGATATTATCGAATAACCTTTTATTACGTCATTGCCACCATTTGCTAAAGTCATTCATCGTGTACACTACCCATAAATATACCAAACCACCCACCCACTACCTATTAAGAGACCACAATATGTTGTGCTTTTTTTTGTCGAGGGCTATTAAAATCCAAAACCGGATGTTTTTACAATAAGATAAAGACGAGTCTGGTCTGACTCTAGTACTGGTAAATGGTTATTACTGCTATCTTCTTCTTCAATTATATATATTGTGTTGATGGGAATAACCTTCAAAAGTTATAAAAGAGAGTTTTTCTTATAAAAAATTGAAATGGTTTTAAAGTTTCCGACTGGACTAAGATAAAGTGTTTATGTTTTGCTGGTTCGCCTACGCCAGAACACTTTATCTTAGGGTAGGTATTCAACAGAGCAACTTGCCTAATATATCGTGCAACCAGATATTATTGTAAAATTACTATAACATACATTAACCCTTAATTACTCGCACAAAGAACATTACATAACTGTTCGCATGGGGTCACAGATGACCCCAAATAGTATGAGTAGTTTTTATTATATATTGAAATATATAAGTAAATCAAACTATTTTATTGTTAAAGTGCTTTGTTTATTCAGTAATATCTATAAGTAATAACATGAATTACTGACTAATTATACAAAAACAAGTTAAACTAAAATAATTATCAATAATTAACAATTTTTACTTACGTATACTGAGATCATAGTTAATAGTCGTATTTTTTAGGAACTCTCCGAATCACTGTTTAGGAACTCCGTTACACTGTTGACAGTATATTTCAGAGTGATCATTGCACACAAATCTTGTACATTTCTTGCATTTTGTTGGTACAAATAAAAATAACGTAATTACTCACATGGGGTCACCGCTCAAGAGCGCAGCGACGCGTGACTTGGTCGCTACTAAAATACAAAAATACAAACGCGTTATGAAGCTAGCGAGGGCGCGGGGGGAATCGGGCCGCGCCAAGTGCTTCATTTTTTAATCCGAAAATGCTTTGACCCCATGCGAGTAATTAAGGGTTAACTTTGAGTCACAGTCAGTTTAAAATTTGCATTGTAAAATATTGTTTTTAGAAATTGGCAGCTTGAGCCGCTGCTACTCGAATTTCTACCGATTTCTAATATTTCCCCCTTAAACTTTGAAGTTTTTAAGCTCTTAAAAATATATGTAATTTTCATGAAAATATCTAGACGCCTTCCACGCCGAAATGCAAATTATATAAAATTCTCTCGATAGAAAACAATCGCAAAGTATGCTCTGAAAATTATTATAAACGCGTTTGTTTAATTTATTTTACAAGTTATAATTATGAAAAAATTCACAATGTTTCTTTAAATAATCCTTAACATAACTTCTACGAGATTTTTGCTCTATTTTAAACGAGTGGTGTTTTATTAAACATTTTCGCATTTTTCTCATCGATTTTATCGCTTTCAATGTTAGCGCGCTCCTCTAACATTCGTAATTACATATCCTCCATCTTCTTCTTTTTGAGCGCACATGCGGGGCCTTAAAGTTTAATTTTTACATTTGTGACGTTCGTACCTACAAATACATTTGATTGTTTAATTACATTATGAGACGTTTATATTTTGCAGCCCTTTGAAAGCGAGTTGAGATTTCTAAGTACGTCGACTTATTTCATGGCTTTCTGCTTGTTCCATTCCTTTACAGACGGTTTCAATAAATTACAAAAATATACCTTTGGAGACATTATCAATGTTATTGCAAACAGTCCGTGTGCAGTACCTACCCGACTTTACAAATGTGTATGTCTTAAACCATAAACGATACTGGAACACGCAAAGGACGTTGAGCCTGGATTGCTTATTCCATTCCCGACCTGTAAAAGTTATAATTAACAGTTAAAATTTTTTACCAAACGAGCACTTTATTATGTGAATACCTCACAAGAGTTCCAGCTACTTCCGAGTGGAGCCTGTGAGACTATGATATTGGAATCTCCAATTGGGTTAGGTGGTGAGACCGAAGGTAGTGGGAAGGGGAAGGAGATGGGGAAGAGAAAGGTGGGAAACTCCTGGCTATTCAGATCTGGTCACCAAATACGGCTAAAGTCATTTCAATTACATATTATTTTTTTTATTAATTAAAAGCTTTTATCCGCGGCTTCGCTCGCATGGTATTACGTAGAAATACCACTGATTAATTCATCCATGCATTCATTCATTCACCAATTCATTCAATCATTCATTCATGATTCATTCATTCTTAATTCATTCATCATTCATTCATTCATTAATTTATCATTCATTAATTTATCATTCATTCATTAATTAATCATCCATTCATTCATTGATTCGTGATTCATTAATTCATTTATTCATTCATTCATTCATTATTCATTCATTCATTCATTCACTCATTCATTCATTCATTCATTCATTCATTCATTCATTCATTCCTTCATTAATTCATTAATTCATTCATTCATTCATTCATTCATTCATTCATTCATTCATTCATTAATTCATTAATTCATTCATCATTCATTAATTCATTCATAAATTCATCCATCATTCTTCATTCATTCATTCATTCATTGATTCGTGATTCATTCATTAATTCATTTATTGATTCATTCATTCATTCATTAATTCATTCCTTCATTCATTCATTCATTCATTCATTTATTCATCATTCATTAATTCATTCATTAATTCATTCATCATTCATTCAATCATTGATCATTCATTCATTCATTCTACAGCGAACACATCAAATCCCCAAAGTTTCATCGCAATCGGAGGTTAGCAATGCATAATTTCATGATGCCAGGACACACTTATTCCACATATTAACCATTGCGGGCATGCACACATCAAATCCCCAAAGTTTCATCGCAATAGGAAGAATGGTTTAGCAACGCAAAGCGGACATACTTATAAAACCCAGAAACAAACATAGGTAAATAATTTGATTTTTATATATATAGATTGTGAAATAACACCAATTAATTAAATAAAATTTATTTATTCGAATTGAGAGTCAAGAACCGCACCCCTCGACGGAGGTCATGCAAACGGCACTGCCAATCTCCTTTAAACCCACTGTTTTACTATTAAGACTCTCCACACGGAACTTGTGGTTATACCCACATTTATGACTTAAAACGACAATATAATGACTTACATGCTTACAATAAACCACTTTTTACACTAAATCTAAATAATACACATTCCGGGATGTAATAAAGGTATTCACTTCGTATCCAGCGTTTTCTAACAAACAACAAACAATTACATCAAGCACGCTGTACTTTCGTCGGATCCTAAGCAAATAATAATTAATAAGTACGTACCCCGGGCTTTGAATCAGCCCACAAAGCCGATCATAGCCACAAACTTCAGCCCCATGAGGGCCGTAATCAAACTAATAGTGGCTATAAGGCCGTGAGACTGTTATATTGTATAATCCCTTGCAATTAAGATGTAATATATAGCCCAAATTTCAATATTACGAATTAAACTTGCCACGTTTCTCCATTGTTTTCGTTGCTAAATTATCAGAAAGGTCTAAATTTTAAAGTGTTATCGCTTCCATTCTCTTTTGTTATTTTATTTAATCTCATGTTATTTTATTTAATCTCATGTCCTTTGTTATTATTCACTTATCATTATAAACTTAATAATATGATTTTCATTATCTTTGTATTTAATTGAATTGTTCTCACTCATACGTGTAAAATCTGTAAGAACCAAGTAAAATATATACACACAATATTATAAGGGGTTATACGCAGTCAGGAGATTTATTAATTTCATTTTCGTAGTGTACATACGTGTATTTTTACACAGAAAATTACATATCATTCCGACAAATATTTTTAAGTTACACGCGTATTTGTAAGGACGTTAGTGCTTTTAAAATTTTGAACGGGTTTTTCAATACTGCGTTTTTAAAGTCGGTGAGCAAGATTTTTCAGTACCATCTGATGACCAGCCTCAAATTTTAACAGAAGCTGTATAAATATGTATATTTAGAACTGATAAGTTGGGTGTTGTAAGATATTTATTGAGTTCTACATTAAAAAATATAATTTTGCAAAATGCATTTATGTATGAACAACGTTACAGATTTACACAACTCACTACTTTTTGAAAACAATCTAAAACATCAGGTAGCAGAGGCTGGCTGCTACATATATTTTAGTAATTAAACATGTTTTTCTCACTGGCCAAAATTTTCATCGTTTGTTTGAGAAGCCTATTTTTTAATGATTATTTCTCCTATTCCTTCCGTTTAAATACACACATTATATTAACACACATTATATTGGTATTAAATACACACATTATATTACACCATATATTAACGAAATCTCTTTTATTTAAGAAGATCCAATCCAGAAATATCGTGCTCACCGTAAAACGCATTTTTAAAAGACCTCTCGGAGATCGGCTACAGCAGCTTTAAAATAATTATTTTGAAACAAGAGATATCAGAATAAAATTAAAAACTTGGGTATAAATTGTCCTATCAAGAATTTCAAATGTCTTTCCATGAGAAATCTTGAAAAATCGCTTTTTTCGGTCTAAAATCAAATAATAACATTATTGAATTTGATTTATTTTAAATTAAAAAAACTTTGTCGTTATTTGTTTTTGGGGTGTTATGCCGTGTTGCTCTACCTCCTTCTTTAGCCAATGTTTCGGACATCGTTGCAGTGTCCATCATCGGGGCAGATCCGGCAGATCCGGTAGATGTGTGGATCCGGTGGATCTGTTCAGCTCTCGCCATCTCCATTTACAGGGCAAAGTTCTTTGTTGAAATGACATGTCGTTTAGTAATTTTATTAATATTAATATTACTTGTTTCAAATTTTACAAATCTACAATCACTAAAAGTTTTAATTATTTTATTAGGTAAATCTCAGGCATGGTAAATATTATTTTTATTCTATCTTTTTAAATGTTTTATAAAATTTCTTTAAGCAGATCGAATATTTCACACATAAAAAGAGCATTAAAAATACTGATTTATTAAGTACTCTTTTCTTCACGGACAATATCCATCTACGAGTACGGTGCAGTCTGGATACAATAGTCTTCCTTTTGACTTTTGAAATAATTCTTAATCCAAGACATCATACAATATGTCTTTCTTTACCCGCACAATAGATAGAGTAGACTTATTCGACAAAACTCATTTAATCTGTAGTCGATAGAGTGCATGTCCGTCTTGATCATTTCTCGGCTTAATATTTTCATTTTGTGTTGTGGGATATTCCCTTGTGTTCATGATACTCATAGCTCGTAGCTAGCGTATTGTCCATCCGATACTAAACGTTGCATGCTGCAGTACCTAGTTGGTGAGCTTGGTTTCGATTTTCATGAATATCGAATGTTGAGTCCAAGCAATTTGAAGATGAAACCATTGTTAACCGGATATTTTCAAGGGATTATCCGGGATGGACCCTCAATTATTAATCTTACCTATATATTACTTATCTTACCTATGTAATTCCATTTGCAATACACAAAAATGATACCCCTAAAAACATTGACATCATCATCCATGATAATTCCAAAACACATAGTAAAAATTATTGTATCCAAAACTGCACAATATTAAAAACAACAAACACAATCAAATATTTAGGAGTCATTATCGATAAAAATTTGAAATGGAAGGAACAAATTTGTCAAGTTGTAAAAAAAATTAGAAAATTGATTTATATATTTTTAAGAATCAGAAATTTTTTATCTGTAAAAAACTTTTATCTAATATATTACGCTTTGGTTCAATCAACTTTACAATATGCTATCATTAGCTGGGGATCCGCATACAAAACTAATCTTTCCCCAATTGAAGTTGTGCAGAGGCTAATAATTAAAATCATATTAAAAAAACCTTCTGACTACCCAACGGATCAATTATTTAAGGAATTCCAAGTACCATCTTTCAAAGATCTATACAATAGAAATGCATTGATTCAAATTATAAAAGAAAAAGAAAAATATCAATTTATAACTGAAAACCGTACTAGACATAAATATATTTTTTCATGCCCAAAATTAAACACTTCCTTTGCACAAAATTATTATACTTATCAAGGAAGACTTATTGTCAACCGATTACCGGATGAAATTAGAAAAATTAATGATAAAATCCAATTAATAAACACTGTAAAAAAAATATTTTAAAGATAATCTCAAAAAAAAAAAAAAAAACAGTTTCCGACTAATCTAATCTACTTATAACTCAGTTTCCAAGTGATACTCCATTCTTCAAATAAGTTAAATTTTGTATTGTTTTTAGCAACTAATTACAATAATTCTGGACATATTATCCAAACAGTAAAATTGTTTTGATAGTAGATAACTATTTGACTTATAATCACATATCACCGAACTTTCAACTTATTGTTTTTTACATTCACATTGTAATTTAAGAACTTAAATATAGCTTTAAAAAATGTACACTACTCTTCCAGACACAAGCTAACGCTTCCATGGAAGAGTGGTATTAACATATTTGAATATGAACATGTAAGCAAATTAATACATCATCTAAATGTACATTATATTTTTTTTTATATGCATATCCATGCTAACTTATTTCATACGTGGTAACATCGGAACTCCTGTCATTAATTCAATCAATTTCTTTTGTTACCGTAGGTCAGAGTTAAATGATTATGCATAGTTACATCGTTGGTACATATTCTTTGACGGGTAACAAATATTTCGATGGCCCAGAATTTAAACTGCAACAAGTGCAAATCTATCGTTTTGAGATAATCAAAATTTTGTTTTTGCGCACATGTGCTTAAATTAAAATTTCAAAAGTTTTCACTGACATTTACACATTATCTTTGTTTTGACATGCAAAACTTTGTTTCAAACAATCTAGTAAGTTTTAAAAGGAAACAATTCCATTTAGTTTATACAAAATTGGGTACATCTGAATTTTTTTTTGATATTTTGAAACAGGTTTTTCGACTCCAGGAGTCAAACATTTTAATTACTTTTTTGGTGTTTGAAACTGGGAAGGTCCTCCTATGGCGGATATTTAGATACCCATATCGTATTTTATGGCTTTTCGGACTTATGTTCAATCTGACCATCGATGTGTTCAATCCCTTCAAGAAAATCATTTATTTTATTCTGAATCAAAATACCGACCGGTTGTATAGCTAGTATGGCTCGCCAAATTATTTTTATTAATTATTTTTTATTTTTTTACCGAGGCGGTTCAAATATTTTAAGCCAAGCTATATAAGGATAGGTCATAAAATTGTTTTGTAAGCTTTCGATTAGTTGACTTAATTAGTTCCTTATCAAGGATCTTCAAAAAGCTTACCAATAATTTATTCATTTTATTAATTTATTAAACGCCCTAGTAAACTTTTTTTATAAAATTTTACAAGATAGTTTGTATTAAAGAAAATACTTAAAAATAAAACAATTAAGATAATGACAAAAAAGGTTGCAACAAAAACACAAAACAAAATACATAGATAAAATTGTGAACAGAAACTAAGAATCCTCACGCATATAATTGAATTTAAAATATTCTACTAAACAAAATAATGATGAAGTTATATATAGTATTATTGAAATATTTTGATTGTAGGTTTTAAAAATGATCACTCATGTTCTCAAGGACTTTGATAGTCTTTCCCATAACTTATTACGTAAAAAAACACTCATAAAGCGAGATATTCCAGCAGCATTCGTCAATATGCTGGCTATTTGGTATGGACAGCAGAAAAATTACATTTACTGAAAAGGAGCTTCTTCAAGACCGGAGTGGAGTCGGACAAGGGAGTAATATAATATTTTCCACCTTGTTTAATAATAATAATAATAATAATAATTGGATAACTTCTATAGCGCCATTTTCGTGAGAAAATCACCTCAAGGGCGCTTTAAACATTCATTTATACATTTAATCTATACCTATATACTACAAGTGGCTTACAACTAAGATTGATAAATGACTTATAACTAAGACTTATATCACTAGTGACTTAGAACTATACCTATTTTATAATCAAGTTTGCACTTGCAAGTCATAATACGAACAGAGCAGTATTGTTACTGCTCTAATCGTGTGACGACTTGCAACAGTCTTCCAATTAGTTATTTACGACTAACATACTTATTTACATTTATAAACACCTATTGTTATGATCACTGCCCGTGCTGTCAGTATAAGTCATGGAAAATAATATGAAAAAAGTAAATATATTGTATAATAAATTGTAAAAAATTGTGAAAAAACCAGGTAATTCCCATGGACTGAGTAGTGAAATACTACTGAAAAAATACAGTTATTTTTCTGGATATGATAATGCGAAGAGGTGAGTTTTGAGCTTTGCTCTGAACTCAGATGTGCTGTCGATCTTTCGCAAATGTGAAGGGAGTTTGTTCCAAGCTGTTGGGCCTGCCACAGCAAAAGCCCGGTCTCCGAAATTGGTATTGGGAAATGGGAATAATGTTTACGTAAACGACTTCGTACAAGATGTCAACGACTCGCTAACGAGTTGGTTGCCATATTTGCGGACAAGGCAGTAACAATATCAAATACGCGGTCAACATTGTGCTGCTGGCACCCTCGATTAAAGCGATGAGGCTATTTGTGCAAATATTCGAAAAGTATGCAAACTCGAGAAATTTGTTGTACAATTCCTAAAAGTCAGTCATCGTCCTTTCCAAATACTACAAGGACCTACTAAATAGTTTACCAATCTTTCTAGAAGGAAATTAACTGCTCGTGATGTCGATCAGCGTCTTCAGCTCTTTGTTTATTTATTTAGTAAACGATTATACATAAATGTTTTGATACGAGTATATCCCCTTGATTCTTATATAGCACCTTTAGCATATACAAGAATTGTCGTCTTCTGAATCAGAAAAATTCTCTTTGGGTGTTCTAGATGGTGACCCGACAATTCGTCCTGCGACAATTCATCCGGCGACAGTTCATCCTGCGACAGTTCATCCGGCCGACAATTCATCCTGCCGGCAGTTCATCCTGCCGACAGTTCATCCCGCCGACAATTCATCCGGCGACAATTCATCCTGCCTGATCATTTAGAAGATTTTCATTAAGTAAGTATGCAAAGAGGATATACGGCCGTACAACTACGCACGCTGTAAAAATGTTTTTACTAAATAGGTTAGGTTATGTTAGGTTAGGTTAGGTTAGGTTGTACGGCCGTATATCCTCTTTGCATACTTACTTGAAGAAAAAATCTTCTAAATGATCAGGCAGGATGAACTGTCGCCGGATGAATTGTCGGCGGGATGAACTGTCGGCAGGATGAACTGTCTGTAGGATGAACTGTCGGCCGGATGAACTGTCGCAGGATGAACTGTCGCCGGATGAATTGTCGCAGGATGAACTGTCATGGAACCGTTCTAGATATACAGTTGGCATAAGTTACATGTCGGGTTTACATTTTTTTCATATTGTCTGCAAACTATGCACGTAACATGAGTCACAACGCTTATTACTTTATTACTAACTATAATTTTGCTAGTGCTGGGCCTGTCTGCATTGACAACAGAAACAAAACAAATACCTTAAATTAAAAATATATTGTATATATCAGAGGACAGTCCACAAGTACAATCATTGTGCTGTTCATAAGAGTAATTTTGATATTCTAACCTAAAAGTGGTATAATTATATCGACGGTCCCGAAGAACAATGACGTTTTTGCGATTTTGTAGATTTGAAGTAAAAGTTTCGGATCTGCATTTTTACTGATTTTGAGATCAAGAAAGAGATAAAGTGTTGTTTTGATATTTAGCATTTTATTTCAATCAAAATTTCGAAAATACAGATTTTTAAATCAACCATATAAGCCAATAAATAAGTCAATAGAACGATTTTCAATTTTTAGCAGATCCAACATTATTCTTCGGGACCGTCGATATGGATTATCTCCTAAGAGAGCTCACTAGAGCTAACAAATGGAAGATCATTATATTATTTTTCGAAAAAACTATATACACAACTAAATTAGTAAATCGAATCTCAGGAAAAGTCGTTTGAATGTGATAAATTATTCATTTTTCACTGAAAACCCTTGTAGTTCGATCGCGCGTCACAAGTTTTGACAACAAAAGAAATGGCAGTTTGTTAGTGTTGCCGTATGACAAAATTACTAAGGGTTAACTTTTGTTTAAATTTTAGGTTGTATATTTGGTAGAATTTGCGTAGTGTCCATAAACACAACATGTATCTATAACAGTTGCCCCTGAATTTAGAATTTCACAATTTTATAATAAAATATCTTAAAGTGTACCTTTTGAACTACATAATAATTAGCTTTGATAATTTGTAAAAGTAGTAGAAGTTTGCTGGAAGTAACAAGTCAGTCCTTTTGTTTATTATTTGCCAGTCTGGCACTGATAAATATTTAAACACAACAACAGCAACGTTAGAATTGCAATATAAAAGAAATACAAAACCGAACTCATTCGGCGCTACTTTTATCGTGTTTTATGAAAAGAAATTCAATCACTAATCGTTGAATAGGTCAATTATAAGAAATTAAGTCTACTTATTCAGCATTTACCAAAAAAGTACACAACCCTGACAACATGATAGTATAATGTAACTAACTATCGTCATCTTAATGAATTTTGCTATCTCTAATCAATCCTGAAGATGACAGTTGTGCATCAACACTGTGCAGACAAACTTGCAACATTATGCAACACCAGGCCCTCGCCGCGGGACTTCCCGATTATAATATGATCTATTAGTGTCACCTCATTGACTGATGCAACGGCCGCCCTATTGTTTCACGGTGCAACGTGATTAATATATTATTACGTTACGGGGTAACCAAATTACTTGATGCAATAATGCGCCGGTCAAAGGTGTTTAGCTGGTGTTATCGTTCAGCGTTTTGTCGGTATTACCGATGGACATTTCAGAGAAAATTGACGTTCAGTTTGCGGAAATGTTGTACCATCGGATAAACATGCTTTTGTGGTGTTTGGTCAACAATTTCTATTGAGAAATAAGACTTGTGCGTGACGGATATATACAGTTTTTCTTCTTTTTTTTCTGAGAGCTTCTGTTGCGTGATAGTCTGTGCAAATTGAATCGGGTATATGCAGGTTCAAATATCGCATCGCAATCAGATGTTAGGACTTAATATATTATTTTGTAAGGATTGACGTATTACAGAATTCTATATTGCTCGGCGAAGAAAAACGTTAGTAGCCGTTAAGGGTTATTGAAATTCCAAATGGTCTTTTTTAAATTTATTTATTTTATTTATTTATTAATTTTCAACGCCCTGATGGGCTTTTACATGACAAGATTATAATACAGAGACAGTTTTTTTTTTAATAAAAAAGATGAACTATAAAAATATAACTAGTAGGTAAACATCATACAGATAAATTTAGGAATGATAGTGCATTACAATAAAAGAGAAAGTTTCTAAGTTGTAAATGACATAGAAATAAACTAGTAGGTATGTTAGCAATTACAAAATTTACAGGTGACTGATTAAATGTCATGAATAATACATGACAAAATGCAAGATACATAAAAATAAAACGTTAACAAGTTTTTACATTGTAGATTAATATACAAATACAATTACCTACACACAGGAAAACAATTTCCCTGGGGGCCTATGTCCTCTTTGTGGAAGGTCTTTTTAGGGGGGGGGGGGAGAAGTTCTGCAAAGGAAAAAGGTATGAGAGGTGTGTAAGAATCTGGAAGTCAATGTGTCCTGGAGTGACGGACGTATGGATCTATCCCTCCTACTGCAGTGATATTCCTAGAGAGTCTTGCTGGATAGGTCAAAAGGTCTCCGTCAACCAGTCTTTCTCGATCAGGCTTACCAAGCAGAAGGTGGCCAGATGCTTTCGCCATCAAGACCTAGACAAACCTCACCCATGAACCAGGGCACCCCTGCTAGGTCACCAAATGTAGCGTTCCACTTGGGGTGACCTATGGTAGAGGTATTAGTTATACCCAGATCTGCCTCCTAAATTGTGACTTGTTTTAGTGGAACAGAAGAACGCAAATGTTAAGAATAATCGAGTTTTTTTAGTTAATATAAAATACATTAAGATTATCACCCCAAGCTAATAACTAATAACCCAAAACATGTTAACGAAAAGATTTTTAGAATAATAGTTACAATTAATGTAAACCATTACTCATTCGCGTGGAATACGTGCCATTTCGAATCCTCCTTTAAAGGATATTTCAATGACATGAAAATTTGAGGGTTGGAAACAAATTAAAACATTTCAAACTGATCGGGTCAGGTCATGTGACTAGAAAACACAATGATTCGGTCCAAACAGGGGGTGTGAGGATAACTGGGTGGGGCGGGGTGGCTACTTGCAACTATGGAAACAAGCAGTACTGCATTCTCGAGGGGTACCTTTTTGTGCCAGTAATGCATGTTATTGCATTTGACACAGCTTGATTAAAAGCAAGGGGATCATAAATAATTAAGCGGTACATTTGTACCGAGTTCGAAGTGACATAACTACTTGTTGTTTGAGAATTACTGGTCTATTATAAACTTTGAATCAAAATTAAAGTGACTTTATTTGCAGGTTTACTTCATATTTAAAGAAGATCAGTTATCACAAAACATCCACCTCCGTCGGTTTCTGCTATAACTAAATTTCATCGAAAGATGGTCTTGCGATCGTACCCTGCAATTGTACAGGGCAACTGTAACTATACAAGGCGGTTCCGATGAGAAAGATTGATTATTCTCCGTACCAGCATTTTTACTTAATAACTCAATATCGATTTTATTTCATTGACAATTTGCTTTAATATATACCTACTTATATTCAAGATGACAAAACTATTACAAATTATTTACTTCTTGTAATTATTTTTTGATCGAAAATATTTATCATTTTTCAATAAAGTCTGAACAAAATAAGTATGTAAAAAAGTCTTATGTGTTTGTAAAACCGTAAATAAACAGACAAACAGAAATATTTTCTTCGAAAAAAAATCGTAGATTTTATAAAAATGTTTTTATTTATCTAAAATTATAATTTCAAAAAGTAGCTTTTGTAGAAAATTTATTGATTTGTGCTCCAGTTTGATTATTTAATTTGAAACACGTGTTGTACCTATAATACATTTTGTTTTAAAATTTGACAAATTTGCCAACGACCAACGGTTTTAAAGTAAGTTTAGATAAAATGACAATCTTTCGAAATCAATTTATATTTTTAGATTATATTGTCTAGAATTTGATTTTAAAATAACATTTTTCCGGTTATGTCTGGTTATTTCCTCTTAATTTTCACACTGTCCACACCGGTTTGATTTGGTCACTCCTTTGTCCTATAGTCTTATTATGCAGAAGCCTTCATGTTGATAATCTTTTCTACGTATCCCGCCCAGCGGAAACCTCCCAGTACAGTGCATAATTATTGAAAATCGTACGAAAATGCCTTAGGCAAAAGGGGTAGAGAAGTAAAGAGAAGGGAGATTGCTTTATGCTCCCCTATTAACTAATGATAATGTTCAATATTCAATATTAAATATTTCCAGGGGAATTAGATGCCAATGGGGAGATACCTGGAATAACTGAAGCAGCAGGCATCCAACTGTAAATCCCTTTAGCATAATTCAATTCCATTAACTAAAACTAAACAACTTATCAACTTACAGTCAGCCTTCCAGCTCATTCGCGACACTTGGAATTTGCCTTTGGAATTCAAATTCCGCGCCAACTCCTGTGGAATCTTCACACTCAGCAAAATCAATCGGATTCAAACAGGCAAAATTACACCACACAGTAAAAATGTCCAAACCATCAAATACTTAAAGAGTCAATCAGATCATATTTTCGCGTAAGTGTCACCAAAATATTTGAAATTCTCCAGCGCATGCAACTTGCCGATAAAACAGGCGACTAGAATTCCAACTATCGCCACCTCGCATCATTGCCAATGCGAATCATGCCACCTTGGATGTCTAGCCTAAAAGCCGAGAGGCGATATCTCCATAGACACATTCCTGCGACTTAAGCCGTTTCGGTTGGCGAACGGACGGATTCATAGGAATATTGTTAAATGGCTCGGAAGTGGATAAATTTATTCCGCCAGATACTTTTATGTTTTATCTGTGAGTTTCCGTTTTGGAAAGGAGTGTGTGGATGTATTGTTATTCCTCCCTGATAATAATCCCGCAGTTAAGAATAAAATAGGAGAAAGTGAAACTTTCTCCATTATGTGACGATTGTGCTTATTACGTAATATTACCGTATTTTAGCCGGAAATTGTTTTCCCTGTTAACGTTAACCCGTTTAATCACAAGAGACCAAATTTGTCCCAGCTCACATGGTCTCATATATTTTTTTTTTTATTTATTATTTTCATACGGAACAACAAAAAAGTGAGGTGACAATAACGTTTATAATGCCTTTGTCGAATAAAATACGTACGTTTTTTTTACGTTGTCAGTAATTTTAATTAGAAAAAACGAAAGGTGCTCCATTTTTAAAACTTTTTTATGTTTGCTTGCAAATTTTTTTGTATTTCAAAAATTAAATGTTTATTTTGAATTATAAAACTTGAAAGGGTAAATTATCACCTTTCAAAAGCAGTTTCAATTTTTCAGATATGTTTAGAAATATTTAATTTATTTGCATTTTATTGTAAAGCGGAAATATTTTGACCATCTGAAAAATACGCCAAATTTCTGAAGGGTTTGTAAAATTCTCTTTCACGATGTTTATACATATGTACTTAGAGTAATCTGACCATGCTATTCTACAAATATTTCTAATCTCTTTACTGAATTAAATATAAATTGTGAAAACATATATTTTTCCATGTGCCCTGAAATTTTTATTGGTAATTGTTTCAGTTAAAGACGTGGTATTCGACGTCCATGTAGACAGCTTTCAGTTCTCTGCAAGATGTAATATTACAATAGTATTATAAAATTAACCCCGATCCGTCAGAAATTACATGTCAGTTAAACAGCGCAGACCGTTAAAAAAATGGCACACTATTTTTATTTACAATAAAAAAAACCCACATAAATTTGTTGTAGACCACTTTTATTTTATTAACACCTATCGGTTTCGGAAGCACCCTTCCTTCGTCAGGAGAATATTATAACTAACCTATAATATAGAATATTGACAGATATACAAATTTTAGGTGTTTGAGTGGGAGGTAAGCAAAGGGAAATGGAATTTCCGGGAAGAACAGAGCAGTTAATTGGAAAAATATTTAGAATGGGACTAAAAGATAACTTAATTTGGTTATTCAAAATACTAGAATTATTATTTAGGGATTTTCTAATTTCATGTGCACTTGAAATTAGAAAATCCCTCCACACAGCATCTTCAAAGATGACATAGGCCCTGAGGGAAATTATTTTCCTCAAGGCCTCTTGTGTGGGGTTTATGTAAAAAAAACAATACGAACAATAAAAAAAAACAAACAAAAGAAAATCGAAATAAAATAAAATGATTTTTCATTCATTATTTACATCTTAAAAGTGATGGACTAATTTGGCTATCAATGCGTCGAAGTTTAAATGAAATATGTCAGCCAAAATATGTATTCTTTCTATCACAGAATTCATAGCGAAGTTATTGTTATAATAGAAGTATATAATAAAATATTCCGCCTGGTATATTTTGGAGGTACATGTATAGATAACAAATGTATAGCGTTAGGGCAGTCCATCCTTGAATGAACAATTTTATATAATAAAAGGAGATCAAATATTTTCGCTTTTCAGATATTTTCGATCAGCTAAGTTTATTGCGTATATTGACGTTCTCTACGTTTGGTGACTTAACAGTGTGACTGGATGAGATTCATGGGTGAGTTTTATTCGGCTTTTAGTGGCAGTTGCACTTGCGCACCTGCATGGCGAGTCCGAACGGGAGATACAGGTTGAGGGAGACCTTTTGACCTCTCCAGCAAGACTCTTGGAACATCGCCTTGCACCGCAGTGAGAGGAATGGATTCATACGTCCATCACTCCTGGATCTCCGGATTCCTATCCACCTTCATGCCTCTTTTCTTCCTGAAACAATCGCCCCTTAGATATTTGAACAAAAAAAAACAAGTACATGTTTCAAATATAAAATTAAAATAATTATCTGATGAAAAAACATTAAATTTTATTGATGGGTAGGTACTTTATCGCTTGTCTGAAATCTTAGCACTGTAATTTCAAATTTTGAAAATAACACTTAGATTCAAACAAATCCGAGTTCGTTGAACCAGAGTTACAACACTAACAGACAGACCCACAACCGAAATTATTATTTTTGATTATACATTCTTGAATTTCGCTTATTATACTCGTATGAGTTCTAACTTCTAACACCATAAAAATAAACGAATGTTTAAATAACAACATCTGCATTTGCTCTTCTCTAGAAAAAAATAGAACAAATAAAGTATCTAGGAATCGTTATTAACCATAATCTAAGATGGACACATCATATCAAACAAATCACAAATAAACTCCTCAAAACAATACACCTTTTCCTAAACATAAGGAATATATATTTAAAATATAACAAATGAAAACAATATATTTTGCACTTTGTCAATCAATAATAGAATATGGAATAATTGTCTGGGGAGGAGCAACAAATTCAGCTATCGATCACTTAGAAATCGCGCAGAAAACGATCTTACAGGTTAAAAAACATAGACTAACTGATACCGACCAAATATTCAACAGTTGTGGCGTACTAGATATACGCCAATTAAAACTCTACTAAACTACATTTTCGACCAGAAAAACAAATTTCAACAAATTTCAAAATAAAAACTCCGACGGTGAATACAAGCTTTGGACAAAGGCACTATAAATATCATGCTATAAAAGCATTCAACAGTCTTACCCTTGAAAATAAAATGGAAGAAAACCAAAATAAATTCAAACTCAAAGTTAAAAAATGAATTAAAGAACAAACAAGACAATATTAACAAAATCTCATCAAATAATAAGAATAAAATACATACACGTAACACACAAAAACAAATATAAAACACATCATAAAAAATACATTTTACCTATATTTTTTCCTTAATTGTAAATTTTTATTTTCAGTTTAATTTTAGCTTTTTTTTATGCAGCATTATTTTTATATTATTTTTAATGTATTATGTATAAATTTTTGTTTTTTAAATGGAGGCCTCAGCACAGGCGAGCTACCCAGTGAGGCCGACATTGCTGAATTGTATTTAAAAATGTTTTTTTTTTTTTTTTTTTTTTACATTAACTCCACACAGGAGGCCCTGAGGAAAATAATTTCCCTCAGGGCCTATGTCATCTGGGATGCTGTGTGGAGGGTCTTTTTGAGGAGAGGAAGGAATGAACATTGGTCTTGAAGAGACCCATGTTGTAGGAAGGAGGAAACACAGAGGCCGGCAAATCATTCCACAGCCGAGCTGTTGAACACAAGAACGAGTCGAAGAAACGACCCGTTCTCATGTGACAAATGTCAACCGTGTACAAATGTTGGGCACGCGTTTGGCGTGTTTCCCGACTATGCACCGGTGCCGAAGGGATCAATGATGCTAGTTCCTCGGAGCATCTTCCATTGTAATACCGGTAGAACAAGGATAGCATTCCCACCCGACGCCTGTGCTCTAAAGATTGCAATCCGTCTGTTAAGATGGGAGAATCTATCAAACGGACCGCCCGTTTCTGCACAGAGTCGAGGGTATTTTTCAGGTATTTTGGAGCTCCAGACCAGAGATGGCTGCCAAATTCAACCGTGGGGCGTACTTGTGATTTGTACAAGGTTAGCAGTTGTGTACTATTAAAGTATCTGCGGGCCCTGTACAGTACGCCCAGTTTTTGGGAGGCTAGCTTTACTCTGGCTTCAATGGAGCCCCCATACCTGAGCTGGTCACTTAGGGTTACACCAAGCATATCAATGGAGGGCCTGTTCGGAAGATTGCTTCCGTTGAAAGAGACTAGATTTTCATTTCGATCCCTTTTGGACGTAATCAGACAAGATTGGGTCTTTGAAACATTAAATTCAACGAGATTATTTTTACCCCAAGAGAAAACACTTTCGAGGTAGCCGTCCATTCTTTGCTTCAAAGCCCTACGAGCTGTTGGAGTTTGTGAGCCCTTTGGGGGCTTGTCAAACAAAAAGCTATCATGAACTGTACTGTCATCCGCATAACAGTGAATTGGTGCACATGACAAAAGGTCGTTGATGTGCAACAAAAACAAAGTTGGAGACAGAACCGATCCCTGCGGGACGCCAGCATTTATCGAGTGTGAGGAAGAGGTGAAACCATCGACTACCGTCTGAATCGACCTCCCCCTCAAGAAGTCGGCAATCCACGTACACAAGGATGCGGGAAGTCCGTAAGAAAGCAGTTTGTTGACAAGTCCTCGGTGCCAAACCCGGTCAAAGGCCTTGGAGATGTCCAGTGCAACCGTTTGGGTCTCACCGAAACGTTCCAGGCATCGCCCCCAAACATGCGTCACATACGCGAGAAGATCACCGCACGAGCGGTTCCGCCGGAATCCGTATTGACGGTCGTTGATAATTTTGTTCTTCTCGAGGTATGTGAGCAGTTTGTCGTTGATCACACGTTCCATCACCTTAGACAGAACTGATGTGATCGCTATGGGGCGGTAGTTGGCCGGGTTGGAGCGGTCACCGTTAAATGTTAGATATTATGTCAAATAAAAAAAAAAAATAATAATAAATTACCACAAAAAGAGGCCACAAATAAAATTATGTAAATATGGTCGAATTATATATATTTAATATTTAGACCAAACTGGCTATAATTTAACCCTATATATTCCTATCTATATATATGGAAAAGTTGCATGAACAATAATTTATACCTACTGTGATCCGTTAGGTTTCAAGTTCAGATCAATTCCGCCCAGAACAAAAATATACTGCAGTAATGTATGGACGTTACCAGCCAGTGTTGTTATATAGTTTGATAAATTTGATAAACCTTTAAAAAAGCTCCTAAATAAATACTGGCTGAAATCTCGTTACGTGACGAATTTGAAGCAGTTCATTGCGTCGTTGGAACGAGTATTTACAGACTCCTTATTAATCTGGAGCCGTCAGAAGATATTAACTTGGAATAATTTAACATTTCCCTTTAAATAGAGATGATACTTCTCTCTGCGATGCCATTTAGTATTACAGATAAGCGAAACGTGATTCCAGCAGCGGTGCAAGAATTATGGGAGATGTGTAGCAATATTATTTCTATGTTTCCATTCTTCCCATCTCGGAATAGCGAATCTGTATGTTTTGTGGACACGGAATCGATTCCATACGTAATCTACTGTCAAATTTGTATGATTGTCTAAGTCTTGCAATTGCTTTTTTTACGGACTGTTATGTCAGCTGTCTGTATTTAAACTAGTTGAAAACACGAAATGCTGCAAATGTACATGATTATATATTAATTTAAAGTATGTTTAAAGTTGTATACTTACCGTAGGTTTGACATTTGCGAAATTTCGTTTCAATCTAAATACGCGTGAATTTTCCCAAATTAAGCCGCCGCTACCCGAATTTCAACCGATTTCTTACATACCTCCCTTGAACACGTTAAGTTTTAAAGCTCTTTAAAAAATGTATGTCATTCTTTAAGATAATATCTTGACATTCCCCGTGTCGGAACGCAAATTATATAAAATTCCCTCGATAGAAAAAAATTGCAAAGTATGCTCCAAAAATTATTATAAACACGTTTGTTTCAGTTATTTTACAAGCATGAAAAAATACACAGTTTTTTTTAAATACTGTTTAAGGCAACCTCCGCGAGATTTGTGCTCTATTTTAAACGAGTCGTGTTTTATTAAACACTTGCAGACCCGGCCACACGTTGCTGTGGCTAACGAAACATAACGCCATTACCCGACATTTATAAAATCCACACTACCCGCTTGCCAGCTGCCCGCTGCCCGCTGCCCGCTGCCTGAATTAAATAATTTCTCGGCTTTTCTCTACTATAATAAGCATGTATTATACATATAAACCTTCCCCTTGAATCACTCTATCTATTGGTGAAAACCGCATGAAAATCCGTTGCGTAGTTTAAAAGATTGCGCACATACATTTTGAGCGACTTTATTTTATACTATGTAATGATACCTACTTACTCTAGGACATCTATTTTCCAATTTCTTCCATAGAACGAATTTCAAAAGTGACCTCAGTACGGCCTGCCAGCCGTTTTAAATCGCACAAAAATATGTTTTCTTTGATTTTCTCGGCTTTTCTCTAATGTAATTTACATGTATTATACATATTAACATTCTTCTTCAATCACTCTATCTATTGGTGAAAACCGTATGAAAATCCGTTGCGTAGTTTAAAAGATTAACGCGCACATACATTTTGAGCGACGTCATTTTATACTATGTAATGATTTTTACAATTTTCGCATCGATTTTGTCGCTTTAAATACTAGCGCGCTCCTCTAACATTCGTAATTTCATATCTCTCCATCTTCTTCTTTTTGAGTCTGGTTGCGGCACCCTAAGAACCTATTTTGGGCAAAGCTTTTGAGGCAGTATACACGTACAGAAAAATTTAATATTTGGGGACGATATACATTAAATTATTCCACTAACCGCCACACTTTTAGGCACGAATTATGGGAATTACACTTCATTTCAACAATTACTACAAGAAACAACTATTTACGTGCACAAAATAGGTTAATAGGTTCGTAATTCTCAAAAAATAGATTATTAGGTTCTTAATCAAACAAAGTATTTCATGTAAGGAACTTTAAGCGTATATTAAATGAATAAATAATCATTTATACTTGCAGCATTTCGAATTTTAAACTAGTTGAAATACAGAAAGCTGACATATCAGTCCATAAAAAAAGCAATTGCAAGCCATAGACAATCACACAAGTTTGACGGCAGATTACGTACGGAATCAATTCCGTATCCACAAAAGATACAGAATCGCGTGGCTAAACAGACAACATTAGCTTTCGATTGGGTTTTATATAATCGGAAGGAATAAGGAAATATAAAATTGTTTTTCCCGGGTTGCCTTTTCTAACGCAAGGAAAATTAGCTAAGGGAACGTACCCATACTACGTGACCAATATTTTTTGCAATTTTTACCCCCCCCCCCCCCCCCCCCCCGGTGACCAAAATACTAAGCAAACCGCCGCTCATTTGTACCAAGCGTGACATTTTGAAGACCCCCCCCCCCCCCCCCGAAGAGGTCACGTAGTATGGGTACGTTCCCTAATAATAAATACAATACAACGACTTTTTTTGAAAACCTTTTAATAATATATCCTTAATATATTAATTTACCGGTTTCGGTTCAAATTTCAAATTTCCTCTGAAACCATAAGATTTATTACGATTCGATTTAAAAATACATACACATTAAAAAAACCATTATACTCCATATTCATTCATTTGTTTTCTCGATTAAATGTATCTTTAAATGAAGTGGAATCTTGGAAGTGTCCCAACATCCCGACGATTGAGCTAAAACTCGGCAAACAGACTAGTTGTCGATGACAATCCATTAAATTAACTTTTGTTGGCAATCACGCATGCACACGGGGAACATACGCATTTTTTTCTGAAATTCGAAGATGTTAAAGCACTTATTTTACATTTTGTTTTGAAGAGTTTTAATTTTTCGATGTAAATTTGTTACTTTATAGTATAAATTTTCTGCTACCAGTTTGGACACATCCGTGTCATTCACTAGCAAACCTAAAACTAACTTAAAAATTCTATACAAGTTAAAAAATGAATAGATTTAATTTTGTGGGGGTAGTGGGAGGGGTGATTTTTGGGGAGTAGAAGAATAGTGGTAGGAGTCAGCATTACATGGAAACATCGTTAATAAGGGTAATTTACTAGATAGCACAACAGAACCGGTAGCAAAAATTTGAAATATAAAGTAACAAATGTACATTGAAAATTAAAACTCTTCAAAACAAAATGTCAAGAAATCGTCGCAAAATGCAAAATGAATGCCCAAGAAATTAAAAAAAAAACACTTAATTTACGCCCGGTTTGCAGCTTAGTTGATTTCGATCTCTGGGTAGGATGATTCAAACCTCAGTCAAAACCTCAAACCCAAAACACTATTAAGTTTTAAAAGATATTTGAAAATAGATATATTATAGTAAAAAAAACGAGTGTGCTTTAGACCACATGACTGAAGTAAAACTTCACTAACTTATAAAAGGACATACGACATGGACATTGACATTGGGGTGACATATGACATTGGGGTGACCTACGGCCTTGGGGTGACCTACGACTTTGGGGTGACCTACGACCTTGGTGTGACCATCCTTATCCTTATCTTGATCACTCCCCAAGTCAAGCATGCGTAAAGGCCCGACCGATTCGCCTCGCCATCGATCACCATTCGCATCGATTACCGTTCGCTTCACACTTTTCGTAACATCACACGTTTCGTTGCGCATTCACCAGCTTATCCCCCAAGAAGTTTTACTTCAAAAATGTTATTTTAGGGGTTGATTTTTTACGTACAAATCTTATCATTAACAATTTACTGCTATACTCCTGAAAAGCTGCATCCATTACACTCCCTGAACCGTTCGACTCAAAGAACCAAGCTACCTTTAAGTTAACAGTCTCGTCGCCTTTCCAAAAGTTTTGTTTCTTATACAAGATATACACTGGCATTGCCGTTCACAAAGTTAGGGGCTGGGAGACCGGGTGTCACAATTGATAAGGAAGACAAGGAGGGGAAGGGGGTGGTCGTTGTCATGGATACCGCTGTATCTCCTCCGACTGAACACGTGACATTTTCTCAACACTCATTACGATTACTCTACAACTACGTGCTCAGTATTCATGGACTCATTTAGAGATTCTAAATTACGGTTTTGACGAGAGATTATAATCACGAACTCATCCGTACCTGTGTTATTTAAACAGGGCGTTACACGTGCAAAATATATTATACTTCAACAATGATAATGCTGAAGCACAACTAGTACGAATTAGAAATATTGGATTTTTTTAAAGTGAAACCTTCTTTAACACCGTTGTGATTTGAAACTCGATGAAACGAAAAATAGGCAAACACGTACATTTATAGGATTTAGCCTGCGAGAAAATGAGATAAAATAATCGGTCTCCTCTTTGTGGGGTGCTTCGCAGCCTCCCCATTCTTGCCTACTTTAGTTTTCTGAAGGTTTCACTTCTACCGCGTGTGAACTACATAGTTGTATTTTTTTACGAAAGCTCCACACAGGAGAACCCGAGGAAAACAATTTCCCTCGGAACCTATGTCATCTTTGGGGATGCCGTGTGGAGTGTCCTTTTAGGGTATGGAAGGAGAGAACGTTCTGGGAATGAAAAAGGTACGAGGGTGTGCAGGAGTCTGGGTGTCAGTATGCCCAGGGGCGACGGAAGTACGAATCCGTCACTACCATTGCGGTGCAAGGCGATGGGTCGAGATAGTCCGGCTGCAGAAGTCAAAAGATCTACCTCAACCAGTCTCTTGCGATCGGCCCGCCACGCACTAGATGGGCAAACGTATTCGACACCAAGACGTTGACAAACCCCACCCCGTGAACTCGGACACTTCTGCTAAGTCACCATACGTAGCGAACCACTTAGAGTGACCTATGGCAGGGGTGTTGGTTATCCACTAAATGGCGGTACCCATACCTGCGTCCCAAATGAAAAAGTTGATACTTAGGTATCTGATAACCTACTGGAATTACACACGCATAAAATCCATTTTAATAATTTAAAATTTTTATGTTGAAAAAAAGGTTAGATTAGGTTTTTTGGACTTAATAGGTACATTTTAAGTAAATATAATTCTTTCCACGTGTAATTCCGTCCATGTGAAACTCTTGCAGTGTAATAATATAAGTGAAATTTCATCATGTAACCAAATCGTAGCTGTAGAACTAGATCCTTATAACAAAATAACATGTTACAGTGTTACTTTTCCTCCATTAAAAGCATTTGCTTGTGGATGGAGGAGCTTGTGGATACATTTTAAATATGTACAATTTATACAGTCAGGTGTTTCACATAATATATACACAGATTCACAGTTAATATTCATACACCGTTAAAACACAGATTAATCATATCGCAATCAAGATCCTTTAACTAAAACATAAAATCATCCACATGTATTCAGTAATAAGTAAAATAAGTATAATTTTTAGTGTGACATTCATGTGGTGATGAGGGAAGCAGCAATTTTCCCATTGGTAGTACCTTGAATCAGTAGTATCAATAAAACAAATCGGTCGATGCATTTGAACAGCGCTTACCTACTGTTGAGCCTCTTATAAAACAGTACAGTAATCAAGCTTGAAAGATTAAAGACTCCTGCAAGGGGAGAACAGATATAGGCTCTACATGAGCAGGTAATGTTCAAAGGGTGGGTGCTGGGTAATCATCCCCCAGAATCCACTCCGCGAGTAGATTTCAGATAAGGAGAAATAATTTTCGGCAGTGCTTCCTCGGACGCATTTTCGAGTATTAGATACTCATGTACATCGACCACGTTGGGAATTATGCCTAAAGATAATTCGGTTAGTACTATCGTTCATCTGATTTGATTACCACCATTGTAGACCGAATACCTGTATAAATTGATGTTTTGTTTAATAATAATAATATTTGGATGATTTGTCATGAATCACCTTAAGGGCGAAATTTATAATACATTTCTACAATTTTACTTCCAACTACAAACCAGACAAACTATTATAACAACTTATGGCTAATAATTGCATGCACCGGTTCTTCGAACACTGACATGAAACTATATGTAAAATGATTAGAACAATGAACGCAATGCTGCGTAAAAATGTACATATTATATTGTTTTATTTATACTCCGTATAGACCGAAAATATACAGGACCATATTACCTGGGAGATCAATTGAGATTACCACTGTTTATTGATAATTGTTTATTTAGGGAAATTATAATTGGGAAAACATGTAATTTAATACTGATATGTATATTTTAATAATAATGTGATGTGTGTTCTTTAAAGGTTTTAAAACTTCATTTTTTTCTGAATGTACAGCATGTCGAGAGTATTGTGTCAAGTAAATCGGAGCAAAACTAACGAAGGTACAGCGTTCCAAGCGACCGACCCCTCATGCTCATGATTTTCTCGCAAACAAATTTTGAAGTTCGTGAACATCATAACTCAAAATCTATTTCACCGATTCTTTTGAAATTTTTTATGCTATTTCTACACTTATATCAACAGGTAGTCAGAGGATTTTTTTTCCATTTTATAATAACCAATCCTTCGAAATTTTATAGCGAAAATCGCGTTTTTCAGGGACTCATTGGCTGATTTTTTTTTTTTTACATGAGCTCCACACAGGAGGCCCTGAGGAAAATAATTTCCCTGAGGGCCTATGTCATCTTTAGGGATGCTGTGTGGAGGGTTTTTTTAGGGAAAGGAAGGACAGGAGAGTTCTGGGAAGGAAAACGATTGTTACCTAAACGTTGACTACCCAACGGATCAATTATTTAAGGAATTCCAAGTACCATCTTTCAAAGATCTATACAATGGAAATGCATTGATTCAAACTATAAAAGAAAAAGAAAAATATCAATTTATAACTGAAAACCGTACTAGACATAAATATATTTTCTCATGCCCAAAATTAAACACTTCCTTTGCACAAAATTATTATACTTATCAAGGAAGACTTATTTTCAACCGATTACCGGATGAAATTAGAAAAATTAATGATAAAATCCAATTAATAAACACTGTTAAAAAATATTTTAAAGATAATATTAAAAAAAAAACTAAAAAAAAAGTTTCCGACTAATCTAATCTCAAGAACAACTACTTATAACTCAGTTTCCAAGTGATACTCTGTTCTTCAAATAAGTTAAATTTTGTATTGTTTTTAACAACTATTTACATATCACCGAACTTACAACTTATTGTTTTTTACATTCACATTGTAATTTAAGAACTTAAATATAGCATTAAAAATGTACACTACTCTTCCAGACACAAGCTAATGCTTCCATGGAAGAGTGGTATTAACGTATTTTAAAATGAACATGTACGCAAATTACTACATTATCTAAATGTATATTATATTTTATATGCTAAAATAAATAAATAAAAAAAAAAAAAATAAATAAAAGGGTTTAAGGGGTGGGTAGGAATCTGGGGTTCAGTGTGTCCTGGTCATCAGACCTAGACAAACCTCATCCCATGAACCCGGCACCCCTGCTAAATCACCAAACGTAGCGAACCACTTGGGGTGGCCTATGGCAGAGGCTGATATTTTTTTCAAAGATACTTCAGATGCTATACTATAACAGTATAACGTGTATATGAAAAATAAACCAACATTATTCATATCTCAAAATTAAATCATGAAAATGTGCCCTTTTTTCGTCTGTTGAATCTTACCCCCCCCCCCCCCTCCCTTCCCCCCTAATGAACGTATTTTGGAGAGCAAAAATAAAATTTTATGATGGGCGGTACAATAGTACAAGGATTTGATCGTCACATTTATCTTCCTAAATTTGGTTGTGACTGTTGATCTACTAAATAATGGATTCTTTTTCAAGCATTTTACACCTCATCATCATAATCAATATCTTTCAATCCATCGCTTGATGAAAGTCTTCCAAGGCTGCTTCCAATGCTCTCATATTCTTGTCTTCTACTGCCACGTGTTACTTGCATTCTCGTTGATTGATCCAGTGGGTTTTAGAGGCCCCTTGAGTACTTACTTTCTGTCCGTCCTTCTAAAGTTGCTGCATGCCATTTCGCGCAGGATAGGTAGAGAAGCCAGACCGTCACACAACTGTGTCTCGGCAGACACTTCTTGCTTTCCTTCACGACCATGAAATATATTATTTCATACATAGATACTTTTTTGTTATTCTGCTAATGTTCCAAGTCTTCCTCAGGCATCCCCGACTTCTTCTAATATAGGGTGTAACTGTATCTACCTGAAGGATTTAAAAATATCACACGTCGCCACTGATCACATATTTTTCATGTGATCCACTGGACTAGACCGTACCCAACTCTAACGAGTGGCGAGGTGTGATGGAAAATATAGTTTTTGTTTAAATTGAAAATAAAATATCGTCGGACTTTTTTAATTCAAATATGTTCAGGAATTGCTAATTAAAATCCATTGGGTACACCCTAGACCCAAAACAGAAAACTCGAAACAGAAAATGATACGGTCATATCTGGAAATTTAACCAAGGACTTTAGCCTAAGGATTTAATTCAAATTTTCGATTGAGAGTCGCTAAAATTGTCGCCAGTAATTAAATATTAAAATTTGAGATTTTACTCCTTATGTTAAAATTATAAACAAATTTTAATAAAGTAAATTATTTTCCGAATAAAATTATATATGTACACAAATGATGTAGGTACACAAACAAAAAGGTTTTAACCGAAATGTTTTGAATTGTATTGTTAGTAACAGGAACGATTAAATTAAATAACCATTGAAGGAACAATTTTATTGAATTGCATGATGCAGGGATTTCAATCAGGGACGGTTGTATTAACATTCCATCTCCTGGCCACAATAAAGCCCTCAGATAAACAACGCTAACACAATATGAATTAAATTCTGTATCAAAAGAGTTTTTCCCCTGTACCGGAGATGAGCCTACTTCCGCCCACGTGGTGGGAAAGTGGTCAGAGCATCGGTACTTCCGGACTGGTAGCTACTTCCGCTCTCAAAAGATCCGACCGGAAACGAGATGGTGCAGTGATAAGTAGTGAATGGGTGTTGGGACTCAAAGCGAGGATTCAGTGGAGTGGATTTTGAAATACTATTAAATGTATCCTTGTACATGCTATGGAATTTAATATAATAATAACACACATGTTTTGCTGTAATGTAAATTGACTATAGGTACATCATCTAAATAATTGTACATGTCATTCCATCTCTGTAGAAGATGAATATAAACATGTCTTATTTTGTGAAGAACTTTACTCGCCCTTGGTAAAATTAAGGTGAAAATCTCTGAACAATAAAACTGTGCTGCTAATGGTAATAATGTTGTCAGTTGTCACATTATGAAACACTCATCTTGTCATGATATGATTTTTGAAGGTATCTGCACAATCCTTATTTTCATTTATTTTATGCTTTATCATTTCTTAAAATAGATTCTCGCTCGAAAGAGTAATACAGTCAACTATATTTTTTTTATTTTCTGAGGAAAACTCTTTTTCTTTTTTTTTTTACTTTTGAAGGTTATTCCCATCAATGTAAAATATCGTTGAAGAAGAAGAAGATAACAATAATAATCTTAAGGGCCCGCAACCCGAATTTCTCTCCGAAAGCTCTTAAAAATATATATGTGATTCTTGAAGATAATATCTAGACATTGCCCGCGCCGAAACGCAAATTATATAAAATTCCCTTGAAAATCGCAAAGTATGCTCCAAAAATTATTATAAACGCGTTTGTTTCAGTTATTTTACAAGTTAAATGTATGAAAAAAATCACAGTGTTTCTTTAAATACTGTTTAAGACAATGCCGGCGAGATTTTTGCTCTATTTTAAACGAGTCGTGTTTTATTAAACATTTTCGCAATTTTCGCATCGATTTTGTCGCTGTAAATGTTAGCGCTCTCCTCTAACATTCGTAATTTCGTATCTCTCCATCTTCTTCTTTTCGAGCCCGGTTGCAGAGCCTTAACTAAAATATGAAAGAGAAAAAATAGAAAAAGATAATGGTTGCAATTTAGACTCGAATAACTCACACGGGACTAAATAATAACTCGAGGCTCACGCTCCGCTAAGACGAGAGGTTCTGGGTTTGGGTACCAGTTGCGACCATTATCTTTTTCTATTTTTCTGTGTCTTGTTCTCTTTCATATTTTCGTTATTTTCTTCTTATATGATTTATCACATTGATGGGAATTACCTTGAAAAGATTTTTTTTTAAATATTTTTGATTTTTAATAATATGTTTAACACGCTTGGGTCCCACCCGGGCGTCGCGTGTTCGATTCCTCGGCTGGCTAAGTCCTCCATCACAATCACAAGCAACATTTTCGGGTTTCTGTGGTGGTAGTAGGAGATTTTCAAACATTGTTGGGTTATTCCTAGCCCGGAAATGTTTGTCTTTCTTTAAAAAAAAATGGTATTTACATGATAATTTTACATCTCAGGTTTTTTACTACCCTTCCATTGAAAGCATTTGCTTGTGTATGGAAGGGGAGTGTACATAAACGTTATTAGTGAGTTAATAAATAATTCATTGTACATACATATATGTGTGCTGCAGTATTTATTTTGATAATAGTGTGTATTTAAAAAAAAGAAAAAAATGTTATGGAAAACTAAGGATGTTGGTAAGATTAATTAAGTGATAGTAGTTTTTTCTTTAAGAATATTTTAAAAATGTCTCTTTACATAGAGCAGTATTCGGGTTTTATCATGAATGCTTCTGATTTCTTCTGGTAGACGATTGAAAAAAGTTCTTCTTGTGCAAAAGACGTATTTAGTTATGGGCAAAGAAAAACATGTTTAAGTCGAGTTCTGTTTTCATTTAAAAATGGATATTTATCTTTTTCTTTTATAATTATAATATAAAAAGAGAGTTTTTCTTATAAAAAATAATAAATTGATTGTCTGGATATGCCTGTGACAGGATGAAGTTCCTGTCAAATATACCATAGAAAATGGTTGCAAAAGATTTAAAGTATTAAATTTGATTCAGCCGAAGCTAAAAAAAACTCTCAAAAGCATCATGAAATTTACGTACTTAACTAAAAATTATTGTTTAAATATAGTTCATTTAGGATACCCGCATCCTGGACGAAGCCGGTTAGTAAATATTGTACTTTCCAATTTACCAATACAGACACGATAAACAACGGAAATGATTCCCCCTCAACAAAATGATAAATTTCATTTCCGATGCAAAACAACAAAGCGCCATTTGCTTTTAATCAAACAACTTTTTGTCCAATGCAAATCAGCACAGACCGAGTGGAGAGTGGAGAGAGGCAGGAGAGGTAGAGAGGTAGAGAGGTACGGCGACGATGTACGGGTAGAATCTCAATTGATTCCGGGATGGGGTACTTTGAGCGGGGTACTCGATCGCGCGCGTGTAGTTGCACGCGGTTGCGGCCTGCGAGCACTTTCAGGCACGCTTCACTCAGATGCGTCTCTGATTGCGAAATTTCACAATCGAAATCTAATTTCGCATTTTCTGTTTGTTTGGGTTTAATTTATGCCCTGCTGGCTTGGGTCTTGATAAGATTGGCTGTGCTTTGGTAATGCTGAGTGGTTGTTGAATACCAAAAAAGTTCTATGCCCATTTAGTTGCGGTGTCTAAAAAAATATGTTTATTTAAAACGTAATTTGCGTGTTTTTTTCTTCACACAAGAGGCCCTGAGGAAAATAATTCCTCTCTCTATGGGACGCATCTGAGTCGCAACCTTTAAGGATTCTGTGTGTCTATTTAGGAAAGAAAGGAGAGGAAGTTCTGAAAGGGAAAAAGGTATGAGGGGTGGATAGGAATCTGGGGGTCTAGTGTGTCCAGGTGTGACGGACGTATGAATCCATCCATCCCACTGCGGTGCAATGCGATGATCCGAGAGAGTACGGCTGGAGAAGTCAAAGGGACTCCCTCAACCATTCTCTCCCGATTCGGTCTGTCATGCATCACAAAGACCCAGACAAACCTCATCCCATGAACCCGACACCAAACATAGCGAACCACTTGGGGTGACCTATGGCAGAGGCGTTGGTTATCCAATAAATGGTTCCCGGGGCAGTGGTACTCACATCCTCCTCCCAAATTGTAAATATTATCAAGCAATTGCTTCCTTCCTGTGCTAACGCAATGTAAAAACTACGTTATCCGGTCTTTGTTGATAAATGAATAATTAAATCGTGCCGAAATTCACCAGAATATTTGGCATTTTTTAAATTTTAAAACGGGTACCTTTCTTGTATTCTTAATACCTCCAGACAAAACAGTCTTTTTTTTTACAGTGAATACCGCACAAGAATCTCAACTGCTCCCGTCTGGAGCCAGTGAGACTATGGCATCCCCAATTGGGGTATGTTGTGAGGCTTAAGTTAGTGGGGAGGGGAAGGAGGTGGGGAAAAGGAAGGTTGGGAAGTACCTGGCTATTCAGATCTGGTCACTAAACACGGCTAAAGCCATTTTCAAGCAACGTTTCAATTCTGAATGGTGGTCTTACACCAGGGCGATATTGATAGTATCTTCCACTCTGGAACATGCCGCAAATATACTATATATTATTTTAAATGAATTAATTGTGAAATAACACAAATTAATCAAATAAAATTTATTTGCGCATGCCGGGTTCGAACCCGCCACCTCCGGATTGTGAGTCAAGAGTCTTACCCACTGGACTACGGAGGTCGTCGCTAAAGATCCTCATTAAACGAATTTAAACAACACCACGGCAACCCTTATTTTCATGATTTATTACACAAGAAACTTATTTCCCTTTTTAAATGATAATTACCTATGCCTTTTCGAATCAGGGAGGCCTCCTCCATTCTTGGAAGAGTTTCTCTCCGATAAGCACTGGCAACTTAACCCCACATAAATACTCATTATCTGAATTGGATCCCATTTGATTCCCCAAGGAGGAGGAGTAGGAATAAAAGGAAAAACAAAAACAACCAAAAAACTTTCACGAAAGAAAGCTAATCAACGGACTTGAAGGGGACCAGAGAAATGCCATTTGTTTTAATTGTAATCTGGTTACATGTAGCCAAGTTTTATTGAGTAAATTTCATGTTGTTGTTTGCGCTTTGGTTGGGTTGCCTGTATCGATGCAAACACGCTGTTATTATTATGTTTTAATAAAATAAACTAATCGTATTTGAATGTTTTAAATTTATTCATATATATTGTTGGGGGAAGCCTAGGTGGCATGCCTCTCCCTCAACCAGTCTCTTTCGAGGCATCCCTCAACCAATATTTTTTCAAACGTAGCGAACCTCTTGGGTAGACCTATGGCAGAGGTGTACGCTATTCAATAAATGGTTCCCGGGGTGGCGGTACCACTTCCTCCCAAATTGAAATGAAAGCAAACTTATTTTCCAAACATCATTAAATTGGCAGTCAAATATTAGCTATCACATTAGAAATACAACGACACGAAACGAATCACATCAAAAATGCACCTTTTTAAAAGCGATCGATTTTAGTGAAATAGAACTAACTACCTGAGTGGAATCATAGTTCACTTTAATCGGTCATTATATCGCCATTTCGTTCCTAACGGCTCCTTGACACGCTAACTGCTAACTCAACGCAGTGCGGTCTTTATCATATTGCACGTTAACTGCATTTATGAATAGTTAAATAGTTTTATTTGGATCTTTGGCTAAAGAAAGGTTGCATCATAATAAATGGAAAATGTTTCCATGTTTGCATGGGATTGAAATTAAAACACGAATGCTAGCTATTTGTACGGGTATTTCGCAGAAAACTCGTGTTAACGATTTGATTTAAATATCGTAAAGGGAGATTATTAGTTAGAAGATATACATGTATTATACCAAGAAGTAATCGAGTGGTCAATAGTTTCGAATTGCCACTCTTTAGTTGCTGGTTAAATCCTCTGCTAACAGGTCCTCTGTCGTTGCGCAAAAAGTATTTGCGATTAAAATTAAGGCATCGGGAGAAAATAAAAATTTGTAGTGTTTTTTATAAGAACAACTCTCTTATTCCACTGTTAAAATTAATAGAATAATTAGTGGAATAGAATTAATACATTGTAATGTCAATGGCTTTCAGTTAGATAAATTAGAAATTTTAGAGATTAGAAAGAGCGTTAATGCAAATTTAAATATAATTAATAATCAAAAATTGTTTTTAAATGACCCATTATTAAATCTATTCCCCTTTTAAATTTTAAAATTTTTTTTAATTGTTCTATATTGCCCCTCGTCCCTTACACATTATTTTCTTTCAAATTTTATTATTGTTTATGTCTATTATTTTTCTCTATTACCTATTTATGTCTATTTTTAAAAATTAGTTCTGTCAAAACCCTGAGGAAGTCAGCTTTGCTGACGAAACATGTCGGTTTTTGTAAATAATTAAGTGGTTAATACAACGTTATTTATTAATTTGAATTTAAAATGTTACCACAAAATAATTTTGCACTAGTAGAAGAAGTGAAGATAATATAGTTAATAAAAAAATTTATTATGACGGTTTGATGGAAGGTGGCAATGGCTGAATTGTTAAAAGCGCACGTCCAGGTTATACGAGAGGTTCTGGGTCCGAGTGCCAGTTGCGACCATTATCTTTTTCTATTTTTCTGTGTCTTGTTCTCTTTCATATAATTATCTTTAGTTTAGATTATTAGTGTTATCTTCTTCAGTGATAAATTGTTAGGTTTTTCGTTACCTGCGAGTGTTGAACGTTTTGGAATACATAAATAACAAGATAGAAATACGATTTCTTAATAAAGTGGGAAAAAATAAAATAAAGAAATGAACAAATTCATAGTTGAATAGCATAAATAAAAAAAGGGAAAAAAAACTTCGGGGGGTGATTCTACATGACAATATAATTTTAAAAAAAAAGATAAATATTTTTTTTCGAAATTCCAACTTTTAGGGGTAGTTTTGTGGTAAAAAGATTAAATTAGACCGGCATGTGCGGCCAGATTTATTATTTTCCGCTGTTACGATACGGGCCAATCACAACTATGCAATGTTGCCATAATCGTGCCCGGCAGGCTCTCAGCAAGTAATATAGTACCTCACGCTAAGGATTTTTAGTAGGTACGTCTTTTTGTATGGGGAAAAAAAGTTGGAATTTCGGAAAAAGTTGTTGATCTTTTTTACTCCTACCATTATGCAGAATCACCTCCCGAAGTTAATGCACCTTACCCCCGGACACCTTGTATAATAAATATTATATTCAAATTGTAGATATTAGGCTGAGTTTTAAGTTGGCTCATAACATGCAGGCTGGCTCATAAAAAACAGGTTGATACTTTATCGTCCTTCTCGTCTCCATCTCCTTTCCACTCCACAATCTTCTACCTCACAATATACTTGTACACCAATAAATTAGATTTGCCTTAGGTTCACCGGCTCCTGGCGGTTAGAAGCAGTTGGGACTCTTGCGCGGTATTCTCATAAAAACATAATGTATTATGATATGTTGGCTTAGTCTATATCAGCATTTCGCTCGCTATACATTCCCATTGGCAATGTGGAAATTGCATGGGGGTGCATAGGAAAAGCCTTCCCTTCATATGTTATGGGTTTGTGTCTCTCGTTTGTGACGGGCTTGAGGTTTCAATAGTCTTTTTTTCTGAATATATTATGATATGTTACTGTAGGCAAAAACCTACTTTAATTTTTTTGTTGTCAATGATGAGAAATAATTTACGTGATAGTTCTCTTTCCGAGTACATACTAAAGGAATAATGGTTAGGTTTTAAAAATCTTATATATAAAAATCTCGTGTCACGGTGTTTGTGGTCGCACTGCTCCGAAACGGCTTGACCGATTTTTATGTAATTTTGTGTGTATATTTGGTAGGTATGAGAATAGGTTTAAAAGTATATTTCATACAGCTAGGTGATTAGGGTGTCCCCATCCAGAAAAAAATCAATTTTTTTGACCACTTTTATTCATTTTTTATTTTTTATTTGGCATCAAAAAATATAACCCCAAATTTCAACCCTCCTGCCCCAACCCTCCAATTTTTTAATCGGTGATTTTAGTATTTTTGTGTGAAAAAAATTAACCGGCGTGGTTCGTATTTCAAGCCGAACGACATTATTTATGTTGTTGAATGACAGATGGCGCTACGTCCGCCTCATCGAACTTTCATCCACACATGCGCAAGACACTCACGAGAAGCGTCGCGTCACTTTGATATTTCATTCGGCATCATGTTCCCGCGTGGGCAAACCATCGAGCTTATTTGTGTTGGCTAAATACGGACTGACAAAAAATATCGTACACTCAATTGCGCTTCGAAATTAAAATTGTTTTTTTTTATTTCATTTTCCTACTTCAGTTGGTGTTTTTTTTGTTGTTGTTACTATTGGCGGTCATCGTCTAGAGCGCTCTATTTCTTTTTTTGTCATAGATCCCATCCCATCCCCACACCACTTACAATATGTTCGTTACTTTTTATTTAAAAACCAAAATACTTACTAGAAATAATTTACATTGCAGAACAACATTTGTCGGGTCAGCTAGTATTGTTATAAAATTTTATAACCATAAAAATGCATTTAATGCAAGCATTTTTCATTTTAATATCCAACCGATTACCTATAATAAATCTGCTAGCAATCGAATCACAAACCCACAGGCAAACAGGGCATGACATTTTAAAATGCATCAATAGAAATTGCATCGTCATTTATTTGACCCGTTTTATTCAAATGCGATCGCAGATATCGTTTGGGATACGCGAAATCCCTTCGTCAAATATGTCGAGCATCGTAAATCATGTCGATCTTTGAACCCCGTTGCAAACTGCCCCTAGCTTCTATGAGATCAACCCTTTGCATTTGGATACAAAATCCTGAATCCAGATTCAAAGCCCCACAGGACTCTGTTTATCAAAACACTTAGCATTTTAATGTTGTGTGTACATATGGGGCATTCACTGCAGAGCTTTATTAGATACGTGGAAATAATTCTAGATTAAAATTAATTTGGTAAACATTAATTTTACGAGGTTTTACAATAATTGGATTAGATTGAAAGTAGGCAATATAACAGCGAAACTCAATCCAAAATCTGAAAACGGAAAAATCAGAAAACGATATGATCACATCTGGGACTCGAACCTAGGACCTTCGCCTTGCAGGACTGAGCTAATGTGTCCCTATCCGATTCAGTCATATTTAACTGTATCATACTTTGACTAAGAACTACCAACTTTTCTTAATTTTCTTGACGTTTTTGAATATTTGGAATTCACCCACACTTCAATGTTATCTTTGTGAATTTATTCCACACGTTCAAAATTATCGTCACGGGTAGTAGTATTGTAGGGTTTACGTAGACGTCACAGTGCCGTGTGTGAGAGAGGTGCAAGAAAATTAAGACTTATTCCTTTGGAGGAAACATACCTACTTACATTGTGTATCTCATTTTTTGAAAAAGCTGCAGCATTATTGTGATAAGGAACATATGTTTATTGTCTTTTTTATGCCGTCACGGTACCATAACCGTGAATCGTCGCGATAATTTTATAAGCACTCCTTTGAATCTCATGAAACGGAATAAATCACCAATAAAAACTGTACCCAAAATCTCGTATATGTAAGAAGGCACTTGTTGCTTAAAATTTAGTAGTAAACGAACAGACGCGTCTTAAAATGAACATATATGAACCTTCTGTAGCTTTGTGTTAGTTGTGTAATTTTTTTTCTCGCTTTTGAATCAGCCTGTGAATACCTGCTATAGTTGCTTCAACCTGTAAATAAAAGCACAATATTTTCAATAATGTGTGGAATCTGAATCAATAAGACACCGTACTATATTTTAACGGTATCCATTAGCGAGGTGTATATTATCTGACTGCCTAATATTATCTGCTAAGAGAGAAGCACTTTCCCTGAAATGTGTAACAAAATGTTCTGAAATGTATAATTGAAAAGTTCTGGCGTTTGTTTGAGCTTTGCGGAGTTTTTGGACAACTTTGTTCTGCAAATGGTAAATTTCTCATAATGTATTTCCAAGCCGTTTTTAATCCTCGTGGAACATCACTTTACTAGACCAAGCAATACTCAATTAAAGTTATTTTAATAGGTTTAGAAATATTTAAAAAAAATTTGGTTACTGGGAAATATTTCTGGCTTTCATCTAAATAATAAATGCATTAATAAATTTCTATTACTCATATTTTTTAAGCTATCTCCACACAGGAGACCCTGGGGAAAATAATTTCTCTTAGGGCCTATGTCATCTTAGGGGTATGGAGGGTCTTTTTGAGGAAAGAAAGGAGATGAATTTGTGGAAAGGAAAAAGGTATGAGGGGTGGGAAGGAATCTGGGAGTCAATGTAGCCAGAAGAGACGGTCGTATGAATCTATCCCCCCCACAAGGGTGCAAAGACATTCCGAAAGAGTCCTGCTGGAGAAGTCAAAAGATTGACGGCCGGCATAGTCCAGCGGTAAAGCTCTTGACTAGCACTCCGAAGATCGCGGGATCGAATCCCGGTGTGGCAAATAAAATTTTATTTGATTAATTTGTGTTATTTCACAATTTATTCATTAAAAATAATATATAGTATATTTGCGGCACGTTCCAGAGTGGAAGTGGACTCTCAGTATCGCCTTGGTGTAAGACCACCATTCAGAATTGAAACGTTGGTTGAAATGACGTTAGCCGTGTTTGGTGACCAGATCTGAATAGCTAGGTACTTCCCCACCTCCTTCCCTTCCCTATTTCCTTCAGCCTCACAACATACCCCAATTGGGGATGCCATAGTCCCACTGGCTCCAGACGGAAGCAGTTGGGACTCTTGTGCGGTATACATGTAAAAAAAAAATCTCCGTCAACCAGTCTCTCCCGATTCGATCTGCCACGCAGTTGGTAAGCAGACGCATTCGCCGCCAAGATCCGGACAAAACTAACCCCATGAACCCGAGCACCCCTGCTAAGTCACCAAACGTGGCGAAACACTTGTGGTGACCTATAGCAAAGGTGTTGTTTATCAAATAAATGGTTCACGGGGCGGCGGTACGTAGATAAATAACACAATTTATCGGTTTCCGTACATAAATTATCATTCTGCAGATAAATTTATATTTACCTGTATATTTTTAATTAGTTTTAGCGAACGGTTTTTACCTTGTATACCGTGATTTTTAAATAAAGCTCGCTAAGTCTTCACACACCCCAATCAATTGAACTCGAATGCAAAGGAGTGTTGTTAAGCCGCTTCGAGTAAATCCGTTAACGATCGGGTAATCCCGCTACCCTGGTTAGGGTGGTAGTAGGGTGGTTGGGCAGGGGGAGGGTGTCCACCCCAGACCCCAGCTTATCTAAGGGCATAGGGGAAGGGAATATTGAAAGTGTTATCACGATTTAGTGTGATAATGAGGTAGGTGCTTCCCTCTGACAGAAGGGTAGTTTTTTCATGGCAGCAGCGCTTATCTGGGCGAAATGAAATCAAGGTATTGACTCGGGGACTCTCAGAGATCGGAGATTGGATTTAATCTGTTTAATTTAAAGTTTACTTTCTGGCAATTTATTTAAATGAGGCACTCATTGCGTTGCATCAGTTCGTACTTTAAACAGATTTTCAGGAAACTGATTATAAAAGCACCTTGGTTTAATATAATGAACTCGATTGTTTTAAATTGTTTTCTAAAGAGTGTTTTACAACCTTTTTTATTTTTGTTTTTCGAATCACATACTTGTTTTTCGAATCACATAATAATTTGGGAGGCGGGAATGGGTACCGCCGCCCCGGGAACCTTTATTGGATAACTGCCATAGGTCACCCCAAGTGGTTCGCTACGTTTGGTGATTTAGCAGGGGTGCCCGGGTTCATGAGGTTTGTCTTGTTTTGGAGGCGGATGACCAGGACATACTGAACCCAAGATTCCTACCCACCCCTTAAACCCTTTTCCTTCCCAGAATTCTCCTCTCCTTCCTTTCCTTAAAAAAACCCTCCACACAGCATCATAGGTCAGCATAAAGATGACATAGGCCCTGAGGGATATTATGTGCCTCAGTGCCTCCTGTGTGGAGCTCATGTAAAAAAAAAAAACTTTATAAAAAAACTGCATTTATTGAAAAAGTTGCTTCGGCACGTTTCAATTTAGGAGGTGGGTATGGGTACCGCCATTTCGGAAACCATTTATTGGTTAATACCCCTGCCATGGGTCACCCCGAGTGGTTCACTACGTTTGGTGATGTCCCTCCCTGGACCCCCTCCAGGGGCGTCCAGGTTCTCGGGGTGAAGTTTGTCTAGGTCTTGGCGGTCTGTGCGTTTGTCCACCTACGGCGTGGCGGGCCAGATCGGAAGAGACTGGTTTTAGAAGACCTTTTTTATCTCTCCCACCGGACTCTCTCGATCTATCTCCATGTACTGCAGTGGGACGGATGGATTCATACATCTGTCCTTACTGGACACATTGACCCCAGAATCCTACACACCCCTCGTAACTTTTTCCTTCCCAGAACTGCCTTTCATTCCTTTCCCTAAAAATACCCACCACACAGCATACCCAAAGAAGACGTAGGCCCTGAGGGAAACTGTTTTCCTCAGGGCCCCCTGTTTGGAGCCAATGTAAAAAAAGAAAAACGTTTTTGATAAAAGCCGAACGTCAATTATTTTGCCCACCTTTATAAAAATATTAGAAAACATAAGTTAAGCACTGTAGTTCAAATGCATGCCAGACCAATCTTACTTGAATTTTTTGGCAATTAAAAATGTTGTATTTTTAACAAAAAAACCCTGTATACCATCGCCGTACTTACAAAATGTCTAACAAATCCTCTTTCAGAAGACTAGACTAGATTCTCAATAGTAAAATTTTCAGAGCTAGACTCGCTTTAAATTTAAAAATGTTTTTATACTTTATTTTACTTTCAGATAGCATAAAATCTTTTCAGATGAACTTATTTGAGTTCATCAACTTTCCAAACATTTCTATTTCGCAAGTATGTTTTACTTCTTTAAATTAGGTTTGCATATTAAATCCTACGAATCAATTTTTGCCAAGCAGTCGCTCGTTGCAAATAATATTCTGCTTTAATCTTCTCACGTTGGAGTAAATATGCACACAATCCGCGGAATTTATTCGCCTTGCGTTTTCCTTAGCGTTATTTTTCTATATGTATTTCTCGTCACGTCTTTCTCAATTCTAAGACAGTGCGGTTTAAATAATAATATTGCATTTCCTCAAGTTTCACAAAGAAAATTCACCATCTTCAAAGGAAAAGTGGTGAAAGAAACTGTGAGGCTACTATCCGATGCGTCGGACGTAGAAAAACTTCATTTTATATTGGTTTTATTTGGCTTTCGCGAGGAACGGTTTTTAAAAGGCAAAACAAGTCAAAGCTTTATGGTGAACTCGACGAACAGCAAGTAAATCAAATAGAATTAGGGGTGGCTGTCGGAAACTCTTTTTACAGAATGCACAGCGTACACTTTACGCTATACATTGGACAAACTGTACGTGTACCACAGGGTGGATCATAAATCATTAAAATTAAGATTTTTTGAGATTGCACCATAAAATAACGTTAAAAAATTTTGACCGGTCAGTGGTTAAGTGGGCTTCGCGTTTGGGTCCCATCCAGGCGTTTCGTGTTCGATTCCTCGGCTGGCTAAGTCCTCCATCACGACTCAAGCAACATTTTCGACTTACTGTGGTGGTAGTAGGATATTTCCAAATATTGTCGGGTTATTCGTAACCCGGTAATGTTTGACTTTCTTTAAAAAAAAATTTTTTTAAATCATGAACTAATCTTTCATAGATAGCGCGAAAACGTTTTTTCACTAGTTATGCTTTATAATTTTAAGATGAATTGCGATGTTTGCGCCCCGTACTCGCACTATGAATATGAATTAATAATTTTGTCCATAAACAAACTCAAAATTTTCAAGAAAGGCTAACAAATACAATATTGTATCGGTGATTTAATCCAATATTGTATTTGTTAGCCTGTCTTGAAAGAATTGAGTTTCGTAATGTATGAAAATATGTATTCGTATCCGTATTGCGTGTAATACGGGCGCAAACAATTAGTTTATAATATTTCTATTTTTGAGATTGATAATTCATGGTGGAATTCCATTATAATATATTGTAATAAAACTAATATGAAACTTTATTCCACTTAATTTTATTCGACCGTAACCGGTTTCAGCTCGTCAAAGCCATCTTCAGACTGAAGATGGCTTTGACGGGCTGAAACCGGAACATTTAGTTTTATATTCGTTTTATTATAATAAATTAAATTATTTTAATATTTTAAAGAAAAACTTATAAAAAGTGTTTTATGCTATAATAATCACAGTAGCGCCCTCTATGAAAGAGTAGAATATTTTGTTTATCACCTTAATGATTTTACATACCATACTTAGTTTCGTGTTATATTTTACGGCTCCCGAAATTATATTATGAGTGTTTTTTTAACGACTGTTAAACATTATAATTTTACGTTTATAATTAAATTTGACCGGTCAGCGGTTGTGTTGGCATCGCGTTTGGGTCCCACCCTGGTGTCGCGTGTTCGATTCATTGGCTGGCAAAGTCTCCCATCATGACACAAGCAACATTTTTTCGCTTACTGTGGTGGTAGCAGGAGATTTTCAATAATCAGGTTATTCGTAATTTGGAAATGTTTGTCTTTGTTTTCTAAAAAAAAATTGTTATGTTTGAAATTATTCACATTCAAACACTATTAGTTCTGTGGAGGTACTTCTCAATAACAATGGGTCCTTGAAATAAACTGGTTTATTATGGGTTTACGATATACTACAATTCACACGACCTGTCTGTACTAGCGGCTAATTGAATCTGAGTGGTAGGCTGAGAACCACACTCGACGGCCACTGCCTACCCGGGCATCCCTGTCGGCAAGCGACAGAAGCACTTTCCCTGCTGGCATCTGTCGGAAAGCGAATAAAGCTTTTTCCATACATTACAAAAATACAATAAAATTAAGTTTCAGGACAGGAATCATAATTATTCTGATAATCACCATGTCTTGATAGGCTGATTTTGCCAATCTTCTGCATCTCCATCCCTTCCACTTCCTTCGACTACATTATTCCACTCTGATCTCCAAACGAAACTGACAGCAGAGAGAAAAAAATAAGTCAACACTGAATATATGGTTAATACACAATCGTGTGTCATTACTTTTCAAAATTAGTACAGAGATACCATTATCAAAGCAATGTTTTTTCATTGAGGCATAGTTAATAGTTAAATCGTAGCATCATCAATTAGGACAATTAGTAATCTTTTTGTTCCACAAATTGCGATGAATTACTCAAGCAAGTCTACCATCACAGACATCGTGTACAGGTTACAGTGTACATCATCCCTTGCAATGCAGCCCGGCGCAGCGCACAGGTTTTCAGAAGAATCCGCCACGAAACCAATGCCTCATTAAAAATAATCATGTTATTAATGCAGAGAGTCGAGGGATCTGAATAGTGACGAAATACTTACAATTTCAAAGAGATTGTTAAAAATCCGTCACCTAAAAATAATGCCTTAATGAGTGAACAATTTCCCGTTCATTCTATACTCTACAAGTAGCTCCCAGAAGGGTCTGTGACGTTTTTTAAAAAAGGCGAAAAGAATACTAATTATTTGAACCAAGCATGTTGCATATATTAAAATTTATTCAATGTTTTTATGCGGCGGGAGACTCGACGCGTTTTTTATTATTTGTTTTGACTGGGGGGTGATAAAAAGTCCAAGGGTGGTTAAAACAAGCTTGGTAATTTTTAATCCCGGGGTAATAAGTGCGGGTGCATACTTCACCTTAATTAAATAGCGTTGGTTAGAAATTATTATTCATAAAGGTGCATATTTACCGCGGGAAGAGGCTTTGTGAAGAATGAAGGCTTTATTGTGTCAGTTGCGTTATTGCCAGGCGGTTAAAACACTCGGCAACTATTCACTGTTGTGAACATCGCGTTTGCTGCACACATAAGTTACATAGAAAAGTTAAATAATTAAAACTCCTTTACTGGTAAAGGATTAATCACCACTCAACCAAACTGGGAAACTTTGATAATATTTCCAGAATTTTACGATTATTTCAACATAGGTTTAACATAATGTAAAAATTTGTTGGGATTAATACATTAAAACAAAGTCAAAATAGCAAAACCGCAAATTATATGTATATATAATTGATTCATGACGATGCACGGGGGTCAGAATGACCTTGCGGCCACTACTTGCTATTTAAAACGCTTACGGACTACGGTATACACAATTAAGAAATACTCACTGTTGTGTCTCGTGACTTGATCTCCATTCGGTGACGGTCACAGGTGTATCCAAAAGCGTACGATAAGATTGTTCTGGTCGGTTAAAACCATGATAAAGTTGAGTCATGAGACAAATAAGGGGTTCAAATAAAGCATTCGATGACCGACGGCGATATAATGCTTCATATTACACACTTCCGATTAATAAATAACATTTCAACGTAGAGCGAAATATCACGTTACGATGTGTTACGAAGGTGGTTGACAGACTGGTGATATTGCGGTACTTGATTGATGTCCACCGTGTAGGCAGGTACACTTAATGTGCGGAAGTCCAAAATCTGGATTCCTCCGATCTGCCAGGCCGATTGGAACACAAATACGAATGAAACCCATCAGCGTTATGAAACAATAATGTATAATTAACCACCATTAATTTAAATCAAGGTTTATTGTGTTACAAACTAAATTCCAACAATAAATTAATTGCCTTCCCCGAAAATACCGAAAAACCTTAACATGTAAATCATTTATTGAATATTAAAATCATAATTAGTGTATTCATAATTAATTATTTCATTAATTTCTACTGAAATTTCATTTGGCGCCAAATTGAATAAACGGACACAATTTTTTTCACCATGTTGAATAGTATCAAATTTCTATTAATTAAATTTGTCGGACTACTTGCTTACTAGTGTACCTTTTATAACTTATATGTACTTATTTAACATTTAATCCAATCCGACAACTGCATGATTGTAGTGAAGACTCGTGAAAAAACACGGCGTATTATAATTGTAGCATTTCAAAAACAAAAATTGTCAATCTCTTTCATGATATAATCATATATTTTGTTGACAAGATAGAGATAACTGATTAATAAAATAATATATACAGCAAGGGAGGATAAAATAGTATGTATGAACCATGAAATATGCTGTGTTCTTAATAAAGTAGGTATCTCTGCGTGCAAAGTAATATTTTCTACACAATAAATTGTTTGTGCGTTTATCTGAGTTGTACACTGAGTTGAACTGACAGGAAAATCTATCAAAAACAAATACACCTTTCAAATGCAGAATTATTCTTTTTTTTCTTCTTCTTGTGCCCTGTCCGTTCAACGGTCGTTGGTTATCATGTTGGCTATGCGGACTTTGTTTACTGTGGCCCGGAACAGTCCTACAGTAGACTGTAAAACCACTGCCTCAAGTTTTTCAGCCATGAGGTTCTCCTTCTTCCAGGGCCCCGTCTTCCGGCAATCTTTTCTGCATTATGAGATGCAATATCTCATACTTCTCTGGGTGTCTCATCACATGTCCAAGATATTGAAGTTTTTGGATGACTTAAATAAAATTAAGTAATTACCTACCCACAACATCGTTTGTCTGGACGATCAGTTCAAATTTTGAAAATTACACTTGAATACCAAGCAAATTTGTGTTCATTACGCACTAATATTTTACATCATCCATAATAAGCACAGCATCACAAACATCCCAAATTATTATTGATCTTTTCGTAAAAATGTCGATACAATAAATTTGTCGTTATTATATTATATTCATTATTATTATTCTTCTTCATTCAAAATGATATTTTTTTCAAAAACCTCAAAGAAAGGCGAACAAGAAGATTCTTTTTAAAAGAAAATTTTCCTACCAACATATAACACAAAATTTTAATGATCTCGACGCATTGAAATATTTCTAATCAATGAAATGAAACGCCTTTGTAATTCAGAACGCAACAGTATTCAAACTTGCTAATGATTTTGTTTGAAATTCGTTCGGAATGTAAAACTGAATAGAAAAAACCGATACCATCATTCATTCGTTATAAAACTGTTGGGCTAAACAAAAAAATCACAGTGTACGATTCACATGCGGTAGAAGAGAAACCCTCAGAAAACTAAAGTAGAGAAGGGTGGGGAGGCTACGTAATACTTTTTTAACAATGTGAAGGATTTTTCCATATTTTTGTCATCGAATTCCAGTGCATCTTTTCATATTCATTTGGTCATCTTATTAGTATTTGTGTTTTCGTCACCGGCGTTGCTCGATGTCGCTTTCTTTTGTGTTTTCTTTTTTGTTAGTTTCGGAGTGGTTTGAAGATTAGATATTGATTTTAAAAAATATACATATTTTTGGTTTTCGTAGGGTTGACCCTTGGTCTGCTGAATGTCCGGTCGCTACGGTTCGTCAGGCGCTTTATACCACTAGACTAAAGGAGACTTGAGTGAGATCGTGGATTTATCGTATTATATTGGAACCGAGTACCCGTGAAATGATTAAATATTTTATTGCTATCTCATTCTCTCGCAAGCCTAATTCTATAGACTTATGTGATTGTCTCTTTTGGTGTCGCTCGCTTCCGTTTCATCGAGTTTCAAATCACAACGATGCTAAATAAGTTTTCACTTCAATATTGACTGTTTTATCATTGCCCATTTTACTCAAATTCAAGTGAAAAAATATTCACACATGTAAGTGCACCAACATTTTTTTGTTAATAGGACTGGTGAACCGGGAGGCGTCTACTAATATCTACAGGAATTCCAAAAACTGAAAAAATCGAACTAATATCTATGGGAATCAAAGTGTTGACGAATATCTACAGCTCAAACTGTTGATTAATATCTATGAGAACCAAAGTGTTGACGAATATCTACAGTACTGTCAGAGGTTGGATTTGCAATTATGTATAGCATATTGGAATAACGTAATATTGCGTATGCAGTTTAAAAAACTTATTTTTATTTATTTTATTTACTTACTTACTTTATTTTTATTTATTTTATTTATTTATTTATTTATTAATTTTCAACGCCCTGATGGGCTTTTACATTATAAGTTTATAATACAGAGACATTTTTTTTTAAATAAAAAAGATAAACTATAAAAATATAACTAGTAAACATCATATGAACGGTAGGTATACAGATAAATTTAGGAAAGATAGTGCATTATAATAAAAGAGAATGTTTCTAAGTTGTAAATGGCATAGAAATAAACTAGTAGGTATGTTAGTAATTTTAAAAAATTACAGGTGATTGATTAAATGTCATGAATAATACATGACAAAATGCAAGATACATAAAAAGAAAACGTTAACAAGTTTGTACATTGTGGATTAATATAGAAATACACAAAGTAAGTATGTATGTAAAAATCCCTAATATCGGACTATTGGACACATTTAGCTGATTAGTCCAACCTACGCTCTGTAGATATTAGTTCAACCTACGCTCTGTAGATATTAGTCAACACTCTGAAGTTCGTAGATATTAGTTCAACATATGAGCTGTAGATATTCGTCAAACATACAGGCTGTAGATATTAGTATCTGGAGTCGTGAACCGTGGCGTTCGGTATGAGTATTTTGTAAGGCTAATGGAGTTGGGAAGAGAAGAAGATAAGGAAATTTTAAGAAATTTTGGGATGTAACTGGCCATTTAGATCATGTCATCAAAGCCGGCTAAAGCTATCCCTAGATACATTTCGAATTTGATTTGTGGTACGTCACCGGAGCGATTCTGAGAGTATCTTCAAATGTGATTGGTGTATTATACTATTGTAGGTATGGGAAAGGTAATTGTTTTCATTAATGTAGTTGTTGAAGATAATAATAACCGCTCTCAATTGAAAAATGTGAATAAAAAAAGATTCGGCTGATTTTACATTTTTTATTGCTGCAATAACGTTACATATTTTCAAACATTATTTGAAATTGCATGCCTCACTCGATGCTTTGCCCGTGAGTCTGGGAATTGAAACCAGGACCATTACGCACACATTCTGCCTTTCTAAGTATCGACCATATCAACTTCCAGCATTTTTAACTGTACCATACTTCGACTAAGAACTACGGAAGGTACTGATTGAGACAGACCATTTGGCCTCTCCTGCAGGATTCTCTCGCCTTGCACCGCTGTAGGAGGGATGCATTCATAGGTCCGTTACTCCTGGATCTACAAATCCCCAGATTCCTACCGGCACCTCATACATTTTTCCTTCCCAGAATAACCTCTCCTTCCTTACCTTTAAAATAACCTTCACACAACATCCTCAAAGACGACATTGGCCTTGAGGAAAATTATTTTCCTCAGGGCCTTTACTGTGTGAAACTACCGTAAAAAAGATATTCGATCTTGAAAATTAAATATCCGTAAATTAGTATTATAATTAAATTTTTACACCTTTCAAAATTTGAAATGACATCATCTCAAACTCGTTCACCAATTTAACTTCCATTTCCTTTCTGGCAGTTTGTGTAAAGATCTTTTCAAATCCAAAAACTGAAATGGACCCTGTAAACACTGAAAATCCATCGCCCCAATTAGCCAGCGGAGGCTGTATTCACTTGCGCCCATTGTCCGGGGGATGCGCCAATATTCCTGATTATGACATTAAAATAGACATGAAATGGTCGTCAAATGTATTTTACTGCACTTATAATGGTCAATTTATTAACCAAATGAATTCAATAAAATTTGGTTTGTAATTGCGATGATTAATTATTTATTCTGATCGTTGATTTTACGAAATTAATCAATTAATCTGCATTAAAATTTTACAGTTTTGTTAAAATGATTATAAGTTCAGTACATTTTTGTGTGCACAGCTTCATTGTTACGGTACTGTGACGGCAAAAAAGGTAATAAACATACGTTTCTGAACACAATAATTCTACAGTTCGTTCAAAAGATGAGATACATAGTGTAAGTAGGTCGGTTTCATCCAAAGGAAAAAAGTCATCATTTTCTGGCATCTCTCTCACACACCGCACCGTGACGTCTCCGTAGACCACTACCAATATACCATGACGATAATTTTGAAAGTTTAAAATATATAAACAAAAATAATAGTGAATTCCAAAAATAAAAACCGTCAAATGTCAATGCGCTGATGGTTTTACTTTTCTTATTTAAGAGCTCTTAACCAGCCAGCGGACGAAAATCCACATTTCGTCGAAAGTTGTTCTTCCGATCGTGCAGGGCGGTTACAATGAGAAAGATTAATTATTCTCCGTACCAGCTTTTTTAAATTATAACTCAATATCGAATTTATTTCAATCCAAATTAGCTTTAATTTATACCTTCATCCAAAAATGCTGAAAGGCGTGATGATAAAACTATTAAAATAGTGTACTTTTTGTAGTTATTTTTTGATTATAAGTATTTATCATTTTTCAATAATGTCTAAATTTAATAAGAATGTTAAAATAATCTGAAATATGTTAGTTTGTAAGTGCGCAAATAAATACACAAATGGACCAATTTTCGTCAAGAAACACATGTACGTACATATTTTTTAATGATTTTATTGAAACAAAAATTAAAATTCTAATACATAACTTTGCTAGAAAATGTATTGATTTATTTTACTGCATGATTACATTATTTGAAATGGGTGTGGTATAATACAAAAACTTTTTTGAAAATTTAACAAATCTGCCAACGACCTATGGAATAACCTTATTATACTAAAAATTAAAAAAAATTCTAAAAATTTATTACATAACTATGCTAGATAAAAGAACAATCTTTCGAAATCCATTTATAATTTTTTGTGGAAAAGAGTCAATACGTCTAAAAACTTTTTTGAAAATGACGTATTTCCGGCTTTCTCTGGTAATGCCCTCTGGACAATGCTGCAGCCCTTTACAGTCCAACACTACATAACAATAGTCAAAAATGAGATAAACGGTGAACGTGTGTCTGCATCCCCCCAAAGGAAACATACAATCATTATTATACATCTCCCTCTCACGTGAAAAGAAAATGAAATATAATTACTGTTGAAATAAGTACTTTAGAGGAAATAGTCACATGTGTTTTGTGTGTCTCACCGTTATTTAATGTGTAAGAAAGAGCTGCAGCATTATAGCGATAAAGAATGTATGTTTATTGCCTATGTGTCGTTAGGGAACGTACCCATACTACGTGACACTTTTAGGGGGGGGGGGTCTTCAAAAGGTCACGCTCCATACAATTGAGCGGCGGGTTCCTTAGGATTTTGGTCACCGGGGGGGGGGGGGGGGGGGGGGGTTAAAAATTGCAAAAAGTTGGTCACGTAGTTTGGGTACGTTCCCTTACGGTACCGTTACCGTGAAACGTCTTGGTAATTATAAAAGCGCACAATGCATGTCACTACGTTCAATGAGCAAATTTAATACCCACCAATTACTCATTTATTATACCAGCAAATTTTTAGCAAACCAGATTTTTTGAGATTCTCAAAAGAGACTCTTGAAACAGCGAGTTCTGCCATTATAGTCCAGTCAGCCTGTGTCGTAGAACACCAGTTGAAGGAACTAAATAGTATAAAGCTAATTTTTTCCCCATCGACTACTACCATTTAGTGTTTAGCAAAAAGTCCCCGCCCCTACCCCTCTTGCTTCCCCCCCTGTGCCCCCCCAAACATGAAAAGTGTAAGGGTTTCGTAAATCGCTTCTATCTCCATTACTAAACAACATATCGGATTGAAATTTATTTTATTCTCTTTGCTGTAACATCGTCTACAATTAATGTCCAGTTAACTTTCGTCGTAACTTTTACCGTTTGTTTGTAATTCGTATGATAAGGTAAAAATTTGCACATTTTTTGGCAAGTAATTTTACTTTTTGTCACATAACTTTTTACGCCGATATTTTATGAAAAAATATTTCCCACGAAAGTTGTAGTCCCTATTATTACCTTTAAAATGATATATGTTAATGTGTACTTTATGTACTAGTATAGATATCAACAGATATCAACCGTGAATGCTTGGTGCGCACCATCCCTGCGTCGCTCCGCGACACTGATGTCGGAACTTGTTCCCTCACATCCCGACTTATCCTAGCCTGTCCTGTGCCCTTTGTAATCGTGTAATAGTGGAAATCGTGAACGTGAAATAATAGTTATTCACTTTGCTGCTAGGCCCTGCGGGCGGCTTTTAGTTCGGCTTCGCCCGGTTTGAGTGTTTGTGACCATTTTGTAAATCCAACAGGAACTGGCTCCTAAAATAGTCAGTTCCTCGGATCTACTGTAATCCTGTGACTCCAAAAACACCTGTGTCGAGTAATGTCCGAGTTCCACGTGTCAAGACATGCGACTTTGAAGGTAAATTCAATGTCCCAGTTTTAATGTATACTAAAAAGGAGAAAAGTGGCTTAAAGTCCTTAACAATAGAAAACATTTCTGAAAATATGCCCACTCAATGCCCGCTCAGCTCGTAACATGCTTTGGTTGTGTAGTTTTGCTTTTGTGCCAGTTTCACTACCTGGATGGTCTGGATACATGCGAAACTGTTACGATGGTAGACAAAACTTTGAACCATCTTATGTACAGGCTTTGCCTTTTATAAGCATAGATCCAGGAAATCCGACTGCTATTTACTCTGCCCTTAGTTACGCTTCTAAAGAAAGCAAGTTAGCTGGCCAGCCGTGTATTGTGACATTTGACCAACCACTTTTCCTGAAAGCAGTAGACATTGTTGCAAGTTCTTTTATAGAAAGTGAAATATCTGGAGTAATCGTCAGACTAGGCGGATTCCATCTTCTAATGAGTTTCCTTGGTTGCTTAGGAAAGTTTATGGAAGGTAGTGGAATCGAAGAAATGTGTACCTCTGTTTATGGAAAATCAACGATTCCTCACCTTATGTCAGGACATGCTTACGCAAGGTCTTATAGAGCTCACATGATGACCCAGGCAGCTTTGATATTACTGCTATTCGAGGAATGTTCATCGCTTAAAGAAATGATTACAAACGACTTTAATGATATTAATAACCAAACAATAAACAAACAAACAACTGTTGAAGACGCCATGAGAGATTGTAAAACAAATGAAATAATGACAAGACTAGAAGAAGTGTATGAATATTTGGTTAAAACTAGTAGAACTTCAAAACCGTGGCGACAAGAGTTTAAATTGGTGAATTTGGTTCTAGACTTTATTCTGGCAGAGAGAATCGGCGATTGGAATTTGCACATTAATACAGTCAAGCAAATGATACCGTATTTCCATGCTGCTGGACATTTGCTCTACGCCAAATCCGCACCAATATACTTACAACAAATGTTGAGTGTACAAACGAAAATGTCAAATGAAGACTTCGAAAGGTTCGTCAATAAAGGTTTCTTTACAGTTCGGCGTACAGATGGATTTATCACCGGTATCTGGACGGACATGACCATAGAGCAGACATTAATGCGATCATCAAAATCCATAGGTGGGCTTACTCATGGACGAGGATTAAGCGAGAGGAAGCTAACCAAATTCGTTGCTTGTGCTCCTGGATCCCTACAAATTTGTGAGGCTTTCGAGAAGTTCTCTGGCTGCTTGACTCAGTTTAACGAACAGCACACTGAACTAAGATGCAGTAGAAGAGAAAGGGACTTGCAAGATATTAGTAAATTTCTCGGATGGCTGCGTATTCATAATCCTTTCCGACAGAGCAAAGATTTAATGTCTTTATCCTCTGGTCTAGTAGTGACAAGTTCGGGTGTAAACTGCGATGAAGCGTATGATGTAGGAATGAACTGCTTGAAAGACATCGAAGGAAATAATTTTGCAGATGTTAAATTGAAAAGAAAAAATAAAGTTAAAAACTATAGGCTCCGTAGTAAGTGGCATAAATGTGAGATCTGAAGAAGTGCCAATTAATCCTGATCAGCTGTTTAATAGGGTTATTTGTATGTCTCAAGGAACAAATAATCTCACACAATACTTCAACTATGGACTCAGCCCATACCCTTTGTCTTTATTTGAAAACAATAAAATGATAAGAAAGGGAACTAAATCAAGTCTTATGAAAATATTTGAAAAATGGACAGTTAGCAACGAAGTTTTTGAGAATTCTCCCCCAAAAATATATGTAGTAGATGGAGGGTATCTTTTGCACAGTGTTATTTGGCCTGACAAAGTAACATATAGCAGCATCATAGAGAAGTATGTTGACACTGTAATGAAACGGTATGAGAAAGATTGTCATGTTGTGTTCGATGGGTATCCTGACTATCCCACCACAAATGGGGTCGAACATGAAATGAATTTTTGGCAAATCCAAAAAACAAAAGCCAGCTTATTGAACAGCTCTCTCAAAAGCTTAATGAAGCAAACATTCTAACCATTGTGGCGGAGGAAGATGATACTGAAGTGGTCGGAAGAGCAATAGATGTTTCCCAGATTCAAAGTGGGAGGCCTGTAGTTGTTGTCGGACAGGATACTGATCTTTTCGTTCTATTGTTAGGGCTTCCACAGTGTCAAATGTACGACTATTCTTTCACAAACCCTCTGGCACACCATCAACGTATGACATCAGCAAGATTCGTGAAGAGATTGGTGATATGAAGGATGTGATATTATTTTTGCATGCTATCACAGGATGTGATACCACGTCTTATTTATTCGGCAAAGGCAAAATTAACGCGTACAAATTGCTAAGTTCATCAAATGATCTCCGCACAAAAGTTTTACAGTTTTATGCAAAACAGGCAGACAAAAATATTCTCAAAGAGGTAGGAGAGGCTTTTGTCTTGAAACTATATGGATGCACAAGGTCTGCATGTCTGAATGACAGTAGATATTCAATGTACCTTAAAGCTGTTGCAAAAATGTCATTAAAATCCAAATTTAATATGGCATCCCTCCCTCCAACATCTGGTGCTGCTGAACAACACGCCTATCGAAAATACTATCAGATTAAAAAATGGATCGGAGATAAGGAAATCACCGCTACGGACTGGGGATGGATTTTAACTGACAATATGCTGTACCCAGTGTACTCAAAAAAAAAACACCGGCACCTGAATAAGTTATAAACTTAGTTTCCTGCAACTGCAAAAAGGCTTGCAAAAATAATTGTAGCTACTTTAAAGCATCACTTGATTGCACAGAACTGTGCGGGAGCTGTGGCGTATCACGCAGCAATTTAACTTTGGTTGAAGTCGAGGAAAATGAAGAGCTTCTCATGGAAGTTTAAGATATCATAAAATTAAGATACCGCAATTATTTTGTTCTAAAATAACATCTTAAAAAAATATTACATGCATTTTCAAACAAAAAACTATTTAAAATACATACCTATTTTCGCTGAATACTTATTACTATTTGAAACAAATTTAAAAAGTGAGGAATTTAGGTTTCACCGAGACTCGATTAGTTTTATTTATAGAAAATTCAATAGTGTACCTTAAAGATAAAAAACACTCACTATACAACAATATTTGCATTGCAACGCCGCGCCGGCCGGCCCCACCTCGACCGAACCCGCCATGATAATCTCGCTGGATCTCCAACAAAGTAAGTACTATTTTATATCATTTTAAAGGTAATAATAGGGGCTACAACTTTTGTGGGAAACATTTTTTCATAAAATGTCGGCGTAAAAAGTTATATGACAAAAAGTAAAATTACTTGCCAAAAAAATACAAATTTTTACCTTATCATACGAATTACAAACAAATGGTAAAAGTTACGACGAAAATTAACTGGACATTAATTGTAGACAATGTTACAGCAAAGAGAATAAAAAAAAATTCAATCCGATATGTTGTTTAGTAATCGAGATAGAAGCGATTTACGAAACCCTTACACTTTTCATGTTTGGGGGGGCACAGGGGGGGAAGCAAGAGGGGTAGGGGCGGGGACTTTTTGCTAAACACTTGTCTAAATGGTAGTAGTCGATGGGGAAAAAATTAGCTTTATACTATTTAGTTCCATCTAAAAACACAGGCTGACTGGGCTATTATGAAAATAACCCAATTCATCTATTTACTTTAGGTACTTTATATTTCGTGAAAAAGTACGTTCCTAAATTATACAGGGTTTTAGGGGACATACTAACTTTCTTTAACCGATGATTGCTGATATTGATTGTAGTAATTAATTTAATGAAAATTTGGTCTTCGTTGACATTTTTGATAATTTTTGTTTTTCAACTGAAAACTAAGGAAAACCCCTAGGTTTTGAACAATTAGGATCGGGGTTAGTGGTTGGACGGTTACACGGCTAAGTGACCAATGATGACATGTGAAAGAATTTTTTTGTTTGATTTTGACGAAAATATTTTAGAAAAAAAGACATCACATGTGTTATCGAAGACCAAAATTTCATTAACATTTCTTACTCCAAATAATGTCAGGAATCGCCGGTTAAAAAAATAAGTCAAGTAAGTCCTTAATCATAATACCATATTTACATTATTAATCTTCTATCATAAAAAGGGTCAGACGTGCGTTGGTACTGTTGCAACTGACCAAATGGTACCACTATTTATTGTAATACGTAAATAAACATGTTGAAGTTGCACATATTTTTTGCCATTTTCTCGCTGCTGCATTCAAAGATACGGGGATTAAGAGGGCAAATTTAGTGCTATCACAAAAGTGCAGTGGCATATTAAAATGTATGGCATGTTTTTCATGTTTAGCAAGAAGAGTAAAGAGCCATAGAGAATAACAGAAATATAGGCTCTTAGCACTATCACTTATTAGCAACTTGTGGAACAGATTTTACAAACTTGTATGTAAGGACAGCCTGATGAGGATCTAATTCACTAAATAACCATTTTAACATTTGAACAAATTACAAAAATATTAATTCAAGTATTTTAGCCATATTTTGCCAGAGTTAAGAGAATGTTGTGACTAGTTAAACAATTATGTAATGCAGGTTCTCGCAACAACAAAAAAATAACAAACTCTCCACGGTCAGTGGCAACTTTCTAAGGCAATTGTGTCAAATATGATCACCATTTGCAATCATTCAAAATTTTCAACTGATATGAAAGTCAACTTCATTAATATTGTTGAACGATAAAACAACATAGCTGGAAATTAAAAATGGCTGTAGCGCCATACAGCTGCGACATTAAAGATACACCTACGTGTGCCAGACAGATTGAGACACACAATGACTGTGAAAGGCTAGGGGTCCCAGTCCAAAGAGGCGCCAAGTGTCGGGAGAAACCAAGTGCCCGCTTTAGAGCTATTCTGAGTGATCCAAAAGCTCCTTCCTTTTGACGTAGCCGGGTCTAGCCCAGAGGTGTGGGGCAAACCGTGGTCCAGGGTGAAGCAATGTTCAGTAAAAAACAAGGCGAATGGATACAGGCCGCAGGGTCAGAGCGAAATCGGGCGGGCAAGAAGAGAGAGTTGTTGACGAGACGTACTGGAGAATTGACTGGAAAAGGGTTTGTGATCCCTCACGCCGGGGTTCGATCCCGCGACCTCCGGATTGCGAGTCAAGAGCCTTACACCTCGACCACGGAGGCCGTTTGCAGGAAATTAGTCATTGGTGCTTCCGCTTTTGAATAGCTGCTTCCGAGATGTTCCATAGCCAGGGCATTAGTGAAAATGTTTCCTTTCACATTTAAAAATGGGAACCTCATTCGCCCTTACCGAAAGACAGTAAGTAGAACTTCAATTAAAGTTCTGGAAAAGATATTTGGAAGTTTTGTAGCAATTTCCTCAGTTATATTATCCAAGGTTTAGCATAACAACTTACTCCATTGCAGAACTGCACGCGGAGCCTGCACTTTCGTAATTTGCAATACCATTATAACGTCGTGGATGAAAATGCAGAGCTTATGTGCATAAAATGTGTGCTACGGTGTTAAAAGCGCCCACAAATATAAATTCAGAGCATCGTGAAATGTTATGGGACATTTTCACTACTGGTCATAACACTTTATTAACCTAAAACTTTATAAAAAAAGTCTTACATTTCGTGAAATAATTAACCTAATTTACTTTTTATATTGGTTACCAATTATGTATAAATTACCAATCTACTTGTATTTACCACTGTTAGGAATTGTGATAGGGTCCTTTTTTTAATTTAAAAAGACTCTGATAGGTTTCATTGGGCTAAAAAAACATAACACACTACGACATGGTACAATTATTTTTTACAGCCCGGTTCCCCGTTCTTTAAAATGCTAAAACAAGCATTGTTTGGCGTACTACGATTGGCGATAAAAAGAGAGCGAATACACAAGAAACAATCCTTTCCATATTAAAACTGGACTTAATAACAAATGCACTGTAATTTGAAAGAACTGGCACAAGCGTCATCTGGACGTACAACATTATCGACTTACAACCTGTCGGTAATTAAACTTGGTAAATAATACCTACAGAGGCCAGTGACTACACTATTTCAAATTATAATTTCAACAACCACCTTACCAGAGTTTCAATACATTTAAAATTATTTTGTAATCAAAAAATGAGGTACAGACGATATGGCGTCCAGTCTTATAGATCAAACCTTACAATGGGGGGTGATATTGCTAGCTAAATAAAGATAACCTAGAAATTTAACAATTAAAAGAAAGATGACTTAATAAATTTGGGAGGCGGGTAGAAATACCGCCGCCCCGTGTACCATTTATTGGTTAACCAACACCCCTGCCATAGGTCTCCACAAGTGGTTCGCTACGTTTGGTGACTTAGCAGGGATGCCCAGGTTCACAGGGGTTAGGTTTGTCCGGGTCTTGGTGGCGGATATGTCCGTCCACCAACTGAGTGGCAGGCCGGATCAGGGTAGACTGGTTGAGGGAGACGTTTATACCTCCCCAGAAAGACTCTCTCGGAACATCACCTTACACTGCAGTGGGAGGGGTTGATTCATACGTCCATCACTCCTGGACAAACTCATCCCCAGATTCGTCCTCACACCTCATATATTTTTCCTTCCCAGAACTTCCTATCCTTCCATTCTTATAAATACCCCCCACACAGCATACTCAAAGATGACATAGGCCCTGAGGGGAATTATTTTCCTTCTGGTCTGTGTAGAGTTAATGTAAAAAAAACAAACAAATTTTATCGAATAAATTTGAAAGCTCTCTAACTTGTTCATTACATTTAATTGAAAAATTTTCTGATGCATTTCTCGCGCCCAGATTTGTAATTTTGCATTGCTTTTTATTTTGGTACCTACATTCACACTGAACGTAATAAAAATAATGATAACGCAACCGCCCCATGCTTCCTAATTAATTATTATTAATTGGCAATATTAAAAAAAACATAATCAAGGTAATCCGGAGGAAACATTTTAAAATCAAGTACATAAGCACCCACCAAATTTGTAATTACCCACCACTGTTGAGTATGGCATTCTCCCAGAGTTTCGTAACATATTTTAGATGGAATAATAATGTTTTATCTTGTGCACAAATTTTGAAGCTTTTAATATAGAATGCCCAGCCGAGGCCCGTAATAAAGTGCTATGCAACGTCACTCTTCAGTGCTACCTACTTGTTACTAGGGCAGGAAACACAAACCTTTTCGTCGTGAGAAACGTAAGAGTTACCTTTATTCTTTTATGATGTTAAATTTAAGTAATAAATAGTTAGGATTAATTTAAGGGTTAAGCTATAAAAGTTAATCTTTACAGTCAGGAAATTAGTAGATACTCCTTTTTCTTCTTGTATTGCAGAAATTATTCACTATTATCGCGTAATTCGATTTTTTGTGATGATGTAATTTATTGAATGACGGTTGTTTCCCTTAGTTGAAAAACACCTAAAATATTTTATTTCTGGGCACTTTATAATATAGAAACAAAATACCTAATTATTTATCTTGCTAAGTACACCTACCTGAGGTGCCTACCTTCTGCCGACAGACTAGCTCAGAATGGTCAGCATAGCGGAGGAGACTATCATCAGGGTGGTAGGATCTCTGAGGCGTTTGTGTGGCATCCCTGAAATAAGCTCAAATCCTACGGGCTGGGGGAGACAGTGAAACAAGTGGCTACGGTAAATAACAGTTGTATTGGGTAGAATTCTTTCGTAAACACAATGATACAATAATGCAAGCAGAGTATTACAGGGTAGCAACAGTAATTCTATCTAAATCGGGTGAGTTTGGCCCTAAAATCTCTCTGGGGGCGGTCATTTATCTTCGCGTTGAATTTACAAGGAACACACGCAATAAAGAGGGGTTAAATAGCTCATGGTACTCACAGCAGCAGGCTGGTCTCTTGGAGATTCGGTTATGTGGAGGGGAATTTAGCCGTTCTTGGCATTCCCGCCAGTCACTAGGCAAAATAACAACCGCCATAGCGACGTTGGGGAATGTTCCGGAACAGTGCGGCATGGTTCACGATACACGTGCGCCCAGAGCGGGCTCGGGAGGAGAATGGCGGGCTCGCTAGTTGGCCGACCGAGGCTGGCGTTCCGCCGCCGTCAGCGCGCGGCGCACTTGCGGCGAGGGAGCGAAACTGTTTGTCCGTACAGTGGCGTGCGCTCCAATTTGAGAGGAGGCGTTTCGTATATCGTAACAATCTTCACATTCTGAGGACAAAATTTCCAACAACACCTCTGCCATAGGTCACCCCAAGTGGTTCCCTACGTTTGGTGACTTTTTATGTTCATCTGTCTTCTATCACCTATTTTTATTTCTTATTTTTTTCATTAACTTCACACAGGAAGCCCGAGGTAAATAATATCCCTCGGGCCTATATATGACGCAAATGTGAATGGTAGAAGAAGTCGGGGACGCCCGAGGAAGACATGGCACGACCAAGTGAATCAGATACTTGAGTCGGGCCATGTGAAAACTCGGAATAATAGAAGAGCATGTATGAGACGATGTATGAATGTGAACGAGGCAAGGAGTGTGTGCCAAGATCGAGTTGTTTGGCGGTCCGCCCTTTCTACCTACCCCTGCGGGGAAACGGCATGATGGTTAGTTAGTTAGTTTTTTGGGGCCTATATCTTCTTTGGGATTGCTTTATGTTGTGTCTTTTTGATGAGAGGATGGAAATAACATGGGTCCTGAAGAAATCCATGTGGAGGAAACACAGAAGCCAGATGACGGAAAATTGTTCCACAGCTGAGCTATGGAACTAAAGAACGAGTCACAGAATTAAGAGTAATTTCACTACGTTTTCTCTCAATTAAATTTAACGCTGTGAAAACTGCATGGCTCACTAGCAATAAATATTATAACCTTTATCACAAACTATATTTTACCTACAAGTATGACCAAAAGTATTATTTGTAATTATCTACAGAAGATTTTGTTCAGTTATGATCGAATTGACAAGTGAAGAATGATGGTTGTGCCTCCCTGGTCACTAGGGGTAGTATCCTGGAGGTTGAGGGTTGCACCGTTTTTAATTACAAACCTCCCCATTGTGAGAACGCCGCGCTGTACTTTATGCCGAGCCAACTTTCCCGAAGCCGCCACCGGGCCACCGACAGATAGAACAAAGCCCCCAAAACTCTGCCTTGTTTCTCAGAATACCTGCTGGATTTTACGAGTATCTAAGTTACAGAAAAACTAAATAAAGAATGTTTTAATTTGAAATCATTGCATATAAAATTCGTTCACTTTATGCTTCAACAAATATTTAGAAAAGACAGCAAAAAGAGAAGAAACCAATCCACAGATAGAGCCCTGCATCCATTTAATGTTATCAAGTTTAATTTTTTAATTATAATTTTAAGTTTTTCTTGTATATGCGCATTAAAAAATAATATTATTTAATTTATAGAAAACAGTATATTTATAAAAAAACGTTCTGCTGTGTAATTTACTACAACCCGAAATTGTTTATAAATTACAATTAGATTACAGATGTTTCGCTTTCTGAAGGCATTATCAAAGTGCTGTAAACGCATTATTGGATATAAAAGAGAAACTTTAAAATCAATAAGACCCTGATTTATTGACAGCTGATTTATTTCTATTAAATATATTTGCTTCCATCAACAATGAAATCAAATTTAAACTTATCGAAAAACGTACATGTAATTTTAAAAAAGTCAACTGGTTTGTCATGACACAGGAAAGAGATAGTCACAGTAAAAACACGCTTAAACCTTAAGTAGTGTTATTATGTACTTAATAAAAATAATTTTGTGTGTGTAAAGTATTAGGGCGTTATGTTTTTAATATTCAGTATTTACGTGAAAAAAATCGATGTTTATGTTTAAACGACAATTATTTACATACTATTCATTTATTTTTTTGATGACACAAGTCTATTTCGAACGTAAAAGAAAGAATAACACTAGAAGTTAATTAATAAATTTGAACGGAAACCAATTTTACCGCTAACTTTTGGTTCCGGCAAGCGGAGACTTTTGGATCGTGAAACACTCCCACGTGACATTTCTTTTGTAATTCTTTATTCTATGACTTCCTACGAATCTCCGTCTGATCGTAAGACTATATTATACTACAAAAGGCCTTAACAAAGCTATAATTCTAAGAATATATCATTATTTTGAATACTAAAAACTCTTCACATACGTTTCGAAGTATCGATTTTAGCCTATCAGTAAAAATTAATTAGGCATGGTTTGTACAAATGTGCTTAAATGTTGTATAAGTTATTTCACGACTTTGAAGGTTGCTTTTGATTTCAACAGCAGTTAAAGTAAAATTTCGTATTATTCCTGTCAATACATAAATATTCTCTATTTATTTGAGATTTTATACACCATAACTTTTTCCAACTAGATCGTAAATCTCTGCAAAACAGTCACTTTTCTCTGTGTACAATAATTGTTGTATCACTGTCCAACACTGCATTTTAATGACTGTTCTTCATTCCACTTAAAAACTACACCGTTTATAATGACTACGGTCTTGATTGTGCCCCCTTATCATTGGGCCATTTCGTATAGTATCTTTTTAACATCCGTGGAACCACTTAACTAGAATGTTCTATAAGTATTACATAATTAGAGCCTGCATAGTTGGAAAAGTCATCAAAAGATGAATCAAATTATGATAATATTCGCTAACCACATGGAAGATGTATATATATATAAATCAAAAAGATATCTTTTTTGGAAGAATTCGGCCGAAAATTTCTAGAAAAACTGCAATTACCATTTACAATTCAATTATTGCTCCACACTTCAACTACTGCTCAAGTATCCTTTTCCTATGTAACGAAAGAGAACAGAACAAGTTACAAATTCTCCAAAACAGGGCAATGAGAATAATACTTCGACGAAACAGATTTTCAAAAATAATTAAAATGTTAAAGGAACTAAATTGGGTAACCATAAAACAGATGTTGACCTTGAATACGATGGTATTTATCCACAAAATATTGAACAACATGTTACAAAAATACATCTCAAATAAAATTGTATACAACAAGGACATTCACAGATATAACACAAGGACGTGCAACGATATTAGGCTGCATAAAAAGGACAAAGCGAATACGCAGAACAGTTTACTGTACAAGGGAATGAAGTTGTATAACACACTACCAGAAACTTTAAAATCCACACCAATTGGAAAGTTTAAAATGCATTGTAGGAGCTATATAAAACTCGAAAAAATACAGTGAATATGAAATATATAATTAATTAGCTGCAATATGAAATATTATAAATAAATAGAAATTTGTAAACTTAAATGTACAAATTACTAAAATAAATTATTATTAAAATATGTTCACTTGTATGTATATGAGTGAATATATGAGATGTCTATGCGTTGCTAAACCATTCATCGGATTGCGATGAAACTTTGGGGATTTGGTGTGTGCATGCCCGCGATGGTTTCTATATATAATAGTGAGCTCTAGCGTCATAAAAATGCGTTGCTAAACCATTCATCCGATTGCGAGGAAAGTTTGATGAGTTGTTGTGAGCACCCTCGCGAAGGTTTATATACTGGTGAGCTCTGGCATTATGAAATTTGTAAAAAAAAAATTGCAATAGGTGGCACGCGAGCTGTTTGATGACTGAAGGAACCGGGACTGAATGTAGGGAATGCGGGAGGGGGGAGGGGAACTCGGGAAGGGAATTCGCGGGATGGGGGAAGCGGGAGTGGGGAGTGGGAGAGGGAAGACGGAGTAGGTGGAGTGGAAACGCTTGAGGGGAATGGGATGCGGGATAGGAAGGGGAGGCGGAAAGAGAACAGGACGAATGGGAAAGGACACGCAGGGAGAAATAATTTATTTATTAAGTGGCATAGCAACGCACTCCAGGAACGTGGTGTCCGCTTTCCAAATTTCAATGGGAAATACTTTGATAAATCAGTGAAAAAATTAGGAGGGAAAACGTTTTCAAAAAACTTTTTAAGAATAACATTATCAGCGTGTCCAAAAACATTTTGGAAAACATACGCTGTGAAATGTAAATAACGATCTAATATTTCAAATGGGAACATGCATCGGAAAAGGGAATGCCTTCGTCTATTGATTGGAGCAATCAATTACCCGTAAATATTTTACCTTTGAAACATGTTCAGCTTATGTTTTCCGTGGCAAAGGGGTAAGGCCTTGGCTCTCTTCCAAACGGCCGATGATAGAAAATCTGATAAATAATGCGAAAAGTTATTTAAAAGCATTATTAAATAATGAGTCAGTCACACGCCTAGTCAAATTAATCCGTAAGTACGTATTTGTGTTTTACGAGAGTTAGAATTACACTAAGTTAATTTATTTATTTTAAAGAAAGACAAACGTTTCCAGGTTACGAATAACCTGACAATATGTTAAAATCACTGGAGCATGTGGTAAAATCGTTGGAGGAATGTCTTGATGGAGGATTTAGCCAGTTGAAGAATTGAAGATACGACGCGCGACGCCTGGGAGGGATGCGATGTCAACTCGGTTGTCGTTGAATTCGACCGGTTGAATTCTTCGAGTCGTTTCATTTCGGCCACAAGCTCAAATCCCGAATATCACAAATACTATTAGATTGTTTAAAAAAAATACGTAAAGGTAAATTTAGACGAACTTTATTTCAATTATTTGTAGCCCGATTTAGGAAGAATCGTTCATTCATCAGTAGAAGAGACAAGATATTGATCCATTTTAGTTTTTTTTTTTTTACATTAGCTCCACACAGGAGGCACGGAGGAAAACAATTTCCCTAGAGGCTTATGTCATCTTTGAGGGAGCTGTGTGGAAGGTTTTTTTAAGGGAAAGGAAGGAGAAGAAGATATGGTAAGGAAAAAGGTATGAGGGGTGGGTAGGAATCTGGGGGTCAGTGTGGCCAGGAGTGAGGGACGTATGAATTTATTCCCCACACTGTGGTGCAAGGTGAAGGGTCGGGAGAATCCGGCTGGAGAGGTCAAAAGGCCTCCCTCAATCAGTCTCCTCCGATCCAGCCCGCCACGCAGTGGTTGATCAAACGTATCCGCCACCAAGACCTAGACAAACCTCATCCCATGAACCCGGGCACCCCTGCTAAGTCAACAAACGTAGCGAATCACTTGGGGTGACCTGTGGCAGGGGTGTTGGTACGTTGTACGAATTTAACATTTTAGTTGTATTTTAATGATTTAAATAATATTTTCCTATTGGACCCCCAGCTTTAAGTCGTGGGACGTTTGTTCGCAGAGATGGAACAAACCCAGAACTGAGAATTTATAGAAATGTTTCTAACTCCCAAATGTTATTATTTTTATCGAAGAGTTCCGCTACCCACGGCTGGAGTATCATATTAAAATTGACTCCTATGATTTTGCTTTATGACGATTTTCGTACTTCTGAAAAAAGAATCCTTAACTTCGTGATTCAAATAATTAATGTACGCCAAGGAAGAACTTGTTGTTAATACGAAACACGTATGATACTACACGTTAGATAGGAGCGAATGTAGGAAAGTTTCAAACGCAGCCAACTGCGAAATTCTGTCTAGGCACAAGCACTTTCGCATTATATTATAAGAACTCGCAATGTGAAGTAAATTATATTCATACTATGCCGCCGCCGTGGAAAGCATGGGAAATAGAACGATTTAAATTTTAATACGAGTTTGCCCCCATAAAACAACTAGGTACTATTTCAAACTAAGAAAAATTAGAGTATTTTTTAAAACTCACAAAATCAAAATTTACAAAATTTAAATTGTATCATAAAATATCATCCTGACAATAAATTATCGTTCAAAAATAGTCAAATAGGACAAAAATATTACAGACAGCCAATAAGGAAAATAAATTATTGTTCAAAAATAGTAAAATGGGACAAAAATAACACAGACATCCTGTAAGGACAATAGATTAAAAATCAAAAATAATACAGTGGGACAAAAAATACAGACATCCTGCAAAGCAATAAATTATTATTCGAAAATAGTAAAATGGGAAAAAAATAATACGGACATCCTGCAAGTACAATAAATTATTGATCAAAAATAGTAAAGTGGGACAAAAACAATACAGACATCCTGCAAAGACAATTAATTATTTTCCAAAAAATTAAAATGGGACAAAAATAATAAAGACATCCTGTAAGGACGATAGCATTGATCAAAAATTATACAGTGGGACAAAAAATACAGACATCGTTTAAAGCAATAATTTATTGTTCGAAAATAGTAAAATGGGAAAAAAATAATACCGACATCCTGCAAAGACGATAAATTATTGATCAAAAATAGTAAAGTGGGACAAAAATAATACGGACATCCTGCAAAGACAATTAATTATTGTTCAAAAAAGTGAAATGGGACAAAAATAATAAAGACATCCTGTAAGGACGATAGTATTGATCAAAAATAATACAGTGGGACAAAAAATACAGACATCCTTTAAAGCAATAAACTATCGTTCGAAAATAGTAAAATGGGAAAAAAATAATACAGACATCCTACAAGGACAATAAATTATTAATCAAAAATAGTAAAGTGGGACAAAAATAATACAGACATTCTGTAAAGACAATAAATTATTATTCAAAAATAGTAAAATGGGATAAGAATAATACAGACATCCTACAAAGACAATAAATTTTATTGATCAAAAATAGTTACGAGTATAAGAAAGAATTCAGCGTAATGGAGGTACTTTTTATAATTGGGATATTTTGTCGGTGGATATTTTGTCGGTGATATTTTGTCGGAGGATGAAAACGCGCATTTCCAAAGAAAACTTCCCCCAATGGGTCAGGCAATAGCAAAAAGCATTGATACAAAAAATGTTACAAAGAAAAATATATTTAACAAAAAATCTAGCGTTAAAACTGAACTCTTCCGAATTTTCAGGAATTGAAAAAGTTTTAAAAAAATGCAATGCTTTGTTTCAAACAAAAACATTACGAATTGGTGCAACACTCCACGTTGAATTATTTATCAGATGCATTTTTACACTTTTTCGAAAAATATTTTTAAAAAGCTTTTCTATTAAGGCATATTAGAAACCTACCTCCTGAATCCTGATTCCCTTTGAAATGGAACCCGACCATCAAAGAGTTTTCTCTCGCATTAACCCCTATGCTTTCCGATCAGTTATCATCCCCTATAATATCCCATTCACCCGCATTCAATATGCAATATGCAAACCTTCCCCCCAACCGCAAATATTTTACGTATCATTTGGCCGGCGAATATTTTTCACAATTTTATACGCGACTGCAAGGTGCACGCATGCGTTCCCGAGATATTATTTTGAATGTGCTTTATGAGATACGAGTACGAAGGAATGACCGTGGATATAACGTACGGTAAATTGAAGCGTAAAATACAGTATTTGTGATAAACAATTTTCGAAATTGCAATTGAGATTTTTCATGTGTACGATTAGTTGATAAGTCGAACAAAAAGGTACGAGTATGTACTCGTAAATAGTTTCAATGCTGTAGTTGTAGTGCATTAGATAGATAGGTGGTATGAGTTACTGTTAATAGATGTCGATAGGTTGGAGCTTCTTTCACATGCCAACAGATGTCCACTGAAGTTGTAAGATTCAGAACAGTACCACTTAACGCCTTCCGTGTCATGAACATTAACAGTCTTAGCTCGCAGTCCGAAGGTCGCGGGTTCGAATCTAATTATAACGGCATTACAAAACATTAACATAATATATTACTGTTGAAGTAGGGGTGGGGGCGTGACTAGAGATTGGTGAAGAGTGGGTGTAGATGATATAATGGACAAACAAATTCATTGAAGAATTGACAATGTTTCATTTAGTTTTAATGGATAACTACAAAGTTACGGCTGCATTCGAAAGTAAAAATAAAACACTTTATAGCTTAATTGGTACCTACCACAAGGTAATTATTATATTAAAATAGTTTACTATTCATTAAAATAGTTTATTCATCTTCTAGTGTCCAAATATATCTCGCAACAGTTTTCTCAAGATTGCTTTGGGGTAACAATTTGCAAACAGAAGAATTCACAAAAGACATTTCGATTCATCACTGATCCGTATTACGTATTGTATTCTAGCTTAAAAATAAAAAAATTTAAATGCTACAAATAATCCATAACAATGGTAAAAACATAACTGTAACAGTAACCAATAACTCAATGCTCCGCGGTAGCCACAGGAAGAGTGAGTGAGTACGTTCGACTGACATTCGTTGTTGCGAAAATAGAGAAAAAAAATAACAAATATTTCCAAACTTGACAGATGGAAACTCGATGTGTTCATGTACCGTGTTCACGTGCAGCCTGCTGGAAATTTCATACTTAACCTGCAACTACAGGAATGAACTTCCAATCTCATAATGGTCCATTTAATCTATCCACAATTCCACACACTGGATGATGTATAGATTGTGTAGTCTTGGTATCGTTGATCATTTCCGATGATTTTTTATACTTTTCATATTCACCGCCATTGTTTTTGTTGCGAAAATTATTCTCCGTTAAATAACTGCATAGTTAAATCCTGGATACAACAGTAAAAAAGGAGTGATTGGATTTTTGTTTAGTGCCTTGATGAAATGGGGGGATAACTGTTGCCGTGTTAGGCGTTTTTTAACCAGCAAGTTTTACCGTAAAATTGAAATAATGTTCAAATGAAAAAGTTTTTTTTTTTTAAAGAAAATTTTACTATCTCTTATATAAGAATATATCACGTTGATTACATTGATTACCGATTAATTTTATGAAATTTAACTGGTTCTTGTATTTTGAAAATAAAATTGTTGTATTAAAAAAAAAGAACCAACACTGTCGCCTATTTTCCATGAGGCGTGTTAATACATTTCCTTTGAAATTTTACTAATGTAATTATATTCGCTTATTATATTCAAAACTATTTTGCGTATCCGAATTGGCTGTTTTTATTCCGTTGGTAGATGCTGTTAATGACTGAACGTTATTCCGTATGTCGCTACTTATTAATAATTGTGATCTTGCTTTCAAAACGGATATTGCTTACCATTTTTATTTTTTAACTCTTCAGTCTAATTTGTTTGCTTTTCGAAACAACTCATATAGGTTTCATAGAAAGCGTTTTGCCTCCCTTATTATCATGGTTAGAAATATGATTTAAACGGTGTTGGAAAGATGAAACATGACACTTTAAGTTTAAATAAAAAAGTTAAACCCAAAATTATTTAAAATGCACAGTGAATTAACTATAACGTTCATAACACATTTGCCTAATGAAATATTATGTGTGTTTATATCTTTTTTTCATTATCAGTAATTTAAGTTCGTAAAAACCTTGGATAAGTCATTTTTGAAACTTTATTATGTTCGCATTAAAAAAATTTATTTTTCATGCATTATGTTTGTATTTCGAATTTTAAAAAATCGAAACAATGTATCATCACCTTTCAAAAACGTTTTTAGTTTTCGAATGCGTTCATAAATATTCCATTTATTTCGATTTTATTGCGTAGCGGAATTATTTTCACCTTAATAAAAATTTTACCAATTCATTATATTTTTATCATCCGCCTTTGTAAGAGAACTTTTTTTCCTTTAATTAAATATTTTGTGTTTTCATAATAATAAATATGCTGTTTTATGAAGAAATACAATAAATATACTTAAATGGACAACCGTGTTTTATCGATAATTTTTGTTCTTCCACGTGAATGTATTAAAACACGGAAGTCCATTTATTTCTTTAATATTCATAGATTAACATATTTGTTTTAACTATGGCCAAAATTTGGTTAAATTTACAATTCACGGATATTAATTATTACAGTAAGTAAAATTTTTTTTTTCTTTCAAAAAAGTTATAGTTTTGAACATTCAGTTAAAATACAAATCAATTTTCTGAATAATGGACTTCCGTTGTTTATCCTTTTGGGGAACAGTGATAATTTTTTTAATTTAATTTATTTCTAATAGCATAAAAGGTATGCTGGACTCCCATTGTTTTGGCAAGTAAGTGAGACTCCAGTTATTTTGTAACTAGTTAAATCAGTTAATTTATTGCGTATGGTGTTTCATTCACAAACGTAAAGAAATAAAGAAAATAATTCTGCTTATTCAACTCAAATGCATAACATAGTTTAATTCCGTGGTGTATCTTAAAAGGTAGGTACAGAACTAATATAATATATTCACATACATATATTAGGTCCTTACATATGAAATTGGCGTTTTGTATGGGAGGAATATAAAGTCGATTTTTTTTTTAATATAATATATTTATTTAATCAAACCATACCGTACCATTGCTATTTATGCACTTTTTCCATCTCATAGGTAGTTCATCAATCCCTTTACTAAAAAAATCATTCGGACGGGAATCAATAAAATCTTTGAAGGCGGTTTGGACTGCCCCATCGGAGTTGAATTTTTCCCTTACAAGAAGTTATCCAAATTTCGAAAAAAATGGTAATCTCTTGGGGCAAGGTCCGGAGTACGGTGGATGTCTTAGACAATAAATTAAACAATGGAACTTATGTCCAATTGAAGTTCCTCTAATTTGGTAGCCGTCTGTTGTGCAGTGTGTGGTCTAGCGTTCTAACGCGCGTTTGTTGATTTGCTTCAATCAATTCGTGAGGTACCCACCTTCAAGCTTTTTCACCTTCCCAATTTGCTTCAAGTGAATTAAAACAGTTTTATCACTAACACCGCAGCCTGTCCACGGGGCTTGTTCTGCAGGTTGAAATTTCCAGAACGAAAACGTTGGAACCAAAAACCCACTCTGTTTTCTTTTGCGGCACCGTCGCCATACACATCACTAATCCTTCGAGCCGTTTCTGCAGCACTGGTGCCGCGGTGGAACTCGTACTCGTAAGTAACGCGATATTTCAAGTTTTCCATTTTGTAAACTAAGTGACGCAAAGAAAAAAAACACTTAAGAAAAAAAAACAAATGAATTATAATTTTCGAAACACAAATACATGAGTAAATAGCTGTATAAATTTGAATTTGGAATTCCTAACCAAAGAGAAGATATTTGAGATCAAAGTTGCCAGTACGGCAAAACGCCAATTTCATATGTAAGGACCTAATATGTAATGTATTTATTTTAAACTTTATCCTTACTCTAAAATTAAACATATTGTCGTCAAGTAAACTTCACATAATCTCTCCACGCAAAATTCCTTTATTTCCAGGTATCACAAAATGGGTTGTGCTTTCGCTAAAACATTACCTTTTCGCTATTTATGTTTTCACTTCCACGTTAACCGCACTAAAACAACGGAATTAAGAATTTACGCCCGACAAAGAGGTGAAATTCCATTAGAAATCCAAAATTCAACCCTTTAACGCCCGCACCGGGGTCTGCATTCGATATGCGGTTTTCGACCCCATCCGGCGCTAACAATGCCGCGGTATTCGAATTTAATCCCGTCATAAAGTTGGGCCGGACCCCTTGTACCCATAATACATAGGTGTTTCTAATTCGGGGGCTTATTGGTCACTTGGGGTTCGTTCCTGCTTTAACGACCACTCGAACTTCCGTTGGAATGACCCACCTGCCATTCTGATTATAATAAATTATATTTCTATTGGATTCTATGAATTCTTATGGAAAATGAACGGAAATATAAGATTTACAGGAAAACAAAGTACATCGATGATTAATTTAGGCTGATAAATCTCATAACTTGATAAACTACCCCAGTGAGAGCTCATACGAACGTCATCAATGTTCGTCCTTTTCCTTCTCACGCGTCTTATATTAGAGCGATGATGACAATACATAATAATAATAAACGTTTAATTCTCTTCCTTTTTTTGCAAGTAGAGATAATGATGTCCTTGCTAGAACCACCCGTGCTGAGGGTTTCTTGAAAAAAAAATAGAGTAAACGTTTTTCTCGAAAGTGATGTCTAATACATATGTTAGTAAAAGTTAAAAAAGAGGAACGTCTTCGAAAGTGCAAGCAATCCATTAGAAACATCAGTTTTTTATTTGTTTTTGGGGTGTTATGCAGTGTGCGCTACCTCCTTCTTTAGCCAACGTTTCGGACAGCTTTGCAGTGTCCATCATCAGGGCAGATTCGGTAGATGTGTAATTTTTAGTGGTGAAATCTAGGCTTATTTACTTAGAAGCGATACCATGTCACCAGCTACAGTCACTGGTACAAAATAACCATGGCAAGCAGTGGCATCATTGCCGCGGATCTGAACAGCAAGTTCACTTAATCGTGGTACTTATGCTAGCCTGACCTATGCTAGATCTGCCTTGATGATGGACACAGCAACGCTGACCGAAACGTTGGCTAAAGAAGGGGGTAGCGCAATACGGCATAACACCCCAAAAACAAATAACGAAAATATTTTTGGTCGTGAAAATTAAGAACGTATCAGTTTTTTAGGTTATTTTTGGGGATTTAAAATCAAATTTTTTTTTTTTTGAATGAAGAAAAAATAAATAGATTCTTGGAAATTCCATAAATACAAATGTTTTTTTTGAATTTGGAAAGCTTTTTTCAACTTTTTGAAGCTTAAAATGTGGCAATTTTTAAACCTTTTATTAAAGTTTATTTCAAAAACAAAAATCGAAAATGTAATTTTATGTAGTTTTTAAAATTGTGTTTTTTTGCGACATCTTCAAAAATGAGAAATATACAGGACATTTAAGTTCCGAAATCCAGTGAAATTATTTTTAACAACACTGTGAACAAACGACCCTCTTTGACTGGATAAGCAATGATATCTTTCCATGAACTATTTTTTGTCAATTTCTAATTAGTAAGGTTTTCACATACACAGTCGTTTATTAATGGAATAAAAAATTTACGACGTTTTTTTTAGTGGGGCGGATAACGGTGTTGAAGCATGAAATTTATGTCGTAACAGTACATTTCATGAAATACATATATATTTTTTAATGTAATAATAATTTATTATTTAGACTTATGTATCCATATCTTCAAAGAAATACAATCAAATGACAAATTGGCGAACTCCCTATAACCTAAAGTGTATTCTATATACAAAAATAAAGGAAACAAGGACAGAATTTGACTACTTTTTTAAAAATCTTAAAATAAATTTTGCCGATTTTGAAATCTCGCAATTATATCAGTTATTTGATTACTGATACACATTAGATAAGAAAATAATTTATTTACTGCCCTTACGAAGTTATGATTGTATCGAGTACTTATCAAGAAAGATCATCTGAAACACAGGTACATAAACAATTATGTTTTGTTCAAAATTTCATCCAATTATAAGTAATTTTTAAGCTAGCACCATTCTTGATTTAATAAAGGTAATACTAACAATTTCCAAACCGATTCACCAGAATATTGCTATTCAGTATATGCATCCAGTCACATATCCCCGCTACGCAAATTAGGTCTACACCTAATTCGGCCGGCAAATTCAATGTGCAATAAATACCCCGGTACGGTCGCCCGAGGGTTTCCCCTTCCGGGTTTCTTCTCCATACTTTGCGGTGGAATTCTCACAAAATAGTATGCCTTTTTGCTCGTACTGCGGCCGATATGTTTATGCTCATGCCGGAATCATGTATATTTATTATTTATCACCCAGGTGTTTTGAAAATTGCCCACATTTGGTATTCGCCCGTGACCTGAGTGGAATACATGTATGAGTTCGCGGGGTTTATGCCGCTCCGGAACGAGCCTACAAACATAAAGTATTTAATAGTGAGGTTATGGTATTAAATTATTCTTACTTTTATGGAATATATTTCGCACGACTTTCGGCCCTCCGTAGGTACCTGCTATCTGCGATGTTAATGTAAAAGTTGTGCGCAATAATGAGTTAATGGATTTAAGTTATAAATTACCAAATATTATTTAATTTGCCATATTCTACCTCCCTGTAAATAAAAATAATTCTTTAATTAGTGAAATAAATTAGAATTTAGAAAGCGATTGAAAATATATTTAAGTTGATAGGTAGTATGGTTGCAGAGTAGTAGGTATCTTACACATTAATTTCGTTTGTCTGTTACGCTATGTACATTAGTTTTTAGTATTATTATTATTTATCTTTACATAGTATAAAATGAAGTCGCTCCCGCTATATGTGCTCTTAGATCTTTTAAATTACGCAACGGATTTTCATGCCGTTTTCACCAATGGATAGAGTGATTCAAGAGGAAGGTTTATATGTATAATACATGCATATTATAGTAGAGAAAAGTTGAGCAATTCAAAGATTCATTTCAAGCAGCGGACAGCGGGCAACTGGCAAGCGGGCGGTGTGAATTTGATATGTATGCAAATTAACAGATGACGTTGGTTATAAAGGTTGGATAAGCCACAGCAACGTGTTGCCGGGTCTGCTTGTTTGATATAATATCTTACATTTCAAATATAATTCAGCAATGTCGGCCTCACTGGGTAGCTCACCTGTGCTGAGGCCTCTATTTACAAAACAAAAATTTATACATAATACATTAAAAATAATACAAAAATAATGCTACATAAAAAAGTAAGCTAAAGTTAAACTAAAAATATAAAATTATAATTAAGGTAAAATTATAGGTAAAATGAATTATTTTATTATGTGTTTTATATTGGTTTTGTGTAATACGTGTGTTTTATTCTTATTACGTTTAAATGTAATTTTGGTGATATTGTCTATTTTGTTCTTTAATCCATTTTATTTTTTTTTTATTTTGAGTATGAATTTATTTTTGTTTTCTTCTATTTTATTTTCAAGCGTAAGACTGTTGAATGCTTTTATAGCATGATATTGAAAGTGCCTTTGTCCAAAGCTTGTATTCACTGTCGGAGTTTTTATGTTATTTTTGTATTGTTTTTATGTTATGATTGTCTAACTGGTGTTAGTGATATTCTGAGATTGTTGAAATTTGTTTTTTTGGTCGAAAATGTAGTTTAGTAGTGTTTTAACGTGTAATTGGCGTATATCTAGTACGTCACAACTGTTGAATATTTGGTCGGTATTAATTTGGGAGGCGGGAATGGGTACCCCATATCTACCCACCCCTTAAACCCTTTTCCTTCCCAGAACTCTCCTCTCCTTCTTTTCCTAAAAAAAACCCTCCACACAGCATACCCAAAGATGACATAGGCCATTAGGGAAATTATTTTCCTCAGGGCCTCCTGTGTGGAGCTCATATAAAAAAAAAGTTTTGTTGTGGCTGAGTTTGTGGCTCCTCCCCAGAAAATTATACCATATTCTATTATTGATTGACAAAGTGCAAAATATATTGTTTTCATTTGTTTTATTTTATGTATGTTCCTTATGTTTAGTTATTCTTGCGTGAATTCTGATTTAATGAACTCAAATTTGCTTTGAATTTAAGTGTCATTTTCAAAATTGCAACCGATGGTTTGAAGATTTCAGACCTAGGTACCTACCTGTAAACGCTTTTTCATTAATTAAATAATAATTCTCAAATAAAATTTGTATTTCTTTACATTACATTTTTGACAAATTTCGAGATGTTTCAACTTTACGAACCGTGTTTATTTGAAAGATAAATTGCCGAACATCTCTCTAATTTGTCAACAAAATAATAATTTTGCTCACTCCTTTTTTATCATTACCTATCAAAATCAAATTCAAATATTGTAAAATTTAATTTTTTTTAATAAATAAAATTGTTGAAAAATAATTAGAGAGACGGCCAGAATTACCTTTCGAAGAACGCCCCCAGTAAATTACTAATTAATAAAGTAATTTTGATACCCACTTTATTGCATGCCTTATACAATCTACACTAATCTGTTTCAATCATGAAAATTAAAATTCACCGAATACGACTCATTTTATTACACGGGAATACAATTTTCGAATCATGCGTTCACCAATGCACCGACAACCAAAATCAATATTTTTAGGTTTCTTTTTCTCCTTCGATGGTGCCTAGATACTATAAAATGGACACTTTAGCACTCAGCATAAATACTGGGTAGGGCTGTCCGTAAAATAATGTCTCCAAGGCGCTGCGGTCGCGAGGAATAATTCTACGCGGAATCCACCACTGGCGTGTTGCCTGGTTTTCCTTTGTCAAATCCCCACCAATTTGCACCCTCTGTGACGCTTAATCTCGGCGTGGCAACCATTCGCGATGGAGCTTCCACTGCCCGCACCCGCCAGGTGAGGGTTACGCTCTATAATTCGTTTTTAAACTTTGCTTCGGCGAATCTGAATGATCCCAGTCTCTGTGGTCATGTAGTGTATTCGGGTCTCATCAACAGTCACTATTGAGATTGCTAGTCGAGAGCATTACCCCTCGACCACGAAGCCATCGAATTATTATATCTACTAGCAGACCCGGCCACACGTTGCTGTTGAAATCTTTTTAACACCAAATCCACACCACGCTGCCCGCTGCCGCCTGGCCAGATATATTATGTATTTCAACCAATTTACACAAAACCTTGACAAATTATATACCCAAAAATCTTCCTCATGAATCATTCTATCTATTGGTGAAAACCACATGAAAATGTGTTGCGTAGTTTAAAAGATCTAAGCGCACATACAGCGGGAGCGACTTCATTTTATACTTAGTAAAGATATATACTCTACTACAAAAAATATCACTCCACCCTTAATACTCATCTGTTCAAAATATTAGGGTAAAGTGGGGTAATACTGGTAGGTACTTCGTGTCACTATCACTTCACTACCAATCCGGCCTGTTTCCCCCGTCTAGTCGCTCTATATTATGATTGATTCACCTGTCAAAGTCGTACACTGATTTATGATTGTGTCCCCGGACGGAGCGCACCGGGAGAGATAACATTTTAGTTACCGCGGAGTAGTGACATCTCCGGCCCATCTGCGGGACATATTTGTGAAAGGTGGAATCCACTTTTTTAAGGTAAAATATTTTTCGGGGACTTTTGTGCCCGAAAAGTTTCACTTATGATGTTGAGACAACTTTAATGTACCATTTGATGCCTTTATAATGTTACTCACTTTGAATTAGAGAATGCAATACTGTAGTATATATTCAATACCGCGTTATTGCGGTATCGGACATGTAATACCACAAAATTTGCTGTATTGCGAAATTAGTTACAAAGATTGTATATCTTCTGAACTTACGAAAACTTTAAATGGTAATCCATCTTTTGCAATCATACGGGACACTTTCATGGAAAGAAAATCAGTTTTTTCGAAATAGTGTGATATCTTGCTTTTTTTCGCCAGTGATTGTAGTTTTTCGATTTGGTCATCGGTTGAGGTTGTAGCTGCTACCTCGGTAGATTGGCTGCGGTTCATAGTTGGTGTTGCGCTAGGACAATCAACCTCTTCTGATATCTCGTCGGAGTGAAATGTTTAGTTCCAATTCCGTGCTTATTGCGTAAATGAGTATGTAGTTCGCTTGTTGATGGTCCACTCGTTTTAGTAATAACTGGACAGAGTTTACACTTCGCTGATTGACGAGTTATAGATCGCAAAAAATGTTTCCACGCTATATTAGAACTTTTTAAGTCTTTGAATTCAATACCATTAATTGTAGTATTCATTTTTATAAAAAAAGTTTGATACACGGATAGTACGTTAATATATTAGTCAAAATAATTATTTTTTCAATCTTCCAAATAAAATAAAATAGGACAGATTAATCACTCACTTGTTCGACTTGCGAGTAGTTGCGAGTGAGACTGAGACTACGTAAGACTACAAACAAACGTTAGTTTGCTGCAGGAAAATCGGGAATTCCCCGGCACACTGTTCATAGCAGGGATTTCCCTATCACGGTTCGTTTTTAGTAAACGCGAAATTCGCATTTCTAATCTCGCATTTGCGGTACTGAAAAATAGCGCGAAATTCGCAAAATTGCAGTAACGATATAACGGCACTGCATGCTCTACTTTGAATTTCAATATTAATAAAATTAAAAAAAAAAAATACAAGTGTGCAGTTCACACGCGGTAGAAGTGAAATCTTCAGAAAACTAAAGTTGACAAGAGTGAGGAGGCCATGAAGCACCACACAAAGAAGAAACCGATTGTACTATCCGATTCTCTCGCATATTAAATCCTGTAGATGTACGTGTTCGTCTCTTTTTAGTGCTTTTTCGTTTCTTAGATTTTCAAATCACAAAGGTGTTAATGAAGTTTTCACTTCAACAAACCGTGTTTCTAATACTAACATTCAAATTGCCTCTCTATCTGTAAATTACCCAATGTTTGAAAGTTCGGCCAACAACTAATGCAACATCTGATCTATTCATATAGCAAATACATCTCTCATCTCCAGTGGGCCGTTCCTGAAACTTCAGGCAGTTGCAACCAACTTCAGGTGGTACTTTCAATCAACTCTACGGAGGTTGAAACAAGCAACAATGATATTTGAGCTTAGATTCCTGCTGCCATGGCAGTACCGGACAGATAACCCCTCAGGCTAATTTGTTCGGTTTCCGGAACAACTCACGTAGGTCTTGTTATTACTGTTGTTCTATCCAAAAAAATAGATTCTATTATTTTACTATATCAACTGAAATGTGATTTCTTTTTTTATTTCTTTATCTCTCGATCCGAATGAATTGACTTGCAACAGTCAAGTTATATTGCAAAAATAATGAAAATTAAGTTTACGTTATGTGGATGCGTGATTAAATGAATTAGTTGAGCGCCAGAGTTTTTAAACCAATAAAATCCAAGTAGAATAATTTAGTAATTAAATGGTAACCTAAAATAAAGAATATATTACGAATCCGGAACGCCATGGTGTGTTGAGTTCTGTGCTATGCTCCTTCCCGCGGGTTTGCTTATTCCGAACTGAAGTTTGTGCAGACCGGCCACAATCACCAGATTATCTCTTTGCTGCTAGTGTTGAGACAAACGCTCTTCGCCACTCATGCTGTACTTCATCGCGTTCGGAGTTGGATGGTATAGACGTAAAAATCCGTTTTTTTTTTTACATGAATACCGCACAAGAGTCCCAACTGCTCCCGTCTGAAGCCAGTGGGACTATGGCATCCCCAATTGGGGTATGTTGTGAGGCTAAAGGTAGCGGGGAGGGGAAGGAGATGGGAAAGAGGAAGGTGGAGAAGTACCTGTCTATTCAGATCTGGTCACCAAACACGGCTATAGCCATTTCAAGCAACGTTTCAATTCTGAATAGTGGTCTTACACCAGGGCGATACTGAGAGTATCTTCCACTCTGGAACGTGCTGCAAATATACTATATATTATTTTAAATGAATAAATTGTGAATAACACAAATTAATCAAATAAAATTTATTTGCCACGCCGGGGTTCGATCCAGCTACCTTCGGTGTGCGAGTCAAGAGCCTTACCGCTGCACCACGCCGGTCGTCAAAAATATGTTACTAAATATGTTAGGTTTAAAAGAAAGATCAACTCCATTTTCATAGTATTAGCCATCATAACTTCATGGAAGGAGGTGAAGAGAGGCATATATACCTTCACTAAAGGTTGTAGGTCCAGCCCCGTTTTCCAATATTAATTACCACAAGAACAAGTTTGGTGGAACTTGCGACAACTTTGTTTATACCAATTGTGATTACGAAGGAAATTTATAATTACCGGTCGCATGCTCCATATTCGTATGCACCAAATGCGGGCCATAAGGTATGGGGCTTGCAATAGCGAAATTAGTTTCTTACAGCAAGCAAGGACGCGTAATTATATTGTTTCATCAGGAACTTCAAGTCAAAGCGGGCAAGCTATTAAAACTTTCTAGTATAATACAATCAGAGTAGGTATTATGTTATGGCGTGTATACTGTTTTCATAGGAAGCAAACACTGTGATTTGTTATTGAACATTTAATTTTAACCTTCGTATACTCGCGCCCAACGACATCGCCCAAAGCGCACGGATTTCATCTCGTCTGTATTATTTTAATTATACTCGTATGCTTTTTAAGCATATTGGTATTTATTATAAGGGGGTACAATTGAATTTAAAAAAAGGAAAATATTAAAACTTTTACTTTATTTGATTAAAGTTGTACTCTAACTTTAAAAAAACTAACTAACTAACCATCACGCCGTTTCTCCGCAGGGGTAGACAGAGAGGACGGACCGCCAGACAACTCGGTTTTGGGACACACTTCTTGCCTCACTAACATTCATACATCGTCTTATATATACTCTTCTATTATTCTGACTTTTGACATGGCCCTACTCAAGTATCTGATTCACTTGATCGTGCCAAAGTTTTCCTCGGCCATACCCGACTTCTTCTACCATTCACATTCGCGTCGAATATTCTTCTTACACTACTTTCTTCGTTCATTCGCTCTACATGCCCAAACCATCTGAGGGTCCCTTTCTTAATCATACTCATTATGCTTACATAAGCCTTACATTCTTTGCGGATATCCACATTTCTCACATGATCATACATTGTTTTACCACACATACGTCTCAGGGATCTCATTTCAACAGCATTCAGTTTACTTTCATCCTTCCTCTGCCAGCTCCATGCCTCACTGCCATACATCAGGGCAGGTACCAAGACTCCATTGTGGACTGCTAGCTTCGCTTCTTTTGGCAGTTTTTTTATTAGCGCCAACGGCATTTAGTCCACCATTAATGGAGTTATCGGCATTCACCCTTCTTTAAATATCTCTATCAGCCTTCCCGTCTCTCGTAAACGTACTACCCAGATACACAAACTCGTCCACCTGCTCCAAGTATTCATCATTCACAACTATATTGCATACTGTTTTCTCTCTTTCAAACACCATGACTTTGGACTTACTTACATTCAGCATCCTCAAAGATCACATAGGCCCTGAGGGAAATTATTTTCCTCAAGGCCTCCTGTGTGGAGCTCATGTAAAAAAAAAAAAAATTCATCGTTAACTCATTCTTCATACATACTTCGTTCATCCTAGACACGAGAGACTGTAGATCTTCCATAGTGTTAGAAATCAGCACCGCATCATCAGCATACAGCAGGCAAAATACTTTCAGATTACTCAATTTCGCGCCCAATCCCACCTCTTTCAAATTCTTGCATACAATTATCCACGTATGGATTGAATAACTATGGTGACATTGCGCAGCCTTGCTTGACGCCTTTTGTGATGTCAAATCACCCCGTAAAACCACCGTTCACCCTAACACATGCAACGCTTCCCTTGTACAGAGACGCAATTGCCTGTATGAGATTTGTATTCACTCTCCATACTTGGACAACACCTTCCATACCTTTTTCCTGTCGACTCGGTCGTATGCTTTTTGTTAATCTACAAAGGCGCAGAAAAGTTTCTGGTTTTTCGCCAGAAACTTTTCAGTGAGCATACGCAAGGAGAAAATCTGGTCTTCCTTCCACTCATAAAGGTACCTTGCACATCCTATATTTTATCCGTTGTTTCCATTCTTACCCTTTCAATCAATATTCCTCCGTACAGCTTGCTTATCAATATTGCTTGCTTGCTTATCAATATTCGTAGCCCAGTGGTTAAGAGCAGTTGACCGGATATCAGAAGGACGCGGGTTCGAGTCCCGTCGACGGGATGTATCTTTTCTCGGGAGATTTTTTTCAATGTAGATGAGTGTTACAGGCTAATAATTATTACTTATGATAATTGAAAAACCTTTGGGTGCGAAAATGTTCATAATTTTGATTAAATAGTGGTGTTTTACAAAGTGATTTGTTTTCATTTAAATAACAATAGTATTTTGAAAAAATACTGAAAATTAAAAAAAACAGTTATCTACTATAATGTTGTTTAACAGTTTTTTAAATGCTTTAAATAATTGTGGTATTAATTTAAGTGTAAGCACGAGCAAGTGCCTTTCACATAACATTCATTTCCGATTTAACACTTTGTTTTAAGTGTAAAAGGGAAGTGAACGAAGGTATTTAAGCTCGCGCTGGTAAAGAAACTGCTATTAGGTACAGGAATAAGCGTTAACATATCGAACTGAATTTGCATAAAGAAAATGCATTGAGCATTTTCTGTTAGAGGAAATGCTTTGCCTGTAAATATATGCAGTTCCCCAGGATATCATCACACCGTGGTGGAAATAGAATAATTTCAATGAATGTAACAATATTTCTAACAGAACTGACATTGAAAGGGAACATATCTAAGATAGGACTATACGATAATATTAGTAATACTCGTACATTGTACTCACCCATTATTTTATAATTGTCAAATCATTATTATATGTTAGCCCTGAGGAAGGAATAGTTGTTCTGAAACCGGTCGGAGTTAATAAAATATATAAGTGGTTCTTACAAAGAAATATTGTTTAGAATAATGAAATAATTTTACTTTGTATAAACCACTTATTTGATGTGCAAATCCGACCGGTTTCGGAACAAACGTTCCTTCGTCAGGGAAAGCTTATACTGACGAAGCTTATACTTATTCTCTGACGAAGGAACGTTTGTTCCGAAACCGGTCGGATTTGCACATCAAATAAGTGGTTTATACAAAGTAAAATTATTTCATTATTCTATAATGGATAACCACAAAGTAATAGCTACATTCAAAAATATAAATATTGTTTAATTTTTTTATAACTAGCTTTTTCCCGCGGCTTCGCTCGCATGGTGTAAGGGGGGTTCCTACTCCGCCTCCTTCACCTTTGGATTGTCTGGCTAAATAGATCTGGTCACTGAACATCACTAAAACATTTTGGAGCAAGATTTTTCAATGCATATCTCCTCAGGGCGATACTGAGAGTACCTTTCACATGAAACCTAGTGATACAAGTTGTACTAGGGTCAATCAAAAAGAAATGCCTTTTTTTCCTATATTTGTCAAGAAATAAAAAATGCAATTGCACGGGGTGAAAACCACACTATTGACAATTAATTTTTTAATTTTCAGTATAATCTCCGTCCATTTTTATAGCTTTGGTCCAACTTTTAAGAAGGGCATGTATCACAGTGTTGTAAAAAGCACTGTCACATCCAGAACACCATCGCCATAACTTTCCCCGCCGATCACACAATTTTGAATTTGTTTGTCCTTGGTGAGTTTATGTGATGCCATTCCATTGACTGCCGCTTTGATTCAGGTTCAAAAAGATTAATTTGTATTTCGTCTCCGGTCACAATTTTTTTCCATAAACTAAGCTTTTATTGTTTTTTTTTACATTGTTTCTTTATTCTGGCTGGATAACTTATTTGGTACCAACCTTCCACAAACTTTTGTTGAATAATCAGTTATCGAATCATCATCACACTGCCTTTACTGAGGGAAAGAATGCAACATCTGTAGTTATCTGGGGTCACCACTAATGATGTCATCAACTCGTTCAATGTTGCGTGTAGTCACTACAATCTACGGCATGCGCCGCTCCGGTTTTCCGGTCAGCCAACGTTATTTGTCCTTCAGCTTCTTTACAGCGAAGAGCCCATCGTCTAGCAGTGCTGACCTCCAGTGTTGCATCATGGTACACATCTTTCAGTTTTTAATGAATGAGAATGAATCTTTAATGAAACCTTCTACAGTCAAGAATAAATCACAGAATACTGTCTAATACGAACATCGATGTCGGTCATTTTGCAAGCGACTGCCACGTGTTGAAGTGTTATGAGAAGATTTGAGGAATAGCACCAAATTCAAAATTTTCACTTAACAAACTTTATTTTGACCGACCCTCGTATTAGTAAAAATTGGTCAGAAATATGTTGAAATAAATTGGTTGAAATCTTCAAAACTGAATTAATTTTAAAATGGGTTCGAAAACAAAATACATTCATGGAATACTCGTATCTACCATATCTATTATATCGATCGTCTAATAAGAAATACTCAAATACTAAGTTTTTGTATAACGTGGAAAGAAATATAATGCTCACCAAAAATCAAATATTATTTACATGTGTATTACATATTTATGTTGAATTTTAAATAACCTATGAAACAACACCGGGAGGTCCTACGCTCCAGTATATTAAAAAGACATTTTGAAATTTCTAACTCATAACCCAAACAAAAAAAATTGTTTATTTAAATAAATGAAGACAATATAAGCGAAACTCAATCGGAAATCTGGAAACAGAAAAATCAGAAAAACATATTGACACCTCTGGGACTCGAGTCCCAGAGGTGTCAATATATTTTTATTTTTATATTACAATTTGAGGTTTTACTCATAAAGTTAAAATAAAAAATATATATATATAAAAATTGTTTATTTCACCACAAGTTTTTCTGCACTATAGCATTTTCTGATTTTCTGCATTATTGGACTAGATAATTTAAATATTCCTTTTTCGGCCCTATTTGGTGGTGTTTATGAGTAATCTGAGTATTGTACAAGTTAGAGGGAACATTTTTACATTTAATTGCAGACTTAACTCAAATTTCGATTTTTCGAGATGTCTGACTAATCGAAATGCACAAATTTTTACTTATTCCTATTGCTAATTTATACTTACTTAACGTGATATTAAAAAATGTTTTAAAATAATCACAACTTGTTAATTACCCATTTTGTAGCGAAATGTAATTTTGGTATCCAATTGTAAAAATATTTATTTTAACTTAATGAGTAAAATCTCTAATTGTAATATTTAATTAATGAAGACAATATTAACGAAACTCTATCGAAAATCTGAAACAAAAAATTAGAAAAAGATACGGTCACATCTAGGACTCGAACCCAGGACCTAAGACTTGCCGAATCAGTGCTCTACCAACTGAGCTAATGTGTCCGATTCGGTCATATTTAACTGTATCATTTCTCAAATAAGAACTACCAACTTTACCTTCATTATCTTTACGCATGTTTTTATTGGCTGCTAACTTTTTGTATGATTGCAAGATTCAACCAGAACTAAATGCTATCTAGATAGTATCTTAGAAAAAATAAAATATTTATTTTTAACTTAATGAGTAAAACCTATTTTTTTTTGTTTCCTGTTTCAGATTTTCGATTGAATTTCGCTAATATTCATTAATTAAATATGTAAAAAAAGGTTGAAGTAATATCTTATTTTCAAATAAGTGTATATTATCGTGTTTACTTTTTAAACCTGAGATGTTAGAAATAAAAATATTAAAAAAAAATTCCAATTTTTTTTTCTGCATTAAGGAAGATAACTTATTTTACATTAATTTATTAAACTAGTTCCTTATTAAAATCCCGTGACTTGAAAATGCTTGCTTCATTCCCGGTAACATTCTTTCCTGATTGCTTCGTACTTTTTATTCCTTTCTCGGCAATAACCGGAAAACCGTTCCCGTTTCCCGTATTCAATTAATAAGGAAGGCATAACTTAGCGGACTGAAACACTTAAGAGAAATCCCATTTAGCGAACATTCTTTTCTATTTTCTCTATCAGCCGTGTCTCGATATAATGTACCAACCCATTGGACAAAGAACAGGTTAACGAAATATGCTATATTCTTATTCGTTTCGCCGTTTTCTTATTAACTCTGTATCTGATGTTATTTTCTGTTTTGTTTCAGATACTGGAGATATGGAATCGATGGACGTTGTTTAGTTTTAAAATAATGTGAGTATTCATCTCATCTACATAATTCGATAGATTATTTTTGAAACATGTTTTATCATATTTTGTACTTTGTGTCATTAAAAATATACAATAATAATAATATCAAATTGATGATTTGTGTATAAAATGTTTGGCTTTTCCGGAAACTATAAAACATATTTATTTATTTTATTTATTTATTGTTTCTTTACACTGCAGGTAAAAATGTTTACAATACAATTTGTTACCTCACTAGGACAAGCCTGTGTTGAGGTTAACAATAATTATACAAGTTAACAAAATTATACAGATTTTGAAAGAACAATATTGTTGTATTTCTTACAGATTGAGATTATGTTATGGGTACCTACTAAACTGATGGCGCTAGGTAGTACATTAATGTAGACTTTTAGGGTGACCATAGTTTTGAGATCATTTAAAATAAAATAAAGTTTTTTTGTTTTGTTTTTAAGGATTAAGTTGTAAATAATGAATATATGTATATAATTTAACATGCTATAGATTTGGCAGGAGGAAGATGAAAAAAAACGGTTCAAACAAAAATAATATTATTTTAGCTTATTATTATAAACATACTCATTTAGCTAATAATTTAGAAAGGACAAAATAGAGAAAATCAATTGGCAATCCTCGACTAACACAAATAATTTAAGATTCTTTTTAAAAGTGTACAAGGAATTAGATGACTTTATATGTTCTGGAAGGCTATTAAATATGAGTGGAGCTTGATAGAAATAATTTCTTTGACCAAAAGAAGATTTAGTTTGAATTGCCATAAAGTTCACACCAGAGCCAATTCTCGTAGTACGAATTTGCTGTGTTCTTTCTGCAAAATTAATATTATTAAAAAATCTACAAAGCGTTTGTGTAATATATAACTGTTTTACGTTCATTACATTACATTCCTTAAAAAGTAAATGAGTTGGATATTTAATTTTTTTCTTGAACATAACTTTAAGAATCATTTTTTGGGCAATATTAAGTGGTTCTATATAAGTCTTTGAACAGGATCCCCAGCACACTATATTATAAGAAAGCAGAGACTGGATTATTGCAAAATAAACAGTTTTTAATTTTTCTTTGTCTAGTATATGTCTCAGTTCTTTAAAGATATAGGTAAGTCTCCTAGTATTATTTACTAACATATTAATGTGATCATTCCATCTCAAAAATTTATCTATTTTTACACCAAGGTATTTGATGCTGACTACATTTTCTAAAGGGTTGCAGTTACATGTTTGAAAACAATTGTGAATAATCAAGTTGTGAGTTTCAGAAGGCTGACTTTTACTTGAAATGCTAAAAGTGATAAATTTGGTTTTTTGTGCATTCAAAGTTAATATATTATTGTTTAACCAACTATTTACCACTTTTAAACCTATATTACTTTTGTTGAAAGTTTCATTCCAAGTTTTACCCTCAAATATTAAGGCAGTGTCATCTGCAAAACTAACAATGTTACCAGGAATATTCAGACTACATAAATCATTTATATAAATAAGAAACAATATTGGCCCAAGCACACTACCTTGCGGGACTCCAAAGGAGATTGATTTACCCTCGCTTAACATCTTATTTATTTCCACTTGTTGTGTTCTGTCACTAAGATAAGATCTGAACCAGCCCATTGCTGTATTATTAATGCCTAAAGATGATAATTTTTTAAGTAGCAATTCGTGGGAAACAGTGTCAAATGCTTTTGATAAATCCAAGAACACCGCTATGGCTTTGTTGCCATAGTCCAGCGCTCTTGTAACTTTGGTCAATACGTTTAAAACAGCATCACTCGTACCTTTATTTGCTCTGAAACCGAATTGATTGTCAGAGAGTAATTTGTATTTTTCTAAGAATGAAACTAATCTTGACTTGTCTAATCTTTCTATCAATTTTGAGAGAGTATTGAGCAAAGATATGGGTCTGTAATTGTTAACCTCTAGGTGATCCCCACCTTTGAAAAGAGGTACAACCTTAGCATTCTTGCAATGAGTAGGAAATATGCCACTCTTAAAACTAAGGTTAACAATGTGAGATATGGGACCAGCCAATACAGAAACATGCTGTTTGTATACCATGATACTTAAGCCATCAATACCACAGGAAAAAGACATTTTTAATTCATTTATCACTTTTGAAACTTCATAAATGCTAGTAGTTTTAAATTCAAAGCTCTCTCCCGAAAATTGAGTACAAGGTATAAAATTGTTAACAAGACACATTTCGGTAGTTTTATTTGCACTGCACAATTGTTTTGCGAATCTAGGACCAATATTACTGAAGAAGCTATTTATGTGATTAGTGATTATATTTGGATTCTCTTCCATTGAGATGATATTGTTATTGATTTTTAATTTTTTTATAGACACTTGCTCCTTTTGTATATTTACAGCTTCCTTTATAATCTTCCACTGTTGCTTGGTATTTCCATTGACGTTATCGAGTTTCCTTTTGTAATATGATTGCTTTGTATATTTTATAATTTTTGTACACCAGTTTCTATATCTTTTGTAATAATCCAGCAGTTGAATATTATTTGAATCTGCTCGACATTTGTTGTGTAATTTGTCTCGGGTTCTGAGACAATTAATAATTCCATTATTTATCCAAGGTTTTAAATATTTCATGTTATGCTTTACACTCTGTACAGATGAACAACTTTCCACGTGCATTTTTAAACATTTTATGAAATTTTCAGCAGCTAAATTAACATCTTGCGATGACAGTACTGACTGCCATGATTCTCTCTTTAATTTGACTTTCAAAAGATTGTTATCGATGACGGTTTTCAAGTTTTCATTATCTTTTGCTATTTTATTTAGTGTAAAGCTCACAAATCTCAGCAATATCACATCGTGATCGGTCAGTAGTGAAGACAGCTCCCTCTGGTTCAAATTTAGATTTTACCATAATGTGGTCGATGCAGCTTGAAATGGTAGAAGAAAATTGGTAGGTGAAATTATGATTGGCTTCAAGCCATGAAAAGCCAAAAGAGAGAGGTATTTTGGAGTTTTCATATCGCTCAAATCCAAAGTATTAATATTTATGTCGCCACATAAAATGATCTCCTTATTTTGTATAGATGTAGATTCAAGCAGTGCACTCAGTGATTCAAGGAAATTATCTATGTGAGCCAGGGACGGAGATCTATAAACAGCTATTACACACAAGGTACTCGATATCTGCATTTTTAAGCAGTTTGCTCCAGGGAAAACAACTTCCTCAACAATCACGTGAACATTTTGTTTTACATATGCAACTACACCATCATTTTGCAAATAGTTATTATTTGTGTTGTAAACTGCGTATCCAGGGATGTTAGGTATATTGGTAAAATTTTTCAGCCAAGCTTCTGTAAAAACAAGTACCTCAGGACGATGCTCAATACTGTCTAGCATGGTTATGGTTTCATCAAAGTTTTTGTTTAAACTTCTAACGTTTAAACAAAGTAATGAAAATTTGGAATGTTTTAAAAAGTTTTTGCAAGTTAATGAATCTTTAATGGTTAAATTAGATTCTGTATTATCAATCAAGTCAATGTATTTTCCAAAATCGATATCCATTTTAATGATGAAAATATTTTTCGGTGCCTTTCACTATTAAACTTCTATTATAACCTATTGAGGTCATCTTCGTGTTTGATTTCCCTTATTTTTTTGCCTTCTTCTTCTTTCATTAGAATTGCTCCATTTTTGTACCAAATATATTTATATTTTAATTCTTTTCCCTTTGTTTTAGCTTTCCAAAGTAGTTCCTTGTAGTAAGGAGATAATGACTCTCCTAGGAATATCATGTTTTCACGATTAGAAATTATCTTCTTATTTGCTAATAATTTTGATCTGGTTTCTGGGTTTTTCATTTTAAGGATAATTTTTTTTGGATGTCCTGGTCTTCTGTAGTATTGTCTAATTGCCGAGGCAATATCCTCTGAATTTATTTTGATATTAGCACTTTCTATCAGTTTTATAGCGGCTATTTTGGGATGTTCTTCAGTCTTTTCCTCAATGCCTGTAATTTCAATACAGTCATCAAGGTACGACTGTTCCAAGCAAGCTACTCTGGTTTCCAGATTCTTAATATTTTTACTTTTAATTGCCAAATCATTTTTTAAACGTTCAACTTCTCCTTTAACCTCATTCATGGAGTCTAAGCGGGTAATGATGTCGTCATATTTTTGACAAATAAATTCGGTTGTTTTTTGGAATTCTAACAATTTTTTGTCAATGTTTTCGAGAATTTGGGTTTTTATTTTCTCTAATTTTACATCTATGTAAGACGCAAATTTTGAAAAGCCATCTTCTTCTGTGCTAATGTCTTCAGGTAGTGTATTCATTTTGTTTTTGGATCTTGTGGTTGTGTATAAATTTTCTTGTTGTTAAGGGCCGGTTTTTTTGCTTGAACTCATGGTCACACTTGCAGTAGTTTGTACAATATATTGGCAGAAATAGTACAATGCGTAAGTACTGACTTAGCAGTAAAGCGAGCAAGCTGTATGGTCAGTGTAAGAAAGATGGCGACGGTTTTGGCCAATCACAAGAGCTCCACCAACTGTCAAATATATTTCAATTCCACTGTCACTATTTTCCGAAATTAATTATTCGAAATTCACTTGAATAATCTAATTGTAATGTACAAAATTTATATCACCATCAATGTAGTGGACACTTGGGTGAATCTCGCAGTGTTTCGGATTATATTGTTTACTAATTATACACAATTATGCGATGTTTCTTACGGATCACTTTTACTGTGTGTTCTTTAGTTTCGGTAGGTAGTACGTAGTATTATATATATTATACCGGGATGTTCTGTATTAGCGCCGTCCAAGTATCTATTTAGGCACAATCAGGTTTTAAAAACAATTCACCAAACTTTGATAATTAAACATAACTTGATTGCCGTAATATAGTATAGAGAAGATTCATTTTTAGAAAATGAATTTTATAAAATATACTAGCTGGTTCCCGACATGCGTTGCTATGCCATTTAATAAATAAGTTGTTTCTTCCTGCGTGTCCTTTCCCATTTGTCCTGTTCCCCTTCCGCCTCCGCTTCCTCACCCGCGTCCCCTTCCACTCTCGCGTTCCCACTCCGCCTCCTCAACCTTCCCTCTCCCCACTCTACTCCCCCTTTCACCCGTCCCGCGAACCCTCCTCCAGAGTTCCCCCTCTCCCCTCCCCCCACCCCGCTCCCGCATTCTATACATTCAGTTTTAAAACAGCTCGCGTGCCACCTATTGCAATTTTTCTATACAAATTTCACAATGCCAGAGCTCACCAATTGTTTTATACAAACCTTGTCCTGACAATAACGAACACAACAAGAATTATCTAATTTGGTGCAGTCGTTCGGAAGTTATGCGCGTACAGACATTTCGGGGATTCATTTTTATTTATAGAGAAGAGAAGATTATTATGATAAAACTATACTAACAGACATAAAAATTAGTCATAACAGACATTTAGTTTTACATGATAAAATTTCAAAATAACTTGTCATTGTTGTCGCTATTCCAAATTCCTGTAATATTCAAAAATCTGTTTCTGAAAAAATAAGAAAATATACAGATTTAGGAAAGGAGATTAAAATAATTTGGCATTCTCAGACTATAAAAATATTACCATTTGTTATTTTGGCTACTGGCATTATACCTAGCTCTCTCATTCAAAATTTAGGCATATTAGATTTGTCAAAGGATTTATATATAAATATGCAAAAATTTAAATACATTTTAAATACATGTAGGATTACAATTTTTTTTTTAATATTTATATTGAGGGATCAGTAGGATTTACAGGTCCAATTAGGAGTTCCACAGAGCCGAACCCTGTGATACGAAAATATCTGGAGTCGGTGGATTATTTTCCCATACGGTCTCTGGTAGGTTGACAAGTTGTTCTTGGGTTATTTTGTATTTATTATTGCAATTGCATAGCGTGAATTGACTAGATGATCATTTGTGGAAAAGTGTGTGAAAGGGTTTAGTTTTCCTGCGGAGAAAATTTAACCCGGACATAAAATCTGAAGAAAATTGGATAATTTGTACTTCGCCGTTTTTTTTTGAAAAATCACCTCAAGGGCGCTGTGCAATTTATTATGAAATCTTAGGCTCTATCTAATTTTATTATTTACAAATAGATACAGAAAACATACTACTTACCTGGCAGGTCACTTCCGATCAACACACTTTAATTAGATTGGGGAAGATACGGCTTTGCACGCGGATGACATTATATTTAAAACACTGGATATTGCATTATTTTACTTTCTGAATCCATTAAAAGCACAAGCTTAAAAAAAACAGAGTGTGCGATTTACACGCGGTAGAAGTGAAACCTTAAGTAGGTAGACAAGAGTGGGGAGACCACGAAGCACTTTTTTATCAATGTGAGTATGATTTTTTCCACATTTTTGTCGTCGAATTGCGGTGCATCTTTTCCTGCATATTGGTCAACTTATTAGTATTCGTGTTTTTTTCTTCGAGTCGCTAGATGTCACTTTATTTTATGTTTTCTTTTGTCTGTTCATTTTTGAGTGGTTCGAAGAAAAAAAAAAAATTTTTGGATTTCGTAAGATTTGATGCTTAGTCCGCCAAATGTCTGGCCGCTGAGATTCGTCAGGCGCTTTGTACCACAACATCAAAGAAGAGTTGCGTGGGACTGTGGATTATCGTATTATATTGGAATCGAGTGCCCATGAATTAAATAAGTATTTTTATTGCTATCTCAGACTCTCGCAGGCTAAATTCTATAGATGTACGTGTTTGTCTCTGTTTAGTGTCGCTGTTGTTCATCGAGTTTGAAATCACAACGGTGCTAAAGAAGTTTTCTAAAACAGAAATAAAAGAGTGACAATGTTAGCGTTAAAAAATATATATTCCGTTCACGCGCGTTACCTTGTGCATTTGTCTCGCCGACCAGACAACAGCGGTAATGCGTAGTTCGGGTGACGATGACTCGAGATTCAGGATAATATATTGTGAACAGGAAGAACAGGGATATGCATTGTTTAGAGCGCAAGGGAAATCAACGAGCCTGCATGTGCCGGGAGCCGGGAGCCGGGAGCCGGGAGCGTGGCGGGATGGAACGGGGATGCGCTCCCTCGGGTGAGAACCTTGGTCGTCAAATTTCTCTTCATTTTAAAAACGGAGAATAAGTGAAGTTGTTTTATAAATATATAATAACATTATAGAAGTTACAAGGACTTTGAATCAAAAATTTATTTCAATCTTGTAGAAAATCTGTTGTTTATCCGGGTGTGTCTCTAAAAACTTGCCAACTTTGGTTTCAACTGGCGTCGGGAAATTGCCACGGTTTCATCTACCTGCATTTTTAAAAAGTGTTTCTTTAAAAGTCAATCTAATTAGTTTCAGCTCGCAATTTCATTTTCATAGGGAGCTTCGAAGTTTTGAAATATCAATTATATGACTCTGAAAGGAATGAATAGTTAATAACTAACGAGTGACGTTGTCCGGCTTGCTTATCAAATACCAAAAATGTGTAAAAATTTGAAATTTTCAATATTTTGGCAAGTTTTGGGACTTATGTGCGACCAGAAGATATCATTAAATCCAAATCAAATTAATACACAATGTTTATAGGCTCTATTTAAAGACGATACAAACTATTACATTACGAAAACATTTAATAAAAAATTTAAAAAAATAATCTGAAAAATTAGGTTTTTTTCATATTTTGTCAAACTTTAGGGCCTATGCGCGAACGGAAGATGTCATCCGATTTTTTTTTTATTTTTATTATTTTTTATCTATATAATTCGCAACTATTCCGCGCTATTACAACTTCGAAATCCAAAAAAAAGTCTTTTCGACCCACTCTAATAGTTATGTGTCTTATCCATTCTGAAGTGCATGTCCGTTATAATAAAATGTGTTTTCACCGCAACAAATAATATCAGTCCTACATTCTGGATTATATGAAATTTACATATTTGAAGAGTGAAAACTTCTTTAGCACCGTTGTGATTTGAAACTTAATGAAACGAAAAATAGCGACGCTAAAATGAGACAAACGCATACATCTATAGGATTCAACCTGCAAGAAAATGATATATTATAATTGGTCTCCTCTTTTTGCGGTGCTTCGTAGTCTCCCCACTCTAGCCTACTTTAGTTTTTTGAAGGTTTCACTTCTACTGGGTGTTATTCGCACTCTGATTCGTTTTTTGTTGAAAAATCTATTTTTATTGTTTAGTCATTTTTATAATATCAGGTATTTGATATTATATTAGAAGTAATAAATCTAATTTATCAGTCATTCTAAGTAACTAAGCTTTGAAAATCATGTATCTCAAAAATGTCGTCTTGTATCTTCTAAAACCAGTTGCAATATCCGCCTCAAAGATGATCCACAAAAATGCAACAATGCATTCACATTCCACCGAACATCAAGGGATTTTCCCCATCTCACAACGGCCGCTGCATCTCTCATCACGCCGTCCCGCTCTTTCAGCTTTCCCGAAGCTTTCAGCTACAAGCACCCGCCGATAGTGTGAAAGCTCCAACAAACGAAAAATTACTCTTCATAATAAGTATGCGACTGAGTAGTTAGACTGTAGGCGGTGTAGGTAGTGCCTGTGGGGTGTTTCGGAAAGACTTGCAACATGCAACTGGGCAAATGGTGCCACTTCAAAAAGGGGCGATTTTCGAAAATTCATTTTTGTGCTTTGCAAGAGCTTTTCATTTTTTTTACGTTAGCTCCACACAGAAGACCCTGAGGAAAACAATTTCCCTTGGGGCCTATGTCAATTTTGGGGATGCTGTGTGGAGGGTCTTTTATAGGGAAAGGAAGGAGGGAAAGTTCTTGGACGGAAAAAGGTATGAGGGGTGGGTGGGAATCTGGGATTCAATGTGTCCAGGAGTGAGTAGGGTGTATGAATCCATCCCACTCCCACTGCAGTGCAAGCTGATGGATCAAGAGAGTACGGCTGGAGAGATCTAGGTTAGGTCTCCATAATCCAGCCTCTCCTGATTCTCCATGAACCCGGACACCCCTGCTATGTCACCAAACGTAGCGAAACACTTGGATTGACTTATGGCAAGGGATATCGGGTAGTACCGATGTCCGTCTCCCTAACTGCACCGCGACTACGACTCAATATTGTGAATTTTAAGTTTTGCGTGAAGAAATTATAATTCTTTTTCAGAAATTCTCAGCATTCTATAACGCTACCTGTAAACTAAGGTCTAATATGGTGTATTAGCGATTTTAACATTGTCGGTATCTTTTTTTAATGTGAATATAATGTCCACGATAGGTCGGGAGTCGGGACTACGGCATAACTAAACTATGTTTTGCTGGAGGGAGTAGGACGGGAATAGAAGGTTTGGAGAAGGTACCTTAAATATCTCGTAAAAATGAAAAAAAAACGTTTCCTTTGTGCAAAGATGAGAAATCATTTGAGTGTGGTTGATAATGAAAAAAGGCATATGAATATCGCAGAACTCAAAAAAAAAAGATTGTTCGCTTTATCCAAATATCACTTTCGAAATATTTCCTAATTTTATTTATTGTTATATTAACATAACCGTTAAATAGGTATTTGTAATGTTTGTCTTTTGATTAGTTGTTGAAGTTGTTAATTGTACGAAGAATTGAATTTTTTTTACATTTGTTTTTTTTTCGTTAATCGAATTTATCGAATGTTTCGCCACTTAGTATACATTATTAAGAGTACCTACATAGTTCTTAAATGGTGGTATTTAGAAACTTAGTTCGCTAATTTACTCTTACTGCATTACGATTAATTACGTATTATCAACTAACTAACTAACTAACTAACCATCGCGCCGTTTCCCAGCATGGGTAGACAGAGGGGACGGACCGCTAAACAACTCTTGGCACACACTCCTTGCCTCGTTCACATTCATCCATCGTCTGATACATGCTCTTCTATTATTCTGACTCTTGACATGGCCCGACTCAAGTATCTGATTCACTTGGTCGTGCCATGTCTTTCTCTGGCGTTCCCGACTTCTTCTACCATTCACATTTGCGTCATATATTCTACTTCATTCGTTCCACATGCCCTGACCATCTGAGCGTGCCTTTCTTAATCTCATTCATTACGCTTACATCAGCATTGCATTCTTTGCGGATCTCCACGATCGTACATGGTTTACACATGCGCCTCAAGGATCTCATTTCTACAGCAGTCAGTCTACTTTCAATTCCACGCCTCACTGTCACACATCGGGGTAGGTACCAGCTCTCCATTATGGTTTTCATCCAAAAGTGGTTAAGTAATTGATAACATTTCAAATATTTTCAGATTGATCTAAGCCTGGGAAAGTTTGTCATTATTTTTTAAAAAGTTACACAATTAATAATAATAATAATATAATAATAATATTTATTTCGCATAAAATTAAACAATGAAACATATGTGGAAACTTTGACTAGCCAACTAGGAATGGATCCTGTTTTAGGCCAGTCAAATTGACAAATTTAGTTCATATCATAATTTCATATTACATTGATAAATTATATAAACATATTATTTATTGAATGAAACAAGTGTTACGATTAAATTCCTCGTAGAAGCTTTAGTTAATAACTACAATTTTGAACTCATAAAAAAAAGAATAAGCGAAGAGAAAAAAACAATGTCTTAAAGTACAGATTTAGTATCGAATGCTTGTTTAACAATAGATAAATGTTTGGACATGTGAGTCGCTTGCAAAAATTGAGAATCGAGACCAGCTTCAAATTATTTCAGCTATTTAAAAAAAAGACAAATTAAAATTGCAAGTTATGTCAGGGTGGTTCTCTCTGTCACTCTTTTCACCCCCTTGACATTTTTTCCAGACAGGGGTGTACCGGAGGGAGGACCGTCGTGAGGTGTGAAAAGCCTCCTGAATGGGAAAACAATGCTGATTATCACACGGTGTGGTGACTTTGTTCATTTGTCTAGTTGCTGGTTGCTAAACATTGCGGGTTTTGGTTACGTGTGGGGATGACGTCGTTCTTCCAATGTATCATGAATCATGAATGTTTGTGGGTTTGATTATGAAGGTTTAGAGTCTTGTACTCGGTACAATTTTAATTGCTCATAAAAAAAATCATTTTTAAATTATCTTCTAATAAAAATTGATGACGAAGTGCCTGGATTTTCAGGTCTGGTCACCACGATCCACTATTTCGAATCTGGAGATCGAAGGTTCAAATTCCGGCTTGCGCAAAAAATTTAATTTAATTGACAGCGTAACTAAGTCCAGTTTTAACTCGAGCGCTTTGCGTTTCGTTTTGTTAATCCTGTCAAGATGGTAACCGTGGATAGTAAATTTTTACTTCGCCAGAGTAGTCACATCTGAAGAAATAATTTTTTGTCAGGTCTACTGTTTACAGAACTTCTAGTTTAGGTGGTACTTAACATCTCCTTTCCATTCTTAAACCCTTCAGCATCAAGGCAAGTCCCAATTTAGGGATCCCATAGTCCCATTGGCTGCAGTAAGTACTGCACAGTAATCACTTTAAAAAAACATGTGCAGTTCACACTCAGTACAAATGAAACCTTCAGAAAACTAAACTTCGAGAGAATGAGACGAATGCAGACTATCAGGATTAGGATAATTGTAGGGTTTATTTATTATAATATTGTTACAAAAGTTCAAAAATTGTTTTATTTTATGAAACTCCGCACAAAAAGGAAGCCGATACGCTACGAAGCACCACACAAAGAGAACACTGATTAGTCTATCTCATTCTCTCGGAAGCTAAATCCTATAGATATATGCGTTTGTCTATTTTCAGTTTCGCTCATTTCCGTTTCATAGGGATTCAAATCATAGCGGTGCCAAAGAAGTTTTCACATCAGAAATTAAAACTATTCCAATGTTTATGTGGACACTGCGTATGCATAACACACAACAGGCAAAAAAAAAACATTTTATTAGCATGACAGCACTGGGACCCAAGTACCTTGTACTGGCTGTTGACAGAAAGGCAAAAAATTCTTTACTGTTCGCTGATCCAGGCTGCTTGTGTTGTGTAGTTTACTATCCACACGCTTGATTTTTCAATTACAAGTTATTGTCGTGTATTGCCTTAAGGCAAATGTGAAATTCAAATACATAAACTCAGTAAACTCTAATTATACTTATTGCCTTAACACCCGTGACATCCCCAAATAACATGGCGGATCGATTGAGTAAGGATTGATCGGCCACCAGTTATATTATTTAACGCATCTGTAAAAAGTGATCCCTTGTAACGACGAATTGTCAACCTACTACCCATTTTGCTTTAAATAGTGCTTCACGTCCAAAATGAGACCATTATTAAAAAAACAACTCGCCAAGATAACGCACGCCTTCTTTTAACTCCATTTTTTCAACTTAATGTCACAGATATCAATCTCCCGGCCTCACCCAGTGGGGGGTGATTTGGGGAAGGGTGAGGAATAGAGAATAATATGTTAGAAGAGATTTTTTCTGCACGTTGAATTTAACGGAGATGTGATCCCTAATACTGTACCATTTTTCAGGGAAATTAGTTTTTCCTTTTCATCCTCGCCTCGGTGCTTTTGATGTCTGATATAAATCCACGGTAAATTTTAAATCACTGCAAATTTGTCTTGTTGACGGTGCATCGTCGAATTTATCAATGTCTATGGAGATAAGTACATTAAGATACCTATAAAATTCGGGTTAGATAATGATTTTAAAAATGGGTTACTGAGATTAACCACAGGAGCGATTATGGTCGAAAAATGGACCACTTTTATTTTTCTGCGATAGCAGTTGAAAATTGGACCATATTTTCCTACCATTTGTAAAACATTTACTGTAATTATTTAAAACATTTTCATGCCCAGCCATTTGTTTTAAAACAAGGCTTTTGAAATGTTGTATCTATTATGACCATAGACGTCGCAAATCCGAACTTCGTAGCCTTTTTTTCAAAGATATGTATGTAAAAATCCCTGATATCGGACTATTGGACACATTTAGCTGATTAGTCCAACCTATGCTCTGTAGATATTAGTTCAACCTACGCTCTGTAGATATTAGTCAACACTCTGAAGTTCGTAGATATTAGTTCAACATATGAGCTGTAGATATTCGTCAGACATACAGGCTGTAGATATTAGTAACTGGAGTCCCCCTCACGGGGGCGGCAGTTCCAAAGTAAAAACACGCGGGATTCGCACGGTTATATACTTAACGATTTTTTTATATATTTTTTTATAAATACCACAAATATAAGATAAACGGTGAAATACAGGTCAATTCATTGGCTATATAGGACTATAATAAGTTTTTATGTCCCCATGTTAAAATTCGAAGGTATGATTTTTTTAATGTTGGCGAAAAATGAAAAAAATGATCTTCTGGGAAATATCGAGCAATCGAGGCATATTTATTTATTTCGCGTGGTCGCTCCAGTGGTTAAGATTGTGAAATATTATATAAATATATTATTATCATCGGTATATTTACTTCTAAATTATTATTATATAATTACTGCCCTCAGACAAACGATGTAAAAAGGAGAGATGCAATAATTATCATATATCTCCCTCCCTCGTATTAAAGAAATGAGATGTTGCCGTCGCCTGCCGTTGTCGCGGGAATTTTAGAAGCAGCCAATCACTACTAGGCTTTGCTCAAGATTGGTATTAAAAAGTATGAAAAAAATGGTAACTCGCCTTCTTTTAGAACAGTTAATTTGATATTTTAAAGCCCCCTACAGTATGATGTAAATAACGTTGGAAACTAAAATACACAATTTTTTTTTTTGAAATAGATGCTAAAAGCTCACCGGTAGATTATTTCACCAATCGCCAATTTGAAAAATAGTGACTAGTGCAATAATATATAGTGCAGCGTCTTTTTAAGGAAAGGAAGGAGGAGAAGTTCTGGGAAGAAAAAAGGAAATGGTTCCTGGGGCGGCATTACCTATTTCTCTCACCAATCTCTGCCCTCTTCACTTCCATGTTCAAAATCGACAGAAATGTATATAAAATGCATCCCAATACATCCCCATTGCAGATGCCATAGTCCCATTGAATTAGGACTCTTGTGAAGTTTCACGTAAAAAAACTACCTTTCTTGATTAAACTCTTAAACGCTTTTAATTCTTATTTTTTTCCTGCATCACGTCCAATTATAGTAATAACTGCATCACGTCAAATTATAGTATTTAACTGCTTCCTACTTTTGAGAGTCGCCGTACCAAATTCTAAAATGAAAATTCGTACTCTTGCGAATGTGTAATAAGTAATGGTACCTCGCGAAAATAAGCGTCATATAAGGGTGTGCTATAAGTCGTCTGCGAGGATAACACCCCCGTATTCTGAAGGTGTCGCATAAGGGTTGGTGTCTCACCCCCACTTGGCGGTGGATCCACTTTCACGACTGGTGGGGTGGATGTGCAATGGTAATTTGTTTTTAAGCATCTTTATGCGCGATAAAAATGCCGTATGAATTTCTATGTGTGAATGTTGTGGTGAAATTTAGAAGATATTTGTATTTTCTTCTTATTTCATTCTCGATTTCAGTTTAACTAGTGTCGTTTTCATTCATAAAATAAAGAAAAACATAGGAAATGCCACGTGGGCGTGTTCCGTGATCCTACCATTATTTATGAGAACTTAAACTTGATATGCAGTGCTGTGTTTTATCATCATTATTAATATTTCATTTCGATAATATGGGACGGCTGTGTAGGATATCAGGTAATTGTAAGAGATCCAGAGCGCGTGCTAAATGGGCTAAAACCAGAAGGAACGAAATTAATTTGCGACATCGGTCTCCACTCAAATGTACATGGAAAATATTTCTGTTGTGTAGGTATTCCTCATCAATTTTCTTATCGGTTTTCTGCAATGTATTTTTTATAGCGTTGAATTCATAAAAGCTTGAAAATTTAGAATCCATTGCTGTTTCTCTTAATTCTTCATTATTTCATAACCCGCGACACGAATTTAATTATTTTACTTGATTTCCCATTCTTTTGAGATAAGTTTTCATCAAAATAGTGCTGTGTATTTTCGCAAAGCAAAGGAACTCAGATCGAGTGATTAGTTTTTTTGTGTAAAGTGCTACTGTACATTAGCAGAAAGAGGTTTGAAAGATTATTAATTAAAGCTATTTTAATGTAATCGCTACTCGGTGACTCGATCTTATGTACCATCCACAGTTAGTAAAATATTATAATAAGGGAAAAGGATATAAATTATTTTGAGAACTTCAAACTCGTTATTGCGTGAACAACAGCTCGATTAAGGAAGAACTTGCCAACTTTCGTGTTCTTCCCTTCTTCAAGACAGTTCTACCAACGTTCTAGATACTTGCCAATCGATTCATAATACGCTTTGCAAAGCATATTCAAAGATTACAGCTACTAAAGGGGGACCAAAGTCAAATGCTTAGGTATTATCTTTGACAAGTACTTTAAAGTGGAAAGAACACATTATCACTACAGCAAACAAAAAAAACAGTACATTAAAAAAAAAAACAATATACTTATTTAAATATACTAGCCACTTTCTTAACTTGAATCAACTCAAAACAATTTACTTTCCACTGTGTCAATCTTTAATCGAGTACGGTATTATAGCCTGGGGACGAGCTAACACTGCCGCCATTGATCGTGTTTTTAAAGCTCAGAAACCAATTATAAAGATTACATTAAAACTCGGATGAAATCTTCAGGGGAATCTTAGACATTAGGCAACTTTATGCCAAAAAATACTAGCATACCGCTTCAAACACAGAACCACTTTTGAACCAAAGGGTGTAATCCCTTACTTATCCCTTTTGCTAGAACTCCTTTTGGCCAAAATTTGTTTAGATACTTTGCAACAAAACTATACAATGCACTTCCACTTGCCACTAGACAAAACACAATCTGACAACAAGTCCTGGTTTACCAGCCAAAACAGACGCAACAGCAAAGATATTTTCAAAACGAACTTATAAGTTCGTATTTTTTCAATGGTAGATGATGATTGTCTGTTCCTTTACTTGTTATTATTTGTATTTTTACAACTTGTGTTATTACTTTTATTATAAAGTGCTAATGTTTTAAAGCTTCTGCTCTCAACATAAAGTTTCCTAGTGAGACAGGCATAGGACATCACAAATTGTAAGTCTAGAATTAATATAGATGAATTAAAAAAAAAATAAAAAATGAAGGCGCATCTTTTAGGGCCCACCGTGTGGAATACGTATAAAAATAATAAGTTATAGTGAAGCGATATGTGGTTTTTTGGAGTTTGTCAGTAGAAAATTGGCCTAAAACTCTCTAAAGACCTCGCTTCCGGTTGGTTTTGGAATGCTTCGTGCAGGAGAAGAAACTCTATATTTGAATACATCCTTGAAGTATAAGCATTTCAAAATATTAGTGTTGCAGGGCGCTTGAGAGGACTAATTGAAATAGCATGAAACATAAATGCACGTGTTAACACGTGTCTTACAATTATTACGTGTTCCATACTTTTCTGTAGCATTCAGTTTTAATTAACCTGACGCTTTCGTGTTACAATAAGCAAATGTCAATACTACAAACTAACATCGTCCTAGCCCTTTTCAAGTGAACCTATTGAGGTAAACCGTGTACATAGAAAATATGATATGAGCCCTCCGGAAACAAACCTTAAATTTAATTTTAGCCCTCGAATTTCTATTCGAAATAATCTTTACTTTATTTTTTATAACATTTTATTGTTTTTTTTTAAAACCATGGTACATATAATTTCCACTGTTTAAAGGCAAAAAACCATTTCCCTAAATTCACTACCTCGTTTTATATTTTGAGGCAAAAGGCACATTTTGACAGAAGGAAACTAATCTTAAAACACATTCAACGTGATCAATTGTTTTGCCGATTTAAAATTCGTTTTTAATTAAACAATCAATGTAAGGTAAAATAAATTGCGCCAATTTCCAAAAATAAGTCTACGCCTTATTTTAACTAAAATCAAAAAGTAATTTTATAAAGAAATTTTTAGTACTTTTATTATAGACATCAATACGTCACAAACTTTAACTTTTTGTTTCATGTGTAAAATATTAATATATCGTCTGTAATAGAGTACGGTATTATAGCCTGGGGAGGAATACGCCATTGAACCTGTTTTTAAACCTAAGAAACTCATTGTAAAGATTAAATTAATACTACCAATCTTCAGAAGAATCTGTGTCTTGGACATTAGGCAACTTTATGCCAAAAACATACTAGCATAACTCTTTAAACACAGAACTAAAAATGTTTTGAAAATGTTCAAACTGCTCGAGATGCTAGAACCAAAGGGCATAATCTCTTACTTCTTCCTTTTGCTAAAACATCTTTTGGCCAAAGAAATTTTAGATACTTTGCAATGCACCTACAATGACCATTAGACAAAACACAATGAATCTTAAATATAAATTTAAAACCAAGTCCTCGATTAGCAGCCAAGACAGAACCTCCATCAAAGATATTATCGAATCTAACTATGAGGACGTATTTTTTTCAATGGTACGATAATGATGATTTGTTAGTTTAAATGTTTTGTTATGTTATTTATTATGTTATTAATTATTGTGTTATTTATTAAATGTTTTATTGTGTTATTACAAAATATTAGATATTAGTGTACAAAACACTTATCAGACCAGTACTTACGTACGCAGCTGAGACTTGGGTACTAACTAAGAGGAATGAGCGAGCACTGGCGTTTTTGAAAGAAAAATTTTGAGGCGCATCTTCGGACCGGTTCTAGAAAATGGATTTTGGCGCAGACGTTATAACAATGAGCTCTATACTTTGTTTAAGGAGCTAAACGTCGCAAAATTTATAAAATTGGGAAGACTTCGGTGGCTGGGTCATGTGGAGAGAATGACCGAGCATCAAGCACCAAAGTACCTGCTTAACTCAAGACCAATAGGGCGAAGGAGCCTGGGAAAGCCAAGACTAAGATGGAGCGACAACGTCCTCAAAGACATATCTATCTTGGAGCTTCCAAACTGGAGAGAGCTAGCACAAAACCGAGATGAGTGGAGGAAGACTCTTGAGGAGGCCAAGACCCACCAGGGGTTGTAGAGCCAATAGTGATGATGATGATTGTGTTATTACACTGCTGAAAACCAGCTGCATTCCAGGAGAAATTCTGAATTGTAGCTGAGCAGTGACCTTTTCATCCAATAGACTCAATGATAAATAAACAAAATGTATAATACTGTAAAAAAATTGTTGATTAAACGTTTAAATTATTATTTTTTTTATTTTATGCTGTTATTTGAATTCTTATTACGAACTGCTCATTTTTTAAAGCGCCTGCTTTGAACACAGGTTTTCTCTAGGGAGTCAGATAGGACATCAAAAATTGTTAGTCTAGGACCTACCTAGGACATCCTGATATCAGCTCTTTAGTGCTAGAATCTATCCATGAGAATAATTTCATATCTCTACCTTTTTTAATTGATTAATTCTTGATTGGCAAGGCTAATCTAGTTCCAACTAAACCAACGAATCTAGCCCTTTTGATGTGAATCCATTGAGAGAAACCCTTTAAAACTGATTATTACCTCCCCTAGGCAAGCAAGGGAGGCCGAACGAACTGTATTAGTATAAGTTATCCCTTGAGATGTTTCTCTATTGAATGTTGTTTCTTTGAAGGGCTGATGAAGGCAAAGAGGTAATGATTTATAATTAAAATGTGTAAGAAATAGATATGTTTAATTCCATGATACGCTGACATAAAATAAATCAGTTTAATTAAGGCGAATAACGTTTACTTTATCTTCTTTTGATATGCGAAAATTTGGATTTTATTCATCTATGTATGATCTTTAAATTTACATTATTTAAATGCTAACCACATTATTTAATTCGTTTAATTTAAATTAAACGTTTGTAGAGACACTGTACAACATTGCAATTGAAAATTAAACGCACTTCGGTGTAGTGTTCAGAATAAAAGAAGAAGAAGAATGCTTTTACAAATTTGATAGAAAAAGTACGCAGGGTCCAGGGTCCACACCTCTGCCATAGGTCACCCCAAGTGGTTCGCTACGTTTGGTGATTTAGCAGGGGTGCCCGGGTTCTTGGGGTGAGGTTTGTCTAGGTCTTGGAGGCGGATGACCAGGACACACTGAACCCCAGATCAACCTACCCACTCCTTAAACCCTTTTCCTTCCCAGAACTCTCCTCTCCTTCCTTTCCTTAAAAAAAACCTCCACACAGCATCCCCGAAGATGACATAGTTTTCATGATTTTTGACCCCCCGTCCCTGTCACACATCGTCATCTATGTAAGACCCCCGTTGACGTCACATATTTTGCAATTTTGACCCCCCCCCCCCCCCCCTTAAGGTGTGACGTAATTTATGGATGGCCCCTATGTGGAGCTCATGTAAAAAAAAAATCTCGAAATATTTCGAGAAAATTAGTTAAAGAACGTGGGAATTCCTCACTATCACCCTGGCAAATGACGATTGGAATAGTACCTATTGATATTTATTTAGAGTTAATTTTAATAGTTAAAATAATTGTAAAAGTTTTAATTTTTCCCAATTCTTTTTTTTTTTTTTTTTAAACCAATACATATAATATACAAAAAAACAAATATATATATAATATATGATATTGGTGGTAACAATACCTCCCTAATTGAGAAATTCTCGTGTTTAGGGAGGGAGCACTATCAGATTGACAGTACTATACATACTTGACAGTTGTTATACATAGAAAAAATATTAGTTGGCATTTTTGTTCAGAGTGGAAAATATAAGTTGGCACATCGTAATACATACCTAAAACTAGTAAATGGCAAAATGTTTTTTAAGACGTATATACGTTGCTTTATTTAAGTTAGCTCCATACAAGAGTCCCTCAAGAAAATAAGTCCCCTCATAGGGCATTAGTCATCTTTGGGGATGTTGAATAGAGGGTGTTTTTAGGAAAGGAAGGAGAGAAGTTCAGTTTGACTCTTCAGCAGTATCAAAACAAATCTAGACAGGTCAGTGGCTGAGTGGGCATCGCGTTTGGGTCCCCCGGGCGTCGCTTGTTCGATTTCTCGGCTGGCTAAGTCCTCCATAACGACACAAGCATCATTTTCCGCTTAGTGTGATGGTAGAAGGAGATTTTCAAACAGTGTTAGATTATTCGTAACCCGAGAATATTCTTTAAAAATATATTAACTAACTAAAGGAACGTACCCATACTCTGTGACCAACTTTTGCGATTTTTAACCCCCCCCCCCCCCCCCCCGGTGACCAAAAACCTAAGCCCGCCGCCGCTCATTTGTACCAAGCGTGACATTTTGAAGACCCCCCCCCCCCCCTAAACGTGTCACGTAGTATGGGTACGTTCCCTAACCATCACGCCGTTTCAACCGACGGACCGTCCAACAACTCGATTCTACCTCGTTCACATTCATATATCTTCTCATTCATGCTCTTCTATTATTCCGACTCTTCACTCAAGTATATGTATCACTTGATCGTGCCAGCTCTCCTCTGGCATCCCCGACTTCTTCTACCATTCACATTTGCGTCATACACACCTTTCCTCGTTCATTCGCTCTACATGCCCAAACCATCTGAGCGTCCCTTTCTTAATCAAAAATATTAATATTAATATTATTATGTCAACTTTCTATTTAAGATAATAGTAGATACATTTTTTTACGAAAATAAATACAAAATTAGCATTTATTTCCCATTGTTTATGACCAACACATTCAAAGTCAAAATAAAAAAAATCTATCACACCCAGTTTTGTCTCTAATTTGAAAGGTGCTACTTCTAACACCTTCCTCTCTCGCGGGAACCTCCCTCCCTCAAAGCACCCCCTTACCCCATTAAGGCTGAGCACAAGGGTGGATTTCCTAATGCGCTATAAAGCATTTCCCAGTCCAAGCTTTTTATATGTCAGGCTGGAAAGGTATTGTTGTTAGGCTATTAAATGACTTTAAGAGATTTAGAAAGAAAATCCGCAGTTAATATTTTCAAATAATAATATAACTTCGTTTCGACCACTTTTTATTTAGCGTTTCGTTACTACCCTAACATCACCAGAGAAATAATTATGAATACAAACTTAAATTTACATTCTCAGTAATACCTACACTTCTAAATAACATCTATTTTTCAATTTGACAGGCAAGCATGGGTACCGTCGTCCCGGAACACTTATTGGTAAACCAACACCCCTGTCACCCCAAGTGGTTAGCCACGTTTGGTTACTCGACAGGGGTGCCCAGGTTTATAAATGAGATTTGTCAAGATCTTAGCGGCGGATGCGTTTGACCACCTACTGCGTGACGGGTGGAATCGAGACCTCTCCAACTCGACACATCGCCTTACACCACAGTCACTCCTGGACACACTGACCCCCAGATTCCACCCCACTACTCTTACCTTTTTCTTTCTCAGATTTTGCTCTTCTTCCTTTCCCTAAAAAGATCTTCCACACAGCATCCCCAAAGAAGACATAGGCCCTCGGGGACAATTTTTTTTCTCATGGCCTCCTGTGTGAAGCTAATGCAAAAACAATTGTTACTTCTTGGGGTGTATAAATAAACACAAAACTCTAATTGTAGCGTAATGCCCCTAAAAATTATTTTGACAAACATAAAAAATGGTAATCAGGCGAATCTACATATACATAAAGAGACACCAACCTTGTAAGTCGCTTCTGTTCAGTATAGGCGGCCTTTTAGATGTATTTCCAGTCCAAAGTTTTCACCAAATTCACCAAGCACAAATTCAATATTTATGATGAACACGATAATATTTTATGACTGATCAGGTTATGTTGCTCATCCAGAGACAAAATTAACTTACAAATATCGGACAATTACAGATATTACAGACTATTGTTGGCTTATAAATTGAATTTTTTTCGGATTCTGAACTTCTGCCTACAGAGTCAATTTCTTTCAAATTCGCTATGTCAATTACTTTCAAATTCGCTATGTTTTTTTTTTTAATTATAAATTCGGAGCTCGACTATTACGAACTCCTGAATTTAGTCAATTGAAGAGTACCTACCTAAGAGTACAAGGACCGATTTCAATCTCACCATTCACAAACTCGCCAATTCCTCTCCTACACAGTTTAACTGAAGAATATACCGATGGTATCGGCATTTTTAATGTAAGAACTTCTATGTTTAAACTGATAATAAAATAAAGTATAAAAACAATTTACTTATTCCAAGTGGTTGGCGGAGAGGAGTGTTTATCTGCATTCATGCACCTTCTCAAAGATATTATTTTTCTATTCTATTGACGTGACCCGCCTCAAGAGATGTAGCTTTGACGGCCTCCGTGGTCAAGGGGTAAGGATCTCGGCAATTCGGAGGTCGCGGTTCGAACCCCGGCGTGCGCAATTAATTTTATTTGATTAATGTGTTATTTCACAATTTATTAATTTAAAATATAATCTCAGTATCTGAATAACCAGATACTTCCCCATCTTACTCTTACTTATCTCCTTCCCCTCCCCATTTCATTCAACTTTACAACATACCCCATGGATACGTGCCATAAATATATTTGGATCCATTTGGGCATTAATTTCTTTAAATTAATAATTTATGCTATGAGACCATGAGGGCGCCATCTATGGTTTTTGTATTGTATTGAATTTACCTATGTGACTTGAAATTCAGTATATTCATGCATTTCCTTACCTCTGTGAAGCAGGCAATTACTTCCGACGGGAGTGTTAGTGAAAAGCCAACAGATGTCACTCCTAGTCAGTCATTATCAAATAATTCACCCAATAATTGAATTATTGTTGTTACCTAAGATTTGGCACGTATTATTAATAGGCAGATTTATATTTCATTGTTGAAACTTCCTTGCTGTGCGAAACATCTGTTGAGATTATGCAATACCGCCTTGGCAGAAATTGATATTTTTAATGAAAAGAAGTGTCTTTTGTGTTGGACATCGTGCATGAGCTGCATTCTCTGAGTGAGTATTGTTTTATTTTCACTTTGGATTTTGGGATTGCTAGGTCAACTGTTTTGTGTCACATAGGGAAGAATTCAATTTTCCTTGATTTACTTAGGGTAGTCATTCCCTCGTGTCAGGGGCTATTTACACGCCCCTACACCCCAATTGAGGATGCCATAGTCTCACTAGTTCCAGATGGTTGGTAGCCAGGTTCCAGTTGTGCGGTATTCATATAAAAAAAGTTTAAAAACTTTTAGAGTAGAAGTCGACCATATCCACAACCAGTTTTCGCTTCGAACAGTAATTCATTGCTCTCACCTCAGACCTTTATTATTTTCAAGAATAAGAATATACAGTACTTGACTCTCGTAAACATGAGATTTAGGCCATCTGCTCATGGAGAAACTGAAAAAAAAACAGTTGGCGACTCAATTGCTATCCACAGGAAAGGAACTTCCGAATTTCATTAGCGGTGGCAACTTGTCAAAGACTCGTTGTCAAGGACGGCCGGCGCGTTTCAGTTGCCCTGTTGACAGGTTGCCATGGTAGCGCCTCACGTCCTGTCAAGTTTTCGAGTAATTTGCGATATATCAGATCAGGAAAATATCGAGTTTGTTCGGGAGGATGATAAATTATTATTATACATGGTTGATAATCGACAAATCATTAATATTTTTTTGTTAAACAAGCTGATATAATTACTGAATTCGTAAAGAGTTGCGCCGTGAAATGAGTTTTCAACCAGTTTTCGGTTTCTCCATGAGCGAAGACCCTAATTGTTTACTTTCGCCCACAAAATATCTTCAAAATTCATAACTACCCCAATTAAAACACTCGAATATTCCGCCACAGCGTTCGGGCGCCCACCGGGTTTTCTTTTATTCGCCAACAGCGCTCCTATCGGCTAGGCCTAGTACTAAAGGCAGTAAAAGTGAACCCCTTAATTTGCATACAGCGTTGGTATACTCATAAAAATTATGTCCTTTTTTACTGCCAACGAAATGGCAGAGGCCTCCTCTCTTTGGTGTACAATTCTTGTCACAGTGTTTGCATTAGCCTGTTTTACTTTTATTAGCGCGATATTTACTTAAAAAAATAATGAATTCCATTACGCTTTTTCTACCTGTTTGTCCAGATGAATGCCGGCCGTTAAGATATTAAAGTTTTAGCTTTTTTGTAATGAGCCGGAAAATGTTTTTACGGGCGGATTCGAGACTGTTATATTTTTCAGCATTCAAGAGCTTTTGTAATTTTACAATTATTTTCAGGTTTTTGACTACCAACATTTATTTTCATCGTTTAAAATGTATATTTTTGTAATAATCAAAATTTTGATGAAGTATTCCTTAAAATTCTAAAGCAAATTAAGATAAAAAATATAATACTTCAAGGGGGCTTTGCGATTCCAGCTAGTAGAGACGTACACAACTTTTAATTGTTTTTTTTTTCTGAAAATGTATTCAGTATACATATTTAGCGAGATATCAACGAGAGTAAAATTAGTTTTTCGGTATATCTAAAAAAATGACAATGAACGTTCAAAATGAACTTTGATAAAGTGTTTGCGTCCCGTAAAGTCAAACAATACGATAAGTTATAATTAAGTTTATCGTAGAAAGCAAACACTTTATGGCTTGACATTATATAGAATGAAAGTACTTTGTTTAAAAACCACTTTATTTTTATTTATATTTGTCGACCGGTTTCGGTTGACCTCAACCTTCTTCAGGACAATAAACATATAAACTAAATTACAGTACAGAGTTAAGATTCTAAGGTTAACACAAAAGAGAATTTGTGTTAACCTTAGAATCTTGACCTCAACCTTCTTCAGGACAATAAACATTTAAATTAAATTACTGTACAGTACAGAGTTAAGATTCTAAGGTTAACACAAACTCTCTTTTGTGTTAAGAAATAAACTAAATTACATAACTAAGGTTAACCAATAGAGAGTTTGTGTTAACCTTAGAATCTTAACTCTGTACTGTAATTTAGTTTATATGTTTATCGTCCTGAAGAAGGTTGCGGTCAACCGAAACCGATCGACAAATATTAAAAAAAATTAAGTGGTTTTTAAACAAAGTACCTACTTGTTTCATTCTTTATAATTCAGTGCTGCGTTTAATATATGGATATTCCAAAAATTCGAACTTTTCTGTCTTCAGCATGCCATAATTAATAATAATAATATAATAGGTACATTTGTAAAAAAAAACATGAAATTTCGATGTCGGGGACAACCTCATTCAATCCAATATATCTGATTTAATTTATATGGAACACCTATTGATTTTTGTAAAAGTCTAAATGAATATTCAATTTTTATTAGAGCAACTCTATTTTTTAACTTTTGAAGGTTATTCCTATCAATGTAATATATCATTGAAGAAGAAAATATCCGATACACCATCTAGGTTACAAACCAGTTCTTCGAACGATTGATTCCAATGAAAAAGGCAGTTGCCAATAATATGGAGAAAAAAAAATAGTCGAAGATAATATTGGTTATTCGGAAATTTGAAATATGAGATTGACAAACATGACGGTTTTATAAGAGGTGTCAATGGCTTAATTGGAATAGCGTAGGTCCCGGTAAGACAAGAGGTTCTGGGTTCGTATCCCAGTTGCGACCGTTAACTTTTTATTTTTCTGTTTCATGTACTCTTTCATATTTTCTTTTAGATTATTAGTGTTATCTTCTTCTTCAATGGTATATTACATCGATGGGAATAACCTTCAAAAGCTATAAAAAGAGAGTTGTTCTCATAAAAATAGAATGTTTTTATATTGTCTAATTTTAATTGGGAAAAAAACTGTTTTAATTTATGTAACCAAAGAAAACTAAAGTGCCTTCACCATTTGATACGATAAATAGGTATTTAAATAGTTTTAAATTTTAAGTAAAATATCAATGTTAGGGACCATCTGATGCCTTAAAAAGATTTAAAGGTTTTTGGAGGAGGAAATACCACAACAAGAACTAAACCATACATAATACACGACAACTAAAGATACCACAACAGAATATTATGGAAAGTTTACTTAGAAAAATTATACATTCGTCTTTCAATTTATGAGACTGTCTCAAGTACGTTAATACAGCAGACTGGCTATCAATATCCGTAATTGAATTTTCAATCAAGTGGTCCAAATGCTCTCGATAAACAACTGATGCGTTATTTGTTCTTGAAATGTTACATTATCATTCCCCTGATTGCTTTTCGAGAACTAGTCAAAGGCGAGGACGTAAGGGCTAAGGGCTGGGGCTAGGAGCTAGGATACGGCAGAAATTAGCCTCACGGGGCCGCACAAGGAGCAAAGGATGTATATGAGGTGAGATGAGAGGGTATTGGCTGGCTGATCCGCCTTTAGGTAGTGCCAGGGTAAATTAAACTGCACAACAAAGGAGCAACCTGGAATTAGAGGTGAGATACGTTGATGAGACAATGGTGCTCTACTCAAATAAAAAGCCCTAAAAATTTACTTCAAAATGTGGAAAAAACCATCTGCAGTGTTTTTGATTTTGATGTTTCAAAACTTTCGTAGCTCTTGACGGAAATTCCAACTTTCAGTAAAAGACAAAAAAAACGGCCAGACAGACCAGGGTGAAATTATTCAACCAATTTCAAATATCATTTTTCGTTCAATCTGTTTTCAATCATTACCTATCTGAGATCAATCAGATCTATCAGATTTTAATGTTTGGGTTAATTACAGTCAAACAGTAATTGTTGTGTGGAGGTACTTCCTAGTAATAATATGGTCCTTGTCAATGACTTTACGTGTTTACAATATTTATGCTTCTAACACAAGACCTGTCTATACTGGCTGCTAATTGAATCTGGTCGGTAAGCTGGCGATGACCGCTCCGGATAGCCACTGCTCCCCAGGCACCTCTGCTGCCATCTGTCGGCAGCTGATAGAAATTATTTCCCTGCTGGCATCTGTTGGTACCTGATAGAAGCTCTTTCAATGCACTACAGAGATAAAGGGTTCGGCTTTTTCAGATTTTTTTTCAAGTTGATCACGCTCCTTGGGATTACTATTTCAGTGATCATAAGATTTTAGTTGTTCTTCCAGCAAAGGTTTGAACTTCGACTAGCTTCGACTAATCGATAGCATTTGATTTGAACTTCGACTGCATTCGTAATTTATTTTGTAGCATGATACAGGTGATATGAAATGATATGGTGTAGATGGCCAGTAGGTTTAATACTTTTCCCAAGTAGCAGTTATCTTAAATCTTAATGTTGTATATTTGCAGCGTCAGAATTTCGGAAATTATTGTTGATATCACATGTTTCATTTGTCATTAAAGTACCGTTGTAGTTCAGGTCGACTGTTCAATAAAATATCTCTTTAGCATGACTCCTGCAGACGTACATCGTGAAGGTGGTTTCCTTTGGGCGGCGCGGCGGCGCCATGAGTTCGAAGGGGGCGGGGAAGGGGTTCTGGTTCGAAGATGTTTTAATTTTCCATTTATCCTTCTCAATTCAATTAATTACTTATGAATCATTTGAAATTAATGTTTTACGCTTTGCTATCGATTTAAATTCATAAAATAGATTTTTTTATTAATTGACTTACCTATGTCGTGGTGGAGTCAAAAAGAGGCATATTCTAGAAAATAATTGGTTAGATTAGGCAGGGATGGACAGTTTTGCATTAGCTTGGCGCACACTGCTTATATATTATATATATATACATATACAACGATTTGTATAATTTATGTTTCTACGCTTGATCCAATGACTTTTTAACTTGACCGTACCATATCCTTCTTGGGGGAATAATTACCTCGAGTGCGCTGTACTAATAAATATGTAATAGAATTAATATAACTAGCTTGCTTCTAAGATTTATAATCATAACTAGTGTCTTACATCTAAGACTTATAGCTAGTGATTTACATTTAAGACTTATAGCTAGTGACTTAAAACTAAGACTTATAACTGGGGACTTAAAACTAGTGACTTAATGACTGTTGTTATTAGTTGCAATATTATTATTCACTTTCTCAAAAGATAACATATAAACTAACTAAACAACTAACCATTACGCCGTTTTCTGCAAGGGTAGGCAGAGAGGACGGACCGCCAAACAACTCGGTCTTGGCGCACACTCTCTTACTAGTAATTGAGCATGAATTCACTCACCAAACACAAGAGCCTTGTCTCTTTAAGGTGAAGAAAGGCTTTTATTATATTCATATTACAAATCTGTTTAACATGTAAAAAATGTATAATTATTATGAAAACATACAAATATTAAATAAATAAAAAATGACATACAATTAGAACTGTAACAGAGTCAAAAATTTACAACTAACAAATGTACTTACATCATATTATGCGGTAAGTTTGTTTTTGACGGAGTTCACATTGTCGCAATATTTGTACGACGCGACGGTTGTGTAAAAATTCGATAATTCTAAAAATTTTATAAACTTTTTTTTCCGTTTAATGATGATGGTGACGTCTGTGTCATGAAAATGTCATACATTAATTTTCCATCGTAAGCTTCCGAGAGGGTAGCAAATATGTCATTTTTTTGTTTTCTAATTATGTTGATTTAATATATGTATACCCACATCAACATTCATTTACTATAAAAAATATAAGAATTATGTCTTCAAACTTCGCAAATAAACCTTGTGGCGTCATTATTGATATTATAAAAAAGAATTAATTAGGGTTCACCACAATATTATTAACAAAATCGACATGTTTCAAAAACAATGTTTTCTTCGTCAGGATAAGTTGTTCATATTTATTATTTAGGTGATCAGATATCCAGGAAAAAATCGAAATCGGAATTCATCCCACTTTTTGGGAGGAGTTTAAAAATACTTGATAAAAAGCTTTTGGAAAGGTTGGAAAAAGGTATCTGAGAATTTTTTTACAGGTTGGTTTCGTAAAGGCCTGTAAAAAACACTAACTCCTTTTTTACGCATTGTTTATTGTAATAAGAAGCAAATTTAAAATTGATTTCACGAATTTTCTATTCCCCGTCGTAGCCGGGGCCGAACTGATACAAAATGGGTGTAGCAAGTCTGTAGTCCTTAGGTGGACGGTATAAGGTTGATTTTGAAAATCCAAATTCGTCGACTGGCGTATTGATTGATGTAAAAATAATAATGCGAAAATGCATATTTTATTTTATTTTGTGAAGTTCAGGTGTAAATGTATTCTTTTGCGATGATTATAGAAGAAACTGAATTTTCCATAATAAACAATAAAACCATATCCAAAAAGGTGTTTATGAGTAGGAGAGTGCACTTGAAAGTGTTTTTTATACACCTAATACTTTATTTTTTCTAGGCTTATTAAAAGAAAAAATTGACCAACGTTTTTGAGGGCCAAGATATGTTCTACACTTCTATAATATCATAATTCATAATATTTAAAATCCTAGCAAATGTGAGGTAATTAACACAAAATTTGCTTAGGTAACACAATTAAGTACATCTAATTTACATAACATTTATTAAAAGATTTTTTAAATTTTTAGATGTAGATTAGACAATAAATAATATTACAAATATATTTCGTGGATTTTTCAATATCTTTTAATATTTGATTTTCAAGAATTTTGGCTCGATTATTTGATTCACAGCTCTAAAATATATATTAAAATATTATTTCAGCAATCTCAATATTGAAAATAAAATGGCACTTAAATGTCTAATCTTTATTGTTCGAAGTTCACTTCTCGTCTGCCACCTTCGCAGATATCAAGCAGAAATCTATACAGCTGAAGTCAACAAATTGTCGATTGGCATTCATGGAATATATTTCACGAAGGTGACATCTAAGTCTGTCAAGGTTAAGTCAAAGTACTCCGTCAAAGGTGTCAATAATTATTCTTGATCTTGACTTTCAATGGAGACGTCAATCCACTTAATAGCTTGCAGTTAGTGGGAAAACATCAATGAAACTTCAAATATTTTATCAGTTTTGCTTTATTCAGCAGTTTTAAATTTATTTTTGAGCTAGCAATTTATGTTAGGTGATTTAAAAATGAGACTAAAAAATGTTTTTGTTAAGTCATACCATCGGCATTCTATTGAATTTTCTTGTGTGTGTGTTTTTTTTTAATTTAATAAATCGCAAACGCTTTTGGCTTCATTATCATTGATGTAGGTACAATTAATCGATATTGATAGGTGTATTATTTGTAAAAGATATTTTGAAATTAGTGTCAAAATCGAAACTCAATAATATTTATATGATAATCCGCTTACATAATAATGTGTATATATGATATTATCATTGTTGATCATGATAATCCTATAAACTATCAGGTAATTTGATAGAGCTGCATATATTGTTCATTTGTTAAATGTGTATGTGTGTGTGTATGTAAGAGGGTGTGTGTATAGGTGTACGTGTATGTATGTATATTTTACGTGCATAATAAAAAAAGTTATGTATGCTTTAAAATCTAATCCTTATGCACGTCGTTTTCTCCTTTCTATTATATTTTTTCCAGTTTTCAGCATTTTTGTATAGTAAATTCATATGTAAAGTAAATTCATATTATAGTTTCTCTTTAAATGTACTATGTATTATCTATAGGTTCACACTTCAAACACATAACCTAACATAACTTCATATCTTTATAATATTGTTTATAACAACTCCTTATGTTGTAAATCTTTATGTAATTCCTCCAAATTGTTATCAGGTACCTGGTTTATTCTTTTCAATACTTACAACTAACTTACCTGCTGATCTCACTGTAAATCCGAATATATTATGCGTTACCAGGTTAATTCGGTAAATCCGAGTATAATATTATATGCTACCAGGTTACCTTTTCTATTTTTATTTTGTTGGTTATGTAATTATGTACATTTATTGGAATAATATTATGAACTAAACCTGTCAATTTGTCTGTCCTGGAACGGGAAACTTTCCTAGTTGGACAGACAAAGCTGCCTAATATGTTATTTGTACTTTCTTTTGTATTATAAATAAATAAATAAATAAATAAATTACACCAGACTTCATGCGAAGTAACTATACTCTATTGGTCACCATGAAACAGTTAGCCACCTAGTATTTAACGTATCTAATTTATTTAAATGATTTTTCATATAATGAATAACTTATTACTTTGTATAAAACCACTATATTTAAAACAATATCAACATGTTTCGACAACAATGTTGTCTTCATCAGGATATGTTACTATGATAAATGAAAAACAAGTATAGACATATTAAAATAAATTATAACATAGACAAAATATTAAAAAGTAGAGGTGATTAATTACTTACTAATCATAAAAATAGTTATACAAAATTAAATTTAAAAATTATTTAAGGAAAAATAAAATTGCATTTAGATAATAAAATTTTTTTAAGAATAATTAATTAAAATAATTAGTCTAAATCAAAAAATCAATAATTATAATTGGTTGTAAGTATTAATAAGAAAATAAATTTAAAAGATGGCTATTTTTAAAAAAGGTTTGGTTATTTATAATATTTAATTTACTATTAATGCTTTTTCTAATTTCTAAAATTTCTAAATTATCCAATTGTATGCCCGTAGTGTTAGTATGTAAAATTTTAAGACCTGTATTAATATCAAAAGAATGACTTGTTTCCAAAATATGGTTGGCAAATTCAGAATAATTATTATTATTTAAACATCTTATATGTTCCTTAACTCGAATGTTAAAATTTCTAGAAGTTTTTCCAATATTAAAAAAGTTACAATCATTACAAATTAATTAATAAACCCCAGATTTGTTAAAAAAATCACATTTATCCTTATTATTTAATATATAATTTTTTAATTTGTTGTTTGTATAAAAAGCTGGTTGTACATTATTTGGCATGTTTTTAATTATTAAATTTGAAATGTTATTATTTAAAAATAAAATTTTTCTCCAATTATTATCATTTTCAACAACATGTGGATAGATAAAAGATCTAAAAAACTTTTTCTTATATTTTTTGTTTAACATATTGTCTATTAATTTTGAATTATAACCGTTATTAATTGCAATTTGTTTAATAGTATTTAATTCTGTTTTAAAATTACTCAAAGATAAGGGAACATTAATTAATCTACTTAGTAAGGTATGAAAAGCTGCTAATTTTTGTGAATATGGATGATTAGATGTTTCATGTATAATGATATCTGTATATGTATCTTTACGAAAAATGTTAAATTCAAATTTATTATTAATGATAGAAATATTTAAATAATCTTTTAAATTTATTTTCTTATTAATACTTACAACCAATTATAATTATTGATTTTTTGATTTAGACTAATTATTTTAATTAATTATTCTTAAAAAAAATTTATTATCTAAATGCAATTTTATTTTTCCTTAAATAATTTTTAAATTTAATTTTGTATAACTATTTTTATGATTAGTAAGTAATTAATCACCTCTACTTTTTAATATTTTGTCTATGTTATAATTTATTTTAGTATGTCTATACTTGTTTTTCATTTATCATAGTAACATATCCTGATGAAGACAACATTGTTGTCGAAACATGTTGATATTGTTTTAAATATAGTGGTTTTATACAAAGTAATAAGTTATTCATTATATGAAAAATGATGCCACAAAATAAATTTGCGAAGTTTGAAGAAGTAAATGATTTTTATTTAATTCCGTATTTAAATTTTAAATATGCGGTTAACCAACCAAACTCTAAATACAACATAGATCAAATTAGTAGCAGACATTTATTAGACCCCTAACTTGCATAAATGATCCCTGGAATAAAATGCAGTTGACCTAAGCGATAAAGGAGCATACACGAGGGGGACCCAAAAGTAACGGGAGTTGTGCTGTGGTGGAGAGGAAGAATGAGGAACACATTTTTCGACCAGGTATCCGTTAGGATCACTCTTACTGAGTCAGTGTACGAAGTTATGTCGTTGTGAGTGCATCGGTTCGCCCGTGAGAATTTTTTTAGTAAAACCACTTTTTCCATTTCAGCGAAAACGTGATGGCAGATTGTCGAGAGAAACGCGCGGCTGTGAAATTTTGTTTCCTGTTGGAGAAAACGGCAAACTATTGTAATGCTGACTGCTTATAGGAATACTGCCCTAGGTAAAACCAGAGTCTACGAGTGGTTTTCACGTTTTAAAAATGGAGAAATGTTAATTGAAGACCAACCCCGTTCAGGACGCCCCTCAACGTCAAAAACTGACGAAAACGTCGACAAAATCAGTACCCTCGTTCATAAAGACCGTCGCCGAACTATTGATCAACGCTTTGAGATGTCTGGAATATCATAGAGTTCAATTCAGAGGATTTTAACCGAAGATTTGCCCGCGAGAAGGGTTGTAGCCAAATTTATCTCTCGCCTTCTCACAGACGAGCATTCACTGCAGGCATGTTTTGAGCTTCAAAATCAGCCCGAAGAGGACCCTGAATTTTTTTTCAAGGTGATCTAGCCCCCTGTGACTTTTTTCTGTTCCCCACACAGAAAAGGTAGGAAAGCCTTTTGCCACTGTGGAGGAGGTAAAACAAAAATCGCTGGAAGGCCCAAAGGACAACCCGATGAGTGAAATTAAAAACTATTTTAAACAACGAAAGAAGCGTTTGGAGAAGTGCGTTGTGGTCAATGTAGAATACTTTGAAGGTGATCAAAATTTGATGTAAAAATATTGAGAAATAAAGAAGTTATGACTAAAATCCGGTTACTTTTGGGTCTCCCCCTCGTAATCTCACTGGCTCCGATTTGCATGGATCAGTGGAGATATGTATGCGGTAATCACATAAAAAAAATCTGTGATCCGTTGAAACATTAATATGATCCGTTCGACTACATTTCGAATTAGAGATGACGTACTGGATAGAAATATCCATTTTCATTAACTGAGGATCTTATTAATATAATAACTTTTCTAACGATCCTTATACAACCGAGCAAACGCAAAGATTGGGTTAACGTCCAGGCATTACAGGCTAGACTCTGAAAGACTCAACTAAAAGTCGTGATCATTGCATCCCAAATTAACTTCTCTTTCATAATCAAAAGACATTCGCAGTGAAAATCCTAATAATAATTTGGAACTCAAACAAAGATTCTACTGAAGTTAATATTGCGAGGATTCCACAGATTTTCACCGGCGGGGGTAGGTAATAAGCAAGGTGCTGGATTCTCAATTAGTTCCGTAGCCGTCTAGTGGAGGTTGTACCGAAAAGTTTACAAAGGGATGAAGGTTCCACCTTGTACTACGATGAAGGGGACGACAGCAAAAGTAAAACTTTGCCAGGCCAGGAAGGGTGGCGAAAAAATGCCTCTTTGAACGAGACAGCCGAAATTTTACGAAACACGGGTCTCACCAGCAGCTTAACGTTTTTTTAAAGAGAGAAGTTTAACTAAATAAACGATACACCTACTACTGTGAACAGCGGTAGTTGGGAATTTTTCTACCCTGGGAAAAGAAAATTAAATCTGTCAAGGAGTTAATTTCAAAGGATTATATATACATTACATCTTTTTTATGAAATCAAAATAATTAATTGAAATGTTATCTTATTGTAGAAAGTAATCACTTTGTGGTTTGACATATTTAATCAAAATAAAACACTTATTTTGTGTAAAACCATGAGCTTTAATTAATTTATTTACCAACCGGTTTCTCTTTGCTCAAGCACCATCAGTGTCCAAATTATATCACAATCTAATTTTCAAACTCCTGAATGAGTCAGTTTGTCTTCTATATCTTTTTAATTAATTAGAAATCTACCGAAATTATTACTGGAATAAAAGATCGGTCGGACTTCAGAAGGAAGGTTTTTGTACATTCAAGGTAGAAAAATTGACAAGTAAAATCTGCCGCCATTGGTCATAAATATAATAATTATTATTGATTTCATTTTGACCAACTGGCGTATTTCACTTTTACTTATTTTTCAAAAGAGCGTTATTAAGATTTTGTCAGTAGTTTCGTGATAAACTGTTTGCTTATATTCAATGTTTTACCCGATATATTATTTTTTTTATTAAGTTTTACAAACGCAATAATATTTTTAGATTACGTGTGTGTGGAAGACGCTAAAAAATTTGTTACATATACGCTAGGTACTTTGTGTTTTTTTTTATTTACACATCAGCCTTTTCGTTGAGATACGTCTCATGTAAAATTGTTGTCATTTATTTACGTTTAGGTAAGTATACAAATAAAGCACACACAATGCTTGAAAAACAATGAAAAAAGACTGATTTATGGTATTTCAATTTACACGATCTAATTTTTAATACAATGTCGGTGTCAGAACGGACCAACTACATTATTAGTCAATTAAATTTTAAAAAAAATCAAAACGATTTCGTAACCGAAACGCTTAAGTTTCACCTTTAAACATATTATTGGTGAATAGTATATATATTTTTTTAAATGCCTGTTCATTATTTGTTTTCCAAGCAGCTAAGTTTTTTATTCACCCAACTCTTTTTGTATTACAAACTATTTTATTCGAGTGTGGGTTAGGCAGGTATCATGTCTTCGTGTTCATTAATCATGAGGTGAATCGGCATTTCCACCACGATATGGTAATCAGTGATCACATAATTCTAACGTGATTACCAGAGGTTGAACTTATTAAGCCAACCCTCGACCTAATTTACATTAAGAATCCGAGGATACAGGGATGAACATTTCGTAACTCAACATTTCAGCTGAAGGTACTTAATGGAAAACAACAAAATACGATGTCGATACCTTGAAAAATATATCGAAACAAAGACTTGTTGATTTTTGGTCAGACCATTATGATCGCCAAACATATTGATATTTAGATTTTAGAGGGAATTAAATCCCACCCAAATCCAACATTGCAAGGAAGGATGCAGAAGCCTTTGCTAAATGTTCATTCTGCGGTTTTATTGCGTTCATTCGTTCGCGGCTGCTAGTACAGTGCATCTTATCTTCTTTTCAATTGTCTGGTTAAATAAAAGTTGCATTATCCTAAATGTCGTCTTTAAACGCGTGTGTTATGTCTATTCTATTCATTATCATACACCTCGTAAAGTGTTGAGGTTCTTCCAATAAGTATTAGGTTCTTTGGTTACTATTTGTTTATAAGTTATCGTGTATATTTACAATGTATGTTATATAATTCTGGACAGACGTCTTTCTTAGACTTGCGACGAATTAGTTCTAAAGCTTGCTGCCCACTGACAGCGGAAACTTGCCCTATCTACGGAAGCCTTCAACTCGCATCGTGGCTGTTCGTATCCAAGACAATAAACGGCGATAAATGGTACTGCTCTGACAGTATTTCTGTTGGGGTGTTGCATAATTCTAACTTATCGACTTCTGTTAATACGTACCTACTCCTACATACATTGTTCTCTTTTGTTGATCGATTGTTGTTGAAAATAAGTTTTATGGTAGTTTTGTAGTGAGAAGTTGCTTAAATTAAAATATATGATTGTAGAAGACCATTTAAGGATTTACTCGGTAATTTATTCCACCATAAAAATATTCATCCTAGCCAGGTGACCAAATTTGTCCCAGCTAATATAGGTCTTATATAAATCGTTGTAAATCCCTTACTATCATATTGAGAAATATGTTCTGAACGGTGCGGTGTGAGAAAGATAAAAAGTGAGGTTACAGTAACGTTTATAATATATTTGTCTAATACAATGTGTGTGTGTTTTACTCCTTTTCGTTGTCAGTAATTTTAGTTAGAAAAAATGAAAGGTGAGCCATTTTTATAACTTTTTTACGTTAGCATGCAAAAATTTTATATTTTAAAAATTGTATGTTTATGTCGAATTATAAAATATTATCTCTTTTCTAAAACAGTTTTTAGTTTTCGGATATGTTATTATTGTAAAGCGGAAATATTTTGACCATCTAAAATACACACCAAATTGCTGAAGGGTAAGAATTGTAATAAGTCAATATTATATGTAACATATTAAGGCATATATATTAAACAAATCATACATTTTAAAATGGCACTATCTAGATTGCAATTTAATTCGTATAGAATCTTGCAATCATACATAAAGAAAGCGGCCAAAAATATGCGTTTAGAAAATGAAGGTAATGTTAGACATTGGGACCTTCAAGTCGAAATGACCCAATTAAAATGATGGATGTTGATGTGGTCGAATGAAATGTATAACTGAGTGGTCAGAACAACGCCCGGCAGGGCAGAGGTCTTGGGTTCAATTCCCAGATGCGACCGAATCTATTTCTGTCTTTTCTGCTTCTCATTTTTTGTTTGAGTGGTTAATATTATCTTCAACTATTAAATAATTCTATTCCCAATCGTTTATAATTAAAAAATAGTTTTAATATTCACGGGGTTTGACCACGAAGAGAAAATGTTCATGAAAATGCATGATCGAGGGAGAGGCAGATGGGTGGATTTAATTACAAGGCTTGCATACAATAGCTAATATAAGACTTGCATGGGCAACAGGGTAGTATTTTGGGGCACTTAAATGGGAAGAGGCTTTTACTTTCGACGTTCGCAATTAACCAGAGAGAACCTTATTGACCGCTAGTTCGTAATTATACGCTAGTTTACTTTGAAACTAATTTTGGTAGTTCATTTTAAATTCATGTTCAGTTTCTGCGGCAGAGTTTAAATAAAAAGATATCATTCAGTTAGAGATACTATTACCAGAATCTATTTATTTCATACTTAAAAGGCAAAATTAAAATTTTCTCATTTATGCAGTAGATATTGTTTGTTTTGAAACTTTTCTAGGCCTTAGACTAAACTGGATACACCACCCACGTATCAATAATAATATAATAAAATAAACAATAATGCCAAAAATTTTACTGTTCTACTTTAGTAATCGTAGACATAAGTGAATATGTGTTTTTAATTCTATGCAAGTCTAGCCTGGCAATATCCGGTAATGCAATTTATTCTTAAATTTTTTATGAACTTCTTGAAAAGGAAATATATCTGCATAATCTAACTTCGCATACACAGCCTATACACTTACAAAAAAGACTGTATTAGAAGCCTCAGCATGAAGCGTTGTCGGTACATGCGTGAAATGAGTATTCGTATTTATGCGTGAACATATTCACATTAAAATTTTCAAATTGGACCGATTGTAATTCAGGCAAAAGTTAACCACTCGAGCGATGGCTATCCAAATTTAGGCAGATGATTTTAAGAATTAAAGTGAATTATAAATTCAAAGTTTTAATTTTTTTATAAAACCTAAAAATATGAAGAATCTGTGAGTATTCTTGGCTTTAAACCGCAGTAAGTAGTTTTTGTATCAATGTTTGGACGTGTAATATTTATTCGAATATAAATATAAATCGAAAGGCCGAATTGAACTCGAGTGTCGATACTACTTTTAAGTAATTAATAGTTCCATGCCTATTTAAAATGTATATTTCTTTTGTTTAAATTCTTGACAGTTGATATTTCAAGTTTTTTTTGGAGTGTTCTTTCGTAATGAAAATTTTTGACGTGTCTTTAATTTGACAACATAAAAAAATATTATAAAAGTAATTGACGTTAATTTTTTTTGGAAGCCATTGTTCCTGAAGCAAATATTTTTAAATACTTTCACAAATCCTAAAGTCGGGTTAGTTTTTTTTTTTTTTTTTTACAGTGAATACCGCACAAGAATCTCAACTGCTCCCGTCTGGAGTCAGTGAGACTATGGCATCCCCAATTGGGGTATGTTGTGAGGCTCAAGGTAGTGAGGAGGGGAAGGAGGTGGGGAAGAGGAAGGTTGGGAAGTACCTGGCTATTCAGATCTGGTCACTAAACACGGCTAAAGCCATTTTCAAGCAACGTTTCAATTCTGAATGGTGGTCTTACACCAGGGCGATACTAATAGTATCTTCCACTCTGGAACATGCCGCAAATATACTATATATTATTTTAAATGAATTAATTGTGCAATAACACAAATTAATCAAATAAAATTTATTTGCGCATGCCGGGTTCGAACCCGCGACCTCCGGAATGTGAGTCAAGAGTCTTAGCCACTGGACTACGGAGGTCGTCAAACCATTTATATAGGTATATAGGTCGTTACACCATTTATAACTCAAGAACTGCTGGACCGATTTTTATGATCTTTGATTTGTTGGATTTTTTTCCGCCAGAATAGCTATTAAAACATCGAAAAAATTCACAAAAAAAATATGAAGAAAATTCTTTTCCTCCTACATTTTGTATGGAACGAATTTTCATATTTTGAAAGAGCTGCATCAGTATTATGATAAATATAATATTGAATAGTGCGTGAATTCCAAAAATTCAAAAACATCAAATATCAATGCGCTGAGTTTTTTTGCTTTTGTTCTTAAACATAGCCCTCTTTCTTACACACTAAATGCCAATAGTCGAAAATGAGACAAACGGTGAACGTATGTCTGCACCCCTCCAAAGGAAAAATACAATAATTACAATAAAGCTCCCTCACACTTATAAAGACAATGAAATGCAATTCTCGTAAATAAGCGAAAAAGTAATAATATCACAAAAAATATAATTCCAAACACAACGCCATCTCTGATACTGACAAAAACAAAACACGGATGGTTTCGCATCGATAATTGCTTCATTGTGTATTTTGTAACTTTAAAAAAAAATGAATTTAATTCAACGGATAACACAACAGTTATTGATTTTGAGGCTGCAAGAAGTTTGCCGGGTCAGCAAGTATGCTATAAAATAACCCATTCTCTGTGCTATAATATAGTTTGCTGTATTATTTGTCAACCATGTTTTATTCTGCAGCCCCAAAATAGACACCACAATAATATGCATCGACATAATAAGACCTCTCCGAAATGGGCAACCGTAGAATTACTTCCTTGTCCCAACCTCAAACAGAATTATCCCTATCCTATATCTCTTCCATCCCTTACCACCTCCACCTCCACCTCCACCTCCTCCCTGGTCCCTGTTCCAACCTATAACTACCCCAACCATTATCCACCCCTTCTCCTTATCTTCCCTGGATGAATACCTGCTGACAATACAGCTTTTGCCAAATTTTAGTATTAGATATTATTCTGGTTATTACGGTTGCATTGAGACTACCTATATTACGTTATTATTTAGGCACCCTTGGAAAATCATGGAAATATGTATTTTAGGAAGACTAGACATGAGTTTTTAGGTATCAACGCATAGAAGGAAGGTAGAATTTATTGTAAAAACAATTTGAGCACTGCATTCTTGAAGAATTAATTGATAGAAGAGAATTAATTGATTTATTATTTTTATACAAAATTATAAAATCTTTAATTGACAGCCCTAATTTGTTGGAACTAATTTGCATTAGCATACCCGCTAGACAAACTCGTAGTAAAGATATTTTTAAATGCAACAATAAACTCAACATTAATTACTCTATATACTCACCAATTCCAAGAATCCATAACCTTGCGAATAAATACTGCGAATCTATAGATATATTTAGAATTGACAGTTTTGAATGTTTCAAAAATCAACTAATCTCGATTCTATCTTCTAATAATTAACTTTTATTATTTTTTTGTTTTTCTCATAAAATATTTTCTCATCTAAACCTCACCAGTAAAATGTATACTTACTTTATATAATATTTTTGCAGTTCTATTTACACTTTGTTCTATGTCAGGGCTTATTATTATTGTTAATAATATGTATAAATATTTATAGCTGAATTGTTTTAGTTTTTTGTAAGTACAACTTGTACTATTTTCATTTCATTTCTTTTTTATGTTGTAATATTCTTTACCTAACGAGTCGATTGCATTCATATTTATTCTGTTTTATTGTACATGTAATTAATATTGTTAATTATATATTTGCTTCTTTTCTTGTAAAAGCCCACTAGGGCGTTAATAAAATATAAAATAAAAATAAAATAAAAATATTTTCCTCTTTTTATGGCAAGGCAATTAAAAAAAATCAAGCGCAGTTTACACGCGGTAGAAGCGAAACTTTACCAAAACAATCTCAACCAATACCTGAAAAGTGAAGTCATAATCAAAGCAACCAATGAGCGTAGACCAGCGTAATTTCCGTTTCATATCTAATTCAATAGGAGCCTTTAAAAGTGACATCATAATCAAAGCGGTCAAAGGTTCAGATGTGCGTCGCAGATGCACTAATCTTCATTTCCGTTTCATCCGAAATCCAAATCATAGCGGGGCTATAGACGTTTGAATTCAAAAATTACAGTCAATTTTTTTTTTTACATTAACTCCACACAGGAGGCCCTGAGTAAAATAATTTCCCTCAGGGCCTATGTCATCTGGGATGCTGTGTGGAGGGTCTTTTTGAGGAGAGGAAGGAATGAACATAGGTCTTGAAGAGACCCATGTTGTAGGAAGGAGGAAACACAGAGGCCGGCAAATCATTCCACAGCCGAGCTGTTGAACACAAGAACGAGTCGAAGACGAACAAAGGTTGACAAATGTCAACCGTGTACAAATGTTGGGCACGCATTTGGCGTGTTTTCCGACTATGCACCGGTGCCGAAGGGATCAATGATGCTAGTTCCTCGGAGCATCTTCCATTGTAATACCGGTAGAACAAGGATAACATTCCCACCCGACGCCTGTGCTCTAAAGATTGCAATCCGTCTGTTAAGGTGGGAGAATCTATTAAACGGACCGTATGTTTCTGCACAGAGTCGAGGGTATTTTCCAGGTATTTTGGAGCTCCAGACCAGAGGTGGCTGCCAAATTTAACCGTGGGGCGCACTTGATTCAAGATTGTCTCACACATTCAAGATTTTAATGTGGTAAGTAAGAAACACTCTTATGTTTTCAGTAAATTCTTAATTCAAATGTTATTAAAGCCTGTTAAATGTAAACATTCAAAGAATGTGTGTGTATGAACGACATGGATATAGGACCGGGTGGCGTTGTCATATTTTCGCCAAATACTACATTCTACATCACGAGTGTGACTGAGATGCCAAGATACGCTTACACGATTACACTAAGACGAATAAAAAATGTTGTATGAGACGACCCACTTTCCTAGGTTGTCCTTATACTTAATTGTTGCTACGTTTGCTATCTCACTTCTAATGGCGCTAAAAATCTTCTAATGGCGCTAAAAATCATAAAATTATTTTGATAAAAAAATAATTTTATTTTTATAAGTATAAATAATTTGCATTTATTTACGAATGAAATTTTATTCCTATTCCATGACTTTTACTAGTGTTTTGCCGTGTTATTGAAACATTTTCTCATCGCATACGAGGGCATTTTGGCGATTTTTTTAATTCAATTTACTTACTGGTTGGATACGATCTAAGTTTTGGTACTCAACTGTCGCGACGCGTGGCAGTTGAGTACTAAAAGAACGAAAATGAGTACAATACAATTGCCTTGTCTGTACCTATCTATCTATATAAATAAAAATGAATCGCCGAAATGTATGTACGCGCGTAATTTCCGAACGACTGGACCAAAATTGGTTAATTCTTTTTTTTTGTTCATTGTTGTCAGGAGAAGGTTTTGTGTAAAAGAAGCGGTGAGCTCTGGCGCAATGAAATTTGTAGAAAAAAATCAATAGGTGGCACGCGAGCTGTTTGAAAACTGAATGTACCGGGACTGAATGTATGGAATGCGGGAGGGGAGAGGGGAACTCAAGAGGGGAGTTCGTGGGGCAGGGAAAGAGGGAGAGGGGAGTGGAAAGAGGGAAGACGGAGAAGACGGAGAAGACGGAGAAGACGGAGTGGGAACGCGTGAGGGGAAGGGAATGTCGAAGAGGAAGGGGAGGCGGAAGGGGAGGCGGAAGGGGAACGGGACGAATGGGAAAGGACACGCAGGGAGAAACAATTTCTTTATTAAGTGGCTTAGCAACGCATGCCGGGAACTCGCTAGTATTTTATATAACGTCATTTATTTAACATTTATTTTTATTTTGGTTTATTTTTTTTTCATTCTACCTAAATAGTTTCAGAATTTACCTTTTTTATCTAAATATTTCATTTTTTATTTAACTTAAAGAAACAGTATTAGAGAAGTGTATGATTTTTTTATCATACATTTTTTTATTAAATTCACAAGGTCATTGTCACGAAAAGGTAGAAGGTGTCTGTGTGTTTAAGCATGTTTGTAAAATCATTTCTTAAGTCTGTCCAAAAATTTAAATGCATGTAAAATATCATAATGCTTCATTTAATTTATTTTAAGTTTAAAATACATTTAACACGTCACCAAAATTTTTGTGGTACAAAAAAGTTAATTTTAGATATTGTGTAATCCTACTCCTTAAACACTTCCAGTCGTAAACTTTTGTTAGGAGGCGCACCCTGCTTCGGACCGCCACTGGTCGAAAAACACCGTCTGGCCCCCTATAATTACAAGGGTTTGCGGCGATCACATGCGCAGAACGCAGTGGCGTCCGGGCGGGTGTGGGCGCCGGGCGCAATAAATTAATTTCTCTCGAGTAAGGGGAATTCGCCGGAATCGTATCGTAGCACAGTTGATCTAGGATTATGGGGGTAAAGGGATTACAGTTCTCATAAAAGATGTATTTTTGCAAATTAAATTAACTTACGGGTTTAGCACATAATGTAATGCAAACGTATTTCAATATATTATGTATTTTAATTCATATTTTAGATGGATATATCCCTGCCTAATCTTAATAATGATGGTACCTAACTAATATTAATATAAAAGCGAAACGTTGCTTGAAATTACTTAAGCCGTGTTTGGTGACAATATCTGAATAGCCAGGTAGTTCCCCACCTTCTTCTAACCCCACCTCCTTCTCCGCCCTTCTTCCTTCAGCCTCGCAACATACCCCAATTGGAGATGCCTTAGTCTCACTGGCTCCAGACGGATCGGAGCGATTGGGAAACTCTAATATATGAAAAATGTTTTAAAAATTTGAAATTCAGAAGAATTTTTTTTTTTAAATTCAATGAAGAAATTTAAAATTGAATTCTTGCGTGCAACCCAATTCAGTCATACGGTAGACTGATTTTTATTTAGCGGAAAATTGAATTCGTGCAATTTTATTTTGTCTGGCAGATGCATTCGAACAAAATGTTCCTTGGTGATTATGGTTTGTTGTTTATGTCAACTTACTCAGTCGAAGTAACCGTATGAAAATACTTTCCATTATTTTGTCCATTATTGTCAAAACTTTTTTAAGTGGTTGATAATGGCGGTTTAACATTATTTTCAAACTATGGTATGATTTCCACAATACGCTGTATAGTGAGTGGCAAGGGGAAAGGATTGAAATTCACCTAAGGTTCGCTAAAACCAATTACAAATTTTATTATATCCTGAGTGGTAGATTCTCTCAACTCTCAGTATCGCCCTGGTGAAAGACCACCATTCAAAATTGGTTGCCGTTATTTGGCAACAAGATGTAAATATCCAGGTACATCACAACCTTCCCGGATCCATCGTCTTCCCTTTTCCATTTCTCCACCACATACCTCGATTGGGGATGCCGTAGTCCCATTGACTCCGTGCAGTCAGGATCAGGTACGGTATTCATTCAAAAGTTTGAAAAATTTTGTGTCCAACCCAATGACATTACAATATATCTAGACCGTTATTGTACTACGAAATTAAGAAAAAATGTAGTAAGTAAGGAACGCTTAGGCTTCCTGTAAATTCTTAATTTAAACGTTGTGCGTGTATAACAAAGATAGGCATTCGAAGAATATATGTGTGTGAACGAAATAGATCTGGACCGGGATGCGTTTACGTACTTCAAAGTTCTGACGAATACTACATTCTACGTGATATAGGCTTTCTCGCTTACACTAAGTCGAATGCGGAACACTGCATGAAATCTACTACCAGTAGTTTGTCTTTCTTATACTTACGTGTTGCTACGTTCGCCATCACATTTTCCATAATGGCGCTGACATAATATCTAACATTCATAAATACAATTCAGCAATGTCGGCCTCACTGGGTAGCTCACCTGTGCTGAGATCTCCAGCCTCGGGAAACAATCGTATACTTGTACTTTTTATCACTAGAGCATTTTAGCATTTCTTATGCAATTAAGCCAAAGATAGCACACGACCTTACGCGACGCGGGTCAGTTAAGTACTAAAACCCAAAAAAATCGGAAATACGGCGACCACTGGAGCGATTTCGGTCGAAAAATGAACCACTTTTATTTTTCTGCGATTGATTTCGGTCCAAAACCGGATCACATTTTCCTACCATTCGTAAAACATTTATTGTAATTATTTAAAACATTTTCTTGGACAGCCGTTTATTTTAACACGAAGCTATTGAAATGCTTTATCTACTATGACTATAGAAGTCACAAATCCTAACTTCGTAGACAATTTTAGAACAATTTAAAAAAAAAATTTATTAAATATTTTTTCCCGCCGACTTTTTGAACAGCTGTTTAAGTCCTTTTTCAATAGATATACACCTTTCATTATCAAGTTTACCACAGACAACATAAAAAAACCGAAAATATTCTATGTTGACTCGAATAAGTATCCCTCACGGCAGTTTCAAGTAAAAACACACCCAGGATTCGCGCGATTATACATTTTACGATTTTTTAATATATTTTTTTATAAATCCTACAAATATGAGATAAACGGTAAAATATAGGTTATTTCATTTGCTATATTGCACTATAATAAGTTTTTTGGCCTCCATGTTAAAATTCGAAGGTATGATTTTTTTAATGTTGGCGAAAATTAATAAAAATGACCTTCTGGGAAATCTCAAGCTATCGAGACAAATTTATTTATTTCGCGTGATCGCTCCGGTGGTTAGCGTAGGTATTGCTACTTGTGAGATCTATACAACATGTCTATAGTTTTATTTCGCGTGATCGCTCCGGTGGTTAGCGTAGGTATTGCTACTTGTGAGATCTATACAACATGTCTATAGTTTTATTTCGCGTGATCGCTCCGGTGGTTAGCGTAGGTATTGCTACTTGTGAGATCTATACAACATGTCTATAGTTTTATTTCGCGTGATCGCTCCGGTGGTTAGCGTAGGTATTGCTACTTGTGAGATCTATACAACATGTCTATAGTTTTATTTCGCGTGATCGCTCCGGTGGTTAGCGTAGGTATTGCTACTTGTGAGATCTGTACATGTCTATAGTTTTATTTCGCGTGATCGCTCCGGTGGTTAGCGTAGGTATTGCTACTTGTGAGATCTGTACATGTCTATAGTTTTATTTCGCGTGATCGCTCCGGTGGTTAGCGTAGGTATTGCTACTTGTGAGATCTATACAACATGTCTATAGTTTTATTTCGCGTGATCGCTCCGGTGGTTAGCGTAGGTATTGCTACTTGTGAGATCTATACAACATGTCTATAGTTTTATTTCGCGTGATCGCTCCGGTGGTTAGCGTAGGTATTGCTACTTGTGAGATCTGTACATGTCTATAGTTTTATTTCGCGTGATCGCTCCGGTGGTTAGCGTAGGTATTGCTACTTGTGAGATCTATACAACATGTCTATAGTTTTATTTCGCGTGATCGCTCCGGTGGTTAGCGTAGGTATTGCTACTTGTGAGATCTATACAACATGTCTATAGTTTTGTAATGTCATTGGTCCAGCCTGATAATATACATGATATACAGGATATTAAGTACTTAACATACTCTAACCAATGTTTCCTGACATTATTTGGAGTAAAAAATGTAAATGATATTTTGGTGTCCATTGACATTTTAGATTTTTTTCCTGAATTTAATTTCTTCAAAACCAAAAAAATCCATATCACTAGTCACTCAGTTGAACAACAACCCAACTCCTTACCCCGACCCTACCTGTCCAAAACCTACTATTTAATTATGTTTTAAGTTTCAGAAAATTAAATCATTAAAAAGTTCACCGGAGACCAAAATTACCATGGTTAGAAATATGATAATAAACAGTGTTTAAAAGAAAAAAACATTTCGCTTTATATTAAAATCTAAAAGTTTACCGCAAAATAAATAAAATGTACACCTTTTTCAATCCTAAGTTTCAGACCGCAATTTGAAAAAAAAATTAAAAGTTTGGGAATTTTTTATAAATTAAAAATGAGTTGAAGATAACGTTTATAATACATTTACATATTAAAATGTAAAAATGTTTTTTACATTTTTTTCTTTATCAGTAACTTTAGTTAATAAAAGTAATGTGAGCCAATTTTAAAACTTTACTAAGTTTGCATGCAAAATTTTATTATTTCAAAAATTACGTGTTTATTTCGAATTGTACAATTTGAAAGCTTATTTCATCACCTTTCAAAACATTTTTAGTTTTTGGATAAATTCAGAATTCCATTTATTTGAATTTTATTGAGAAACGGAAATATTTTTATTCTCTGTCAAAACATCGTCAACGCTTGAGGGGTTAAAGTAAATCAAGTGCGCCCCTTAACACCCTATGTAAAACATTATTTTAGTGGTTTAATTAATATTAGTAACACAGATTGACGTTTGTGTTTTTCCTGATAAATATTACTAAAATAGTTGATATAATAGAGCAGTGGTAAAAAATATTAATTTAAGTAATAAAACTTTTCAATAAATCCGAAATATTTTTCTGTTTCCTACATTTCTGAATTATCAGCGGCTCCTGCAACGCAATAATGGGGGGATCGTAAAACTTTTTGGCAACGGCGAGGAAACAACGTCATTTACTAACGCCACATATGAAACAATAACCATTCCTTTCTATTACCCGACAGGATGCCAAAACTTAAACAGATTGTCTGTCAGCTAATAACTGTTTGCTAGTTGGCCAAAGAAACTTATAAAAACTCAAAGGTTTTATGAGCGGTTTCACAGCCAGATTCGTGTAGCAGCTACCAAATTTGATTGTTTCTAGATATTTAAATCTTTTTGTTATTTATTTTTCAAGTGTAAACTTCTTTAGCGCCGTTGTGATTTGAATCTCGATGAAACAAACATTAGGTCTGTGAGCCGGTCTGTGGCCTCGGGCGTCGCCATAAAGACCTCTTCAGTCATCAAACCTTGTCGGAAAGAATGGAAAGGTAATTCTTTGACCACGTACTCGGTGATCTGAACAGAACCGCATTCACTCGTCACCGACTCTTTAAGGCCGCGGCTGTGGCAGCACTTTACCCTGTTGATGGTGGACCAGGTAGTGAGAACCCAGACTGTCTCTTTAGTAGGATTATGTATGAGATGAGTATTTCTCACATTGGCCGACTGTCACTCATGTTCCCACCTATCTTTTTCGCCTTACCAATTAAAATACGCAACCCTTTCATTTGGAGTACTCCAGGGGTTTGTTCTGGGCACACTTCTCTTCATCCTCTTCACAAATGATGTCGCTAAAATAATCTAATCATTTGTAATCTCCCTACTACGCCGATGACCGGCAAGTTTACTTTTAATGCTTACCAGGGGAAATAGACCGTCTAAAAACTCGCATAACTGAGCGTCTAGAAGCAATCACCCGCTGGATGACCTAAAATAGATTGAAGTTGAATACTTCAAAGGCTGAATTTCTCTGGACCGCCACGGACGTCAGCATGACATTGATAATTCCCCAATACCCATTTCAAAAAGTGACATCACTCCATAAACATTTTTCAAACGACTGAGTACTACAAGTGAGCAGAAAGCACGAGGTTCTTTCAATTAAGGCAAATTTAAGACAATTAAGACTAAATTACTTGTCAATTGGTGAGTTGTATCACGTCTATATTGTTGTAACGCAATATATGCAAGACTCTCAAAATTTCAAATCAACAAATTACAAACCGTTTCAAGGCTGTGGCAAGATTTATCACGAGTAACAATTTGGTTGCAGTAGTGAGTGGTTGTGTCACCGCCGGCAGAAATCTGTGTACCTTCCTGTCTGTGTACAGTTAAGAATTTATTGTCACATTTATTATTTCTTCATTATAATTTGTTTTGTAATATTACGGTAATCCGTGTGCAAATGGATTGTCTATTTTTTTCTGACTTTATGTTTGGGTTAAATCTTCCCCATAGAAAAAACTAAACCCTTCCACACACTTTTCCACAAATTATCATCTAGTCAATCCACGCTATACAAGTGCACTATATAAGTATAATAAATACAAAATAATACAAGAACAACATGTCAACCTACCAGAGACCAAATGGGAAAATAATTCACCGACTCCAGATATTTTCATATCCGAGTGTTAGGCTCGGTGTAACTCCAAGCTGGACCGATAAATTCTACTAATCCCTCGACATAAATATTTAAAAAATCTTTCGTAATCCTACATGTATTTAAAATGACTAATTTTTGCTTTTTTATATATATAAATTCTTTGACAAATCTAATAAGACTATTTTTTTTAATGAGAAAGCTAGGTATAATGCCAGTAGCCGACATAACAAATGGTAATATTTTTATAGTCTGAGAATGCCAAATTCTTTTAATATCATTTCCTAAATCTGTATATTTTCTTATTTTTCAAAAACAGATTGTTGAATATTACAGGAATTTGGAATAGCGACATTAAAAATGGAGAAGACGAAAATCGTCCTCGATTTTGGCAAATTCATTTTCAGCTCCAAAAACAAAAAACCTTAGTGTAGTAAATAAGTCAATTAAACCGGAAGGCCGCTACAAATTATCAGTTCAATTTAAAACCGCCTCCTGCGCAAACGAGTTTGTTGAAAAAATTGATTCTCTTTCTGACCATAAATATAAATCTTTTATTCCTACTTACAATCTAACAAGATGGGCCGGATTAAGGGTATTCCCTGTGAGCTCTCAGAAATAGAAATTTTGGGTGCTTTAAATGATTCACAAGTTACATCTAAAATATTAAAAGTACATCGACTGAATTTTAAGGGTACATCTAGTGGATCCACCATTTGGACACCGTCACAATCAGTTGTCATAACGTTTGAGGGCCAAACTTTGCCATCCCGGGTGTGTATGTACCTATTACAACTCACTTTCGGTCGAAGTGTATATATTCCCAACCATCCAGTGTTTCAATTCTGCCGGTTTGGACATTCTAAACCCATATTACCCATTCTAAACTAATCTTTCCCCAATTGAAGTTGTGCAGAGGCTAATAATTAAAATCATATTAAAAAAACCTTCTGACTACCCAACGGATCAATTATTTAAGGAATTCCAAGTACCATCTTTCAAAGATCTATACAATAGAAATGCATTGATTCAAATTATAAAAGAAAAAGAAAAATATCAATTTATAACTGAAAACCGTACTAGACATAAATATATTTTTTCATGCCCAAAATTAAACACTTCCTTTGCACAAAATTATTATACTTATCAAGGAAGACTTATTTTCAACCGATTACCGGATGAAATTAGAAAAATAAATGATAAAATCCAATTAATAAACACTGTAAAAAAATATTTTAAAGATAATCTCAAAAAAAAAAAAAAAAACAGTTTCCGACTAATCTAATCTACTTATAACTCAGTTTCCAAGTGATACTCCATTCTTCAAATAAGTTAAATTTTGTATTGTTTTTAGCAACTAATTACAATAATTCTGGACACATTATCCAAACAGTAAAATTGTTTTGATAGTAGATAAATACTTATAATCACATATCACCGAACTTACAACTTATTGTTTTTTACATTCACATTGTAATTTAAGAACTTAAATATAGCATTAAAAAACGTACACTACTCTTTCAGACACAAGCTAACGCTTCCATGGAAGAGTGGTATTAACATATTTGAATATGAACATGTAAGCAAATTAATACATCATCTAAATGTACATTATATTTTATATGCTAAAAAATAATTAAAAAAAAAAAAAAAAAAAAAAAAAAAAAAAAAAAAAAAAAAATATGTCGGTCCCCTCCTCGTTTTCTCCATTGCGGAGAAGTTCATCCTTTGGAATATTGCGAAAATTCATCTAATGATCCAACTTGCATTAATTGTAAGGGCAATCACACTGCGGTTAGTTTGGCCTATCCAGAATTGACTAGACAGAAGAATATTAAATATTAAATTAAATCCATTATTAAATCTATTCCCCTTTTAAATTTTTAATTGTTCTATATTGCCCCTCGTTTCTTATACATTATTTTCTTTCAAATTTTATTTTTGTTTATGTCTATTATTTTTCTCTATTACCTATGTATGTCTATTTTTAAAATTAGTTCTGTCAAAACCCTGAGGAAGTCAGCTTTGCTGACGAAACATGTCGGTTTTTGTAAATAATTAAGTGGTTAATACAACGTTATTTATTAATTTGAATATTAAATAAGCCGTGGCTTCAGACAATATTTCTTACTTGGCATCAAAATTATTCTCACCCGCGAAAAAATCTTTGGCAGAGACAACATCCTCATCTTCCTTTTAATTCACTCCCTACAAACCGCATCCATCATCTTCTCACAAAAAAAACGATTTTCAAACCATTGAAATCGAAACCGAAATTTGTTCCTTTTATTGACAAAAACAACATACTGAACTTTTGTTTAACCCGAATGGGAATAATAAATAATAATAATAATAAATCTCAGGCTCCCAACGGGAGTGTTTTAAATATTATCCCTCTTCAACCCTTTTTCCTAAACTTATGAATGAAAATTCTTCTTTTATTCAGACGTTAATTACCCTTTTGATTTCTATTCTTTCTAAAGACAATAATGTACCGTAGAACGCCAACGCCAAAAAAAAACAAGTTAAAAATCGAAACGCGAAATCTCTACTGACGCAATTGAAGGGATACCAACCTCTTACATGTGATAATATAAATTTGTATAAATATGGTATAAATTAAGGTCATAAAAAAATATTTCTACCCCGAAATATTTTTGGTGCGCACCGAAACTGTGCCTTCGTGAATTATCGCGCGTCGTTCGGCTGACTTCGGGTGAGTTCGTGGCTTCATCAGCTGAGTTCGCCGGCCGGTCCAGCGTGATTGTATTGTGAGTTTATGTATTAATTTTCATAGTTTTCGTTTGTTTTATAGCAGTAATATCAAAAAATAAATAATTATTTTTTCACACACGAGCAGTGTTTAATTATTGTTTTTTTTTTATTTATCTTTATTTCATTAACACGTGTAATAAGAATGGTGTGATTGTAAATGCAATTAAAATTAAAGTACTCAATTAACAAGGTTCTTCCTTTATGTGTGTGTTGATTATTAACAATTTTTTTTTCCAAGAAGTTGTTAACGTATTTTGTTAATTTTTATATATTTTTTCGTTTTATAGCAGTAATACAAAAAATCACATACTTCAATTATTTTTTTTTATTTCATTTAACACGGGTTAACTGTCTGTATCAGTGTAAAAAATAAGCCAAATTTCAGTAAACAATCGATTTTTAACATGTCTAAAAAAGTTTCGGTTTCAGTTTCGGCCGAAACTGAGACAGATACTGAAGATTCGGTTTCGGTTTCGGATTCAGTAGAAAGTCCTGTTTCGGTCGGACACTACCAATAATACGTCACTTCATTTGGATAGGGTTCTAATTTCGCTTCACCCTGTTCTGAGACATGAGGTGTCAAAGTTTGCAAAGACGATTTCTTATAATCTATTTAGTAAAGTATTTTAATTGAACCTATTTTAAAGAAAAAATATTTATATTGGACGTATACTTACTCTTTTGAAACATACCTGAACATGCAAATAGAACCCTGTGCAACCAGTTAGGACATAATGAATCATTGCATAATGTTCTAATTACATTTCCCCAATGCAATTTCAAGCTAGGGCCACGTCATATTTAAATATTTTCCATTAAAATATGATAAACTAAAATACTTTAACTAAAATTGTTAAATGGATTCCGAAAATTCGTCTTTGGAAACTTAGAAACCTTAGAAAATGGTAAGGCGTAGTTAGAACTCTATCCAAATGAAGTGACGAACCATAATGCGCCTCTTATTTAAGTTCAACCAACGCAAACAAAATAGAAAGTGTAAGTGATGTTAGAACCATGTACAATTAATTATTATCGAAAATGCTTGATGTTAGAACTTCGTCATACATATATACTTCGCCATCATAACTACGAAAATATAACCCAGATGATTCAAAAAATATTTTGGGTAAAGAAATAATTTAAAGAAATCCTTTGGCATTCAAAGATCATTTTTTTTAAGTGTCAGTTACAGACACTAGACAGTTATTTCTTTATTTTGACCTCAACCTCCACAAACTTCCGTTAGAGCATTGAAGCTTGGCTTTACTCATAGCAATGTTTAATAAAGTTGATTAACGCTCCGTTTACCCGAACTTCCGTTCCCGGTTCGCAGCCCGTCTGTGGATATTTTGCATCGCCGGGATTAGCAAAGATAATAAAATTTTCCTTTATTGCTCCACGCTTAACCGTGCATAACGCCCAACTCCGCCATAACGTTTTGGGGATAAATCCGAGGCCCCAGTAGGAAATATCCAATGGAAGAATCGCGCATATATAAATTCAGCGAAAATACTATTTACTATTTACAAAATAAGAGGAATGGGAGCGATCTCCGAGGAATGGAAACAATAAAAGCTCGAGGGACGGGATTTTCAAAGAATTTTTACCTAATGAATAATTGTTTTTTGAAGTGAAAACATCTTTAGCACCGTTGTGATTTGAAACTCGATGAAACCAAAAACCACCGACACAAAAAGGGACAAACATATACATTTATAAGATTAAGCCTGTGAGAGAATGTGATAGTATAATCGGTCTCCTCTATGTGCGGTGCTTCGTGCCTCCCCACTCTTGTCTACTTTAGTTTTCTGAAGATTTTTCTTCTTCATACGTCCTCTTCTACTATTCTAACTCTTAACATGGCCCGCATCAAGTATATGATTTACTTGATCGTGTCATGTCTTCCTTGAGCGTCCCCGACGTCTTCTACCATTCATATTTGCGTCATATATTCTCCTTTCACTCCTTTCTTCATTCATATGCTCTACATGCCCAAACCATCTGAGGTTCCCTTTCTTTATCTTACTTATTACGATTATATCGCATTCTCTGCGGATCTTCACACTTCTCACGCGATCGTACATGGTCTTATCACACATACGCCTCAGGGATCTATTAATAGTTTTACAACACGACATTGCCTAAATTTATTCTCATCTCTCCCGTGTGCATGTCTATCAATATATGCACATATACCAATATGTAAATGAGAATTTAACTAAAAGCCTATCAAAATGCTAATAATTTGTTTTTGTTGAACAATTATTATAGATTTTGCACCACCGAAATATGCTTCATTTTTTTAAAATTGAATCTATTTTTAAAAGCTCAATAACTCGTAAGGTAAAACTGTTCTATTTTAGAAGACATATTCATCCTTTATAAATAAGTACAAGCGTTGCGAAATTTTCACAGCTTTTCAATCCAGAATTTTCTCAGACAATGCAAATATCTATGGTGATTTTAAAACTTCATTAACACAATGAATAAACAGATAATACAGGATGCTATATTGTTTGTTCTACATCTTTGTCGACGCAATGCGACGAGACTATAATACGTATGTTCTCAATTGGGAGGCGGGAATGAGTATGAATAAGTTTGTCTAGATCGTGTCGGCGGATGACCTGGATATACTGACTTCAGATTCCTACCCACCCCTCATACCCTTTTCACTCCTAGAACTTCTGCTCCTTCCTTTCATTAGAAAACCCCCACGCAGCATCCCCAAAGATGACATAGGTCACGAGGAAAATTCTTTTCCTCGTGGCGTCCTGTGTGGAGCAATTCTCAGAGTGTGCAATTCACACAGACTGTGAGTGAAACCTTCTGAAAACTAAAGTAGACTAGAAAGTGCGGAGACTACGAAGTACCGCACAAAGAGCAGACCGATTACACCATATCATTTTTTCGCTAGCTAAATCCTATAGATGCTGTTTTTCGTTTTATCTACTTTCAAATCACAACGGTGCTAAAGAAGTTTTCACTTCAAAAAATAATGGATGAGAAAGATTACAACATTGTTTCAAATTAATTATTAATCCACGTAACAAAGTGTTACAAGCGAGTGGCATAACAATTTGTATGATCGGAGCTTAGTTATAGTTATAAGTTAGAATTAAAGTTAAAGTTGGGAGCTTTAGTTATAGTTATAAATTAGAAGTAAAATCGTTCAGCTATTGAAACAACTTTTAAAAACCTGCCTTGACAAATAAATGTCCCCGGGAACGATATGTCACTGAGGCTAAGAATCGTGTGTCTAGATTTGTTTTCATTTTTCAGTATCGCTTGGAAAAGTTTCTTTTCCGAATGTTTGCCGTTCGTCCTACATTTTTTTCTTCTTGGATCAGCTATGAATGATGGCGCTTGTTTTACGTTTGGGAATATTCTTTCTTTCGGAATAATTTCAGATGGCCAGTTTTTTTGTATAAGTCAAGTCATATAAGTCATGAAAAAAAAACATCAATTGAATTGGTATCGTTTTCTCAGAAGCGAAACTTTGTTGGTTTATTGAAAATTGGTTTAACCAATGTTTATATTTTTGATTTTGTTGAAGAACCTGTAAACTCTGTACCCAGTACCACATCCATTTGCCAAGTCAAAAAGGCGTAAGTGATAAGTCTATTTTTTTAGGGGAGCAAGGAGTAAAAATTATATGATGAAAAGAGAATAGCATACATGGTATTGTCGACATACATTTTTGATGTGAATACTTCTTTAGCACCGTTGTGATTTGAAACTCGATAAAATTAAAAAAAAAAACTATAAAACTATAAAAACTATAAACTATAAAACTCGATTTTTTTTCCGATGTTGATATCCTGTTATTTGCTGATGATTTAAAATTATATAAAAAAATCAAAAATATTTCTGATTGCATAATTTTACAAAAAAATTTAAACAACTTGTTTAATTGGTGTATATGCAATAAACTGGCACTTAACATTAGTAAATGTCAAATAATAAGATTTTATAAAATAAAGAAACCGATCATTTATGAATACAATCTTGACAAAATTATATGAAACTCAGTAGAAACAATAAATGATCTAGGTATTATTTTTAACTCAAAACTTACATTTATTAGCCATATAACTAATATTATTAATAGAGCAATGAAGATTTTAGGATTTATTATTAGAATAACCAAACAATTTTGTAACATTGATACTATTCGCATTGTATACATAACGCTAGTGAGAAGCATTTTAGAATATAACTCTACGATTTGGGCTCCACATTACAATATCCATATTCAAGCGATTGAAAAAGTCCAGCATAGATTCCTTAGGTATATTAATTTTAAATTAGGAATTCCAAGAGAATCCGTGGACTATAATTTGTTATTAAACTGGACTAATCTCGTAAATTTATCAGATCGCAGAAAAATCTGTGATCTATCAATATTATATAAAATAATTCACTCGGTCTTGGATACCCCTGATTTAATAGAACTAATACGATTTCATTGTCCTGGTCGCGCTAACAATAGACTGACTCTACCGTTCTACTATATAATATACACACATACATTATCACATTATTACTCACCAATCAGTCGATTACACATTTTGGGAAATGAATATGCTAACATCGGCGACATTTATTTCTTAAAATTAGCGCAATATAAACATGCACCCAAAAATTATTTTTCCATAATGTAACTTTATATACGCAATATGGATATGTTGAAATGAAATGTTGATATTTCTCATTGTTCTTTTTTTGTTATTTTTTGTTGTGATACACAAAATAATTGTATGTTATTTTGAAGTTTCAGTTTTTAAGTTTTTTATTTTTTCCATAATGTAACTTTATATACGCAATATGGACATGTTGAAATGAAATGATGATATTTCTCATTGTTCTTTTTTGTTATTTTTTGTTGTGATATGTAAAATAATTGTATGTTATTTTTAAGTTTAAAACTATTATTATGTAATGATATTATTTTTCTTACTTTTGTACTCTATTATATGTTTATTTATAAAAGGCAGTATAGCCGTTTATGTATTTAAAATAAAAAATAAAATAAATAAAACAAAAAATAGCCACTCTAAAAAGAGATAAACACATAGGTACATCTATAGGATTTAGCCTGCGAGTGAATGAGGTAGTATAATCGGTGCGGTGCTTCGTAATCTTTTGGTTTCCTCTCTGTGCGGTGCTTCGTAGCCTTGTCTCCTTTACTCGTAGTTTTCTGAAGGTTTCACTTTTACGGCGTGTGAATTGCACATTCTGATTTTTTTTTCATTAGCTCCACAAAGGAGGCCCTATACTCAGGGCCTATGTAATCTTTGGGAAGCTATGTGGAGGGGCTTTTTAGGGAAAGAAAGGAGAGGAAGTTCTGGGAAGGAAAAAGTAATGAGAGGTCCGTAGGAATCTGGAGATCAATGTGTCCAAGAGAGAATGAATATATCCTTTCCACTGCGGTGCAAGGTAATGTTTCGAGAGAGTCCTGCTGGAGTGGTCAAAAGGTCTCCCTCAACAGGACAGATGCATCCGCCGCAAACATCTGGACAAATCTGTGAACCGGGCACCCCTGCTAAGTCACCAAACGTAGCGAACCTCTTGTGGGTGACCTATGGCAGAGGTATTGGTTACACAATAAATGTTTCCTGGGGTGGGGGGGGGCGGTACCCATATTACATGGTACTGTCGACAAAAAATAAAAGAAAAAAGTAGAAAGAACAGACCGTACAATTAAAAATAGTTTTACAAAAGTGTTGCCCTACGATTCTGGTGTAGCCAGCTAATTAATTAATCAAGCTCATGTGCAGTGCACCCTTCTCTCGTAAAAACTCCTCTAAAAGTTGCCCTTTACGCCGCGTAAAAACTTTAACGAAGGATCACTTTAACAAATTCGATCCGTACGAAAACTCAAGAAGTAAATCCATAAAAGTTGAAACATTTATTGAGTCGAGACGGAATAGTTTACACATAGCGGTTCATTGCAGTTCAAATCTCTGGGAACTTACACCAAAAGCTAATCTGACTCTCTTATGTACAGGAAAACTAATTACTAATTTTCATTATTAATATTATGAAAATCTGGGAATCGATGACAATTATACTACATAGATATTATCTTGAAACACTGAACACTCATTGATGAGATTCGATAATGAATGATACACAATTTAATTGATTTAAATTTGAAAAATGTAGATTTGCCTCACGCTCCAGCCACTATTGCTGTCAACAAAACCGATTCATTCTTAATCCTAAAAATTTTGGCAAGTTTTCAAATTCGAGTAAATTCTGGTTATTCATTACATGTTGTTTTCACTTTCTTTGAAAAGATAACCATGATACCACATATATTACACATTTATTTTACTTATATGTAATAACAATACCTTTATTGTAAAAAATTGCAAAAGTATCTACATAAATACATATGAAATAAAGTGTACATTGGTTTAGAGATTAGATTAGTTAATTATAGAAAAAAAATCGTAGATAATGTAATGAATACTTATTATTTAAGGTTTCTCATACTCGCCTCACTAAGCCAGCCTGTTTTGGTGGAGTAATTTTGTAAATTATTTTATAATATTTATGAATATACACATATATTTAAATATGTTGACTGATGGTTTGGTTAAATCAATAACTTCGAATTTGGATGCATTACTTTGACCTTGCATTGCATTGCTCTGCCATTACTTTGGAACCATTTTTTTCGTTATCTTTGATTTCTTATTAAGAATCACGTTTTTAACGCTATCTGGAAGAATGTTGTAAATTCTTGACACGAGGTACCTAAAATTACATTGATTAAATGTAGTATGAGTTAGAAATTCGGAGTAAATCTTTGTTAGCATTGCGAGTAGAACGATTATTTATTTTTTTTCATAATATTCATATGTTTTTATTTTTTTTTCTTTATTCATCATATAACTTTTTATACAATTTTACAGGTGATTCGACTTCCACGCTAGGCACATGCCCGTATTTTGATAGTGGAATTATGAATATATAATTATGTAAATGTAAGAATTGTTAATATGATTTTTGTTAGGTACAATGTTTTTGTATAACAACGAATTCTTTAAGTTGGAAAAATAATAGCAATAAAGCAAATTAACTTTATTTGTTGACTTCAGACATTCTTTAAAATAGTTCCTTCCCTTTGTAAATAACCAATCCTGTATACTTACTCATACGATGTACTCGTAAAGCTTATGAGTTAGAATTGTTTTCTGTGTCTGCCGAACGTTGTACGCATTCATATATATATATATATATATATATTGATTTAGAGACTGTAATTAGAGGTAACCTAAGGAACTAACTAACTAACCATCACGCCGTTTCCCCGAAGGGGTAGGCAGAGAGGACGGACCGCCAAACAACTCGGTCTTGGCACACACTCTTTGCCTCACTCACATTCATACTTCGTCTCACACATACTCCTCTATTACTCTGACTTTTGACATGGACCGACTCAAGTATCTGATTCACTTGATCATGCCATGTCTTCCTCGGGTGTCCCCGACTTCTTCTACCATTCACATTCGCGTCGTATATTCTTCATACACTAATTTCTTCGTTCATTCGCCCTACATGCCCAAAACATCTGAGGGTCCCTTTCTTAATCTTACTCATTATGCTTACGTCAGCCTTACATTCTTTGCGGATATCCACATTTCTCACACGATCATACATTGTTTTACCACATATACGTGGGATCTCATTTCAACAGCATTTAGTTTACTTTCATCCTTCCTCTGCCAGTTCCATGCCTCACTGCCATACATCAAGGTAGGTACCAGGACTCCATTGTGGACTGCTAGCTTCGCTTTTTTTAACAGTTTTTTATTAGCGCCAACGGCATTCAGTTCACCATTAATAGAGTTACCGGCATTCACCCTTCTTTCAATATCTCTATCAGCCTTCCCATCTCTCGTAAACATACTATCCAGATACACAAACTCATCCTAAGGATTATTTTTTTAAATAAATTTCCGTCCATTTATAATTGGGTCTAGTGCAGATGAAATGCCGCCTCCCCATGCTATGATACCATACTCAATAAAAGATTGACAGTCTGCAAAATAAATCATTTTCCAGTGTTGGAATTCGAGAAAATTTTAATAGTCCTTCTATGATCAAAATTTACTTATCTGCCAAGAGAAAAATTTCTTTTAACAAGCGGGGAAGGGAGGGGTAAATAAAATAGTTATTGAAAAAAGGGTGGGAGGAGTGAGAAAAAAAACTCCACTATGTGTGGTGTGTCTAACGCAATCTTACATATTTAAACATGGCCTAGGTTATTAACTAAAATCATGACATATTCCGGATTATTATTACATATTTATTACATATTCCTAAGAATTCAGCTCAGATTGCCGTTATCAAGAATTCCAATACTGGAAAATGATTTATTTTGCAGACTGTCAATCTTTTATCGAGTATGGTATCATAGCATGGGGAGGCGGCACTTCATCTGCACTAGACCCAATCGTAAATGGACGGAAAATATTATTAAAAATAATCCTTAGGTTGCCTATAATTACAGTCACTAACTGAATATATAATAATATGAATGTGTACAACGATCGGCAGATACATGCGAAAACAATTCAAACTCATTTTAATATAAACATACATACATATTATAAGGTCTTTTGTTCGTTTATTTGTTTACCTTTTGATATCGTATGTCAAACACGGGCTTGCGAAGTTCGTTGCAGATGCGCACTTGCTTTTATTGGGGCGTAAATCATAATTGCAGTTATGAGAAAACCCATCATACATCTTGCAACTGCGATAACCTCACTGCATATGCGGCGTTCAACCTGTCTTAGATGATATATTTATGCAGTAGAACCATAACGGTAGAAGCCTGGAAACCAGAACACGGTGATTCTAAATTCATGATTTCTTCTACCTACCTACCTACCTAAGCGTTTTATACAGCTTGTCTCTTTTTATTTTTTATTAATAAAACTCCTAAGTTGTCAGAGCCAAATTTGTTGCACTTTGCCTACCCGTAGCAAATATTGGGAGGCGACAAAAAGAATAATTATTCAGAGTTAAAGATGGTCAGAGAAAGAATCTTAAATAATTAAATATACTTACATTACATTTTACTTCATCAAACTTTTCAATTACACTTTGTGACCATTTTTAATTAAACGAAAATTAATTAATTAATCGGCATTATATTATTTATTTCATTTTCTTATTATATTCATTTATTATTTTCACCTTTCACGTTGAACCATATTTGGATGTTTTTAGCGTTTCACAATTTACAACCTATTAAACAAAATGCCAAATATGAGTAACCTCTCCAATTACTCTCTAGGTTATCACAATTTTTACCTGATTATCGACTACCAGACAAGGCACATGCCCATATTTCACTTAAAAATGATAAACTGGAAGACAAACAAAATATGTTTATACAGAGAGCACACTCCTATGAGTGACTGGAAATTTGCGAATAAATAAAAAACTGTATCAGTTTGCCCGATGCTTCAACGGGCCACGTACTTATTTATTTTTACTCCGATTTATTTTTTAAATACACTGTGATAATAATTGGCATTTGGTGTAAATATTAAGCTCGGATGAATGTTAATATTAATATAGTCGAAGTGAAAACCGGTTAACACCAGAACATAGAACACAATGATGTAAAATAAACTTAATTTGTTTTAATGTTTTATGTAATCAAAATTATTAATTTAATTGCCGGCAACCCGGGCGTTCATTGAAATAACATTATCATATACAAACAAGTAAGTAACCCGCCACACTAGACGATGTCTAATCTGAGACGGGTACATATATGTGCATACGTATACACATACATACACACATACACATATGTATACGCGTGCATGCATATAATCATAAAAACATAAGTATATAAAATCTAGAAAAAATTATTGGAAATTGTTAAAAGGTTTTCATAAAACCAAAAATATAAAAAGAATCAATGAAAATTGTTGTAAGGTTATCATGGAATGTATAACATAGTATCATAAAACCAAAAATCTTAATATAATGATTGGAAATTGTTATAAGTTTATCATGGAATGTATATATAGTTTAATATATAGTTTCATAAAATCAAGAGTTTCGTTAAAACTTTAAAAACAGCTAGTTATGCCAACATCTAAATATAAACATAGTAACATTTCAAAAAAATATATAAATAAACGTGGGAGGTAATAATAAACTTAACATGCGTAAAACGAAAGCAGTATTAACAGGAAAGAATAATTCCACTTGTTAGTGTCTGCCTTCTACGGATAATGCTAGTAAATATTTCAATGTACGTAACACCGAGCGATTATTTCTGTGAAATAAATCTTTTGGAATAGTTACCTACCGAAATTTGCCGAAATAAAAACGTTGTTATCTTATGAAATAAAACAACTGCTTTGATTATAACCACGTAATTAATTTATTTTATACTAGCTGGTACCCGGCATGCGTTGCTACGCCATCTAATAAAGAAATCGTTTCTGCGTGTCCTTTCCCATTCGTCCCGTTCTCCTTACGCCTCCCCTTCCTCTCCCGCGTCCCCTTCCCTCTCCCTACTCCACTCCTCCCTTCCCACGTCTCGCGAACCTCCCTCCCGAATTCCCATCCCCCCTCCTAGGTTCCCCTCCCTATCCCGGGTTCCCCTCCCCTCCCCTCCCCACCCCTCCCACGAATCCCCCACCCTAGTTCCCCTCCCCCGTTCCATACGTTCAGTCCCGGTCCATTCAGTTTTCAAACAGCTCGCATGGCACCCATTGCAATTTTTTATACAAATTTCACAATGCCAGAGCTCACTAGTAGTTTTATACAAACCTTATCCTGACAATAACTAACACAAATAAAAAGAATTATCCAATTTGGTGCAGCCGTTTGGAAGTTATGCGCGTACATACATTTCGGCGATTCATTTTTATTTATATATTTATATATATATATAGAAGATAGACGATAGAAGATAGAAGATAGAAGGTAGAAGATAGAAGATAGAAGATAGAAGATAGAAGATAGAAGATAGAAGATAGAAGATAGAAGATAGAAGATAGAAGATAGAAGATAGAAGATAGAAGATAGAAGATAGAAGATAGAAGATAGAAGATAGAAGATAGAAGATAGAAGGTAGAAGGTAGAAGGTAGAAGGTAGAAGATAGAAGATAGAAGATAGAAGATAGAAGATAGAAGATAGAAGATAGAAGATAGAAGATAGAAGATAGAAGATAGAAGATAGAAGATAGAAGATAGAAGATAGAAGATAGAAGATAGAAGATAGAAGATAGAAGATAGAAGATAGAAGATAGAAGATAGAAGATAGAAGATAGAAGATAGAAGATAGAAGATAGAAGATAGAAGGTAGAAGGTAGAAGGTAGAAGGTAGAAGGTAGAAGGTAGAAGGTAGAAGGTAGAAGATAGAAGATAGAAGATAGAAGATAGAAGATAGCAGATAGAAGATAGAAGATAGAAGATAGAAGATAGAAGATAGAAGATAGAAGATAGAAGATAGAAGATAGAAGATAGAAGATAGAAGATAGAAGATAGAAGATAGAAGATAGAAGATAGAAGATAGAAGATAGAAGATAGAAGATAGAAGATAGAAGATAGAAGATAGAAGATAGAAGATAGAAGATAGAAGATAGAAGATAGAAGATAGAAGATAGAAGATAGAAGATAGAAGATAGAAGATAGAAGATAGAAGATAGAAGATAGAAGATAGAAGATAGAAGATAGAAGATAGAAGATAGAAGATAGAAGATAGAAGATAGAAGATAGAAGATAGAAGATAGAAGATAGAAGATAGAAGATAGAAGATAGAAGATAGAAGATAGAAGATAGAAGATAGAAGATAGAAGATAGAAGATAGAAGATAGAAGATAGAAGATAGAAGATAGAAGATAGAAGATAGAAGATAGAAGATAGAAGATAGAAGATAGAAGATAGAAGATAGAAGAAGAAGATAGAGGATAGATTTTTAAGACCGACCAGTTTCACTCAACACGAGCATCATCAGGTACAAATTAACTAATCAAAAAATACATTATGTGTGCTTTCACTGCTCATGTATACTTAAACAGCCTTACTAAAAAAAAAACACAGCACGCCCGATTACCCGTGTTGCTGCAGCAACATGAATAAAACAAAAATACACTAAAACACGATAACATTACCAATAAGATTTGGTCTTAAAACGTACTGTAAATCCGGCAACCACGCATATTTAAGTACTAAATTGTTTGTTTTCCTTCATAACCGCTAGGTTGCGCGACGGCGCGGCGCCTGCGCATTCGTGTTCGCGGTCGAAAAAGACGCTGGAAGCGCGAAATGATTTCTGTGTGTCCAATATTACTTATGTGATGGTTAATTTCTATTAATATGAATAATTTACTCTTATATTTATATCATTGATATATTTATCGTGTGTTGTGTGGTTTTTCATAAGTTTTAGTCAAGTTATAAAACAATAATTGTACTTTGAAAATTGAAGTGTCAAAAACTTTTTTTTATGATACATGAGAATTCAAATTTACATTTAAAGGTTTTATTTTATGATAATTTTATGACAGTGGTGTTTTTTTTTAAATAATATTATCTAATACATGTGTGGGTAAATGCATCAAAGTAATTAACGTCTTTAGAGATGCAAGAAATCTGATTTAAAAGACGGTATAATTTATAGGTTAGTTTTTTAGCAATAAAAAAAACTTTGAAATTTTTTATTATTTTTTTATTGTATGCCCGAGGAAAAAGTGAGGTGATAGTTTCCTTCCAAATTTATTACATAAAAGGACTGTGTTTTTGAAATTTTGTTTTTTTCTTAATTTCTCTACGTTTTAGTCAAAAAAACTTTGGTAAGAAATTTTTTTCCATTTATTTCCGAGTTTGAATCTTAAAATATGTCAGTTTTTGAAAACTAAACTGTATTTCAAATATACAAATCTAAAAGGTAATTTTATCTAGTTTTCATAAATGGTATTTGTTTTTACGACACCTTCAAAAATAAGAAATATATAGAACATTCAAAATACTACGGAAAAAATACAAATATCGTTCGGACATTAAAGGTTAAAACAGAGATAAACTACCCTCTCAGGCCGTGGAAACCACGTGTATTTCTTTCAATGAACAAATTTTTAATTAGTAATGTTTTCACATCCGCGGCCGTTTGTCAATTGAATAAAATTTTCACTAGGTTTTTTAGTAAGGCTGATAGTGTTTGACAAAACATAAAATAGAATAAAGGAACAGTAAAGTTTAAAATTAGCATAGTAACGGAGAGAAAGAGACAGGAAATGTAAGCATAATGGTTTACCATAATATTATACCAATGACAAAAAACGTCGACTAAAGAGGTGATTGTATGTATGATATGTATTTAATTGCTTATTAAGAATTTGACATTTGTTTTTAATGGATTTCGAATATTTTTAATTATTTAATATATTGCCATGACCACAGCCTTACTAAAAAACCCCGTGAAAATTTTATTCAATTGACAAACGGCCGCGGATGTGAAAACATTACTAATTAAAAAATTGTTCATTGAAAGAAATACACATTGTTTACACGGCCTGGGAGGGTAGTTTATCTCTGTTTTAACGATTGATGTCCGAACGAAATTTGAAATTTTTCCAACGTATTTTAAATGTCTTGTAGGTATATTTCTTATTTTTGAAGATGTCGTAAAAGCATATACCTTTATAGAAACTAGATAGAATTGCCTTTTAGATTTTTGAATCTGAAATATACGATCGTGTTTGAAAATTGCAGTATTTTAAGTTTCAACATGAAAAAATTTGAAAAAAAACAGTTGACTGTAGACATACAGCCTTACTAAAAAACCCAGTGAAAATTTTATTCAATTGATAAACGGCCGCGGATGTGAAAACATTACTAATTAAAAATTTGTTCTTTGAAAGAAATACACATGGTTTCCACGGCCTGAGAGGGTAGTTTATCTCTGTTTTAACCATTGATGTCCGAACGATATTTGTAATTTTTCCATAGTATTTTGAATGTTCTATATATTTCTTATTTTTGAAGGTGTCGTAAAAACAAATACCATTTATGAAAACAAGATAAAATTATTTTAGATTTGTGTATTTGAAATACACTTTAGCTTTCAAAAACTGCCATATTTTAAGATTCAAACTCGGAAAAAAATGTCCTCCCACAACATTTTTGACCAAAATGTAGAGAAATTTAAATAAAATTAAAATTTAAAAAACACAATCCTTTTATGTAATAAATTTGGAAGGAAACTATCACCTCACTTTTTCATCGTGTATACAATAAAAAAATAATAAAAAATTTTTAAAGTTTTTTTTATTGCCAAAAAAATAACTTAGAAATAATACCGAAATTTAAAACAGATTTCTTGCATCTCTAAAGACGTTATTTTTTTTTTGTACGTTTACGAACACATGTATTAGATTTTAATATTATAAAAAATTATCACTTTTAAGGAATTCTCTTAAAATAAAGATCTTAAAATGAAAATTTTATCTTTTAAGTAACCTATAAAAAACAATATTCTGACAGTTCAACTTTGAAAGTACGGCGTTTGTACAATAACTTGATTAAACTGATGTAAACCACACAAATAACATGGTAAATATATCCATTATGTGAACAGAAGAGTAAATTCGTCACTACAATAGAAATTATTAAGTAAAATCACAAAATTTTCGATATCCCGCCATAAAACACACCGAGCTGTTTTGTCATCGCGGGCTGTCGCGGGCCGAAGAACTAATGCATAGGCGCGCCAATAATGCCCTTTGCGGAGAAAAATTAAAACAACATTGTTTCCTAGTAAATTAAAACCATATACAACGTTGTCACATCTTCAATGCGTTTTAACAGCGTGACCACGTAAGTAACTTTATTGGTAATAAAACGTGTTTTATTGTATACGAGGTATATTTATGTTATTGCAATAACACAGTTAATCGGTCGCGCTGTGGTTTTTTTTTAGTAAGGCTGATAGTCTATTAAATGGTCGAAAAATTTTGGAAAATTCAAAATTTAAAAAATATACATCTCTTTCTTTATGAATTTTGAAGAAAACTGTCACTTCACTTTTTAAACGTAAATTATCTTCAAAAACATAAAAATTAAACTAAATAAAAAACAAACTGTAAGTACATCTGAACATTGTCAAACATTGTTTTACCGCGAAGTATATAAAACAAGATGGCCGCGGCGCCTGCGCAGATCTATGTGAGATTCAAGGGGACCAACATAAAAATCATAAAATATGTGATAGTGTTATTAGTAAAGCTGTAAAAAAGCAGATCACCGCGCAAGCAACAAATATGCAGTTGACCGCTCGTTAAGGCGTTTTGTTATTAGTAAGGCTGTTTGTGAAAAAAATTTGCACGAAATAGCGCAAAAACTTTAAAAGAACATATACTGTCAAAATATAATCATTAGTCAAATTTAGTGCATGTCATTTTCTTGTCTTTTTTTTAAATGTATAAATAAAAATCGGTCACTAAAGTTTTGGTTCGATACATGCATTTCAGAGCATACCTGACGCATTTTGTTATTTGTTTGTGATAAAAGAAATGTAATAAATTATTTTTATCATGAGTCCTCAAATATTATCTCCGCTATGGTTTTGTTTATTCTCCATTCTGTACATCGACACGTACTTACTGATTTGTAAAAATGTGTACATTTTGTATTTTTCTTATCTTGCCATAAGTGTTTAAATATTTTTTCTTTGTTTCAGGAACCCAGCGAGGAATAAAGATAATGGCGTATTTGAATCTTAAAAGTGACATTGACTCCAGTCAATAGCGGCTAAAGTAAAATCAGTTTCGTGTTGTGAGTGCTCGAAAAGAAGACACGATGGCGTTCTATTCGTTGCGGCTACTAACTCTTAGGATACTTGTTGCTTCCATCGTCATGTCCTGCTCAGCAGCTGTGCAGATTGTCATCGAGCCGCTTCCCGAAGGTAAGAATTTTAAATTTCTAAAATATACCTTCATCAGAGCCTCCCTAAAGAAGACAAAGACCCTTGGTAAATAATTTTACTCAAGGCCTCCTGTGTGGAGTGATTTAAAATAAATAAATAAACTTTTGTATATTCATAGTTTACTCCATGTGGGTCGCTATGTGCGTTGACTTAGCAGGGGTGCCCAGGTTCACTGGGTGAGGTTTGTCCGGGTCTTAGTGGTGGATGCATCTGCCCACCAGTTGCGTGGCAGGTCGTATCAGGAGAGACTTGTTGACGAAATCCTATTGATCTCTCCATAAGGACCATCTCAGAATATTGCCTTGCACCGCTGTCGAAATGATGAATTTACAAGTCCGTCACCTCCTACACAGCATCCCAAAACATGACGTAGGCCCTTTGGGAAGTTATTTTCCTCAGGGCCTCCTTTGTGGAGCTAATGTAAAAAAAAATAAAAAAAGGATTGATTAACAAAAATCATTCATATAGATATATTTCTAATTACATCAGTAAGTACTTTGTAACCTGATAAAGGAACCTTTGGTTCTGAGACGTGTAGATAATTTTAAAATTTGTAGTTTAAACAATGTGTATTACATGTGATATGATTTCAGATTTTCACGTCCAAAAGTATTTTTGTTATTTATTTTTGGGGTTTTATGCCGTGTTGCGCTACCTCCTTCTTTAGCGAACGTTTCGGACAGCGTTACAGTGTCCATCATCAGGGCAGATGTGTGATGATGGACACTGTAACGCTGTCCGAAACGTTGACTAAAGGAGGAGGTAGCGCAACACGGCATAATATCTCAAAAATAAGTAACAAAAATGCATTACATATTTTCATTTTCGCAAGTTAAAATTAACGTCTTGTAAACATACTAGCTGACCCGGACACGCGTTGCTGTGGCTAACGAAATACAACGCCATCTACTAGATGGTTACCCAACCTAGATAACCAATAGCCCAGTCAATCCGTAGTTTTACCTTGCAAAAGGTCATGTAGTAGCGATTTTGATATATGTTGTTAAGATTAGGACTTAGGAAAAAGTTTTCGACCTCGGGAGGGTCGAGCTCGATCCGCCATCTTGGATTGAAGGTCCCAAAATTTGGTTTTTTCAAAATAATTATGAAATGGTTGATTTTACAACCAAATTGTTCAAGGCAAACTTGAAGAAAACTAAATTACGTACATTTTTTGTTTAATGTTTTTTTTTTGTAAGTCTAATAGGTAACGAGTTACAGCTGAAGAAAGAAGACAATTTTGACAAAAAATTGTAAAACTCAAGTTTTCTTGATAAATTTTTGTAAGAACATATTACAAAATATCATTTTAACGTATTCCCACAAACAATATATGTACTTATATAGCATCATCCGTGTGCTCGATGACGTTGATTGACGTTGTTATAGTGGGCTCCTAGTCTATAGCTGACTTGGCAACACTGATTGAGTCCTGGTTACTGGACGATGCCTGGACGCTCGGTCTATCGGACGTCGGAGGATGTCGAACATGGTTACTAGGTATACAAATTTTGAATCTATTAAATTCAAACGTAAGGACAAAGTTATTCCATTAGTAGCAGTCAACAGCAGCATCAAGATCGGCGAAACAACTATTTCCATCAACCCGCTAATGTTGTTCCAGAGAATGTGTATTTTAAAGAAATCTTACGAAGAATTGAAGGATTACCTTAAATTCGAACTCGCCCAATTTCCTTTGTTGCTTTTCTCTGAAGAAGGAACGCGCAAAGGTACGAAATCATCATTTCATGGTGTTTTTGAACAACTTACAGAAGACGTGCAACTTGAAGGTAGCAAAATTAATGTTGTGGATGGAGGATACCTTTTCCATAAAGTTTAATGGAATGGTAATGATTTTTTGGGTCAATTTGCGAGAAGTACGTTCACTATGTAAGACATCACTATGGATCACATGCAGTTATTGTTTTCGATGGATATCCGCTAGATGATGGTGAAAAAATTCAAAAACCGCAGAAAGACTTCGCCGATCGAAGAAGCATATGTCTGCAGATGTTCTTTTCGATGAAACAATGCCAGTTCAAGTTTCACAAGAACGTTTTTTAGCCAATGAAAATATCAAAGTCTGTCTGATTTCGATGCTTACAAAGCAATTTATACAGGCTGATTTTACAGTTAAGCAGGCTGAAGAAGATGCTGATGAGTTGATTGTCAATACTGCGATTTCCTTGTGTTCATCATTAAACGCTGTATTCGTTATTGGCGAAGACGTTGATCTCCTAATTCTGCTAACAGCATTGGCACCACCCGAAAGTAGTATATATCTTCGCAAATCCGGGAGAGGCAAAAATTTTGAAAGACTGTATTCCGCGAAAAGTGTGAAATACAAAGAAGCGGCTGAGAATATTCTGTTTCTCCATGCCTTTAGTAGCTGCGATACAACATCGTCCTTCTTCAACCAAGGAAAAACAAAATTTTGTTCACTTGTACAGAACGACACAAGACTCAATGCCATGATAGGAATCTTCAAACAACATGATGCAAAACCAGAAGACATAGCAGATGCAGGAACACGCTTTCTTGTTGCTTTGTACGGGGGTGACATGGATAAGGAAACCTTGGAATAAGTCTGCTACCAACGTTTCGCAAAAGTCAACAACAAAAAGCAAATTCAATCTTGCCTCTTTGCCACCAACGAACGACGCTGCACGGTGCCATGCATTTGGGACGTACCACCAAGTCCAAAAATGGTATGGAATCCAAACATATCCAGAAAACTGGGGCTGGAAACGTGGCACCAACGGGCTTGCTCCAGTAAGAATGACAAAGAAACCAGCACCCGAGACTTTATTGAAATTTATTTCACGTAATTGCGAAAAAGGATGCGGCGTTGCATGTGGCTGCAGGAAAGCTGGATTGAATTGTTCTATTGTGTGTGGGTGCTGTAATGGTCAAACATGCCGAAATTCGCCAGAGGTTCATATCAATGTCGAGGAAGAAGATGAAGAGATTTTGTCAATGGAAGCCCAGATTCTCAGTACCACAGGCTAAATTAGATGATGACATTGATGAAGACTGTTATTAAGATGTCGATATCAACCAACCGGCATCAACAAAAAAATATCATTACGCAATAGCCAATATATAAAATAATTTCGAAATCTACCATCGCTGGTATATCTGTGGAGTAGACCTACAGGGGATACCACAATAAAAAAATGCGCGTGTTCTCTACCTCATGGTGGTGTGGAAATGAGTTAACAAAATTATTATAATTATATGATAAAAAATATATTATATAATATAATTATGTATAAAATGGTCACCAACACTAACTGAGCGAAGCCAAACCAAAAGCTGCCTACAGGGCCTAGCAGTAAAACCCTACGGAGCGGGTTTTTAACAGCTAGTTATGTTATGAATAACCCGAAAAAATAACACAAATTGGGAATTTCATCATTTTTTAGAAAAATATTCACATTTCTGCCACTGTAACTCGTTACCTATTAGACTTACAAAAAAAAATTTTAAGCATAAAATGTACGTAATTTAGTTTTCTTCAAGTTCACCTTGAACAACTTGGTTTTAAAATCAACCATTTCATAATTATTTTGAAAAAACCGAATTTTGGGATCTTCAATCCAAGATGGCTGATCGAGCTCGACCCTCCCGAGGTCGAAAACTTTTTTTTTTTTTTAGAGTCCCAATCTTAACAACATATATCAAAATCGCTACTACATGACCTTTTGCAAGCTAAAGGCCTTTTTAACTACGGAATGACTGGGCTACAAGTATTTTGTCAAAAATTAACTCACACCGCCATCTGTTAGAAACTCACGGAACTTACAAATAATTATGAAGCATTATCCTTTAAAAAAAACCTATCTTTTAAATTTGTCCAAATTACGCACAGGAAGCCAAATTTCATCAATATCGCTTAAGTATTTTGATTATTTGTTTACAAATAACGAAAATACTTTTGGCCGTGAAAATCTAAAAACGTATTTGATCGGTTAAGTAGTTGCGGAGTTTATCTCGAACAAACATCGTGACGTGAGATTTTTTTACATATAATGATATTCGTTAAATTTTAATACCAAACCATTTCGGCTCAAAATGAAGATCAAATAAATATTACTACAAATATATCCGGTAACACGAGTATAACATCATAATACTGTCCAAACTGAACAAATAAGAAACGTTAATAGAGATGAAAGAAAAATCTTTACATAATTAATACTCTTTTCAGTAAAATAATTAGTCTGAACGCACGTAATTAAAAATATCTCATTTTCAATAATTAAAAGACTTCATTACGAAAAAAAGTCATCAAGGTTAGACTTTATTCAAAGGCTTTGATAAAATTTTCCAATTAAAATCCGATAATTAACTTGTTTTTATTTAGCAGAGTGTTTGATTCATGAAAAAATGTTAATTTTGTAAATACGAATAATCAAAAGAAAACATTTTTTAAGTAGGTAAAACAACGTTTAATAATATTGTTTGATGGAATATTTTCAAGGAGAGAAAAATACTTTTCTATTTGCATTATTTGTGTCTTCAAAGGCTTTGTTTTCATTTATGAAAAATGCCTATTGTTTTAGTCAATCAACTGGGAATTTATTTTTGAACGAGATTCTTTGTATATACTTTTCCCGTTAAGGGTAAACTAAAAATATTATTTATATTAATTTAATTATTTTTATGAAAAACCCTCTTTGCATGTTATAATGTAAAATATTTAGATGAGTTGGCGGTTTGCGCCCTTGTGATACTTAAAATAATTCACAATCTGCTCTTTCACAGATAGTTTAATTATTTTAGGAAAAAAGACTTTTTGCAAGTTCTGCTTTAAAATATTAGGATGAATTAATTATTTGCGCCCACGCAATATGAATATGAATACATACTTTTGACCGCAAACCAAATAAAATCTTTAAAAAACTGTAATTTCGACTCTTACGGAAACTTGCGCAGTGATCCCTTAGTCCGCTTTATCCGAAACATTTCCTTGGTACCATAATATCAAAAAACCATGCCGCGTAAAAATTAAGGTAAGTCAAACTCCTTACCAATTTCCACTGTTAATTTCCATGGTATACTCATAGTTAAAAAAACGTTGTCACGTTAAAAAAACATATTTAAAAATCATTGATTACAGTTCATCAATTCGCAATCAATATATCTTGCCACTACTTCGTTTTTAACAAATATTCAGTCTACTGCCATACGAATATTGTTAAAAATGGTTTCAGGCGTAACGAACGGTTGGTTATAAAACTGGCCCTTAGATACGTTTTAAGATTTTCACGGTCAAAAGCATTTTCGTTATTTGTTTTTGGGGTGTTATGCCGTGTTGCGTTACATCCTTCTTTAGCCAACGTTTCAGACATCGTTGCAGTGTCCAGTATCAGGGCAGATCCGGTAGATGTGTAATTTTTAGTGGTGAAATGTGTGCTTATGTACTTCGAAGCGATACCGTGTCGCCAGCTCCACTAACTTTCACCGGTACAAAATAACCGTGACAAGCAGTGGCGTCATTGCAGCGGAACAGAATGACCGATCTGCCCTGATGATAGATACTGCAACGATGTCCGAAACGTTGGCTAAAGAAGGAGGTAGCGCAACACGGCATAACACCCCAAAAACAAATAACGAAAATACTTTTGGCCGTGAAAATCTTAAAACGTATCCAAAATATGTTTGTTTCAGGGTTTGTATGTATGGGGCCTATGCGTTGTTAAACCATTCATCCGATTACGATGAAACTTTGGGGATTTGATGCGCATGCCCGCGATGGTTTCTATGCACAATGGTGAGCTCTGGAATCATGAAATTGGGCGTTGGTAAACCGTTCATCCGATTGCGATGAAACTTTGGTGATTTGATGCAGGGGTGGTAGAAGGAGAGTGGGTGGGAGGGAGGGGGAGTGGGAACCCCCCTTACACCATGCGAGCGAAGTTGGGGGAAAAAGCTAGTTATATATAAAGACATCTAATTTACGCATTCCACTCGGGCCGATTCAGAAGATCCACATTACGACATACACTCCACCAATCTACAACTAAAATTGGACATGGACTTTTGGACAAAGAAAAATGCAATATTGTAATATCCTCCCGCTTGCAATAAAAACCATTAAAAAAACAACCGACTTCAAAAGAATATTTAAGATTTGAGTGGACATGGGAGGGAAGAATATGGATACAATTTTGTAACCTAAAAAGGATTAAAGCTTGCTAGTTGCTAACTTATAATTCAAACACGTAACCATGTACAATGTGACCCAGAATTAGAATGACACATTATTTTCCAAATAATTGTAAAACAAAAATAAATTTAAAAAAATATAAATAAATTAGAGTGTGCAATTTACACGCGGTAGAAATGAAACCTTCAGAAAACATAAGTAAACATGAGTGGGGAGACTACGAAGCACATTTTTTAATCGCATATTTTTTGTGGTCGAATTCCAGTGCATCTTTTCTTGCGTTACATTAGGTCATCTTATTAGCATTTATGGTTCGCTAAATATCACTTTCTTTTGTGTTTTCTTTGCCTGATCATTTTAGAGTGGTTTGAAAATTGGATACTAATTTTCCAAAAAATGTTATTTTTTTTGGTTTTCGTAAGATTCGATCCTAGGTCCGCTAAACGTCTAGCCGCTAAGATTCGTCAGGCGCTTTATACCACCAAACCAATAGAGAATTGCATGGGACTGTGGATTTAACTTGTTATATTTGAACCTTTATTATCTTATTCTCTCGTGGGCTAAATCCTATAGATGCATGTGTTTGTCTCTTTTTAGTGTCGCTCGCTTCCATTTCATCGAGTTTCAAATCACAACGGTGCTAAAAAAGTTTTCACTGCAAAAATAAATCCGTTTGTCAAAAGTTTTATCTTCCGTTTTAATGCTGTATAAATGAAGTCGTGCTGAACGGAATATTCGATCCCACCATCGCTCCACTGACAGCATAAAAGCTTAAAGGTTTTCTAATCATTAAGTAAATAAATTGCATGAAAATTTTTCCGGTTTCCGCGTTGAAGTGGTGGCCACTCGGAGCTCGCTATACTCGCTCCTCTGCTATTGGCTGCTGACGCTGCTGCGATCGTAAAGCTTTCGAAAGTAAGAAACCGCAGTAATTAACGGCTGCCCGGCGTGTGTCGCTTGCAGCTTTCTTCGCTGCAAGATATACGGCTAAACCCCGGGAAAGCTCTGCTCTCCTGTTAGAATTTTCGCAGAAAACAGGATTATCTGGCAAAATAAATACTTCTGACCTGGTTTTGGCGACCGAATCAAGATCGAATTGATACAATTATTCTCAATCTTCGATATATCGATCGTCCAAGTGATTAGACAGACATCTCTGAAAAATCAAAATTTGAGTTGAAAATGCAGTTATATGTAAAAGTGTGCCCTCTTTCTGGTACAATGCATTACTAATAACACCACAAAATCAATTAAAATGCAGAAAAACTTCTAGTGAATTAAACAGCTGACGTGGTCGAGGGGTTAGGCTCTTGACTTGCAATCCGAAGGTCGCGGAATCGAATCCCGGCCTGGGGAAATAAATTCTATTTGATTAATTTGTGTTATTTCACAATTAATTCATGAAAAATAATATGTAGAGTATTTGCGGCAAGTTCCGGTGTGTAAAATACTCTCAGTATCGCCCTGGTGTAAGACCACCATTCAGAATTGAAATAGCTCTAGCCGTCTTTGGTGACCAGATATGAATAGGTACTGGCCCACTTTCATCTTCCCCTCCCCACTACCTTCAGCCTCACAACATACCCCAATTGGGAATGCCTACTGCTTCCAGACGGAAGCATCTGAGACTCTTGTGAGGTATTCACATAAAAATAATTTTAAAAAACAAAATGTTAATGCTTTCTGGGTCACTAGTGGGATATTTTAAAATTTTATACTAACGCAATGAACCGTTACACCTCCCGGTGTTATTTTGTAGCATATTTAATATGTGAAACGGACATGTGTAATTAATATTTGATTTATGGTGGATATTCGAATATTGTTTTCCTCTTTAGGTATATCTGAACTGAGTATTTGTAGATGTCTGACTAATCAACTGGGCGATCGATATATTCATTTATATGTATAAATACATAATAACTGTAAAACTAGTCACGTCATGCGGGGTAAAACAAGATTATTCAACTGATATTCCTATATTGAGGATTGACTGAAGTCGTGGTAAGACACGCGCTGCACCCCTTAGCTTTGATTCGTGACTTAGTTATGAGTTAACATGGTCTACAGTATACAGCAGGATATTTGCGAGCTTTTGATAATATGAATTTCTATATATATATATATATATATATGTTTTTTTACATTAACTCCACACAGGAGGCCCTGAGGAAAATAATTTCCATCAAGGCCTACGTCATCTGTGATGCTGTGTGGAGGATCTTTTTGAGAATAGGAAGGAATGAACATTGGTCTTGAAGAGAGCCATGTTGTAGGAAGGAGGAAACACAGAGGCCGGCAAATCGTTCTACAGCCGAGCTGTTGAACTTGTAGAGGTCGAACAAAGCACACTGAATTGCATTCGGCTGAGTATCCGATTTGTCTCCTAGCAACCAATCGAATCATTTTCAAGTCACAAGAACTCTCTCCGCGCCGCATCGAAAACCACCAACCATTCTCTTTTAAACTACCGGTCAAGACTCACTTGCATATCGTGTTTGTTCGCCCTTCACATTATTATTATTGTTAATATTTAAATATAGAGGAATTATGTGTAAGTTGTGAATGTGTTAATAAACTTGTAAGTAATATACCGACATCTTACTTATTTGCTGTACCACACCCTTTACGCACTTTAAAACATGTAACACATCACCCTTTAAACTCAAGAACGAGTCGAAGAAGCAACCCGTTTTCATGTGACAAATATCAACCGTACATATTATGTTGGGCGCGCGTTTGACGTGTTTCCCGACTATGCACCGGTGCCGAAGGGACCAATGGCGATAGTTCCTTGGAGCGTCCATTGAAATACCGGTAGAACAAGGATAGTATTCCCACCCGACTCCTGTGCTCTAAAGATTGCAATAAATTAGGAGAATCTGTCAAGCGAACCGCCCGTTTCTGCACAGAGTTGAGATTCCTTCAACATATAGATGAAATCCTTTAAGCCCGTAGGAACACCAGAACATTATGTAGCTCTTGTGTACCTATCAATATAGGTACGCCAACATGTATTTTGGGTACTTATTTTTCAACTAGGTTGCTCACAAATGAGTAGATAACTTTCAGTAAGAAAATATCGTTCTAACTTTGGAATTTGAAAAACCTGACATCACATATACATGCAGAAAAGTGGTATAGAATAGAATAAGTAGGTACCTATTAATTGTTTTCGTATTTAATTCGTAGAAAGAACTTCATTTAATTTCGTAATATTTAATTTAAATTCTATGTAACAATGTTGTTTTTAAATATGGAAGTTTTTTAATTTTTACGCACCAGATTTAAATGTCCGGGTTAAATTTTCCCCACAGGAAAAACTAAATCCTTTCACACACTTTCCCAAATGATCATCTAGTCAACCCACGCTATGCAATTGCACTACATATTATATAAGTATTATAAATACAAAACAATACAAGAACAACATGTCAACCTACTAGAGACCAAATGGGAATATAATTCACCGACTCCAGATATTTTCATATTAGAGGGTTCGGCTCTGTGGCATTTCTAATTGAACCTTTAAATCCTACTGATCCCTCAATATAAATATTTAAAAAATCTTTTGTAATCCTACATGTATTTAAAATTACTGTCTTTTGCATTTTTATATACAAATTCTTTGACAAATCATCATTATAGTTTTTATTATTGTGACTGTATCGCCGTACATGGCGGTTTTCAAACTGTGGTTAAACCACTTTGAGATGACTTATTTATAGGATTCTAAATTTCAATTTTTGAAGGTGTCCAAAATGATTTATTCCCGGTTAACTATAGTATGAAAATGGCCATGTAAGCCGAATCACAATAATAAAAAAATACTTGCAAAACTTATTAAAATTAATTTCAATGAAATTTTAATAAATTTAATTTTAAGAAATTAAATAATAAGAAATTAAATAATAAGAAATAAAATAATAAGAAATTAAATTTTAAGAAATTAAATTTTAAGAAATTAAGTTTTAAGAAAAAAAATAATTTTTTAGTGTATCCGGGGTGATATATGTTTTCACTCTGTCCCTCTTAATTTCTCACTGCTTCTCCGGCCTATGTGATTTTCTCTCCAATACTCGTCAATTACTTACCTAAACATTTGCTTTGCTGTAGTTTAATATCCACAGAAAGCTGCGTATAAACACGATTGAAATGCGCGAGCCGAACCACGAATTAAGGGAAAGTAACGAAGCAATATCAAACGGTGCAAAACGCCGTCTGTCCTATAATTCGTGGTTCGATACGTGCATTTTTGGTCGACAGCATTACAATCGGAAAATATCAAAATATGATAAAAGTATATAAAAAGGAATTACATAACTACTCCAAACTTACTTGCGATATTTCATAAGAAACAAATGAATGAATTTAAGAAGTGTCTTGGCAAATTGCCTGTTTTATGTTACACAATTTAAATTAGCATTATCATTATTTCCAAGTACTGTGTCTGTGTAGATAGTTACTCCCTGGTTATTAAATTTGATATTGTGAAAATTTTCAACACGACCGAAAAATCAGAACACAAAATTTGAATAGCAATCAAAAATTTCAAAGCTCTTTTTTAACGAAAAGCAGAGGACGTTAATCATTCTATAATATTTTTGGATCTCCCCAAAGAATTTTTTCGAACAATGTAATTTCTAAAGATCGCCAAGACAATGTCTGGGCAAAGAAAAAATATTAAAAATGAAAGCGGTGAAGTAGAAAAACTAATTATACGAAATTCAAAGACGGAGGTTTTTCCCGTCTTGTTTTTCTCGACTATGAAAGAATAATATTTTTCAAGTTGGTGTTTTTTTATCTAAATTTAATTTACTTCTATAAATTTTACATGAAATTTACTTAAGTTTTTCTTTTTTTCGCACAAATACAGTTAATTTGTAGAGCGAAAATAATGTTGATAGATTTGAAATGGTTTTCTGAAAGTATTTCACAGCTTTCTTAAATTTGCGTTGTCCTAATTAAAAACACTTTTTAAAAATAATATTGTGTAGGTACTATAGAGTTAATTTTACACGTATCATTTAAGGAAAAGGTTTAGTATAGTAAAAGTACTTCAAACGGATTGCGTTTTTTCTCGTTGTGAGTATATTTGTGCGTTGATTATAATATTAATCCCTCAGCCTACTTTATTCGGTTTTCGGATACTAGCAGAGTGAAAAATATGATCTAAACGTTTTTAGAAAGAGAAAATACCACGCTGTGTGTTCAAATCTAAAAATTAATCACAAAAGATTTGAAACGTGTAAGCGTGTTTACACGACAATATAACAATAGCAGTCAAGTACAATGAGCGTGTTTTCACGCTAACGCATGTATTCCCACAGGAGTCGTTATAACTCTGTGATTTTTCTAGTGACAACCCTCAAATAAAAAGTAGAAGATCCATTTTGGATTAAGCTTCACATTTCTATTCAAAGTTGTCCATAGAAGTACATAAAAATACTTATTTTGTAGAAACAATTTTCACCCGCCAAATCGCCTACGCGCCGTTAGATATGGTTGTTTTTAAAATATTTATTATATATTCTTGTACGAAATGGTAAAAAAGAGGTGACAAAATTGTTTATTATACATTTATACAATAGAATAAGTGTTTTTTACATAATCCGTGATTTAATACCGTTTTCACACAAAAACATCACGTGAGTCATTTAAAAAAAAATATGTTTGCATTCTATATTTTATTATTTATAAATGTTAATATTTATTTGCAATATAACAATTTGAATCCTTATTTCATAATCTTTCAAAAACAGTTTTTAATATTCGGCTACGTTCAGAAATGTTTCATTTATAGAGCTTTAATTGTGAAGCGGAAATAACACAAAGTTTTTATAAATCTGACAGTTCGTTTAAGACAAAAAAAAAACTTGCATAATCGCAAAATACCTGAGTGGTTTAACCAATTTTTGAAAAAAAATTATGAAACTTTGTGAATTTTTTATCAATTATGTTTTCATGAATCGACAAAAAACTGATGTGATTATTACGTTTATAATACTTTTATCTAATAAAATATAAGTGTTGTTAATTTTTTTTTCGTTATTCGTTAGAAAAAACGTTTGGTGAGTCATTTTTAAAACTTTTCAATGTTTGCATTTAAAGAGAAGTTACCAACAACATAATTGTCGAGTACAGGCCAGAAACGTCTGCGATTCTTTGTACTAAAATATTATGATTTACAACGCATCTGTGCGCTTTTGTGAATCAATCCTCAAAAAGCTCTCAAGCGAAAGTTTTTTTCAACTAAAATTCTTTCACTGACCGAAAAATTCTAAAATCAAGAATTCACCGAGTGTTTAAAAAGCTGTCAGCCGGACATTTTTCAAAATGCCTGTTACTTTCGTTACCGGAGGGGTAGAAAAATCCACATCTCCCTGGGAAGTGTCAAAGTCTGATGCTTGATGCGGGTTGAAATTAATCAGTCCAAGTTCGAGATTGTCTGCACACTCTGTCCCGTCTCTCAATAAAGCCACTGGCTTTTATGGGTGTTCGTGATTGACACGATGGCCAGAATTAAATTTCTCCTTTTATAAAAATTCGCAAAAAAAATTATTTTGAGAAAAAAAATCTGTGATTTCAAAAAATTTAATTTCTCTTGATGTTTATTATAAGCAACTTTGTTTATCGATGTTTTCAAATTATTTATTGTAATTTTTTGTACATATTTAAAAACGAATGCTGAAATATGTCAATTATTAAATTGTCCAAAATCACATGCCCGCGATCAGATTATTAAGTTAAAAGAAATATAATATTTAGCTTTCATAACCTAAATTCATAGCATGAATAGTAAAACGTCAGTGGTTTGGGTATAGCTCTTGGGTCCCACCCGGGCGTCCCGTGTTCTATTCCTCGGCTGGCTAAGTCCTCCATCACAACACAAGCAACATTTTCGGCTTTCTGTGGTGGCAGTTGGAGATTTTCAAACATTGTTGGGTTATTCGTAACCCGGGAATGTTTGTCTTTCTTTTTAATAAAAGAAAAAAAAGAAAACGTAAGTGTAAACAAAGAAAACACTTGAAAAGTAAGAAAGAAGACTACGTTTATTGAAATAATTGCTGAACCGCTTTGATGCTAACAGGACTTCTTCCAAAAAATGAGTTTATGACTAATTTTATTTGATTCATTTTGATTTCATTATTTTTGACTGGAAAAAATACTTCATAAAGTAGCTTAACGCAGTTTAATAAATCAGGAACACCTAATGCGACATAAATATGACTGGTAATGTTATATAATATTGGGTCCTTACATATGAAATTGGCGTTTTGCTGTACTGGCAACTTTGATCTCAAATATCTTCTCTTTGGTCAGGAATTCCAAATTCAAATTTATACAGCTATTTACTCATTTATTTGTGTTTCGAAAATTATAATTCATTTGTTTTTTCCTTAATTGTTTTTTTTCTTTGCGTCCCTTATTTTACAAAATGGAAAACTTGAAATATCGCGTTATTTACGAGTACGAGTTCCACCGTGGCACCAGTGCTGCAGAAACGGCTCGAAGGATTAATGATGTGTATGGCGACGGTGCCGCAAAAGAAAACACAGTGTGTTTTTGATTCCAACGTTTTCGTTCTGGAAATTTCGACCTGCAGAACAAGCCCCGTGGACGGCCGGAGACCAAAGTTGATAATGAAGAATTGAAGGCTATTGTGGAAGTGGATCCATCGCAAGCCACGTCCGAGTTAGCTGCAGGCTGCGGTGTTAGTGATAAAATTGTTTTAATCCACTTGAAGCAAATTGGGAAGGTGAAAAAGCTTGAAAGGTGGGAACCTCACGAATTAAGTGAAAAAAATCAACAAACGTGCGTTAGAACGCTAGACCACACACTGCACAATAGACGGCTACCAAATTAGAGGAGCTTCAATTGGAATGTCTAAGACTTCCACCGTACTCTCCGGACCTTGCCTCAACAGATTACCATTTTTTTCAAAATTTGGAAAACTTCTTGCAAGGGAAAAAATTCAACTCCGATGGGGCAGCCCAAACCGCCTTCAAAGATTTTTTTGATTCCCGTCCGAATGGTTTGTAAAGGGATCGATGAACTACCTATGAGATGGCAAAAGTGCATAGATAGCAATGGTACATACTTTGATTAAATAAATGTATTATATTAAAAAAAATCGACTTTATGTTCCTCCCATACAAAACGCCAATTTCATATGTAAGGACCTAATATTTGATTCATATGATTTAATTATTTTTTACTGGAAAAACACTTCATAAAGTAGCTTAACGCAGTTATATACATCAGGTACACCTCATGCGACATACATATGTCTAGTAATGTTATATTATCGTGAAAAGAAGTTTATGGGTTCGCGTTGTTAATGTTAATTTCACAATTCAAAAAGGGATTCTGGCATCGCATGACTCTCGCCATATCAAATTTTGATCGAAGATTAAATCAGTCATCTTTCAAACGATATTCCTCGTTGTTAAGATTCAAGTAGTCCCATTGGGTCTAATAAGAATGAGTGGACTTTACATTACAAATCCTTCCATTCCAATTTTTTCTTTTTTGTATCGTATCGTTCGTTCTAGATCGCGAAATGTCAAAAATTTTCGGGTGGTACAGTGGTTACTATTGATAAATAGAACGGCTTCAAGAGGTTTAGCGTGGTCGATCGATAAAACCCTATGTCAGTCCATCATCTATGGTCAGTTATCAATATTTGCGAGCTAACAGATATTCCGATAAATTAATAAATTTTAGTGCCACCACTGAAAAGATAAGTTTCGCTGAACTGTCAATATACTCGTACACATATTTTTTAATAATGCATTCGTTATGCAAAACCGAGTTCTTAAAACTGAAAGAAGTCGTACATGCGATCCATAGACTTGAAAATGCATCTAAGAAGTAATCAATTAGGCCAATTTAAGTAATTGTTAGACGTTTAACGTTTCGGAAAGTAAATTCATAGAAAACACCTCCAGTATTGCCAGCGTGAATCAATTTCTTGTTTATTCCATGTCAATATCGGTTCGGCTATTTTTTTTTTTTCAGAGATTTTTTTTTTTTTAAGACAGTTTTTTACAGAAAATATTGCCAAGGAAAATTATTAAGTTAGATCTAAAAGAAAGTACAAAACAAGCATTATTCTTTATTGGGTTGCAAAATTAAATCTATTTTCTTCCTTCCCATATCCATAATCCATATTTTTATGCTTCTTTTGAAGGCGGTTATTTTTTATGGTTTTCATTGCAAGAGGGAGTAAATTAAATAATTTTATAGAGAAGTATTCCATATTTCTTTGTCCAAAAGTGGTTTTAGTTGTAGGTTGGTAGAATGAATGTTGTAATATAGATCTAACCGCGTAACTGATCTCGGTACATCGGTATAAAATCATTTAAAGTTACACCTATCGATCCGATATTGTAAAGTTATGAATTTATCTGTGCTTGACGCCCTGAGCACCTGAAACAATATTTTAAATCGACAAACATTTATTTTAAACCCATTTAAAACAAAATCAAAAAGCTAGCTTATTTTGAATCATGGTTTCCTTTTTCTCATTTAGGCCAATTCGACCATTTTTAAAATCTGAAATGGAAAAAACGTTGGAAATATATATTTGAAAAGGGCATTTGGTTTATTCTACGGCCTACGTACGGCTTTTCCCAACAGCCTATAAAAATTGCTTCCCTCCCTCTGACAGGACAAATAGCCCATCTGTCCATCGACTTGTCAACTGTATTGGTTCCGGCTCGTCCTTTTCCTTCCTCTTTCCTTTCCTCACCCCCCAATCCACCCATTTCCACTTCCGGTCCAACGCGTGCTGAAAACGTGGCTGAAATTCTACTGTATTTAGGAAAATCAAAGTTTTTCTAAGCTAGTAGATTTTAACCTTCCAAGCAATCTTGGAATTCTCTTGCACTGCCCAACTATGCAAAAATATTTCCCATACAGGTACTTAATTGACTAAGCCTACCGATATGCGATGTAATTTGGCATTTCGTCTGTCTATTTTGTGTTTCCGGTTTAAGATGTCGGCCGTGTTAAATACTGCCTTTTTATGGTCATTAGATAGAGACGTTTTTTTGGACAAATTGTTTAACTCCTTATTTAAAAATTTTTAAATACCTAAATTGCATTTTGGTTTATATTTATGATGGTAGGTATTTAAGTACCTCCTTATATAATTTTTAGGATTTCAGAAGAAATTATGATTTGATTTACTAAACTAGATAAAATCAGAGGCATACTTTTTTGGACGCAAAGTTTACTGTGAATTATGATGTATAAAATTTACTAGTATAATTGCAAAGATATTTTACCGTTTATAATTTTTTTAGCTTATACCCTCCCACACTGACCTGGAGGTCTAGAACTGTGGAAACGATAACTTTATTCTGATTATGATTTTATACCGTTTTTAAGCACGGCTGCACGCGATAGCCAGAGCGACATTGACGATCGATCAGTTAATGAATTTACGTACGTAAATGTCAAACGGCTTCGTTAAAATTTAAAAAAATATTAATAATTAATGATTTCGAGTTGAAATACTAACTTTAATGTGCATTGGCGCTTTGCATGCACTTTTTGAGATTGGGAGATAATTAACAAATTAATTAATTAATTTGAAACGGGAGTTAATTAGTTAATGAGGTCTTTAGTCATATTTCAACCAATTTCGTTTCTCCAAGGTCGAATTAATAAATTGATCGCGTCTTAGATGAATTATTTAAGTCTATGGATCGCGTAAACAATATCATTCAAATGTAAGAGCTTTGTTAGTTCATACATAATAAGTCGGTTATTTTGCATAACCAACGACATTGTACTCGTATATCTGACACTCAATAGGCCGCGCTAAAATTTGTAAATGGTTGGATGGGATTTTTTTTACAATAAAAACACATAAATTTGTTTAAGACCACTTTTATTTTAAAACACTCTACCGGTTTCAGAAGCACCCTTCCTTCGTCAGGAGAATACAGGATTATTATAATATAGGATTTTTTTTATCATTTGTTGACCGTGCTCGCAAATATTGATAATTGATTTAGTCAATATGTTATTGATATAGATTTTTTTTTATCGTAGGACTACACGATCAAAATATTTTAAAGTCTTTATAATTATAATCAATTATTTGTAACAGTCATTAACAGGACTAAGTAACTTAGATGTATTATTTATAGTGATTGGTAAAAAGTTTTAGCTAATATGACTGTGTAGTGAAGCAACGAACAACCATTAAATACTATTTTTATATCCGATTTTATGCAATGGTATCACCGGCCACCACTCTCTGGCTAGGTGCATGATAATGCACATTCATTCCGTTTTTAGCGTTCGTTCTCTCTGCCTGCTTTACCTCTAAGCAAGATAAATATTAAACCTGTGCAAATTATTGTAACACAAAAGTTTCATTGTAAATATATTTGACTCGCGTTAAATCAAGAGTTGTTATTAAATACCTCCACAACACACGCATCCGGTTTACAGACGTGGCAAGGCCTGTAGACTGTCTGACCCTGGATGAAATATCTATATCTGCAATATCCCATATTGCCAAAACTGTTATATCTAACTGCGTGTAATATCGATACGAAATATTATCGTATATTTTTTTCATCAATCAATTATCGAGAAAAGAATTCTACCAGCTTCACTACTCTTTACTCATACACGGTTCGTGTGCGCAAATTATTTAGCGTGTCTGTAATATACAGAGGCCAGCGTAATCAGCGCCAAAAAGGGGTCATGTAAGTTGGTGAAAAAGATGCGTACAAGTTTGAAAAAACAAGTGGATATTCGTGAGTAGCTCTTTAATTTTGATTTAGTAGAGCATAGAAATCAAAAAATATTAATTTAGCAGAGCATAAAAATTCATAAAAGAAGTGTATCTGTTATGGCTTTCAATGTTATCTTCATAATAACTTTAACACTGAAACGTCAGAAGTCGTTATAATTAGTGTAATGACGATATTGATCAACCTTTAGAGCAAACGTTAACTGATCAAAGACAAGCAAAAATATTTTGGAAAATCATACAATCTTTGAATCATCTTATTCGCATTCTCGTTTCAATTCAATTCCCATCACTGGAGTGCTGAAAAGACTGGGAAAATTGGAAAATGGTAAGGAGGGAAAATTGGTAACGTGTAAGGGATAAGAGAATCCAATAACGCCACCTGAATGTGACGTAATAAACTCGTGCATACATTTTCAATCAAAATCCCTTCACTCGACCCAGTAATCCCTCCCGGCTGTAACCAAATATTTCTTGGGGGCGCGAATTTTTCGACTAATATAAAGAATTTTTATGGAGGCAGATCTTCAGATGAGGAAGTCTGTTTTTTTTTTTAATATTATATCTGCTCGACACTCTCAACTTTTCAAATACTAACCCTTTGAAAATGCGTAGATACGAGAAGTTTTTCCGCACTACCTAGAGTGAATAAAAATTGCTGTGATTGGTTTTGCCCACTATATTTTTTTTAAATTATTTTAGCTGTTCAAGCGGTAGCCATTTTTATAAACCTCCAAGATTCTCCGGCAATTTTTTTCTCCCAATTGTTTTATGATGTAGGTTTTGAAGGTATTTTTTCGATTTTCGTTATTTGTTTTTGGGGTGTTATGCCGTGTTGCGCTACCTCCTTCTTTAGCCAACGTTACAGATGTAGACATCTACCGGATCTGCCGGATCTGCCCTGATGATGGACACTGCAACGATGTCCGAAACGTTGGCTAAAGAAGGAGGTAGCGCAACACGGCACAACACGTTAAAAACAAATAACTATCTATTTTTTCGATGTTTACTTTTGATTTTTTTTAAAGTGAAAACGTTTTGATCACCGTTGTAATTTGAAACTAGAACTAAAAAGAGACAAATACATACTAAAACTAATAATCTATTGGATTTAGCGTGCGAGAGAATGAACTAGTATAATTGGTCTCCTCTTGTCTACTTTAGTTTTCTGAAGTTTTAACTTCTACCGCACGTGAATTGCACACTCCCATTTTTTTTAATAAATGTTCTTTCTGACATGCTGGAGGTCCCAATCCCAGGAAGCGCAAGATGTTGCTCCTTTTACCCGTGTGAAGGGAGAACGTCTTCTCTTTTGCCCGTTGTAGAGCTGGTTTGAGTTCCTCCACTGCTTTCCTAATGAGGTTGCCGGGACTGGTCCAGAGAGCGGTGGGAAAAGACAATGTGATGATTTTTTTGCTTTTGTTCTTAAACATATAATGCTGCCCCTCTTTCTTACACACTCAACAGTCAAAAATGGGACAAACGGTGATCGTATGTCTGCAACCCTCCAAAGGAAAAATACAATAATTATGATAAAACTCCCCCACACGTATAAATAAAATGACACGCTATAGCTGCAAGAAAGCAGAAAAGTTAGAAAATCACAAAAATTCACAATCCGTACACAACGCCATCTCTCATACTGACAAAAACAAAACACGGGCAGTTGCTCGTCGATAATTGCTTCGTCGTAATTTTTAACTTAATAAAAAAACTGAATTTAATTCAGCTAATAAGTTTACACAAAATTTATTGATTCTTGTGGCGGTACGAAGTTCGCCAGGTCAGCTAATAATATAATAAAACAAATATACAGCTTAGGGAACGTGCCCATACTACGTGACACGTTTAGGGGGGGGGGGGGTCTTCAAAATGTCACGCTTGGTACAAATGAGCGGCGAGCGGCGGGCTTAGGTTTTATGGTCACCGGGGGGGGGGGGGGGGTTAAAAATCAAAAAGTTGGTCACGTAGTATGGGTACGTTCCCTTATTGCCAATAAATGAAGACAATATTAGCGAAACTCAATCAAAAATCTGGAAACAGAAAAATCTTAAAAAGCTATTGAGACCTCTGGGACTCGAACCCAGGACCTTCGGTTTTCGGGGAATGCCTAAAATAAACTTATTTCCACTTTAACTAATTTGACCGTAACTGGTTTTAGCCATCTTCAGACTGGTTCAGACCAGCTGCTAACGTAACGTATGTATACAAGAACGCGAGCCAACCTATGAATTATGGGAACAGAACGAAGCAACGACAACCGCTTACGGTTATATTTATTATTATATTATTTATTATTTCTTTCCCGTAATTCCTTGTTCAGTTCGCGGAAATACCCACGTGTTTATATGCAGCAAAATTTTGTCAGGGGTCAGGCCATCTGTCAGGCTTTTGTTATTCTTATACAGTAATAAAAAAAATTGAAAAGTAACAAAAAAATAAACGTATCCAGTAGGGAGATGAAAGTTTCAATATTAATCCGCTGTCGGTAGCTCAGTGTATGCATTTTTAGCATTAACGCGGTAAAATGCTTGCCAAAAAATACTGATGGCATTCTGATGCCGATTTAATCGGTTTTGTCGGCAAATATGCTGAAAAATATAATGTAATGTAATATTACAGAAAAATATAAATATAATCAACGTTAACCGGTGTAAGTACTGTTAAAATAACTGAGCTATCGCGAGAAACCCCAGACCGGCTGTGATTGTCATGTTTTCCAATCGCTTAAATTTTAAGCCTTAAAGAAAAGCACTGGACCAAGAAATAAAAATTTAAAAAAATTAAAAGGCTTCAAAGCTGTATTCCAAGCTCCACTTTATTTCACTCTTTCAACATACCGAGAAAAAAGAAAATTTCGGAAGAAAAAAGAACAAATAACTGAAGTTATTTATAAATCCATGTTGATAAACTATTATCAACGTCGAACAATAGGTTTCTCCTGCATGTTGTCTCGTGAAACATTATTATCAAGCACAGATGAACACAGAACTTTCGTTGTTCAGATCTATTTTCTGTAACTATCATTCTTTCGAACTTTTCAAAAACATTCCATCTTTTCAACCTCACTTGGAAGAAAGTTGCAAAAGTTCTTAAGAAAAATGAAACGCGTTAAATAGTTAACACGACGAAATAATTTATTGGTATTCAGTAATTCAATTCAATTCAATTATTTATTCATTTTAAAACATTACAAAATAAAATTTCAATGCGTTTTAAAAGAGTATTAATTTAAAATTTAAAATTTAAACAGGTTTAAGTAATTTATATTTCAATAAAGCACAATCACACTAACAACAATAAAGCTTTTTGTCTGAATTGTGCTTCATTGATATTAAACATATCGATATCCGAAATGATTCTATTTAACAACAAGACAGCTCTCCCGACTGGCATAACCATTGGCAAGTTAGTTCTGTAAGCCGGGAGATAAAACAGTCTATGCTGTCGATGACGGAGATAACCATCGGGAACATAGAAACTAATGCTCTCCATGATAGCCGAGTTTTCGAACCTTCCACGAATCAGTCTGAAGAAATGTATTACAATGAGCGCATCCCTTCAGACCCGTAGAAGGTTCACACCAAGCATGCCCAAGAGAAAGTAAAGTAATTAATGTGTGTTAAGGAAAAAAAGTTCCTTCCTAGAACTTCCTCTCCTTCCTTTCCTTAAAAACCTTCCACACAGCATCCTAAAGATGCGTAGGTCATAGAGATATTATTTTCCTCGGGGTTGCACGGATTGAATATAGAAATAAATAAATAAAATAAAACTCTTTAATACACAAACACAATAAAGGGCGCAAACTTAATCTTTTAGAGCAGTTGGAGAGTAACAAAAATTCTAATATTCCGAAAGCTATTTTGATAAATGAACAAAAAAATTTGACTGAAAAAATAATTTTGGAATAACTCACATAACGACTAGACCAGGGGTCGGCTGTGAAAACTTTCAAGTGAAAAGAGCCAATTTGTCAAAGAAACAGACTCGCGCTTAGATTCCTTATTAAATTGAAACCAGTTTTGTGTTCGGAATGCAAAAAAATTATTCCAGTTGCGGATTCATCTGCTGGTGTATTTTGAGAGAAACCATTTTCATGTTCCGTGTAAAATTATAAAATTCTAGTTCGAGATAAAATGCACAAAAATTTGGAGGGAAACCATTTACTTGTTCCGCGTGCAACAATAATTAAATCTTGTGGGCTCTTACGCAGAATCACCGTTAAGTTTTAACCTTAAACTAGCCTTGTGTTCCGAAAGTTCCGAAACCATTTTCGTACTTTAGAAGACTCGTTAAATAAATCAAACGATCCATGAGCTGAGTTGGTAATACTGATGCTGATGGAGTCAAAGTTCGTTCGGCGGCTCCATCTCATGAGGTGAAATTACAATTGATGTCTGAAGAACCGCAGACGCCGATGCAAAGAGCCGCATGCGGCTCGCGAGCCGCAAATACCGACCCCTGGACTAGACTAAAGACCTTCAGTTAAATTTGAATAATTCAGTAATTGGGGAAACTTTAAAACCATTAATATTTTCTCCCATTTTACTAGAAAATTAATAAGGGTAATAAAAATAAAAACAATAAAGTTTTTTATCATAATAATAAATTTATAATAATAAATTTGGACAACTTATATAGCGCTGTTTTTGCGAAAAATCGCCTCAAGAGCGCTGTAAGTAGCTATCTAAGTACGACCTCCATAGTCCAGTGGGTAAGACTCTTGACTCACAATCCGGAGGTCGCGGGTTCGAACCCGGCATGCGCAAATAAATTTTATTTGATTTTTATTTGTGTTTTAACAAATTATTCCATTTAAAAATAATATATAGTATATTTGCGGCATGTTCCAGAGTGGAAGTATCAGTATCGCCCTGGTGTAAGACCACCATTCAGAATTGAAACGTTGCTTGAAAATGGCTTTAGCCGTGTTTAGTGACCAGATCTGAATAGCCAGGTACTTCCCAACCTTCCTCTTCCCCACCTCCTTCCCCTCCCCACTACCTTCAGCCTCACAACATACCCCAATTGGGGATTCCATGGTCTCACTGGCTCCAGACGGGAGCAGTTGAGATTCTTGTGCGGTATACACTGTAAAAAAAAAAAATAAAATAAAAAAAAAACAAAAATAAAAAAAATTAAAAAAAAAATACACTGTAAAAAAAAAAAAAAATTAAAACAAAAAAAAAATAAAAAAAATAAATAAAATAAAATAAAAAAATGATATAAATGTATCGTCTGAAAGTGGCATAACCATAGTTTGATAATGCCTTCAGAGGGCGAAATAGCTGTCACGCGTAATCATGACCACATAGCAGAACTTGATAATAAATAAACTGTTTTTATGAATAAAATAATAATATGATTGAATATATAAAAGAAATAACAAAAAGAAAACATCTACATGCAGCTAAAGGGCTAGGTAAAAGTCTTACTTGGGTGTAATAAGGAACGTGATTTCAGAATTTGCCTCATTTAAGGTCAGGTCACACACTTGCATGTCCCGGACAGGCACAAAGCCTGGTTAAGATCGACTTACAGATTTAAGGCGCATGAGTGTGTTTTGGACCTCTGAATTGTATAATCCAAAACAATGCCAATGTTTGGTTTTCTGAAAAATGTCTTGAATGTTTGGAGCCAATAGGGCTATAATTTTGCTTTATTTGCGTCATACCAGATTGTCAAAGCTATTCGTCGAGTTCACCAAATGGTAGGTATGTATAAAAGATATTAAAGAAACTAATTTATTAATTTTATTCAGAGTTTTTTGGATTGTTAATTTATAATGACTTAAAAGTTTGTCCTTTCTTCGAATGAATTATTGATGGAAGGTAGCAACGTCAAACTTTTAACGTTTTGCACCTACCCAATTAAATTGAAATAGACGGAATTCAAATGAGAAAGGAAATCTGTCCGTTATTAAATAAAATATCGCATTGTGTCCATTAGATTCATTAGATATTCAGTCTCAACTTTGGAGTCCAGAAAGATTTTCATTTAATTTATTCTTCTTGAAAGAAAAATTAAAGTTTTAAAAGATATTTAAAAATAGATGTGTTGAAGCAAGGTTTTTACGGGATGTTGTTCTTAGATGTGGGTTAACTTTTTAGAATGCTGGTTTTATTGTTAATAAATAATATCAATTAAAAAATATATATTTCCGCTCTCGATATTCCGGAGAATTCCATGTTATTTATTAAACACTATGTCCAACAAATATTTATGGTACTATTATAATGTTTATTTGTGTATTTTTGTAATTTTACAAGCCCGTTAAAACTACGTTATATGTAAAATCGATTTCTTTTACTCAAACATCAATGTGTACATCTGTGATTTAATTAAGTGAAGAAGGTCAAATTTATCCTAGATTATCCGAGTCTTAAAGAAAAATGGGACATCTTTTTTCCTTTAACCCCAAGAAGTTTCATTCGGTCGTCATCCAATAATCCGACCCTCTTCCCTCGTATAATTATTTCAAGGGTTTAGATTATTAAACTCGATAAAAATCCAATTATAAGTTGAGGCTTCTTTCTCGGAGCAAGCTGCTGGAAACTAACGATTATAGAAACAACTTAGTGGTTCATACAAAATTAATGAACTCTCTGTTTTAGTTATGATTATTGTCAGAACACAGAATTATCTTTAAAATATATATATATATATTAGTAGCATTTTAATAATATTGATTAGAAGCACAGCTAATAATACAAAAAGCGTAAGTGTGCAATTCGCACGTGGTAGAAGTGAAAACTTCAGAAAACTAAAGTAGGCAAGAGTGGGGAGATTACGAAGCACTTTTCTTTCAATGTGAAAGGATGATTTTTTCCATATTTTTGCCGTCGAATTCCATTGTACCTTTTCCTGTATATTGGTCATCTTATAAGTATTTGTGTATTGTTCTTCGGAGTCGCTAGATGTCGCTTTCTTTTATGTTTTCTTTTGCCTGTTCATTTTGGAGTGGTTTGAAGATTGGATAATAAATTTACAAAAATACATATATTTTTTATTTCGTCAGATTCGATGTGTGGTCCGCTGAATATCGGGCCGCTGAGGTTAGACCAAAGGAGATTTGAAATGGGACCGTGGATTTATAGTATTATTTTGGAACCGAGTTCCCGTGAAATAAATAAATATTTTATTGCTTTGTCATTCTCTCGCAGGCTAAATCCAATAAATGTATGTATTTGTCTCGTTTTAGTGTCGCTAGTTTGCGTTTCATCGAGTTTCAAACCACAACTGTGCTAAAGAAGATTTCACTTCAAAAATGATTAGGTTACTATCGAGAATTGAACCCGTTTACCGAAGGGGTGTAAATTAATTCCATCGCTACTCCATGGTGAGAAAATGTATTTACTTTATTATCCATATTTGAGATAAATTTTAAATAAACATTGGATTCAAAGAATTATCTTATTTGTTCGTAATTGTGCCTGAAGAGGGCGTTAATTATTTTTTTTTCCATCTTATGATGAACTTTTTCTCTCACCATCTACAAATCAAAAGTTGTTTGAATTTACTTTGTTCCGTCATACTTAATTACTTAATTGATTTCACCGCACATTTTCCTTTGATTGTAAATAATAAATACTGCCACGGGTCATTTCTAAAGCCCATACTACTTTTTCTCAACTGACCTCTTGTCTTTCAAAAAAGGGGTTCTTCATAAAATACTTAAATTAATTAATGCACATTATATTTAAAACCAAACAAAACAAGACTATTTTAATCCCATGGTGACACAATTCATTTTTTTATTGTTTTTGTTTTTAAATGGTGAACTTTTCCATCAATGCCTTAACAAAGTACGTCAAAATGAAATCTAAAGGTAATTAAAATTATTTTATATGATATAGGTACATTATATACATATACATAATATAATTGATGTACCTACATATTCGAAAACACAAGTAAAAGTTAAAAAAATCTTCATCAGGCCAAACGAATTGAATTAATTACAAGAAGTTTTCGGATGATGATTCCTGGCCAAAACAAACGAATAAACAGACTCATACCCGTCGTATTGACATTTGCTTTAATGACGTTAACATAATTTTTTTTCAAAAATTCAGTCTTATAATATGCATATTTTTTAAAATTCGAAATAATATGCCAATATGACAATTTTTATAATAATATGACAATTTTTTGACAACAAAAAGAAATAATCTTACTAATTATTTAACGATTTGCGCTTTGCACTCCAAAATATTCAAATTTTCTCGGGTGGGACCTGCGCCCTACGTTGATGGAAATACCAATTTAAAACTCGAAATTAATAGAATACCACTTTATTTTTTTATAAAAACCAACGTGTTTCATGCGCAACGCTCACTTCTTCATTGTTTACTTAAAAACCTCAAGAAGTGAGCGTTGTTCACGAAACATGTTCGTTTTTATAAACAATAAAACTGGTAAAAACTAAGTATTTTATTAATTTCGAATTAAAATGGTGCCACAAAATAAGATTGCTGTGTTTGAAGACAAATTAAAAAATTAAAGCAATGATAAAAAATTCTGAATTTTGAACTTCACTTGAAAGTGCACTTGACAGAGTTATTACCAAATTCTAGTCTGCTTTTTTGCTTGGAAATTAATAGGCACGATGCAGAAAATTAAATGGACAATTTCAGGCGTCTCGCAGGACATTGACGATGCTTCAAATTTTATTATTTAAGCTCAATGGAAACATTTGAGTGCCGTCTTCGCCGAGACGAGCTTTCGCTCGATTAAAATGCAAGTCTTTTTATTGTACTGAGATGTTGTCTGGAAGTCTTAAACATCTCTTTGCTTTTTTCTCTTGTTAATACCTTCCATCTGTGAATCAATTACGGCAGCCGGAGAAATTGAATTTATAATCACACTTTCAACACGATAAAATATGTCGCTCGGGATTTGCAATTGAAAAGGAATGGTATGGGCAAAATGCTACTAAAAATTGCATAATTCATCTATTTTCTTGACGAACCAATCTAATCATTTAGCAATTAATTGCTCCGTTTCATTTATGTTTGCATTTTAGTAATGATGCATTATGAATGAGCTGATTTGAGTATGTTACAACTTGTGATTTTAGATTTTCACGGCCAAAAATTTTATGGTTATTTCCTTTTGGGGTATTATGCCGTGTTGCGCTACCTCCTCCTTTAGCCAACGTTTCGGACAGCGTTACAGTGTCCATCATCAGGGCAGATGTGATGATGGACACTGTAACGCTGTCCGAAACGTTGGCTAAAGGAGGAGGTAGCGCAACACGGCATAATACCCCAAAAGGAAATAACCATATGTTACACCTTGTTCAGAAACTAAAAAATATTTATACTTTTGAATGTAGCTATAACTGTGTCGTTATCCATTATAGATAAATGAAAAAAAAACGGTAAACGAAACCGGTCGGCTTATAAAAGTGGTTCGAACAAAGTAACATTGTTTCATTTAAAAATATTTATTTTTTTATTTTAATTTCCGTTTAATTTTTGTTTAATTTTATTTTGTTTTTAATTTTAAGATTATTTTTTTGTTATTTATGTTCGAATTTTATTTTCATCTATTGTTTTCATTAGGTACCCTCGACTCTGTGCAGAAACGGGCGGTCCGTTTGATAGATTCTCCCATCTTAACAGACGGATTGCAATCTTTAGAGCACAGGCGTCGGGTGGGAATGCTATCCTTGTTCTACCGGTATTACAATGGAAGATGCTCCGAGGAACTAGCATCATTGATCCCTTCGGCACCGGTGCATAGTCGGGAAACACGCCAAACGCGTGCTCAACATTTGTACACAGTTGACATTTGTCACATGAGAACGGGTCGTTTCTTCGACTCGTTCTTGTGTTCAACAGCTCGGCTGTGGAATGATTTGCCGGCCTCTGTGTTTCCTCCTTCCTACAACATGGGTCTCTTCAAGACCAATGTTCATTCCTTCCTCTCCTCAAAAAGACCCTCCATACAGCATCCCAGATGACATAGGCCCTGAGGGAAATTATTTTCCTCAGGGCCTCCTATGTGGAGTTAATGTAAAAAAAAAAAAAAGTACGGCCCGCGTATTTTCAGTAGTCCAACGATAAGGCTCTTGACTCGCACACCGAAGGTCGCGGGGTTGAATCCTTGCGTGGCAAATAAATTTGATGTGATTAATTTGTGTTATTTCACAAATTATTAATTTAAAATAATATTTAGTATATTTGCGGCACATTCCAGAGTGGAAGATACTCTTAGTATCGCCCTGGTGTAAGACCACCATTCAGAATTAAAACGTTGCTTGAAATGGCATTTAGTTAGCCGTGTTTGGTGACCAGATCTGAATAGCCAGGTACTTCCCCACCTTCCTCTTTTCTATCTCCTTCCCCTCCCCGCTATCTTCAGTCTCACAACATACCCCAATTGGGGATGCCATAGTCTCACTGACTTCAGACGGGAGTACTTGTGCAGTATACAATTAAAAAAAGGTACCTACCTAATACGTTATCGTATCTTATTTCTTTTAGTTTTATTTACTCTGTAAAATATTATTGTACTATTGTTTATGTAACATATTTAATTTTATTGCTAATGTAATAAAATTGAAAAAATAAATAAACAAATTTGTCAAATAACAAGTATGCAGTTCACACGCGGTAGAAGTGAAACCTTCAGAAAATCAAAGTAGACGAAAACGGGGAGGCTACAAAGCACCGCACAAAGTGGAGACCGCTTATTCTATCTCATTCTCTCGCAGGCTAAATACCATAAATGTATGTGCGTTTGTCTTTTTAGTGTCGCTCTTTTGTTTCATCGATGTTCAAATCCCAACGGTACTAAATAAGTTTTCACTTCAACAAACTGCGATCTACTTAAACATTTCTTAACTAAACTAGAGACTATGAGTTTGATTTCATGATATGATCGTTTGTACATGTATCACAACACTTGTTAAATAGATTACTTATATCTGAACCCTATGAAATTAAAAACTCGGACTTATAAGCTAACCCCGAGGGCTTCGGCCATATTTTGTCGAAGGGTTAAATATTTCCGCTTTACAATAAATGAAATATTGCTGAACGTATCCGAAAACTGAAAAATGTTTTTGAAAGATGTTTAAAAACACTTTCAAATTTTGTAATGAGAAATAAACACATTATATTTTTAAATAAAAAAAATTGCATTCAAATGTAAAAAGTTTTAAAAATGGCTCACCTTAGATTTTTTCTAACTAAAATTACTGATAAAAAATGCCTACATGTTGTATTCGATAAATGTATTATTAACTTTATTATCAATTTAAAAAAAAAAAACCTTTTTTGTCGTTCCACGAAAAAATAATTATTAAAGTTCCGAAATTTTGGTGTTATAAAAGTGAACATTTTACTTACTTTTTGGTTAATTTTAATTAGAGAACTAAACGCCGTTGGCACCAAAAAAAAACTGTCCAAAGAAGCGAAGTCAGCCGTCCATAATGGAGCGCAGGAACCTACCCTGATGTGGGACATGGAACTGGCAGAGGAAGGATGAAAGTAGACTGAATGCTGTAGAAATGAGATCCCTGAGGCGTATGTGTGGTAAAACCATGTACGATCGTGTGAGAAATGTGGAGATCCGCGAAGAATGCAAGGCTGATGTAAGCGTAATGAGTAAGATTAAGAAAGGGATGCTCAGATGGTTTGGGCGTATAGAGCGAATAAACGAGGAAAGGAGTGTAAGGAGAATATATGACGCAAATGTGAATGGAAGAAGAAGTCGGGGACGCCCGAGGAAGACATGGCACGACCAAGTGAATCAGATACTTGAGTCGGGCCATGTGAAGAGTCGGAATAATAGAAGAGCATGTATGAGACGATGTATGACTGTGAACGAGGCAAGGAGTGTGTGCCAAGATCGATTTGTTTGGCGGTCCATCGGGGAAACGGCGTGGTGGTTAGTTAGTTAGTTAGTGTAATGTCCGCGACAATTACAATCTCTATTTATTAAAAGGTCTCGTTATACGAAGTTGATTATTTATTATAAGTCAATTATGGAATAGTACAATGCTTCCTCTAGTGAGGATAAACGCGGAATGGTGGCAGCCTGCCGAACTGTGAGCTCCTCGGCAGTCCCCACCACCACCGTGTAGTCGGGCGGGATCGGAAGCCTTCGGCTACGTTCGGCACCCGGGTAAAGGGTACCACAGACACTACAGTTAGTTAGAGTATAAAGCGCGGTATTTTCTCTTTCTAACACCGTTTCGATCATATTTCTCACTTAGTATAGAAAGGAAGATACAACGATTTCTATGAGACTATAGACTATATGAGTTGTTCCTAAAAGCGTACAAATTAGCCTGACGGATTTTAAAACTAATGTTCATTTATTATGTAACTTATCTCTAAATACTGAGATTAAATTTGAACCAAACTCAAACAAAATGCATTATTTCAGTGATTAGTTTTACCGAAATGGCTAAACTAGAGATATGTGAGGTAGACTGATTTATTCAATGGTCAGAAGGTTTAAATTCAATTAAATTAAAAGTCATTTATGGTATTCATTCAAAATAATTAAGAGACAAAATATGTATTCCCATCATATTCTTCTACAAAATGACATTGAAGTCAGTAATAAAAATAGTACGTAAAAAGATTGTATAATATTCGTATTCAGTGGTTATACGAGCGCCATTATAGGTTTTATTTGTTTTTTATTCCACGGGAGAAGAACCTTCGCCGCGAAGGGTTCAAAAATTATGCTCATTTGAGTCAGAATTTAAGTTGCAGGCGCACCGCACACGAGAGAGCTTTTTACTGTTATTGTTGCGTTTACGACCCCACTAAAGTAGGGTACCTACTACCTACTCGCGTGCTTTACTTCGAGGATATTTGCAAATGTGCATTAAGGATTCATCCGTGTAATAGGACGATGGGATGTTTGAAGCCTAAAAGGAAAAGTGCGGGTTTTATTGAAGTTTTTATAAGGTTATGTTTACTAACATACTATCCCCTTACTGATAAACGTGTTTTAAATTTTACACAACTGTACATAAATGGTTATTCATCAGATGTGCAAAATTAGTAAGACTGTTTTATTAAACACAATAATTTATTTGATGTAGTTCGATAAACACTCGTTCACGCTTTCGCTCTTTCATATACTCGTACATAGATATGGATGGATTGGAATTGCCAAGCATTATGTATCAATAATTTACCGATTGAAAAATAGATGAACATGTGAAACTCTTTTATAAGTTAAATGGTTCCTTTAATAATTAAAAAAATTAATGTAAATCAAATTTAATAACATTGTTTTTAAATTCCTGAAGTAATCTCAAAGTGAGCTAACCGTAGTTTGAAAATAGCCTTGTATCCGAAACAGCTGTCACAATAAATAGTATTTATTAAATCGTATTTAAAATATTAAATGTACGACTACCGGGGTGGTATTTTACCACCCGGGGTGGTAGCCAAAAAAAAAAACAAATATCTGTAACAAATAAAATTTTATGAAATAAAAAAAAAAATAAAAAATAAAAAAAAATAATAATAAAATATTTGCAGAACTTAATAATCACATTATTAAATTTGATTTACATTATTTTTTTTTTAAATTTAATGGAGTCCTACGAATTAAACACAAAAAACAATTAATATGTGTAACTATTAATGTCGTATCTTATCGATTTATTTTATAATATTAGTTATTATAATAACGCAAATAATTATAGTTATAATTAATCTATTATAGGTGAAAAACTGTGCAGAACTCATTGAGAACATCAAACAATGTTATTAAAAATAGTTTTTATATTATTGCCAAAATATGACCAAAGCCCTGGTAAACTATATACTACAGTCAAATATTAGTAAGTTTAAAGATTGGTGTATTCAAAATAATTTATTTTTAAATGTAGAAAAGTGTAAAACCTTGACTTTCTTTAGAAATAAAAATCCTGTTTTATTTTAATATTCCACCAATAACACAGCTTTAGAAAGAGTCACGGAAATGAGAGATCTTGGAATTATTTTGGATGAAAAACTAAGTTTCGCAAATCATATCCACCAAATTATGTCTTATCTTACAAAATTCACGTTAATAATATTGAGCGAATACAAAAAAAAAATTCTGCGTTTTATAAATTTTAAATTAAGTATCCCACTAGAAGACTTAAAATATAATCTTTTACTAAATATTCTGAAAATACATACACTAGAAGACAGACGTAAAATAAACGACTTAACATTTTTATTCAAAATACTTAACTCTAAATTCGACTGTTGCGAACTCCTACAACTCATAAACTTACGAATACCGACAGTAACCACGCGACAAAATACATTATTCTACTGCAGCATTCACAAGCGGAACTACATTGCCCACTCTCCTATACAACGATTTCACACTATGGGGAATCAGTACTTAGGTGATGTCGACATATTTAACATCAACATGGCGAATTTTGTGGATGTTGTAAAAAACATATTCCAAAACTATTACTAAACATATGTGTATTTTTGTAAACTTATCAAATCGCTGTATTTTTTTTTGTATTTTTGTGACTTGTGTGCATTTTTTATCTAATTTTATTTTTGTTATTTCATTATCTATTGAAAAATCATCTGTCATCATTGTACTACCAAACATGTAAAAGCCCTCTGGGCGTTGAATAAATAAATAAATAAATAAACAAATAAATAAACAAATATTATTTGCCCGTTAAAATTTCTGATATTTCTACCTCACTTACCCACGCGCTCCCCAAGAGTTATATTCTTCTTTTGTCTATTTTCTTACTCTTGACAACGTTATTCAAATTACAGCTCTAATGAAGCATATTTTCAAACAAAGCCTTGTCGACTTCAAAAACAGATCTGTGAAAAAAAAGTTACTAAATTCGATCAAATTTTCGGCCTCCGTGATCGAGAAGTAAGGCTCTCGACTAGCAATCCGAAGGTGGCGCAAGGCGAGTTGAAATCCCGGCATGTGCAAATAAATTTCATTTGATTTATTTGTGTATTTTCCCAATTAATTCATTAAAAATAATACACCTATAGTATATTATCGGCACGTTCCAGAGTGGAGGATACTCTCAATACAGGTACTTCCCCACCTTCCTCTTCCTTAACTCCTCCCCCTCCCCTCTATCTACTGCCTCACAACGTACCACAATGCGGGATACCGTAGTCTCACTGGCTATAGCCGGGAGCAATTGGGACCCTTGTGTGGTATTTACATTAAAAAGTTTTACTTCACTAAATTTACTAAAAAACCTACCTAAAAATTCACTACGCTTTACCGGGTTTGGTGACCAGATCTGAATAGACAGGTACTTCCTCACCTTCCTCTTTCTCATCTCCTTCCCCTCCCCACTACCTTCTGCCTCACAACCCACAATATGGGATGACATAGTCACACTGGCTCCAAAGGGAGTAATTGGGACGCTTGTCTTCTTCCTTGCTCTGTCCCAATTCATTGCCTAGGTAAGCTGTTGGGGTCGGCTCTTCTCGTTCTCAGGTTGTATTTTCTTCTGTTCTGAGTATCGCCTTCATCCAGGCCGTTTCTCTGAAGTATTTTGGAGCATTCAATCATTCGGTCTTCCTCTGAATGACCTCTGAATAAAGCTCCATAGACATTGCCTGCTTCACTGTGTGGTCTGATGGTCTCCGTTTTATGTGCCCATACCATCTCAACTGTCATTCCTCCAGCTTGCTGTTTATGTCTGTGACACCCAGACTACCACGAAGGCGTGAACTTTTAATCTTATCTTTTAGTGATAGTCCTGCCGACCATCTAAGCATTCGCATTTCTGCTGATTCGAGTTGCCTACATAGATTAGGAGTTGTACATAGTCCAGCATCCGGAGCCAAGCATTACGGCGGGTCTTACAATAGTCTGGTATGTCTTTCTTTTAAGTTTTATAGGCATTTTGGAGTCACACAATATTCCTGTTACGGATCTGAATTTAATCCATCCCACACCTATTCTATGGATGACATCTGCTGCACATCCTCCGTCTGTGTGGATTAGTGAGCCCAGATACTAAAATGAATCACAGTTGGCTAATGTTACTCCATCCAGTTACATCGAAGGAGTTACAGCATTTATGTCTTCAAATGGCAAATACAAATATTCAGTCTTTTTCCTGCTAGTTTTTAGAGCATTATCCTCCAGGTTCTTTCTCCACCTTTCCAGGCTATTCTGTAAATCATAATGATTATCTGCTATCAGTACTACATCGTCTGCAAAAAGCATAGTCTTGAGAATACTGTTGTTCATTTCTTGACTTGCTAGATAATTCATGACCATTATGAATAACAGTGGGCTGGGGACAGATCCTTGGTGTACCCCCACTTTAATTGGAAATTTTTGTGATGTCCCTGATATGCATCTTAATTGGGTTTCAACGTTTGTATATATATCTTGTATGGAGAGCACATATCCTTCTGGTACATTGTGGGATCTCAATGCCGCCCATATCAGACTTCGGGGTAACCTGTCAAATGCTTTTTCCAAGTCTATAAAGTAATCGAGACCCTTGTGCGGTGTTTATATATAAAAATACATTTTTTTCTTAAAAAATCTTAGAAATTTCTACACTAAAAAACCTACCTAATGTACCTAAATCCAAATTTGACGTTCCTATCATAAAAAGCAAAACCGTTTTTTTTTTACCGAAATTCAAAAACTAATTATTTTCCATCGAACACTTTGTTGATTGAACCATCAATACAATTACTTTTCTGTAATTGAAATCCCCCACCTTTGCATTCGACCTACAGACATCGCCATTGGCACAACCCTGGCCTTTGTTCTAAGCCCTTGTGAACTTTGCCTTGCTCAGTGTACCTACACTATTCAACTTTGCCCTGTTAAACTCTGCTGAGCTAATTTTTGCCCTGTTAACATTGCCCTGTTTATTCTGAATGGATTGCTAAACTATAAAATTTAAGAGGTCGCGTTTATTTTCGGCTGCACATTTTAAAATACGACTATTTTAACCAATTTAAAAAAATCAGTATGCAGTTCACACGCGGTAGAAGTGAAACCGATAAGATTAGAAAGGACACTGATTAGTCTATCTCATTCTTTCGCAGGCTAAATCCTATGGGTGTATGTGTTATTTTAGTTGTCTCTTTTTGTTGTCGCTCGTTTCCATTTCAGCGAGCTTAAATTTATCACTTTTAATAACTTTTCAAAGAAGTTGTATGTTTCTTGTCTGTCCGATCACACGGGTATTTATTGAGAAAAGCAATTTATTATTTTTTGATAAATCCATTTGATTCGCTTTAAAATTTTGTAAAAGGCTTGCAGACCAATAAGGGAACGTACCCATACTACGTGACACGTTTAGGGGGGGGGGGGTCTTCAAAATGTCACGCTTGGTACAAATGAGCGGCGGCAGGCTTAGGTTTTTGGTCACCGGGGGGGGGGGGGGTGGTTAAAAATTGCAAAAAGTTGGTCACGTAGTATGGGTACGTTCCCTAATGTAATATGACTGAATTTTGAAACTTTCTACATGTTTATTAAGTACTGGTAATGTACTCACGATTCGAGGTGAACATTTCTTTAGCACCGTTGTGATTTGAAACTCGATGAAACGAAAAATAGCGACACTAAAAAGAGACAAAAACTACTTCCATAATATTTAGCCTGCGAGAGAATGATTTAGTATTAACGGTCTCCTCTTTGAGTGGTGCTTCTTAGTCTCCCCGCTCTTGTCTACTTTAGTTTTCTGGAGATTTCACTTCTATCGCGTGTGAATTGCACACTCTGTTTAGAAGTGAAAACTTCTTTAGCACCGTTGTGATTTGAAACTAGAGACAATACATACATCTAGATTTAGCTTGCGAAAGAATGAGATAATATAATCGGCCTCGTATTTGTGCGGTGCTTCATAGCTTAACGGTCTCCTCTTCGTGCGTTTTCATATATGTGTGTGTGTACTTGTATACTGTGCGTATATGTGTGTATATATATGCATGTGTTTACTGTTTATATATATTGACTTTTGTAGTCACAGCTGTCTACTTTAGTTTTCTAAAGGTTTCAGTTCTACCGCGTGTGAATTGTGCACTCTGATTTTTTTAAGAAATGAAATAAGTGGTGAACTTGGTGAAAATATCAGATACTTAAGATACTCGTCATGATATTAGTTTTAAAAAATACAAATATTATTTTATTAAATGTCAAAACTCGTCTAAAGCCTTATTCAAAAGGATTGAACTTAATTCGTTTTGTATACCTACAATTTTTAATCACCGGTCTGCATCCAACAGATATGCAATCAAAATTTTCCCCTACTATCGGTACTGATGATTCCTGCACTGTTTGCAATAAAAGATAATGACTGATTAGCGAGAGTACGGATGGATTGTGTTGCCGATGGCCGGCGAGCAAGGAACACAAGATCTAAAAGCGAAATCTGCATATTGTATCGTAAAACAAGAGTGTTCTTTGGAATGCATTGATCAACAATCAACAACACAAAGATGGTGAAATTTTGCATACTATCAAATAAAAAGTTAGAAGCAAAAAAAAAACATTATTTCAACACAAAAAAATTGTAGGTAAACATTTTCCTATTAATGTGTAGGCACTTAAGAATGGCAATGAAAATCCTTAAAACGTTATATGTTTTTGGGGTGTTGTGCCGTGTTGCGCTACCTCCTTCTTTAGCCAACGTATCGGACATCGTTGCAGTGTCCATCATCAGGGCAGATCCGGCAGATCCGGTAGATGTGTGTTCACACATCTACCGGATCTGCCGGATCTGCCCTGATGATGGACACTGCAACGATGTCCGAAACGTTGGCTAAAGAAGGAGGTAGCGCAACACGGCACAACACCCCAAAAACATATAACGAAAATGCTTCTGGCCGTGAAAATCTTAAAACTTATCATCCTTAAAACGTTTTAAACTAAATCGCTAAACTTGGCCACCCTGACAAATCGGCAATCGCCGAGCATTTAATTGAAACCGGCCATTACTTACCAGGAAGACCCAAAACTTATAGAGCACGCCTAATTACAGAGGCAATATTCATAAAAATCCTATTTAGAGACGACGGAGCTAAGCTCAATAGTTCTTGGTATCCCGTAATTGACGGCTACACCAAAGCTAAATGCAGAAAACCATCTTGAAGTATATTGTAATGCCAGCTCGCAGTGGCAACACTGGCAACACTGTATTGCTTCGAAGTACTTAAGCACACATTTCACGACTAACATTTACACATCTACCCTGATGATGAACACTGTAACGCTGTCCGAAACGTTGGCTTAAGGAGGAGGTAGCGCAACACGGCATAACACCCCAAAAATAACTAACGAAAAAAAAAACGAAAAGTATTACGGTGCAGTTTTATTGGGATGTTATGCCGTGTTGTGCTTCCTCCTTCCTTAGCCATCTTTTCGAACAGCTGTCCAATGTCCATCGTCATCAGGACAGACAACCCAAAAATAAATCACGATATACGCCATTCAAGCAAAGTGTAGATTCTGAGTAATTTTGGTCTCGACATTACGGTCATTACGTACTTACATTGTGTCGTATTTTTTTAAATTGAAAAGCAATAATTAAACGGTATGTTTGTTGCCATATCTGTGAACCAGTTATTTCCGAATGTTAACTTGTTAAAATTTATCCAAAACATGGTTTTAATTTGTAGGTAGGTATGAGTAATTCAAAAACTTACATCGCATTTTATCACATTACTCCTAGACATTTTTCGAACATTAAATTTTTTTATTTTTTTTTTTTTTTTATTTATTTAATAAATTTTACAAAAATGTCATGTTTTTGGGTATAAATAAAGTTTTTTGGAAAAAAAATATACATTATTTAATACGTCTTACACCTTTTTTTTGAGCAAAGCTCGTGTTAAAAAGGCGGTGACAACGAATGTAGATATTAATTTTTATATAAGTTTAAATAATATATAATTTTTTTTTATATACATATAGATCAATTGATGGATAATTAACAGTATACAAAGAAAAAAAAATCGTATATATCATAATATGCATCTATAGTTTTATATAATATATAAAACATAAGCAGAATGAAGAGGATATAAAAAAGAAAGCTGAAAATTAAAGAAAGAAAAAGGATATCAGATATTACAATTGTGTTTATAAATAAAATATTATAAGATGTAGTGATTGTGATAAGTTATATATAAAGAGATTTAATTGATTTTTTGAATTTTTTATAATTTGTTTCCATTCTTAAATTAACTGGTAATTGGTTAAACCATTTAACTCCAATATATTTATAGTATTGTTGAGCTGTGGTGGTGTTACAACGCGGGACAGTCATAGAGCCCAGGATATTTGTTCTAATGCTGCTTGAAAAAGGAGTGAAGCTCTCATTATTGAAGCAATCTTTGTGTATTTGTAGAATTGTAATTTTTTTATAAATAACATGAAGTGAAGGTACTTTAAAATCTTGAAATAATTTGATAGTGGGGTAATCATATGGCTTTTTTAAAATTATTTTTATAATTAATTTTTGAATGATTTCCAATGGTAAAAGAGAAGTTTTGAATGCACCGCCCCAACCAACAATTCCATACTGTAGCACTGATTGGATTAAGGAAAAGTAAATAGTTCTTAACATACTAATATTTAAAATGTTTCGAATTCTAATGAAAATGTACACTAATTTTCTTAGTCTCTCAACTGTTGTGCTGATTTGCATCTTCCACTTTATGTTACTGTCTATAGTTACCCCAAGGTATTTAACATTGGTTTTAATAGTGAGTACAGAGCAATCAGGTTTACATATATATGAATTTGAATTACAATTATATGAGTGTATACATATATTTAGATTTTCGGGGGTAGCCTTTTTAGTCAGAGTGAAAGGAATTACAAAAGTTTTATCTGTATTTAGAGATAGTAAATTTTGATCAAACCATTTTTTAATTAAATTTATATCTGATTCCGCCGTTCTCTGAGTTTCATTCCACGTTGATCCCTCAGCTAAAATTGCTGTATCATCAGCGTAAGATATTATTTTGGATTTTATGGTGAGTTTAAAAATATCATTAACATAAATGATAAAGAGAATTGGTCCCAATACTGTTCCCTGCGGGATTCCAAATTTACTGATTTGAGAATCGCTGAGAAAACCATTTAATTTGACAAATTGCTCTCTATGAAATAGGTAATTTTCGATCCACGTTAGGGCATTATTGGTTATACCAATTTTCTTTAGTTTAGAGATAAGATTCGAATGTGATATACTGTCAAAAGCTTTTCGTAAGTCGACAAATATTCCAATACATTTTTTTTTGTTATCTAAAGATTTATATATTTCAGATGTTAGGTCTACGATAGCATCTTGAGTGCTCAAATTTTCTCTAAAACCATATTGATGTGAGTTTAATATATTATTTTCTTTTATAAATTTGAACATCTGTTTTTTTACAAATTTTTCAAATATTTTTGCAATATTTGAGGTAAGAGAAATTGGCCTATAATTATTACTAAGAAAGGGGTCACCGGATTTAAAAATGGGAGTAATAATAGTTTTTTTGTAATTTACTGGAAAGTTGCCATTTTCGAAACTTGTATTTATGATGTGTGCCAATGGTTTACAAAGTGAATCAGAATTTTTTTTAAGAATTTCTACCGAAATATTGTCATAACCGGGGGAAGAATTACCTTTTAATTGATTAATAGTGTGTTTGATTTCATCAGCGTCAGTTCGTTGGAATTGTGTTAAGGTATTAAAAGGATTTGAAGGCGATGTATATAGTTCATTATTTTCGATGTTTTTAATTTTAAGTGCTAATTTTTCACCAACTGATCCAAAATAATTGTTGAAAATATTTGCACATTTCATTGGATCCGTGTTTACATCATAAATTTTGTTATCAATATCTGTAATTTTGTTTATGTTAGATTTTTTAGGTTTTTTATTGATAATTTCATTGATAGTTAGCCATACCTTTTTATTATTGTTGCCAGCAATATTGATTTTTTCTTTATAGAAATCTTCTTTGGTTTTCCGGATAATGTAACACAGTTTATTTCTGAATTTTTTTAAAATATTCGTATAGTTTATAGTTTTCTGGAAATTTTTTATGTTCCTTATAAATTTTTTCTTTATGTCTTATTGAGATTATGATTCCTTGGGTGATCCACGGTTTTAATTTTTTAAATTTAGTATTTGGAGAGTATTTTATAATGGAAGAGGAGGATTTTATATGCTTATTTAAGATTGATTCAAAATTAAGTGAACATAAATCGGTGTTATTAGAGGATAGAACAGTTTCCCAATTTTCATTGTTAAGGTTTTGTTGTAATTTTTCGTAATTAATAATAGTTTTTGGAAAATTATTGTGGGAGTGATTTTTCACATCTATTTTGTCAGTTTTAAAGGCTACAATGCATGTGTGATGATCAGTTATATTATTTTTCCAAATAATTGATTTTATTTTTTCAGTTTCATTAGTATTACACCAGATATGATCAATGCATGATGACCTTTGTCCAAGACATTCTCTCGTATATTTTTTAACACATGGTTTAAAGTTTAGTTCCGTTAATGTGTTGATATAATCAGTTTTTTCTTTATTTCTATTGTTTTCAAATTCATCAGATATATCGATATTGATATCGCCCACAACAAATGCATTTCGAGAACAATTTGTATTTATAATAGATTTCAGATTCTCGGTGAAATTACTAATGCTCGAGTTATGTGTTCTATATAACGCTATTATATCAAATAAAGTGTTTTTTATATTAATTTGAATATGAAGACAGTTTACAAGATCGATATGTATTTCATTAACGGAAATATTGTCATGAATACATTTTATAAAAACAATGATTCCGCTATTTTGATTTATTTTGTAAGTTGTAACAAAATTATTGTATCCAGGTAAATTATAGGTACCTGAGTAGCCGCTAATTCTGGCTTCTGATAACACAATACAATCCGGTTTATGGGCAAGTTCATTTAATGCGATTGTAAAATGATCAAAATTTTTACAGACACTTCTGATATTTAAGTGAAGGATTGTTAAGGATTTTGAGAGATTCATTTCTAATAGTATGTTATTACATTCGACACTAGATAAACAAATATCTTCCGAAATCTTGAAAGATGAATCTATATCTTCAAATAATGAGTCAGACATAAGAGTATTTTAAGAGTATAGGATAATAAAAAATTGATTTTGACATTATCGTATTGTTGAGAATGTAATTGAAGGAGAAAAAAAATATTTTAGGAGAAAAAGTGTTCGTCGAGTTATACATATTAAACAGTAATAGAAAGTATTAACAAAAACTCTCAATATAAAATACATATTTATCTTAGGTTTACAGTTAGTGAAATAAATATTCATAGAACGACCTGTAACAGTTGTATTTGACATGGTCAAATATTTTCGTATATTTTAAGATGTAATTAATGTATGTAGCAATAATATTTATTTTAGTTTGCATTTTAAAATCATTTATGCAGTGTAAATATATAATGCGAGTAATTAGTACGTGAATAGTTACTTATGTATCATACTTCTACTTACTTTACGAATAATCGATTTTGTCTTGAGCGATTCTAAGCATTTTAGCACGATATAGACATTTAATGCTGGATGCATTGTGATTAGTGTCATAACTTAGTTTGTAGTTTTTGTTTTGAAAAGAACAATTATTACATATAGGATCGGAGTTCTTGTTGGTACATTGTTGAAAGTTGTGGTTTCCAGAACAGTGGCTACATGTAGCAGCATTTGTTTTATCCAGACATCGGAGCGAAGTGTGACCGAATCGAAAGCAATGGAAACATTGCGTGAGTACTTTGGCTTCCTCCACCTTAACCCGCTGGTAGCTGATGTTAACTTTTTGTTTATACAGTAGTAATTGTCTCATGCTGCCACTAGTTTCGAGGACACAATTTTTTGAATATTTAGTTTTAAATGTTTTTAACATTTTAAGGGAGTCTAAGTCAGGATTCATTTTTAACATTTCCTCCAGGTCCGGGTTCTGTGCAATTAGGTTTGGTACAATATCATCATCTTGAATATCTTCATGTAGTCCTTTTAGAATGATCCTAGGTTTTCTCTTCTTTACTTCTTCAGCTTGGATATTACGAAGATTTTCGTTAATCTCTTTTGACAATACTAAAGCATCGTTTTTTTTGGGGCAGTGTATAATCAGTCTATTTTTGCTTATTTTTTTAACTCCGTTTACTGCAATTTTCAGTTTTGCAGCAGAAATTTTTTTTGTGATTATTTTTTCAATGTCTTCTGATGATTTGTTTTTATCATCCGAAGAAATAATAATTGAAAATTTATTTGTATCTTGAGGTAAATTATTTGTTGTTTTGGCTTCGTAACTTACAGGATAACTTCGGTTTCTGTTTTCTAGTCCTTTGGCATATTCTTCAGTTTTCGTTAGCAATTGGTCTTTTAATTTGATTATTTCCTGTTGGTCCGATATTTTTTCTTTGTTTATTGTATTTTCAAGTTGTAGGAATTGTTTTTCAATCAAATTTTTGATTTTTATTTCTTTGATGTTCTTATATACATCACTCTTTAACGTCTCCAAAATTTCGGTTAACGACATATTGGAGACCCCACTTATTGCGAGCGCAAAGGGTTAGGGCAAGCAGCACCCAACCCAGGAATTAATAATATACTGTCGCGATGCAGCGGTGCAGGCGTACGTTCCGGTTAAGGTTGAAACGTTGACTGAATTAATTATTGAAGTATTTTATCTCTGCGAATTAATTATTGAAGTATTTTATCTCTGCGTACATAGACAGTAGCTTCTTATGTATCCCGTAAAGTAAAATTGTTTATAGTTTTAAGATGTTCGTCATTAAAAAATCATCAACTAAATCAAGTCTTCCAATTCCCTAGAATACTGTCGAAATTAACATCGTATAACAAAATATAGTGTTCTAACTAACAGAAAGAGAAACGATTTTCCTAGATAATTTGATTAAACAAATAACAACACCCCTCTTAAAGTTCGCAATTCCCAGTCATAAATGTGTAGGCAATTAACGGAATTTCTCGGGCAATCTAACAGAGTCGAGATCAAATTATTAAGTTGTTTATTCCGTGGCTTGATAAGTTGCAGGCGTGCTTGGTGCAAGGCGCCATAAGGCACGAGAAAGAAAAGAAAAAATAAATCGTTTTGTGGGGGGTATACTATACCTATGGCTTTCGTATAACTAATACGTAGTCTAGCGTTGAAATTAGTGTTTTGATTTTGGAAGAATGGTTTGATTCTTTCGCATCACTTAGTATCAATCCAAGCCAAAATCTTGTTTGTGAAATTTATGGAAATTCGTCGGATGCTTTTTATATAGACACATTTTGACATTTTTTTTATGAGGCGGTAACACGTGTACATAATTGCGTGAAACCTAACGCTTTTAAATTCAATTTATTGAAATAGTATGGAGCTCTACCGCTAAAACACGTACAAAATACGTTTTCTTTAGTAAGTAAGTTTAAGTACTTTGCATAGAGAAATAAAATAAAATAATACGTGTTATTGATTAATTAAACTGTTCGTTGGGGTGTATCAAGTGGTACCGCGCGTTTTCATCCCCCGACAAAATATCCCCGACAAAATATCCTCCGACAAAATATCCCTCAATAAATGTATTTCCACTACGCTGAATTCTTTTTTTGTTTGTTTCGGTTAGGTTTTAGTAGATATTTTGTGGGGGATGTTTTGTCCGTAGGATATTTTGTCGGGGATATTTTTTCGGGGGATGAGGATGCACGGAACCGTTTCAAGTATGGTAATCCTGAAGTTTAGAAAAGCAGAATAAATCAACGATTCCGGACTTACGAATAATTCTACAAGCGGTTATCGAGAAAATTAGTTTGGTTCCCTCGTATTATTATGAAAAAAATAAACTGGGTACCTATCTGATACGATTTTAGATTTTCACGGCCAAAAGTATTTTTGTTTTTAGTTTTTGGGGTATTATGCCGTGTTGCGCTACCTCTTCTTTAGCCAACGTTTCGGACAGCGTTGCAGTAATACCCCAAAAACTAATAACAAAAATGGGTACCTATCTATTTATTTTTATGTGAGAAGCCACAATTATCTGTTTGAATGTATATTTTAAATTCGAGTGTGTGTTAAATATTTCTGCTTTGAAATCAAAGAGAAAGCTTGTTTAATTACTTCATTATTTTGTGCATAAATTTATATATCTCTCACTTTTTATTTAAAAAAAATAATAATTACGTCGTAGGTAAAACATTGAAAATCAAATTAATATTGAAATTACCTACAAACCCGTAATATTTTTTTTTAGTTTATCGCTGTTTTCATCGCAGAGTTCCGAGCGTAGATATAGACAGATAATCACTCTAGGTATTAACCCCCGATTTGGGATTTTTTCCCGACAGGGTGGTGGGGTGGGTGTACGCGGAGCCAACCGTCGACCACTCCCACCCAATTTTCTCAGCTTTTTTCTAACTTTGGTTCGCAAGAAACGTTCTCGTGCAATGCAGCAGTCTATACTCTATACTTTCTAACCTCCTCTTACTTACCAGCTTGCTGATGGAGAGTTTTTCTAACATAATTATCGGCCAGTCTGCAAGCTGTCTATCCATCTGTTTGACTTATAATCCGCCTCCTTTGTGCTTTCAAAACGTTTTATTTCGCCAAGATCAAAGAGGGACCAGAGTTAAACATTGCGTCGGAATACTTTAGAGATAATTGCATTAAATAATTTTGTTCTCGTGAAATATAATTAACTAAAGCAAACCCGATAAAAATCACGGGATAATCTGAAAAATTGAAAATGTAAAAAGTAGTTTTCTGTTAATAACATCATATCATAGGTAAGTACTTTATCGCTTATCTGAATTCTTGACAATTTTGAAAATGGCACTTTTTTAAATAAATTTGGGTTAATTGCGTCGTATTTACGTAGGACGCACTGACAGCTGAAATTAGTTTTTTTGATGTTTGACTAGTTCATAATACCTGAAGTTATCATTTAACAAACATCTTTTCGAACGTCACCTATCACATAATTAATAAAATTAATTATTGGTTCCATACTTTATTTTAAATCAGATCTCAAAACTATGGTCACCCTAAAAGTCTACACGTTTACATTAATGTACTATCTAGCGCCATCAGTTTAGTAGGTACCCATAATCTCAATCTGTAAGAAATACAGCAAATATTGTTCTTTCAATATCTGTGTGTTATTTTGTTAATTTGTATAATTATTGTTAACCTCAACACAGGCTTGTCTTAGTGAGGTGACAAATTGTATTGTAAACATTTTACCTGCAGTGTAAAGAAACAATAAATTAATGGATAAAAACCACCATAATTAAATGGTTAATTGACAACAAAATTTGGCATGTACCTATAATAATCTTGTCCAATGATTTTTCCTTGTACCTATATTTTAACTATCGTATATATCGTAATCTATGGGATGTTTGTCAATTCGTAATTCGGTTAATTTCCAGTATTGTAACAATAATACAAAAACCGTCTTTGAAACACATAATAATAATTTCAACTATAATAATGCCAAAATAATCGTTAAAAATAAATCGTTTAAATAGCGCTTTAAAAAATATGAGTAGATAACTATTTCATTGTAATTTATTAAAAGTTACAGGATTTTCCAAATTTATATATCACTCGATTTTTCTCAAACAGGCGCTATTAAATTCTTGTGAAAACTAAACGAATATCTGTTTTTCGAGGTGGAAAAAAGTGTATCTTATTAGGTGATTTGATCAAATATAAATTAAGTACTACTTTCTTAGAAAATTATTAAAATATCTGAGTTAGAGAATATGGTCGAAGAAAGTTAGCCACAACTTTAAAGAGAAAAATTAATAGAATTTGAAAAATACATCAAATTTCAAAGTTAATTTTGAAGTTCTGTGAAGACCTATTCCAGTTCTGTTAATATTTCAGATATGTTAAATAGCTTGGCAATAATGATACAATAACAAAACTTCAACAGAAAATTTGAAAATTACCTTTGTAATTTGATGAATTCTTCAAATTCAGTGAAACTACTGGTCCTAGAAGAAAACTATTTCTAAGAAATGTTTTTGCTCTGCAAAGGGCCCAAGTAAAGATTTTTTTTCAAGATTTGTTCAATAATGAAATACATTATTTAATTAGAAAATATTTCCATCAGACATAATCCTCACTGTTACAACTGATGATATCAGAGAAACTGATCAAGCAGATATTTGTTTATTCCCTGACTGGGTAAAAACTCTGTGGATGCCTAATGAAAGCTGTCTGAGAACATTAAACTCCCCCTTTTCCCTTCTCAGTTTTTCTCCCAACCCAATCCATCTTTCCACCGTCTGGCTTTTCCAAAATATATAGAATTCCCCCTGACGTAAGAAATAGTAAAGAAAAGTCGGGAATTTTCTCTAGTTTTTCTGTTTATTGACTGGCCAAGGGAATGATTCCGCGTCATTTGGTAATGAAGCCAAGCCTCTCGTCAGATTTCTCGGTCATTTATCATCTGCGTATGATGAATTAGATCCAGTCAGTGTCTACGTCTTATGTTGGAATTTATTAGGACATTAAATGATTTCGAGAAAGGACTCTGTTTATTTGGTGCATACATAGATTGTACAAAGATCAGAAACATATCCCTACTCCCTACGTGCATAAAATCAATCAAACCTTTAAAGTTGACATAAAATGTGACAATAGTCATAATAGACATACACGGTGTTCGAAAATTCGGAATACAAGCGGGAAAATGGTGAATGAAATTAAAACTTTTTAGCACCGTTGCGATTTGAAACTCGATGTAACGAAAAATAGTGACACTAAAAAGAGGAGAACACACACATCTATAGGATTTAGCCTGCGAGAGAATGAGATAGTTTAATCGGTCTACTCTTTGTGCGGTGCTTCGTAGCCTTTCCACTCTTGCCTACTTTAGTTTTCTGAAGGATTCACTTCTACTGCGTGTGAGTTTGATTGAACACTCTGATTTTTAATTTAAGTTTTCTATTATAGTTGTGAGTAATGAATACTTGGAGCAAGTGGATGAGTTTGTGTATTTGGGAAGTATGTTTACGAGAGATCGGAAGGCTGATAGAGATATTGAAAGAAGGGTAAATACAAGTAACTCCATTAATGCCAACAAAAAACTAACCAAAAGAACGAAGCCAGCCGTCCGCATTGGAATGTTGGTACCTACGCTGGTGTATGGCAGTGAGGCATGGAACTAGTAGAGGAAGGATGAAAGTAGTAATGAGATCCCTGAGGATCCCTGAGGCGTACGTGTGATAAAACCATATACGGTCGTTTGAGAAATGTTAAAATCCACAAAGAATGCCAGGCTGACGTAGGTAAACTAAATGAGTAAGATTTGGGCATGTAGAGCGAATTAACGAGGAAAGGAGTGTAAGGTGAATATATGACGCATATGTGAATGTCAGAAGTCGGGGACGCCCGAGGAAGACATGGCAAGTCCAAGTGAATCAGATTCTTGAGTCGGGCCATGTCAAGAGTCAGAATAATAGAAAGCTTGTATGAAACGATGCATGATTGTGAATGAGGTAAGAAGTGTATGCCAAGACCGAGATGTTTGGCGAACCATCCTCCCTTCCTACCCCTTTGACCAACCGATGAGATGCTTGGTTAGGAAAAAATTCAACCCCTCTAATAAAGCAATGAACCTGAATGATGTATTTATAAAAAACATGACTAAAATATATTTTTTCTTAACGCCTTTTCCATTATCGCGAGTTTGTTTACAACGTAAATTAAAAAGGTTGAAAGAGCTAGGAAATATGCTTCGGTTAACCTTTCAAACTGTCCTTTGATAAATTTACGCCAATCACCCCCTGCTGTAGTTGGTAGGTAGCGTATAGGGTACAACATACATCCGTCGTACAATCAGTGTCAGTCGCCGATTTAATTTAAAAATGCCTATAGCATATAAGGGAAAATTAATTGAAAAATTTGGAATGTCTACTCTTTTAGGTAGGTTCTTTTTTGGTAGGAGAGTTCTGTGCTTTGTTAATAAGTGATAAAAGCTGTGACTACCTAATGCCTACTTTTATTGAGAAGTGAAAGATATAGGTAAGTATACAAAGAGGACTGGACTGGACTTTTTTTATTACGCACAAGAGTCCTAACTGCTCCCATCTGGGGTCCTAGCATGGTCGATCGATATAGGTTTTTATCGAAAATGTCGGTAACTTGTTATCGCTCCCGAGCACGACTGCAAGCCGCTAACGAACAAATAATAGTTCACAGCGACTAAGGGTTCCTAATTTATTTGACGTGAACTATTGTTTGTTCGTTAGCGGCCTGCAGTCGTGCTCGGGAGCGATGAGAAGTTACCGACATTTTCGATAAAACCTATATCGATCGACCATGCTAGGACCTCTGGAGCCGTTGAGACTATGGCATCCCCATCTGGTGAATGTGGTGACGATGAAGTTAGTTAGGAGGGGAAGGAGGCTTTTCAGATCTGGTCACCAAACACGGCTAAATGGTGGTCTTACACCAGGGCGATACTGAGAGCATCCTCCACTCTTTAACATTTAAATGAATTAATGTCAGATAAAAAATGCAACAATCAGTTAAATTATATCTAACAAATGCACGGTTGTTACGAAATCGGTTAGCGTGTTTTTAAATATTAAGGAGGTTTAATGTTGCACTAATTAAAAAAAGTTTATTTGTTTATAAAGCGGATACTTTGTGATATGACATTAAAATATAAAATAAAACAATAATGTAACCACAACCGGAAGCTTCTTCGGGGCAACCCTGGGCGAAACCCGGTTGGCATGAAGTATATATAAAAATAATAGTGGTGTTCACTAAATTATTGCTTTATTTTAAGTTAAAAAAAACTTCTCTTAATATCTCAGAGCAGAGCTGAAAACCCGTCTTTGACCTAAGAATCGAGACAGATAAGTTGTGATTTTATAACGTCATAGCTTAAATACGGTTCGGAAGTAAATAATAATATAATTCGTAAACACCTCAAAATAAACATCTTAAATTGAACATTATTACTCTTAGAAATTCATAGCAATGGATTTTTTGATATCTAGTTTTTAGAATTAAATTTTATAATATGAGGGGATAACATTTAGTTCTTAGAATCATAATCACAGATTCCAAATAACATTTATGTAAATTAATGATAACAAACGCTTTTGGCTTCGGCAAAGGATATTCACTTCATGGTTTGTATTTATAGATTTTCATTGATTACTAACATTAAAGGGAAAATTTCAAACGTTTTGTGAAAGTTAAAATTTAAGCAAGCACCTGAATTCTATCATTTTAACCATAAATGATTTGGAAAATAAATTAATTCCGCACTGAAGACAATACTTATTTAAATTTATATAACCATTCCAAGGGTCCTCAGGACCGCAAAAGTAAAGTTAAACTTCCATTAATAAAGTTTCCTCACATGGAATACATTACTAAATCCATGGAAAAACATTTCTCAACTAAATTCATACATTATAAGTTCCTTCGATCCCTTCCGAAAACCGTGAAGAGAGTATGAGATCTCAGCATAGGCAATTTAGGTACCATACTTGTCAGGCACGGAGTCATAGCAGACTAATTTAAAAAAGCATTGTGGCTATTGGATTTTGAAATAAGGATATGCATAGTTCCTACCGGGATGTCATACGCCTGGTACCTGCTATTCCCTAATCTTGCCGGAAAAGCGTTTTGAATTTGGAACAGTGGCAAGAAAAAATAACAAATCAGAGCGCATTTGTTTTTTGAAAAACAGAAGAATTTGGACTACATACAGAAGCAAGTTGTTGTTTTTTAGGTGTTCACAATCTCGTTTTTTAACTTAATTGAAGGTTTTTGACCATATCGAAAGTAAACAATATCATTTTATAATTGTTTGTGTTGTTGTGGTGATAATTACTTCGAGATATTGCTGTGGAATGTATAAACTAAATTTGTTCCTTCGCGGAGGTTCAGTGGTAAGTGATTGGTTATCCTTCTTCCTTGGATCCATTGTTTTTTCTTACACCCATTATCACCTAATTCTAGCAAACACTATCTCCTTTCGTTTCATTGTTAGTATTTACATTCAGTCCATTTCAAGAGTATCTGAAGCTGTGATTAGTAAGCAGTTTCGAATGCAACAGTGGCATTGAAATGAGAAACTCAAAAAAGATATCGACTAAGCTAGAATAAAGTAAATACTGTTTCAAATAAACGTTGTATTACACACGGCCCTTCACACAAACAAAGTTTTATAAAAATATTGAGGAATATATAATCTTATCACAGATTTCGGCCATAACCTTCTATTGTACCCAAATACAATATTTTTTCTATCCTTATTATAATATCTAATAATAAGTAATTTAATGTATCCGCAAGAAGTCTGCTACGATCTACTATCTACCCCTAAATAGAAGGTTTATATAATATAATATATAATATAGGTACTATATTATACATATATAGTATCAGGAATAACAAAATAACTTAAATCTTTATAAATGGCCGATATCTCTTACGACGAAAGCACATTTTCATTTTACTTAGTTAAAAAATTTTGGATGCAATATTATCATGCATTTTAGAATGCTTGATAATATTGACTTATTTTATATTAATTAAGGTGAATCAAAACGTTTTTTCTAAAAATATTCATATTAAGCGTGTCCAGCGATTTCTAAATTATATCAGCTGGTTCACATTTGTAGTCGATTTTGTGGTGTAATTTTTTTTATTGTTTATTTTTGAGTAAATCGAGCCCCAAGTTTCAATAATTAGGTTATGTTTTTAAAAGAACAGGTCGCATCTATCAGCTGTTAATTGTTTATTAAAATACATCGAAGCATTAACCCAGCTCTAATAGTTTCAACCCTAAAGTCTCCGAATAAAAATTCAAAAATTTAAACAAAACTGAATATTAAAAATTGAAAGCACTTAATATATTTTGGGTTCTTCTGTAGATTCACCGTACATAGTAAATTTACCTATAATAAAATAAATCCGTGAACACCTCACAATGAACATCTGACCATGAACGTAATTGTTCAAAGTATTACCAATGACATCTATTAATGTGATTATTAGAAGGTATTTAGCGGAGATGAATAATTAGATTCCAAGCAAACTCAGAACCAGGTCAACTCGACAACTCTTCGAAAAGTTACTAAAGGCCATGAAAAAAAAAAAATTAAATTAGCCTAACCTAACTAATCACTGTTAATGACTTTTTAAAAGAGTGTTGAGTTGATTTCATTCTGAGTTGTCCGGTCACCGAATAATTAGTAGTTAGATCTAGAAAATCGATATAAAAAGATTAATCTGTCTTATTTATCTTGGATTGAATCACCATTTTTTTGTTAAATGTTCTAGTGCTGGGGACCACTTTTATCTTAAATGTAGAAATGCGTTTTTTTTATAATTATGTATATATAAAACAGACAATAACCTCAAATGGGATACACAAGTTATCAAATTCTGAAACCAGCTCCGATGTTTGGCGAGTAATTTTTATAAATTAAAATTTGTATTGCCTCGATGCACTCTCAAACTTATATATCATTCGATGGTCGAATCCATACTTAGATATGGAATTCGAAATTGGGGACACTCGAGCATAATTAATATTAATTTCATTCAAAATTTGCAAACTGCTATAATTAAAAAAATTGTTAAACCTAGCATTTACAAACAAAGAAACAACTTAAAATTACTGTATGGGTCTGAGGGCCTACTTCCAATTAAAGGGCTTCTCTGGTATCTTTTAATTATGGATAATTCGGGAGAAAGCGCGTATAAAAAGTTATTGGTGCATAGTCACACAACAAGATTTACCGAAAATAAAGGCCTAAAAATACCACGAATATCAAATAAGTATGGTACCAGAACGCTAGAATATATGATACCTTTGATCTATAACATGTTGACTCAAAACATTAATTTAAAAAATAATGAGGAACCCTGCCCTAAACTGACAAAAAAGTGGTTAATAAATGAAAAACACATTTATCTTGCCTAAATCTTTTATTATGTATTAATATTGTAAATTAAGCTAATTTGTGTTATTTAATAATATTTATTACACGGTAGAACCTACAGACAAGCTGATCTGTTACAGCTTTGTGGGACTACCCATATCTTTATATTGTATTAGATGTAATTATTTTCAAATTTAATAAATAAAAATTTAAAAAAATTGCGCAAGATGTATATATTATATAGTCCTCCAAATACTACGTTCAAAATAAATTGAAATAACACGATAAGTGTAATTTTGTTTGCAATATTTGGCTTACTCCTCTAGTCCGCCGCTCCCCTCAATATCGTGCAGTGCGTATTCTGAACTCGAATTTATTCATAAACCATTAAACATTCAATACCAATTTCCACGATTACGCCCTCTGCCGTGCGGATTGGAAAACTTTTCCACGGGAAATGTGACAAAGGAAATCCGCACTCCCATTAACTTATAAGGCCACACACGATCGTGGCGATACCCGATCGGCCCCTACCCCTACAGCCTTATTTTTACCTTACCGTGATTTTCCCTTTACTACGCGTTAGGGGTGGGTCTAGTGCAACTTACAACATACAAGTTACAACTTTATTACTCTAACTTTTACGAAATATGTATGTCCGTATCAGGGGCGCGTAACATCTTAAATTCTTTTTATCCCATTCCAGACAGAATTACCCTTATTTATTCAAATGTTTAGTGGGACAACCTCGATATATATACGATTAAGATCCTGGGCACAAGATCCATTGATCGGGGGTTCGAATCCGCTCTAATTTCTTCCATTTAATTTACATGTGAAAATTAAATATTATTTAAGTATATATTTTCGAATCACTTCGGATGATGATACTCTCATTATTGCCCGGGAAAGACCGTCACTGAAGTTTAGCTGAGTTTTTTTACAAGATCAAATAGCTAGGTACTCCAAATGTCCCCTCCCCACTCCAATTAGCTTAATTCATACCCCAATCTTGGTGGCATTCGGTTACCGATGCAACGCTTGCGTTTATTCAGGATACAATTTTAGATGTTTTTTGTGCAAAAATGTTACATTTCTGTTCATTTCATTTTTCCGCGCTTTTTTATTTACCTATACATTAAAATATGTATGACGTTTGAAAGTATGCTGGAGGAAATGTTGTTAGAAACATAGTGACAAAAAACTGAACTTGCAAAGTAATACGAATACGGTTCATCACAGTAAGACACAAGGCTGTGTACCGGACCACGAATAATGGAAAAGGAACGAAGCAACCACAAAATTCTTCTTCCACTTCTTGCATCATTCCTTTTCCATATATAGTGGGTTGGTTCGCGCTTATGTGTGTACACGCAGAAAACGCACATTTTTTATTAATTGTTAAATATGCTTGTACATCTGGTTAATTTTTTGACAAAAGGCCACTAGTCTAGGATTTATCGGTATTTTCTTTTACTTTCATTAATCCAATTAAAACAAACCCAGCAATACACATTACCTTAATTAGTAATCCGTCCATTGGATTTAGCTCCCCACACAATCCTTAGCAAAGAGTCAAGAAGTGAGCCTTTGGATAATTGAGATTCAGCTTCAATTAATTGTAATTTGCTGTGTGAACATGAAAATATGTACTAGTATTTATTGCCTACATAGCATTCTCACCAAACATTTCTGAATTCCCAAAAGATCTTGTTACTATCTACCCAAGATAATTTAGATTTAAGGGTGAGTTAAGAATGGGAACTCTATCCTGTTCCAGTTAACCTGATGGAAAATAGTTAGGTACCTAACTGTTATTATCTTTAAAGAATCAAAGGTCGGCACAATAAACTCACCTAGAGCAAGTAAAGATCAACTCTAAAATAACTGGTAGCGATTGGTCTCTTCCTTTACCAGTACATGTGAGATGGTTGATTAATTAAGCGATGCTTAAAAAATTGTTAACAACAAAGTGATATGAAGCTTAAAGTTAAGCGATGTTTAATATTATGTTAAATATGGATTACGCGAAAACATGCATGAACAGTTACGTGTAGCGAACATGAAGCGATACTTTAGTAGAATAATTAATTATTTTGTGGCACTATTTCAATAAAAAAATAATAAAATACTTAGTTTTAACCACCTTCATTGTTTAAAACTAAGCGTTTTAGTAATTTTGAATAATGAAAAGTAGAAGTGGATGACCTTTACTCCTTCTAGGCTTGAATTACTCATATATGTATGTTGAGGTTTTTGCCCAAAGTGCCCACGTGAATATTTATCGATTTAAAGAGGATAAAATTTGCAAAACCTTTTTTATTTTATTTTCACAAACAGGCCGCAATTTCAATATTTGGTCTTGAGAAACTGATTTGTTATGGTGAGGGACATTTCAGCGTACATCTGATAACTGAGCGAATTACCAAAATCTGAAGTACCAAAGTAGGCACTTATAAATAAATAATTAATCAAATAAATAAATAAATGAATGAATGAATGGATGGATGGATGGATGGATGGATGGATGGATGGATGGATGGATGGATGGATGGATGGATGGATAGATAGATAGATAGATAGATAGATAGATAGATAGGTACTGACTACTGTAGATAGATAGATAGGTAGGTTCTGACTACTGTCGAGTAAGTTATGTTGAAGAGTTGTCCAAAATACATTTAAAAAAAACTGCGTTTCCATTAGCTTAGTACCTAAAAATGTATACTTCTGTGTTACTTTTTGGGGTTAGACATTTTATTATTTCTCCTGAATATTTATAAAGGTGTTAATCGGTGTTCAAATTAGGATTTTTTATAGTTGTGGACGATTTATTTATTTTTGTTAATACATGTATTTGCGGTGTAAATATTAAAAATTGTAAATTGCCTAAATACACATAAAAGTGGCACTAACCTGTAAGCGACGTCTAATTGTAAGAAAACGTCTCTCGTATCTCAATCTTCCACACGAAGGGCACCTCTCACAAATTAAATTAAAGAATATATACAAGAAAAAATAAGTAAGATTCCAACTCGACCTGATGGAAGAAAAATTCACAACGAGTCACGGGTTATTTAAAATTCATTTGACATTAAAAATTGACTTTTAACTTTCTGTCAAAAACAGACATCAAAATGCCAAGCATGATGCATTTTCACAGATTTTGTCCATCTTCAAATGCTTAGATGCAGGGCAACAATTTTTGAGATACCTAAGCAATTGAAATAAACAAAAATAATTAAATGAAAAATTATTTTAGTTAACCAACCTGTAAATCACCCTTATTAACAATTTTCCTATGTTATGTTGACTCCTCCAACCGTTCCACCCCTCCTCCAAAATTGTTTCTCCCACTACCCCCACCTAATAAAATCTAATTATTTCTGCACTTGTATAATTTTTTAAGTTTGTTAGAGAATGACCGGGATGTGTCAAAACCGGTTGCAGAAAAAATTTTATTTATGTAACCAATGTACGTAAAAAGTAAAAGTCTTCAAAACAAAATAAGCAAAGAATATCGTATTATTTATTACCAGCTGGGTTACCCGGCTTCGCTCTGGACAACATTCGAGAGTGTTCTGGAATGTTCCACAATGATGTTCCCGATTCCCTATTCCCTAACATTCCACTACATACTCCGCCACTCCTTTCAGAACTTTCTAGAGCTCTATCGAACCTTCTAGAACTTTCCGACTGTTCTGGAAATTTCAAGAGGGCGAAACTTCCAGCCCTTATGTCTTCAAAAGCACGCCCTTTAAAGAAAAACGGGAACCGTCATCCTAAGGTGGAATGGAGATCTACCACACCATGTAACTCCCTTGATCGTACCGGGACTCGTTTCTGAGTTTTTAAGGGAGGCACGTTTTTTTGGACTTACTTTTGTAGGTAATATATATATATACTGATTATTTCGAGACAAAAAAAAATTAAAAATGAGTTCATATTATCTTGCTAATTCAATTATGGTGTTATTTGAAATAATTGTTGCATTGAATCGTTCAATAAACAATTATTAACTAGAAATCAAGTAAATTTCATCATTTCCAAAACTTGGCAGCGGTACCTTCTCAATATCAGATTTCCAGACAGTATCCGAAGCGGGCAATTTGGAGATCTTATGTCTTACAAGCTTCCGAAAGGCTCTACCTTCAATACAGGATACCAAATGTCTGTTGCTTGTCGCATTTGGCCGGTACCAGTAGTCTATCTGTTTTACCGGCCTCCGTTACTAAGCCTCCCCGAGGGGTTTATTTGGTCGGCCCCGGCCGGTCGGACGCTAAGGGTAGCACCGCCCTCATTTCATCCCAAATTCTCCTCGTCGCAACTGAATTCAATGGAACTTTACAAACTATTAACTATTATAAATTAATTTATAGATACGAACTGTTACTGCCTTCCGTACTAGTGACGAAATTTATCCGTGGAATATTACGGCTTCTAAAATTAAATCGGAGATGTAAGCCATAAATCGCACCATACCGAAAATCCAACTTTGCTACTCTACTTAGCTTAAAAACATTTTAACCGATTTCCATACAATAATAATTTGTAACTTATATCCACAATACCTAACAATTAGAATTTTCATTCAGTCGGCTCTTATATATATTCCGATAACACCGAACTGCTGATTTAACACAATAGAAATGGAATTTTTTTGCTCTATACCGTTATTTATTAGTATAAAGTGCCTTTACAGACTACTTTATACTTGTACTACCAATACTCACGAATTAGCCATACCTATGTGGTATTTTTGTCCTAGTAGATTACACGTTGCATTATACATAAAAAAAGTTATTTACATTAATAGTGTTTTTTTCTCTATTTTTCGCACTATTTCTATACAAATTAAAAAATATATATATTTAAAATTAAGAATAATGGACTTTATTAAGTTTTTCTTTTTAACCTACGTAAAGTTGTCGTCACCAGTTAGTGGAAAAAAATTCAACAGAATTTCCAATGTTATTATTTTTTTTTAAGGAAAGACAAACATTCCCGGGTTACGAATAACCCAACAATGTTTGAAAATCTCCTACTACCACCACAGAAAGCTGAAAATGTTGCTTGTGTTGTGATGGAGGACTTAGCCAGTCGAGGAATCGAACATGCGACGCTCGGGTGCGACCCAAGCGCTATGCCCACTCAACTCCTGACCGGTCGTTATTATTTATTAATTATTTTCTAATTACTTTAAAATCCGCTAAAGTACTAAAAGTACTAACGTAACGACTGTGCGCGTTTAAAAAAAATAAATGTTTATATTTTTGTAGTAAAAATTACGTGACAGAGTTGTAAGTCCTCGTGATAGAAGTTCTCAAGTGTTACAGTTTTGATTTTTATTTGTTTCTCAACACATTGGTTTAACCAGTAATAGATCAATTTAGACAGCATCAAATATTAATATTTAAAATCTATAAGTCGTCTCAAAGTGGTTTAACCATAGTTTAACGTAACAAAAATAAATTAAATACTTGCGGAACTTGATAAAAAATTACACAATTAAATTTAATTTTAATTGAAGTTTTAAAAATCAGTCTTTTTTAAAAAAAAATGGTTTATTTAGCTGATAGCAAGAACGGCCATTAGTCTTTTCTAGCACGTAATTCCTCGTTGTTAAATAATTTAGTGACTGGTCATATCTATCTCTCGTCAGCAGTCTGTATCTATTTAATTCGTTAATCTCCCAAAACAAATTTCCTTAAATAACGTTGCTGAATTTGATAAGACTCGGAGGCTTTAACATTTGGCAAATTTCGATTTCATTTTTCTTCCCTTATAAATAATTAACTTTCCCTGGGTAGGCTGTACTAAGCCGCTAATCCTTCCTGACAAATAATGAGTTTTCTATTTATTATGTTATTAAAGCAATCTTAACGGCATCTTTAGCGAAAACCTTAATGATAGATTCTAATGGTTAACGAATAATGAAAAAATACTCTAAATTTAACAGAAAAAAAACTAACTTTTCAAGGAAAAATTTAAAGCAATAAATAGTTATGTTGTTGGAATTTACAAGATAGCATTTTGATTTGAACTGTAAAAGTGTAAAAACTGTAAATGCTTCGTACCGACCAACTTCTGGCAGGCCTGACACCTCGACCTGATATGTATTCCACATAACAGAATGCGTATCGTACTAAATATCTCCAAGTGCCTCCGTTCCGACCAACTTCTGGCAGGCCTGACACCTCGACCTGATATGTATTCCACATAACAGAATGCGTATCGTACTAAATATCTCCAAGTGCCTCCGTTCCGACCAACTTCTGGCAGGCCTGACACCTCGACCTGATATGTATTCCACATAACAGAATGCGTATCGTACTAAATATCTCCAAGTGCCTCCGTTCCGACCAACTTCTGGCAGGCCTGACACCTCGACCTGATATGTATTCCACATAACAGAATGCGTATCGTACTAAATATCTCCAAGTGCCTCCGTTCCGACCAACTTCTGGCAGGCCTGACACCTCGACCTGATATGTATTCCACATAACAGAATGCGTATCGTACTAAATATCTCCAAGTGCCTCCGTTCCGACCAACTTCTGGCAGGCCTGACACCTCGACCTGATATGTATTCCACATAACAGAATGCGTATCGTACTAAATATCTCCAAGTGCCTCCGTTCACGGAGATACTTACAAGATACTCGACCCTCATGCGCGAATCATACGCGTCGGTCGTAAGTACCCCCCGTAGGATTTTGCTGGTGCCCGACAATTTACATTTTAAATAAACCTCTATATTGGTTATTTTTGTCACATTGCAAAAACAAAAATTGTTCTAAAATCTAGATAAAATAATCTTTCTGATGTGTATATTAGAAAATAAAAATTTTGTTTCTAAATATTTAAATTTTAATATTATTCCCATTCTCTCCCAATTTGGGAGGCGGGAATGGGTACCGCCGCCCCGGGAACCTTTATTGGATAACCAACACCTCTGCCATAGGTCACCCCAAGTGGTTCGCTACGTTTGGTGATTTAGCAGGGGTGCCCGGGTTCATGGGGTGAGGTTTGTCTAGGTCTTGGAGGCGGATGACCAGGACATACTGAACCCCCATCCTACCCACCCCTTAAACCCTTTTTCTTTCCAGAACTCTCCTCTCCTTCCTTTCCTTTAAAAAAAAACCTCCACACAGCATCCTCAAAGATGACATAGGCCCTGAGGAAAATTATTTTCCTCAGGGCCTCCTGTGTGGAGCTCATGTAAAAAATATATATATATATATATATATATATATATATGTAAAACACTTTTCTCGGTTTACCCGCGTAACGTAGTCCTGAGAAGGACTTTTTAACTCCTGACGTTTCGGACAGATCACACTGTCCATCTTCAGAGGCCTTATGTCTTTAGCTTTTGTCTCAAACTGATAGCTTTCGCATGTCTGTTCGGTCCAGAATCAGAGTCTTGGATTCTGGACCGAACAGACATGCGAAAGCTATCAGTTTGAGACAAAAGCTAAAGACATAAGGCCTCTGAAGATAGACAGTGTGATCTGTCCGAAACGTCAGGAGTTAAAAAGTCCTTCTCAGGACTACGTTACGCGGGTAAACCGAGAAAAGTGTTTTACATCTTACACCCGTGAAAACCTTAACCATAACATATATATATATATATATATATTGTAAATACACCTCTACATTGATAATTTTTTATCACTTTGCAAAAACAAAAATTATTCTAAAATCTAGATAAAATAATCTTTCCAATGTGTATATTAGAAATTAATAATTTTAATTCTAAATATTTAAATTTTGATATCGAAAATTTAACGAAACGCGGTAGGGATTGTAAATACGCTGCCCGTTCACGGCGCTACGCGGTGGCTGTCGGTTTCCAATCAGTATTATGATACCGACAGTGCTGATCGCACGCGGCGCGTCGCATCATTTGTGTCTGATACTTATTCGTTTGACGTTTGACAGAATGGCGTCGGAACATGAAAGTAATGTTAGATTTATTCTGGAAGTGGAAAAATGCATGTTTATATAACTTTACTTTACCAGAATAAGTAAGAAAGGATTTAGTGGAGAAGGCATGGATTGATGTTGGAAAAAAAGTCATATGACATCGCTTGACAGCGTGTTAACTCCACGGCTGCACGTGAAAAATGATCAAGTTCAGTATATTTCGGATAGCGCCGTGTACGGAGACTAGCATTAAAACGTAGTATATCAGCAGGGTACTTGTGGTTTCATTACAATTACGTAGATTTCAAGTATCTCCACGAACGGAGATACTTAGAAGATACTCAATCTTCGTGAGCGTATCATACGCGCCGATCGTAAGTACCCCCCGTACGATTTTGCTGGTGCCCATTCACGGCGCTACGCGGTGGCTGTCGGTTTTCAATCAGTATCGCGATACCGACAGTGCTGATCGCACGCGACGCGTCGCGTATCAATAACTCTCAAATGACATTCGAGCCTAGTGTTGCCATATTACAAAAAAATCAATGATAACTCACGAATAAATGTGAATTAATACACATTTTAGTAAAACTTAAAACCCATAAAAACCTGACGTGATAGAAAAAAACTAATCACATATCTGAAATCAGCGTGAAATTTCCTGTCAGATTTGGCTATTTGGCTACTTTCGTTAAAGGGACAAAAAATGTGTTGACCAGTATACTTATTCGTTTGAAATTTGATAGAAATGGCGTCGGAACATGAAAGTAATGTTAGATTTGTTCTGGTAGTGGAAAAAATGCGTGTTTACCAGAATTACTTTACCAGAATATGTAAGAAAGGATTTAGGGGTCAATGGGGTGAGGTTTTTCTAGAACCTGGACACACTGAACCCCATATTCCTACCCACCCCTTAAACCCTTTTCCTTCCCAGAACTCTCCTCTCCTTCCTTTCCTTAAAAAAAACCCTCCACACAGCATCCCCAAAGATGACATAGACCCTAAGGGAAATTATTTTCCTCTGGGCCTCCTGTGTGGAGCTCATGTAAAAAAAAAAAATAAAAAAAGTGGAGAACGCATGGATTAATGTTGGAAAAAAGTCATTTGAAATTGATTGACATCGTGTTAACTCCACGGCTGCACGTGAAAAATGATCTAGTTCAGTATATTTCGGGTAGTGCCGTGTACGGACACCAGCATTAAAAAGTAGTATATCAACAGGGTACTTGTGGTTGTATCTTGCATCACAATTACGTAGATTGTAAATATCTCCGTGAACGGAGGGCCTAAGTCTTTTGATATTTTCAACATTCCCCTCAAACGTTTCGAGGGTCATTTTGGACGTTAAAATATATAATTGTTAAATAGTTCACAGAAGGCCGCCCGCAGACGAAAGACTTAAATCGGGGAGATGGTTGGTAAAGTATTCCAAAATACAAACAAATTCTAAAAAGTTTCCAAACTAAAAAGTCTATTGTGTGTACCTCCTTATAACTTAATGGATTTATATGCTCGCGTCTATTTTGTTGCAACACAACCGTCACAACTAAGCAGCTAATTAGAAGCAAAAATGTGTTTTATTGCCCATAACGTATGTGTATGGGTAGCTTGGCTCCCTTACTTTCTGATGCGTTTCTGAGAAATAAAATGAAAAAAATTATATTTTGTTTGATCTTATAATGCATTTTTATTTTGTTACAGGTGAGTTTACATCGCACTTTGGTACAACAGTTAAGGCGCGCCTGCATCAAATTTGGTAGTATTTTGTACTTTGTTACACATTTTTATTCGTATTTGTATATATAAGTATGAAATTTGCGAGATGTTCTCCTTGTCGAAAAATATAGGACGAGAATGAGTGATTGACTGATTTTTTAGGTTAAGATGAAGCCATGCGAACTAATGCAAAATCACACAAAATCATGTGTTTATGGTTTGAAAATTGGTTCGCTTAAATATTATAGATGATTGAAAGAAATACAGCAAGTAGAACATATATCTGGGTCTTGGAAAAAATCGAGTATATTTTAAGTCTGGAAAAAAAACCATCAGACCTTTAAAAATACTTTCAAATGCCTAAATTTCCTACTCATGAAAACATTCCTGATAAAGTTTTATTATAAAATATGGAAAATTGAGTTCTTTAGAAAATAATCGGAAACATTTTAATATTTGTGCCTAAATTTCACAAAATAATGTAATTTCGCACTGTTTCTTTCGGCATGAATCAAAATCGTTGAACGAATTTGGAATTGAGAATTAAACCTAATGCCGTCCGCAAAAAGACCTTGTGCATTTTGTTCACCGAGCTGTTAACACAAGAACGAGCCGAAGAAACGACCCGTTCTCATGTGACAAATGTCAACAGTGTACAAATGTTGGGCACGGGTTTGGCGTGTTTCCCGACTATGCACCGGTGCCGAAGGGATCAATGATGCTAGTTCCTCGGAGCATCTTCCATTGTAATACCGGTAGAACAAGGATAGCATTCCCACCCGACGCCTGTGCTCTAAAGATTGCAATCCGTCTATTAAGATGGGAGAATCTATCAAACGGACCGCCCGTTTCTGCACAGAGTCGAGGGTATTTTTCAGGTATTTTGTTCATCAGTTGCGTTCCGCTGCGGTGACGAATGGACGTCCCTACACTCTGCGTCGCTTGGTTCCGTGAAATCGATTTTAAATTTCCTAGTTATGATAATAAACATTGCGTAAGTTAACATTTTTTATAGGATTTGGCGAAATCTACCTGTAAAAACGACTATCAAATACCTTCTCCAACCCTTTCAAAATAGTCTTCTCATACTTTATATGTACTTTTAAATCCCCCCCCCCCCCCCGAAAAGAGGCGGGGCACTTCCGATTTCGAACTTTTCAAGGAGTAGAGGATCACCGTAAGTAGATTTTTCAAAGCTCGTGAAGGAATGAGTACTGCTACTAGAAAAATGCTAGTTTATCAACAAATTGTATGCAAATTTCGCGATGCAAAGGTTCGCCTTTGACAATTTTTTTATTGCTTAAAATGGATACACGCTTTTTTCATGTTTAAAATCAAAAAAATTCCAAATGATTGCGTGAAGTTGTAGGAATTTGGATTTAAAAAGAACTTTAGTAAATTAAATGCCATGTTCCCCGTTCCCAAACTTGACACTCCATCAGCAGTATACTACATATTTGAACAGCATCATCCATCCAATACGTTCAGTCCATCTTTCACATTGTCGACTGGGTACTGGGTACTGGCAGGACACTATAGACAACGTAGCCCAATCTACCGTCCATTTTGCGGATCCAACTTTGGTCCAGCGAAACTGGGCTGCTGTAGAAATTAAGCGTGCGGCCATCGACAGTGGACCGTGATGAATGACGTCATACAGGCAGAACACCTTTGGGAATTTGGTCAGGGAATTGCAGGCTACCTCTAAAAATACAATAGGGAATGTAAAATGTGTTTGGTGAATGGTTGAACCGTATTTTCCGAGTTCTATGAAAACCTTAAATATGCTAACAAATCATTTGACTTATTTTTTTACATTAGCTCCACACAGGTGGCCCAGGGGAAAAATATCTTTAGGGATGTTACGTGGAGAATATTTTTAGGGAAAGAAAGGAGAGGTAGTTCTGGGAAGGAAAATGGTATGAGGGGTGGATAGGAATCTAGGCATTTGGGCAGTGACCGACGTATGAATCCACCAGTAGGGGGAAAGCAATGGGTCGGGAGAGTCCAGATTTAGAGGTCTAGGTTAGGTTTCCCTCAATCAGTCTCTCTTGATCCGGCCCGCTACGCAATAGGTGGGCAAAAACATTCGCCGCCAAGACAAACCTCACCCAATGAGCCCAGCACCCTTGCTAATTCACCAAACGTAGTGAAGCACTTGGGGTGAACTATTGCAGGGAGGTTAGATATCCAATGGTTCCTGAGGCGGCGGTACCTTCTTCTACAATAGTAAATAAATAAAATACTAATAGTAAAAAAAAAAAATTAAAAATATGGAAATACCTATCCTTGACTCAATTATAGTGTTTGAGAATCTCAATTGTTGGCAGTGGATTTAATCGGATTGGATTTCCATGGAAGGTTAGTTAGGTATCTACTCTCTTTTTTAAAAATAAGCTTTTTTCGATTTAGCCCCTAATGCGTAAAAATTCTTTACCACATTTATTATAATGTAAGCTATCAAGTATAATCAAGATTGAAGATTACCTTTGATATCGGTAAGTAATTAATTCTGAGATATAATGTCTTATTTCTTCGGATTTATTATCTGGGTAAAAATGTAATACGGTTTTGATATAGTCTAGTCCAGATTACTGACAATATAATCGAGGTTGTTCAATTGTACATTGTACATTATTTGAAATACGTAATGAAATATATTTTAGCTTGTAGGCTATTGTACGGATTATTATAGAAAAATCGTCCACGCTGAAATTGTATTATTCCGTAAGGATTCAAAAATTAAATTTGATTGAATTTTTTTAAAACTAATTACCGCATTTTAAAGTTTCACCACAAACGGTTGTATCTACTTGTACATAATATAATACATACAACTTTATAAATTGACAGCAGTTCGTGATTGTTTTTATTAGTTTCTCACCAAGGCAAAACAGAAATTTAGGTAATAATTATTCTTGAACTTCGTACCCTTGCAACTGTAAGGGCGGTTTCGATGAGAAAGATTGTTTATTATTGATTCTTATATATTTTATAGCTCATTAACAATTTTTCATTTAAATTTTGCTTACATACGATTTATTTTATGGTACGATTTTTATTTAATTTTTTTTTATTTATTAATTTTTTTTTTTAAAGAAAGACAAACATTTCTGGGTTACGAATAACCCAACAATATTTGAAAATCTCCTACTACCACCACAGAAAGCCATTACTACAACAAAAATGAACATATTTTTTGCAAAATTTAAAACGTAGCTTTACTAGATAACATAATACTCTTTGAAATCAATTTATATATTTATGTAGAATAGAGTTAACACATCTAGAATTTGATTTTAAAATGACATATTTCTGGTTGTGTCTGGTAATTATCTCAACAGTAATGCATTATTTTCATCCGTACAAAACATGCATTTAACTTATTAATGCGATACCCAATAAAACTAATAGTTTTAATCGATTTTCCGTTGACTCTGCCAATACGGCATTGCTCTAAGGATAAATTGAAAGCATTTATCCAGTAATGCGCTGTAATTTATTTCCGTGAACACGGAAAAATACTTGCATTGTTATCTGGTGAAGTAATGTTATATTAAAATATATATCAGTTTATTTTATATTTTATGATGGCACACGTGTTCGGATGTCAATATTTATTAGGATTAATACGGGGAGATCAACAATTCAATTGGATCTTAATTGCTCTCTTCAGTAGGAATCCATTAATGTCAGAACGTAACCTTCGAGAAGTTCATTTACTCAAAAATAAAAATAAATAAATGCGCGGGAAAGAAAGGCTCTAAACACCACTGACGTATAATAACATAATATTTTGATTATTGCCATGATCGCTAAAACTACAATAGGTGATAAGCTGACCGTAGATTTGCATTTTGAATTCGTGCAGAGATTGCCAGTGGGATGGGTGGGTGCAAGTGGGTGGCTTACCAAAACGATACTTTTAAAGCATTGAAAAAAAATCAGAGTGTGCAATTCACACGCGGTAGAAGTGAAACCTTCAGAAAACTAAAGTAGACAAGAGTGAGAAGATTATAAAGCACTTTTTTTATCAATGCAAATTGATTTTTTCCATATTTTTGTCGTCGTATTTCAGTGCACTTTTTCCTTTACATTTTGTAATCTTATTAGTATTTTTGTTTTCTTCTTCGGAGTCACCACATGTCGCTTTCTTTTGTGTTTTCATTTTGGAGTGGTTGAAGATTGGATATTGATTTTACAAAAATAAAAATGTTAATTGTTTTTTTTTTTATTTCGTAAGATTCGATCCTTGGTCCGCTGAATGTCTGATCGCTAAGGTTCATCAGGCGCTTTATACCACTAAACCAAAGGAGACTTATACCGTGGATTTATCGTATTATATTGGAACCAATTACCCGTGAAATAAATACGTACATATTTTATTGCAATCTCATTCTTTCGCAGGCTGAATCCCATAGATGTATGTGTTATTTTAGTGTCGTTCGTTTTCGTTTCATCGAGTTTCAAATCACAACGGTGCTAAAGGTGCAAAATATTCCTATTTCTAACATTTCATGACCAAAACTTTTATTTTATTTTATTAGCCGGAACGCTATACGTTTGCCATTTGCCATTTGCCATTTCCCTATAGATTTTAGATATTAAATTGCCATTTTTTCCATGAAACCGAACGAAGCTCAATGCATTGTGAATGGTGAACAGCGGCCACCGCTCTATCCTTTTTTGTGTATTTTGACCAGTCAAATTTATATTTCAGTCCATTGTTTCCACCGCGCATAAAAAAGGCCATGAAAGGACATCTATGGGGGCGACATAAACTTTTCACACAAAAAAGGTATAATGGGGAGCTTAAAGTCTCGTTTGATCATCGAACGGAAAATATAAATTGTCTATTAGTTAGGTGGTAAACGTGACAAGCTTCGTGGCTATAAGCCTATATTTAAGTCCCAGAACAATCAAAACCATCAGTAAGTACCGCCAATTAAAATTGAAATTTTTAGTGTATCTAAGAAAATTAAATTGACATTGAAATGTAATTTGTAGGTTATGTATAAAATATCAATTATTCTACCCACTTCAATGATAATGCTTTTTTACTCTTTTTTTTTTTACTTTTTTGTAGATGTCAGTGTTTTTTTTATTTTTTTATTTCCATAAGTCAGTTTTTTGCATAACTTTATACTCAATTATTTTCTTTACATCCTTGACCGAAGGTAGTGTTTTAAGAGCGTTTAACCAGCTAGCGGCCGAAAATCCACATTTCGTCGAAAGTTATTCTTACGATCGTGCAGGGCGGTTACAATGAGAAAGATTAATTATTCTCCGTACCAGCTTTTTAAAATTATAACTCAGTATCGATTTTATTTCATTACAAATTTGCATTAATTTATACCTACATCCAAAAATGATGAAAGGCGTGATGATAAAACTATTAAAATAATGTACTTTTAGTAATAATTTTTTGATTATAAGTGTTTATCATTTTTCAATAATGTCTAAGTTAAACAAAAATCTGAAATATATTAGTTTGTAAGTGTGGAAATAAATACACAAACGGACCAATTTTCGTCAAAAAACACGTGTACGTATATATTTTTTAATGATTTTATTTAAACTAAAATTAAAATTCTAAAACATGTGATACCCAGATAATGTATTGATTTATTTTACTGCATGATGATTATATAATTTGAAATGGGTGTGGTATAACACAAAATCTTTTTTGAAAATTTAACAAATCTGCCAACGATATACTGCTTATTATACTAAAAATAAACATTTTTTCTCAAAATTTAAAACATGCGAATGCTAGATAAAAGTACAATCGAAATCCATTTATAATTTTTTGTGTAAAAGATTCAATACGTCTAAAATCTGATTTAAAAATGACATATTTCTGGTTTTCTCTGGTAATACCCTGTAGTTTTATGGGAGACCCGATATTTGATCCGCCGACTCACAGTTAATAATTAGAGGTATCTAGCGTAACTTTATTATAAAACCCAATTTCTTTCTGGATTTCATTTTATTTTAATTGGGTACCTAAATGTCTTATCTTTTTATAATTAAAAAAAAAACATTTTAGCTCCTTGCGACGTATGGCACCATCGCAAATACTCACTACTTCGAAACGCGATCGAGTAATTTTATATCTGTCGTGTTTGGATCTCTCCGCGGGTGGACGTGTGCACGTCATCGTGATAATTCAACTATGACTACTGTGTTTTTCTGAATTTTTATGATGGAATCTAGGAGATCACGTTATTATCATAACTATTTAACTTTTATTTTGGTGTGATAAAAAATATTGAAATAACGATTTATCAAAACGTATTTTTTCTTTAAGTTTAGAATTCATCGAGACTTTTAAAAGTGTATCCGAATGTATCTGGCAAAATTTTACGTCTTCTGTATTTAATGGATATCAATGTGTCAAATTGACTTTAGTTTTGTGATGTATTCAGGGTTTACTTTAGCAACTTTTAATTTTTTCTGCGCCAAGGCGATTTTTGACATAGGTACAGATCGATATATACAAATTTAATAACGCCAGAACTTACCATTATATATAGAAACACTCTTGTAATAAAATTCAATAATCTGTAAAAAAATTGAGTCAATCTATGGATTACTTTCTGAGATTTGAGAACGCAAACATACTGAACCTAAATTTCTATATGTATATATATATTGCTGTATATAACTGCTGTACCAGGTTGAACCGCGTAAAAATTTTTTTAACAACTTATTCATATAATGATAATTTTTTTTTTATTTTTTTTTTTTACAGTGAATACCGCACAAGAATCTCAACTGCTCCCGTCTGGAGCCAGTGAGACTATGGCATCCCCAATTGGGGTATGTTGTGAGGCTGAAGTTATGTCCCAAAAACATAATAAAATAATGAAGTTACGCCAGATACTCCAATTTTCTAACAGTGGCGACTGTCGACCCCCGAAATTAAAATGTAAATGTAAAATAATAATTTTTGGTGCATTATTTACCAATTTAAAATGTATAATCGACCTCAAAAATATCCTCGATAATAATTTGTATGAATATAAAACGATATACACAGTGTCGATTTGTTTGTACTTATGCTCTGGTGTACACAGTATTCAGAGAAGCAGATTTTGATGCATTTGAATGAAAACACGTTTTATTCTTTTGTTTTTTGTTATTCGGCGGTACATCCTCTCTGCACATCCCTTCGAGGTTAGTAGTTATATTTTGTGTAATTAGGTATACCATATTTTCTCTAAACTAACTGCACATTGTATATAAGTACGCCCGGGGGGCCAATTGTCGGCGGATCAACTGTCATGGAACCATTTTAATGATGCATGGTGCAATTTATTGTTTTTTTGCTAAATTTTTGAGATCGCTGGTAATGGTTAATACGCACTTTTTTGAAAAAATCTTTTGATTCACCTTAATTACATTAAAAGACAACTATCTGCATTGGGGGAAGTGGAAAATATTTCATTCTAAATTTCGATTACGTAAAATTAAAATTAGCTTTCATTCTGTGAAACGAGACCGTCCATTTTCAAACATTATTTTCAAATGTCATTTTGTTATGTTGGTATTCTTGTTACTGTACGAAAAGATGCTAGAGCAAAGCGTAGCAGACTTCATGGGAATTCTAGGCTTGTGTAACATGGTTTGTGATACAAAAGAAAGTGCCCCTTTATGACGCCTACTCGCGTCAAGGCAAGAAAAACATCCCAGTATTCAAGTAGTTTAGCGGCTACGCTAGGTTTGTGTAACATGGTTTGTGATTCAAAAGAAAGTGCCCCGTACCTTCAAAATCTTCTAGCCGTTCGTTATACATTCAAGTGTATCAGGAATACCAACATACCAAAGTGACAGTGAATGAGCTAATAGCTAAATAGCGTACAATCTCACAAGATGAAAGCTAATTTTAATTTTACGTAATCGAAATTTAGAATGAAATATTTTCCACTTCCTCCAATGCAAATAGTTGCCTTTTAATGTAATTAATGTAATTAATGTGAATCAAAAGGTTTTTTCAAAAAAGTGCATATTAACCGTTGCCAGCGATCTCCAAAAATTACCTTTTACATTTACCATGTCTTGAACCCACCCATTTTTCTAACGCCCAAACATTCCCAAATCATAAATGCCATGGATAGGAAACACTTTTCAAGCACCCTGTCAGTACGAATAATATGTATGACAAGTTAACATTCACCACTTCCTGGTATCCGACTTTGGAGGTTATATCCAGAAGAGAACGATACTATCCATATTCAATAAGATTATCTTCTGTAACATAGTTTCACTGTAACATGAATAAGCTGTACTCTACATATCAGTCCTGATAATGTATACTACAAAACTGTCTGCAAACTTTGTTTTAATAGCCAATCAATAAAACACATACGTCAAACAAGCAAACCAATAAAATGTGATGTAACTAGCCACAAAATCTGTAAAAGATAAGCATATCACATCCACGGCTAACATGAAGACAAAAACTCCAACTTTTTTTATGATATTTTGAAGTTGGGATCAACAAACATGTACTTAACTACACTTTAAAAACACGATACGTAAATCCGCAAAGAAAAGGTTTAAACTTTCAGGGATTGCTTTACCATTAGGGTCACGTCAAGTTTGTTGAAAATATAAAATATTTAGGAATAAAAAGGTCTAAATCTTTTTTTTAACATAGAAGCAAATATATTTTTAATGAAATTTCTGAATGTCTTTTTCCGTAAAAGAAAACTGAGAAAAAATCTCTTTACGTCGTCCGTGGTCGCGAGATCGAATCCCAACAATATTTGCGGCATCTTAGAACGTATCTTCAGAGTGAAAGATGCGCTCAGTATCGCCCTGGTGTAAGACAATTGAGTTATTTAGAATTTAAACGTTACTTAAAATGGCTTTAGCCGTGTTTGGTGACCAGATCTGAATAGGCGGGTACTTCCTCACCTTCCTCTTCCCAACTCCTTCCCCTCCCCACTACCTTCAGCCCCACAACATGCCATCGTCTCACTGGCTCCAGAGGGAGCAACTGGGACACTTGTAAAGTATCTAAAAAAAATTACAAAATATTTCAGAGCAAGAAGAAGTGACTAGTAAAGAAAAATACTCGACTAATTGTAAAATCTCTCTGTATTACACCACTGATTTTTTTAAATATGAATAATTTATATGTATAAATCATAATATAAGATATGCTTTTTTTTACATGAATACCGCACAAGAGTCCCAACTGCTCCCGTCTGGAGCCAGCGAAACTATGGCATCCCCAATCGGGGTATGTTGTGAGGCTGAAGGTAGTGGGGGGGAAGGAGATAGGGAAGAGGAAGGTGGGGAAGTACCTGGCTATTCAGATCTGGTCACCAAACACGGCTAAAGTCATTTCAGGCAACGTTTCAATTCTGAATGGTGGTCTTACACCAGGGCGATACTGAGAGTATCTTCCACTCCGGAACGTGCCGCAACTATACTATATATTATTATAAATGAATAAATTGTGAAATACACAAATTAATCAAATAAAATTTATTTGCCACGCCGGGATTCGATCCCGCGACCTTCGGAATGCGAGTCAAGCGCCTTACCGCCGCACTACGCCGGCCGTCATGTTATTATTGATGACGAGGTTGTCGTCCATTGTTTATTTCTATAAGTTAATTTACTTATTTTTAATAGAAAACAACGAATTTTTAAAAAAAAATTAGTAAAATGACTCAACTCATATTTAAAACATCAAAATATCAAAATTATTTACCAAAAAATCTGTTTCTGCAACATCACAGTTTTCTGGTCCAAAATAGGTTAAAGCAAATATTCAATTTTATAAAAAAACTTTCTTTTTATAACTTTTGATTAATTTTTCGAAGATAAAAGGTTGTTACTTTGTGATGTCATTATTTATTTATTAAAAGAAAATAACTTAGTTTACATCACTTTATTTTTTTATATTTTATACTATCAACATGTTTCGTGAACCATGTTCACTTCTTCAGGAATAAAAGTATACTAAAGTTAAAAAATTAATTATAGATTACATATGGAGAGAAGAAATTGAAGGAGGGGGAAGGGTTGACAATGGTGGGAGTTTCGAAGAATTTTTGTTTCGAAAAACTTTTGATTGATTGTTATTATGAAATTGACAAATATAACAAATATGACAGAAGGTGACTTTAGCACAATTGGTTAACGCGCACGTCCCGTTAGATGAGAGGTCTGGGTTCGTGTCCCAGTTACGACCATTGTCTTTTTCTGTTTTCTGTATCTTGTTCGCTTTCATATTTTCGTTTAGATTATAATAGTTATCTCAAAATCAAATATGTTCAACTCCTGATCTTTTTGCAACTTTAATTATAGAGCTTTTAATTGTGCATTTAACATGTAAAAATTAAAATGTACTTAAAACTTGTTTTTTTAAATTATGATAATACTCAATTTTATCAATTTTTCTTAATTTTACTCAATTACATAATTTAAATTGTGTTTTTATCCACGTAAAATCACATTAATGGTGCATGATATGCGTACGGCGTTCTGGATTCTGGCAAAAAAATATTCGAGTGCAGTTTACACGCGGTAGAAGCGAAACATTACCAAAACAATCTCAACCAATGCTTGAAAAGTGAGGTCATAATCAAAGTGACCAATGAGCGCGGACCAAGCGTAATTTCTGTTTTATATCTCAACCAATAGGAACCTTTAAAAGTTACCGATGAGCGCAGTTTATGCGTCGCAGGTGCAGTAACCGTCATTTCCGTTTCATCCGAAATTCAAATCACAGCGGTGCTATATATAGAAGTTTCACTTCAAAAAATTAACGTCACTGCAGCTGAGGTGGTACCAAAAAACGATAAAAATGAACATCTTTCCAGAAATGTTATAACATAAATTATGTGAATTAGTTATTCACCTAAACGTGCTCGAATATAACCCTAAGTCCGTAAGACCCACACATTTTTATTTTATCCAGCTGTTTCTGTTTCAGTATTTAAGTGTGTGGTCTATTTCCTGGTAACATGTTAATTAAAATTTGTAAATAAATTCCCAAAAACAAGGTGAATTTCTTTTCATACCTGCTATCTTAATAGCAGCTGGAATGCCAGCATTAGGAACTGTACACATACATAAACAAATAAATACATAGCGGCTTCGAGCACCTTGCAATTTAAAGTAATAAATTCTAACGTTGTCTTTATTCACGGAATTATAGATTGAGTCATTTAAAGTTGAAATGGTTTTTTTTTTGCGGTGAATTGTATCAAGACATTTTATTAGGCAATGATTCCTTAGCTTTCGCAATAAATCAATTATTATTCCACAAGCTAAACGGCATTGGTAATTTTTGGAACAGTAAAAATGATAATAACTACATTTATAATAATTCGTTAGAAACAAAAGTTTTAGTAATCAGTATTTTTGGTCTTTAGTCATTTGTGATTCATGTGTCAATTATTAATTTTTCCGCGCAATTTTGCCGATCGTTGGGTTATTATGCCGTGTTTTGCTTTCCCCTTTTAACAGACTAAATGTTTGGAACTTTTTTTTGTTAGTCGTTTTCTGGATTCTTATTTTCCTTGAAGTTTAAAATCAATGCTGTTTATACCAATAGAACGACGTCATTTGGGCCTCACAATTTTTACCTCGTGTGGGTTTTTAAATTTTTCTGGCTATTATAGACGTACAGGCCTTTTACTTAAATTTTGTTAAAACCCTGCTAAAATTGCATGTATTTTAGCAGCATCATCAGCCCGAGCATGATGTACGTGTAGATTATATTGAAGAGTGTGTTTGAGTATACAGAAGTGATACCTTGTTGCAAGCGTTAATCCGCTGAGGGCCGGTATTTCAGTAGGATAATTTTTGATAAATTTATGTGGTTTTCAGCGTTAAGTTTGTTTTTGTGAATACCTCACAAGAGTCCCAGCTGCACTCTTCTGGAGCTAGTGAAACTATGACATCCCCAATTGGAGTATGCTGTGAGGCTGAAGGTAACGGGGAGGGGAGGGAGATGGGGAAGAGGAAAGTGAGGAAGTACCTGGCTATTCAGACCTGGTCACTAAACACGGCTAAGGTCATTTCAAGCAACGTTTCAATTCTGAACGGTGATCTTATACCAGGGCAATACTGGGAGTGTCATCAACTCTCTAACGTGCCGCAAATATACTAAATATTATTTTTAAATTATGAAATAACACAAATTAATTTGATCCGACGACCTTCATTTTTGGTGTAACCATCAAATACCGGATATCGAGAACTGGTATATGTAGGTTTTTGTGGATTTCAATTATTGCCTCCGTAATTACGCATGATTGATGCGTTTCGGGTCTTTCCAGTATTGCAGGAATAAATCCACAGTATCTAATGGCCGAATCAATTAAATGCTCGGCGATTGCCAAATTATTAGGATGGCCTAGTTTGCATTGATTGCATCGCTTCGCTTGTAAGAACGAACGTTTTCGTGGTATCGATACAACACAATACAACCAGTCGATTTAATCTCTGCTATTATTTATTACATCGTTGCTTTTCATTGAATCTGCAGTAGGGACCTGCATCCCGAGTGCATTCAGGAGCAACCACCCGCCCATAGTGCCCCTAACCAGAGCAAGTTAGTGGCTATCTAAATGTCCTCGAGGAATTCAAAGCTCCTCTGCCATTGGCCTTATCAATGGTCGTTATTTACAAGGAATGCAAGCAGTCTGCAGTCTGGGCCCAAATCGGACTTGAATCATGGCATTTGTGGGTAGGGAGAAGAATGGGTATTTGTCCGACCAGGTACCAGATACACCAAACGGTAGCCGCAGCATCCGAAGTCTTACACAGGAGCGAACTGACAAACAAACAAAAAAATCAGGGATAGTTTATAATAAAATTTTTTAGTTTAAGGCGATCCACTAGTTCACTACTGTGCCGTGGATAGTAGTTCTTCGGTGGACGCCATAGGGGTCACTTTGAATAACCAAATTCGTTGACTAGCGGCCGTATTGTAAAATATCAATGCGAAAATGCATATTTTATTTTATTTTGGGAAGATTGGGTGTAAATATGAATTTTTTTTGCGATTATTATAAAATAAACTGAATTTGCCACATTACACAATAAAACCATATCCGAAAAGGGGTTTATAAATAGGAGAGTTTGGACTTGAAAGTGTGTTTTTTAGACCTTATACTTTATTTTTTTATAGGCTTATTAAAAACTTATTAAAAAAAATGACCGATATTTTTAAGGGCCAAGGTATGTTCTAGACGCAGTATTTAATTAAAGCATCTACAATACTTCTAAGCGATCAAATTTTCAAAACAAAAACATATGATTTTGCATTATTTACTATGACTTCATCTTATCTTTCAAGCAACAAACGTACTATTTCTTGTTTTCGATGATAAAAATTCCCTCAGGGTCTATGTCATCTTTAGGGATGCTGTATCGATGATATTTTTAGAGAAACCAAACTGAGGAAGTTCTGGAAAGGAAGAAAGTATGAGGGGTGGGTAGGAATCTGGGATCCAGTGTATCCAGGAGTGATAGATGCAGGAGTCCATCTCTCGCACTGATGTGCAAGGCAATGACTCGAGAGAGTCTTGCTAGAGAGGTCATTATCTCTCTGGTCTCCATAAATTAGTGTCTTCCGATCATGTCCGTCAAGCGTGAGATAGGCAAGACAAACCCACCTCATGGGCACTTCTGCTAAGTCACAAAACATATATGTATCAATGATATATGTATTAATGATATATATATTAATGATATAGGCAAATGCTTCAAACACTCCAAAACATTACTTTACGCAGATGATATTTAGTTTTATTTATCCTATCAGATGTACTGCTGACTGTCAAAAAATGCAGGAGGACCTAAACCGTCTTAATGTTTACTGTACACAACATACCCTTAAAATCAATGTTAAGAAGTGTTTTTCTCGTGAACTTCTCACGAAATAAAAATATCGTTACCAATGAATATAATCTGAACGGCTCAATATTAATCAACAAAACAGAAGTCAAAGATTTGGGAGTGACATTGGACTCTAAGCTTATTTTTGATATTCATATAGACTCAGTCACATCAAAAGCCTCGAAAATGTTAGGATTTATTCTTAAGACATGTAAAAAATTCAATAACTTTAGAACAATGAAAATCCTATATTTTGCTTATATCCGTAGCTTACTAGAATACGCATCACAAGTTTGGAATCCGCAATACAAATCATATGTGGAAAATCTAGAACGTGTTCAAAATCGTTTTCTACTGTACTTAGATTTCCGCAGCTTCTGCCCACACCTAAGTCACCAAGATTCAGCCGCGTATTTCAATAAACTATCATTAGAAGCTCGAAGAAGCTCGGCCGATGTACTTTTTCTTCAAAAAATAGCCAGATCCGTCGTGGATTGTCCAGAACTCCTAGAACGAATACAGATACGAGTTCCAAACAGACGAATAAGATCAGACATGATTCTTAGCCTCCCTCGGTGCAACACTAATTCTAAGCAGAACTCTTTCATCTATCGTGCATCTAACACTTTCAACACACACTATACACAATTTGACATTTTTAACTCTGCACCACACTCCTTAAAATCACACAGACACTCTCTCGATACTCTACAATAACAATACTTATAGATACCCTCTAATACAACCACCACTGTATAAACTTCCTTTTTTTCTCTTTTAATTTTTTGTCACCCATATTGTTATTACTATACCTCAACTTAACCGATCCCTCCCCATCCTACCCCTTTCCTATCCCCACCTAAATAATTCGTCTCTTGAAATGTAATTTTTTATTAGTACAAATATCTCTGGAATCACTACACATTTGTATACAATACCTAGAGACACTGATTCATCGCATTAACGATATATTCGCGAATTAAAGCGATAAATGGTGTTTTTAGCGATAAAAATGTTAAAACGCGAAATAGCAGCGATTTTTACAACAAAACTCAACAAATTTTGTAAATGTATTAGAAGGGTCAAAATATCCATACGCTCATTTGCTTTGGGAGGACTTGGTGTCCCTAAGCCTTTCTTTACAAAAATTAAGTGATGGTGTTTTCCCTGCCAAAACCTTAAAGGCTGTGCAGGAGGTAAAGAACCGGGTTGTCTTAACCCAAATAAAAACTCAAATAAGAGAGAGTTGTCAGAAGAGTTCTGTGAAACTGGCATCTCATATGCTGAACCGTCAAGACAACAGCACTAATCAATTTCTTGAGCACGCAGGTAAAATGTTCAATCCTGCAATTGTAGGTCAGAATGTCCAGCGATCAGACGCTATTCTTTTAGCAAGTAAAAGTAGGCTTGCTCCAACGTTTAAATCTGTTGATGACAGTAAATTCCTGGAAGGTAACAGGTATTTTCAAAGACAGCTTGTAGAGCAAGTGGGGGATGGAGTCACTGTAGACATAATTCAGCTACTCTTTAGAATGTTCACAGAGAATTTGCTGTGGCAGCTCTGATGACTGTGTGCCCCCCTGTGAATAGTTTTGACGCAGAAAGATTTTTTAATTGCTATAATCTTGTAATAGATCGTAGAACGAACATGACACACTATACAGTAGAAACATGTGCCATGTTGAGTTTCAACCAATAATAAAATAAACATGTTTCAAGTGATTTTGCCAATTTAATTGTTTTTCCCCTCTTGCCGACTCCCATTCCTTGACGTTATCCTATTTAGCTATAAACGCTATGAAAACGCAAAATTAAAGCTATAAAAGCTATTTTTTCAATAATTAATGCTACATTTCTTAAAAATTAAAGCTATGAATCAGTGTCTCTAACAATACCCATGTGGAAACCTGTAAATGGTTCAATTATTGTACTCAATTATTATATACTTTGTTGTTAATGTAAACTGTTGGTCTCCCAAATAAATAAAAATAAAATATCGAACTACTTGGGTGACCTATGACAGAGCTGTTGATTATCCAATAAATGGTTCCCGGGGCGGTGATTCCCATACCCGCTTCCTAAATTAGGTCGTAGTGTTGAAAGTAATGGTGTCGAATTCTGAGTAAGGAGAATAACTGAGAAGGAAAATGGAAAGATGAAGAATGGGAAGCACCTATGTTTAGTGTTATAATATTTATTTTGTAGAAATTTTTGTGAAACAAAAAATGATTTAACCTTTAGCTGATGTGGGAGTCTGTTAGACGTGTATATGGTACCGTTTGGTGTACATGCATACATTTTATAATATGTATATTTCCGCCTCAAATTAATAAAGATATTCAGAAAAAACATTTTGAACAGATTTATTTATTTAATTACTCATTCGAAAATCTGAAAACAGAAAAATCACAAAATGATGCGGACACATCTGGCACTCGAACCCGGGGCCTTTGACTTGCAAGGCGCAATTCTATCAACTGAGCCAATGTGTCCCTATCCGGGATAGAATAGGGACACACATGAGGTTTCACTCATGAAGTTAAAAATTTAAGATTTTTTTACGTTTGTACAAAATGTTGAAGGAAGTAAGTAAATGGTACATAATAAAACCCGTCCCTCGGGTACGTCATCAGCAAAGTAAAACCTACCAACCCACGTCAACAGATACCTAAATGTTAGATCTGATTAGATACTAAACGCGGCTAAATTCATATCAAGTAACGTTTCGTTTTCGCAGAAAATATCAATATTGGCCTTGTTCTGACCAATCCGGCCCTGTGTTGCTCTTTATTAGACAAGCCATTACGGTATTGCTTTGAGACTTATTATGACAGCAATTCACAAGTAAACTGGATTGAAAGCAATAACAAATCGCAGTGAGTGCCTTGGGATGAAGGATTAAGTTTTAAACGATGTCAGACTTCCAGTACTCCATCCAGCATGCCAGTAGAAGCATTTCAGTTTCAGATGTCACTACTAAAACGTGTCAAAAGCAAAGAAAATGTACATAATAAAATTTGTATATACGGATCACAAGACTGGTGATATTCTCGTATATAATCAAAATGTTACTACAAACGACTATAACTACGGTTTTTAAACCAGATATTTGACGGCCTTCATGAGAGAGAGGTTAATTATTGAGCCTGGCCCGAGAAGGAAAGGGTTCAAAACCCTTCGAAGGAAAATATGTTCCTGTAACTCATAAACTTACGAATTCCCACAGTAACAACGCGACAAAACACACTATTGTACTGCAGCATTCATAAGCGGAACTACATTGCCCACTCTCCGATACAACGATTTCGCAGTATGGGAAATCAGTACTTAGGTGATGTTGACATTCGAGTATTTTTTTTATTTATTATTTATTTTTTTTATTTATTAACTATACATTTATTATTTTTTACATTTTTATATGAAACGTATATAAAATAGAAAATATATACGTAGTCCTCCTCACTAGGAGATCCTGTGCTGAGGGGGACTATGCTTTGAATAAGTTTTCAGCGACTTCTATGGTTTAACTTCATTGTTTGGATAAGGTTTTCCAGAAACTTCTATGACGTTGTTTTAAGTATAAAAGTAAGTTCATTTTCCGATAGTTCCTTCAGCCAACATTTAATTTGGCTATTTAGTCTTTAATGTAGCTATTTTTTGTTTTAATTTGTTTGGTACTAAGTGGGAGTTTGTTATATAACTTTACTGATAAAAATTCTGAACTTCTTTGTCCAAATGAAGAGTTACACTTTGGTATATTAAGTATGTCTGTTTGTTTGGCTCTGGTTTAATGAGCATGTGAGGTGTCTGTCTCTGAATAATTTTTGTGGTGATGTACTAGAATATTTTTGGCGTAGATTTTCTGTATGCTTGGAACATCAAACTGTTTAAAAAATTCTGTTGTTGACGTCCTTATGGGGACCTTCAGTATGGTCTTTATGATGCAATTCTGAGTTATCTTAAGTTGTTTTATGTGATTAGATGCTGCTGCCCCCCATCCTATTACTCCATATTCCAGTCGAGAGTGGCATAAAGCATAATATACTACTCTCTTTAAATCCCTCATTGACAAGATGTTTCGTAATTTTTTGAAGAAGTTGATGAGTTTTGTTAGCTTTTTTGAGGTAAGATCAATGTGTATGTATCAACAGTAAAATATTTATTCCAACACTATTCCTAAACACTGTCAAATCGCTGTATTTTTCAGTTTTTGTTTATTGTGTTTTTATGACAATTTTTATTATCTTATGTTTCAAAAATATCTGTCACGTTAAAATTATAATGTCAATCGTGTATAAGACCTCGGAGCGTTAAATAAATAAATAAATAATTGTTAAACTTAACCCAACCTAACTTTTTTTTTTAATATGGAATTTACAAAGCACAAACCAAAACCTATTTAAAAATAAATGTTTTTGAGGTGTGTAATTCCAGGTGGTGTAATTTAAGCATCTCCGAGTGTAAATTCGCCCATGTGCAATTCTGGCCGTGTAAAATTGTTACTTGAAATTCACGCCTGAGGCTAATTTGTTCGTTTTTCGGAACAACTCATGCAGGTCTCGTAGAAATCGTTGTATCTCCTATACTATCATGGTTAGAAATATAATCTAAACGATGTTAGGAAGACAAAGCATCACCCTTTATATTCGAATCTAAAAGTCAACCGCAAATAATTAAAATGTGCATCTTTATGAAACTAATATTTCCGATCACAATTTGAGAAAAAAAATTATGAAGCTTGGGAATTTTTTTAATAATTATTTTTAGATGAAACGACAAAAAAGCGAGTTGACGATAACGTTTATAATACATTTTCCTAATAAAATGTGTATTTTCATTTCTCTTCCTTATTACTTGTTTTAGAAAGAAAAAACGTAAGGCGAACCATTTTTAAACCTTTTTATGTTTGAATTTAAAAAATTAGTACAAAATTATATGTTTATTTCGAATAAAAAATTTAAAATAGGATACGTATTTCATCACCTTTTAAAACAGTTTTCGGAGGCGTTCATAAATATTCCTTTAATATGGATTATATTGCAAGGCGGAAATATTTTGACCTTCCGACAAAAAAGGCCCGAAATCTGGGGGGTTAAATATCATCAGAAAAATCGCTGAATCCCGAAGCATCAATTTGGTTCTAAATGGTGGTCTCCCACCAGGCCGATACTGAGAGTATCTTCCGTTTATTACATCACCGCTACCAATAAACCATTTTTTTTATCTGCGAAGACTGCGTTTTAATAATGCGACCGTGAATTTTCGAAACCACAATCTTCGAGATATTTTTTCGTTCCCGGAAACCGTCGTAAGATCCATTGTGTTTCTTGGTAAAAACATTCCTCTCCCGAGCATTCACCACACTCGACTCTGACGAGACGACAGGTTTTTTTATAGCATGAATACAATTTGAACGTTGTTAACTATAATTTAAATACTTAATGGTATATTTTTTATATGCTTTTGTGGTCTACCGCAAACTTGCGCCACTCCCGAGTATAATGTCTTAATCAGCATGAAGATAATCAATAATAATATCCATTCTAGACTTATATCGAAAACGTGATTCATTTCGAAATGATTGTTCTACCTTCACCTACCTATTTTATTTTACTGACTTGTAGTTCCACGAAGATGTATCTTTCGTTTATGACGTACTTACCTAGAAATCACAAGTCCATGCGAATATATTGCCACCGCGAGTACCATTTATCGGAAAAGACCTCTGCCATAAGTGGTTCGCTACGTATCGTGACTTAGCAGGGGTGTCCGGGTTCATGGGGTTGTTCAGATCTTGGCGGTAGATGCATCTGCCCACCACCTGCGTGGCAGGACAGATCGGGAGTAACTGGTTGAGGAAAACTTTTTGAGCTCTGCAACAGGACTCTCTCGGATCATCGTCTTACACTGCAGTTGAAGCGATAGATTCATATATCCGTCACTTCTTGTGCACTGTCACACTGATCCCCAGATTCCTACCCATCCCTTTACCTTTTTCCTTAGTACTTCCTGTCCTTCCATTCCATTCAAAAATATTCTCCACATAGCATTCCAAAGATGACAGAGGTCCTGATGGGAATTATTTTCCTCAGACCTTCTGTGCAGAGGTAATGTAAAAAAACCTGGTTTGTGTGGACTATCAGTTAAATATCGGTAGGTTTCATACAACAAATACATATGTCATTTTAAGTAAGTACTATTTTAGGGGGGAGATCGTTTAAAATTTCCCACCACGTTGTTTGTACATATTTGTTTTTGGTTTGTCTGGAAAAAAATCTGAAGAATTGAACTTATTTTCTTTTTTTATGCGTAGATGGGATATTACGTGTGAACCAGAACGATGCAAATATCCTTGCTATGGTTTAAAATTAACCGTATGAAGATACCCGTAGCAAGATAAAACCGGTCAGGCCAAAGCTTAACAATTAAAAAAAATATAATTTGTATTAACTCATTAGATTACAACCTAAAATGGTGATTGTTTTACATTACCTCCTCACAGGAGGCCCTGAGGAAATTAAATCTCCTCTGGGCTTATGTCATCTTTGGGTATACTGTGTGGAGGGTCTTTTTAGGAAAGGAAGGAGAGGAAGTTCTGCGAAGGAAAAGGATACGAGAGTAGGTAGGAATTTTTGTATTTGAATATATTTGGTAGGAATCTTAGGGTCCGTGTATCAACATTAGCTCCACACAGGAGGCCCGGAGGAAAATAATTCCCATCAGGGCCTATGTCATCTTTGGGGATGCTATGTGGTGGGTATTTTTAGGAAAGGAAGGAGAGGAAGTTATGGGAAGGAAAAGGTTACGAGAGTGAGTAGGAATCTGGCGGTCAGTATATCCAGGAGTGGCAGGTATCCCTACCACCGCGGTGCAAGGCGATGTTCCGAGAGAGTACGGCTGTAGAAGTCAAAGGAACTCCCTCATCCATTCTCCCCTGATCCGGCCTGCCATGCTGTTGGTCATCCGCCGCCAAGACCCGGACAAACCCACGAGAACTCGGGCACCCCTGCTAAGTCACCAAACGTAGCGAACCACTTGGGGTGGCCTACGGCAGAGGACTTATGACCTTTTTAATCGTAGATATAAGACAGTGTTAGCAACCAAACGAAAATTTGGATATATTTATCACTATTTGGATTGCATTTAGTAAGAATCTTGAAATCATACATAAAGATAGCGGCCAATAATAAAATGTGGAAGAAACTGATGATAATGTTGGTAGTTGTTAGTCGAAGTACGACACAGTTATATATGACCGAAGGGGATATAATTATCGATATTTTAACTGTAGATTAGCCCTCCCATACCCAATTCCAATCCCAAAATGACACCAAGTAAGAGAAATTTCATAATACAACTACTTTTGATTGATCTCTGGCGTGACGTAGTTGTTGTACTAGGAAGAAATTAAACATTTTTTATCAAATGTTACTTTTCTCGGTACGCTGCCTCGAATTCATATGTTATGTACATATTTTTTCAGATATTCATATAACTGATTAAATTGTTAATAATAAAGTCGGTGATTGCCCATACCTAAAATATTTCTAACTGGCTGAAATTTGAGTTTCAAAAATGATCTTCACAAAGCTAGTAATTCCGTTACCGCGAACTTGCTGGAAAACAAATTAGCTCCACGCAGACCAACTAAAGGTACAAATCAATGCTTCGTGCGATATTTTGACTGTGAGATAATGGACTTTCTTTTTGATAAATGTTTTCGTAAACCAATATTTTTGGTTCCGGTGTCATTTTTAAGACATACAAGCCTTGTCTAGATATACTTGGTCGAAGGATAGAATCGAGTTAACTCAGTGAAGCCCCGGCAAGGCCAAGGTTCGGTATTCAATCCTAGATGCGACCATATCTTTTTTCTGATTTTTTCGTTTGAGAGTCGTATATTGTCTTTAATGATTATATTGAAAAAATATTTGACTGTGCCTTTGGTGATATATATTTTTGAATCGTTTATCCTAACCTAACTACACGCTATGTGAATTCGAAGTGCCAACCTACAAGACATAAAAACACTTCTCTGCACATAAAAAAAATAATGATTTTCCCAGATTTTAAGTCGGCATTAAAATGCCAACGTACAATTTAAACCTAAGATGTTTATTCACAAAATCATCCATCCGTAAAAGAAGCGAGAAGCCTAACAATGGCCGTGTAATTTATCGTAACCTTCGCGAGATCGTTGTAGTTTAAATATCCTTAAAAAGCGTATTGGCAGTAAACTTTGGAGACCAATATACTCGTAAGTCCTAAAACTACTGCGAAACGAAACAGCCTTTAAATTCACACTTCCTTTCACACCTACTTATATGGGATTGGGCTCAAATTGGTTTTAGGAATACAAAGAATTCTTTAGAAAGGCGTAATCCCGAAGGTTTACTTTATCCCTGGATCCTTGTGTTTGCTTGTGAGGGAGGGTTTGTAAGGACCAAATGGCCTAATATATATGAAGATTTAATGGGAATGAAAAACGAACAATTTATTGAATTTCCAAGTCTGCTGTGGATCAATTGGTATACGTTAATAGGTTTATTTGTGTTCAGATAATTTGTTTAGTTTTAAAAAAATTAAAAATATTTTAACTGTTTTGATAAATAATAGATGATAATATTAATGAAACTTGATTGAAGAACTGCAAACAAAAAAATGAGAAATAGATACGGTCTTATCTAGGACTCGAACCCTGGATCTACCCTTTGCCGGGGCGGAGATCCACCAACCGAGCTAATGTATCCTTTTTCGATTCGGTCATATTTAACTGTATCATACTTCGACTACGAGCTACCAACATTATCTTCACTTTTTAATGCACACACACATTTTTATTCGCTGCTTTCTGTATGTGACCGTATCTTTTTCTGTTTTTCGATTACTTTCGCTAATATTGTTTTCATTTTTTTTTTAATATAAGTTTGCAGTTCACACATGATACAAGAAAAACCTTTAGAAAACTAAAGTAGACAAGAGTGGGGATGCAACGAAGCACCGCACAAAGAAAAGTCTGAATACTCTATATCATTCTCTCGCAGGCAACCATTTCGATGTATGTGTTGGTCTCTTTTTAGTATCGCTTTTTCGTTTCATCAAGTTTCAAATCGCAACGGTTCTAATGAAGTTTGGACGTAATTTTTTTAGGAAACAATAAATTTACAAAATAAAACATACAAATAAGATGAATTTCGTGAAACATTGGAAATGAAACTGTTAGAATGACATTGAAACATATTTAAAAAAAACTTTACCAAGTACACACTGTCATTCTGAAGCGCTGCGAAATTATCCTCCAACTCATTATTTTGATACAAATCTATACACAGTAGGTTGTGTAGGTACTACTAAATCGATATTACTAATGCCGATACTATCGGAGAACTGTCACGTAATTAGCTCAAATAAATATACATGAATCGCCCACTACGTCAATTTTATTTTGTCCGGTGTCAATCCGGTGGCGGCTAGATTGATCATATGAATCGGATATTAATCTAACGCCATGTTATAAATAATATTATAATGAAAACCCATAGCTCGTAGTGTGAAACGAGATGACGGATGTGGTTAATATTAATAATGTGAGAGAGGCTTGTCATCTTTGCTTGTTCTCCCGAAGATATTGCGTGGGAAAAGTCGTTATTTTACTCCGTAGATTGAACAGATTGAACTGAATTATCTGGGTAAGATGTATGTACGTAATGAAAATTTTTTTGGGTATTACGCCAAAATGTATTGGTATTCACGATATTATTGTTGGTGATGCAGTGATCTTGAATCCGAAGCTTTCCTATTGGTTCCTCACACGCCAAAAGCGATCATTCTACATTCGCATATAGTCACCGTCTGCCTTCATAATTTAAACGGAACCATTCTGTTCCAGATTGCCGAAGACATAACCTAAAACTATTGAGAAGTCCCCTTCGAATGTTCATTACACCAAACATTACGACATCTAAGCAATTATTTCGACTTTTCTGCATATTATATTCATTGAATGGTTGTTGTAAGGCGCCGTATACACGCTCAAAAAGAAGGACATGGAGAGATATGTAATTACGAATGTTAGAAAGAGCGCGGTAATATTTAAAACGATAAAATTTAAGCGAAAATTGTAAAAATGTTTAATAAAACAACTCGCATTAAATAGAGCAAAAATCTCGTTAGGGACATATAAAATAGAATTTAAAGAAATACTGTGAATTTTTTCATAAATATAACTTCTAAAATAAGTGAAACAAAAGTGTTTATAATAATTTGCGGAGCATAATTTCCATTTTTTTTTCTATCGAGGGAATTTTATATAATTTGCGTTTCGGCATGAGAAACGTCTATATATTATCTTCAAAAATCACATTTTTTTTAAGACCTTAAGAATTCAAATGTTTAAGAGCGTTTAACCAGCCAGCGACCGAAAATCCACATTTCGTCGAAAGTTGTTCTTACGATCGTGCAGGGCGGTTACAATGAGAAAGATGAATTATTCTCCGTACCAGCTTTTTAAAATTATAACTCATTGTCCATTTTATTTAATTCCAAATTAGTTTTAATTTATACCTACATCCAAAAATGCTGAGAGGCGTGAATATAGAACTATTAAAATAATGTACTTTTTGTAATTATTTTTTTATTATGAGTATTTATCATTTTTCAATAATGTTAATTGTTAAATAAGAATGTAAAAAAAATCACAAATGTATTAGTTTGTATGTGCGCAAATAAATACACAAACGGACCAATTTTCGTCAAGAAACACATGTACGTATATATATTTTAATGATTTTATTTAAACTAAAATTAAAATTCGAAATCATGCGTTACCTAGATAATGTATTGATTTATTTTACTGCCTGATTATATGATTTGAAATGGGTGTGGTGTAATACAAAATCTTTTTTGAAAATTTAACAAATCTGCCAACGATCTAACGTATAACCTTATAATACTAAAAATAAAAAATAAATCTCAAAATTTTAAACTTGTGATTTTAAACATGTGATTTTTTGACATTTAAAATTTTAAACATGTGAATGCTAGATAAAAGAACAATCTTTCGAAATCCTTTTATATTTTTTTGTGGAAAAGAGTCAATACATCTGAAATCTGATTTAAAAATTACATATTTCTGGTTTTCTCTGGTAATGCCCTCTTAAGGGAGATATGTAAGAAATCGGTAGAAATTCGTGATGCGGCGGCTTAAAGCCCGATTAAAAGCTGAAGTCTACATTATGCAATTTAAAGAGCAATAAAGACACCAACTCACAATAAACAAGCATACATAACCAAAATGATAAAAATGTTTCAAATTGATTAGCATCGTATATTGGTTGCAAGTATTTTAATAGATTATGTATAATCATGGTGTAGTCATATTTCGTGTATTTATTGTCATCGGCTTCTTTATTCCATCGGATCAAAACCAATAATTAAATCAAATCCTATAAATGATCATCAATATTTCAAAAATCATTGGCCATCATTGATTTAAATTTTAAATAATATATCCGTCAAGAAAGTCAGACAGTTTTCAAAGCTGTTATGGATATCTGGCGGGACACTTCATTTGAATAATATTTATTTCTTAATGCTATGAAACGCTTACATTATTTTACATAGATAATCTCCTAGCCAATCAAATTGTAAATCTTAAACGTTTAAGATACCACGTGGTCGTGCCATTAATTTCACCGCTCATTTGAATTTCAAATTTTTAAACGCAGATTCGAGATTCCAGTTTTTTCGCGGTCTTAGCTTTTTTCCCAGATCACCTGGTGAAAGTATTATTTTAAAACATATCATTTCCGTTGAAAAATTAGGAGATCGAATTGACGATTTATATTAGAATAATCTTCTTATATTAATAAAAAAAAGTATCTTTTAAAAGTGCTTCTTTTAAACGTTTATTGAACAAAATAAAAAGAAAGTACCAAGGGTGTAGCTTACATATATATCATATTTCTAATAGCTAACCCAAGACAAAAAGTAGAGTACATCTATTATTACTGTTTGAAAATATCGATCTTCCGGTTGTCAGACATTTCAATTATTATGTTTTGAGTGATGTGGAAAGCAATATTCAAATTAAATATTATTTGCAAGTGTCCGTGTTTTGCATATTAAATAAGGTAAAAACAACACTGGGAGGCATAACGCTCCGGTACATTAGTATGACATTTTATAATATCCTACTAGTGACCCAGACAACATCAACATTTTGTTTAATTCACTTTCTGCATTAAAACTGATTTGTTGGTGTTTATGAGTAAACTGAGTAATGTGCCAGGGAGAGCACACTTATAGGTACATAAAACAGCACAATCAAATCAAATTTCGATTATTCGGAGATGTCTGACTAATCAACTGGACGATCGGTACACAAATATAAAGAGATACATTTGTTTAAGTTTGTCAAGGAATGTTTCTTTTTTTTTAAAGAAAGACTAACATTCCCAGGTTATGAATAACCCTACAATATTTGAAAATCTCCTACTATCACTACAGTAAGCGGAAAATTTTACTTGTATCGTGATGGATGACTTAGCCAGCCGAGGAATCGAATACTGGGTGGGATCCAAACGCGATGCCAACTCAGCCACTGATCGGTTTTTATTAACGATTTAATTTGGAGTACATCGTAGATTTCTTTAATATTACTTGGAAGGATGTTATTTTAATAGTTCTTAGAACCTAATATATATTTTTTTAAATTGTTTTGTTTGCTTGTGGTAATAATATTTTTTCTTAATCTTGTCGCATGTTCATGTGTCAATTCAGAGAGTTTTCACAATCCAAATATTTCGTCAGAAAGATGCGTGAGGTCATACACACATTTTTTCATCTAAAAAAAAATTAACATCTTATTTAAAGCGAGCACCGTGATTATCTCAGCTTGGACGTGATCTGAGGCAGGCGCGGTACCAACTTAAATATTATACAATATTATAATGTACGACTTTAATACAGCTGATATTTAAATGTCCCTCGGCACAGCGCAAAACTTTGCTGAGAGGGTCCTCCAGAATTTTACGATATCTTTTTTGCGTTAATCAAACACTTTTTATACTTTAATATCGAAATAATTTACATTAATTTTATTCAAAGAAAAGATCAATGAATTTTAAATTTTTAATGCTTTATCTCTGTAGCGAAGGAACGACGTGGTTTTAGCGTTTTGCCTTTTGATTATAATTTAAATATGCGGATGTTGGAAACCCTAATTAAAATTGGATTTACATTACTTTTCAGTTGGTGTTCATAAAATAGAAAAACAATCGCAAGTACTGCCAGCAAAATAAATCGTGGTGAGTAAATCTGTAAGTAGAAGAATTGTGATTAAAAAAATATTGAATTAATGGTTTAAATCATAAGCATACACTTTGTCGTGTAACATAACAGGAAAAATGAAATTAATCAAATAACTATCGTTTTATTTCACTACTAATTGAGGTGTTTGATACCAACCTGTTTCGCTTTTACGAAAGCATCATTAAGGCTTAATATTGTATATGGGCATCTTCAATCCTATGGCCCAGTCTGAAAATAATGTTTGTGGCATGAGCGGTGAAACCGCGTCGGTCTGTTGTTTGTTTTTTTTATTTCAATTCCGGCTACCCGAGGATTTATTGAATTTTGTTTCTTATGCATTACGTATGTTCAATACACGAATTCTGTTCTGAGACGTTTGATAGACGGTGACTCAAAATTCATAATACAAGCGGGAACCGGTTAATCTATATCACATTTGAAGTTGTTATAGTAATATAATTTATTTTTTTTAATAATAATTAGCGTAATAATAATTACACAGCAGAACTTGTTTAAAAATAAACTGTTTTTATTAATTTAATAATAATATTATTGACTATATAATAAAAAAATTAAAATTACAATGGAGTTCTACAAATTAAACTTGGTAACAATAAATAATCTTTTTTGTTTTGAGCTTTCGTTTTCGAGTAATCTAATTCGAAGTAATCGATCATAATCGATCGCTAGGAGGGTAATATCCAGTGTTAGCAACTCGATTTTAAAAATTAATCAGATATTACCCGATAAAGCTAAAAGAGAAAGAGCTAAAATCTTGTACATCCTAAGTTGGAACTGAAAGTTCACCATCCTGGGGGGAGATAAATTCTAAGGTAAAAACCAAGTTTTCAATACGAAAATAAGTCGTCATTTTTCGTTCATGAGTTTTGCATAGAAAGGGAGCTAGATTATCTGAAAAACGAACTAAGAAACTAAACTAAAGAAGCTTTTTTAGAGCTGACGACCTCATTTTGGAGCCAAGTCTATTTTACAACTAAAGGAGCTGAGTTGGCAACACAATTAATATCAACTGTTGTCTTTCAAATGCATCGAAGCGTAGGCCCGTCTTCAATACGAAGCATCGCACAAAGAGGAGACTGATTAAACTATCTCATTCGCTCGCAGATTATTTCCTGAAGATGTATGTTTTTGTCTCTTTTTTGTGTCGCTATTTTTCAGTTTCAAATCACAACGGTGCTACAGAAATTATCACTTCAAAAGGATGTTTTTGGGGTCTTCTAAGTGACGTAGATTCACCAGTTTCCCGCTTGTACCTGCTTTGAGTTTCCGGAAATCATAAATAATAAATATAAGTTAATTAATACAATACATCAATTTGCAAAAACAAATATTATGAAGTTATTAAAGTAGTACCTACCTGCTTCTAATTCTCTGGCTTTATATTTAATATTAAAACATTAATTTTATGATGACTATGTCGAAGAACCCATATAATACAATACCTAATGTTCTATTGCAAAACTCCTCCTTCTAACCAAACATCCACAACGCTTCGTAACGCCCATGCTTTGGAGAGACGTTTTAATTTATAATTCGCATTAAAATAGTAATGTGATTATATCGATCCATACCTCATCTTGACAGCCAAAGAATTGAAGAAAGCTACACCTACAAATATTTCTGATTCACCAATCATTTATTGTAATAGTTATTCGTTTGTTACAGAGTTTCCCAAAATGTGCGATATCGCCCTCTTTTGATCTAGGGGGCATTGAAGAGCAAGGGGCGGCGAGAATAGAAAGCACCTTGATAAACATGTGTGTGATATAAAAAAAACAATATTTTTTATTTGACTAGGAATGCAGATACCGCAAGGACATCCCTAGCATGGCGGGCGAAAAATATGTACCTTTCTGGTCACTAGTAGGGTCACGGCAAGAGTCAGAATAACATAAGAGTATGCATTAGTATGAATGAAACATGAAGTCTATGCCTAGAAAGAAGACATGGGTCCATCCATTCTTTTTACCCCTTTAGTTAGATTCAGAGTTATTTATAGGAATCATACTATGGGGAAATTTCAATATAAATATTTTTGATATCTAATTCATAAAATAATGAATATTAATAAATAAATACTTGTGATGTGTAGAAAACTCGCATAAATTAATCGATTCATAGTCACTATGCAGAGATTCGAGAACCGAATGGTAAACTCGAACTTTACAAATAAATAAAACTTGTATCGAAAATAGAAAGAAAACGTCGTCCTATGGAAAACCTACTCTTAGGGTGGTGAGATACCCCCTAAGAGTATGTAGTTCCGTGGAATCATCAACCAATATTAAAAGCATGAAACGTTTGTGAGTTATGTTAAAATCCATGTTACAATCAAAGAGTTTTAATAAATTTATGGATTTCGGTTATTTTACTTTGTTTATTTCAATACTAAATGATTTTATTTTGTTGTAGCAATAAAATTATTTTATATCAATATTATTATATATTATATCGAAAACGCGTGACCATTTTCCTAAAGAGGGGCGCCCTAGAAAAATGTTGTTGAAAATGGGGCATTTAGTTAATAAAAGTTTGGGATACTGTGGTATTCGCAGAATAAGTTAACAGAAATAATAACAGTAACAATACAGTTATACTACTAGAAAAGACATCGGAAGACCTTATACACACACCATAACGACATACATATTTCATGCTCGTATCAAGAAATAATCTTATTGTTTTTTTTTCGTAGAAAAATGCTGAGAATTTCCTTATTGTCTTTTTAATATATCAACGTCCAATTGCTGTAATTTGTCATAGAAGTGTCGAAAAATAAATACGTTATTCCAACACAATTTTGAAAAATGGTTAGAGTACGTAATGATTAAGATCTCTTTCTAATAATTATAAAACCATCAACAACAAATTATATGGTGTATAAGCACTAATTTGGAGCGGTCTGGTATGGAGATTTTTTTCGGAATATCGAATTCGGCATATGCGGAAATGTTGCTTTGTCATTTACTTATTTCAAATAAAAAATATTAAAAATACATTTTAATGTTTAGAACCCGCACAACTACTTTGAATTTTGATAAAATAAATAGAAAACACGATAAATCATCATCAAACAGTATTAATGGACCACAGACCTTACGGTTGAAATTTAAGAATCCGGCTAAGACGGCAGCTCTGGCGCCGCGCCGTACGCGAAACCGTTTTAGTACGTGGAGTTTATATACATATTTACCTTTGTAATTGAACCGAATTAGAGCAATGCCAAAAGGTGGCGCCACTTCCGTTAACAGATCGTAAGTACTACTCGCTTTGGAACTTCGTGAATCCCTCCAGATATGGAGAGATTGAGCGGTTATTTTGACTAGCTATCACTGGATCCCAGTGGACCCGAAAAACTAACTAATTTTGGAACCAGTTCCTATCAGACTTATAAAATGCTCACCAACACTCAAACTGGGCGAAGCCGCATCAAAAACCTGCGGAGCGGGTTTTAACTGCTAGTAAAATTATCATTTCTGTCTATATTTTTTAGGGTAAGACCAATGCATTATCATCTAGGTATTGATACAAATCAATACATGCAAGGCATTTCCTTGTTATGACCCGTAACCATCTAACGCCCGGTTGAACCTATGATGCACATTATGTCACCTGTAATGTATAGGTACCAAATTGGAAGTCAGCCGCTGAGGACAGGAGGAGTTGGAGGCGACTGTTGCAGGAGGCCAAAGCTCGATATGGGCTGTAGCGCCATCGAAAAAGAAGAAGAAGAATGTATAAATATGATAATGCATAATTTAAATGTTAATAACGACGTTCAGGATATTATCGTACTTTCCGTTCTATTTACCTGAAATTACTGCCGGCGCCATTTTGTCCCTTGAGGAATGCCACGGGCAACAGGCATCCGGACCTCAGTTGTAAGGACTTATTACTTACGTCTTACCATATATTTAGAGAAAAACGGAAGCAAGTATTTATAGAATGCACTGTGAATGTAGAGTATGAGGGCTCTTAAAGTGAAGATTAATTACCGTTAAGGTCAACCTTATATAAAATGCCCAATGGCCACTGGCGAACCATAATAAAATATTTAAAAAAATAATTTAAGAATCAGAGAAAATTATGTCATAAGAAACTTTATTACATGCCTTCGGAAAGTAAAAAGGTCACACGTTATAGTGACAGACCACAAAAACTTAGTTAGGAATTATACTTATTCTACAAGGTGGCGCAAAATTAACCACCCTATCGGAAGATGTTACAATTTTTGCGAATGGCGTCGTACGTCAATCATATTTCACATTTGTGAACTAGATAGTTGCAGTATATAAAAGAAAAGCAATGGAGCGGTATACTCCGCAAGAGCGTGGAATAATTGTGTCGATTTTAGCTTTAACGCTTTTAGCGATTTTGTGTCGAAGGTCATCATGAGCGACAAGGCGCATTTCCACTTAAGCGGTTACGTCAATGAGCAAAATCTTCGTTTCTGGGACACTGAAAAATCCGCGTGTGCGGCGTGTGATGCACGAAGAGCCATTATATTCACTCAAAACCACTGTGTGGTGCGGCATTCCCGCGGGAGGAGTGATTGGACCGTATTTTTTGAGGACGCCATTGGCATTACGGTCACTGCTACTGGCGAAAGCTACAGGATCATTATAAACGACTTCTTACTGTCGGAATTCAGTGAGCGTGGCTTGGTAAACATGTGGTTTCAACAACACGGTGCAACCGCACACACAGCACGAGCCACAATGGATATTGTGAAGGAAGCCTTTCCTGGTCGCGTAATCTCCCGTTTTGGCGATTTGGCATGGCCAGCAAGATCGCCCGATTTGACCATCCCGGACTTCTTTCTTTGGGGCTACTTGGAGTCGCAGGTTTATACCAAAAATCCTAAGATAATCGCAGCCCTTAAGGAGAATATTCGACAGGAATGATATATAATAATAATAATAATAATTTTTTATTTTAGTAATTTGTACATTGAAGTTTACAAATTTCTAATTGATTAAAATATTTCATATTCACTATATTTATTCAAGTTTTATGTAGCTCCTACAATACATCTTGAACTATCTAATTGGTGTGGACTTTAAAGTTTCTGGTAGTGTGTTATACAACTTCATTCCCTTGTACAGTAGACTGTTCTGCGTATTCGCTTTGTCCTTTTTTTGTAGCCTAATTTCCTTGCACGTCCTTGTGTTATATCTGTGAATGTCTTTATTGTATACAATTTTATTTGAGAAGTATTTTGGTAACGTGTTGTTCAATATTTTGTGGATAAATACCATCGTGTTCAAGGTCAGCATCTGTTTCACGGTCAACCAATTTAGTTCCTTTAACATTTTAATTATTTTTGAAAATCTGTTTCGTCGGAGAATTATTCTCATAGCCCTGTTTTGGAGAATTTGTAACTTATTTTGTTCTCTTTCGTTACATAGGAAAAGTATACTTGAGCAGTAGTTGAAGTGTGGAGCAATAATTGAATTGTATATGGTGATTGCAGTTTTTCTAGAAATTTTTGGCCAAATTCTTCCAAAAAAAGATATCTTTTTGCCAATTTTCTTTTGGGTGTATTCAGCATGTCTATTGAAGTTTAGTTTGGAATCTAATATAACTCCTAAGTATTTCATTTCAGTAACATTTTCAATAATTTCACCATCAATTTTAATTTTGCTTTCACTGGATGTCTTCTTGTATCCGATCACCATACATTTTGTTTTTTTTTTGTATTTAATTTAAGCTTATTTATTTTTAGCCATCTTGATACATCATTTAGTTCATTATTTAAAATGTGTATTAGTTCTTCATAGTTATCTCCAATTAAGTATATTAGTGTATCATCGGCAAAAAGTCGTACTTTGCATTTTGAAAATATTTTCACCATGTCATTAATATAGAGTATGAACAATAGAGGTCCAAGGACCGATCCCTGTGGTACTCCTAACTTATTTTCCATTGGTTTTGAAAATTGATTATTTATTTTTGTTACCTGCTTTCTGTCTCTCAAATACTCTTGTATTAATTTAATGGCTACAGATGAGAAACCAATTTCTTTAAGCTTTCTTATTAGTATGTCTCGGTCTATAGTTTCGAATGCCCTTTGAAAATCCAAAAATATTGCTAAGATAAATTTATTATTATTCATTCCTTCCTTCCATTCTTCGACAATTACGTTTAATGCTGTTTCACATGAGTTATTAGATCTGAACCCTGATTGCTCTTGGCATAAAATATCGTGTTTATCTAGATATTGCAAAATTTGTTCTTTTATTATAACTTCAAGAATCTGCTCATATTTTGGTAAGGTGTTGATTGGTCGAAATTCTTCACATTTTCTGGTATTTTTTACCTTTGGAACCGGTATAATGGTAGATATTTTCCATGACTGTGGAAATTTTCCTTCTTCAATCGTCTCATTGATAATATTTAATAGAGTAGATCCAATTACTGAAAAAGCATCTCTTATTTTACTAATAGTTAATCCATCTGAACTATTCTTTGATTTTATTTTGTTTAAAATGTTAAATAAATATTCTGCATTTATTTTTCTGAAGACCAATGATTCTTTGTTTGGGTCGATATTATCATTTGTGGGGTTAACAGCAATGTTGGGTATTAATTTGTTAATTTGAATGATACTTTCAATAAAATATTTATTAAAGTTATTAGCCATGTTTTCTTCGTTTACCTCTTTTGGAAAGTTTACAATTTTTATGTCATCTTTGTTTTCGCCATGTACTAATTCTTTTATGCTTTTCCAAAATTCTGCAAACAATTATCACCGGAAATCTTGCGGATAGTCATGGAAAATGCGATAAAATGAGCACAAATGTGTATCAATACTGGCGGCAGCCACTTGACGGATATCATCTTTTCCACTTAACAGAAAAAATTGAACAAGTCCAAATAAAGATTTCCATTACTCAAAATCTTTTTTTTATTTAGTAAAAAAGTTATTCAAAACAAAATTGGATGATTAATTTTGCGCCATCCTGTATTAGGTAAATATTGAAAAAACTATAAATGCAATTTCAAAATAAAAACCAAAGGACAAGTAAAACTTTTTATTATTTTTTTTTTCCAAATATAAACATAATCGACAACAGAATAATAATGAATAAGTAATTTAATAAACATTTCATATTCCTAATTTTGTATCTTCGTAATATAATAATTCGTAATATATAATTTAAAAATTGTACTCACTAAAAAAGCTGTGCTTATATGGGAGAACGGTGTTATAAATCTTTTAAGATTTTTGAAGTAAAACTTCTTTACGCACACTTGACTTGGGGAGTAAGGTGGTGAATGCGTGACGAAAGCGTTATGAAAAGTGTGATCGGGTGAGGCGAACGGTCGGGCGAGGTGAACGGAAGTTGAGAGGGAAATATAAGTTAGTGGAGTTTTACTTCAGCCGTGTAGTCTAAAGCACACTCGTTTTTTTTTAAATACTGGCGTTGTTTTTATTACGTGTTTTTAATAGTTGATAAAAGTTTTTTTTTAATTTTTATTAGGATTATTTTATTTTTTCATTTGATGTTTTCAGTATATTTTTATAATTGTGTTTTGAATTTGTGGCATTTTTTTAGTATTATATATTACGCAATTTATTAAGAAATTTGTTCCTCGGTGGATACTCAAAATTTTACTTGTTCTTCTTGTAGATGCAAAAAGAAAAAAGAAATCCTGTTTTCACGAAGCTAGAGCTTACCATGCAGTTGTTTAATAAAGATTGCCTATTAAAACTGAACTTCGACTTTTGAAAAGACGCATAGAACATCATAGAGAAAACATACACACAGATGAACCTAATGATATTTGAGAAATGTCATTGTCTATTAACAAATTGAAGTTATCTCTAAAAAAAGGCTTATCTTGAATCAGGAAACATGAAATTTCTTCACCGTTCGTATAATTATAAGTTAAAAGTAAAGTAATATCGTATGCAAATTTATTAATATACATGTTTAACATGGACAGCTGTAGTTTTAAAATCAATTTAACTCCACATTACGACATACTTCGGCAGTAAGGTAAAGCAAGTACCACCAAGTTATGGTATCTTGGCTCTCAACTGATGAAATTGAGATGTCATCTTTAACGATCAATTATTTTTATTTATTCTGCCTAACAAGAACGAGTCTCGGAACGCGGTGGGTAATTAACCCAACCAGTTTAATGAAGGCTCTAATAAATGGTCACAGTTGAGACGGAGAACATTAAAAGTGGAATTAGTATGATTACTCTGAGACGAAGAGACCATGAAGTCAAAGAAATGCACCTTGTAACAGATTTATTTAATAAATAATTTTCTTTAAAGATTTTTTAATGCATGGGCAAGTCGGTATTATTACTCAACAACTATATATTGTTTTCTGTAACATTAAAACATATATAAACCTGTGTGCTTATATATATATTCAGACGAAGTCTGACACCTCAATGACATCTGTGTAGTATGTGCGTGTTCCCTTTTGAACAGACATTATTCCGTGCTCGTGGTAATGCACCTCGCACTTGCACAATCCATAATGGAATACGGCGTTATTGCCTGGGGCTGTGCCAGTAAATAATACATTAATACACTGTTTAAAGCTCAGAAAACCCTAAACCCACTTCAATCATATTCGAAAAATATCCAGTGCTGAAAATTCAAAAATTATATTCAAAACAAATACTAACTTTCCTTTACAAGAACTTATCCACGTTTAATACTTCACAAAATTCTCGCAATACTAGAACAAGACATGCTCACGAACTACAAATACCAAAAACAAACACATCCTTTGGACAAAAACACTACAGATACCAGGCTATTAAACTATGCAATTCTTTCCCTACGCAATATAAAACAACTAATATTATTGAATCTAAAAAAACATAAGAAACTGGCTACAATCTTTTTAACTTTTAATTTATAATTTTTGTCGAATTGAAGTCGATTTTATATTTTGATTTTTATTGTTTCTCTTTTTTATATTAACTATGAACACTCTTTCGTTTTACTATTCACAATATTTATAATTTACAACTGAAAAATGTTCTTTATGACACAGGTGAACTCCTAGTGTGTATTATACCTTTGTAATATAAATGTACTAAGAATAAATAAATAAATGCGCAAATATTCTTGCCGCTAAAAATCTAGAAGTGACTTTACACACATATTTTTATACAGACGGAGGTCATTTTAGATCTCAAATTTGTTACACAGCTCACAATTCATCGATCATTGGCTCGCCCATCCGCTACCCACCGAAGGATCCACCGCGGTTATCCCATTTGAGCGGATGCACGGCCTTAGCCAACCGATATCCCGAAGGCTCAAGACCTGATATTAGTAGATGTTTCGTCTTTTCCAGCGAGATCTTCGACAAGTTTTAGGCTAAACACCTGAAACTGATAGTTTTTTCCTTTCAGTAAGCTTGAAGAGCACCTATTCCGAAGTTAGCGCTTCCGAGTCGCCTTTCCCATGAGTGTCGTTATGTTTTACTATGTATATAACTGATAACTTAAAATTCCACAGGTGCATAAATACCAATAACATCAATAGCTCAATAACATACTAATTTAGTCTAACTTTTCTGTGCGTTAGTTAGTCCTGCGTTAAATCTTTTCAAAAATTTGCTTTGAATTTAAGTGTCGTTTTCAAAATTGGAATCAGTTGTGTGAAGAATTCTGACAAGCATTAAAGTACCTACCAACCTACCTGAAATATGATATTTTGTTATTTCAAAATTTTGATCTGATTTGTCAAGAATCAAGAATTTATTGGAGATTCGCGGAACGATATTGCTTTCCTGCGACGACATTAACATAATACATCGCTGCCGCCTGAACTTAACTCCCATCTTTTCCTTTGTCTGTCCCATTACTGTTCTACTTTCATCACTGATCATGTTCTGCCAATCAATTTATATAACACTAACACTCCTCGAAATATATTTCAAAATCACGAAAAAATAAACTGCATATCTTTTCACGCGCCCTCAGAAATTAGAACTTCGGCAACCTCACCACAAGTAGATTTTTTTTTAAGTGTAACACCTATAGCACCGTTGTGATTTGGAAACGAGTGACACTAAAAAGAGACAAACACATACACCTATAGGATTTAGCCTGCGAGAGAATGAGATAGATTGAAACTTCACCTACGTACAGTACCTACGAAGCTTCGTGCTATGTCAGGCTGCGCGCTTTGGCAGCATTGATTATAAGCTCACTTTTCAAGGCTCCTAATGGTTGAGATTGTTTTGAGTAGTGAAGGCTTTACTTCTACCGCGTGTGAACTGAAAACTTTTAAAAAAAAGACAGTCAAACATTCACGGGTTACGAATAACCTGACAATATTTGAATATCTCCTACTACCATCACAGTAAGCGGAAAATGTTGCTTGGGTCGTGATGGACTTAGCCTACCGACGAATCGATTACGCGATGCCTGTGTGGGACCCAAATGCGATGCCAACTCAGCCACTGACCGGACACTGAAGTGGGACATAATTTTGAGTTTGGAAGTCACCTCGGATCTGGTGCCCCTAAACGTGTTTAGGAAATCCAGATATAACTCTGCTTTAAAAAAAATAGTCATAGCCAAAAGAAATGTCTTTAAAACCAGTCTAATAAATTTTGAAAATTGACATAAATCACAGAAATAAATCGTTTGTTTTGACAAAATCTGACTTTAGACAGCATTCCCCACAAACACCAAAAAATAAAAGTTATGTCCGTCTTGATTACCGTGACTGTAAAAGTTATGTCCGTCTTGATTACCGTGACTGTAAAAGAAATATCAAGAGGCACAAATTTTCCTTGAGAGAATGCAACTTAATTAATTACAGACATGTTATAATTAATTACTCAAGGTTACAATGTCATTTTTTACTATTTCCATTTCTGAGAGACGCAACGAAACGGGTCTGAATTGCCAATTTGAATAATGCTTCGTAAATTAAACAGGTACCTTCTGATTTACTGTTGCTTATTTGAAACATTGACATTATAAATTGTATACATTATAATTATGAAGTGATACGTTAGATATTAAAGATTTTTATTTTTTTTTTAAACATAGATGCTATAGATTTTTTTACAATAGCTCCAAACAGGAAACCCTGAGGAAAACCAATTTCCCTCAGGGCCTGTGCTATCTGGGGAAGATGTGTGTAGGGTCTTTTTTAGGAAAAGTGTGGTGTATTGAAAAGCTTCTATCAAATTCTGATAGATGTCAGCAGGGAAAGAGCTTCTATCGGTTGCCGACAGATGCCAGTAAGGGTAGCAGTGGCTGTCGAGAGCGTTCAATGTCAGCTTACCGACTAGATTCGATTAGCAGCCAGTATAAGCAGGTCATACATTTGGTAGTATAATTTTTGTAAATACGTAAACTCACAATAAACCAGTTGGTTTCAAGGATTAATTATTATTAAGAAGTACCCCCACAACAATATTGTAAATAACACAAACATCACAGAAAGGAAGGAGAGGAAGTTCTGGGAAGTAAAAAGTTATGAGGGGTGGGTAGGAATCTGGGGGTAAATGTGTCCAGGAGTGACGGACGTACGAATGCAGATCTCCCACTGTGCAATCAAAAGGTCTCCCTCAACCAGACTCACCCGATTCGGCTCGCCACGCAATAGGTGGGCAAACGCGTCCGGTGTCAAGACCTGGACAAACCTCATCCCATGAACCCGGGCATTCCTGCTAAGTCATCAAACGTAGCGAACCACTTGTAATGACATATGGCTACGGGTACCGCCACTCCAGGAACCATTTATTAAATAACCAACACAGCCATAGGTCACCTCAAGTGGTTCGCTAGGTCTGTTATGTTAATTTCCCGTGGCATTGTCTTTCTCGTGTGAAATGACAGTTCAGTTCAATTGGCAGTGGTGCCCAGATTCATCAAGTGAGGTGTGTTTTGGTCTTCGAGGTGGATGCGCCTGCCCGCCAGCTGCGCGGCATGCCAGATCAGGAGAGACCGTTTTGGGAAGACCCTTTGATCTCTCCAGCTAGTCTATCACGACCCATGCTTTGCAGTCTTTGCACCACAACGGGAGGGATGGATTCATAAGTCCGTCACTCCTGGACACACCACCTCGAATTTCCCATCCACTCCTAATACCTTTTTACTTCTCAGAACTTCCTCTCCTTCTATTATATTCCTCAGGGCCTCCTGAATGGAGCTAGAGTAAAACAAAATAGAATTACGAAAAAAAATCGAACATTTCGACGTCTTAAAAACGTGGTGTACTGAATTATTAACTGACCCCTCTCTGATTTATTTCAAATTAATCACCTGGACTACAGAAACTCCTAAGATATTGTAACTGGTTAATCTTGTATTCAAATTTAGCAACTTCATAGTATGTAGTTAAGTTAAACGAAAACCATTGAAAATTGATTAAAAATACAAAAAAAAACTTGTTATTTTCATTAAAAAATCAGAGATTTAATGCAATCTTAAAGCGAAGACACCGGTGTTAAAGAATATGTACGATTTAGTAGTCTTAATAAAGCTTATTTTGCGTGTATTCATATTTCTTCTTCTAGCTTTTAAAAGCCTTTATCTCTAGTGGCAAATTTACTAGCACTTAATTGAAAATAACGACGTCTACCGTATTCAATTTATTAAATGGATCCTCTTTGAAATTTATTAAAAGATAATTGGTATTTATAGCGAGTTAAGTGATGTATCATTCCGTATATTCTGCATAGAAATGCGTGTGGATGTGCCTTATTAAAATTTATGAACTTTTTAAAATCGGATTTCTGAACTTGAAATCATAATTAAGTTATTAATCTCAGCAGTAAAATAAGCAACACATTGAATTTTTGCCGAAATGAAAAGTATTAAGGTAAAATATAAATTTAACTCAATGTAATAGATACAATGATATTAAATAATATCAGCGAATGTTGGCATTTGTTTTAAATTAGTCTCACACAGTAGGCTCTGTGGAAAAAACGTGACTTAGGTTTGTATCATCTTTGGGGATTCTGCGTGAAGAGTATTTATATGGCAAGGAAAGAAAGGTAGTTCTGGGAAGAAAAAGATATGAGGCATGAGCAGGATTGTGGGGTCAATGCTTCCAGGAGTTACGGACGTATGAATCCAACCTATCAATGCATGAAAGGCAATACCAGCCACGCAGTAGGTGGGCAAACGCATCCACCAAGGCCTAGACACACCTTACCCCATGAACCTGGGCATCTCTGCTAAGTCACCAAAACTCAGGGTGACCTATGGCAGGAGTGCTGGCTATCCAATAAATGGTATGTTAACAAATAAGTGGTAATAAATAAATTCCCGGGACGGCCAAATTGAAGATAAGTAAATGCTAACATAAGCTAGCTACATACACCATTTTTCTCTTGGCATAGCTTTATGTATATTGTATATTCTTTGTTTCAATTTTTTTAATTAATTTCTGTAAGGACTCGTTAGGAACACTATAGGATTACTTTTAAGTTTATTATAATTTATCGCACTTGAAGTGAAATAACACAAAACTACGCTATATAAATACTATGTCATTATTATTTATTTAGTAAGAAGTAATTTAGAATATAATTCCACTATTTGGTCTCCATACTGTAAAGCACATAAAAAACAAATTGGGAAAGTTCAACATAAATTTTTAAGGTTCATTAATTTCGAACTCTCCATACCCGTTGAACAAATTAATTATGTTAACTTAATGAAAATACTTCATTTAACTGACCTATCGTGTAGAAGAACCAAGAGCGATTTGGTTCTTTTACTCAAATTGGTGAATAGATCACTTGATGCACCTGACTTAACAAAACTAATAACATTCCGAGTACCAAATCGTGACACGAGACTTCCAGACCTGTTCTTTGTTTATCCTTCTAAAACTAACTATTTCATTAATGGAACGTACCCATACTACGTGACCAACTTTTTGCAATTTTTAACCCCCCCCCCCCCCCCCCCCGGTGACCAAAATCCTAAGCAACCCGCCGCTCATTTGTATGGAGCGTGACATTTTGAAGACCCCCCCCCCCCCTAAAAGTGTCACGTAGTATGGGTACGTTCCCTAACTCCCTAATCCAAAAACTACATAGGCTTGGAAATAAATTCAGTTCCGTTGATATTTTCATTTATTCCTTACCTAAATTTATATCAGAAATTTCGAAAATTCTGATCTAAATTTTATTATTATTATTCTAATTCTGTTTCCTTTCTATTAGTGTAAAGGAAGAGAAATACTAATTGGTATTTTATTGTTTCTATTTCTATTATTACTGTTACACGATTGATGTAAATGTTCCAAGGCGTAAATAAATAAATAAAAAAATAAATTATATTTCATAAATTTTGTGTAAAATTAAAATTTTTATTTTTTTTCTATAGAAATTGCAAAAATATTTATTCCGATTGATTTGCCAAATTTAAACATCTCCGTGGTCGAGCGGTAAGGCTCTCGACCATCAATCTGACGGTCACGCGTACAAATCCGGCATGCGATACTAAATTTTATTTGAAAGATAATGTGACATCTCACAATTTATAATTAAAAGTAAAATATAATTTATTTGCGGCATGTTTCGCAGTGGAAGACACTCGGTATGGCCCTGGTATAAGATCACCATTCAGAATTGAAATGTTGCTTGAAATGGCTTTAGCCGCTATTTGTTACCAGATCTGAATAGCCAGGTACCTTCTCATCTCCTTCCTTTCCCCACTACTTTAGTCATATCCCAAATGGGGATGCCATTATCTTACTATCTCCGTACGGAAGCATTTGGCACGTAACTGACTTTTATTCTCATTAAAACAAAAAATCTTTTCACGAGTGCCTCAAACATAGGTGATTAATTTTTCATTAAGTACTTAATAAAGTTTTTTTTTTATCCGAGACAGATCTGATAGGTATTATTGAGGTCTTTGCCATCTCGGTTGCATCCCAAACCTAATTAGTAATTATCGACTTCAGTCGTTTCACAAAAGATTTTTTTTAATGAAATTAAATAATGAATGGAATATTAATTTCTCTATCGAAAACTATTATCTCATTTATATTGTCGGCCTTTTGCCACCGCATGGTTCAAAAGAAACATACAAAGCAAATGATTTGCTTAACTTTTTAAGTATCCGGATTTGAATCCCACACCTCTCCTTTGTCTGTACGAGGCATTATTCATACAACCGAGACGGCTCATTTCTGAAAATACAATTACACAATACCAAGCTAAACATGAAATTCATGCTCATTTATACAAAAATAAAAAGATCGTTGATGATGATCTTGCAGTATGCCTTTGAATAGATTAAGTGATTGGTTCAAAACGAATCACATAATCATCGTAAGTGTTAAAGTTTGTGTTCTACAGTCCAGCTTTTCGTGATTTTTTTGGGTTGTACGTGAAGATGGATTGAAAGCTGATTTTGTAGTTGGCGGAAGTTTTGAGGCGGATGAACCTAAGGTGCCACTTATCTCGGCTCAGAGATACAATTACTCTCTCTCACTACCATAAAATAATAACTATATTATACCCGTACGTGTTCATCGTGCATAACAAATGTTACCAATGTTTACGAAAAAAAATTATGCAAAACAAAATGTTATGTATGAATGTTGTGATGAATTATATATGGTAAAATTATACATGGTACCTATAGAAAAAAATTGCGTTTATAATACGAAATTATTACTAATTTCCTTTCCCCAATGGTGCCACAAGCATTTTTTGCATGTTATGAGGCTGGATGTAGTGCGGAGGGGAAGGAGATGGGGTAGAGGAAGGTGGAGAAGTAACTGGCTATTCAGATCTGGTCACAAAACACGGCTAAAGCCATTTCAAGCAACGTTTCTATCCTGAGTGGCGGTCTTACACCAGGGCGATACTGATTATCTTCCACTCTGGAATGTGTCGCAAATATACCTACTATTTATTTTGTGAAATAACACAAATTAATCTAATAAAATTTATTTGCGCACGCCGGGATTCAATCCCGCGACCTTCGGATTGCGAGTCAAGAGCATTATCCCTCGACCACGGAGGTCGTCGAAATTAAAGAACCATCCCAAATTAATGCTGTATATTAATAGATATACCTAAATTATTTTGTTATTACATAATTTTAAAATACCTACATTAAAATTTGTGTGTTTTCTGGTCACATATTTATTTAGTATTTATTAACGCCCTTTTTAAGGGCTTTTAAGTATGAATAGTAAAAATCATTCAGTATTTATTATACAAAACTGAACTTCCTCAGAAAAATAATTATAACAAAATAAAAACCAATATTAAATTCAAAGAAAATAACATATAGATATCATATTGATTGCGATGAAGACGATGTCATGGTCGATTAATAAATCAATAAGTTTGTCATAAAAACTAAAAGGACTCCACTATCTATTTTTATATAAAGGAATCACATTGATTGCGATGAAGACGATATCATGGTCGATTAATAAATCAATTAGTTTGTCATAAATAAAAGGACTTCACCATCTATTTTTATATAAAGGAATCACATTGATTGCGATGAAGACGATATCATGGTCGATTAATAAATCAATTAGTTTGTCATAAATAAAAGGACTTCACCATCTATTTTTATATAAAGGAATCACATTGATTGCGATGAAGACGATATCATGGTCGATTAATAAATCAATAAGTTTGTCATAAATAAAAGGACTTCACCATCTATTTTTATATAAAGGAATCACATTGATTGCGATGAAGACGATATCATGGTCGATTAATAAATCAATAAGTTTGTCATAAATAAAAGGACTTCACCATCTATTTTTATATAAAGGAATCACATTGATTGCGATGAAGACGATATCATGGTCGATTAATAAATCAATTAGTTTGTCATAAATAAAAGGACTTCACCATCGATTTTTATATAAAGGAATCACATTGATTGCGATGAAGACGATATCATAGTCGATTAATAAATCAATAAGTTTTTCATAAATAAAAGGACTTCACCATCTATTTTTATATAAAGGAATCACATTGATTGCGATGAAGACGATATCATGGTCGATTAATAAATCAATAAGTTTGTCATAAATAAAAGGACTTCACCATCTATTTTTATATAAAGGAATCACATTGATTGCGATGAAGACGATATCATAGTCGATTAATAAATCAATAAGTTTGTCATAAATAAAAGGACTTCACCATCTATTTTTATATAAAGGAATCACATTGATTGCGATGAAGACGATATCATAGTCGATTAATAAATCAATAAGTTTGTCATAAATAAAAGGACTTCACCATCTATTTTTATATAAAGGAATCACATTGATTGCGATGAAGACGATATCATGGTCGATTAATAAATCAATATGTTTGTCATAAAAACTTAAAGGACTTCTTAACTTATTTTTATATATACTCGTAGGTATCACATTGATTGCGATGAAGACAATGTCACGGGCGATAAATAAATCAACAATTTAGTCATGAAAACTAAAAGGACTTTACCATATATTTTATATATATAGGTATCACATTGATTGCGATGAAGACGATGTCATGGTCGATCAATAAATCAATACGTTTGTCATAAAAACTAAAAGGACTTCACCATCTATTTTATATATATAGGTATCATATTGATTGCGATGAAGACGATGTCATGGTCGATCAATAAATCGATACGTTTGTCATAAAACTAAAAGGAATTCACCACCCACTTTTTTGTAAATATTAAAACAGAACATAACTTTCACTAACGCCACAAAATCACATAACCCAAAAACATTACCATCCATTCGAAGACTAGTAGAAGAATTTTACTACTCCGTTTTTGATATCTCTAAAGAAGTGTCTCACAAACTCTATAAAACTACATATTTCTAAAAGCAGTGCGATCCATTCGAAGGTTAGCAGATAATCAATCAGTGCGATCCATTCGAAGACTAATAGAAGAATTTTACCACCCCGTTTTTGATAACTCTAAATAAGCGTCTTACAAAAACCATAAAACCACATATTCCTAAAAGCAGTGCGATCCATTCGAAGATTAGCAGTTTATCAATCGGCCCAACATTCCAAACCTCTGGTTCAGAGCAGACACCGACCATTATCTGCTAGTACACCTACCTACCGCCAGTTGCCACGGCCCACCATCTCTACCAATCTGACGTATAGTGTCTTCATCAGGCCAACTGACAGCTCACCCACACACTCAAGCGGCGAGAAACATGAAACGCATACACAGAAGGTCGTGTAAACGTTTAAGGCTTATAAGAATCAGCACGACTGTGATGATTCAAAATTTACAGGGTGGTTTTAAAGTAAAAAATAAATTCATTATTTAATGTTTTGCTGAAATGTTTACACGACGGGATTTTATAAGGTACTAGCATGCGTTGCAATGCCAGTTACAAAAAGAATTTTTTTCTACCTGCTTGTCCTTTCCCATTCGTTCCTGTACCTCTTCCGCCAACCTTTTCCCTCCCACATCTCATTTCCCTCCTGCACGCGTTCCCTCCACCTTCTCCGCCTTTCCTCCCTCGAACCCTCCTCTCCTTCGCCGCTCTCGGATTCCCCACCCCTCCCGCCTTATCTCCCTGCCATTAAACTACATGAAATACACATTCTTCTAACTGTTCATGCGCCACCTATTGTATTTTTTTTTATACAAATTTCGTAACACCAGAGTTCATCAGTATGTATGTATATAGAAACCTTCGCGGGCGTGCGCACCTCAAATCACCAAATCGCAATCTGATGAATGATTTAGCAACGCATAATTTCACGACGCCAAAGCTCACTATTATACTCGTATATAGAAACTAGAAACCATCGCGGGCATGCGCACATCAAATTCCCAAAGTTTCATCGCAATCTGATGAATGGTTTAGCAACGCATAATTTAACGAAGCCAAAGCTCACTAGTATACTCGTATATGGAAACTAGAAACTATCGCGGGCATGCGCACATCAAACCCCCAAAGTTTCATCGCAATCGGATGAATGGTTTAGCAATGCATAAATGCAATGCATGAACAAACAAACAAGTAAGCAACCAAGCAATCAAGCAAACGTTCATTCATTTATATTGTATACTTTATTTTCGCCTAGCATCAACCCGCAAATGAGAGTACAACTGAAAAACAATCAGACATATATGTACTTCCTAAAACAAGTCAGATTATTTTTAATCAGCCTGTACTGATTAATGTTGCATTAACCAGCGTCCGTGTATGGGTAAATGTGATTTGGTGTAATTACACCAACACATAGATGATCCCAGAATTCTGAAAATACGTTAATAGGAATCGAGAAGAAAACGATCTCTCGATTGACACATCTTCCATTATATGGGAGCCTGGTATTTATAGCGCGTGGGTTTTCGGATGATATAGAACGAATTAATTCGATAAACAAGGTAATTTGTTAAATACGAACTCCATTTTAAATAAACATTAATTTTTAAGTCCGAAAGAAGATTAGGTACTATGTATTTTTTTCCGTGAAATTGTGGGTTTTATTGAATATTATTTTGTTTATCTTTAAAAACTGTTATATTTTTAACACGTAAGTCGATCTTCAAACTGAATAAATATATAGATTTAGCATTTTTTTTATGAATACCAATATTAATTGTCATATTAAAAATAAAAATTACCAAATGAGTTATTTCATTTTTTTGCATTATGTCACCAATTAGCCCAAGGCAAATAATAGTATATTTTAAACGATCAGTCAGAGTTGGCATCACGTTTGGGTCCCACCCAGGCGTCCCGTGTTCGATTCCTCGGCTGGCTTAGTCCTCCACCACGACACAAGCAATATTTTCCGCTTTCTGTGATGGTAGTAGGAGATTTTCAAATATTTTCAGGTTATGCGTAACCCGAGAATATTTAAGTTTCTTTTAAAATAAATTAATCGATTGTCGAAAAATAAAAACTGTGCTGAAACCGGTTTGTATATCTGCATTTTAAAAAGTTGAATGTTATTTTAATATTTTATTTATGTGTGTCAAGCCACAAAGTGTTTGCTTTCTACGATAATTTAATATTTTATTTATGTGTGTAAAGCCACAAAGTGTTTGCTTTCTACGATAATTTAATATTTTATTTATGTGTGTCAAGCCACAAAGTGTTTGCTTTCTACGATAATTTAATATTTTATTTATGTGTGTAAAGCCACAAAGTGTTTGCTTTCTACGATAATTTAATATTTTATTTATGTGTGTCAAGCCACAAAGTGTTTGCTTTCTACGATAATTTAATATTTTATTTATGTGTGTCAAGCCACAAAGTGTTTGCTGTCTACGATAATTTAATATTTTATTTATGTGTGTCAAGCCACAAAGTGTTTGCTTTCTGCGATAATTTAATATTTTATTTATGTGTGTCAAGCCACAAAGTGTTTGCTTTCTACGATAATTTAATATTTTATTTATGTGTGTCAAGCCACAAAGTGTTTGCTTTCTACGATAATTTCATATTTTATTTATGTGTGCCAAGCCACAAAGTGTTTGCTTTCTACGATAATTTAATATTTTATTTATGTGTGTCAAGCCACAAAGTGTTTGCTTTCTACGATAATTTAATATTTTATTTATGACGTGCTGTAAAAGCAAACGAATAATACTTATGTCTGTTCATAAAATATCCCACACAATGTTTGTCCCCTATTTAAAGATTGTTGTAAGGCAAAGGAAAAGAAGGACGGTATAGGGTAAAGAGTTGGGAGGTGCCTAGCTACACAGATCCTGTTATATAACATGGCAAAAGCCATTTTAAGCAACGTTACATTCTGAATGGTGATCTTTCATGGGCGATAATGAATCGACACTGGAACGAAGTGCAAATACGCTAAGGGAACGTACCCGTACTACGTGACACGTTCAGGGGGGGGGTCAAAAAGTTGGTCACGTAGTATGGGTACGTTCCCTAACCATTTTGATTTTACAAATTATCTTTCCTCTCAAAGTTTTAAACGAAAACTTTAAATAGGTATTATAATTTAGAAAAAACACAATATTCCAAAATAATGACGCTGAAAAAACGTGTATAAATCTTTACCCGAAAAGCTATAACTACGTTGATGTCACTTTAGAAACTTTAAAAGACGTTCTTGTTATTAATTTTCTTACAATTTTCCTCTATCATTTTCGTTGTAATACAATACCTTTTTGTCTCGTAGACATGTTTTTTTTTTGTACTATTTCGTATTCTTTATCACAGTATTTTTTTTGTTTACCGTCGTTTTTTATTCTCACTGGTATTATTAATTTTCATCGTTTCTTGCGCTTGAAGATGGAAACATTCTCCGGCTATGAATAACCTGACAATACTAATTTGAATTCCTCCTACTACCCAAAGCGGAAAATGTTGCTTGTGCAATGATGAAGGACGTGGTTAGGTTAGGTTAAAGTACTAAATTCATGACGCCTTTGCACAACTGGATTAGACTCCAGATACTAATATCTACAGCTTGTATGTCGGACGAATATCTACAACTCATATGTTGAACTAATATCTACGAACTTCAGAGTGTTGACTAATATCTACAGAGCTAAGGTCGGACGAATATCTATGACGGTCCCAGTGTTGACTAATATCTACAGAGCGTAGGTTGAACTAATATCTACAGAGCGTCGGTTGGACTAATCAGCTAAATGTGTCCAATAGTCCGATATTAGGGATTTTTACATACATACTTACATAAATTAAGTTTTTTAAACTGCATACGCAATATGTATTACGTTATTCCAATATGCTGTACATAATTGCAAATCGAACCTCTGCCAGTGCTGTAGATATTCGTCAGCACTTTGGTTCTCATAGATATTAGTCAGCAGTTTGAGCTGTAGATATTCGTCAACACTTTGTTTCTCATAGATATTAGTCAACAGTTTGAGCTGTAGATATTCGTCAACACTTTTGTTCTCATAGATATTAGTTCGATTTTTTCAGTTTTTGGAATTCCTAACTCCATTAATAACTCATTAGTAACTCCATTAATGGAGGACTGAATGCCGTTGGAGCTAATAAAAAACTTTCAATAAAAGCGAAGCTAGCAGTCCACAATGGAGTCCTGGTACATACCCTGATGTATGGCAGTGAGGCATGGAACTGGCAGAGGAAGGATGAAAGTAAACTGAATGCTGTTGAAATGAGATCCCTGAGACGTATGTGTGGTAAAACCATGTATGATCGTGTTAGAAATGTGGATATCCGCAAAGAATGTAAGGCTGATGTAAGTATAATGAGCAAAATTAAGAAAGGGACCGTCAGATGGTTTGGGCACGTAGAGCGAATGAACGAAGAAAGTAGTGTGAAAAGAATCTATGATGCAAATGTGAATGGTAAAAGAAGTCGGGGACGCCCGAGGAAGACATGGCACGATCAAGTAAATCAGATACTTGAGACGGGCCATGTCAAAAGTCAAAATAATAGAAGAGTATGAATGAGACGATGTATGAATGTGAGTGAGGCAAAGAGTGTGTGCCAAGACCGAGTTGTTTGGCGGTCCGTCCTCTCTGCCTACCCCGGCAGGGAAACGGCGTGATGATTAGTTAGTTAGTTAGTTAGTGGAATTCCTGTAGATATTAGTAGACGCCTCCCTGGATTAACCGTACACTCCACCCATCAACCGAAATATTTTAACCTTTCGCATTTGAGAAATAATAACAAAACAATTTAGGCCATTATAAAAGGGTTAATTTTCTTGGCATCAATAAATTTGGTCATTTTGGATCAATTTGTGCCGGACTTGTCCAAAGTGTAATATCTTTTAATGGAGAAGAGTATTTCCTTGATTTCGAACTCATTTTTGATTCGTAATGAAATTACACTCAACAAGATAACTTTTTTAAATTTATTTTTCCGCTTTTATAATATAACTAGCTGTTTCCCGGCTTGCGTTGCAAGGTCATATTCAAAGAAATTAATTGTTTCTCCCTGCATGTTCTTTCCCATGCGTCTCCGTTCCCCCTCTGCAACCCTACCCACCTGCGTTCCCCTTTCACCTACCCCACCAACCCTCTCCCCTCTCCCGCACCCCGGTCCCGCTAAACCCCCTCCCGCGTTTCATATATTCAGTCCCAGTACATTCAGTTTTCAAACAGCTAGCGTGCCACCTATTACAATTTTTTTATTAAAATTTTCATTTTTCGCATATCATAAATATTCATTTTTATATATTGTAAGAACAATCAATCAAATTTGGTACCTAACCTAGGTACTCGTACCTAATTAAAATATCTATAACTTAAAAAATCCATAGACAATTGTACAGCTCCCTGCTAAATTCAGTTTCATCAAACGCGCGAACCTACCCTACCACTGTTCCCCTACCAATGGGTAATCCCACACATACGAAAAGGCTTCGAATGGTCCGCAATGTTCCAGAACATTCGAAAGTTTTCTAGAATATTCCACAATGATCTGGGATGTTCCGGGATGTTTTCGAATGTTCGAAACTACTCCCGAACATTCCAAAACATTCCATAATGTTCCGGGAAGTTCTGGAATGTATTAAAAACACTTAGTCATTGTGAACTGTTGCCTATTCTTTGGTGATCTGCAGTCATGCTAGGGAATGATGAGAAGTTAGCGAAAGTTATCCTATCAATCCTTATCGATCGACCGTTCTAAGGGGCCAGGTCTTTATTCAGAATTTTAAACAAAGGAATTTGATCAAAAATTAAACAACGTGTTTGAAGCGGAATTTTATTGATTCGGTGTTATTCGTAAGGTATAAGTTAAATTTATAATCTGTGTGATAATTATTTTTCTTTGGAGTCTAAAATTACATTGAAAACTCTTCATTTTAAACTCACGACCTTCTATTTATATAGATAAGAGTGTCTGTGATGGGCGGGTAGGCGGCATGAATTTGGTTTTAATACGAATCTACAATTTTATTTCGAGATTGATGAAATTTTTCGTATTTGACCTTCAATAAGGTGACTTTCTACATGACATTCCGAAAAACTACCCTCATCCCCTTTTCTCACACCTTAAAGCAGAATTTTGATACTTCTTAATGAAATTTTGCCAACTTGACGATCGCAATGAAAGGAAAATGACATTATATCTTAATTAAATGAAGACAATATTAGCCAAACTCAATCAAAAGTCTGAAAACAGAAAAATTGTAAAAAGATCACATTTAGGACTCGAATCCAGGAGGAACATTTCAAACAATCGTACCTAAAGATAGCAGCCAATAAAAATATGCGTTAAGAAAATGAAGATAAGTTGGTAGTTCTTAGTCGAAGTATACAGTTAAATATGACCGATTCGGATAGTGACACATTAGCGCAGTTGATAGAGCTCCGCCCCGGCAAGGCTTAGGTCTTGGATTCTAGTCCTAGATTTGACCTATCTTTTTCTTATTTTTCTCTTTTCAGATTTTCGTTTGAGTTTCGCTTATATTGTCTTTATTTAATTAAAATATTACAATTTGAGGTTTTGCTCATTGAATTAAAAATTAAAATAGACATTATGACTATCTGTATCTGATTTCTAAAATGTCTGCTTAAAGCCCAGGCAACGCCGGGGACTACAGTTATTTCTTAAACCTAGAAATATAATCTACGTCTTAGAGACGTAAGCGATACACATTTTTTATTTCGCAACGTAGCGCGCTGTCTATCTCAGTTAGCTCAGTTACCGAGCAGAGCTTGCGCGGGGCGGCTCTGTCACCACGGTAATTACGTAGAAATACATACAGCATATGTCCGAAAGACGTATGATTACCTTTCGTGTAATTTTCAGGCTTGTTCGTATAAATGTGATTTAGCGAAAAAAAATTAATTATTATTTTTAAGTAAACTTTCATTGCATATAAAAAATACGATTTAGACGCAAAATGAAATATTAAAGTTTAAATTAAGAAAAGACTTTAAAGGTTTATAGAATTTTGTTATTTTTTAACCCGTCTGCTTGGTTCAATATATTCGCACGTCACAATCCGAAAGCCACAGTTTTGCGCGTAAATTCTGAAACCGTCACTTTGGATCGAGATGGAAAATATCTATGCAAGATAGCTTTCGTATTTCAAAGACAATAAGAAGAATTATTTTGTTCTCTTTCTGGTTAAAAGAAAAAATACATATGTTTGCATGAGAAGAAGAGAGATATATAGCTTTTAAAATGAAAGGTCGCTCGGGACGTTTTTGGTCTTATGAAAGTATAACGCGATTATGTGTTTTGGGATGTATTTATTCCTAAACAATATATTTTTCATAATTATATTGGTTTTATTTAAAGTACAAAAACCTAAACTAATTGTTCCACTAGGTACCTTTAAACTGTATTCGTATGATAATATGTCAAAGGTACACTTTTAAACTTCAGTACGTGTCTAAGACGTATCATGATCTTTAACGTAGGCAAAAATAAGATTATCATTCTAGGGTTAATAAAACGCAACATTTCTTCAAGCTTTCTTCGATTTCACTTCATTCCGTACAGCATTGTACAACAAGTACACCATACACAAGCATCAGCCTCAGTGCCAGCGCAAGGTTCGTTCGGGCGTTGAACCCAGACCTCCCGGCGAGAGACCCGGTCCCGACCACTGGGCCACGGGCGGCCGTGTAATGGCGAGCTAATGTCTTCATCTTCTCATCTCGTATCGGATGCTGGGTACAGTCAAACCACTGACAGAACCGCCGAAACCTCTCCCTCACTCTCTTAAATGAAGCAAGTGATGGAGAGAGAACTTAAAGCGGACCTTTCGGTGGCGGGACCATACGGCCGGCGAATATGCAGATAAACGTTCACCTTGAAGTCTTTGAGATTCTCGTAAGGTTAATAAGATAAGAATTGTATTATTTCGATTCCGTTCGCAAATAATTGTTTTGGGCCAAAATAACATACATAGTTGAATAATTTGGATCTTATTAAATAAGTGGTGTAAACAAAGTGCTTTGTCTTCATTATCAGATTGACGCCGCGAAGTGAATTTGCGACTTTTGAAGAAGTAAATGAAAAAATCAAGAGTTCAATTCACACGCGGTAGAAGTGTAACCTTCAAAAAACCAAAGTAGACTACGAAGCACTTTTTTTACCAATGTGAAGGATAATTTTTTCATATTTTTGTCGTCGAATTGCGGTGCATCTTTTCCTATGTATTTGATAATTTTACTGGTATTTGTGTTTTCTTCTTCGGAATCGCTAGATGTTGCTTTTTTGTGTTTTTGTTGCCTTTTCGTATTGGAGTGCTTTGAAGATTGGATATTGATTTTACAAAATAGTTAAAAATATTTATTTTTTTGGATTTCGTAGATTTTTGGGATACAATTTGATTTGATCTGCTGAATGTCTGTCCACTGATGTTCGTCAGGTGCCTTATATAACCTAAAGGAGACCCTTGAAATAAATAAATATTTTTTTTTTTTTTTTCTAACACAGCAAACTTATTTTGTGGCACCATTATGATTGAAATTAATAAATTACTTGGTTTTTACCACTTTTATTGTTTATAAAACCAACATGTTTCGTCAGCAAAGCTGACTTCTTCAGGGTTCTGTCATAACCCTGAAGAGTTCTGTCATAACCCTGAAGAAGTCAGCTTTGCTGACGAAACATGTTGGTTTTATAAACAATAAAAGTGGTAAAAACCAAGTAATTTATTAATTTCAAATAAATATTGTTTTGCTTTCTCATTCTCTCGCAGGCTATACTCTATAGATGTATTTGTTTGTCTTTTTTAGTAGCGCTCGCTTCCGTTTCATTGAGTTTCAAATCATAACGGTGCTAAAGAAGTTTTCCCCTAAAAAATTAAATAAAAAATGCTTAATAAAGCTTGTTAATTGGGCAAGTACTTTATATTACGATTAAGAGATGACCTATTTACTGTTTCATGTTTCACAGTTAAAATGGAAGATTATCTCTTTACCACCTTTAAAAGAAGTGAATAATATACTCGTACTTGCGTCAGATTGCAAGTGCCTTTTAAAGTTACATAATTTTACTTTTTAACCATCTTGGTGTTGCCATTTAAAGCAAATTTGAACGAATGCATCGTCAATTTTTCCACATTTGTCAGTTAGACTGCATATCGTTTCAATCACAACTAACTGGCGGGTATCAATCAACTGTTTGCCAATATAAGCTAGGTATTCTGTACCTGCGATGTGGATGTGGGGAAGCCGGTACTTGCTTTCGGAAAGCCGCAGACTGAAAAATTACACCCCTCGCATTGTTTTGTTACAAATGATGAAAAGTGCACCACACACTGTGCGCCATGGGATGATCGCTTTTAGAGTTTTTATTGTCAGTGGTGCGGTTTTGTCAGTGGAGTTGGAACAGTGTGTTTTATGGAGAATGCTAGCACAGAATACCAAAGTTTTTTAAAATTTTATTTCAACTATCACAGATGTAAATAACTATAATGTATCATAATATTCTATGATCTAGATTCTAGAACATACTTTAACGTAGTAGTCTATGGGATCTTCGGAACACATTGTCTCGTTGGCGAGTTGTGCTAAAGGTCGTTTACGAAGTCTTAGGTTTTCAGGAACTTTTCAGATCAAAACTAGCCTTCATAAATAAGTAAATGGTCATTTGTATTTATTTATTACGTGGTTTACTAACTTTCCAAACGAGAAAAATAAATATATCATAGACAATAACATTAATGAATATTTACGCCCTTTGGGTTTTTACATAACACAATTATTAATTACATCAGTGTATCTATCTTACATTAGTTAATTTTTAGGAACCTATACAATTAATTCGTCACTAAAATTAATGTTTTTTTTTTTAGAATAATGAGTAAAATGACGATGGATCAAAATTTTCCCACAATACGGAGGTACAAATTCTGGACTTTGGAAAAACAACCCGGTTTGCCAGCAATTCGATTTGGAAGGCGGATACAGAAACACCGTCCTGGAAACCATTTATTGTATAACAAATACCTCTTCCGTAGTTAAATCCTCTTGGTTTGCTAAGTATGGTGACTTAGCAGGGTGCTCGGGTTCATTGGGTGTGGTGTGTTCAGCTTGGTGGAGGCCGGGAGCGAGAAGCAGGTTTGGAAAGACCTTTTAACTTTTCCCACTGGTCTCACCCGGCCAATTATCTGGAACCGTGGATGGGATAGATTCATACGTCCGTCGTTCCTGGATACACTGCCCCTAGATTCAAACCCACCCTCAAGAACTTCTTCTTCTTAAATTCATTAAAAAGACCCTCCACGCAGCCTCACGTGTGGGGCTGATATAAAAAAATTATAAAGCTTTAGTTTTGAAATGAAGACTGGGGTGGGTTTCCGTGACACACTCTAAACTCTAAAGTCTATAGCTAAAGTGTATTTTCTATCGATTATTTTTAGTAATTTTGTAATTAGAATAGAGAACTCCAGTCCAATTTTTTTTATTTTTTTTAATGACCTTCTAAATCACTGCATATTTTTATTTTATTTTTAGAATTAGTTTTCATAGTTAAAATAAATGTCAAGGTTTAAATTTTCAAGATCCCCGAAAACCACCGTACATATAGTGAATCGCATGACGTCATCACTCTTGAAAAGTTACTATAGGATCGGGCAATCAGCTGATCAACTGCCGCCATTTTGAAATTCGGTGTTCGAAGTATTCTCCCTAGAAGTAGCAATACTATTTTTTTTTGGCAGTAGTTTTTAATATTTTCAATAATAGAGATAAACTAATTAGAGATAGCTTTATTTTTGAAACATTATTTAGGCCTAAATACAACAACTTAATCGCTATAAGTAGTATGTAAATAAACGAATAAATTAATACGACGGCTTATGTCATACCTACATTCCCATACAATGCTTAACGGTGACGTCACGACATGAGAAACAGTGACGTCACCACTAAACATTTTAATAATATGACGGCGTGTTTCTAAGACCCGATGAAAAATGGACTTTTTAATATATTTTTTAAAAACTCTGCGGATTATTAAATAAAACTTTTATATTCAGAATCAGCGTTTATTGGTCTATATTCTATATGATATTTTTTTAAAGCCATAATATTTTTCACTGGAGTTTATTATACTTACAGTTTTCACTCATTTGCGTTTCCATCTGACTTCAGACATCCCAGCGATACAGCCAATAAAAATTCTGTCGGGCTGTCAGTCAAACTGTCTTTGCAAATAATTCATGTCCAATTAAAAAATGTATTCGCTATTATTGTCGTTATGGGCTTCCACTGACGCAGTTGATCGTCGTTGACATTAATTGAATTCCATTTTTTCGGCAATTCCATACTACCTACAATATCTCAGAAGGATATTTTCGTTTTAAACCAAACTCAGTTGAAAATGTAACTTTTTCATTTTACTGTATAGATTTATGATACGTAATTCGGAATGATGGGACCAATTTGTGGAAAAATTATTCAGATACCATAGAAGTAAAATATTCAAAATTATGTTCTCTAGCGAGATTAATTGAAATTGCTATGTTTAGAGATCTGAACTAAACAGTCAGCTACCCTACAAACTTCCTCTCACATAACTATTTCCACGTTTATATTCAATTTGGGAGGCGGAAATGGGTACCGCCGCCCCGGGAACCGTTATTTGATAACCAACACCTCTGCCATAGGTCACCTCAAGTGGTTCGCTACGTTTGGTGATTTATCAGGGGTGCCCGGTTTCACGTGGTGAGGTTTGTCTAGGTCTTGGAGGCGGATGACCAGGACACACTGAACCCCAGATTCCTACCCACCCCTTAAACCTTTTTCCTTCCCAGTACTCTCCTCTCCTTTATTTCCTTAAAAAAAAACCTCCACACGGCATCCCTAAAGATGGCATAGGCCCCGAGGAAATTATTTTCCTCGGGGCCTCCTGTGTGGAGCTCATGTAAAAAAAAGATACTAATTGTGAAACCATTCCCATTGGCTCCACGTCAAGTCACAATAATAATAAAAATATATTTTTTTTATTTATTTGTCCATTGTTATTGAAGTGAAAACTTCTTTAGCACCGTTGTGACTTGAAACTCGATGTAAGTAAAAATAGCGACACTAAAAAGATAAAAAAAAAAAACACAGGTACATCTATGCGATTCAGCCTGCGAGAGAATGAGATGGTAAAATCGGTCTCCTCTTTGTGCGGTGCTTCGTAGCCTCGTCACTTTTGTCTACATTCGTTTTTTAAGTTTTCACTTCTATCGCGTGTGAATTGCACACTCTGTTTTTTGATTAAGTGAAAACTTCTTTTGCACCGTTGTGATTTGAAACAAAAAATAGCGGCACTAAAAAAAGACAAACACATACATCATCAGGATTTAGCCAGCGAGAGAATGAGATAGTTTAATCGGTCTCCTCTTTGCCTTTTTCCCTCTCTTCCCAACGGTTGTCTACCTTAGTTTTCTGAAGGTTTTAGTTCTACCTCTTGTGAATTGCACACTCTTTTTCTTATTATTTTTCAATTTATCCTGATGAAGAAACCATTGCATTGGTTTTGAAACTTGTAGATAGTTTTAATTAAATAAGCGTCAAAGTGATATAAAGTTTGAATGTAATAAAAATAAACCTTAAAAAAACTTACGGCGTTTTGTTGGTTTACCAGTCGAAAATAGATATGTTCAGAAAAATTGTTACACGGAAAATTTAAAAAATCAATCCGGTTTGAAACACCCTGCAGAAGTCCCCTCTTACCCTGCAGGCGTGAAAAGACACTGGGTGTGGAGCTATGTTTATCAATTCCTTTCAAATTTAGACTCGCGTTTTTTTTATTTATTTATTTTATATACACTTTACAAATATAAGACAAAAAAGTCCCGATAAACTACAGCAGTTTGTCTAACGGGTTCTTTACATTAAAGATCTTATTATAGCGATTTAAGGGCCCGCAACCCGGATTTGTACAGATTGATTACATATTTCCCTTAAACACGGTAAGTTTTACAGCTCTTAAACAAATATATGTTATTCTTAAAGATAATATCTAGACTTTGCACGCGCCGAAGCGCTAATTATATAAAATTCCCTCGTACAAAAATATCGCAAGGTAGTTATGCTCCAAAAATTATTATTAACACGTTTGTTTCAGTTATTTTACAAGTTAAATATATGAAAAAATTCAGTGTTTTTTTAAATGCTGTTTAAGATAATGCCCGCGAGATTTTTGCTCTATTTTAAACGAGTCGTGTTTTATTAAAGATTTTCGCAATTTTCGCATCGATTTTGTCGCTGTAAATGTTAGCGCTCTCCTCTAACATTCGTAATTTCGTATCTCTCCATCTTCTTCTTTTCGGGCCCGGTTGCAGAGCCTTAATAGTTATTTAATTTAACAATGTTGATTTTATGTTGTATTTTTGTTTCAATCTTCAGCTTCTAAAAAAATTACAATGAAATTATTTTTTTACCAATCCTGTACGGTACATTCTAAATGATTTACCTGTACGTACGTATGAATAATGTATGATGGCCTCCAATAATTCTCATTTTGCGTTTGAAGGTTCTATCTACCTTTCTATAGGGTAGCAGGCGAAGGTAGTGATAATGGGATATAATGAACGTATGTTTCATCACATTCAATAAAGCACCATTTCTATTTTCCTGAGTACAATCAGACCGCCTCGCGTAAGAGTCACCTTTATTGCACCCTCATAGTCTACGTCGGAGGCTTCAAAACAATATTTCAATGTAATTCAATTCAATTTGTTCATTTTAAAAACATTACAAAATTAACACTTCAAAGCTATTTAAAAGAGAAAAAAAATTGAGACTTGCTTGCCTCGCGTAAGAGTCGTTTATTGCACCCTCATAGTCTACGTCGGGGGCTTCAAAACAATAATTCATTGTAATACAATTCAATTTGTTCATTTTAAAAACATCACAAAATTAACATTTCAAAGTGTATTTAAAAGAGAAAAAAATATTTAAGACAAGCTGGTTCCCGGCATGCGTTGCAATGCCATATTCAAAGAAATAAACTGTTTCTCTTTGCACGTCCTTTCCCGTGCGTACCCGTTCCCCTCCCGCATCCCCTACCCTCCCGCGTTCCCCTTCCACCTTCTCCCATCCTCTCCCGCGTTCCATATATTCTCCCAGTACATTCAGTTTTCAAACAGCTCGGGCGCCACCTATCACTATTTTTTTATTCAAATTTTCATTTTTCGCATATTACAAATATTCGTTTTTGTATATCATAAGAACAATCAATCAAATTTGGTACCTATTTTAAATATCTGTAATTTAAAAAATTCCCATGCACTTCTTTTAATACAAAAAAACAACTGCCTGCTAAATTCAATTTCATAAACGCGCGAACTGTCAAACGTGCGAAGTTAAAATAGTCGTTAAACTTTCTGAAATTATTTAATTTTCTGAGAAATTTTCTCAATTTTTCTTTCCGTTAGAACCTTTTATAAAATATTAGAAAACTTTGAAAAAAGATGAATGAAATAGGTAGTCGTTCTAAAGTTAAGGGAAACAGGGATTCATTTTTATTTATAGATAAAAATGCTTCATTGATGTTAAACATATCGATATTCGAAGTGATTCTACACTATTTAACAACAAGACAGCTCTCCCGACTGGTTTCTCGGCAACAGCTCTCTTGGCAAGCCGGGAGATAAAGCTGCGTGTATGCTGTCGGTGACGGAGATAACCATCGGGAACATAGGGTAGTAATAATAATAGGGGATGATACAAATTTTCAAATAATGTACGAATTTAAGTTAACTTCATAAAATGTATCATAAATTTATTTTAAATCACCAATAATGTCAATCGACAGCAGAAGTCGACAGTAAAGAAAAGAAGATAAGGAGTTAAATATCTCAAAATGCCGCTTTCTAAAAAAACTTCTAAAGTGCTTGGGTGTCTAGGTCTTGGCGGCAGATTCTTTGCCAACCTACTGCATGGCAGGCTCGAAAGCGACCGGTTCAAGAAGACCTTTTAACCTCTCCAGCTGGACTCTCTCGATCCATCGCCTTGCACCACAAAGGAGTTGGATTTACACATGCGTCACTCCTGGACACTTTGACCCCCACCCCTCATACATTTTTCCTTCCTAGAACTTCCTCTCCTTCCTTTCCATAAAAAGACTCTCCACACGGTGAACCCAGAGATAATATAGGCCCTGAGGGATTTTTTCCCCAAGGCCAATGTGGAGCTACTTGTAAATACAAAAACAAAAAACACCTTTTTTTAAAACCGTCGTTTTTTTCCCTTACGCAAGTAAAAAATTACATGAAATTACAAATGCAATATTATGCAGAATTTGAGATTTAAGGTTCAGAAACAACACTACAGAGCAAGTACGCAACGGAAATCTTAACATTGCAGTGTAATGTTAGTGTTCATTAGGTGTTTGTCGAAATATTTTAATGAGAAATAAAAATAAAATTTTTCAAAGAATTGTAATAGTGTATAATATCTTTATTATATACATTTATATAATTTGGGAGGCGGTAATTGGTACCGCCGCCCCGGGAACCTTTATTGGATAACCAACACCTCTGCCATAGGACACGTGGTTCGCTACGTTTGGTGATTTAGCAGGGGTGCCCGGGTTCATGGGGTGAGGTTTGTCTAGGTCTTGGAGGCGGATGACCAGGACACACTGAACCCCGGATTCCTACCCACCCTTTAAACCCTTTTCTTTCCCAGAATTCTCCTCTCCTTGCTTTCCTAAAAAAAAACCCCTCCACACAGCATCCCCAAAGATGACATAGGCCCTGAGGGAAATTATTTTCCTCAGGGCCTCCTGTGTGGAGCTAATGTAAAAAAAATATATACATTCTTATATTTTACAATTTATAATATCAACCACGCATAATATTCGAAATTTTAATTTAAATTGTTTAGGGATGCTTCAAATCCTTCCACTAACCCATTTCCTTCGCTTGCAACACACCCCAAAATTAAGGACACCATCCTGCCTTTGCTCTTCCCTCGTCCGCCACTCCTCCGTCAACCCTCGCATGCGTATATTTTCACGTGCTTCCCCTTTCCCGTCCGTTCTCCTCCCGCGTCTGCTTTCTCTCTCGCGTTTCCCTTCCACCTTCCCGTCTTCCCACTCTCAGTCATCCACCTCTCCCATGAACCCCTCCTCCCACGTTTTCCTTCTACCTTCCCCCTCACTTGTACCCCCACACGAATCCCCTCCCCCTCCTTTGTTCACCTTTCCCCTCCCGAATTTCTCTCCTTTTCCCTCCTTCCCTCCCTGCCGCTAAACTACATAAAATATACATATTTTTCAAACAACTCGCGCGACACCTATTGTAATTTTTTTATATAAAATCCATAACGCCAGAGCTCTTTTGTAATACCGTCAATAGTCACACATTTCAAATCTTAGACATCGATATTTTTATTTTATTTCTTTATTTAACGCCCAGAGGGCTTTTACATAATTGTTAGTAAAATTTCAACATGACTGATAATTTTGAAACTTAACAAAGAAATAATAAAAATAAAATTACATTACATATAAAAGGCACACAAGTGATAAAAATACAAGAAACAAAAGCAATTGCATAGTATAAAATGAAGTCGCTCAAAATGTATGTGCGAGTTAATCTTTTTACGGTTTTCACCAATAGATAGAGTGATTGAAGAGGAATGTTTATATGTATAAAACTTGTAAATTATATTAGAGAAAAGCCGAGAAATTCAAAGAAAACATGTTTTTGTGCGATTTAAAACGGCTGGTGGGCCGTACTATAGTCACTTTTGAAATTCGTTCTATGGAAGAAATTGGAAAATAGATGTCCTAGAGTAAGTAGGTATTT